>OY284414.1:29858845-31340127 GCA_958301585.1 Merodon equestris
CTGTTGTCCAGAGTGAGCAAACGCGGCACCCATCGCGCCGACAGCTTTCTCATGCCCAAAATTTCATGCAGGATATGAAGTTTTCTTTCATTGTATTAAACATGTGTAGTTTCCTGCCAAAAAAGAGTATTTCAGGCAAATTTTATTGCACAAAGATGTGCAGTGAATGGTTTCGACGTTTACCAAATAATGGTTTTATTGTTGGAGAACACCCTGGTGTACAGATAAATTTTGATGACGAAAAACTGTAGGATATATGTACTTCATAAACACTCATTTCGAACGCTAACTGAATCTGCAAAATCATTAGAAGATGACACAACAGTTCTAAATGCATTAGGAAAATGCAAAAACAGGGGCATTGGGCAGCGTACGAGTACGAGAGGCGTCGAACGGCGTTTTAGTCTTTTACTTTGCAAAGCTGGAGTTAGTGAAGACCTAACTCCAGCCTAGTGAAGACTATCCTGTCTGTCTGCCTCGATAGATCCAGGTAAAAGTTTGCAAAAATCAAGGTAGAAAACCTGGAATTGTAACTTGGCTCCCCGCGAGGTGATCCCATCTTGCTTTCATTTGTGAACTGCTGTTTCAACGACGGAAGTGTAAGGCTGCTTTACATCATATCATGACTGTTGATGAACAGTGGGTATTGTACGATAAAGATCATGGTTTAAGTCCGGCCATGTATCAACATCGTCGGCAAAGGCAAATATCCATGGTTTTTCGATGGTTCTGCTTTGAATTCGGGATAAGCAGAGTGTAGTTTATGATAAGCTAAAAACCATCATGGGAGATTGCTATCGACAGCATTTGTTACGTTTGAGCTTAGAATTGAAAGATAAACGGCCGCTATACGATCAGAGACATGACAAGGTGATTTGGCTTCAATCACAACGCTCGGCCATAAGTTTTCAAATCAGCGAAAATCTACTTGGAAACGCTTAAATGCTAAAACCCACCGTCCTATTTATCAGACATTGCCCCTTCCAAATTATCACCTGTTCCATTCGACGAAACATAATATGGCTGAGCAGCATTTCCATCAACACCAAAACGTTGTTTCTCGAATAGCCTGAAATGACGTGTTGTTTTTCCGACGTGAAATTTCCAAGCTGGCAGAAAGGTAGTGACGCTTTTCACGACTTACTTTAAATAAAACATTCATTTTCATAAAAAAAGCAAGACCTTTTTCTAGCTGACTGAAAAATTGCTAATGCAATATTATATGACTCCATTTTTTTACGTCATTTATTATTTACTGCTACTGTAACAGGGGTAGGTTAAAAATCTTAATTTTTAAGCGTACATACTACCCCGCATCGAGGTTGCATTGGGAAACAAAAGCGTCCACGGCCACACAGGTGGCAATAAAGATGATTTCCACGGACCTCTTAGTTTTGATATCATGCAACTATTCTAGAGAATCAAAAGATCCGTTACCGACGGCGACTTTCCTAGTCAACGGCAAATCGGACCATCATCTTGTATGTTAAGCTTCAAAGCACAACCTTCTTCCTTTGGCAATGAATTGCGAAGAGTTCATCTTAGAAACCAAAGCATTTGAGCTAAACTACTCTAATAGTCCACAGTTCGAACAAGAGTATCTTAGGATAAAAAAGGATACCACAAAGAAATTCGGTGATTAATATGACAACGTGCGACTTCTACAAAGCTAAAGAAAACTATGGGAAGTAAGTTGGAAGTTTAAGCACTTAAAGTAGAGATTATCCATAATGGGCATAATGATAGCCCCAGTCTCATAAATTCGTTAGTAAATTTCTTAATCAACAATTACGGCAACCTAAAGTTTACCTATCGTGTCAAGCGATTTGCTCTCAGTAGCTCAATGAATAGTGGTAGTGTTTCCCAACTCCATACACCGGGAATCCAAAAACAACATAGGAAAAAGAATATCCTTCTCATTCAAGTGAACAGCACCTTATTAATATTGATATTGTAGAGTTTCACTCACTCGCATCACTCAGATCACAGGCACACGTAGTCCCATCAGATTATTTATTAAAGAGAATTAGTCAGACTATATAGTCAGATATTATCTTGCAGTAGTCAACGTTGATGTCGAAAGCAGGAAATGCAGTCGGGAAAGCTTGTGTCAATGAAAGTGAAAATGGTAAAAATTAGTATTAGAAGAAGCGAACTATCATGAATAAAGCCGACGGATCATCACCCATCAACTACTCAGAAAGGTTTGCATATATTAAAAAGGTAAGTCGAAACGGAATAGTAAAGGAATATAAATATCAGGTCTTAACCAACGAAAACTGCTTATTTGTTACTATACAATAGGGAAATTTAACTTATACATATGTACGTGTAAGCGTGTAAGCGGAGATACCCCTAACTACCTGTAGTTGAAAAATTTTCTTATACTAAATCGCGCCAAAACTTGGTCGGAAATTTATTGAATGAACTTTTACTACATATTACTCCGATATTGTTACTATAGTCTTGTCACATAATCAATAAGATTTTTTAGTTTTCACTGGTTTGGTTTAGTTTTACAACGCAGACAAGTATTGACCACAAAATCCTAAATTAGCCAAAACTAATACCCAGTTGTCTTATTACACTCGCAATTAATCGCCCTGCCAGCAGTTTTGAGCAGTGGCAAAAGCAATAGTCCATCACCACTTATCTGATCACTCGATTAATTACCACCTGCCACCAAACAGTCATCCCCTACCCCACTCCATGACCGACACAATTGACATTTAGCAATAGTTTAATTAATAACAACCGGATTAACTCCTCAACCAACACTCAAACTGTTCAACAGCCCAACCCTTCATCACGTTGTCCGAATCACTCAAATTCGACATCCCATTTCCAACCACAAACACTTGCATAGGCGAGTAAACAATCATTAATTTCGAATCGAACATGTGTCACTCGATTTGACAACAGTTCCATGTCCATGTCCAGAAGGCCATGACTGATGGGTACCACTATGACGCAGCAATCTTAATACGATAGACGTCTTATACCATCGTGTCACTTTCAAACCCTCCCACCGGCAAAATGCTGATATGTCAGACAATAGAAGTGATGATTATGACACTTACCTCAATCGTTTGGCTTCGTCGATGAATGGTCGTTTCTCGCCTTCGGTCAGGAGTTTCCATTCGGCTCCGAGACGTTTTGATATTTCGGAATTGTGCATTTTCGGATTATCCTGAGCCATTTTGCGACGTTGTCCTCTCGACCACACCATGAAGGCATTCATAGGTCGTTTTATATGATCCGGCGGGTGGTGGTGCGAATTGCTTGATGCGGATGAATTACTGGACGAGTGCCTGCCCACTGTCATTTGATTCGATCCGGGTAGTGAGCTGCCATGATTGTGTATCGACGTAATTGTTGTTGTCATCTTGAAACTTATGGGACGGTATGTCTTTCTGTGGTTTTTGAATCTCGTTGATTGAACAGCAAGCTCTCAATTCATAATAGTCGGCGAATTGTGCCTGGAAAGAGAGAAAAGTCATTTGATTGTCTTTCAATTCTGTACTTTTAAACAAACAGAGCTTTGGTGAGTTTTGACAGAACTGATAACAGCCGTCGATCGCAATAAATGTCAAAATGTTTCGATATAACGTGATATTTTAAATCAATCGAGAACAACGTTCGTTATTTGCAAAGAGGGCTAGGCTAAGTGAATATCTAAAGTAATTTTTCTATTCCTCAATCGTGTTTTTCTAAGGTTTGATTTATTTTTTTGATGACAGCTATTCATTCAGTGAGTAAGTGACGGTCAAAATGGGTAAAACAACCATTATATAGGCGTCTAAGTCGCATTTCTATGAAGCTGACATAATTACCTTTAAATACACGTTTTTGCAGCCAAACAGTCTAATCGGAGGGGGATAGGCGCTATCCAACTTGAGTGGTTATGCGTTTTATGTTATGATTTAATCTTCGATATCCCCGTACAACAGTAAGTGAAATACTTCGCTGATTCACATAGGGGAGCAAAACCCGGACGCTCGATAACGTCGATGAGGTGTCACATGACCATAGTAATCTTTCAGTTTTGTTTCCAGTGCAGTAGAGGAGATTAGAGTGATGATATTACCAAAGCGTGCCACTAATATTATAATAATAAAAAATATTTACAGAGCTTTGAAAAACTGTATTCCAAGTAAGCTTCCGATTTTCCAAGATTTACTTTGCATTGCTTCAACGACGGTCGGTTATTCGGTTTTTTTAGCGCTAGGTGATTACGCAAAACGCAAACCTAAAAGTAATCGAAAAGATCACCGTCGGAGAAGCAATCTGACATTTTTACAATTCGACAGTTTAGTCACATTCCACGTTCTCGATATAAAACGAGTCCCTAATAGTGGGATTTTGAGTTAAGAAAGTCTGAATACCTACTCCTACCTACGCCTACTCGATGATATTGTTGGCATTTTTGGTCAAAAAGTCGTCCACAAGAATCGTTTTGTGGGATGGCACATTGTCGAGGTGTAAGATCCGAAGGTTTTTCGGTCAAAGTCCGGTCTTCTTCATAAAGCATAAATAGTAATACTATTAACTGTTTGAACCATCAGAAAAAATCCTCAGTGAACAACACCACGAATATCGGACGGGTTTTTCCGGTTTCGATTCAGTTAACTGGCATCATTTCGATGCCTATTTGCTTGTCTGGATGTCATACGGATAAACCGTAGTTACTGTTGTAGCAGGCCGTCTTGGATGAGCCAAGTTTTCAATTATTTCACGGCCCTCTTTGAACACTCCAATACTCTTGTCCTCCATATGAGAGTACATGTAGGCTTTCTTAACGTTCCGTTCGCAATGCAAAAATTAAAACTCTTTGTTGAATTATTTTCTCTATAGAAGAAATTGCCAATAGCACGTGAAAATAACTAATGCTGTTGGCTAATGACAACAAACGCATCCAGCCTGCGCGTGCCTGCGCGAGCCTCAGCGTCTAAATAAATTATTGTTGTATCAATTTAGGTAAAAAAAAAATGGGGAAGTTTGATTAGCTCAGCCCCTGTGACAGAATATATACAATATATAAAATCACAACCGAAAGTCAATGCAGGTTATTTGACTGCGCAACAAGACTAAATTCCGCTGTCAAGCAAATTGATCCATTTACAACCGAAAGCGATGGAAAAGGAAAAGAGAGATAAGAATCTTGCTCGCCTGAGTTGGATCAAGTCAAGATAGTCCCAATGAAGGTTAAGTCGAACAAAGCTGCTAGCACAGATTTCTGCAAAGCAGCTGAAGATAAAAAGGATCACATCTTGGAAGTTCCCCTGGGAAAAAAAACTAATGAGTTCCACATCGACAACCACCACCAATATATATATATCAGAATCAGGAATGATCTTACCAGCATGAAAAACTACCTCTTTTCCATTATCGATGAGGTCGGTAATGAGGAGTGCAGAGCACAAGACATGTGGGATTCCCTACAACAATCTGGCCTAGAGAAAGCCAAATCACTGCTTGGAACATCTAAAGGCCCCTGCCAACACGCAAAAGAAACCTGGTGGTGGACAGACGAAGCCAAAGCAGTGATACACGAAAAGAAAATGGCTTTCCAAGCTTGGTCAAAGTGCTCTTCTACTAATAGAGAGGAAAAAGCTCGCCGTGAAAGGGTATATAGATATTGCAAAGGTATCGCGAAGAAAAAGTGCGCCGAATTCAAAGCGAAAAGCATGGAAGGCCTATATCAGGAGTTGGAAGAAATATCGTCTTCCGCGTCTGACAGGAACCAGGCTACCCAAGAGCTTCGACAAAGCAATTTGAACAAAGGAGCAAATATCTTTAAGATAGCCGCCCAGAGAAGAAGAAATGCTCAGGAGATTCGTTTCCCAAAGTTCACTAACAATGCTGAAGGCCAACTCGTTGTAGAAGACGAAAAAATTCTCCACAGATGGCGACAGTATTGCGAGGAACTTCTGAACGAACAGTTTCCCCGAGTGTACTTTCCAAGAGCCGCCCCGAATTATGCCGAAATATCCGACATCACAGTCGAAGAAGTTCGGTACGCGGTTAAAAACTCCAAGAAAAGAAAAGCTGTTGTCCCGGACGGGATACCCTCTGAGTTCTGGAAAAAGATGGGAGACATCGGGTCTAGATGGCTCATGGTTCTTATCTCCAAACTTATGAGAGGCGACACTATGCCTAATAAATGGAGGGAAAGCTATCTTCTTCCTTTGCACAAAGGAAAGGGTGATACGCGAAATTGTGATAACTACCGTTCTGTCAAGCTGATGTCGCACACCATGAAGATCGTTGAACGGGTATTAGATAGCCGACTGCGGAAAATAATACGACTATCTGATGACCAGTGCGGGTTTGTCTCGGGTAAATCAACAACAGATGCAATCCAAAGTATAAGGGTCATGATGGAAAAGCATCGTGATTCGTCAAAGGACTTGCATATGGTGTTGGTTGATTTCGAGAAGGCCTTTGACCGGCAACCAAGAGATCTTTTATGGGTAGCGCTAAGACAAAAAGGAGTTCCAGAAACCTACGTGCGAGTGATCATGGACATGTACAAGAGAGCAACGACAAGAGTAAGATGCACCGCAGGAGTCACCGAAGAGTTCGCAATCAAAGTCGGTGTACACCAAGGGAGCGTCCTCAGCCCACTGCTCTTTATAGCAGTCCTTGATTGCTTGTTTGAAGGAAAAGTGACGGACCCCAATGTGCACCAGCTATTCTTTGCTGACGATGGAGCCATTATAAGTGATGATCAGGCGTCCCTACAACGAGCACTTCATGTGTGGGTGGACATTTTTGAGGGACACGGGTATCGTATTAGTTCAAAGAAGACAGAGTATCTGTGCTGCCCGTTCTCTGACCCTCATCAGCCTATTCCAGACATTTACTTGAATGGAAGAGTGCTTCCCAAGTGTGAAAAGTTTAAATATCTGGGATCTATGATTAATAAAGAAGCAACTTGTGATGACGACATCAACCATCGCGTAAGCGTAGGGTGGATGAAGTGGCGGGAAAGCTCCGCCATCTTCTGTGATCGAAAAATGCCCCCTAAGCTGAAAGGAAGGCTCTACACTTCAGTTGTACGTCCGGCGCTCACATACGGTTCACAATGCTGGACAATGCACAAAAAGTATGAGAACAAATTAACGGCAGCTGAGATGAAGATGCTTCGCATGACAGCGGGAGTAACAAAGCGTGACAGAATTAGAAGTTCAAAGATCCGAGGAAGCCTCCACGTAAAAGAAACCATCACAAGAAAGATAGAGCGCGACCGGCTCAGTTGGTATTGCCATGTTCAAAGGAGAGATCCTTTGAACCCCGTCCAAAAGGCAATATTAATCAACGTTCCAATTTCAACACGCAAAAAAGGCAGGCCGAAAAACAATTGGTGCAAACAAATGCAAAAACACGAGCATTTGATTGGCCTCAGCGATGAAGTGATCCTAAACCGGGAAGCCTGCCGCTACTTTCTGAGGTCAAACCGGCGGACCCCACAAGCAGACCAGTAGGAATGCAGTTAAGTGGGAAGGTTATGGTCCTACACTTCTGACCATAAGGACGCCGGAAAAAAGGAAAAGAAGAAGAAGAAGGAATGATCTAACCGACGTTTTATATGTCAAAAAAGGTCAGTTTGTTTTTTTTTTTCACAGAAGTCTTAAGTGTATATATGGCCAACTCTATCCCCAAGGATTGAGGAAAAAAAATAGTGGACAATGAGTTTGGTTCTAGGCATGATACCATATGTGCTGCCTCAAAACTTGTTTCCCACATTCAGTGGCATAAGACAAATAGCTACTTATGTAGGCGTTCTTGTCTAGTGGACTTTAAAAAGGCCTTCGGCACCGCATGGTTACTAGGTCTGTGCACAAGCTCAACAGGTTGGGCATGTCAAATCACCCTCTGTACATGATTTAAGTAACGACTAAGGAAAAGAAGTTCGTTAATATATGTGACAACTTTTCTTCGAGCAGGATCTTTAACATTAAAAACGTTTTACAAGAGGGAATGGTTAGATGTCCGATACTGTTTGAAATCTACACCAGCGATCTTATAGGTTCTCTGAGCCAACTCTGGCTTCTATTCAGTGTCGAATATATCATTAAAAAATGTTGCAATGTTGCTGTATGACTTTGATCATGTTAGGAAATATCGCTATGATAGGAAGTTAGAAATTAACTTCTAAGAGTCGGAACCGATATTGTTTAGGACTCCGTTGTATAGGTATATGGTCTCAAGAAATACCAAAATGAACTGGAGGAAATCGGACAACCACTAACGGTGAGAAACACAGTTAACTATTTTGTTAGATGCTTGTCTTGCCGGAGCAAAGAAAGCATACGGTATGACAAGGAACCTATTTCACAGTAGTCAACTTTTCCGCAAGGTAAAAATCTATGTTCAGTGGCCCTTATAGGGCCCATTATCTCATGTATGATTACCCGGTGTTGTTTAATGTAGCGCTACCTTATGTGGGAAGGATTTGTATGGGAAACACAGAAGGACAAAAGCACAGAGTCCTAGGTCATAACGTAATACCTTAATAAGGCTGTATGAAGGAGCGAGTATAAACAAAATCAATTGGCACTCTTTTCATCTTATGTATGTCTTAAAACGTTTGGAGACAAGGAACCAAATAGACACCATTTATACTGATTTCAGCAAAGCGTTTGACTCTGTAAATCACGTTTGGCTAATCCATAAACTTGAATCCTTCGGTTTCCATTCCCAATTCCTTCGCTGGCTATCTTCCTTTCTTCTTGGCCGAACTCAACAGGTCAAAATAGGTAACTCTATTTCTAGAGAAATATTTTGTAGTTCTGGGGTTCCACAAGGAAGCCATTTGGGCCCACTGCTTTTCGTCATCTTTATTCGTGACATTGTCCAAGTGGTGAAATATGGACAGTGTTTACTGTTTGCCGACGACTTAAAACTATTTAAAGCCGTTAGGAACATTACTGATTCCCAACTGCTACAATCAGACATAAATAGAATCTCGGAATGGTGCAATGCTAATGCTTTAAAGCTCTTTTCCAAGTCCCTCTCCATAATCAACTTTGATTACTTCATTGGTTCTCAACCCATATCCCGTATCATAATAAGGCGCACGACACTTAACGGATGTAAAACTCGGTTTCTGACTGAGAAGGAAAATAATAAATTTTAGGTCTTAAGAACAAGATCTTAAGGAGAATAGTGGAAAACAAGTCGAGGAAACAAATGAATGGAGAAAACTACACAATCAAGAGTAACTGCCCCAATGCCCCAACCATTGTCCGAGTAATAAAATCAGGAAGATTATGATGGGCACGACACGTAGATTGAATGGACAGTTGACGAATATTCGAAAAAATAATAAGAGGAAAAGACGGCCAGGAAGGCCGTGCCGTAGATGAGAAGACAATATAAGGATGGGTTGTAGAAAAGTTAAAAGAGAACAGCGACACATGGAAGGAACACACTCATGACAGGGAGCCCTGGAGAAGGGTCGCCAACAAGGCTTTCAACTTCCGAGTTATAAATGGCCAGTTATAATTATATGGTGTGCAACTAAATTCTCGCTGTTTATCAAGAGATGGCTCCAGTGGTAAGTGTTGGTCGATTGTGACATATTCAAAACGTCATGAACCAAGCTTAGACATATGGTAAACAAACCGCTTTGACACATTAGTGATTTTGTTCTTGCATCATATACTTTTGGTTGTGTGAAAATGACTGATTTTGTGCGAAATAATCGTCATTTGCGGGAAGTGTTGATTTTCTTCTTTCATTCGAAGAAAACGGCGGCTGAGCTTGCTTCAGTATTAGGAGTTACCCTACAAACTATTTCGAAGCGATTGCATGCGTTGAGAATGATTCAAAGCAAGGAACTTGGGTTCCTTATGATTTGAAGCCAAGAGACGTTGAGTGTCGTTTTCTCGCCTATGAACAACTGCTCCAGCGGCAAAAAAGTAAGGGTTTTCTTCATCGTATCGTTACGGGTGATGAAAAAGGATTCATCACAGCAACCCAAAGAGAAAACAATCATGACGACAGCCCGGTCATGCTTCTACGTCATCAGCTCGGCCTGCGAAGGTTATGCTGTGTATTTGGTGGGATCAGGGCGGTGTTATTTATTATGAGCTATTGAAACCAACCGGGGAACGGTATCGAACTCAATTGATGCGATTGAGCCGAGCACTGCGCGAAAAGCGGCCACAACACGAGCAGAGGCACGAAAAAAAGTGATTCTACAGCATGACAACGCTCGGGCTCACGTTGCCAAACCTGTTAAAACCTGCTTAGAAACGCTCAAATGGGAAGTCTATCCCACCCACCATATTCCCCAGATATTGCGCCATCCGATTATCACTTGTTCCGTTCGATGGCACATGGTCTGGCTGATCAACAGTTCCATTGATATGAAGACATCTCAAAATGGCTTGATTCGTGGATAGCTTCAAAAGACGAACACTTCTACCGTGACGGTATGCGAGCTCTGCCAGAAAGATGGGAAAAAAATTATAGCCAGCGATGGGCAATACTTTGAATGATTCGTTTGTAGCCGTTTTTTTTACAATAAAGTTGCATTTTTATAAAAAAAAAACAGCGAGAACTTAATTGCGCTCCTAATAATATATTTGAAAATAGGATATACATATGTATAAGATTAAGCCGACAGAGCCGTAAGACACGTTAAATATTGAAATATTTTCAAGTTGGATTTTTTTTAAGTTTGTAATTTTTTTTAAATTTTTCACTTTTTTTCTAAGACTTTTATGTAGGTTACATATCCCATTGGGTCGCTACGACCTTCAATTTTCGCGATGTGAACATAGGTGCAATCACCTGCATCATTTTCGCATACTCTCCCATTTCCCGTTTCTTCGAAGCGTCGCTTCGCGCGCCGGACACCTGAGCTCAAGTTGGAGTTCGGGCACATCCGAAAAGCTGACCAAACAATATCGCGGTCACACGGTTTGATGTAGGATACCTGAGCTTACGATAAGCGAAGTAGAGATTAGATTTAAGTGAAACGAAATTGTACGAGTTAGTTGTTAAGTGCGAGTCCAATAAAGCGGTCTATCAACGAAAAGATAAACAGAAAAGTATTTTTTTTTCAATACGTCTCAAGAAGAGATTTAATTGGCGCAGTCGGTAGGATCTTTCTACAACTGAAAGATCCAAACGAGAAAGAACTAACTAAACGCAACCAAATAGTAATAATAGTTTTGTGAAAAAAAAAAAAAAAAAAACCTCGAAAAAGAAAATAGTGAAAAAGAAAAAAAAAATACCGGTAGTGCAAATCACTAAAAATCAGTGAAGAATCATTGCAAATCACTAAAAATCAGTGAAGAACCACCGCAGATCACTAAAAATCAGTGAAGAATCGCCGCGTATCACTAAAAATCAGTGAAGAGAACCCGCACTAGATAACTCGCCAATAATAAACAGTGTGTGCTAATCCAAAATTCCTCGCAAAGAAAAAACGGACAAGTTCTGGAAACTCGTAATAGAACGAGAAACAATGGAACGAGAAGTACTGGAACGCATGTCTGCAGCATTGGAGGCACTGGTTGCCTTAAACACAACCAATCAACCCCGACCAAGCAGAGCCGTTGGCCTGATGAAGGAAATCTCCTACATAAAAGAATTCTCTGGAGAAAGGGACCAGTTGACGCAGTTCATAAACGTCGTGGAGACGCATCTCAGCGCCTTGGATCCTGCTCACAAAAAAGAACTATGGCAAGCAATCTTCAATTCAAAAATCACCGGGAGAGCGAAGGAACTTCTACTCAACAATCAGCCGCGTGACTGGGAAGAAGCCAAGACACTGTTCAAACAACATTTCCGGCCAGCCATCAACTATAAGGACATCTCACGAAGAATATCAAATTTAAGAGTAAGTTCAATTGAAGATTTGAATAACAAATTAGAACAAATTATACAAGAAATAAATTCATTTATTACCTATGAAGTAAAACCAGTAGAATCAAAAAACACATTTTATATACTTGTAATAAATAGAATAAAACAATTAGTATCAGGCAACCTAGCACGAGAAATTAAAGATAAGTTCGATTTACACGAAATAAAAAATATTCTATATACCTATATAGGGTACGACCAAAATAATTTAGACTTTACGATTCACGATCGACGACCAATACAACATACAAAACCCACCAAACCAGAAAATAAATTTCATCCTAGAAATCCCCAATACACGAACCCACAGACTAGTCAGAATCAATACAATTTTAACAACAACCCCCAGCAGAGAACAAGCTCAGGACAATATAGGTACCAATATCACTCTCAACCAGTTAGTTCAAACCAATTTAGGTCAGGAAACTTTAGACAACCAGTTTTCAACCCATCTGGCCAGTTCAGAAATGCCCCGCGTCAACCAGAGCCGATGGAGATAGGTCACGTAGCGCACAGTGAAACAGTAAATGAAGGACAGACCCCCAACCGAACTGAGGAAGCACACAATATAGAGTTTTTTCTCAACTAAGCCTCGGGAACAGAATATTCATGGATATGACAATTGACGAAAAAAAATACATAGGACTGATTGACACAGGCTCAACCATGAGCATCATTAACTCCAGACGTGTAGACTGTAGCAAATTTAGGACTTACGAACGAGTACATTTAAAACTTCAGACGATTAACAACGCCACAACCGAAACTGTCGAGAGAATTATAACTAAAATACCAAAAGAATTTAACTACGACCCAAGAGGGGCTATCAAATGGTATAAGAGGGATCTAACCGGCAAACCGTACGATATGTTGATAGGGATGGACTTATTAAGAAAAATTGTCAAAACACTTGATTTTGACAATAAACTCCTTATATTGAAAAATAATAGTCATATACCACTCTACTCAGAAAGAAACGAAACAACTCTTGATTGTTTCGAGCTACATTCAACTGAGAAGGAGGTTGACCTTACCCATCTGAACGAAGAAGAAAGGGAAAAAATGAAAGCCTTATTAAATAAATTTAATAATCTAATATATAAGGATGGTGATCCACTTACTAACACCGATACCATAATGCATGAAATCCGTACGACGACAGAGCACCCAATAAACGCTAAACTTTATAGGCTTCCCCCAAAGCATGAGGAGGAAGTACGGAAACAGATAACTGAGATGGAAGGACAGGGTATAGTACGAAAATCCAACAGTAGATATGCATCGCCAATCGTGGTAGTGCAAAAGAAATTGGATAATTCTGGAAAGCAGAAGTTCCGCCTATGTGTCGACTATAGGAAGTTGAATGAAATCACGATAGACGACAAATACCCATTACCCAATATTGAAAGCATATTGGATAAATTGGGTAGGGCACAATACTTTTCATCCTTGGACCTTGCGAAGGGGTACCATCAGATCAAGGTGAAACCAAGCGACATCCCGAAGACAGCATTTGTGACACCTTGTGGATTATATGAATATATCAGAATGCCGTTCGGTCTGAAAAACGCGCCGGCGACATTCCAGAGACTAATGAACGATATTCTCAGGGACCACATAAACAAGATCTGTGTGGTATATCTTGATGATATACTAATATTCTCTACCAGCCTTACAGAACACATTAACTCTCTCAAAACAATATTCGATATTCTATCCAAACACAACCTCAAAGTACAGTTCGACAAATGTTCATTTATGAAGAAAAACACGGAATTTTTGGGCCACATTCTCACAGCCGAGGGAATGAAACCCAACCCGATTAAAATTAAATGCATCCAGGAATATCCTCTACCGAAAAATGAGAAACAACTTAAAGGATTTTTAGGGGTTACCGGCTATTATCGCAAATTCGTGAAGGATTACGCTAAAATTGCAAATCCAATGATCAAGTACTTAAAAAAAGATAAAAGAATCAACACCAATGATCCAGAATATATCCAGGCATTCGAGACACTTAAATTAAACATCAGCAGGCACCCTATCCTAAAATTCCCTAATTTTGAAAAGCCATTCACTTTATATACGGACGCAAGCAACTACGCTATAGGGGCAGTCTTAATGCAAGACGGCCAACCAGTATGTTATGCATCCAGATCCCTAAACGATCACGAAAAGAATTATTCCGTTACCGACAAGGAATTCTTGGCGATCGTTTGGGCCGTGACCTACTACAGACCCTATTTGTGGGGAAGGAAATTTAAAATTATAACTGACCACCTACCCATTAAATACTTAAATAAAAAATATACGGGAAAAGAATTTAGCCAAAGGAACCAGCGGTGGCTTCTAAAATTACAGGAATACCAGTTTGAGATAGAATACTTGAAAGGGAAGGAAAACAAAATTGCAGATTTTCTCAGCAGAATCCCAGAGGAAAGTGGTAAAAACAACATACAACAACAACCTAACCAATCGGTGAATAATTTATCGGATAATGCAACGGTACATTCTGAAGACGAACAACAGTTAGATCACATACCAATTAAAGAGACAATAGTTAACAAATATAAGACCCAACTAATATTGTCCAACTCTGTAGATAAAGAAATAGAAATCCTTCACGGAAGAAGAATCATTTCCATTGATATGACTAAGGGAAGAGAATATTGGATCGATATATTACGAAGGTATATTAAATCAGGTATTACAGGAATATTCACAGAGCTACCCTATCCCGAATTTAACAAAATACAACAATTATTAATAGAGTTATTTAGTCATGACACACAGGTAAAATTCATTAAAGCAACACTTAGAGCACGTGAGATAAAAAGTTTAGAAGAAGCACAAAAACAAATATCCCTTTATCACACACAAGAAAGTCTCCATAGCGGTATAATAGAAACCTATCACACTTTAAAAAATAAAATATATTACCCCAATTTGATTAAAGAAATAACCAAGATTATAAATAACTGTAGAGTATGTCTCGAAACTAAATATGAAAGAAAACCGATTAAAGCGAAATTTGAAATAAGTGAAACACCTACTAGACCCAATCAGATACTCCACATGGATGTATATTACTTTATGAAGCAAACTTTCTTGACCCTGATCGACAAACTAACCAAGAAAGCATACGTTTATCATTTACCTAATAGGAATTGGACGAAGAAAATAGAGACACTAGAAGAACATTTTTCAAAATTCGGAAAACCAGACAAAATTAACGCTGATAATGAATTTAATACAGAAAACTATTCCTTAAAGTTTTCTTAAGAGTTTACTTAAGAGAACAACAGGTAGAATTACATCTAACTAAACCCAATACACATACAGGCAATAGTGACATAGAGAGATTTCATTCAACTTTACAAGAAAAATTAGTAGCCATCAGACACTTAGATTTAACATTGATTCAAAAGATGCACAGAGCAGTAAACAATTATAATAATCGATACCACTCCACATTGAAAATGACACCAGAAGAAGCAATGTTTGCAGATGTAGCGACATTGGCGAACCTAATAAGAATAGAAAAGGAAAACAGGATTAGAAAATTAAATCTGAATAGAGAGGAATATAGGGAAACAAGACAGGTAGTGCCAGTAAAGAATTATAAGCGAAATTATTATAAAAACCAACCTAGGTATAGATTGAAAACATTAGATAGAGAACATCCCGTTAATATAAAACGACCTCGAAAATTTTCAGATGATAATATTAGCGTATCTCACACTGACCACACTACTGACGCATAAAACTACAGCAACATTGACTATAAACAAACTCACAACGGACAACGGTTATACGACGATTAACATGGGACAGACGGAAATAATCAAAGATGCCAAGACTATAGTACACATTATCAACACCAGAGAGATAAGGGAAATAGTTCGTTTATTAGAAGATAACACAAAAAAGTTACAAATCGGTACAGATATTGTTATTAGGAAAGGTATTGAAACATTATACGCAAAAATAGCTGCAATAGAACCAAGTAATAGCTCAAGACAAAAACGAGGATTGGTCAACATCGTCGGAGCAGCTCAAAAATGGCTCTTTGGTACTATGGACGATACAGATCGACAAGAAATAGCAGACCACTTAAAGATAGTAGAGGAGAATGAAGAAAATACTGTAGACAATGTAAATAAGCAAGTCGAAATCAACTCTCATTTTAACGAAAGTATAATTCAATTAAAGTATATCATAAATTCAGACAGAAAAGAACTAGATAGAGCATATGAGGAATTAGCCGGAAATGAAAGAAGAATTATATTAAAACAACTCAAGTTAGATCAGCTTATGAAAATAAAAATGTTAGAAGATAAACTTAATCAAATAATAGATAACATAGCATTAGTTAAGCATGGTTTAGTCCACCCTAGTATGCTGACAGCAACAGAAATAAACAATACGAAACTGGATTTTTATAAATTAAAAAATATTAAGGTAGGACTTTTAAAATACAAAATAGATACACTAATACTTGCTGTTAAAGTACCAAACATTTACAAATCAGTAGACTTGAAATTGATTACTGCTATACCCACAGAGAATAAGACAGAAATTATAATAAACGATCAATATATTCTAGAAATAAATAAAACCAAATATACGTATGATGATAGGACGCAATATGAAAGCGATTTAAAACCTATGAATAATTGTATTACAAACGGAAATTGTAAGCTTATAGAAAATCCCTTAATAGAAATTAAGAAAATAGATGATAGTACCATTATTTGTAAAAATATGAAACAACAAGAAATAATAAATCAATGCGATGATCGAGAAATAAAGTTAAATGGAAATTATCTAATAGTGTTCAATAACTGTACGATTAAAATATTGAATAAGACATTTAGCAATAGTAATATAGAATTTAAGGAAAGATTTCATTATTCAGATGAAATAAGTTATAACTTTACTAAACCATTAAATTTCGAAGACATTATTCAAAGAAATATTGTAAATATAGAACACATTAAGCTACTAAAATTCCACAAAAATGTAAGCTATTTCGTAAGTTCAACCGTATTCTGCATCTTAATAATAATTATAATTTCAATTACAAAATTATCAAAAAGAAATAAGAAATTAAAAATATCAATTAAAGCACTTAACCAACATACCCACCGGCCTAATGAAATTCAGGAGAATATTCAATCTAAGGGGGGAGAGGTTACATATCCCATTGGGTCGCTACGACCTTCAATTTTCGCGATGTGAACATAGGTGCAATCACCTGCATCATTTTCGCATACTCTCCCATTTCCCGTTTCTTCGAAGCGTCGCTTCGCGCGCCGGACACCTGAGCTCAAGTTGGAGTTCGGGCACATCCGAAAAGCTGACCAAACAATATCGCGGTCACACGGTTTGATGTAGGATACCTGAGCTTACGATAAGCGAAGTAGAGATTAGATTTAAGTGAAACGAAATTGTACGAGTTAGTTGTTAAGTGCGAGTCCAATAAAGCGGTCTATCAACGAAAAGATAAACAGAAAAGTATTTTTTTTTCAATACGTCTCAAGAAGAGATTTAATTTGTATAGTATAGTAAATAAGAATAGAATAAGATCGATAAAAATCAATTAAAACAAGAAAACTACTATACCAAATGCAATCTCTTCAGACTTCTTTACCAGAATGTTTCAGACATGTTTATGGGCATAACATCGAATTATATAACTTCGGTTACTTTTTGAAGATTTGAATTTGGGAATAAGAAAAACGAAAATTCAGCCCACAAAAATCATGATATTTTAAGAAATCGAATGATAACACAAGCCTTGAAAAGAAAAACTAGTACTTCTCTCCGGCGGTCACCCCACCACTTTTACCACCTAGAGAACTCCTTTGGCGAATGTGACAACCATTCGTCACCTGCAGTATGTGGCCATCCATCAGTGCCAGCTCTATGTAATCCTTTATAATGGTGATAACAAAAGCAAATTGGTTCCTAGATAAATTCATGTAGTAGGTGTTCTACTCTATCGATTTCATTCGTAATACCATTTAATTATGTTGCGATCACGCAGGAGTTTAAGAATTCACTATTTTTTGTACGTGGTGGTCCTAAATTGGGCTAAAATTCCAATGGAAAACAAAATTCTTGGATGCTACTGGTTTACCCAAATCACCAACTTTCCATATTTTGTTTGTAAAAAAAAATGCTTATAAAAAACAAATCGCCGATTCTTCTTCACCAGATCTTCACAACCATTATGGGCCGAATGAAATTGGTCCATGGTCGATATCATTACTTATTTTTGAGATATGCAAATCGTAAAAATGTTCATAAGCATATGAGATACCATATGTCGACATTAATCTAGTGCTTTAAATAACTGAACCACGTTGAAAAGCTTCAACCCGAAAAGTTCTGAAATCCAACTCCGAGGAGCGAGGTTATAGAGGAAGATCAAATCTATAGATATAGGAAGTTGCTAACTCTGGTATTAGTTCACTGAAAACGTGGAATAACCTTTTCAAGTGAGTATTCACATCCAAGTAATGGACGGAGGTACCGCAACACAGGATTTAGGGGCGACAACAGAAAGTGTGTTTGGCGTAAAGTAAAATTCATAAGGTAAATCACATTTTATGTTGAGCCAAAGATATAGAAAACATATACGATAGTGGCGCTGCCTGTAACATGTTGAATCAATTAAAATAACGTAAGACCTTTGACTCATTGCATTATTCTTATATTTTTTGTATTTAGCTGCTTTCACTATTAAATAAAAAAAAAAACGTTGTTCCATAACCATAAAATATGCACTTAACTCCTTATAACAATTGTATATATAAACTTAGCCCCTCATTACTTACGATGGTGCTTTTAAAACTTACTAATAGTCTGGCCATGAAATTATTCATGCTCTATAAAGTTATGATCCTTTTTCCGGATCCATTTAGTCATATAATACCATACAATAGTCATGCCAGATATAAATAAAGTAAACATTGTCCATAAAAAGTACGCGAAATTTATCATTCACTACGTAGTACTACGTAGAATTAGAGCACGATCTATCACTTTGTGTTGACAGTAGCTGTTTTTGTTAGTCATGCTATTGAATGATCAGTGACACTTTTAAAAGGAAAATTTATGAAACTAGAAGTTTCCCTTACATTTTGTACTTCAGACGACAATCATATGAATTATATATATATATAGTGATTCGTGCATGTCGAAAACATGTATATGGATGCTATAAAACCGTCAAAGAAGGCCTATTTGAGTTGACTTGTTTTGGTCGATTGGACAGACATCGACAATATCAGGAAGCGGGTGTTCAAAAATAATCGAATCGATCTCAGAAAATTGACTCAAGACGACTACATAACTTTTAGCCCATTCATAACAAAATTATTGATTCTTTGGGCATGAAACAGCAAACATATCCAAAAAGATTTTCCGAGGCAGATTGTTGAAGTCTTTTTCACCGAGCTATCAAGGACCTCATTTTCATTAAACGAGTTAAAATTGGCGACAAGACATAGTTAACAAGTAGAAAGATGTAGTATTCAACATGCGCCTCGAAAACGCCTGGGAACGCTTCGAAGTCCCTAAAAAAGGTTATGCTGGGGGTTTTTTCCGATCACTATTATGTGGCATACTCTGATTTTTTTTCCAGAGCAACATACAGTGCTATTTAGGCGTTCTGAGACGTTTACTCGAAATCCGCCAAAAAAAGGCCAGATTTATGGTGAAATAATTCATGGATAATTCACCATCGAACGAAGCCCTTGTTATCCATTCGTGACACATTTCTGAACAAAAATGGAAATTATAATTTTACGTTTAGAGACTCAGAAAAAAAATATTTTAAAAATAAAAACTTTTCTTAACTTAATTTTAAATTCCAATAAATGGTTTAACAAATCGTGGTCTGTTAGCCTTCATTAGGAATTTCGACCATGGGAACCTCGATATTTCTTTTAACCACATCATTTAGGACGTTCTTTATTAGATGCCAAGTACGCTCTAGAATTTTCACACTAATTTGCATGTGCGGTTCGGACGGTTGTATTGAACGAATCACCATGGTGTCGGGGACGTTGCGAAAGTGAATAGCCTTCATGTGATACTGATTGGTATAAGTCTAAATTGATACCTAAACCATTATATTACCACTTCCGTATTTGAGTGTTTCTTAGGTGTACTTGGTGATGAATTCTTATCCTTTTGGCCAACGAACATACGTTTTCTTATCAGATCAATCACATTACACCTTTTTTCTTTCTCCAAATGTTTTGGTGAGTAAAATACCTTTAATTGAGGTACACAACCTCACGAAAATATTCGCATGAGTTCAAATGTTATGTTATTAATTATTATTATCCGGTCATTCCGTTGAATGTTGACAATAAGCAGAAGGATGAATGATATAAAACACGAAATAAGAGGAAACTTCTTTAGAAGAACAAAAGTCTATTTTAAAGTTGAAATACGAAGGCCAAACCTACTGAGAAATTGGTGACCTTGTTGGCAAATTTTATACCGCAGTTATGGATGATGTCCAATAGTTCAGAAATGATGGCTGTTTAAAAAATAAGAAAGAAATATAATCAGAAGTAGATGAAAGGCATATTGCTGAGAAAGTTAAAGAAGACCGGATAATGTCCGGAATCATTAGAAGGTCAAATAATTTTAACTGCAGAGTGTCACATCACAAACCAATTATTTCCAAAGTTACCAAAGAGTACGAGTATGTTAATAATATTCTAGATTTTTAGAACACCGTTATTTTTAGTGACGAAAGAAGGTCTAACTTGCTTGGCGAAAATTGGAAGCAAAGGGTTTGGCGAAAATCAAATACTGAGCTGAAAGAATCGAATCTTCAAGCGACGGTGAAACATGGCGATGGTAATACCTTGATGGGTTGGTTTATATTTGCGTGCGGGGTTGGTCAGATAAGATTTATTGACTATAGAATGAATAAATATGAGTACCTCAACAGCTTCTTCTTAGATGGCGTTACAGCTCACGGAGAGCCAGAGCCAAGCTTCTCTCCTTCACTTATGTTGTGTGCGATTTGTTTTTCACACAAGTGAACGGGACCTACAGTTTTAATGCCGATTCCGAACGGCGAGAGTCGAGAAGCTTTTCGAGGCAAGTGTACTACGGGGGGTTTTGCCAGTTCCCCGCCGAGGAGAGAAGCCGCGTAATGAACATTCGATGGCGTTGGTGTTATCGGGATCCGAACTCGCTCATCGTGCGTCAGAGGGCGACACACTACCCACTGCGCCACGGCTCTCTCAACATACTAAAAATAAAATTCCAGCTCCACGATAATTGGTCGATTTATGCCTTTCAAAAAGACAAAGACCTAAGACCAATGTGGCGGGTTTTTAATACTCGCTCCACATTCACTCGACGTCAACATCATTGGAAATTTGTAGACCGAGCTAGAAATCGAAATCGAGCTATCAGTAAAGGCTCTCTTAAAGATGCACTACTAAGAGAATGCGAATTTTTATGCCTAGATTTCTATAAAAAAAAAAAATTGTCGATAAAAACGACTAAGAGCCGTCATTGATGCCAAAGGTGGCGCAACCAGGCCAGAAGTATCAGATTAGAAGTCTTAAGTAGATGCTCAACAACTCCTTACATTCCATTTATGTATTGTATTCTCATTGGCATCTTAGACGAGTATTTTTTTTATGGGTAACAATGTCGACATTCGAATCGAATAAGGGTCATTTGCATGCTTATGTTCTTCAGAAAATATAACTCCTTATTGAAAGTGTTAAATAAGTCATAATCTATTGATTTGAAGGCTAGCGTGGGATTTGGGCAAATGTTAACCAAGTTTTGTTGGCCTCAAATCGAAGATGTCGAAGTTGAAGATATATGGTTTCAACAAGACGGTGAAAGCACATTAGGCTTTATTGTAAGGAAAATTTCGCATTTTTGTGTGGATTGGACACTAAGACCGTGCGATTTGTCGGCCTTGAATTTCCTTTTCTGGAAGAGATCGCATTTATGCAAACTCTTGGCGCTTTGAAAATCAATATTCGCCAAGTTATGTGTCGAAAAGTCAACCAATATTACCTTATCATAATCGAGTGCTGAGGGAACCCCGTGGACCACATTTGAATTTTATATTCCATTTATGATAGCCATATATTGAAATAGAAATTTTCGAAATTATCGTGTGTTAGTAAAAGTGTATTATATTATTTGAAGGTGATTTCGAGTGGGAAGACGAGTTAGAAGACGTAGAATTAAAGGTATTATTAGAATAAGATCCGCAATAAATTCAGCAGGGGCTTGCATATTCATTATTATTTAATTTTATTATTATTATTTCCATTTTCATTATAAACATCCATCTGCATCATGCTGATGCGTTTTTTGGTGATCGTTTAAGATAATTTAGAGCGGAAGGAATCTTGGGGAAATAAAGACAATAACCCAGGGAAGGAAGCTTACGCTGTTTATGGTAAGACCAACAAGGCCTAGTATATTATGAAACTGGGCGAAATCATCCACAGTATACAATTCAATTGAGACAGGCAAAATGTTTAAATTTTTTTGAAAACTAATTGGATATACTGAAAGGGACATATTACCCCACCTATCTTGCATGGCCTGATTGTGCAGCACTTCCGAACTTTCGGAGATCCTGAAATTTGGATCGCGAATCGCTTGAAATTGTGTGTAATTTTTCCAGCGCAGAATTGCTATCAGATATTAATTTGTATGAGCAAAACTTATATTTTGTGGTGGACAATTATTTCAAGAATGGGTATGTAGCCAGTTTTCTGAACTAAAGCTCGAAACTTTTGTGGAAAAAAAACCCTGGTATTCCTTTTCTATATGTTTTACTTTTTTCGGAGCAATATTACAACATTTGAATAATTTACTGACACTTTCAGATGCCTTTTGTAAAGGTAACCAAGAGCAAATTCAAAACTGGAAACTAATTTTGATTTTGTTGGTGATTTTGAATACCATATACAAAAAAATCTCAAATAAAACTTAAAAACAAAGGCAACAGAGCATATATTTAATATTGGCTCGGATATAACACAAAGAAACAATTAAAAATCCGTTGATTATAAAACGCTTTGCAGTTGTCGACAAAATTTAGTCACCATCGAAAACAATTTCATTTCATGGTGAAATAACTGATTTTATTTTGCATTAATTTAAAAGATAAATTTAAATAAAATAAAGTGAAAAAAATTGATAAAAATTTTATATAATTTTTAGTAAGGTTGTTTTCATTTTTAGAGCATATCGTTGAAAATGATCTTCTCATTCCACATTAGGGTTGCGATCAAGTGATCACATTAGCAACATCGCTACCATGTTTTTGGATCACATAAATGAAGTAGATGTTTATTGAGGTGATTATATTAAGCATGATGAAAATCAAGTTGGGTTAATCCTTTCTCTTCCAAATTGGAACGAATCAATTTTTGAAAGATCACCAAGTGTGAATATTTTTCGAATTTCGAATTGCGACGGGGTCGATAAAATCAAATTTTGGTTCTTAGTTTTTCTTGTTGGCTCTTAAGTTTTACAAATAAGACTCTTACGTGTCAATTATATTTAAGCACAAAATGCCTTATTTTTTTATATAATTCTCGAATCATGTTATAAAGTAAACTCGTCCTTGATTATTTTTAACAATGTGTTATTAGTTTTATAAAGGTTTTATAATATATAGTAACTCTACCGCAATGAATGTCTAATCATACTACCAATTATGGTATAATTATTTTATCTTTTGTTTTTAATTTTAAAATTTGTTTTTGTCATCTTTCATGATGGTGACTTGGATGGAAGCTCATTCGATTTTTACTTAAATTGTATTGAGGTAGTACTTAGGATTCGCAATTTGTCGTTCCAAGTAGCGATTTTATATTCTAATTCACAAATGGCAAGGTTGTTTTCCTTAAATAAAAATATATTACTATGCGAATACCTAAATTAAGACCACCAATCAATAGTGTAATTAAATGGCTTAAAATCGGAAACACAAAAGTAAGTGTCTACGACAAATTTAACAATTTCATTTCTTAAAGCAAACCATAAATAATGATTAAGTGATCATTTCAAATTGCTGATTGTGAGGTACACGATTTATTATTCATAAACATTTTAGCAGCTAAAAGGTTATAATAAGACTGTTCAATTAAATTCGCCAATGAAAAAGACGATTTTCATTTAATCCAAAAGGTAACCCTAGTTATACCAATTTTCTTCAAATTTGCGTAGCGAATTAAAAAAACTGCCAACATTTGGAATATTAATTTGTATTGGATATGCGAATATATAATCGCAACAATAAAACGTAAATTATACTTACGCGCTCATTAAAGTAGGATCGAACTTAGATTGCACACTTTCCCGCTTTTTATCAAGTAGTAAACTACGAGGTATTATTCAACTTAATCTAAAATTTTTTGATTGCAGATATGTTAACTCATTCACGCTATCGTTTAATAATTCCTTTTTTTCTGTTTATTCTAATTTTCCATAAAACCAGTCGTCACGAAAAAAAAATCGATTAGGAATAATACTATAAAAAAGCAGTTATTCAACGATCGTTATCAGGCTTAAAAAAATATACACTTTTTATAAAGTCGGGAAAAAATTATAAATTCACTAATAATCCACATCACTCGGATAAAAAGGACTCGCATAAAAATTTCCGTAACTAATATCCGATGTTTACCGAGCGCCGTTCAACAACACAATGCCACATGACAACATGACATTGAGTAGAAAAAGGGCTTCTCAGAGCCGCGATTACAAAAAAACAGATTCAAATTTGTTTTGCTTTCATATCTGACGGTCAATAGTGTTATGTATGCATTCACTGTTTTTTTTTTTCTGTTTTTTTTATTTCGAATTGGTGGTTGATATGAGCATTGCTACTACCACCGAGAGAGGGTGGTGTGGCCCTATGGTCACATGAAATACTGATAAAAGGAAAAAAACTAAAAAAAACAATGCTTTAGAAGCGTGCTCGTGGGATTGTCAATTGATTTCGTCTGTTTTCGAATACTCGCACATACTTTCGAGTTCCCGCCAAAAATGTTGATCATGCGCACCGAGTCGATGGAGAGTTTTTCCGACTTTTTCTCACCATTTCACCGAAGTCAGATGGACAATAAAAAAAAATTGGAGACCTTACGCCAGGACACCCTCAGTACGACCCGGTGAATCAGTGTGAGTAATCTCACCCCAAGGGTTGGTGTCAAGGCATGCGCATACCAATGAACTAATGGCCAATAGCTACGCATTCGGCAGGAGTGGTTTTTCCACGCTCCGATAAACACAATGGCTGGTGTTTTTGTTTAGAGGGAATATCCTTGGATAATTACGTATTATGTGGCATCTTTTTTTTTATCCTTCTCTCTTCTCGCGCGTCTCCCACTTTTAGCTTCTAAGCGAATGGGAAAGTTTTATTTTTGATATTGGAGACTTTTGCTTTGAAAATTTAAGTGTACCGGGGGAGGATGTGTATTAGTGTGTGCCGTGGGGGTTGGTTCATCGATGAACTGGGGAATATCGTGCCTTTCGTAATGGCGAATATCAATGCTCGTGAGGTAGATTTCACTTTCACTACGAGCAACAGGTGCACGGTGAGTGACAGTCAAAAGATTTGCTGTGTTCTGTGCCATGTTTCACTTTCTTTCAACTTCCTTTTCTTCCCAATTCTGTAATATGAAAGAAAATTCACACGTGAACCTACTAGTTGAAGTGACATTTATCTCTATTATTTCATTATTCTCTTAAATAAGATACTTGTAATATAACTTAAGTTTGAATTAAGAATAACGAAAAATAGAATTTTACAAATTTCATGACACGTTAAATTCAAAAAAGTGTGATAAGCCTTTATCGAATAAAATCAAAAAAGGTGTGCCGTTATACATAAGCTTGATCAATAAAATATGTAAATTCTATGTATGTAACTAGGGTGAGATACTATGGCGACTTTAAGTTTCAAGATTTAATTTAATTGAATGTACAAATTTAAAGTATTCTAGACAATCCTGCAAACTTCTTTAGCGCAACACTTTTATTACTCTGCCAACTGTGGAATCAAACAAGTGAGACCTCTTTCCAATTATCCTATAATAATAAACAGATAAGTTTTAGATACTAAGGACTCCCCGATGATTTTCCATAATGTGGCCGAGACTTTTTATGTAAAAATTTTTCTTCAATCTCAACTCGAACACATCAACTGTAGCCGAAAGCGATCTCATATGATGGTTTCAAACTATTTGAGAAGCTCAAAATAAACTACATCTCACTGATCCCACCAAATGCAGAGTAGAAACTTCGAACCATGATGATTGGTGCTTACAGACGATGTTGAATCTTAGCCGGGCTTATTCCACAACCTTGTACGTTTAGGGTTATTGTATAGTATGTATTTACTTTTAATTGTCTGTCATGATGCGGTCTTTTCCTGCCTCTTAAGCAGCAGTTCACACTAAACTTTGTTTACTTTGATTACTTTTCGAAACGGTTGTGTTATCTAGTTGCAATGATAGGTGCAGCTAGCGTCTGATTTGAGTCTTCATAAAGACATTCTTCTAACACTTCCTTTTCGGTGCGCCGAATATCAATAATAAAATCATTATTTTAGAAGTATCAAAACCAAGCTCTGTATGTGGTTTTTTTCAATTTCTTTAACTTGAAATATATTTTTATTTTTACCATTTCTTATAACTATCTTACGCTAGAAGAAAATGATTAAAATTAGCTTAACTATTTTAACAAATCTAAATATCTCACTGGCCCTAGACGGACACTCTAAAACAAACAGAACAACTTAAAGCTATGTCTTTCGGCAACTAAATATAATCTTAGAATTATATTATTATTATAATCTTATTATAACATAAGCTAAGAAAAAATTGTTTTACTTACAAAACTTAGCGCATGATCGTGCTTTTTCATTATACATATACATATAAGACTTAAGCCTACCTTAATCTAATTAAACCTATCTAAACCTACCTTATTCAATCTTAATTAAAATATATATTTGTATTTTTTGTATTTGTATTTATATTTTATTTCATATGCATTTTGTTTACAGGTAGGATAATAACGTAACAATAATTCATCAAGATAATAACAATAATGAAATAAGTAGGTGACATTTTTATTTTCATACAATTAGTACTAAAATAGTTTCAATGCCACTTCATAGAGCTATAAATTTTAAGGAGTACAATTCATAAGTGGGGTGACTCTATTAACTTGTAACAAGAGGTACAGGGAAAGAATATTGGGCAAAATAATAAATAAATAATAAATGCAAGAGATTTTTAAAAAAGATTTTAAAAAAAATCAAAGTTCAAAAAAAAAGAAACAAAAGAGAAAAAAAAAACCAAAACAAAAGTAAGAAATAAGAAAAAGTCAAGAGAAAAGCTTAATTTGCACCAAAATATTAGATAGGATGGATTCTATACTATCAAAGTCTGTATCGAGAAGCCAAAATTTTACACATTTTAGGATTTTTTTTGGGTTTGTAGTAGATCTTAACGATTGAGGAAGATTGTTAAATAGACGACAGGATGAAATATCGTAGAAATTGCGATACGCGGTTGTACGGAATTGGGGGACACTCACAACATTTGAAAAGTTTCTACGTATATTGTAGTCTGAAATTAATCTGTAGTTGAGATTTCCAGAACGCATAAAAAAAATCTTTAATGTTTTGTAACAATATAAATGGCGAACCGGAAGAATTCTTAAATCAAGAAACAGTGGAAGGCTAGGATGAAGACGGCGTTTATTGCATATTTTCCTTAATACACTTTTTTGCAAAATTAATAAGGGCTGGATCTTATTCGTGTATGTACCTCCCCAGCACACAATACCATATTGTAGTTTAGAATGTAGGATTCCGTAATAAATAATTGTTAAAAGTTTCTTGGAACATACTTTTTTGAGAAAATAAAAATGACGAAGCGTATTAAATAAATATCTTTTTAAAGACTCTATATGGTTACTAAAAGATATCTTCGAGTCAATTATAAGACCAAGGTATTTGTACTCGTCTACTGCTTCAATCAGAAAGCATTTCTCGCTGCAATTAGTTTTGGAACAAAAAGTTTGTCGCGGAGGGCAAACGACACAATTGAACCATTCCAATCCGAATCTATTACAATCAGGAGCGTGAAAATAAACTTCCGGAAAAGAATACGTTGTAGTAGATAAACTAAAAGGCATTAATTTAGTTTTCGAGCTGATGTCTAATCTGTGTTCAGAAAACCAGCTTCTTAGGAGACTGAGATCAAAATTAATGTCGCATATTAAATCTAACAAACTGTTGGAGGCGTATGAGTAACCCACATCATCCGCAAAGGCTGTCACTTTTCCCCTAAAATCCTGTTCAAACAGTGAGTTTATGTAAACTAGAAACAAAATTGGTCCCAGTACAGATCCCTGGGGAACTCCTATATTAAACCTATTTTGATCTCACTTCTGATACCATGAAACTTTACTCTTTGAGATCGATTTGATAGGTAAGATGTAAACCAGTCCAACATGAATCCTCGAAACCCGGCCCTTTCGATCTTTTCTAATAAAATAGAATGGTTAACCATATCGAAAGCCTTAGTTATATCAACAAACAGTCCAGCAGTGAACTTTTTATTATCAAGGGAGGAATAAATATTGGAACAAAATTTAAGAAGAGCATCCTCAGTTGACTTGTCCATCTGAAAACCAAATTGTATTGGACTGAAAAACTTGACTTTGTGCAAATATGACACTACCCTCAGTTTGATGACCTTTTCAAAGACTTTGCTCAGAGTAGGGAGTAGTGAAATAGGCCTATAGTTTTTCATGTCATCTGCAGAACCTTTTTTAAATAAAGGCACAACGTCAGCACATTTGAGAGCATTTGGAAAATCGCCTGTAATCACACTACGGTTAAAGATTACGGCTAGAACATCAACCACATAGCAAGCGATACGTTTCAGCAGCACATTCGAAATGCCATCGAAACCACACGCATGCGAGTTTTTTAATGACCCAATCGCCTTTAAAATTTCTAGTGGACTAATAGATTCGAAAGCAAAACTATTATGCTGCCGATGCTCAGCGAGAATGAACGCATTGGTACAATGATTGCAAGTTTTTGCTATATATTGTGATGTTTCACTATCTGCAACAAAATATGATATGCATTGAAGGCATTAGCAATGTCAGATTTACTAGAATACTCAAGGTTATTCACATTAAAATGTTTCGCGGTAGTGGAAGATTTGTTCAAAATATTATTAAGCAGTTTCCATTCCGATTTTAAATTGCCTTTTGCTGAAATGAATTTATTACGATAATAGCTATCACGACAAGAAGGAATTATATATACTCGAATATATAAATATATATTTTATATACACTGTGTATAAAAAGAAAAAAAAGATATTTTTTTTTCAATTTTAATATTTTATATACATACAATACATTTTTTATTTTTTATTTACGTATATTTTTTTTTTCTTTTTGGTTTTGTGTTTTGCCTTATCTTACCCTATCTACCTTGCTCTAGCCTATGTAAGCCCTCCATTGGTGCTAGGAAGGCTTTGCCTTAAAGAGGCTGTACCCATGACGGAGTCCTCTCCAGCCACCAAAAACGTTGATGCTGACAGACTACGTTTCCTAGATCCCGGCATGAAATCAATCTATAGAACCTGAGACGTTCGGGGTCACGGAGCGCGACATCGGATCCGTAGGGGAATCGCGACCCCACGACGGGAATCGTGGAAGATGAGCGGTACCGACAATCTATCCTGAATCAGCCCACACCTTTCTAAATAGAGAAATGCTTCTGACGGGACAAAGTCGTTAAGGCGCACTCTCCGTGATATAATCATTAGGGTAGTAGGTCCCGAAAAAGAGTCATTGCTCTTGTAACGTGGCTTCAAACCAGTTTGATCAGAAAGTTAACCACCCGTACAATCCTGGCCCTATTATATAGGACCTCGTTCGGATAAAATTTCGTGTAATCAGATTCAGGTGTCCTATGTAGCCCGAGACAAGTTCTGAGACATTGCCTCTCAAACACCCGAACCCTTTCTATTAAGCGAGCTCTCAGATTTAACCAGACGGGCAATCGTAGGCAACCATGAGCCTGATTAGGGCCATGTAGCAGATTAACTTCACTCTGGAATCAAGTTGGCTGTTATACAAGATTCTTGTTATACAATATGGCTGTTTCATCTTGTCAGAGCGAAAGCGCCCCGGGCCCTTGCTAGAGCAGCATCTACATGTTTGTCGAAATATAGATACTGATCTAACACGATCACAAGGTATTTGACTTGTCTGTCCGGTCCAAAAATTGAGAACCTGCTCTAATTTTTTCTAGTGTCCCGAGAGGCCCTAGACAAAGGCGTTCTGAACAATATATGTAGATTCCGATTTCTGGAAGACGATTTTCAACTTTAGGTCGTCACAATACTGTTGAATTTTCTTCGAAGTCACGCTGCAAAAGAGTAATAATGACGTCGATCGTTGGCCCTGATCTGTACGCGATTAAGTAGTCTGTGTATACTATAGAATGGTGAAGAAAACCTAGCAGATCGCTTAGGTAAATGGTAAAACGGATCGATGAATTTACCATGTCCTGTTGCAGTCCATTTCTGATTTCAACTTTTACAAGACCTTAATCATTCCGGTCCTACTCAACGTTCAAAAGCTTGAACATTATCGAAAGTGAATTTTGTTAGCATAAGACTGGCATAAAAAGCGTATTTATTATCCTTATAATGTCAATATATGTGTATAGCGCGGGTCAGGGGATAATTTGGGAGAGGGAAGAGTAGATACTGATGCAAGAGAGAATGATGTAGCTTGGCTGCTTGGCTAAGCATTTCATATTCCTTCTCTCCAGTTTATGACAGAGGATCCGTATTTAAATGCTGACGAGACTCTTGCCAATTTAGGGCGAAAAATCTGCTTGCAAAAAGGATAAAACTATGAACTTATGGGCTGTACCGTGGCATTGGCTTACTCGCGATTCTAGGTATCTAACCTCTAAGATGGCTGGGCCGTATAGTGCGAATGGACATCACTGCTACCGCAGATAGAGCAGTGAATTCAACCCCGAGGAAGACGTGCTAGTGGACCACTTATCTGAGATGGAAAGTGTCCTAAGTCGGACAGAGCTTTGGGCTTAAAGGGCTTGTTGTTTGAGGTCAACGTTCACTTGGCAATTTTTTCTTAGCTAGTTAGAGTTATGCTCCAACCACTGGATTTGCATGCAAAGATAATAGGAAAGTCGCTTCGGATAACGAATGTGTCACAACTCAATGGTGAAGATATTTGGATAAGCTGCTTACTGTACATGGAGAGACAGCATGGGAAAACGATGTTATCTACACGGCAGAGGTACAGGTAGAACTGCCAACCAATGACGAATTGCAGAAATAACCAATCATATCAAGGCCTCGGGAATCGATCTAATACATTCAGCATCAGTGTAAAGTACTCGAATTCTTACGATTCCCATTGAATGTTATAACCAGGCGGCCACTAAATGGAGCGGGCCACACTAACAATAGATGACACCTTCTCATTCGGAATTTCATGCAAAGTGGCAACGTCACTCGAAGATCGGCTAACCGCAAGAATGAGATATCTTGACTTGATAGTATTATCGGAGTTAAATTTGTTTGTTCATCACATATATAGTTAAAGAAACATCCATCAAGTTCATTGTATATTATTTAATAGTGCAAATTACGTAATCAGCCATAACCCGTATGTCCTGTCACTCAGGAGTGTACGGAAAAATCCGATGTGATCAATTTCTTGTTGTTCACAATCAGGCTTTTTGACTTTTGTGCCACATGATGAACTTTCGTCACGACCAAGGTTCCTGCCATAAAATGTTCTTTCAAATTTAGTATTAACTTACTATACACACATGTACGAGTACATTAGGAGTAAGTAAATTTTGAATCCTCAAGAAATTTCCTGGCAATAAGTAAGGAAAAACCCAAACTGTTTGCTGTAAATGGGTTGGAAAATTGATTTAATCACTTTTTGATACATGACGATACCGCTTGAATGATCACCGCCAGAGCGAATGAACGAACAGTGGCCTTGTTTTTTGGCAGCCATTTTCTGTTGGATATTGTCTTTCAAGGCTTGCAGTCTGAAGCAGTCTGGAGGCGTTGCGGCAGGTGAATAAAGTGACCAAGGAGCAAAGGACAAAGACGCCGTATTGTTGGAATCAATCCATGCTCTCAGCAGTTAAAATCAGCATAAAAAAATCACCTGTAACCCTTTCCTTTGACGGTTATGGTTGTTCCATTGCATATGTGGTGTAAATGCCTGATGGTGTGGTCTGAAAGCTCTGTGTTCATTTGATAAATTGCACTATAGGCACGTTGAATTTTCATAAGCTAACTCGAGGCTATAGTTTGGTACAAAGACGGTGTGTCATCTTGTGCCATATTCAAAATTCATATTGATTGTTTTGTTTTATCGTCATGGAGCAACGGGCGGTTTTATATATATTCGTATATAGTGTCATAAGTAGTCTTAAAATTAATAAAAAAACAGATATCAGGGGACAAAACGGAACTAGACATCGAGCCATTTAGTGAATGTTTGCAGGATCATCAACTGCTTAATGTCTCTTGGAGAAAAAAACTCAGACTGATAAGAGAGGAGACTAACTTGTGATCTATGTCCAAGTATGTTAGCGCCTCTTAAGACCGGGAAATATTTAATAAGGCATAGCTAATGTCTTGAATGCAAAACGTTGGAGAATAGGGAAACATGATAAGAGTATTGCGGTACATAATTGAATAAGCTGCATAGCCGACAAACTAATTATCGCATGCTTTAACATAGCTGTGAGAAGGCCAATATCATCAGATGCCTATGTACGAGTATAACTTTGAATTTCGATTATGATTTCTATTTCTTGAAGTCTCTATGATTGGTTGAACTTACTTGGATTTTCTAATAATACGACCAATACCCATCCAGTACATCGGATAGATATGATCTATTTACAGCCAAATAAATTCACAAACTTTAATAGATAACGATACTAAACCCAATAGGTCGGGTGACATAGGTAAAGGCTGGGTAAAAAAACAAAATCGGTGATAAGTAAGGTGTAAAGTGGAAGGGCGGAGCACAACTAAATGATTAATTGATCACGACTCGATTTATATAGCTGAATAAGTTCATCTTGGATCAGCCTCATGTCTTTCCGAACACAAAATAAGGCAGTAAAATGTATGTTTAGAAAATCTATCGATTATGTTAGGAATGGTAAAAGGTAAAGTAGTAAAAAGTAAGTAGTAAAGTAAGGAAAGAGAAATGTCGTAAGAGTTTCTTGCTTTGAGTTACTGATCCCAAATTTATTCACATACTTTTGGAATTTGGCTACAATTTTGGACAGCTTTCAATATTGTTTCATACCTTTCTTTCTCTATTTCTTTCTAATCGCATTTTATTATATTATTTATATTCTAACTTACCAGACAAAATGATTAAATTTAATTTAACATTATACTTCATATTCTTACTGGCTCTTAACGAGCAGTCTAAGTTAATCTAAATCTTAATTTTAACATCTTTCGACTTCATTTTTATTTATTGTCGGGTGGCTTACATATGGCTTATTTCTAAGAAAATATTAATAAAAAACTTAGACACTATAATTCATTTCTTAACTTTAAACTTAACCTACCTTAACTAAAGGGTCCGCCATCTAACGTTTTTTTTTTCAAGTAGTGCTTATTTCGTAAATGGTAACACTTAGCTCATGTCTGATTTGACAGATAATTAGTTTTATCCTTCCGCTGAACGAATATGGTTGTGTATACGCTTGAACAACGCTGGGAAATATTGCGACATTACTTTGAAAATCATGGTAATGTTGCAGAATGTGTGCGAAAATTGCGTACGGATTTTGGAAGAAGAGAAGCACCGTCAGCTCCGTATGTTCGTTATCTTGTGAAAAAAGTGAAAGAAACTGGCATCCTCATCGATAAACCAAAGCGTGAAAAGCCAAAAACAGTGCGTACACCCGAGAATATTGCTGCTGCGGCAGAAAGTGTGCGTGAAGCGCCATCAACATCAATTCACCGTCGTTCTCAACAATTGAACATTTCGGAGACATCATTGAGACGAATTTTGCATAAAGACCTTGGTATGACGCCATACAAAGTCCAATTGGTTCAGGAGTTGAAGCCAACTAACCATCCAATGCGTTTTCGCTTCGCTAAGTGGGCCTGCGATCGACTTACAGAAGATGCCGATTTTGCCAAAAAAATCATCTTTTCAGATGAAGCTCATTTTGATCTTGGCGGGTATGTAAACAAGCAAAATTGTCGCATTTGGGGCACAGAAAACCCGCACGCATTGAAAAGCCGGTGCACCCAAAACGAGCCACTGTTTGGTGCGGATTTTGGTCCAGAGGCATAATTGGGCCATTTTTCTTCGAAAATGAGCAAGGAGTGGCCGTTACAGTCAATGGCGATCGTTATCGGGCCATGTTGAACGAATTTTTGTTCACAAAAATTGAAGAGGAGGATATTGGCAACATTTGGTTTCAACAGGACGGCGCTACGTGCCACACAGCCGAAGCTACACTCGATGTTTTGCGCCCTGTTTTTGAATATCGCATTATCAGCCACAGAGCTGATGTCGTTTGGCCACCTCGGAGCTGCGATTTGACACCGTTGGACTATTATTTGTGGGGTGCTGTCAAAGATAAGTGTTACGCCGACAAGCCAGAGACAATTGACGCTTTAAAGGACAATATTCGTGAAGCCATTGGTGAAATACAGCTGCACACAATCGATAATGTGCTTAAAAATTGGACCGATCGTGTAGGCTACTGCATAGCCAGCCGAGGCAGCCCTTTGAATGAAATTATTTTCCATTATTAACCGGAAGGATTGTACTTTCAAATAAAAAAAGAAATTTGAGAAAATATTCAGTAGTTTTTTTTATAGCATTTTCAAAAAAAAATAAAATTATTTGGTGGACCCTTTATATAAATAAATAAACTTAACCTAAGCCTAAAATATTCTTAATCTATAATTAATGAGATGAACACATGCCCGGTGTGTAATTCGCATCGGACATGTGTTCATCCCTTTAATTGCGACCTTTTAAGGTAAGGGTCGTTGTTGACGCTATTTTATACGTGCCGCCTATGGATTAATTTCACTTTCATGAGTGGATTGTGAATACAACCACCAGAACAAACTTTTTTGTCTGATCGCGTCTTCTTTATCCCGAATTGAAGCCAAGGTGCTGTTCCGAAAGTACTCAGACCGAGCGACGACATCCGGATCGCATAAGAGTCGCCTGTCCCTCGCATGGCGTCGGAAGTGGTAGGTATATCAGAGGGATATCATTATCATCCTGTATGTAGCCCTTAGTATCTAAATAGATAAATGTTTCGGGTGGGATAAAGCCAGACAGTCTTGCCTTTTGTTGGTATAACTGATTGGGGTAATAAGCCCCAAAGATCAGGCTGTTATTGCTCATAATTGCTCTTGCAATATGACCCCGAGTCGCCGCAGCTCCGGCAGAGATCGCTGGATCCCGAGTGCCATTGCTACGATGGGAGAGTGTCCTCTGATCACTCCGACGAGTATACAGATCGAGTTTCGGTCCAGCGCCAAGAGCTTCTTTGTTTTTCCGATATTAAGCTCTGACCACGATGATCTTGTCATGTGACTGTCGTTTCCTGTAAGTCAAGACGAGTTGGCTTCTTTTAATATTGTGTCATTTATGATCCGATATAATGCACTGATCGGTGGTTGCAGGGATGTGTCTGCTTCGTTGATGTCCATTTCAGACCCTTCATAGCCTAGCCAATTCGTCCGCTCTTTCGTTCTCTGCGATTGAGCTGTGGCCCGGAACCCAGCAGAGTTTGACTTTGTGGTGTCTGGTGGACTTCTGTGAGTCGCAACATTTCATGACAGCCTTTGATCTCATTGAACAGGGTCCTATTGACTTCAGTGCAGCCTGGTTGTCTACAAAGATGGTGATATCCGTTACTTATAAGTATTTAGCTGCTTTCTCTATTGCTAGGATTTCTGCTTGGAAGAGGCTGCACAAATCAGGGAGTCTAAATGATTCCTGTTTGTGCAGGGTGTCAGAGAAGAACCCGGCCCCAGTGCCTATGTCCGTTTTCGATCCATCGGTGAAAAGGGTAATCTCGTCGTTGCTCATTAGCATCTTTAGTAAGTCATCAACGAGTACTGGCTTTAGAAGTAGTGTAGGGATTGTTGACGGGTTGGCCACTATCCAATTTGAGGGATGTATCAATGGTTGTACAATGGCTGGATCACTCTTTTCAAAATTGAAGTTGTATCGCGGTACTTCTCCTTAATTGAGTGTTAATAAAACCCCACTGTATTCTTTTTTTTTTTTTTTGGAAAAACCTCTCGAAGTTCACTTTACGGAGTCGGCCTTGGAAAGGATGCCCCTACGCCTATGAGAACATACCATAGGTGATTGAGAGAAACTTTATCGATGGTCGCCCACGAGCTGTAACGTCAACAATAATAATATAATAATATTCCATGTTTAAAGCTGGATATTGAGATGGCTGTATGATTGGATTCAGACCTTTCTAGGAAAGTGCTGGAGAGATAACATCTTTACTTGGGGTTTTATACGGTTCAAAAGAGCCAGCCAGAAAAAAAATGTAGTGACTACTCACATGAATTTATGGCTAAAACCTGCAGCAAGATTGTGTGCTCTTTTGACAGAGCTTTATAAAGTCAGACTACGGTAGGCAGCAGAGAAATATTCTCGTAACATTTTCTCCTTGTAGTGTATCAAAGCAAAGTGAAATACGACATTATTCGATGCGGCCCACCGTGTGGGTTTTTCTCTCTCATGGTTATAAACTGGAAGTACCACTAGTATATGTAAAATGAGGACTAAGTCAACACAGTACTGTAACCCGAATAAAGTCGTCGTATACTGAATAGTTTAGAATCACGCTATTGAATTAATGGAGCAAGCAATTACCAAGTTGAAAATTCTCCTGAGTTTGCCGCCACTTATACCTTGAAGTGAAGTTGAAATGCCGCGTAGCTGTTTCCATATAGCGAATCTGTTGGTTTTAAAATTCAGAAAATGGAATCTGCAGTGAGGGAGTTGTCCACCATTTGAAGTCGGATTTGAAAAATTCAAGATGGTGGATCCAATATGGCGGAAGAATTGCGTAAATCGTTTAAAAATTGGATCCACCATCTTGTATTTTTCAAATCCGACTTTAAATTCATGATCAGCGACCCCGAAAACCCTTATACTTATACCAAATTTGGTCCAAATCGATTGACTTTGTAAAAGTTGTCATTTTTTGCGTGGCGGGCCGCCATATTGAATTGCCTTTCTTTATCGGTCCTATCTTTTAGGAAAATTGATTATGCCACCAGATACGAAGTATTAGCTCCTATCGTAAGTGACTTTTTGTTCAAATTGACAATTGTTTGAACAAAAACAATTGAAATTTCACATTTTTTTTGCTTAAAGCCGCCATATTTAAAAAAATGGCGGCAGATAGAACAATTATGTCGCCGGATTCGGAAAGAGCAGAAAAATTACAATAGAACATGTTTCTTAAAAAGCTTTGGTCGATTGACTCACTAAAAAACAAACGATTAAAAAAAATAAAGAAAATTATGCCATTTGGCATGAAGCGGGTTAATAACCGTTGCTGATATACTTTATTGGTTCCGACGAAGGTCATTGCAAAGTCGTTGTAAATGGCAAACCTCTATCCTCGCTGTACAAAAAAAAAAAAACAAAAAAATCGATTACATACCGCTTATGAGTTCGAGTTGTGTAGATCGAAGCCTCTGTGCCCACGAATTCCTCTTCCTTTAGATGTACGGATCTTATATGGGCCACCACAGTCTAGTTAGCAGTCCTGGTACAGGTAGGGCTGTGCAGCAATCTTTGGGAAGGCTTCCCATATGACGAAGCATCTTAAAGTTACAACCATGAGTGAATTTCCGAATTAAAGAACGAGGCCAAACTACTCAACCGAACTACTATTCAACCGAAGAGGCCTTTCATTTTCAACCAACCCATTCAGCTCCAATCTCTATTCGAACTGATAGGCACGCTCTAAAGTAGATAAATTGTTGGGTTATTAAAATGTAATTTTTGAACAAATTTTATTCAAAATAGCAATGCAACATGTGTCTCAGTGAATGTGTAACGTCGTGATCTCTCATGTGGCCTTTTGAGACTTTCGACTAGAAAACTCTATTCAATTTCATAGACTGGCTTTGGAGGACCCGATGATACAATGTTATTTTAGAGAGGTCCAAGCCACCATTGTTAAAGTTAGCCATTTGAAACGCATATATATATGTACGTACAACGAGAGATGTCATCGGCTGGGTTAGTTGACGCTAGCACTTAGTTGCTTAAATTTAAGCTGTAAAAGTTGAGCGAAGATTTTCACGACGCCGTGTCACGATCATTAAATGATACTATTTTCTCATCATTTAACGCAATCGAACAACAGAGTCGTTGGCGAACGCATGAAGTTGGTAACTGTTGGTATTTAGTAATGAAAAAAATCGATCCGCTCACTTAGGAGCAGTTCCACAATTTTACTCTCATTTTAATGAAGCTCAAGAAGAGCATCATCCCAAAAGGATTCAAAAAGTGATGTTAAGACATGATTTTACAGGTGATCACTACCGGACCAAGAAGACACGGTGAATCAAATACAGCGCCCTCCAAAAGTCAGTTGAAATCACCATGCGAGACACAGAATAGTTGATAAAGGTGGAAAATAGTTAAATTATTTGATTGTTTTCATTCTTGCTAGTAATAGGTGCTTTCAGTAGCACAACTATACATAAAAACAAAAAAAAAAAACAAGACATTCGGTTTAAATAAAAATAAATGTCTTGAAAGTCTCTAATGTGGTTCGCCAAAAGTTTGTTGAAATAAAAATAAAATTGGTGCTCCTTGCTCAATTTTACAGATTATTGGACATTTTAATATTTCGTATGACAGCCTCCATTTTGCAAAACAGCCTCTAAGTGTTTTGGCATCGATTCCACCAACTTCTGCAGCACAATATTCGGTAAACTTGCCCAGGTTTCCCAAACCTTTTCGACGAAAACTGCTTTGCTTTTTCGAGAAGGTGTTGGGATTTTTCTATCTATCTCATCCCATAAATGCTCAAAGGGATTGAGATCCGGTGACATGGAAGGCCAATCTACCAAATTTATTCCTTTTGCGCTAAAATAATTCTTTGTTATTTTTGCCGTATGTTTGGGATCATTGTCTTGTTGAAAGACAAATGATCCGCTCAATCCCATTGAAGCAGCAGAATCTTCCAAGTTGCCTTCCAGGATGTCACAGTACATCATGGCATTCATTCTGCCATCAGTGACATGCAACTTTCCTACGCCAAACCAAGAAAAACACCCCCACATCATAACACTTCCACCGCCATATTTTACTGTGTGCTGGACATATCGGCTATTGTAGGGATTGTCGCCTTTAGAACGCCAAACAGTTTGCCTTCGACGGTTTCCAAATATTTCGAATTTTTACTCGTCACTAAAAATGACCTTTTTCCAAAATTCCAGCGGTTGGTTTTGATATTTCTTAGCAAACTCTAGACGGCGATTTTTAATAAAACCTTCGTTAGCAGCGTTTTCCTTCTTGCAGCATGGCCTGTTAGCTTGGCATCATGAAGTCGTCTTCTTATGGCAGTTTGGGACATCGTTCTTCCTGGTTCTTCAAGTTGTTCTTACATTTCACATCAACTAATTTTGGATTCCGCCTGCAGAGTTGCACCATAAGTCGACCATCTCTAATTAACGTTATTCTGGGTCGTCCGGATCGGGGTTTATCGGCCAATGTATAAGCTTCCCTACTTTTAATTATAATTTTTTTGACTCCTTCAGGGCTAATTTTAAAGAGTCTTCCAACAGCACTGTAATTTTTCAATTTCAGATTGAAAACAAACCTCAAACGATACCTCAAATTGATCAGCTTCAACTTACGTTTGGTAGTCGAATGCAGCGCATTCATGCAAATATTAACGGTTTGCAAAGAAACTTAGCTGTAGATTTTCGATTTACTGCTGTCTGTGCAAGACAAAACATATTGTAAAAACTAAAAACGGACTTAGGAATAATAGAACATCATATTTCAGTTAATTTTATGAAGATTACTATTCAGCTGATTTCAACTGAGTTTTGGAGGGCACTGTATGTATTTTGGTAGATAGCTACCATTTTGTGATAAGTTCTGATAGTGGAGTCACATTCATCTTATAATGGTTAAAATCAAAGTCGTGGAACAGGTATTTTAGTCAGATTATTCAAATTTAGGTCAGAGGCTCTTGAAGTTAGTCCTAAAACTCGAGGACAGACTCAACTCTGTCCTCGAATCAGTCTGTATGGAGCGACGATCGCCCATATAGAATGGGTCCCAGAGAATATTTGCAACCTGAGGAAGATCGGCTTTTTCGTTCTCAGTCAACGTGTGGATAATCTTTATGATGATATTGAGTAAACAATTTAAATCATATTTGGTAGGAAGTAGCCGTAAGCCATTGGAGTACCATATAATAGATTACATGTCAGCATCCGCTTTTTTTACCATAAGCAGCCTCTAGAATATTTTTACATAAATCTAATTCAAGATTATTGTCGCTAAATTATTTTTGAATCTAGGACTTATAACATACAATCCGTGATAAGATAAATAGCATTCAGATTGCATTTCTATGTCATCTTCAACTAGCTCCAAATGACCAAGTGCGAAATACTCGACGATAGAATTCTCAAATACATATGTAGTTCCTTCACCCTCGCTTCTTTGTTGAACCAATTTTCTGGTCATAGAAAAGTTTATTTATGTTAATTTTCGGGTCCGCCATCACGACTAGGACGATAGATCCTTTTCATATTATGCGTTTAAAAAAACTTTTCACAGTTGAGCTCTTCATGTACCAAAGTAGATACGATACGCATACGACATCACTGAATTTATTATACCAAAGTTCGCGAACCCCTTTGTGTAACTGTTAAATTTGGTACTTTGAGCTATAAAAGCATTATAAATTTCACCATGGACTAGCGAGCCGAGCAGGTCTGTTCCCAAAAATACATCAATAGCTCCAGGCTCACTGAACTGCGGATGCGTTAGATCAAGACCGAAAAATGCCCTAAATCCGTCATTTACTAAAAGAAAGTATCAGAACTGTTATTAGAAAAATTATTACATTATAGATGTAGCTGCATTGAATTTTGTTTTTGGTTTAAAATGACATTGCTTGTTGAATAACCCTATATTTATCTTCCAGAAGTTATTATAAAACGCAGGAAAAAAACAGAGGAGATCAACTTTTTGTCAGGACAATACGAGCTCATTGGTAATTTGGAACATCACAATGCTAGATCTCCTGTATTTATTTGATCTATCACTGGGTGATCTCCTATTCCGTGACTTCTAAAAAAATGCATATAAAGCCCTTTTCTTCAAGCCAGAGGCTTATAAGGCTTTTAAAAATTAATTTTGAAACATATGTATGTAGGTAATTCTGATAAATAAATAATAACTTACTCATTCATAAGTTTTCTATTCAATTCCCGTTTGGTAAGGTTCCGAGTAAGATATTTTAAGACTTTTTAAAAGTCATGTTTCTTATATTATTTCTAAATATAAAACGGCCAAAAATGTATCATCTATTGGAAGGTGCCATCATTTTTGAAAATGCAAACAATTGGCCGTCAGCTACTATCTGCAGACCGCCAATAAAGTCTAAATAAACCCGCTCTCCTGAACTTTAACGATAAAATAGACAATTTTGAGTAGAAATTCATTATGAACAACGAAGTCTATTTTCATCTGAACGAATACGTAAACAAACGAAATTTGAAAGAGCCATTAAAACTACTTAAAGTCACTTTATGGTGCACCATTCAGCAGGCCTTATTTTAGCGAACATGACGTGGCTAGTTACTATGACTACTTAACGACACAGAACTATGATCAATTCATTTATATTGCATCAAACTAATGAATTGAGAATGGGGAAATGTGGTTCTACAAAGACAGTGCAATCAGTAGACGTGCGAAAGTAGACATTTTTAAGGATGCGTTTTCGAGTCGCCTAATGTCTCGTTTTGGTAATTTTCTCCAGCTGCAGAATATCCCGATATGGCCGATATTTTTTTGAATTTTTGGAAGCCCGATTTTATCAAAATAATAAAAGAACTATCATACGGTAAAAAGAGCACAAGTGATCATCAACAATGGCGGCTTCTACTTGGCGCATATCATCTTTAAAAAGTAATTAGTAAATAATTAAAAGTAATAATAAACATTTTAAAATATATAATAATACGAGTACGTCGTTTCATTTTAAAGATATAGCAAAACAACATGAGATATGCGTTTTGGGTCACCCTGTATCCAGCGTAGCATTGTCTACGTGAAGTTCTTGGCTTAGACTTTAATGTCTTATCCTGTCACCAAGAGGATAGAGATCATCCCCAAAGACACTCTTTCCATTCTATTCCATTTTTATAAATTAGAAATAATCACTAAGGGATACTTAAACATTTCAGCCAATCCACTCGATCTCCTTTGAAAAATAATCTGATTTTAAGCTTATATGTAGGTGCATACAATCAACGCATAGTGATCAGTTAAACTTCGTAAAGTGGTATGTTTGTGAAGTTAATAACAAAGTCCTAAGCCATGTAAATAAAAAGATTAATTCCATCCCCAAATTATGATTTATTTTGCCGACAATTGCTTCACACCAACGGACAAGAACCCACCATTCCCATCCCCCCATCCAGCACTCATAAAAAATAAGCTTTCAGTCAAATTTATTGTATCGCCAGCGATTTCCATTCACTGAGCCGCATTACTCGGATTAAAACGTTTCCCATTCTCTTCGTTCGAATGCATATTCAAATTTCTGCACATAATTTTCCAGATTGCAGCACCATCACCTCCTCGACAGCCTGTATCCCAAGAACGCAGCACAGTCACCACCTCTAGTGTCATCATTTTCCCGCTGTCCTGCCTCCCACTACCGTCGCGTCGACTGAAACTGAGCCTTGAACTTCATATCTATTCCTATACAAACGGGTGAACAGTAGATTTTGTCAACTTTCACATGCCGGCATGGGATTGCCTCGGTCCTGATGCCCAAGTCACACACATACAGAGTGGTTGTGGGTGAGGTAAAGTCATAAACGTCGTTCAGTCGGTTCGGTTGTCATCGTTTGCTATTCTGCTGTTCCTGTTATCAGAATAACACACGATAGTCGTTTGTTTTCGAATAATGGACATTATGCGCCATTATTTTCGTCTCATCCTTTTTTTACGACGTCGGGGTTGCGGGCCTGCAATTATAACGGCATTTAGAGAAAACAAAATCCTAGTGCTACGGCCGCCCTCGTATTAGAGGACTAACAAAGCCAATTGAAATGGAAGCCTTTTGTGGGCTCAAAAATGTTACGCTCTTGTTGTTGCTGTGGTGCTGGCGGTTGTGGGGGTTGGTTTTTGGCCTTGCTGGTATGGAGGCACACAAAAGTGCACTCGATGCTGAAGGAATTAACTTGATTTGTTGAGGTCGAAAATGGGTTTTGTGTTTTTCACAAAAAAAAGGACAACGAATGGCTGACTGGCGGGTGCTTGGTTTCTTTTTCCTAGAGTGTGGATGGGTGCCGATGGGGATTTTGTTCTAACGGTCGTACTTTTGGTTCTTAGTTAACGTTACGTTTCCTTTTTTTGATTCCATTCTCTTCTTCGCTAGGCGTTATCAGAAGTCATAAAAAGAATTTGGAATAATAGGATGAAAAAAAATCTCTTTTTTATGATGACTGCGCGAAAGGAGTTTATTGTTGACTGATCGAAATTGCGGAGAATGGTAGGAGTAATAGTTTGGAGAAATTTGTGTACTTTTCTTCGTCGCGAGGTTGCTGGCTTTTATGAATACATGCATTACACAAGAGGCGATAGTCTTATATCAGCTTTCTAGTATTCCGAATAGCCTGATCTTGAAACCGGAGGATCCTCGAACAAGGATGGTCTTAAAGCTCCTCTTAAATAGAGGATTTACCTTTATCTGTTGGATGTAACCTAGCCAGCATACCTGCTTATAGTCACTTGTCGGACCGCATCTATGTACGTCTTGATAAAGTTTATAGAGTTCGATGTTATGCTTTCTCCTCCAGCTGCCTCCTGGAAAGTAAGTAGTCTAATGTTGTTAAATGCTTGATCTAGGTTTCCAGTTTATGTCACCATTATGTGAAATTAATCGACCTGAAAACTTAGGTCATGTGGTTTAACAATATTACTTTCTTTGGATTTTAGAATACTTTAATTTCATTTCTAACCGTAAATCTATTTTTATAATGAAGTAACTTACTTTTTTTGCTCGATGAAGTGGTGCGGAACCGTTCTGAAAGACATGATCAATAGTGATTGGAATTGTCTGTGTCTATTTCCTTAAATTTAAGTTACAAAAAATCTTCAATCATTTGTTTATAGCGATCTCCGTTGATAGTAAGAGCTCTTTCAATTGCATTTTCGAAGAAAAATTAACTAATGATTCCACCAGCATCGTGATATCGATTTTGAAGGTTGTTCAATGACACGGTGGTACAGGAGCTATATGCTACCGGCTCTTGGTAGAACGCCCACTTGTTTTTGATCTCCCAGATTTTTTTCTATCCTTGACAGAACTAGTTTCTTTAAATATTTTGTTCATTATTAAGCGGAAAACCCTAACGGAAAAAGACCGTCAGGAAGGCTGTGCCGTCGGAAAGATGGAATAGATCAACGAAACTTGGTAATAACACACTCACGACTGGGAGTCTTGGCGAAAGGTTATCCGTTTTAAATGGCTGACCTATCAAAATCTGACTTCGAATTACATTTATTACAAAATTGACTATCCATAAAATCTTACCTCGTTAGGTTACCATTTTGGGTACTCAGATTCAGGAGTTATGTGCAATACAAGAAAAGTTCTGCCACATTGTCTATCAAACGTAAGTGAGATTATCGAGAAAAGTGTTGACAACTTGGTGGCTTCGCTCAACAGGCTGTTATAGGAACAAATATATAATACAAGGATTTCATGGATATTGTAGCATGTAACCTGATGTAATACTCTGTTGTTGGTTCACTGGAATTTGCTATGAGGAATAATTTCTCAAATTAGGCTCGATATTGGAGGTTATTAATAAGAAATTGATTTGTTTTGAAATTGAATGTTTTTATTGAAAAAATTATTTATGATGAGGATAAGCATCTCAATTTAATAGCATGGTTAAGTACGTAGATCGGCCATGACTTATCTCGCTCTATTTGTAAAATTTTGCGTCAAGTGTATTGAGTATGTTAGCCAGGCTGATTTCCCAAAAGCATTCTATAATATCTAGGGAGTCCCTTAATCATTCAGGTGTTCCCCAGGGTAGACACTTAAGACCCCTTCTTTTAAAATTGTCAATAAGTGATCTTCCTTCCAGAATAGAATACAATTTTTTATTGTTTATTTTATGTTGACGACCTAAAATTATTCATAAATTTAGACTAGTTACGCTCAATAGTCAATAATCTACTAGAATACCTAATGCGCAACTCCAGACAACATTTTGACCCTTACACCTTTGAATATACTAAGAAAATATGTTATACATATTTCTGCTAAGAAAACTCAATTTGGTTGGAAAAACGGCGGTTGCTGTCGGTCGAATTTTTAATAAATTATCCATTCGTACATCATATTTGAATTTCATCGAGATAATCTATTCTGAAAATAATATTTAAATACAACTTCGAGCATATAGACGACTTTAGATCTGATGAACCCGAGAGACAAATTCGTAAACCACTTTTCCAAATATTTGTGTCCGAATGAACACAATAACATGAATAATGTTGGCTTTTAGTGCTTCGACTTTTAGGTTGGTTAACGCAGACGAATGATGCACGGCCAGAGAGACACGGTGCACGCGTGTGATTGGGAAGTGTGTCGGTCGCTGACGTGTGATGAGCGAGTTCGGATCCCGATAACACCAACGCCGTCGAATGTTCATTTTGCGACTTCTATCGTCGACGAGATACTGGCAAAACCCTCGTAGTACACTTGCCTTGAAAAAGCTTCTCGGTTATCGCAGTTCAGAACCGGCATTAAAAAGTGTAGATCCCATTCATTGTGTGATAAACAAATCGCACGCAACATAAGCGGATGAGAGAAGCTTGGCTCTTAATCTTCATGAGCTGTGACGATATCTTCTAAGAAGAAGAAAATAAACGAGTGACGTTACATATTCCCAAAAAAAGTAATCAAGTGGCGTTAGATCACCAAATCTTGGTCCACTTTACAGGTCCGTTGCGCCAAATAATGCGTTTATTTCATGATTTTTTCAATAGGTTGATTGTGTCGTTTGCTGAATGGCATGTAGCACCATCCTACTGGAACTACAATACATATCTTTCATATTCATGTCATTCAATCAATAAAGTCAGTAATCACGGCCCCATTGAGAAGGGTGTTCCCAAGAAGCTGATTAGTAACAATTAAAAAACAGGTCCGATGAATCTACCAGTTCACAGATTGCCATGAACTGGGTATTTTTTCCTTATTGACATACCCATTGTGCCAAAAGAGAATCTGTTCAGTGAGTGGGGGGCATTGTCATCATAAACTTCCATAACCATGCTTCACCCTTTATCCTCATGAGAGCAAAAAATTAAAACCTCCCGCAAATGTTGCTTATTCAACACATAATTTGATATACATATTCAACAAAATAAACGCAAGGCTTTTTCATGAAACTCAAAATGATATAAACTAAATGTTATTGAGAGATCTTACCTAACCTCTCTGAAACCACCGAGATCAGCTGTCAGTAGGATAGGTTAGGTTAAAGAAGGGAGCATTGCTCCGATGGGACAGTGTCATGTGATCACTCCCACGAGCATACGGATCGATTCGGTCCAGCGTCAAGAACTTCTTTGTTTTTTTCCGATATTGATATCAGCTATCACTAGGGAACATTTATAACAACCAGGGCCAACTTTTGAAAACGGACCGAATGAATTTGTACTCCGAATAACAAAAGTCGACATTATCCCCCATCATGCACTGTAACTTACTCAACTACGTTTACTAATTAAAAAGTCAGCAATCACGGTCAGTGACCATAAATCTGATTTTATCTTGGTGTACTTTTAAGCCTACTTCTTTTCCTGCCATAATTAGACTATCTACATTTTTAGCTGTTTCGTCACTATCTTCCAGCAGGTCCAGTTCGTCAGCGTAAGCCAGAACGGATGTGATTCCAATAAGGGGTTATTACCTTCTCCTTTTCTTGAAGGGATCTCGTTACGAATTCCAACACCAAATTAAAAAAGGAGTGGTGACAAGGCATCTCTTGGTTTTAAACTTTCATGTATCTCAAATGCTTCCGATAAGACATTTTCTATTGTAGTTTAACTTGCCCTTTGTTTCCCTTTAGGTATACTTGTATCAGTTTAACCAACTCTTTCGGAATCCCCAGCCTTACAAGGAGGTGATAAATTTTCGGTCGATCTATGTATAGTTATATGCCTTTTAAAAATCTACTAATAGTGGGTGCACCGTTTCGCGGAATTCCTTTTGTTTCTAAAAGATTCCTTCTATAGCCATACTGGCTACTCCTATTCTCCGAAAATTTTCTCAGCATATAATGCCAGCCTCTTTAAGAGAATATTTAACAGCTCCTTGTAACAACTTGATTCTAACGATATTCCGAGATAATTATTGCATTGTTTTCGGGTACCCTTTTTAAATACGGGAATGATGACCCAATTTTTTTATTCCTCGAGGATGGTTACATTGTTCCATGTAATTGTGATGCTACTTCTCTGTTACTTTTTCTTCAGCATATTATGTTAATTTAGATGTTATTAGGTCGATTCCTCTGGCTTTTTTATTCCTAAGCTGATGGCTTGCTTCTTTAACTTCCTCAATGGTTGGCAGTTCCACCTGATTCTCTACCGTCTTCCATTGCTGCTTGCGCAACATCTATATTAAGTAGTTTATCGAAACTTTTTCGTTGTTCAAAACGAGCTCCTTCTTATCGTTGCGTATTAAACCTGATCTGGCCTGGTATCCTTTTCGTACAGCATTTAGCCCTACATACATTGTTCTCGTATTTTTGGCACATTCTTTTAGGATATTAGTAATCGTTTTCCTGTCGTTTTTTTTATCCCGAAAATTTGGGTTTTTTATCTTATACGCGTGATCTTTTTGCTATTTTCCAAGGCTTGGGGTATTAGAACATTACATTACTTTGGGGGCCTTGCAATAGCCTAGATTATTTTCCGCTCCTTCCTTTGCAGCACTTTTTATTGCTGATCATACTACTTCTACCTGTCTTTCTTCGTCGTTAGTTTCTATGCCATCTAGTAAGGCAAACCGATTATTAATTTCGTCCTAGTATTGACACGAGGGTCTTTTAGCTTTTCTACGTTGAATTTTTTCATACATTCCTGTTCCCGCTTCTATGAATTCAGATTCGGCTTTTAATTTTGGCGATGATAAGGATGTGGTCTGGATCGTAATCCGCTTCTCTGTAATGATTTAACGTCTAGTTCGTTGGTAGGGTGTCTCCTATCTATCAGAAAATGATCAATTTGGTTGTATGTTACTCCATCCGATTATATCCAAGAAGCCTTGAATATTTATATCTCTTTAGAATGTTGTGGTTATCACAGTCATATTTTTTGAGCGAAACTTATTGTCCTCAGACCATTATCGTTTGATGTGACATGGAAAATTGTTGGCCTACCGCTTGTATTGTATACCATGTAAGGTCACATCGGAGGATGAGAAATTGTACATATTTCATCCATTGTTTCAAAAAACGCGTCCTTTACCTCTTCGTCCTTATCTTCCGGAGGACAGTGTACGTTTAGAAGTACATATATATATCCGGCGATCCCGGATTTTGGCCATCGACATTCGGTCCTTATAAAATACTATGTCCATTAAGGTCTAAAAAAATGTATTGTCTATTAAGGATCCTGTTCCAAAATTGGGTGAAAGCACACTTAGAATGTGTCTAATATCTTCCAAGCCAAGTTAACCATTTACATATGTCCTAAAGTTCATATTTATCAATAGCCAAAAATAAAAATTAAAGTCAAACCTGTTATGCCCTAAACTTTAATGGAGACTAACCTCTCCGAACACTGCGATTTGAGATACCTCCACAAAAAGAACCTTCCCTCCAAGGCCGAGTACAAACTTGACTCCTCTATCTTGAGGACAACGAAACTGAAGAGCATGTAGGTGCTGTCCTCAGCCCTTTTAGGGATCGCATCTTTCACAGAGAAATTGTGTCTATTCCCGATGGATCAATCCTCAAATTCATAAGAAAGATTGATCTTCGCCAAATTGGCTTTCGGTTCAATCGAGGTTTTCATGCCGCAATGCCCTCTCACTGCCATGGGTAAGGTACACATATCCCCAATCCTTGTGACAAAAACCTAAACTTGGTGTAAAGTCAGTTTTCCTGTCACCAGAAATATTTGTTTATTGATGATCGTGGGATCCGACAATTAACTTTAGCGGCTTTAAACTTAACCCACGATAGTTATGTTTTCAATTAAAGCAACCAATGTCCTTTATTCAAACCTGAATCCTGCAATTATTCACTATCATACTTCCCCGAAACAATTGGTCAATGAATACAAAAGGCCATTAAGTCACACATCCATTGTGCACCCTAGATCTATGACATGATTCCGTCATGTGGCATTCGCTTCCCAAGGACAACACTCGCATTCGCCTGTATACAAACACCATATATTCACAGGACAATACTCAAGGACCACTTCCTGTTATCGATTCTATTGATTCCGCTCTTACTCTCAAGTGCATGGCATCGATAATATTGGAAACTAATTCGCAAGGACTGGGACCATTCATACCCAGGTCCCATCTAATCAAACATACCTCAGGCAGACGACAGGACACTACTCACGTATGTAGGTGTATGCACACCCGCCACTCGACTGCTTTGTGTCAATTGACTCAAGAGCCCTTTCAAGCACTGGCGACTGTTATCAAATCCAAATACCAACGTTGACAGCTCGTACCAACAAAAACAATAACAAATCGAGTCCAGCTAACGCACCGGGTATGTGTGCGTTGCTCGAGGGGGTGGTGCCTGCCATTGGATCATTCAACTTGTTCAAGACAGAAGGAGTGAGAAAGAGAGAGGTAGAAACAGAACGAGGGAGATAGAAAGTGGGAGATGGGTTCAATGATGTTTCCCGAAGGCATGGCGTGCCGTGGCCTTTCACAGCGAGACATGCAACCCTATTGTGTCGTCCTTCTCGACGTGTATGAATAGGAATTAATCGCTTTGGCCAATCTTTGTTTGGTGTCCTAAGCTATTGGTGGCCGCCACGATTGGCCTTTGTTGAAGGTGTTTTCGCATCGTATTGAATCCATTGTCTCCCACTGATAATATCGAATTTCCTTTGTCCTTTCCCGGCCCATTGTGTCTGTGCGTTGGATTGTGATGTGGAGGTTTTGTTTTGTTTTCGCCCCGTGATTAGTTTCTATTTCGGAAATTGTTGTTCCGCTGCGATACGTGCTATTTATATCGGGACAATGCCCCATGGTCAAGGAAATAGTTAACAGTTGGTCTTTGGTTTAAGACAAGTGGTTTTAAAGGAAGTTTTGAAGTAAAATTAGCTCGACTGTTGCTCTATCTTAATCTAAAAATCTCCCGAAATTTAGAATCAACTAAAAAACGATTGGCCTTATCTGAGCATTTGCAAGTAACAGCCATAAAAGTATATTTGTTTGCTTCGGGCAAATACGATATTTTTGTGCCAATTAAGTGCATACACCCTCATAATAGATACATGCGAAAAAGGATTTATCTGTGTCGCTTAACAATGTTTGCCATTGATCACATTCTCTTTCGACAATTGTTATCATAAAAAGAGTAAATTGATATAGACACTAGACTGCCCACTTGATTGGCTTCCGTTAAAACGATGGCATTACTGTAGTCAGTGTATAACAGTACGAGTAGAACAATTGACGAGTTGGTATAGAAGATATCCGATACTCAAACCCAGCAACAGTTGATGATGAATAAATTATTTTCACCTCTATGGTGAATAAAGTTAAATGTGACATTCAAGCAGACGGAAAAAAACGGAAAAAAAGCGTAACTGAATCTCAACAAATGTGATAGACTGTGTTTCATGCAAGGAAAATGTGCAAAAGTTAAAGTTTCTAGCGTGTAGAATGGATGGTTAACTGAAAGTGGGAGACGGACTACAAATAGAACCGTTGGATTGACGATGGCTCGTTACTTTTTACCGCCTAATATTTTTTTCAGATATGTAATTAAACAAATAATAAAACTTTTAAAAACCTTCTCGGTAACCAGACCTTTTGAATTTATTTTTTAATAGTGCATCCCACAATTTCCCTCTTAACCAAGGAGTCTCTGAGACTTCGGGTAGAAGCGACATAATGGGGCTGGATTATGGGATATAAGCCAACAATTTATGAAAACATAAGAAAGTGAAATACATATATGATTATGAACGATTACCAGTTCTCGAATGTTTTGTATATGAAAAGTGTAAGAGATAAAAACAAAAAAAGGAACAAAAAAACGGACGCGAATCAAGTCTAGCTAGAGGAGTCAGTAAATGCAGAACTACTGAAACGTGTCATAACAGCTGGAAAAGCAAAGGTTGATGAATATGCTGCCGAAACTAGTGTTCCATAATCCAAATTCAACATTTTTAATTCGAAAAATCAGACCGCTTAAAAAGGGTCCGCCAAATAATTTTTTTTTTGAAAATGCTATAAAAAAAAACTACTGAATATTTTCTCAAATTTCTTTTTTTATTTGTAAGTACAATCCTTCCGGTTAATAATGGAAAATAATTTCATTCAAATGGCTGCCTCGGCTGGCCATGCAGTAGCCTACACGATCGGTCCAATTTTTAAGCACATTATCGATTGTGTGCAGCTGTATTTCACCAATGGCTTCACGAATATTGTCCTTTAAAGAGTCAATTGTCTCTGGCTTGTCGGCGTAACACTTATCTTTGACGGCACCCCACAAATAATAGTCCAACGGTGTCAAATCGCAGCTCCGAGGTGGCCAAACGACATCAGCTCTGCGGCTGATAATGCGATCTTCACAAACAGGGCGCAAAACATCGAGTGTAGCTTCGGCTGTGTGGCACTGAGCGCCGTCCTGTTGAAACCAAATGTTGCCAATATCCTCCTCTTAAATTTTTGTGAACAAAAATTCGTTCAACATGGCCCGATAACGATCGCTATTGACTGTAACGGCCACTCCTTGCTCATTTTCGAAGAAAAATGGCCCAATTATGCCTCTGGACCAAAACCCGCACCAAACAGTGGCTCGTTTTGGGTGCACCGGCTTTTCAATGTATGCGTGCGGGATTTCTGTGCCCCAAATGCGACAATTTTGCTTGTTTACATACCCGCCAAGATCAAAATGAGCTTCATCTGAAAAGATGATTTTTTTGGCAAAATCGGCATCTTCTGTAAGTCGATCGCAGGCCCACTTAGCGAAGCGTTGTTCAAACGTATACACAACCATATTCGTTCAGCGGAAGGATAAAACTAATTACCTGTCAAATCAGACATGAGCTAAGTGTTACCATTCGCGAAATAAGCACTACTTGAAAAAAAAAACGTTAGATGGCTGACCCTTTATTAAAGCAGAATAAGGAAATCTGTTTTTTTAATTATTAAGTTGACTTGTAAGGGGTCTCTGTACCGCCCTGGAGGATAAATAGAGAATTATCATATCAGAATTTATCATATCAACTCAAACTTAAAGCGGAAGCAAAATATCTAGGCATCATTCTTGACTCCAAACTCTCCTGGAAAAGGAACCTGGAGGAAAGGATGTAAAAAGGACTGAACGCTTTTTATGCATGCAAAAAGACTTTCGGAAAAAGATGGGGCTTGCAACCGTACATCATTCATTGGATGTACACAGCAATCATCAGACCCATTTTAACTTATGGGGCCCTAGTCTGGTGGACTCCTAGCAGCATAAAAAGCTATATGAACATGCTCAACAAAGTGCAAAGGTTAGCAGCTGTTTGTACAACGGGAGCCATGAGAAGCACGCCGCAAGCAGGGTTGGACATGATTCTTCATCTCCTCCCCCTGGATCTATTCATAAAAGGCTACGCCGCAAAGAGCGCTCTCAGACTAAGAGAGTCCTCTCTATGGAAGCAAGCCAACTATGGACATGCGGCCATACTTAAGATAATAGAAGACCTGGGAAGGAAACATGGTTTTAGAAGCCTCGCAGCTACGACCGACTATATTCCTCCCCAAAATGACTTCTCTCTCAGTATACCTATCCTTTTCCCCGACAGAGAAGAGTGGCTATCAAACGCCGTAATCAACGACCATGAGATCACCCTCTTCACCGACGGATCGAAAATGGACACAGGCACTGGGGTCGGGTTTTACTCTGATACCCTACACAAACAGGAATCATTCAGACTCCCTGATATGTGTAGCGTGTTCCAAGCAGAAATCCTGGCAATAGAGAAAGCAGCCAAACACCTACAGGTAGCCGATATCCCACCATCTGATATCACCATTTTCGTAGACAGCCAGGCTGCACTGAAGTCAATAGAATCCTGTATAACGAGATCAAAGGCTGTCAAGAAATGTCGCGACTCACTGAAGTCCATCAGACACCATAAAGTTAAACTCTGTTACCCACAGCTCAATCGCAGGGAACGAAAGAGCAGACGAGCCGGCCAGGCAAGGTTCTGAATTGGACATCAGCGAAGCGGACACGTCATTGCAACCACCGATCAGCGCATTATACAGGATCATAAACGACACAATCATCAAAGAGGCCAACTCGTCTTAGCTTTCAAGAAACGACAGCTACACGACAAGATCATCGTGGCCAGAGGTCAACGTCGGAAAAACAAAGAAGCTCCTGGCGCTGGACCGTAACTCGATACGTTAGCTCGTCGGGGTGATCACAGGCTACTGTCCTATTGGAGCAATGGGATTCGGGATCCAGCGATCTCTGCCGGAGCTGCGGCGATGAGGAAGAAGCTGAGACAATCCAACATCTGCTCTGCCACTGTCCAGCTCTCCAGAATCGACGCCTAGTGTCGCTGGGCCAAAGATTCTTTACAGAGATTGCGGACGTAGCTAATGCAGATATATCGGATCTTCTAAGATTCATCAAGAGCACGGGGTGGTTTCAGCCACCACGTGATAGGACAGGTTAATTTTATGTGTACCCACACAAACGAAGGGAATCACAATGGGCCTCTTGGCCTCCGAGTGGAAGTGATGTCCAACCATCACACTCCCCTTCTTTAACCTAACCTAACCTAACCTAACCTAACCATTATTTTTTTAATTAACTTGTATAACTTAAACTGTACATAGTCATAGCCATGGCTCAAACTGATGCAATCGTCACTGAGGATAATTGTTTCGAATTGTCCGAATATGACAATAGGAAACCAGACACAAAATTATCTGCACAAGCTCAAACATTGCTTTATGTTCTAATGTCCTGTCATTCTGTTCCCTGCTACGCGGCAACGAGCAGAAAGATGAAGGATATTTCTGAGAACATGAAATTAGAAAAAACGAACAAATTGGACGGAAAAAATGTAGAGCTTCCTTGGAAGAGCACAAGCTTATTTTATACCGTAGTTAGGTATGTTGCCCAGAAATTATGGCTTCTTGAAAGATAAGAAAGGTAAGTGTCGAAAAAAATATTATCGAAGTGCAAATGTAAGAAAATTGAGCAAAATCGAATGATGGCCGGAATCATTAAAATAAAAAAATTCTCTGTCTAAAGAGTAAGGCAGGCTTATTTTAATAGTTAGCAAACGAAAAAGACTCGCATTCGGAGTATATCAAGACTAGCCTTTTGGAACATCATTATTTACTTTAACTTGTTTGACGAAAACCAAATACTGAGCTGAAAGAAGCTAATCTATAAGCGACTATGAAACATAGCGGTGGTAACGTGATGATGTGGGGATATGTGTGCGAGTGGGATTGGTCAAATGAAGTTTATTGACGCCTCCATAGTCACCTGACATTAACCTCATTGTACATTTATGGGCCAAATTTGAAAGAAAGGATTCGAAATCGAGCTATCAGCAGCAAAGATTCTCTTAAAGAAACTCTATAACGAGAACTAGACCTTTTAAGCCCAGATTTCTGCAAAAAAATTTGTCGATAGTATGCGAAAGCGACCAAAAACTATTGGTGCTAAGGGGGTAGTCTCATGTGACCACTTCGAAAAATCGATTTTCATATTTCGATAGTAAGACCTATCGAAAATATGCTGTAAGATCAGACCGAAATTCCTAGTATTAAATAAGTTACAACTCATAGTCGCCGAAGCGCCGTAAGCGACTTGTCTGCCGCGCGACAGGTATGCAGCTGCTACCTTTCTATTGTTGTCTTTTATACCTGCGTACGGAGTTTCTGACGGCCAACTTTAGTACATTATCCACCTGTGTATATGTGGAATAGTGTTTAAACATTTTTGTCGTGAATATATGTATGTTTATAATTGAATATATGTATATATATATATATATATATATTGAATATATGTATATATATATATATATATGTTTATATTGAATATATGTATACATATATATAATATATGTAATATAATTGAATATATGTATATTATAATTATAAGTGAATATATGTATATTATAATTTAGCAGTACACTTTTGATGCACTGTGTGTCAACATCAAACAGGAAAAAAAAATAAAAATGGATCGAAAAGGCTCGAGAAGCTGCACAAGATATCTAGGGCAAAAAGAAAGAAAAAGGAGTTTTCGAGCTATTTCGAGAAATCCAGATTCTCAAGAAGAAATGAAGAAAGCAATGTGGGCTACATACTATCATTACATTTCAACCGATGAAAACCCCCAGCACTCGTTCTGTTCAATTGCATCGTGCAAGTATAATATTTACAACATACGGCAGAGAATACAAAGGAAATTTACACACATCCTCCAGAATTTGATTAAGAAACAGCAAGTTTCTTGAAGCCAATTTACGAAGAATTATCATCTGATGATCTAATGCAAAGATGTTTGGGAAAAAACACTCAGAACAACAACGAGTCGTTTAATAGTTGCATTTGGAACTTGGCTCAGAAGCATCATTTTGTTGGAAAAAAGACACTGGAAATTGCTTCATGGACAGATGTGTGTATGTTTAATGAAGGATTTTCACCCATCCTTAAAATAATGGAGATTTTTGGTACGCAAATTGGCCGAAACGCCTACTCGTATGGTGAGGAACACGATGAACGACGATAACCGAGGCATCCAAAAAGGCAAGGGCTTCCCTCAGGTCACATAAACTGGTAGAAAATGATGTGTGTGAAGTCACCGAAGGGTTATTGTATGATACAGGCATAGCAGATTAGTGTAAGTATAAATTTTCCACGAAAATTCTGCTTTTGAAATTTTAAACGCATTTTTCTCGAAACATGATTTTCTAAAACTGTCTAAAAAAAAAACTATTCAACCGATTGCTTTGAAATTTATATATGTTCTTCTACTCATTGATGGTTATCGGCCGTACCAAAATTATTTCTTATTTTCAAAAATATTTTCTTATTTTTTTAAACGATTTTTAGCAAAATAATTAACAACAAAAAAAAATAAAATGTTGTTCTACAGTCCGCCATTTTTTTTTTTCAATGAAATTGATTAATTTTGGTAGGGCCGATAGCGACAGACCTACTTAACAATAATCCATTAGATTTTTTTATTTCAGACAACATGAACAGCCGCTGTTACCATGATCTGCTTGTTTTTTTTTGGTGTCTAGTTTACGAGTAATTAAAAAAAATATATATATAATTAAAAAATTTAAAATAAGAAAAAAACATTTATACAGTTAACAAATAAAGACATATAAAAAATTAAAATGATTGAATTTTATTGTCTTATAAAAAAAAATTCCCTAAAACAGATAACCTCATAATCAGAGCATCGTCTTTCTGCCAAAGCGATTCGGTTTTCCGGCCGATGTGAATGCTGCGCCTGGAACTACCTAGGTATGTATGTTCTTTTGCGTTAGGGATTGTCCGCTTTTCATCCCCTGTAACTATGCAAAACGACTTCATTTTTTACCGAACGAGCAAAATTTCACATGTGTTTTCCCCCTTTTTATGTGGTGGAATTCTTAATCTTGGCCATCACTTTGCCATAAAGCTTTTTGATTAACGCCTAATTGCTTGGCAAGTTGTTTTGTGTGTGAATCATCTTCGTGGCCCAACAATGCTTGCAATTCCACATCTATGTATTTTTTTTTGTGCGGTTGTACTGGCACTGCGACCAGTGTAGATCTGTTGTGCCTGATAGCCAATTAGACAAAGAGTTTCTCTACCTTCTTAATAAAGTCGAGGATGCCGTCTTAGGAGCTGAGTTGATCCCCTCGGGACTCTTAATTTCTCTGAGGAGGATAAGCTTTCTAAGACGGAAAAGGCGGGACACTCACATAGTATGTGCTCCGTAGTTTCCTCGTCCTCAAGACAGAGTCGATTTCAGACGAGAGGTTAATTTTGTTAAGATGATATCTCAGATTATAAGAAGTGTCCTGATCAGTCTTCTGATAACGACTCTATTATATTTAAGGATATTAATAGAGTGTTTCTTTAGGGCCCGTATGAAACGTTGTCGGAGTCCTTGAACGCTGTTCCAAAAATGCGGTAATAAGGTGAACGTGTGTGGTAATGCGTCCCAAACTGTAGTAATCATATCCAGCTCAGGAAGGTCATGCATCACAATGGTCGACATGAATGGTCTGTTTTTGAGCGAAGGAGTCTGATTGCAACTTTTTTAATAAAAAGGTTCAGTAGACTAATTCCGATCAGTGCCCCTTGGGCTGCCGTTGGGTAAATTGGCATGGTGCTATGGCGTATTGGCGAGTTTTACTAGTCTCTGAAGGCGTTGCAGCTTACCCATTGACGTTTGTTCAACTTTTGTCCACCATATATATAGCAGCCGCTAAGTGATGATAGGTTTTTTTTTAGGCTTCTGCTATCTGTTAAAGCACTCAGACACAAGTACTGGTCCATTGTACTGTCAGACAGATACCTTAGATGCATTAATGCTCATGAAGAGCCGGAGCCAAGCTTCTTTCTTATTTACTTATGTTGTGTGCGATTTGTTTTTCACACAAGTGAACGGAACCTAAGGCTTAATACCGATTCCGAACCACGAGAGCCGAAAAGCTTTTTCAAGGCAAGTTTAAAACGAGAGGTTTTGCCAGTACCCCGCCGAGGAGGGAAGCCGCGAAATAATCATTCGATGGCGTTGGTGTTATCGGGATCCGAACTCGCTCATCTTGTGTCAGTGGCCGACACACTACCCACTGCGCCACGGCGCTTCCTGATGATAGGTCTTACTATCACGATTTATAACCAGTAGATTACTTTTAATCCCCAGGTTTAACCGTAAGTGCGTCGACAGGCCCACAATTGGCTTCTTCTGAAAATCCAATGTTTACACCATTTAGAGAAACGGGGAAGGTTGCATTTTCCTCCGTTTTGTAAACGGGACTAAAGTGTATTCGCGGAGGGGCTTAGAATGTACAGAACGCCAGACTCCCAGTTCATTAAGCATTACCCTAATAGGGTTCTGTATGACAGAATCATGATCGACAATTTTCTTGTTAAAATGATCCGAAAGCACATCGCAATGACAAACGAAAATAACCTGATCGGCGGGGCTTACTTCTCCAATCATAGATACTTCCGGACCACATTCCGATTGGGCTTTATTTCCCCAGAAGCATTTCTCCATATAATTTTGTGCAAAATAGAGATGGTACCCCGGCAATTTACCACGGCCAGAGGGGCGCCAGGGACAAACCGCTCATCCGCAACAGGTACGTTGATAGTGCTGAGGAGTAAATACGTTATAGCGGCGGACCGGCATCTCGCCGATGTTGCGTCGGGTGAAAACGTTTCCCAGAGCGGTACATTATTCCAGTGAGATTCTCCTCCTCATTCGTTATTAAGTTAGATTCGGGTGAGCTGGGGGATCTTTTGGAAGCCTGAGAACTGACTGAGGCCTGTTAGCCTCAGTGAGGTCTCGGGCATGCAGAATGAGTGAGCCCAGTCGCTGAAAGACGCTATCAGGAGAGTGACCAGTCGAACAGAAATACATGAGTGCTACCCAACCTGATTATATTTAAGACTAGAATTATGCAGCTTAGGGTAGGTTCGCTTAAGATTTAGAAAAAAAAAAAGAATCTAGATTTTAAAAAGTTTTTATAGGCCTTAAAAATCAAATTTGTAGTTACATGAAAATATAATAGATAGGTCTAGTGCCTAAGACACATTGAATATTAAGATATTTTCAAATTAGATTTAAACCCTTTGGCTAATAAATAAGAATAGAACCACATCAATAAAAATTAATTTAAAAAAAAAACAAAACAAAAACGAATAGGAGCAGATAAGCTTCTTATTGCTCGATCTCTACTTTTCGAATATTTCAAATGTCAATCTACTGCCTCCTTATATTCAATTTCTAACATTCGATATTAAATAGTAAAGCTCTCATCTAGTGTTACGTTATTTAATATAAAAAAATATCACGAAGAGTTTAATTCTCTAAGTCATGATCCCCTTATTTAAGCCTGTAGAACATTCAAATGTGTATTAAGAAACGGTTTATAGAAACCTTCGTGGCACCCTCTGTAATAAAAAAATAATCTTTTAAATTCTCCTCACAGCAAGCCGTAAAGAATTCTCAGTGTTTTTCCGATCGCTTACATCTTATCATCAGCATGTGTAGTTTTTTTTAGTTTCCACAAAGGATGGCCACCCTGTCATAGATACCTTCCACAATAGTGGAGCAATACGCTCTTGGCACCGATCAACAGATCTCAGCTCCACCAGCGTCCACCAGTCGTGTTTTTGTTGTCGACTCGCCTATGTGTTGTGCAATCCGTGATCATAATTAAGCGCGTTCTCATGTGAATACAAAAATAAAATCGAAAGAGAAAGAAAAAGTCGAAAAGTAAAACGACAGTCCCACGTCGTCATGTGTTCATATCATTAGTCGGTTCGATTATTTCTTCTCCAAAAAAAATTTCTCCAAAAAGCATCGAAAAGTTAAATAACATTTTGTGAAAATTGTGCGGAAGGAAAATCCATCGTGAATTGAGCGGAAATTCCAAGAAAATCGTGCAGCAAAGTGGGTGTGGATAACAAATCCATCTCGGTAGGTAGCACGTTGGGAACAGATAACCCTTTGTAGTGGATTATTTTTAATGAAAAAAGAACACTCTCCACTGGAAAACAAGTTGAATTCAATGAATATCCGTGACATGACACGAAAGTTTGTCTGGAAGAGCACAGTAAGCAGCAGTGTATAGTGCGATGATGAGTGTGTGTAATGATCCACCTCTCAAAACAAAAACCAAATTACCATCTCCCGCCGCCCGTTCCCTGGAGTCGCGTACCTACAAATTCTCCACTTGTTTACTGATTGTTGTTATTTACACTGTCTTGTATGTATACATGCAAATGCATAGGTAGTGATGTGCTGAGTTGTTGGGTCGTTTGATCGGTACCGATCGCAGCACTTGTCGCTGCATGGCACTACATTCATGTTGAGCTGTGTATGGTTCCTCTTAAGAATTTGTCTTTGCTTGGCTTAATTTGACACGTGTCATGCGGAAGAGAGGCAAGAAAAAGAATAGGTAAATGGGAGGCAAATTGTTTGGGAAATAGGTGAAACCTCGGAATAAGGTTGAGAACAATAGGCACTACGCTATGAGAGAGTAAGTTATTATCTATATTTTGCCGGATCGGTGACACTTTCTTTTTCGCTTTTTTATGGGAAGCAGCTTGATGTTAAGCAAGCATCGCTGTCAGTAATGTCATATGTTGAAACTATTGGTGTGGAATAATGCTACGAAGCAAAGAAAGACCTGGACTATGTCCAGCCGGGTTGTTGGTTACAACATCGCATGCTCTTGTGCCAATTTGCTGAATTGTGCGTCCGCTAGCACTTATTATCGCGGTTTTTCCTTTCTTTGGTTTCCCAGTCTGATAAAGATGGAGAGTAATGCACAATTGCAGGAATACATATAATTATGAAGGAATTTTTTCTATATGATATAGAAGAAATTGCAGCCGTTGAAGCTAGCTTAAGAGCTTATTCTTGCGCGTCTTTTTGTAAAGTGTGCAAAAATACAATATGAGCGGGCTTAGATACATATATTTATGTACATAGTTACGAATATGCCTTGAAAGAAACTCTTCAGATACAGAACCTAACCACCCCAACATTAGCACTATTTTTAACTAGTTTCAACTCGTCAATTAACAATGCATGACAACAATTCATGCTTTTGCTAAGATTTAGTACTGAGTACCGGAACTGAGATCACACCGGTGATCACAAAACAGGAACATACGGTTAAAAAAAATGTTTAATCGCCCTTTAAACTGCCTGGGGTTTTATATAAATAATTTCTGAAACATTTCTTTGACCTTTTATCTTCAATCGCGCTATGATACTAACATCACATAGAAAGTTGTAGTTAGTTTTACGGCAATTGTTAGTGATCTTAAATGAGCATGCTGCTAACCAGATGATGTTGTTTACAAAACTGAACTTTTATGTTGGTTAATGACCACTCTTGGTCTTCCGATTAGTTTTAATTACAGCCATGTTAAAATTCTATCGCATTAATCGGACGCCAGTCAGTGCGATAGTATGCAATAACTTAAGCCATGGAAATTATATTTCGTCCTGCTACTCTTTGGCGGGGTGCCCCTCTTGGGTATAAAAGGAATGCTAAAAAACTATCGGGAATTTTTGATTTTAGAAGAATTTTATTTATTCGTCTACATTAATCTTATCGTCTCGTTACTATAAGACCTTTATTGCGATTTATTCCAACGGGTTTCCCGAAACCGCCAAACAGCGACGTACTTTCAATCTCATCTAAGCCCACGAAATAAAGTTCCTTTAAGGTTATCCTTAGTATTTGAAAAATCACACGGAACCGCACCGGATATGCGAAATAAACCTGTTTGATTTAATAAAAGTGTTGCAGCGCTAAAACATATCGTAGCTATAGGATAATCTGATATTGCTATAAAAGTATGCTCGTCTTCAAAAAGGTAATGGCATCCTAAACAAGTTCCTATATAAACGGTACGGTTTTTGTATAGATTGTAAACTTCAAAGAAATAGTAAATGGTTTCGGAATTTAATAAACATTAAAAAGCAATCTGTCGGAGTTCCCACCATTATTCCTCATTCCCGTACCACTTCATCTGATCTCCTTTCTATATAAAGGGTCCGCCAAATATTTTTTTTTTTTGAAAATGCTATAAAAAAACTACTGAATATTTTCTCAAATTTCTTTTTTTATTTGAAAGTACAATCCTTCCGGTTAATAATGGTAAATAATTTCATTCAAATGGCTGCCTCGGCTGGCCATGCAGTAGCCTACACGATCGGTCCAATTTTTAAGCACATTATCGATTGTGTGCAGCTGTATTTCACCAATGGCTTCACGAATATTGTCCTTTAAAGAGTCAATTGTCTCTGGCTTGTCGGCGTAACACTTATCTTTGACGGCACCCCACAAATAATAGTCCAACGGTGTGAAATCGCAGCTCCGAGGTGGCCAAACGACATCAGCTCTGCGGCTGATAATGCGATCTTCAAAAACAGGGCGCAAAACATCGAGTGTAGCTTCGGTTGTGTGGCACGTAGCGCCGTCCTGTTGAAACCAAATGTGAACAAAAATTCGTTCAACATGGCCCGATAACGATCGCCATTGACTGTAACGGCCACTCCTTGCTCATTTTCGAAGAAAAATGGCCCAATTATGCCTCTGGACCAAAATCCGCACCAAACAGTGGCTCGTTTTGAGTGCACCGGCTTTTCAATTTATGCGTGCGGGTTTTCTGTGCCCCAAATACGACAATTTTGCTTGTTTACATACCCGCCAAGATCAAAATGAGCTTCATCTGAAAAGATGATTTTTTTGGCAAAATCGGCATCTTCTGTAAGTCGATCGCAGGCCCACTTAGCGAAGCGAAAACGCATTGGATGGTCAGTTGGCTTCAACTCCTGAACCAATTGGACTTTGTATGGCGTCATACCAATGTCTTTATGCAAAATTCGTCTCAATGATGTCTCCGAAATGTTCAATTGTTGAGAACGACGGTGAATTGATGTTGATGGCGCTTCACGCACACTTTCTGCCGCTGCAGCAATATTCTCGGGTGTACGCACTGTTTTTGGCTTTTCACGCTTTGGTTTATCGATGAGGATGCCAGTTTCTTTCACTTTTTTCACAAGATAACGAACATACGGAGCTGACGGTGCTTCTCTTCTTCCAAAATCCGTACGCAATTTTCGCACACATTCTGCAACATTACCATGATTTTCAAAGTAATGTCGCAATATTTCCCAGCGTTGTTCAAGCGTATACACAACCATATTCGTTCAGCGGAAGGATAAAACTAATTATCTGTCAAATCAGACATGAGCTTAGTGTTACCATTCACGAAATAAGCACTACTTGAAAAAAAAAAGTTAGATGGCGGACCCTTTACAACCTTTTCGCTGAATTTTTTCGATCCATCTGCGCAAATTCATATCCTTGCACTGTTTCCTTAACATCGGTTGTCTACATGCTTCTGTGGATGAGGTGCTGGTTTAATTACAACAGCTTAACTATGATAAGCAACTTGGTGTAAATGAACTTACACCTATTGAAGGAAATGCGCTCGCCATCACTTTTCCTTTGCAGATTGTGTTTAATCGATCCCTCGATTTAGAGGAACTTTTAAATGATTTGAAAAAGGCTTTCATACTATCTATCCATATCAATTTGGGTCTGTTAGAGGAAAATCTACGAGCATGGACCTAGCAACATTTTCCAATTGTGTAACAATTATGACGCAATTGACATCGATTTTTCGAAAGCATTTGATAGAATAGATTACTACATCTTAATACCTAAGCTATCGATGCTTAAATTTCGCTCTAGTATATTGAAATTGCTGAAATCATACTCTTTGGATAGAGTTCAATTTGTCCATATTAGTAACACGCTCTCCAATCATATAAAAATTACATCTGGAGTCCCGCAAGGAAGTCACCGGGGTCCCCTTCTTTTTTTGCTGCTTGTTTATGACCTAATATCCGATGTGTTTCAATACTCTTAATGTCCTATGTATGCCGACGATTTAAAAATATATCCTTCGGTGAAATCTGTTTCGGACTGTTGTCTTCTACAAACGATTTAAATAACTTATCTCTCTGGTGTACCAGACATACTCTGATGTATGTTTACGAGTGCCAAAAAGTAACTTTTTGTTGTCACTCTACCCCAAAAGAACTTATATATTTTATTACTCAATTTCCTCTTAAAAGATATAAAGAAGTTTAATGTCTAGTTCTTAAAGACATGTTGAATAGGTATGTGCTAAATTTAGTTCTATGCATGGTTTAATTACTAGAAACTCAAAAGATTTTAGCGATCCTCCCACCCTCAAGAATATTTTCTTATGTTCTTTCGTTTTAGAATATTGCTGCATTAAATGGGATTTGTGTATATTATATTTAAAAGAATCAAAAGACACTTTACTGTTGCATTTTGGCTACTAACTAGAATACCAGTATGCCTTGTAAATATTTTTATTATTAGCCTCGCGGGACAAGAGGCCTTAGATCAGGCAAACATTTTATTTATTGAAGGCAAGCTGTTAATCTTTAAGTATTTTATTTTCGGTATTGCTGTTGGTTAAATCAGTAGTCTTTAAGAGTACTCTGCTTGACGAAATAAATACATAAATAAAAAAAATAATATGGTGCCTGATGCGGGAATGCAATGTTGTTTTTAGTCAACAAGGCATGAAACGTGAGCAATCATATTGTAAAATACGAATTATTGTACTTCGCCAGAAATCCGAGCGTTTTTTTTTCGAATGCATACGGCGTTACATCAGTAAATACGATGGTCTCCCTTGTTGATCGTTTGACCTCTTGGCATACACTCATTGTTCATTATGTCGTTAATATCGAAAGCACAATGACCTGCCATGACAAGTTTCAATAGTTCCGCAATATTATTGACTCCATTTAGCGACTCCTCAGCAGCTTTCATGCGTCGCCGATTTTAATTGAAATTCAATCATTTTGAAATAAACCTTGTTGCTATAAGTAACACCCGCATGTCGACATCTTTAACGACTTCTCTGATTGTACTCGTAATTCGCCGATCGTCCACAATCATTTTGAACTTGCGAACTGATACAAAAGCAATATTTAAGATTTATAAACCTTTGCTGCTCTTAGCCTCGTCACATGTCAATGTTTCCCATGAACTGTAGCGCTACCAAAAAAATATAAATAAAAAATAGTATTTAAGGCCATCCAATAAGAGGTGTCATTTTTGGTCAACAGACATACCCTACATTCTGATAAAAAAGGGGATATTTTTATATCAGCTTATGCTATGAGCGCTAAAATCAATAATGAAATACATTTTTTTTTCTAAATGCGCCTCTCGGCTCTGCCTACAAATAGTCATTTCTTTAAGACAATTACATACTTATCACGTTTTTGTGATGAAAAGAGCACCAAGATCTTAAGCAACGCTCTTGGTTACGGCGATGAAATTTTCAACTGGCCTTATTAGACAAACGTGAGCTTTTTTCTATAAATCACTTATCTGTCAGAGACCTACGCATTGGTTGAAATAATTTACTATAGTTAAGCGAGAAGGTGCCTGATGATGACTACTCGTAAAACGAGCGATTTCTCACTTTTTCAACCCTCCGACTGAATTTGAGTGATGGCCTGTATTACATATGTTCACCTTAAGGGTATCGGCCGATTGCGGCTTATTCGCATAGACCTGCGACTTCAGGAAACCCCACAAGAATAAGTCTCAAAGATTAAATCGCATGACCTTGGCCAATGGCCAATTCAAGTCACCTCTGCGAAATGTGACTTACCCTCAAATCATTCATGCAGAATCGTGGCGTTCGCTGTGTGGGAGGAGCCACATGTTGCCTAGGTCCCTATGGTTCAAATTGGGCCATAAGAAATTGGTTATCATAGTTCTGTAGCGCTCGCCATTGACGGTGACCGTCTCACCGTTTTTGAAAAAGTATTGACCAATGACATCGCCGGCCCAAAATCTATACCAAACGGTAACTTTATGAGGATGCATTGTCATCTGATGAACTTCGTGTGGCTGTCGTTTCATATACGGCAATTCAAAAGGGCGTCTCGTCGCTAAAGAAGTTTTTTCGCCAAAATTTGGTGTCTTCCAAACGCTCCGAACCCCAGTCAGCGTAAAATTCGCCAAGTCGTCGCCTGCGAAAGGCCAAGTTCTTGTGCACGGCGGGGAATCGACTGCCTTGAGTTCTGCTGTAAACTTTCACGAACCGCGACGATGTTCTCGACCGATCTTGCGTTTCTTTGACGTACGAATGTTGGCTGATTGATTAGCGAACCGGCCGTCTGAAATTTGGCCACTAAATATTGAAGAGTCGACTCTGAAGGGCCATCACGCCTAGCCTAAAATGGACACAACTCGCGCGACGCAACTAACGAACACTCATTTTAATAATAAAGTTTCACCATTTGGACGTGCTGTTCAACAGTGTAACTGGCCATGGTGATTCGGCGTCACTAACTGAATAATAATCAATAGGTTTGACAACTGTCACCAAAACAACGTGGCTGCCACAGGAAGCCAAAATTTACCTTCACCAATTAAAAAACCCTTAATTTATATTTATAAGGTACGAGGACTTTTCTTATTTCTCAGTGTGCCCTCATATCTCTGGTGCATAGCGTACCCTAGATGGACTGCCATAAGACATGGCTTAACTGTGTGAGTGTGACTTTGAAGAGCTACCAGGGATATTCTTTAATTAATTGTTGAGTGATCCACCAGTCCTTTCAATGTGTCTTGAATAAGGGCCTTCCTTACTGAATATCGAAGTTGAAGCATAAGATCACTCCATTATTCCCCTATTAGATGCCCATAGACAACAAAATCCAATATGTATTCTTCTAACATCGATTTAACCTATTTCGATTCGATTATCAATATGTTGGCGGAGTTTGGGGGTAGAATTTTCTTGATATCGCAAACATCTTTTTTCATAAATCAGCAAATTTATCGTGGCAGCTGTTCCCTTTCTAGAATGCGTCATATTTTCGTCTAGGTTTAACTATTTCTTTAAAATGTTATTTAAAAACAAAAAAAGAAACCTTAAGTGTCGACGTTCTACCCAGCAGATATTTATCATCATTTTCTTACAATTGCTTACAGTCTCGACATTTAACTGAATGTTGCAATGTTCCTGGAATGAGAATTCCCAGTGTGTGGGTTGATGTTTATCTCGCCGTCGGTTGGCGGCTTGTGTGTCAACTTCTTATGATCGGAATTTCGCTGGTTGTAGCCGAATGTCGGTGTTTGTCATAGTAGGGTCACCAGATATTGTTGATGGCATTCAATCACCATTGTTAAACCATTATACTAGTGTAGTAAATCTACAGTTCGAAAAAATGGTTGACTTTGCATTTTAGTCAGTTGTCACTCTTTCCATTAATGTAAAAGAAATATGATCTTATCCAGCTGGCCATCCATCTTTTGTTGAGTTGTAGGTCCACTTGGACCTTAGATCACATCCATTGGCCATGATTGCATCATCTTTCATCTGTAGGAATGGGGAACCCAACACGAGTAATGAACGTTGTCAGCAATATTCTCCATTATCCATTTGGAAAAGTTGAAATACATATTGTCTGAAACTCTTATGACTTAGACTAGCATACAAATTCTGCCTCTGATTCTAAGTCAAAAGTGATCAAAATAAATTACCTATTTTTCAATAAGCCTTCCATTGTTCATTGTAGGGTTCTCTCCGATCAAGGAAGCTTACATTTACTTAAATGCTCTCTAATCTGTAAATGCGGATAACCTCAAACACTTAAGCTAATATTGGCTAATATCATTGTAGCTTCATACTAATTAACCAGAGCACATTAAGTAAGCAATAGTTAAATGTCTGAAATGTAACAAACCACTGTACCATCTTAAAGTCGTCCAGGACGACATAGGGCAAAACCTTATAAAAGAATTTGGTATCTTGAACATGCTGATACGACTTTGCATGTCGAACAATACGCGGACAGCTCCTTAAAACCGACACAGTCTAACATAGGTTTTCAAGGACTTGACAATAACATCCTGCTACTACTGCACAAAACTATTTTCCGCTATAACTTATGTACAGATCCAAAGCTTAGATATTACGGCTGAAAAGAACTCTGACAGTCACTTTTAAAAGAAGCAAAAAATCCTTCAATGTCCAAAGTGAGCAAAGTTTTTCGGTCATTCTTCAAAGGCATCCACACACACTAGTCCGTCACATTTTTTTGCAGCTAGCTCAAAGCTCTCACTTTTTGTCTTATCCAATCCTACATTAGTGTGAAGCAATGACAACAAGGATGACTTCTGAAAGAACTTGACATATATAAACTCGCTGGCTCAGATGTTTTGAAATGGCGATCTTCTTGCTTCAGAAAAGGCGTATCTTCCTTCTCCCCTAAATACCATTCATAAGTCGTCGTTTTCAATGATCACGATCTCATCCAACCCAAGGGATCATTTTCCCCGGGGATCACATAATGGACATAATGAACATATTTCTCTCAAGGATCTGGTAACAATTCTTAAAGCATTTATCCGCTTCAGTTAAGAATGTAACGTTCATGTCTTGATTCTTCTGTCTTCCCCTCTGAATAGAATACAAACCCATGGGGATCTTATAATTATTGTATAAAATCGATAGTTTCGTTGGAACATTGTAGAAATACCTCTTCATTATATATTATTTTCATTTTCACACAATTTTTATTTTCATAAAAAAATGTTTAGCGGGCTGGCCAGCTACATTCCTCGCCTTCAACATCCTCCCGTCTCGCAACGAATGCACTTAAATATAACCTTGAGCTTCAGAGGCAATTCGCATTTCCCATTTGTTGGTTATTGCACATAAAACGCAAGTAATCAAAACTGTTTATGACGCAGATCGGAGTGCAATGTCTGGATCAGTTGTTCGCCCACTTAACCTCTGTAGCCATATATGACGGAGTTAAAAGCTTGTGAAAACTCTTTTATTTCTGACGATGAACCAGGCTGTCATGACAGTTAAGGGATAGTCGATGATTTCATCCCTTCGTTCGAAACTCACTACCTTCACTGTATAGGGAAGCTAAGTCTGAATATGGGTAAGTTCTGTATATACGAGTACATATAGAGCTGAGCATCTCAGTATAAGTGGCATGTTGTTTCTCAATCCAGTTTCACATGCTCTTCATCACTAAGCACTATTAGAGCGTCAATCTTTGGTAAGTGTGCGGAATACTTTTCTGCTCCAGTGTTAATGATTCATTATCATATCATGATTCAACATGCGAACAGTTAGTTCATGCTTCACTGAGATCTGCTCACCATGACTTATAATCTAGTGATTCGCCTGCACCATTAAACAAAGTGCATGGAGACTCACTCGTCAATAGTGATTCATTCCACAAATGGACATTCTTAAACAGTTGGCACAAGTATCTGTTACAATGAAAATGTGTGCAACAGCTTCCTCATCTGGCACGGTACATGAAACACCTGAATGAGAAGAAAAATAATCAATCGCATTGGTGAAATACTTTCCTACAGATGCATATTCGTATTGCTCATAGCAGCATTATCCGAGGTACTGTACAGTCACACTAAGGACTACAAAGGAACTACGAGTATTATGCGTCCATGCATTCAGCCGCATCGGTATGAGTATTTTTTTAATTCAGATGCATAGTTGGCATCTAACATTTTTAGCAATAATATCATTGTGTGACACAATTCCCGTTATCGGGCGAGCTTGGTTGAAATCCTAATTCCTTAAGATCATAGTTAAATCAACTGCTTCATCAGTTAATTTTGGAAGCTTTTGGTTTTGCACTGGGCAACATTTTTCTACGTATGACACAGTACGCGAGTCTTTGCCACCCGAGGTTAGCTAGTTGTAGAAAGCATTGTTGAATATTGCCCTTAGCTACTTCTAAAGTTTATTCCTTATTGGTCAGCTTCCCTCGTCACTTATGTAACTTTGGACTGAGAACCCAACTGGCATTGTTTCACCAGAAGGACGATACAGTTGCCGAGTTAATGGCTCTGATAACCCCTGTCAGTGCATACGCATACAAACAACGATACTGGAGGGAATCGGTCAAAGACGCAAGGTTTCAAGACTTTACAGTGGGTGTAGGGATGATCAAGCCAGTAGCCAGATTATTTAAACCTGACTGTGCTGCAGATAGCCGTTTTCTGAATAATAAGTCCGTAGGGTGTAAGTGTAGGTTAACTGTTGCCTGTTGACTAGGTATCTGTCGTTTTAGTACAATGGACCAGTATTTGAGTTTGAGTGTTCAAACAGAAAGTAGAAGGTGTCTAAGGAATATGATTTAACAGCTCACAAAGTCTACGCCGCACTCTGGACTTTTGTCCGAGAGTCGATATTATATTTTATGTTAAGGACACTCCCAGTAAAGGTAGGACTTACACTGTTATAAGGTTATTTTAGGTTAGAAAAATGGAGCTTTAATTTTTGCTTAAGTGTAGAAGGCTATGTTTGCTTTACAAGTCCGAAATTAACTTTGCATTGATTTAAGGCAGTCCCCAGTCATACAAATTGAGAGTTGTTTACCATTCAGCTTGGGGGGATAAAGTTTTGCACTTGGTTTCTGCATTGAACGATAGCATTTCAGTTTTGGGTGGATTTAATATTATTACTATTACCTGTGCAGGGACGGGTTAAGAATATCCCTGCAGACATACCTCTCGCTTGTCGTAAAAGGCGACTAAACAAAGGTAAACAAAAATCACATCTAGGCAATTTAGAAAACACCAAGGTGAGCCTAGGGACACATATACCACCATTAAACTGCACCACAAGTGTACATGCAAATCAGTGGGTTGACACGACTGGAAATCACCGGTGTTGTAAGAGTAAGATCAAACAAAAAAAAAATCTGGAGCATGCTCGTGTCACAAGAAAAAAAAAAAAAGGCAGGCCGAAAAACAATTGGTGCAAACAAATGCAAAAACACCAGCATTTGACTGGCCTCAGCGATGAAGTAATCCCAAACCGGGAAGCCTGCCGCTACTTTCTGAGGTCAAACCGGCGGACCTCACAAGCGGACCAGTAGGAATGCAGTTAAGTGGGAAGGTTATGGTCCTACACTTCTGACCATAACAACGCCGGAAAAAGGAAAAGAAGAAGAAGAACTATTAAAGCTGATAATGGCCTTGAATGGCCTGAATCTTACCCGAATCGCTTCATGATTTGGCTTATCACCGAGAGAAACTAGTTAGATATTGCATTTACTGCATCGTCAATATATTTCGTCTATTCACAAGGATGCTACCCAGGTTTGTCCGGTTAAGTCTGTCATGCTTAAAAACAGAAAAATATTAATGGGCTAAGGAATCCATGTACGGATGATCTCAGAGGCTCCTTCAATGGTTGGTAGCAAAAATTGACTTTTTTTCTCGTAGAAGAAGAATTTCGCAACAATATGCCCGACCTCGTGTAGGGCTGTGGATGGAGGAGAGAACTTCAGCTTCACTCGATAGGCTTCATGGTTTTCAAAACAAATAAACTGGCATTTCAATTTAAGCCATGTCTCTTTGACAAAAATAGTCTTTCAAATAATTATTAAACACTAGCTATTGATAAACTAGAGTTTGTTATTTTTCAGTCTTTTTTTTTGCCGTCTCCAGCCTCAAATATTTAACTTTTTTATAAATAGATAAAAAAATCCTTTTTATTTTAAGATCGATTTGCTTATAGACAAAACTCTCAACAGCTGTTACTGATGTTTCACGGGTTTTTATTGTGTTGCCCATTTATCCAAACATTAAATGTTTTTATCACAGGTTTATTGCCATTCGTTCGAAGTTAGTAGAATGATATTAACAGAAGTGACTGTCCTTCATATGCTCCTCTTCTCGGGATAAGAACGTGAGTAATGCAGAGTACATACAATAGTGGTCCCAGTACGGACCCCTATAGTACTCCATCTTTTATTTTTTCTGCTTACATTTCACATTAAGTTGGTAGCAGTAACTTTCTAATATTTATAAATGATCTGGTGTAGAGACGGTCTAAAGTTGCGGATTGATTCCGCAGGATTAGGAGTGACTTTCTTAAAAAACATGATTTTTCTGTAGGTTTGTATCTCTGTAAAGGTGGCAGAGGGCAACACACTCACATAGCATGAGAATGGCTCCGCCTTCATCATCCTCAAGATAGAAACTGCTCTCTTCTTCGGAAGAAAGGTACATTTTCTAAGACTACGGTGTTCTAGAAACAGTCTTCTGACATCTCCATTAGAGTTATAGGAGATAGGGGATCTATTAGTCTACACGCCGGGTTATCTGCAGAGCGAAGGAGTTTTACTGGCCTGTGGACTTCTGATTCTTTGCGGAATGAGCAAAGTGGAGTTAGTCCAGTGAGCGTCACTAACGTTTGCCATTGGGCAGGATTGCATGACGTCCTTTGTGTCATGTCAGTTTCTTGAAATGCTGTTTGAAGCTCTTTGCTTGACTTTGTTGCACCATACTATACCTCATAGGTTTTCATATTTCAATATCTAACCAGAAAATAATTGTAGGTTTCTAAACTTTAGGAGTCCCATGGGCCAAACCTTATCAAATGCTTTACTTTCGTTTAGAAAGATTCATCTTATTTACTACCCCGTGTACTGGTGGTTAAATAACCAATTGCTATAAGTCAGACTTGGATTTAGTTTACCTTAAATGAGTTTCTTCAAAACTTTTCCTAAAATAGAAACTAGACTTGTAGATATGTTAGCTGGTGTGGATCCGAGTTTTAATATTTGTGCAACCTAAAAGCTATGGAAATGTATTTACGAGTATAAGCTCTTTTGGTTAATCATCTTCTGTGTGTTGTTTTCAAATGTTCCAATATTTATATTTTCTTCAATCTTACCATATATCGTTCGTGATGATAGCAGATTGATGTGGTGGAAGATCGGCACCATCCTTTTCGCTTGTAAAACCTTCTTCAAAATACTTAGCTACGATATCTGCTTTGTCTACATGTGGATTTCGTTAAATTGTGACGATTAACATTTTAATTGGCACTGTTAGTTGAAAGTATTGTCTGATGTTTTGTTATAAGGGGTTCCAAACTCCCCTAAGGCTATACAAAGGGCTGGGTTTAAAGATCGCTTCTGAAAACCGCTTAAAGGTCAAATCGAAATTTTATCGTCATTCCTTCAAATTAAAGTTTTTGAAAACGATTAGGCCAAGACATTTGTCGGGATCAGTAGGCTGGTACTTTGATTCATCTGTGAAGAAATATTAGATCGTATGGAGTAAGTATTTTACTTTTATATTTCTTAGCCCTTTTGGAAACCTGACATGATCTGACATTTTTATTCTAGAGTAGATCTATCATGTCAAAATCAATACCCGAGATTACAATATTATATCTATTTTCAGATTGGCACATATCATCTTCTTGACATAATAGGGCAGTAGTTTTGAAAAACTGTTCCGTCTATGCTCGATGAAGAGCTCTCGACACTCTGATAAAGTGGGCTAACAAGATAATTGCAACTGTGACCCAAGTGACGCTATGTTATTTTTAAAGGTCTTAAGGATGATCATGCAAAGTTCACTTATGCTTATGAAGAGAGAAGATGCCAAAACAGGTCTAGATAGTGTGGCGGAAAACAGGCACTGTCATGTTAATATCGAGATATCGAGACAACGTGTTTAATAGCTCAAAAAACAGTCCATCAAAAAACGTATCCTAGAAAAATCTGTGTCCTCCAACTTCATTTCTACAAGAGCCTATTTTCCACTCAGATGTTCTAAACAACTAAAAGAATTGTGTCATTACAGTGTTGGCACATTTGAAAATTAAGGATACTGACATATACATAGGTACATAGGTCATTCAAAACAACGCTCTTTTCTCTATTTCATTATCTAATTGAGATGATGGCTGTTTTGAGCTTAAAGTTTTCACAATTTACTTTGCTGCAGAGGTCTGTTGCCGATTTTACATTCCATATGTAAAGACCGAAATCATAGTCAAAAAAAGAACTCTTGTTTGCAAGTACAGAATAATCCAAGCCTATTTTTGTTCCAAACCAGAGAGTTGAAAACCTAAAATTCAAACATGTTATAGTGGCCACAGTAAGACGTTTATCAAATAGTCAATGTCTTCGCTGATTTAATCATGTGGCGAGTAAACTCAATTTTTATGGACAGATTAATCTATAATCTTTTTAGGGCATAGGGTTGATTTATTTATTCTGGGTTAGTCGTAAAAGTCTTACTGAATTCGCCCTTACCAATACATAAAGCTTTAAGCACTTTCCTAACCATGTTTTCGTCATAATACAACACAACAACGGGTATAAGCTCGTGACCTACGCCTATATTTATCGACGCCAATCGGAACTAAACAATCTACAGAAGTTAATACTCGTTAAACTGGTTTTCACCTATGAATTCGATACTTTTGCTAATTTGCTAATATACATATCGCCGCACGGGGACGAGGTTAGGATTTGCTTTTGCGTTTGTACGAATTTTGTTTGCATAACACGATGTTAATTTAATGTTAATATCCATTTCTATTGCCATTTTATTGTATCCATTTCATTTCTTGCTTTGTTTACTATGTAAATCACAAGTTGAGCGGTAAAAAGTGTTTACATTCCTGAAATGGATGACATCATCGTTTATGTCTGACTATTTTGTTTATAACGTAGATTTATACTAGTTCAGGGTCAGGGAGCGACTCTTTTTGAATTATGAATAAGAATCGGAAATTGGCATTATACTCTTAGTCCTGGAAAATATTTTATTATAGTAGATCAGGCGCAGTCTGGGCATCTGACATGGTATTCGCGAGTTTCTCTTTACAATTTGCTGATATGACGACGTTGACTTACTATCACGTCACATATTTCATGATTGATTGTTTGACTTCTTAACAGCCTTTATAAGGGAGGCGCAGAATACTCAAAACGGTTCTAATTATATCAATATGAAGTATGTATTTCTGGTTTAGATCAATCCATATCCATATCGCCATCCATATACCTACCACGTAACTTTTCAACAGATATGGGACTTCTAAGAAATGATAAAAATGAAGGGTTCTATATGGTGCTACATTCGTCATATAAAAAGTTCCTCAATCTTGTTACACTTTTTTGATGGCCAAATAAAGGAAATTTCTTAGAGCTTCTGTTCACTGCATGTAAAGCAATTTTTTCTCGAACTTTTATCAGCACGTCAGGATGCCTAAAAAAGGTGTTTTGTATCAGGATGGAAGCAGCTGTTTTTTTTTTTATTTATTAAGTTATTTCCTTTTTTGCTAAGCTTGATAACCTCCCAACTTAAGCGATAGAAACTTCTCTGACTTTAACAAATAACTCAGACGACCTGGTGTTTTTGTAAAATGATATGGCAACAAATTTTATGCAAGAACATGACGGGGCTATAGCATTGGTCATTTCCAACTACTGAAAAAGCATTGAGAATCCTTGATGGCACATTCCACAATATTATTGTATCTGATAACATGAACCAAAAGCCATCGGATAATGCATTGTGACGTGAAACACTTCCAACTTAGGCCGTTAGTTATGAAAAAGATTCTCTTTTGATATGTGGTACTTTAGAAAATTATTCAAAGTTACCTCAGTCAGTGCTTCAAACCCCACGACAATATGAACTGGGATCTAATTAGTTTCGTAACAGAATCGGCATGATCTTTCATTAAAAGTTTCACTTTCTCGATTTTCCTTTAAGGCTAAAGTCTTTATTGTAGTATTATATGCTTATCTTTGATGAGGTCTATTCTGGTCCTATACATTCTTCAATTATATTTACTTACATAGTAGCAATTTGATGTATTATTTACTAAGCCTCCTCTCGTTCTGAGTTTTAGAATTCCTGTTTAATGGTGTGATTTTCCATCCCACAGAAAGGGTCAGGTCCTATAAAGAGGCTTTCAATTTCTTAACTGGCAATTTTATCACATTGCCTCACATCTCTTGCAGAGCATACCCATATGAGTGCTTTATTTTGGCTATTTGGCAATTCTTATTTATTTTCAAGGTTACATTGGGCACTACCTTTTTCAATTCAGTAATTGTTCCACCCGTTTACTCGTTCCATTAAGTTTACTGTTCAGCCCTACTTAAAGATGCTTTCGAAATTGAATTTTTTTGATTGGTTTTTGAGCATTTTACCGAACTCCGATGTTAAACTTTCTTCGCTTTCACCTCTTGCCAAGAAATCAAATTGAAACAGCACTTTGTGACTATAGAGCGCATATCGTGCAGCTTGTCATAGATGAAAGGTTCCCACTACTACCATCTCTCCTTAGAATACTCGTAAGTACCAAAAATCACGGGCAAACTAGCAGGATGCCATGGCTACCTATCATGGCACCTAGATAACCTATTACTTCAAATGAGCTTTTATAATACATTTAAGATTTATGACCAGGTTCACTAGCCATACCATCCACTTTGATTTTTATGCCCCTATTTAGAATTATTTTGCAATCATTTATAGTTCACAAGCTCTAAAAACGTATTCATGTCTTTGAACGTACTCGTATTAATAAAAAAAAATAAGATATGAAATATCTTATCGCTAGCACGTGCCATCTGTTTGTAACCATTCCGAATTGAATAAAGATACTAACTAGTTTAGAATTTGAATTTATGTATAATCAAGTTGAGATGAGATGTTATAAAAAAAAAAGTTGACATCTTGTTGTTGTTTATCTGATAAATCTATTCATTGATGACGCTCGTTGGCATTTACTTGTTGCACAATAATTAAGTAATTCCATTAGTGCGTAAAATATATGCGACAGCTTGAAGACTTTATCTTAGAAAATGATAATCAAAAAATACAAACACTTTTTCGGTTTTGATTGATCCGTATTTTTTCAGTAAAAAAAGAATATTTTAAAATTTTTCAAAGATATAATAGCCGATAAGGATAATCTAAGTTATTTCCACACCCGATAGATTGACTTTAACCTTCAGACAATTCTTTAAATATTATTCTTTGCAAATACTGTGGCTCACTGGATTGCCAATGACTTGTGGTTCGAATCCCTTTAAGGAAAAAATATTCAATAAGGTATTTTATGTTGTGTGAAGGGCTGACAAAGTGGCTTGCGGAATAACTCGCCAGAAAAGCTTACCAAAATCTGGCTTCCAGAACGGGCAATAAGTAGGTCTTCTACACCAATTTTAAAAATATAGTTAAGAAAACGAGCATTTGGGAAAGCCTTACATGAGCTGTAAAATTGTTATGTCTTTTTATACCAAGACGGTATGTAATCTTACAGACGTAACTTACAGAAGAGACAGCAACTCATTGGCCAGTGATTGACATCCTGTTTTTTAATGTATCGTCGTAATTTCCTTTGTCAACGAATGAATGCTACATTATCGATAACCACTTATCACAAATTTATAACTTCGACGCGAGGCAAGGGCACAATAAATAAGACTCCTTACTTTGTGCGTTGTTTATTTGATCCATTTTGTCTTATTTTATGAATTTTTAAATTCAAATATGAAAATCAACTCCCGAATGGATCGGGTTGAATAACTTTTACTCTTCTATCAAATTTAAGTTAATAAACCAACTGTCGTTGAAGAAGTAGCGTTAAGAGAATTGATTCACTTATCTCTGCAAGATTAAAGTGTTGGATTCTAACGTCGATGGGTAGGCGCTTCATATTATATTTTATACTGTTCTTTACTCCAGAACATACTAACAATATCCATCTATAACCCAGGTCAAGTAGTTTATCATTCTTTCAGTGCTAATTGTATATAGGCTGAGTTGTAGTCATACATATGTATATTCATCTTAGCCTTCGTCTACTCGGGCCATACAAGAGAATGTATGGATTCAAATAAAAAGGACATTAAAAAAATTACGTTTGTGGCCTTCGGTCTTAATTATCGGTGACGTGTGCCATGCATGGAAGGTGTGTTACCGCTGAAATCGATTGATGGCAACGTCATACCTTCAACATTTAGACTCTACAGACGATATCTGCTTTCTTTTACAAAAAAAATCTTTTTTTTTAATAGCCATTCGCATGTAGCATTAGTATTGCAGAATAATAGACCGGGAATATCTATAGTCGTCTACATTAGGAAACAAAACTCTTCAGGCTGGAGCTGTGTTGTCCATGCGCTCTACATAGCCTAGCCATATTAGACGTTGGATCGTACTAGGCCAATGTCGCTGTACAGACCGTACCACTCGTTGTTGTATTTCCCCTCCACTTTCCGTTTATTTAAACGGAATCATAGATCGAAAGCAGAATTTTCCTCTCGAAGCGACCAAGGGCATCCTCATCCGTTGTCGTTAAGGTCCAGGCTTCTGCGCCGTAAAGGAGGACCGGGATGATCATTGATTTATGTAGTGATACCTTGGTTTTTCGAGAGAGGGCTGTCAACTGACTCTTGAACCTATAGAAGCAGCGCTTGGCAAGAGTAATTTTACGTTTGATCTTAGCGTTGGTGTTATTGTCGCTGGTCACTAGTGAGCCAAGGTAGGCGAAGTCTTTGACCTCTTCAAATTTGTAGCCTTCAATTGTGACGGTCTAGCCAAGACGTCAATGTTGTGCGTCTTTTTTGGATGACAGCATATACTTTGGTTTTCCCTCATTTACCTGTATTTAACTTGCGTTGATCTACAAAGCATTTCAGACGTTCACACAGTACGGCAGAGAAGATCTTGTATGCGATGTTAGGGAGACTTATTCCTCTATATTTATCGTAGTTATAGGGGTCTGCTTTCTTATAGACTGAGCAAATGATGCTGATATTCCATTCGCCGGGCATGCTTTCTAGTGTTGCGTTACTCATACAAGATGCACTACAAACGTCCCATACATCACTACAAAAATGTCCCAACACCTCAAAAAAATTATTTGTCCCACTTCAATTCTTGTCATATTCAGAGGCACTTCACTTCCTCATGTCCCATACACTAGTACAAAAATATCCCAACACCTCAAAAAAATTATTTTTCCCACTTCAATTCTTGTCATAGTCAGAGGCACCTCACGACTTTTGCATTAGTATTGCAAGCTATCAATGGGACAATTGACAAGATGTAAATACCTCAAATGAGCTGGGACAATGTACCACTTCACTCTCCCAAATGAGTACCTCATACAAACTCAATAAAAATGCGTGTCCTACCCAACACTAGCTTTCCTCTGACCATATTTTACAAATGGACTGGTGCATGCGCCCTACCAACTCATCTCCAACCCCTTTAAATAGCTCAATAGACAGGCCGTCTCCATCTGCGGCTTTACTAAAGGGTCCGCCAAATAATTTTTTTTTTTTTTGAAAATGCTATAAAAAAAACTACTGAATATTTTCTCAAATTTCTTTTTTTATTTGAAAGTACAATCCTTCCGGTTAATAATGGAAAATAATTTCATTCAAATGGCTGCCTCGGCTGGCCATGCAGTAGCCTACACGATCGGTCCAATTTTTAAGCACATTATCGATTGTGCAGCTGTATTTCACCAATGGCTTCACGAATATTGTCCTTTAAAGCGTCAATTGTCTCTGGCTTGTCGGCGTAACACTTATCTTTGTCGGCACCCCACAAATAATAGTCCAACGGTGTCAAATCGCAGCTCCGAGGTGGCCAAACGACATCAGCTCTGCGGCTGATAATGCGATCTTCAAAAACAGGGCGCAAAACATCGAGTGTAGCTTCGGCTGTGTGGCACCAAATGCCACTGTGTTGAAACCAAATGTTGCCAATATCCTCCTCTTCAATTTTTGTGAACAAAAATTCATTCAACATGGCCCGATAACGATCGCCATTGACTGTAACGGCCACTCCTTGCTCATTTTCGAAGAAAAATGGCCCAATTATGCCTCTGGACCAAAACCCGCACCAAACAGTGGCTCGTTTTGGGTGCACCGGCTTTTCAATGTATGCGTGCGGGTTTTCTGTGCCCCAAATGCGACAATTTTGCTTGTTTACATACCCGCCAAGATCAAAATGAGCTTCATCTGAAAAGATGATTTTTTTGGCAAAATCGGCATCTTCTGTAAGTCGATCACAGGCCCACTTAGCGAAGCGAAAACGCATTGGATGGTCAGTTGGCTTCAACTCCTGAACCAATTGGACTTTGTATGGCGTCATACCAAGGCCTTTATGCAAAATTCGTCTCAATGATGTCTCCGAAATGTTCAATTGTTGAGAACGACGGTGAATTGATGTTGATGGCGCTTCACGCACACTTTCTGCCGCAGCAGCAATATTCTCGGGTGTACGCACTGTTTTTGGCTTTTCACGCTTTGGTTTATCGATGAGGATGTCAGTTTCTTTCACTTTTTTCACAAGATAACGAACATACGGAGCTGACGGTGCTTCTCTTCTTCCAAAATCCGTACGCAATTTTCGCACACATTCTGCAACATTACCATGATTTTCAAAGTAATGTCGCAATATTTCCCAGCGTTGTTCAAGCGTATACACAACCATATTCGTTCAGCGGAAGGATAAAACTAATTATCTGTCAAATCAGACATGAGCTAAGTGTTACCATTCACGAAATAAGCACTACTTGAAAAAAAAAAACGTTAGATGGCGGACCCTTTAGTTTTAAGCTTAGGTATTACATGTTTAATTTCATCTAGGTCGGGTGGACGGAATTCTCTTGCATCTTCGAAGTAATTATTCTGCCGCCTCTGATGGCGCGCTGGCAATGCTCTCACTCTTGTTCTGTGGATTATGCCGGTTTCATCGGACTTTGCGAGAGGTTGAGGGAAACTTTATCGGCGAAGATCCTAGCGGTCTCCTGGGATTGTAGCTTTTCAACGTCAAACTCTTGTTGTCTTGCTCGAATCCGTAGCATCCTTGATATCCCCATTCGTACCTTGGCTATAACGAGGTAGTGATCCGAGTCGATGTTGGCTCCTCGGAAGGTTCGCACATCTAGAATACTGGAGGAGTGTCTGGCGTCGATCGCAACATGACCTGGTTGATGGTCGACTGATCTGGCTATGTTTTCCTATGGTCGACTCAAATATGTCCTCTTTGCCCAGTTTTACCTTAAAATCTCCTGGTTCAATTTTGGTGTCATAACTGTCGCATTGTTCGTACGTTCGGTCCAGGAGATCATAGAAGTCATCATTGAGTCGATCATCTGTTTCTTCCGTAGGGGCATGAACGCATTTAAGGTATAGAAATGATTATGGTTAAATCCCATTGTCAGACATTTCCTATAGTGGCCATTTGCGCTATAGGGAGTTTGAAAACAGAATTCCTCGCGAAATGCTGCGCAGGCTGATGGACATAAAAAATAATTTATTTTAGGCAATAAAACTGCAATTACGAGTAATAAACATTGATTGCAACACCTGGGCCATATATTATGAAATGAAGAATTCGCAACTATATATTGTATATTAAAGTACAAAAGGGGCAACAGACTTGTACTAACTTGGAATGCATCACTGAATGCACGAGTCTATGCATCACATTGTTTGAATATATCTGTTGGTTAATTCTGGAATGCTGCGAACTCTAAGAAATTTATTAAAATACCAGACACGACACTCGCCCTTACAGCTACTTATTTTTCGAATCCTCAAAAAAAAAATTATACGAATGCTCCCATTGCTTTGATTATATAGAGGAAACCACAAAGCTAGAGACTAGAGATTTAGGACTCCTGGACAGCTTAGTTTTTTTAGTTATTTATATTTTTATAGACGAATATATTATGTATTAATCGAATCAAAATCGAAAAAAAAATGAAGGTTCGAACCCACATACAAGTGGATAGCAATTATCTAAAAACGATGGATTGGAGCTCTTAGGACCACCTGGATCTACGTTAACCTTTATATTAATTAAAAAAACCGGGTCCATTACAACAACTTTCAAGCTTAAGTGGGGAATACCCAATATATCAAGAAATAAGTGATATTTGGAGGTCCTTTTGAAATTGGCTTGGTGCTTTATTGCCGAAAGCTTAGAATTTTTTTCCTTTATTTTGTGACAGTTTGGAAAACTTATCGATGTGTACAAATGTTTGTAAGTGTTCTGCCAGAATCTCGGATTTAGTTGAATATTCAATATTCGAAGTGAAACAAATTTAAAAACAAATTTCACATCATGCGTCAACAATATTTTTAATTTTTTTTGGTTTTTAAAATAAATTTCAATAAAGATTGTTATTAGACATGGTAATAAGCAAACATTTGAAGATCAAGGGACTTACTTACTGACTTATCAGGCCAGCGACCTATTGAGGGTCTGAGCCTGAGCTAAAACTACCTTTCTTGAAACCGGGCGTGCTGCTTCCAGCACACTTGTATTCAAATACCTTCTTAGCTGGAGCGTTAGTGTCCATGCGCTCAATGTGGCCGAGGCAATGCAGTCGGCGGATCTTTGCTTTCCGGACTACGTCCACATTTTGCTCATAGAGTTTGCGGTTAAGTCTTGTCCTCCACTAGCCTTCCTCGCAGATAGAACAGAATATCCTCCTCTTCTTTCCAGAATTAATTCTGCCATCCTGCTTATCATCAAGCTTTCGGCTCCATAGAGCAAGTTGATAGCATGAAAGTGCTTTGAAGCATGCTTTTCGTCTTCCGAGTGAGGAGCCTTGACCTCAGCTGTTTTGATAACGCTTACCAAGGGTGATTCTGAACCAAATTTCCAATATGGAAATATCCCGAGGTAGGCAAACTCCTTAAATCTCTCAATATTATATCTGTTAATTGCTATGTGCTTGTTTTTTCCTAGATCATAGTTGACGTTTCGGTTCTGGCTCGAAAGCGTGTATTTAGTTTTTTCCTCGTTTATTTTCAGGCCAGTTCGTTTTGCCTGCTCTTCAACTGGTTTGAAAGCTTCTGGAACGTCACATTGGGAGCACGAGATAATGTTCATAACTGGGGTATCCCAAGAGTTGGACCGACTTATAGAAAATGGTACCTTCCGTGTTTATACCTGCCCTCCGCATTATGTGGTATTTTCCAGAATTTGCTTTAGTGTGAAAATTTGGTGTATAGTCGTTTTGCCGGAAGCCGCTCTGTGTTGTGCCTCTTCCTGCGGTGCAAAAAGAAAGGCTTTAGACGTTTACACAGAACGCTAGATAGGATCTTGTAGCCAACATTTAGCAGGGATATATCTCGAAAGTTAGCGCAGGTAAAGTAAGATTGCCTTTTTTGTGGATGCTGATATTCCAGTCGTCGGGCATGCTTTTATCTTCCCAAATTCTGCAGATGATGTGGCGCATGCATGATCCCTACCAAACATCGCTGCCTTGAGAAGCTCTGATGGAAGTCCTTCTGAGCCCGCGGCTTTAATGTTCTCCAGCTTTTTTATGGCTTCTTCTGTGCTGGGTGGGGAGACTCCTTCATCAACTGGAGTGGGATTTCTTCATTTCCTACCATTCTCTTTATTCCTTGTCCATTTAGCAGCATTTGGAAGTGTTTCTTAAACATATCCACATTCTCCGGAGGTCAGTAACAAGGTTACCTTCGCAATTTCGTAGATCCTGGGTGTCTTTCTTGTGGCCAGTCGCCAGGTTTCTGTTTTTTTTTGTAAAAGGCCCTTCTCTTATGTGTACCTTGCATTTGGCTAGTTGCTGTGTGGATTTTCGTGTGAGAGAATCTTGTGCTACTATAGTAATCACCATATTATGAGCTGTCGCAAAATCCGTGAGTCGGGAGCCGTTGTTAGTGGTCGTACAGTGAAGGCTGTGCTTTCCGATCACTCCGCCGAAAATGTCTTCCTTTGACGATCAAGGTGCTATGCCTAAATGGGCGACATTTTAGAATCATGAAAAAAAACTTAGATTTAAAGTATCCATTGACATGGGCTTTATCAGCTAATTTAGTCAGCTCTCACTAAATCAGGTTGCAATTGTGCAATTATGCGTCGAATAAAATTGATCCAGTGTCGATGTCATTATTTGTTCTTGAGATATGCGAGATGAAAGAAGCTTACCGACGCTTCTCTAAAAGTTTTTAACTTAAGTATTCATTTATTTAAATTATTATATTTTTTTTATAAGCCCGAAAGATATAGTTTACGTTGTTTTGTTTACTTTAGAGTATCTGTGTAGGGCCAGTAAGGTTTATGTATGTATATAAATATATTTAAATATATTTATATTTATAAGATAGTTTAGATATTTAAGCTAGCTTAATCATTTTACGTGCTTTATACTCAAAAGGTATAAAAAATGTATTAGATTTTAGAAGACGACTTATAAAAGCGTTGTTGCCGGCTTATTCAGTATGACGAAATCACTAACTTTTCAGTAATGATCAACCTCAGATCGATAAAACAAATAAGACTATTTCAGATCTGTCTATTGTACAACAAACACTAATCGGTTAAGAAGACTACGCCTCCGCCTTCAGATTGGTGAGTTTTACTACCTTGTTGTTGAAAAGTATGGAAAGATTAGTAGAACTGCACATCCACAAAGAAGATCTCTGAATGCACCCTCTCTTTGATATGCAATATGCCTGACAGAGAAAAGTTCTGTGAGTCAGGGCTTTAAACCTTAATTGGGATAACCGAATGAAACATTACGTAAATAAAACACTGGTTTTGTGGATCAGAGCAATGATGATACATAAGACTTTGGTCACTGATTACTGTGTCATATATAACGTAAACGAAGACGCAATGCCACCTAAACTACTACAACTACCTTTTTCTACTACCTAATGATAGGCTACTAAATGTCTTAAAACTCAGGCAGCGCTAGAGCTGATCATGATTAGTACTTTGGCCAAAACACGTCGAGTTAAAAGTGGCTCAAGTTTTCTGGTAATATGGGCGCACCTACGACAACAAATTTGGACTCATCACCCAAGAAGGTCCTATGAATCTATATGACAATCATAAGACATATACAGAATGAGAACTTAATATTATCTTCTTGAAGAAAATCGGAAAACTTACTTTACTGAGTCCTTTTTGGGTCACCCTGGGACCAAAAAGCATGAAATTTCAGATAAACTGGCCAGAATGAGCCCAGAGGAGAACTTCTCAAGGCCTAAATCTGCTTAGGGTACGGCTACTTCTTTGGTTGGCCCTTCAGGCACAGAATCGCAGAGGGTGGAACTGTTCTGTATAAGCGGACTGGGTGTTAGCCCTATTGAGCTTAGTTCTATATCACTAAAGCTTTTTACTGAATTTTCTAGAAAATGGAGAAAACACACTGGAAAAGGAATCTATCTGATAGGGCAATGAATTAGTATTTAAATCTGGGTATTTCAGTGGATAGAAAACGCCTCCTACAAAACACAAAAATAGATCTTGAGGACACATTAAAAATAACGATTTTTTTTTTTAATTTTGTCGGGGAGTTTAGATCTTACTCTTTGGACCGTGAAAGTTCAATATCCACAATTCTCACAGCCTAAAGCTAATATACCAAACAAATATAAAAGAAACTTGGAGACATATGATAAGTTGGATTACATTTGAGATGATAAACCAACGTCCAATATTGACAATTTCATTTAACAACTGTGTTCTCAAAAACTGATGACTGATACAGTAGTAATATATGTATCTGAATCAATTTCCTGATAAATTCCCGTGAAACTAGTTTCGAAATCTGGTTCTGACTGTTTTAACACAGTTGCCTTTGTGCTTATTCTTCAGTTCGATGTTTACTTCCAGATGCAATCATGTGCAGGTGATGACAAAATACGAGACATATGAGTCACAACACGCCTTTCCCTCCTTCTTGCATTAGCCTCGTACTTCACTGTCTTCAAAACCAAACGATTTAAATCAAGAAAATCCTCAAATGTCATTCGAGTAACGGAATATCGGTTATTACTCGATTTATTTATTTATTTATTGCCTTGCCTGAAATCAATTTCAGTCAAGAGGGCTTTTTAGCGTCAGGTAAATTCCATAAGTCACTTAACCAGTCTATGAAGTCATCCCCGACTGGAATAGTACAAAACCAGTTGAGCTTCTCAAGTAAATCACTTGGCATTGTTGGGAGGCAGCCAAATGGCGTGTATGCATGAAAGCGCTTTATAAGCAATTAAATAATTTCTCTTCCAACTGTGTGAGTTGATTTTTGTTAACTATAGATTTTTTTTAATGTCGCCTTGAATGAGTGATGAATAAACACGTTTCTGTTGCACTTCGTTTTACGGGCAATTGACTAAGGTAAACCTCTTTAGGTTCGCTGAACACACTGTTGTTGGACTGTTTGGCACTGGCTGGCATTTAATGAGAATGGAGATCATTTGAAAATCTGAAGATCTTATTTATCTACAATAAATCAATTGTGGCAGCAATAAGACTCAACTAAGCTAAATTAGATTGAGGCTTCACGTCAGGGGAATCAGGTAATGCTCTGAGGCCGGTGTTTGGATTTAATACCTTAAAAGCAATCTATCGTGACTAGACTAGACAGGCATGTTTAGTATTCAAAGCTTTTCAGTGCTATTCATTGGGAGAATGATTGCTTAGTAGTTAGTTTTCTGGCTTATGACGCCGATGACACGTGGTTCGAATCACGCAACAGTTAAATCATCCATATTTCATTTCGCGATGCTGACAAAGCCCCCTACAGTGTCTGATGTTGTATGACTAGAGATGACAAGAGCCTCAAAGAAAGAAAAAGAAAAAGAGTATCCTACACTAACAGAACAAGTGAACAAACTTCTGACCCATCACTCAATTGATGTCTGTGGATTTCTGTGCGTATACGAGTAAAAACGCTCTCTTTTAAAGCAAAAATGTAGCGATAGCCAGCGCTCTCTACCCTACCACAACTCCAAAATATATGGCAAATTCAAGTCCTCTTAAATAAAACTAGAAAATTGAATGTCCTGAGCATCCTTTGAAGCCCAGGTCAATTCTAAATTGCCGTCAAATTAGATTTCTTATGTGCTGAACCTGAAGCTTGTTTTAATTTATCTTCATCATTCGTTGGTTTCTTGGTCAACGGTTGTCTCCTTCTCAGATGGCAAAACTGTCCTGAGCACGGGCTGGTAGAGTCTACTCTCCGATGTCTATAAGAAGTCTTCAACCTCCCCTTTTATCATTAAGGGAACAAGCTGTGAATCATCATACTTTTGCTAAACACTTCAACGCAACGTATTGGACATCAGTAAGACGAGCACCTATGCTGCATGTAGACGTGGCAATATATTTGCTCTGTGACTGTCTTGACGGTCTTGTGCAGATATTAGACCGACTTATGATCTTCCTCGCCTATGTTGGGCAGCTACAATCGGGATGACTCAAATAAGGGTTCGTTCCAGTATAAAAAGCTTCTTTGTTTTATTATGGCTTAGCTCCAGTCACAGGTATCTGATATTCTTTCTCGTGAGCCATAATAAGTTGGCCTCTTCGAGTAATATCGTCAATAAACCATTACAAGGTGGCATTGATGGCAGGTATGATGGCATACGGGAGCTCAGTCGATTTTGATATTGCGTTGGCGTATTTTGGCGTATTTTAGTGAATATTTAGTGAGTAACGACATATCATTACGGCCTAAAATTTTGTCGTGGTAGATCCTATTGACTTTAGAGCATCTTGAATGTGTACAAAATGTAATATCTGATCAGCAGAACTTCGGTTTTTAAAACTATTGCATTTGTCAGATAGTATGATGATTCTTGTTTGTCGATCGTTTTCGAATAGGAAGTAATCTCATTAATTACGATATCTTTTTACATTGGATTTCTTTACATTGAAATCATTATAGTCCTTTATCGCTGTGGGGCTTATTTTCTTTCCGGACTATTGAATTACCGCATGTGCAAATCTGTCCACAAAGCTGATTTTTTTTCCTGAAGCGCTTTATATAGCAGAGCCTTTCATGAGTTAATACGGAAGAAGGATATGAATTTACATCCACACGTCTTGCTTCTAATAGCTCTCGTCGTATGTAACGCAGCTAGCCTCTGTATTTGATGCAAAGTGAACGTTTACAATACACAACTTTTTGTGGAGATTCTTTGCAAAAGTCTTTTTCATTGGCTCATGTTAACCTTCGTTCGATGGGAGTTGATACGGAAGAGGAGCACGAATAAAAAAATTCGGGGATTGATGTTAAAAAGAAATATTTGACGGACTACACTGCTGAAAGTCAATACACCTGCTGAGTAGGTCTTGAGTAAGAAGTATGTCCGCGACCTCAACCTTCTAGAATAGCTTTAAGAGATCATAATAAGGCGGTAAAAGGTATCAATCGAAGGAATAGCACAGCCAAACAACTATACCTACGTTGAACGCCCTCAATACACGCAGTGTGGGTCCCGTAAGAGTGTAACTAGCATATTCAAAAAAAGGGATAATGAAAGTATAAGGATTCGGTAACGTAAACGTTCAAGAACTCCTTGAATCAACGTTTCATAAAGTCAAGACGGAATTGACACCCTCGATCACAGATAACCAACCAAAAGTTGACAAAAGGAACAACTTCAGATAAGGCAGGTTCTATTAGGAGGAGGAAAGTGCTTACGGGATTATTTTCTGCTACCAAATAGTTTACCTCTTTAAGTCGAATTGAAGGTACATAATTGTTTGGAGATTTTCATACATATCATCAACTTTTTGGGACGATAAGAGTTCCTCATAGCACAGTTGACATTACTAATGATTAGGATAAATATCAGTGGGCCGATGTCACTACCTTGATGAGCTCCGCAAGTCGCATTCATGGTATTGATGGTGTTCTAGATTTATAGGATAAAAACCTAAAAGCAGTTAGTCAAAAACTATGATTTGATGCGAGATTTTGTCGAAGGCCTTTCTGAAGTCGGTGGCAATAGCATCTACTGCTTTGCCATCCAAATTCAATCTGGTTAGAAGTTGTCGATCATAGGAAGTCATGTTGATATGGGAAATTGCAGTGAAAGAATGTTGTATCCTAAGAGGTAATAGCCGGGACTTTATAATGTAGGTATTTTCCAAAGCTGAGTTCCTTTGAAATCGAACTTTGAAATACGTCCATGAAGGGTAGGATCAGATTGACGATTTTTTCCAACCTATGGCGTGGAGGTAGTTAGTACCCGAAATGTTCATATAATTATATTCTCAATGACTAAGGCAGGATTATGTTCACTGACGCTAGAGACATCTGAGGGTAGTTTTTCATGGATATAGAAAGTTGTAATGATTGGGCTACAGTATCTCGTCGTTTAACAATTAGCTGAAGAAATGGCCAAAAAGTTGGCAACTATTTTCGAATAATTGAAATATGTCCTGAGAAAATAAAAATTAGAAGGGTAACTATCGGTTTTCGTTTTTGCATTTATAGAAGTGGTAGAAAAACTTGGGTTTGAAGACAAAAGGACATTGTATGGGAACCAGGTATCGTGGGCAGAGAGAAAGTTATCCGAGTCCAGTATGAGACTGCAAGTAATTAGAAACATCGTTAGAAAGGAATTTAAGAGAGGTCTGCGATCACATGTTTCTTTTTTTACCAGGGAATATAATTCTTGGTATCCCTGGTGCACTTGGGTGGCGAGGAGGTGCAGCTTTTTTTTTGGTGAATATGAACGAATTGAACAAGGCGAATCAAAAATATGGAGAAGAATAGAGTAAGAGTTTCGTCAACTTTGTTTATTATGAGGCAAACAGGTTCGGACAAGCGGTTTCCTTTGGAAACTCCAATGGGCAATAAATAGCTTTCTTCCATACAAATCTGCAGGTGCGGATGGAATCTATACGGTAGAGATGCAACGTGCTTACGGCATTCTCGAACCGTCTCTTTTGGTATTATTCTCATCCAGTCTAGACTGGGGCTATATACCACTATCCTGGAGGGAAGCAAATGTTGCATTTATACCAAAAGCAGGAAAAACCTCCCACACAACTGCAAAAGATTACAGACTTATTAGTCTCTCCTCCTTTCTTCTTAAGTGGCTAGAGAAACTGGTGTACCTGTACATTCGCGAAAATATAAAACCACGCTTTTGCTGTTTAATGAAGGTTTTCTTTAGTGGCTTGTCCTTCGAATTTATTAAGATCCTGCAATATATTATTTAAGAAATTATACTAATATTCCAGAAGTAAGGTAAAAACGCCAAATCTCTGCAATGTAAATGCCATAACATATAATTGTAAAAATTCCGCCACAATAAATACATACATACATACATTACATACATACATACATACAAAAACATGATATCGCAGCATGCTTACTGTAAGGGAAAATAAGATAGACACAGCTTTACACACGATAGTTGGAACCGTTCAATAATCATTTTCCAACAAAAAATTCACCATGATTACTTCCTCGATAACGAAGGAGCTTTCAACAACATAAAATCACTAGCCATCACCAATGCATTAAACAAACTAGAGGTTAATGGTAATATGATATTTTGGATCAAACAAATGCTTTCTACAGGTTGATTCATTCGAAATTCGGCTGCTACCAGTAAAAAAAGGCAGTAAAACATGGCACACCACAAGGAGGAGTATTATCTCCGCAATTGTGGGTGCTAGTTGTAAACGAAATACTCCTATCCCTGAAGGACAGTGGGTGCAACAGGCAAACGAAAGATGGCGTGCCCTTGAAACATGCAACTATGCGAGACAAACCTGGCCCATGTTTGCCAGCCTGCTAAAAATACGCAGGAAAATGATAAGCAGCCTAATCGGAGACTTAAAAGGACATTGCGCTTTGGGAAAACATGCCGCAAGATTAGGACTGCCATACAACGCCTACTGCAATAGGTGCCATGATGAGGAAGAGGAAGAACCTCAATCTCATCTCCAATGTAATTGCCCTGCCCTAGACGCCTCAAGAAGACGATTTCTGGAAGAATATTTCTTCAACGAACTAACGGATCTATCCGATACGGACATCTACAAAATATCGAACTTTATTCAGCACTCAAAATGGTTCCAAGAGTAACGGTGACCAAGCCGACTCAAGTGGTAGTACAATGGACCGTTCTTGGTCTAAGTGAACCCCACCGCTTTTACGGAGGGAAGCCACCTAGTCTAACCTAACCTAAGAGTTTCGTCATGTGTTTGTTAAAACTTAACAGAAAGTTAATGTTAATATTGCTGAGCAGGCTATTTAGTTTTGCCAGGTGGACTTTTCGTAAATTGAAACATTAGATATTTTCAAAGTGTAGAATGGTGAGGTGATTGTCAAGTCAAAGAATGTTTCCAATAAAGGTGGATGAAACGCATCCAAGGTCATCAAATGAGAAAATCAGGTTAAGGTTTCTGTTCATGCTGTTGGTTGCGTTAGAGCGGATCAGAGGAATGTTCTGTTAAGTCAATTTCTTTACCAAAGGAGGTGTAAGTCGCGATTAAGTGAGTCTCATCGTCGGTTTTGTAGGCCATAAAGAATGCCACTGATGTCATTGGAGTGGATGGCAAGTTACCGTTAAAGATATTTTTCCTAAAATGGCAGAGGGCAATACATTGTCATAGTATGTGCTCTGCAGTTTCATCGTCTTCCAAATAGAATCTGCGCTTTGAGAAAAACATCACTTTTATGAAGATGCTGTTGCGATATTTGATATTATCAAGTTTCGTATCGTTTCTATTAAGATCTTTGTCGTTTTGAAAAGGATAGTTCAATAGTCATGCAATTTTCTTTGGTTGACAGAGTCTTTGCAATTTATCTCAAATGAGAGGTGATGTGACTTTTTCCAATATAAAAGTGCACAAAGGCTCAGCACTTCTATATATGTATACCTTGCGCAAAGCCTTTTTAGCTAGTAAATTGGCGTCTTAGCCACTGATGCCTCTGTGACCCGACACCCACTAGAGTTTGATCTGTTTTCCTTGGTAAGATTTGACAGAACAATATAACCGTTTTCACCCAGATATTTCAATAGCGTTTAATTACCCAGGTATTTAAATTCATTTGAAAATCCTGTATTTTTACTATTGAGAGTAACGCTGACTGATAACGTGCCTGCTAAGTAAGTTTTTCGAAACTCGCCTTTTATCTATCAAATGATAAATATAAAATCACACACCAAGTAGAGGAATAAGAGGAGCTTCTGCTACAGTTTATTTTAAAGTTAATCTGTAAAACTAAAACAAAATGAAAACAATTGTTATAGGAGTGCCTTGCAAGTCTGATTTTTAATAGTATCTTATATACGAGACTGTATTGTTTTTTTCAGTATAATAAAACATACCCACATCAAGTGCAATCAAATCACAATTTTCCTCAACAAAAAAGCTGTTATCGTGAGAGGATACTGTTGATTAACACTAAATATTGCACGACAACAAACATTTGCGAATGGATTGAAGTTCGCTCCCACGTTCCCTCCATCATCATATAAATGTTAATGACAATACGTCTGGGTTATTATAGGGTATGATCACGTATCCGAGCACTGTGTCATATAATTAAATATTTGCACATGTGGAAACACCGCTGAGCAATAACAGAATATCATTCAAGCTACTTCAGTTCTGTCACTAATTCTAAGTGCTGAACAAAATGTTACTCTGCCCACTTGTGAGATTTTTTTTTTTAAATATTTAGTGTTAAAATGAAATAGGTTACTTTTATTATGAAGAAACTACAAGTAACACGGTGTAATGTAATATTACCCTAACGCAATGTACACTAACATAATTACTATAGCTTATACAAGTTGCCATCAGTCCTATACCCCAGCAATTGATGGAAGCTCTAGAATGAGCCTCGAACAGTTAAGCAGTCGCATTTATCTACCTTTAGGATCCTCGCAAGATTTCCAAGCCACCTTATTGCGGCCGGAAAGCAAAAGATTTCCATCACAAAAATGACTTAATTTGCGTCAAGCTATTCTCCGCCCAATTATTTAAGGTATTTCTACCTCAGTGTCGGTTTGTATTCAAATAGCACCTTACTAATAGGATAGTCAGAATCCCGATATGTCAGTCGCAGTAGTTCTTTATTTACCTTTTACAACATTTCTTTGTTTTGCTTTTGAATTATAAGTATAAGCCTTTCTGCTCGCAATACCAGACGTTTTCTCTCCTTGACCTACTCTTAAGTAGTAAATGTAATTCCTTGGAAAATATAATAATTAACTCCCATCTCATTACATTTCAGTATATTCAGCCAACCTCAATAGTGCGTTGGAATACCGGCAAAGATGGAAACAGATAACGTAGTCATTCGACTTGTTCCCGAAAAGCGAGGTCTCATACTCAAGCATTCAGAATACGAGGTAAATATAATCAACACAATCCACAATGAGCTTCATAGGCATGAAACGGATTCCTCATTACTTTCAGATAAGCACGCGAAAATACAGAACAACGGTTGTGCGACGATACAATGATTTTGTTACACTCCACAGCCTGTTACTCGCGAGATTCTCTTATCGGTAAGTTAAAACCGGAACAATCTCGCGTTTCTGTGCGGATTAATCTTCTTTGAGTTTTCGGACAGGATGCTGCCACGTTTGCCGCCAAAGCAACTGATGCTCGATTCGTTTCTCGAAGAACGCCGTCGCGGTTTGCAACGGTATCTACAGATAGTTTGCCAACACCCGCTACTAAGTGCGGGTCCAATGCTCGAAACATTCCTCACAGATAAGTCCAATGAACATATAGAACACTTGCGGGCGGTCTACTCCAAAGAACTCGATGAGTACTCGGCGCTCAGTGAAAACGAGGTCAGTTGAGATAAATTGCGACGTCAAATAATGATGGAACGTTTATGTGATTTTCATTTTAGGAACTTCCTCTGGAAGATCAAGGACGTTTAGCTGCCAGCAGGGAGAACATGCGGACCATGTTGAATTCTGTGATACGACTAAAACGTCTGTTGGAACAGCATTCACAGCGGTTGCACAATCAAGCTGTGGATTTCAGCGAAATGTCAAATATATTAAAAACGTTTGGTAAGATCGCCACAACGAACAAGATGCGATTGGTTAGATACATCTATTGGTTTTGCAGAAGGATCAAGGTGCTTTAACACTCAATCATTTTCATCTCTCGAAACAAGTCTCAATTCAACAGCCACAACGATAGCAAAGAGCTCAACGACACTCAGTTACGCGATCACCGAGAAGATAAACCTTCTTTTGGATATCCTGACAGCACATAGGTAAATAGTATAAGAAATTCTCAATAGGGTGTCATCCGATTCTTTAAAGTCGAGCAACTTTATATAAAACGACATCATCTCGGTAATGAACCTTATGTTCTAAACTCCATTACTTTTCATCTTGAGAATGGTCTTTCTTGCTTCAGAATTTACTTTTCCATCTTGAGAATGGTCTTTCTTGTTTCAGAATTGTAAGGCCATTACAGCTCTGTATAAAATTGTAGCTTAAAAGGTACTAGTTTGAAATATCAGGCACTTGTTTTCGGTATGCGAAGTTCCTTGCTTCTATCGGAATTTATAGACCACGTTCTTTTGTTTTGACAGTTTGGACTACACCAAACGAATGTAAACATGGCCTTATTGGCATATCTGAATAAACCAGTTCCATCAAAGCAGACGTCCTGTCACCTTCTTCTTTTCCTTTTTATCCCGGCGTCGTTATGGTCAGAAGTGTAGGACCATAACCTTCCCACTTAACTGCATTCCTACTGGTCCGCTTGTGGGGTCACCATTTCTCTTTAATTCTGATATAAGTAATGAGATCCCTTTATTAAAATTATAGGGAAATAACCCCTAATGGGATCATTCCCGCTCTAGCTCACGATGATAATCTGGAACGTCTGGGAGATAGCTAAGACAGTTAAGAGAAACACAGAAAGTGTAATAATGTAAGGAAAGGAAGTCGGTTTAGAAGAAAATGAAGGGAAAACCAAATATGAAGGGTGGGCCAAATACAAGCTTATTTTTGAAAATGCAATTAAATGAACAAAATTATTTTTTTTCCATGTATCATGGCTTTATTAGTAAGAACAAACATTCCCATTAATTGCGAAATACAACGTCGTTCAAGTGACTGCCTTGGTTGGTTCGAAGTAGCGCATTCTGTCACCCCAAGTTTACCATACCTTGTTGATGGTTTCAGGCTGTAGCTCACGTATTGCTTCGATGATATTGACCTAAAGTGCTTGAATCGTTTCCGCATTGTTGGCATAACATCGGTCCTTCACGGTTCCCCACAAAAAAAAAAAGTCGAAAGGGGTCAAATCGCAGTTCCGAGGCGGACAATCGACATCGTCAAACGGCTGATAACACGATTTGGGAATTTGGTGCGCAAAAGATCGATTGTGGCATGGGCTGTGTGCTGCTCTAAGGCCCAAACTGCGAAGCGATAACGAAGCGGATGGTTGCGCGCCTTCAATTACTGAGTCAATTGGACCTTGTAAGCGAATAATCCGAATCCTAAAATCTTTGTGCAGAATTCTCCTCAGGCTAGTGCTAGAAATGTTGAGCTTTTGAGGTCGATGGCGAGTTGATATTCGTAAATTGAACATGAGTGAGCAGTGACCATGAGTGTTGTCCTCTAGCATTCCAGTCTCATGAACTTTTTGCACCAACTTGCGTACAGTAGTCGCGGCGGGTGCTTTATTTCGACCCAAACTTCTTTTTAAAAAACGCACTGTTTGGGCTACACAGCACTCACTTTGGAAATAAGTTTTTAATATTTCCCCACGTTGTTCAGGCGTAAAGCGACCCATTTCCTTTCCGCGGGGGTATGATACTGACTTTCTGTCAAGATTTTGAGCGGGAAACAGCTTTTAGTGTCAAAATAGCCTATGATTTAAAAAAAAAAACACTAGATGGGCCACCCTTTACGTATGGTCGCTGACCGACTAGGATCGATACAAACCTAGCACCTAACTGTACTCGGTAAGCGCTTTGAAAAAGTGGAGTTCGAAGAGTACGAAGAAACAGGGGAACGAAGAATTGAGAATGGAAAAAACAACACAATCAAGACCTCAAGGGATTTTATTCAGCCCCAAGCATTGTCCGAGCAATAAAATCGCGAAGACTAAGATGGGCAGGACACGTAAAACGAATGGACGAAGAAGACTATATAAGGACGGACCTTATAAAAATGGAACAGAACAGCGAAACATAGAAGAAACACACTCTTCAAGGAGCCTTCGCGAAGAATTGTCAAGAGACTCTGATCTTCCGAGTTCCAAATGGCCATCAAAAATAATGACGGTGACTAAAGCACACATAGCGCAAGGAGCTGATAGTTTATTTAGTTCAACCCTACCACCACCAAGCAACTCCTTGACTAAGTCAGGAGGAGAGAAATATAGTACAATTTCATACCATGCAATAAAATTCCTCAACGGGAGGCACACATCAACATGTCCTTAGGACTGGACTTTAAGGTACGAGTAATTTGAGGGAAAGCAGATAATTCAAGATTGTAGCATAATATACAGGTTTTCTCTTTCATCTTGTCGACCTAGCCTAACCTACCCCCACATGTACTTATTATTTTATTTATATACACTTGCTCCCACGACTAATCGGACAGTCAATTAGAACACATTTGAGATCAATTTTCTCAAACAAAGATTTGGGGAATTTTAAGTTTTCTATATGGAATTATTTGTTTATTTTTCCTTATTCTATTAATATAACAAAAACAACAATTCAATAAAACGGTAAAAAGATAACTATAAAAAATTAAAACAACATGAATAATTCATTCCACACGCATAATCGGACACTTTGAATTTAATATTTTGTAGCGTAACCGTTTGAATTTATTACCGTTTCAAGGCGTCGGGGTATTGAAGAAACAAGATTTGAGCAAACTTCGCTTGTGATCTTTTGCCATTCTACTTGTAGTCCCGTTTTCAAATCCTCAATATTGTTGAATTGTTTCGCAGCGACTCGGCGACCTAATACATCCCATAAATGCTCAATATCGTTCAAGTCTGGGGATTGTGCAGGAGTCTTAAGGACTTTGGGACAATTGTATAGCAGCCACGACCTTGCTAAGTATGATGTGTGTTTTGGATCATTGTCTTGGTAGAAGATAAAGTTGTCATTAATACCAAGCTTAATAACACTCTCTTTAAAATTTTGCCTTAAAACATATACGTAGACATTTTGATCCATTTTTCCTTCAATAAAATGAAGGTTTCCAACACCAGAACTCGCCATACATCACCAGACCATGACCGAACCCCCCTCATATTTGATAGTAGCACGTGTATGTCTATGGGAGAATTCTTCATTTGGTTTTCGCCATACATATACTTTTCCATCCGATCTTTCTACGTTGAATTTGCTTTCATCCGTGAATAAAACCTATATTTTTAAAAATCATTGTCAATATTAACAAACATAACAATAAAACAATACATTTTTACCCTATTCCAAAAGGTCACATCCTGCTTTAAATAATCTTTAGCAAACCTTACTCGCTCTTTTCTATTTTTTTCATTTATGAATGGCTTTTTTCGAGCTACTCGGCCGTTATAATCGTTTTTTCTCAAAACGCGGCGAATAGTCTCAGCACTCACTTCCTTATTTCTCGTTTCTTTGAATATAACTTGTAAGGATTGCGAGGATATGAAAGATTTTTTTTCACTTCTCTCAATAAAAACTTTTCTTCACTGTCATTTAATTTTTTCCCTTGACCTTTTCTGCTGATATTGCAAATTCTATTTTCGTTTTTCGCGAAATGAAATGACGTCGTGGACTGTTGACCGACTTCTTTTAAAAATTTCAGCTATTTCGCGAACCGATTTACCATTTTCATAAAGCGATAGAACCGATTTTCTAATTTCAACAGATGTTTGTTGACCTCTGGGTGCCATTTTGATCCGTAATATATACCAACTTGCGATAAATGTCAAATTTCAATCAGAAGACCGCAATCAATGGTTACTCAAATCTTAAATGAAAAATTCCCGTTATAATACGAAAAACAAGCCAAGAAAAGTACTGTCCGATTATGCGTGTGGAATGAATTATTCATGTTGTTTTAATTTTTTATAGTTATCTTTTTACCGTTTTATTGAATTGTTGTTTTTGTTATATTAATAGAATAAGGAAAAATAAACAAATAATTCCATATAGAAAACTTAAAATTCCCCAAATCTTTGTTTGAGAAAATTGATCTCAAATGTGTTCTAATTGACTGTCCGATTAGTCGTGGGAGCAAGTGTATATATATTTATATATATCAGCCTTTTAGGAACCCGTGTAGGTTTAACGAAAAGATGGGCCAACAATGGGAGGGAGTTGTTATTTTCGTGAGCTCTCCCTTTTACGAAAAGTTGCGAATTTTTTAAGTACATACTCGAACAGGATTTCGTACATTTTCGTTAAATTTCATAGAAATGTGCTGTTTGGGTACGCGAACAGACCCGATATGTAGGATGTGATGGGCGAATATAATAGCAGGTAAGATAAAGCATACGTTTTGGGCAAAATATTAAAGCATTCGTAAAGTTTAAATCAGCTAAGTTTGAAGATTTTAATGGACCAGATCTCAATCAGAATTGTCATGGTCATCAGCATGAAGCAGAACTAAATGCTGGATGAAAAACTTACTGTTTCCGATAGTGGAGCGGAAATTAATTTCAGATAGAACACATTTTTCGTAAGTAGTTTTGTTTATGCAATACAACCATGCCTGTGTTTAAATAAAATCCTCAATACTACTTTGATAAAATTGAAACATGAGTCGGAATATTTTTTTTTAGAAGGCTGGTATCACTTTAGTACATTCATGTCTGTGTCATGTTTGTGCGCCATGTGGGTGAAACTATTCGTAAAAGAAGCCAGGTTTGTCGCGAGACAACTCTCGGTTTTTGCGCCACGATGCCATGAGGTGGTACGAAATTCATGGAATTTTCATTGACAAACCTAATCGTTTTTAACGGTCATTCTCTGAAATTCTAGCCAAGTAATCGAAGAAAATCTTTAGAATAACCTCCTATTTTGAGTGACTCTCTTGAGGTTTCCGGACTGCTGTTGTCTTTAAATCATTCGGAGACTGTTATCGCCAGCAATACTCTTTGAACGAAATTCAGCGCGTTAGAAAACGGTGGTGCATCGATGTATTTCATGTCTTAAATATCAGGTATATTTTAAAGAACTGAATTAAAATATGGTGTCTTCATCTGAAGGCAGTTCCTTAAAATTCAAAATCATCGATTTTCGATCGAAGTTTTCGTCATTCATAGACATTAAACGTTGACCAGAACAATGCAAATCATATAAGCCGCAGTAAATCCAAATTATTCAGGCGTTTAAACAAACTGATCTTCTGCTTTGTTATTGATTCTCTGATTGGGCTTTATATCGATTGAAAATTGATATAATAAGTCTTATAAACTTGTAATTAATACAACGTAAAGTTGTAACTAGACGCTGGTGAACTTTTTTGTGTGGTGCGTTGAAGAAGTTAGGGCACTTAAACACAATATTAATCCCAATACCATCAAAAATGTACTCTTAAATGTGGCAGAGAACTTTTTATTTTTTTTCAATACGTTATCCAAATGTTTCATGACCTTCTTAGTGGTTCTTTATTGTTCAATGTCAGACATAGTTTAACCTAACAACTGCAGAAGTTATCGGTACGTTCACCTCAACTTTTAACTACCTTTTCGACTCTACAGACTTTGGTCAAATATTCATTTTCGCAACAGCTTTGATCTTGCATGCTTTCGTCAAAAGTGATCATTTACCCATAATGTGATGGGCAGTCCAAATTTTGTTGATTATTATATTGACGATGTATATCCTCGACTAAGAGTGTGGCTTTCCATGGAAATTAAATTTTTCGAGTAGAGACATTTTTAACAATCTGTTACATATCGCATAATCATAAACTGCCCCACAAGTGTACATGCAAATCAGTGGGTTGACACGACTGGAGATCACCGGTGTTGTAAGAGTAAGATCAAACAAAAAAAAAAAAAAAAAAAAAAATCTGGAGCATGCTCGTGTCACAAGAAAAAAAAAAAGGCAGGCCGAAAAACAATTGGTGCAAACAAATGCAAAAACACCAGCATTTGATTGGCCTCAGCGATGAAGTAATCCCAAACCGGGAAGCCTGCCGCTACTTTCTGAGGTCAAACCGGCGGACCCCACAAGCGGACCAGTAGGAATGCAGTTAAGTGGGAAGGTTATGGTCCTACACTTCTGACCATAACAACGCCGGAAAAAGTAAAAGAAGAAAGAAGAAGAAGTTACATATCGCATAGGAGCTGGAATGTATCAAGCATTAATACTGAAAAACATGCGTTTTCGATGCTACGTAGTGAAATGTAAATGTGATGCTACCTTTTTAGTATTAGGCTTTCGTTCGCCCTTATGGCACGTCAGGTTTACAAGCCCATATTGGTCACTTATTTTATTAATTAAAAATTAAAAAAATTAGAACCTCGATAACTTATGAATTGATGAGTTTTGTGTTCCCTTCTCATTCGAAAAACTTTCATAAAACTTCTTTTACCTAAAATATTTACGAACCTACCATAGTTTAAATGAATAATTTGGGCATTCCTACACCGTCGCTCAAATTAATGTATTGCCTTTACGACCTCAATATCTATTTCTAATGAATGTGCAAACAAAAAGTTTAGGTACTTCTGTTATTTTGTTGTTGTTGCCTACATGTGCGCTATGTTGCTGAGTCAAGATAGTTCTTTGGTATTGCTTTATTGGCAACTAAAGATGAACAAAAACTAAATGCAAAATATTTCCTAAAACTAAGCTTGCCCTAAATCCTCTATGTGCTGATTAAGCCCCTCGTGGAAGACATCAGATCCAATGCAACGACTGAATACGTTACAACAAGCGTTCGCTGCCACACATTTGATATACTGCGTGTGTGCCACATGTTTTTGGTGATGTTTGAGCTGAGGTTTTGCCATTAGGTGATCTTGTTACGCAGTCACTGCGATGTCTTACAAGCAATGAGGTTGGTAGGTGATGCTTGGCGAAATGTCATATTCAATGTCAAAAACTGCTCTAAACCTAAGGTTTTCCTTCACGGTTCCAAGCAAGTTGCGAAGGAAAGACAACAAGACGCCTGACGAATGCAATAAGTACATGTCTCCCTAAAAAAATATTTTCTAAGAGTTCGTCATGTACAATAATGAAGCAGCGGCGTTAAAATAATGGAAACAGTTATTCACGGTGTTGAGAGTGATAACATTTACACAGATTTAAGTGAAGAGCTATATGATCTACCTACGGGTTTAAGAATGCTGCAGTTACTTTTCCATGTTTTCTATAACAATTCAGTAACTTAGAAGGCGATATTTTCTCTACTTTATTTAATATTGAAAAAAAAATTGAGGTTCTGATTACTTAGCTTAGCCCTTTTTATTATTTTTAATCAGTAAACAACTGACCAAGTAAATATAGGCACCAATAAAAACTTCTTAACTTAAAGCCTAAGTAAGTTAAAAAAACTTAATAACTCTAATTATCTAACATTTTCCTGGGCCTTTATCTTATCGAAGTCGCCCCGTATTATTAATAATAATAAATATTTTAATGTACAATTTTGATCTTTATAGTGACCTCTGTGATCGTGTGGAAAAGGGAATCGTGTCCGATCATCAACGGGCGCTCTCGAAAATGCTCAATATCAATAAACAGAAAATCAAAGGCGTGATACGTGGAAGTGCGGTAAGAACCTCTCTCTAATTCAATAAATGTTTTCTTTAATCCATTTCGTTCCATACAGCCCGAGGATGTTGAAGCCCTACACAAACAAGAAGTTGCTCAAACCGGCGTAGTCGGCACACTAGGAAGAAAGAGTGCATTTAGTTTACGATGTGTCCTCCAAGAAACATCGTTAGCCAGCAAGTACCTGCAGATATTACCATCAATACTTTTATCATTTTCATACGAACAACAACTAATGAATGCAGCAACAGCCAAGGCCTGGGAAACTGTGATGACCAATGAGTGCAATCAACTGAGTCAATGACGACATTTTACATCTAAATAAGAAATCCTTAAGGACTTCTATTTTAATTTTTATTTTTTTGTAAAAAGTTCTCTTCGAATGTTCCCTTATTGATGTTTTATATTTAATACTTAAAATAAAGATATTATTTTGTTCAAAGTGATTGTGGTATTAAAAGAATAATATTATATGGTCATGATGCCTACCAAAATCGAGGGATTGAAAAACACTGGAAAACATTTCCTCATCCATTAAAGTACCTTACCAGCTAGAGGACTTTAGGCCCAAAATTGGTTGCCGTAAGATATTAGTTCGGGCAAAACTAAAAGAAAATCCGTTTGAAAGTTGTTTAAACGCAATATTCAAACGGGAAGTAAAGTCATGTTTGCTTATTTGTCTTTGTGAACGTTTTACCTTAGTACTCCATATCGTGTTCACGATTTTTACACGTGCCGAAACTTGAAACCAATAGCATGGTCCTTAAGCTTTTTCAGACCGTAGAGAATTTGACCTTTAAATCGATTGATGTCTTATAGGGTTCTACTTAATAAGATGTAATATTAAGGAAAAAAAAATCAAATGTGAATATGAACCTACATGAACCACGGAACACTGAACCTCCAGCTTTCCATTTATAATGTTTTAATTAATTATTTATCTGTAAAAAAAATGTTATAACAAAAAGTGATTGAAAACTTTTCGCCTCTATTCTGTCCAATATGTCACATTTGAGTGTGTCTATGCAACCTTGTTGCTATGTACCTTCTCCGGTGTATCTGCTGTGAATCATGATCGCCTGTTAACCAAACCGAAATAATAAACTCCAATTCAAACGAATATTCATAGAAACCTGCTGAATTAAGTGACTCTTTTCTACCAAAACATTGGTTGCTCGATGAGTAGTTTGAAAAAAAGTGAATTCCGGCTTGAAGTATTTAGGTTAGCCCTGGAAGCTCTTGTATTCATGTATATTGTCATATTGCATTGAAAAAGTACTGCAATATGCTGCGCAGAGTATGAGTGAGTTTTTACTCATTTTATAGACATGGGACAGATCAGCCAATCTAAGACCTAAGGTTTTAAACAGTTCTTGTGTTAAGGAGTGTTTTTCTCGTTTTTCATATAAACATTTTTGAGTGACTTTATAGGAAGGGGCAGGATCTCTATTGCTCCCAAAAGTGTATGGTTTCAGAAGAGTAATAAGGCTTGAGATTTGATGTGCAAGTACGCAAGTTCATGATCCCCTCCGAGACTATCTTTCCTTGTTTAATATGATGAAAAACAAAGAAAAAGAAATGTTATTTTTGCTTTTCATTAAAGTAACGAAAAAAATGTGAAGATCCCACTGCATTATTAAAGTCGTCGGCAACATCAGCAGACTGGATGCCTGAAATGACATCGACTAATGTGATCATACTAACTGATCCGAGGTTTGTTACGGAAACCAAAGTGCCTTTTACCCAAAAATGTAAACCTGTTTTGATGTCGCCAATTTCTTTCACCATTTGCCTGTGATCTGATAATTTGATTTCGGTGGGTGGCAACTTGCTTTCCATTCTTCTGTTATTAAAGGGTTATTAAAAAGAGGTGTTATTTTAAAAGAACAGAAAAAGGCAACATATTCATGAAAAGCGGTGCCATTTTTATTTTAGTGTAAAGTACAGCTTTTAGGTTTGTAATAAAGTACAATATCTACTAAAAGTTCGCATTGGTGATGTGTACAAATAGTCATTCTTTTGATGACATTTTTTTCCTTTCGTTTTTATTGTATTTCGTGAAAAAGCTTTGATTTTTTCTAGTAGTACATGAATCATTTGAAAAGGTTTTTTTTTTTGTCGTACTGCAGTAATTTTTTCATTAGTTGTGTGGCATATGGTATCGGCAATAAACCTCGTTTGTGTCTACAGCATCAATTTCAGTTAAAAATAAGTGAGTGAACGTCATTCAATAAAGCAATCCATTCACTGACACTGTACCAAAGTAATTTTTGGAAAATAATGGCATTATGACCTTGTAAGCTCAAGAACTGCACCAAACAGAGATTGTAGACTTAAATGCTTTGTTCGTTTACATACTGTTTATTAGGTGTTGTAAGAAGTTCATTATTTTCCCTATAGATGACATTAATAATCTGTAGCTTACGTTGTAGGAGTATACCTCCTATCGGACGTACACTAGATGGCGTTAGAAAGCGAGGTTTCATACATTTAACATTTTTCTTCCATAAATGTGAAAACGCAAGCCAGATGGCTAAATATGTGAATAGTGTTTATGGTACTGATTCTGAAATAGCCAATCATGCGCAGTTTTGATATCGTGAATTTCATTCCGTTAATTTTGATGGCAAAAATTTATCACGCTCTGGAAGGCCAATTGTCAATCACGAGTCACCGAATTTCTATCTGTGAATCGGTAAACCTCAACAAGGACAACGTCAGTCTTACGAGCGGTGATCGAAAAGTAAAGATAATGAAAAGAAAACGCGGTGATTATAGTTGAAAAAATTCAGGGCTATCGTGAATAAAATTCCCCCCGGAATATTTCTTACTTTCGGAAAATAGGTATCGTGAATGAATTTCGAAAAAGGGAAAAAAGTACCCCCGGAAAAAATTGGTATCGGGAACAAAATTTCCTCCGGAATTTCAATGGGAATGTTTCCTTTATCTCTTCGCTGGAGAAATTCAAAACAAAAGTAGATAAAAATGAAGATAAGACCTCATTGTCCGTTGTTAACCAAATGTTGGCTTATTTTAAAGTGAATACGTAATTGAATTGGACGAATAATCAAAAAAAGTGAATATTAAAATGAGAATAGTTTGGAATTTTGAAATGTATGTACATACATATGTATGTGTGCAAAGTGTTACAAGTACTTACCGATATATTCAAATACTAAATTTACTTTAATTAAGGTCTAACTCAACTAATCAGAAACAGTTGGAAACGATGGTAAATTTCTTCGATACTAATAGAGACATAGCCAATTTGGAAAAGTCTTGAAAAGGAATTGAACAGCGTTGGGCCTCCAGTTAAGTCCGTATTTGAATGGAAAAAGGTAACTTTGTATATATACATACATATACATATACATACATATATATATATATATATAATAAAATCATTCATGGTATTGCTGTTATAGGTATGGGGGGACAAAAAAAATATATAAAAAAAAACTGGCCGAAAATAAAAAACAACAAAGTGAGTGCCACTTTGGCAGGGAGGAGGTCCCTTCAAAGAATATCGTTTTTCATCTTTGGAAGAAGCCATTATAGAAATCTGTTCAATGAATAGATCAGTAAGGCTTACCCAATACTTTAAGATTTGGGTTACCTTCCTGTGAAATAAAAAGAAAATTGAGCATAGATGACGCAGATTCAGATAAAGAAAACACGCCATCAGTATTTGCAAAAGAATTGTTTGAAAATGTTCCGGAGTGTTCTGCAACTGAAGAAGTTGACTTGTTTGATACGCCAGTTGAAAAGCCAATTAACATCAGTTCATCAAGAGGGCTCCAACCATTAGCGAAAAGGACATGTACAAAACCATATCCAAAAGAAAAAGGGCGATCATCGCAGCAGATCCTGGAAAAAGAAATTCAAATTCAAAAAGAAATACGTGACCAGTTCGTAAGGGCTGTCTGTTACATGGAAAATATATTAACGTACCTCACAAATAAATAAAAACAGTGCTGAGTGACAGATGTTAAAGAATTCGAACAAAACTTCGAAAAATTCCATGGAACAAAATATTCCGGAGGGAATTTTTTTTACCCTCGGAATTGCCGATATCCCTGATTATTTACGTATATTTTTCTACATAGTGTCCTAACAAGTCAACACATTCAATTCGTCTTTCCCTTAAAAATCCTTCGTTCTGACTCTCCCAAAACGCCCCAACAGCGGCTAAAACTTCGTTATCGTCTTCAAAATTCTTGCTTTTGAGACGAGGAAAGAGCCAAAAGTAACTTGGAGCTAGATCGGGCGAATGGAATGATTCTTCGAGCAGTGGGAATCCCGTTTCTTGAATGGCGGCCATCGCAACACAGTTTGTCGCGTCTTTTTTCGTTTCCCACAATCTTCTTATTTGTTCTGCGTAGTAAAACCCCGAAATATTGGCACCCTTTTCCAAATGAATACCATAACCTTTCCCGCCGAACTTGACACTTTGAATTTGAACAAAATGGTGGATCCAGGACGAGAGTCGGCAACAAAAACCGATCGAATTTACCCTCGAAACGACAGCTCGTTTTTTCTTCTGCTCGTCGATTAACATTCTCGGTACCCAACGCGCAGAGACATTTTTTAATAAGCAATTCATTCGCAAGGATTCTTTGAACACTGCCATTTGAGATCCCTGTGACCTCAGCTATGTGCCTGATGGTCGCTCTTCGATCTGCCAACACAACGGTTTCGACTTTTCTCACGTTATCTTCAGTGTGGGTCGTAGTTGTGCGTCCTTCGCGGTGTTCACCTTCAGTGGATGTTCTGGCCAGCGTGCTGCTGTGAAATATGGATGAACAGAGTCCGCCAATGTTTTCACCAAGTCGATGTGTCTTTAGTAGACAGTTTTTTTTCAAGCAGAGGTCTTGATTGCGACTCTAATAACGTTAGTGGGTATAAAAATAAACTGGACCTGACGCCAAGTGATTACTACATACTCCTGTCCATGTCGAACGATTTTGCTGGTGACAGATTCGCCTTCTGACTATGCTAGATAAAGCCTTTAATTTCAGGCAAAAATAATGTATTTCTTTTTTCACCTAATATTAGTTTCCAGCCACGATTAGGGATAGAATGGCGTTATGCGTGACAAACCGGTCACTTGTCTCAACTTCCCTGGTAAATATGTAAAATCGATGCAGTGCAAAGTGGTTGTAGATAGGCCGAATTCCTGTGGTATTTTCGAAATGGACTCTCATGGGTTCTCAGTTACGCTCTCAGCTACGGCGGCGATATTCTCAGCTGGCCTTGCCGGACGAACATGAGTTGCAGTCACATCACTTACCTGTCTAAGTCATCTAAATTCATTTAATATTAAGTTAAAATAAAATAAAAACCTTATCACGTTTATTTGTATTTTTGAAAATTTATTTACCTCTATATTTATATATTTATATAAACGTTATTAATTATATTCACTTATTGGCCATAAAACCTAAGAAATAATAATAAAACATAAAATATTTTATATAATCACATGGAAAAGAGAGACAGTAAAGGCGCAGGTTAAAGAAAAAAAAACACTGAATAAACCAGAAATATGCAAAATAAAAACACAAACTAACCATAAAGTGAATTTATAATTTAGAATAAAAGTATAACTAAGGGTGTCGGCAACAATCATTTCTTGTTGCACTTATCTACGAGCTAAAACGAAAAAGCTTAAAATAAAAATCTAAAGAAAAAAAAAACAGAAAAACATTTGATCGCTTCCTATCGTCCCCTCTTAGTCCTTAGTCTACTTATACGAAGGAAAAATATTTAAATGGATGCATGTACGTTATGTGTGTGTGTTGCGTATTTAAACGGAGACTCGTCTTCTCAAAAAACAAAAACAAAAGTTTCTCAACATTAAATTACAATACAAAGGTTTTCATGAATTCCGTATCTAGACAGTTACAGTTGCTTGTATTGTTGCTTATCTTGCGTTTACTATTATTTATTATTCAGTGATCCTGACGGATGAATATTTCATTTCTGTATGTGGTAATACGATGGAGTACAATGTAAAGTGAATTTAAAATAATTATTTTTTTATATCATTAAATAAAGTACGAAAGAGAATCATTTTATTTACTTCGCATTTGCAAATACGTGGTATCCTTGCACGTTTATTCGTTTCTAAATTATTTTTATTTAAATATTAAAAATTACTAATTATAGTAAGTGGCTACGATCTAGGGATCGTTACGTTACTGTTATTTATTTTTCACCTTATTCAATCGTAAAAAAAAGTCCTTAGATTGCTTTCTTTTTCATTATCCTTAATTAGTATTTCTGTGTTTGTTTATTAAATGTCTAGAGTGAAATACAACTAAGGGGATTAACTAAACTAAAGAGAAACAGAATACCAAATTAAATTAGATGGTCGACGCACGGGGGTATGTGGTCTCGGGGTCATTCTACATTCTAAAAAATTGTTGAAATTCACTTTTTAGCTCGTTTATTGTGTGTTAAATGTGTTATCGTATCTATTTCGCGTTATATCTACCAATTGTTTTATTATTCATATCATTTTTTGTTTTAGTAAATACCCGATCGTATATAAAGATTTGAGGCGTTTATTGTTAATTTGTTTTGCTCTTTAGGTTTCCTACTCGTTTGTTGTTAGTTAAATTGAATTTGCTTTTGTTGTTTTTTGGATTATCAAAAAATACATATGTACGTATGTATGCGTGTGTATATATATAGATTTGTGTGTATTCTTTTATTAAATTTGTTTATTTGACAAGTAAAATATGCAAAACCGTCGCGAACAACAAATGGAAGAAAAGCGATTCCATTTGTGGATTGGTTGTTTGTTTGTTATTTTTTTTTAGTTTTATATTGTTTTATGCAGAGAGACACTATTTACATGTTGTAGGCGACATAGATTGGATCGAGCTGATCGGCCAGGAAACCGTCTCGTAAATGCATTCGCTGCTTCTCGCCACGACTATTGATTGGAACCACACCTAAAATGGAAAAAAGGGCTAATGTAATATAACAGTTTTTTGTTGGGAAATAAATTGCAACCCAAGTTGCTTTACTTCAGTTCGTCTTTAGTGTATCCGCTAACAAAACTACAATAAATCAAAATATGACGTATTGGCCGACGGATTTAGCAACAATACCTGATCTTATGATTTTGCTATTTCTGATAGCTACATCAAAATAGGAAAAAGTTTTGACCTTTCCTCAGATCACTCATCCATTTTATTAACGATGAGTGAGTGATACTCTGACCCACCTAGGCATACTAAAAACAAACTGTAAGGCAAGGTTTTAAGAACGAGGTTTAAGGAGCTTATGAACTAGAAATCGAAGTCGACCGATTCGTCGAAGCCATACAGCACGGAGTACAGTATGGAGGCTTTGCTATCTGTTGGAGCACTCAGAAGCTAAAACTACTACCATTGTACTGCCAGAAAGACACCCTAGAAGGCGTTACAGCTCATGAACGCCCAGAGCCGAGAAGCTTTTTCAAAGCAAGTGTGCTACGGGAGGCCAGTACCCCGTCGAGGAGAAAAGCCACGAAATAAAGATTCGATGGAGTTTGTGTCGCTGGCATCCGAACTCGCTCATCGCACGTCAGCAGTCGTCACACTACCCACAGCATTACGGTGCTCTCAGTGAGATGACTTAGTTGCAGTATAAAATCGTTTCGAAGGTGTTTTTAGTGAGTAGAAATCTCACACTCCTATGGTTTTCGTGGGGACAAACACGCTCATTTATTGAGCTTAATTCTAGCTAACGGGTGAGAGGGGCGCGATCCTTAGAAACTAAGATTGGAAGAAGTGAAGGCTATTGAGAAGACGGAGTTTTAGACATGGAGTGCTCAGCTTTAAATCAAAGTTATTCCAATTAACACCTGCCAGCATGAGGGAAATGGGTTCCTTGGGGCCATATGAGGTGCGGGGGATGGAGAGATAGAAGAGACGAGGATTGCGTGTATAACGAGGGTTAGTGTTAAGAGATATGGAGTTATAAAGGGTGGCGCAGGCAATGATACCTATTAGAAGCCTATGAATGAAGAGGATGTCAGATACCCTTCTTCTTTCCTCCAACGTACTCAAATTGGTTAGTTTAAGGCGGTCTTGATAGGGCGGTAAGAACAAAGAATTGTTCCAGGGCAGACCTCGAAGAGCGAAGCGTAGGAACCGATGTTGGATGCTTTCGATTCTAGAAATGTGGGTTAGTTGATAAGTGGACCACACTTCAGATACTTATTCAAAAAGGGGGCAGACAAAGGTTATATAGAGGGATCGAGTGACGTAGAGATTGGAGAATTCTGTAGGCCAACGCTTTACGAAACCGAGGACAGAGTTGGCTTTAAGAATTATATCGTCGATATGTGCGCGAAAATTGAGTTATTGACCACATAGTATGCCAAGATCGCGGATGATGGGCTGATTATTGAGGAAGTAGAGACGAGGAAGAGGTTTGATTCGTTTACGTAAAAAGGTGATTGATTGACATTTGGAAATGTTAAGCTCCAGGCAATTTTCGGAGACAGAAAAGCTGTTGAGATCAAATCTTTTTGAGAGGAAATAGTCTTGAGGAACTTGGTGTCGTCGACGTACAGTGAATGGTAGGAATGTTTGACGATGAAAATAAGTGGACCTAGATGGCTGTCTTGGAGAACGCCGAAAGCTAAGAAGCTTCTTAAATCAGAAGATATCCACTTCAGCCTAGTGGGTTCAAAGCCAAGGGAAGACCGTTTGAAGACTCTTAATTTGTGGTAGATTTTGTCGAAGGCTTTACTAAAATTGGTTCAAATGACGTCGACTTCATTCCCATTCCCTAATGCTGAGAGGGTGAAAGACACAAATTCCACAAGGTTTGTGGTTGTAGATCTGAATTTGAGGAAGATCTGTTGTTTAGAGGAGATTAGAGATTTTCAGCGGAAACTTAGAGAGATACTTTCAAAAAGTTTGGGTTTATGTGACAGTTGTGCGATGGGCCGGTAGTTGTTAACATCACTCTTCAGATCTTTTTTGTGAATAGGAGTTATAAAAGCGGTTCTCCATATCTGGGAAATTTCTCCAAGGGACAGAAATAAGTTGAAAATTTTTGAGAGCAGTACAGAAAGAATGGAGAAACATTTTTTTAGTAATATGGCAGGGAGAAATGGTTCAAGGGGGAAATTTGGTAAGTAGTCGAAGTAAGTAGTGCCTGATTCAAAGGAGTCATCGGCGAAAGATTGTTTTAAACCTATAGCAAAAACGTTGGCGATAGTTTTCAGATCATTTGAGGTTTCGCCATTGAAAGAGAGTGAAGTTAGGTAGCCATCAGATTTCCTTTTGTAGTTGACAAACTGAAAGAAGGACTTAAGATCGTTTATAAGATTGGTTTCCGTTTCGATCAAATGGCGTTCGTAGTGAGAGTTATGAAACTCGGTGAATTGGAGATAAATACCGATATAGTTAGAACAGTCCTGGGGGATTGAGTACGAAGGAAGATTGCCCACACTTTGTTTCTTTTGTATCTTAGAGAACGGAGCCTGCGATTATACCAAGGAGGTGAGGTAGATCCAAACATTTGGATCAGGAAAGAGGAACGTAGAGAGAAATATCATTAAATATTGCTCTGACCACGTGCTTACGATCCTCATACTGCTTTTTGAACATTTTCACCTACCCTCGTAAAAAATAAAAATAAAAATTACGATGGTAAGGTGAAAAGTTCTCTGACGCCTGACACAGAGATGGCATTTTAGTCAGTTAAACTTTATGTTCTACCTCTTTTCTCGGCTCAGGAAATACTTTCGAGGCAAGGAGTTTGAAGGCAAAGAAAAGAGACTAAATGTAGATATTGACTTATTGGCGACTGAAAGGGAGTGAAGCAGCTGAAGTTGCGAGGATCTCAAAAAAAAATTTGCGAAACTCTTACACAGAGAATTAGGGATGCAAAGCTCTGCACAAGATGGATGCCATATTTGCTGAAAGCCGATTGAAAGCAAAACCGCAAACGATTTTCGCAGCAATCCTTTGACTGACTCAATAAGAATCCAACCAATTTGTCACCCTATGAGACATGGGTCCACCACTATACGCGAGAAACGAAATAGCAGCCAAGCATTGGGTGTAAGCTGGTGGTTCAGCGCCAAATTAAGCGAAGTCGATCGCATGTGCCAGCAAGGCCAGCGTGTTTTGGAATGTGAAAGGGGTTCTGTTAACTGATTGCCTTCAAAAGGCAGAATAATTACATGCAAATATTACTTCAAACTTCTTGACCAGCTGGACGACCAAATTCGCGAGAAGATGCCTGGCTTGAAGAAGAAAAAAATCATCTTTCATCAGGACAATGCACATGTACGCAAGGGTGCGCTGGCGATGATATAACGCTGGGTATTACCATCTGTTCCCAAGCTCGAAGATTTATGTTTCTGGGAAGTGTTTCGCTTCCAATGAAGAAGTTGAGAGTGCCGTATATGAATATTTTCACAGCCTACCAGACTCTCACTTCCGGGAAGGAACACTGATGTTGGAGTGTTGATGTACAGGGAAATTAGGCAGAAAAATAAAATCATTGTCAGGCAGATAACTTTTTACCTTACCCTCGTAGACCTAGCACGACGAGGAGTTAATCAATCGTTGACGGAGCAAAATGGATTCCACAAAACTTATTATACCAGATTGTCAGGCGTACTGGATTACTTCAGTAGAGTTTAGATGGAGTCCTATTCAATTTGTTAGAAACCTTCGTTGCAAAATGATTTGTCAGAACATGACCTCTGCTAGTGCCTGGCACATAATTGGAAAGTGGTTGAGGGTTTCGCTTTTATTTCAAGTCTAGCAGCTACTACAGAACGCCGAGTTTGACTGAGTAGTCTAGTGTCGGCCAATGGCCCGTAACGTTAGCAACTGCTCTTTAATTGCCTTTGGTAGATCCGTTCAATATCGTTTTGGATTTGTGGTTACTGGGCCAACGTTTTCGGCATACGAAGTACATAAATTGTCAATTTACAACTTGGTTCCTTCAGGGTTATTTAGGGCTGATTCTCCTCCAGCCTGGCATTGTTTTAATAAAGCAATGATACAACAATTGACTACAAGGCCTCGATAGCCGCTTGACTGTGAGTACACATAGCATTTTTGGGGTTCGCGTGGGTGTGTCGGTAAGATCTTAGTAGCCTCAAATCACTGTTATGTCTATGAGTTGAGATAAGGTACAGTGTAGTCGGTTGGAGATGCCATCAAGTCTCTTCGTATCTTCGGTCTTTAAAAGCAGCTTAATCAGTAGTCAGATTTCCAAGGTCTGACCTCGCTGCAAATATCCTTATTCTTGATGAATAAGTCGAGAGGGAGCGGATGTAGGATGACTTTTATCGGGCAGGATCTAAGAGCCGCAGTAGTGCCCATGCACATCACCTTACGGCGGGCAATTTTTTATTTTCTCTTAGGGTAAATAACCAATGAAGAGCTTCGTAGGTGAGAATGAAACAACAGAAGTTGAAGGCTCCATTTTCTACAAAAGGTTTTATTACGGGCGTAGAAGGCTATTTTCTAGCCCGCAGTTCGGTGTTGGGTCTTCAACTAAGGTTGGGATCTAGGAAGATTCTCAAATACTTAACAGTCGAATAGATTGGGGAGGACTGACCATACCGCTTAGGTATGAATAGTATTGTAGTATTTGAGTCTTGCTTTGATTTATTTTCAGATTGCAGGTCGCGGAATAGCGAAGAACCTTTCCCAGAGAGTTCTCCATGATGTAGCCTAACGCTGATTGAAACTTACCAGACATTAGAATCACTACATCGTCCGTATATGCCATCGCTTTTACCCGGCCCTGTCTAATCCCAACAAAATGATGTTCATTATCAATAACCACCGGAGAGGCCGTCACACTTTTATGAGCTGAATAATATTACTGGGATGGTAAAGGCTAACAAATGCCTCGTACGTAGGGGTAACATCTGCCCGACGGATGTTGGCTCCACAAAAAGCGAGAAGAGTCACCGCAGACGAACACCTTGCGGCTCTGTTAGCAAGTCCTATCTCCGGCTCTTCGCGGTGCCATCTGGAGACGCGAGTTTCCTGCGCCAGAAAACATTGTCAATCGGTTGGGCTACGGCCTAGTGAGGCGTACTCGGAAAAAACCAAATCACTCCGAAATAACCACAAGACGACCCCGGCAAACGTAAAACAAAAAAGGACAATGAACTTCGGCTCTGCACGTTGAATGTGAGGCCCCTCAACGTGCAGCTGATGAACTCGCGGAGGCCCTTGACTGCCACAAAGCAGATATTAACGCAATCCAGGAAGTACGGTCGGATGGGCCGGGCAAAAGGAGGATGACAAACTGCGACCTCTACTACGGCGATTGCTATAGAGGGGAAAGACAGCGCTTATTCGAATGTGGATTTATTGTTCGAGGCAGACTTAGGCCTTAGTCATATGATCAATACCCCAGCTAGGACACGAATATCGTTCTAGGAGATTTAATGCACCCCTGGGAAAAGAGGAAATTTTTGCTAGAGCCATCGGAAAATACAGCCTACACGACAACACATTCGGGAACGGACTCAAGCTCGTGGACTTGCCTTGGGGCGAACCTCTCTGAAGTGAGTACGCGGTTCCCACACTTCAACATCCATAAAGGGACCTGGCGGTCCTGATCAATCAACCGTCAACCAGATTGATCACATTGCGATTGACGACAGACGCTCCTTCAGTATTCTCGATGTCCGAATCTTCCGAGGAACCAACATCGACTCGGATCATTACCTTGTTGTAGCCAAGGTAAGAACACGGATATCAAAAAAAACAACGGAGTCGAGAAAGAACACCTACAATCGCAAACGACCGCTAAGAACTTGGCCGACCGAGTTTCCCAAAAACTCTCTGAAAGTTCGACACCGCTTGCACTGACAATAGAAGAAGACTGGAAACATTTTTAAAAAGCCATCAAGGAAGCTGCCACTGATGTGCTGGGTTTTACCACACCACTCAGGGAAAACCCGTGGTTTGACGACGAGTGCAGACAGGCCCATACAGCCAAACAAGACGCCTACAAGGCAATGCTTCCTCGAAGAATGAGAGCTGCTCGTGAGCTCTACGAACAGAACAGGAGGGAAGAGAACCGGCTTCTCAGAAAGAAAAAGAAAGAGCATGAGAAGCGCGCGGTCGAGGAGATGGAAAGGTGCTACAGCAGGAATGAAGTCCGAGAGTTTTACCAGAAAGAAAACATTTATCCAGTGGATATGAACTTCGGATTGAAGCCTGTCGGGACGAAAATGGACAAGTAGTAGTAGAATCGCAGTTAATGCTGAGAATTTGGAAGAATCATTTCTGCAGTCTGTTAAACGGCGACGAGGACCCAAATACCGCTGTCAGGCAAAATACCCAACTCAATCTGGACAAGAATCCCGTCCCCCCGACTTTGACGACGTAAAGATTGCAATATCGAAACTTAAGTCGAACAAAGCTGCTAGAGCGGATGGACTGTCCGCGGAACTGTTTAAAGCAGCTGGGGATGATCTGGTAGGACGCATGCACCAGCTCATCTGTAAGATATGGTTGGTGGAAATCATGCGCGACGAGTGGAATTCCAGTGTCGTTTGTTCGATCCATAAGAGAGGAAACCCCTTTGACTGCACCAACTATAGAGGGATAAGTCACATTAACATAGCCTACAAAATCTTCTCTGCTGTTGTGTGTGAACGCCAGAAATCGTTCGTCAACAACCTGGTAGTGTGGTGTGATCAGTGTGGTCTCAGGCTAGGGAAGTCCGCAGTAGACCAAATCTTCACACTGCGGCAGATCCTGGAAAAGACGCAAGAGATGCAGATCGACACTTATCACCTATTCGTCGACTTCAAGGCTGCATATGATAGCGTGCATAGAGACGAGATATACAAAGCCATGTCTAGTTTTGACATCCCTACTAAGCTCATAAGATTGTGTAGGATGACCTTCGGCAACGAACTTACCGAGACCTTCAATGTCAAAAAAGAGTTTAGGCAAGACGCAAAATCACTCTTGCCAATCAGTGTTTCTTTGGGCTCAAGAGGCTATTGAGTAAGAGAGCCCTTTCTCGAAAGACCAAGGCTTTAAATAATACTCTAACCATCCCCGTCCTGCTCTATGGTGCAGAAGCATGGACGCTGTTAAAAGCGTATGAGGAAGCTCTGCGTCCGATCTTTGGTCCTGTTTGCGTTGCTGGCATCTGGAAGAGAAGATTTGACCACAGCGTTTACTGATACAACGCTTAAGATGGCTAGACCATGTAGAGCGTATGGTCAACACAGCTCCGGCCCGAAGAGTCTTTGAATCCGAGCCATTGGGACAACGCAACAGAGGACGCCCTCGACTCAAATGGCGCACACAAGTGTCAAACACAACTTGGTGTGCGAAATTGGAGAAGTCTGGCAGGAGATCGCGCCGGCTGGAGACGCTTGTTGGTTGATGCCCCAGCGCACAACGGGCTGTAGAAAAAGAAGGAGAAGAAGAAGAAGAATATTACTGAGCCTAGCGAATTATAGAATTCCTTTCGACGAATTTGCAATTCTCCAGTTAAACAATTCTAATGCCTTAGATCGGCATTTTGAGAACTCAACACGCACCCGTTCAGGAAAATTTAACGAAGGGTACATAGACTTCTTTGGGTACAATTTGAAGACATTTTCATGTACATTTATGTACAATATATCTAGGAAATTTTGATTCTTGGAAAATATCCAGAAAAGCTTACTTAGAGCTCGTGAGAAGGTACTTCAACGAATTCAAGTTCGTTGAACTTCTCCCACCCATTTCATCAAAAGCTTGTATTTAACGTTTTTAGGCAGGGGGCACTAACCCATTTTCACAGATCAAACGTTTGTATCTGGTCCTATGGTCCCAGAAAAGATGATTTTCGGCTGCATAATCCAGAATATAGGCGTTCGAAATGGTACATGCAGACCGTCTGCATTGAATTGAATCCAGACCGAATCTTTTCCCTTCCACGGGTTCGCGGTAGTTGGTGATGTTTTCTTCATGACATGAGGCGTTAAAATAGGGAAAATATCGAGAGTACGAATGTCACAAAGTAAAGTCGGGCTCGCTTTCATAGGATTTTGTTCATTGCAAAGAGCTAAATCTAAAACCGCCAAAGAAACAAAACAAATATTTCACTTACCAGGATCGACAACTACGACGACGCCAACAATCAGCTGATGTTCCTCTAAAACAGTGTTCGTTACCAATGGGACCAAGTCCAGAGCCTCCGACTCGTTGCCATCGAGTTCAACAACGACGACTAGTAGATTTGTCCATGTGAACACAGCACTGAAAAAAACCGAACTAATAAACGACTTCCAACCGTCATTAACGACTTGACTTACCACTCAGCAATTTTTTTATGACACCGCAGCACAGAATTCTCAATATCAATTGGATGATAGTTCATACCACGCAATGTTATCACCTCGTCCAACGCACCTACGACGTACACGGCATCATGCAGTTCCTGATCCTGATTAGTACCACCTCCCGATTGATTGCCAATCGACATTGACGACAGATTGTGTTGTAGTTGACTCATTGAATGCAACGATTCGGTATCACTGTCACGACTAGCAATGCTAGGCGTGGTCTCGTCCAAAATCGACACAGCCTGTGAACACTCAGTGCGACGCAAGAATCCTAAATAACCGGTGCGGGCGTATACTTCAGTCGTTGCGCCGGTAACTAATTTGGCATTGAAATGATCATTGTAGTCTGTCTCGTCACCGTAGATGGTGAAGTAGCCGTTTGCATTATGCGGTGATTGCACCTGAAACGAGAGAGTATTATTGGGGCATTGATTGTGTAGTGGTATTGTACTTACCCAGATCTCGCCTAAGTGAGAGTCGCCGCAGTGGCCCTTGGTCTCGGGATTCGCAATGATAACCTTAACGCCTGGCAGTAGTTTACCGGATTCGATGAGACATAGAGAATTTGGCGCGCCGCGTTCAACCAAAGCTACACGATTATTTCGAAGAGCCCGCAGATCCACGTACACTTGCGCACTTTCCGCCGAACTGGCACCTTGTACACAGATCGCTGGATTCACTCGACAGCCGAATGATGTCGACACACAGCGAGTATTCAATCCTAAAGCTTGGAAGAGTTTGCAGAATTGCTGAGTCAGTTGAACGCGTGGACGTTCCTCGGCGACCACGACACACGTCCGCACGCAGCGTAGATCGATGCTTCGCTGTTTGAGTGCCGGAATCGAATTACTCAAGGCCTTCGTACACAACTCGATCACGCCGTATGAGCAGAATGTATCACGGACTCGGTACTGGGATAAAGTTGACAACCAAAGACTAGGATTTGCTTCCACTTCGTATGGAGCGATCAAAATCGAATGATGACCGCTATACACACTGATCAAGGTCCACATAGCAAAGCCGAGGCCGCAGTATGGATCCAGGCAGAGAGCTACGTGGCGTGATGGATATAATTCACAGGCGAGTTTCAAACTCGCGCAGACACTTGATAGGGATCTAGAAAAAATGGGAAAGCAATTGTGTTAAAGAAATGTTCGGGAAATGAGGATAAAGGCGTATGTACGACACCTGTGTGTAATGATGACCCCGCTTAGTCTACCGCAGGTCGAAACACTGAAGTCCAAATATGCGGTTGAGTCTAATGTAGAGTTGGCCACCGCTGCCAGTTTACGTTTCGGATTATCGTCAATGTCCAGAATTGGAGGCCAACTCTTCGGGTCTATGGAAGCAGCAGCCTCGCGTGATTTCAACAATTTGATGATCGATTGAATCGAGAGGACAATACCGCTCTTCGATACATCGACAATCATTCGCACCGTCGGTAAGGTGGTGATAAGGTTTTGTGGATGCGGTGGTCGAATAGTGATCGGCACAGCTCCCAGATAAAGACAGCCATAGAATGCACAAATTAAATCCAAGCCCGGCGGGAAGATGAGAGCTGGAGGCAATTGTTTTTGTTTCATTTCCATGAAAGAATCTAAAATTGTCTTGTTTAGAGGGAAGTACTTACCGACATGATCACCTGGTTCGATCTTTCCTCTTTCCTGCAAGAGAGCTGCTATTTTCTCAGCGCGTTTATGCAACTCGGAGCAGGTCAGTGTCTTTGCCACAGCACCTTAAAATTAAATAAAACATTGAAGGCGTATTCTTGAGTAGTTTTCACAGTGATCAAAGGCTAAATCACAAGAATAATTTCAAAAACAATAGCCTGTTAATGGCCTGTACATTGAAGCGACACATATTCGAAAAGGCTTGTGGTCAAGATCAGAGGCGCAACAAACAATACCTACCGAATGACAGGAAGGCAAGAAATGTTTAAAGCAATCTTCGTTAAAGGCGGACATTCAATATCACCTACGAATACCGTAGGTGGGTTTGCTTTGTAGAGTTCATATTGATGCGGGAAGGAGGTCATATATTTTTGTGTTTTACAACACGCTCGGGAATGGTAGCATGGGTGATAGTAGATGGTTAGCTTAAGGGGGATAGCCACTGTGACGGCCCCAAAAAATGAGTGATTTTCAAGAATTTTTTTGACCGAGTAAATGAAGGAATTTTTGGATCGGGTTTTTTTATTTTATTAAGTACACATCCAATAATATTTTTAAAAAAAATCCCCTCCATGGTCGCATCGATTATTCAAAAGCCAGTAATCTTAAAAATCAAATAAACATTTTATTATAATTTGTATGAATGTGGTTATCGTTGTACGTATCCGTTTTTTTTTTTTTTGATTTTTACAAAATGACGACCGATTGAAAATATTTGCATTTTTTCGACCGTTTTTTTTCAAACAGTTTAAAAAATAGTAAAAAACGAAATTTTCCAAATCGGCTACGCTTAACCTTAGCCACTACTAAGATGAACAAAACAAAAAAAATATTTACACATCGGTTAAGAATTGACCAAGTTATCGATGCGACCAGTTTGAAAAAAGTCGTTTCGAGAAAAACGCGTTGAAAGGTTTTAGTCCATTTCTCTCGCAATGAAATCGTAGAGTAACTGAACATCTGCCGAACTTCTAGGTACTTAAATTGATGAAAGGGGCTATTGTATTTATAAGCCTGCATAACAGAGATTTATATTACAAAAAGAAATTCGAAGAAAAGAGTCCACTAGGTCACACAATGTTAAATACATTAGAGCAAGGGACTGAAAGGCGTAACATTCTGATCCGAAAGTCAAGCGACAAACAGTCGGCCTACATCTCTCACTAAAATCGCTGTAACTTAGTCAATTTTTGAAATTTTGACTTGCAATTTTCTACACACATTTTTTTAAAATATAAACTTTCAATTAAGATAAAAGAAAAAAAAACATTTTTTTTGACCCATCACAGTGGCTATCTCCCTTAAAGTCGATGTGATTTACTGTCGGTGACCGTTATAGCGGAGGATTGGCGGGCGTTTAAAGGATTATGAATGTAAGATCTTTTAACAAACCACTGACTGTAGATCACTCCTCCCAGGATGCGCCCAGAGGTGTTCCACTGAAAATGTGGATGAAAAATTGGGACACATACGTCAGATTTGTGAATCGATGAAAACTTAGGCAAAAGGTCTTAAGTTTCCGATATATAAACGCACGCTCCGCCTCCACCAAAAATAGGGTAATGGTGAACTACAAGACCTTCAAGATATGAGAAACACTCAGTGCTCCAGCTAGCCTTAACAGCAAAATCATACTAGAGAAGAGTAACGCAAAGCTGGGTAATGATGGTTTACATGGAGGAATATAACAGAGAACATGCAGCAAAAAAGCTATCTCTAGCTTTTTAGAATCGCCACTTCAATTTCTTGAATTTCTTCACTCAAATTTCGGTTTGAGTGTATGCACTGCAGTGCACTGTAACATATATCTATGAGAGCCGAGAGAAGGGAAGAGCTATGCTTCCCAGAAAAAAGTAGATGGATCACGGATAGTGGATGATGAAGTGGAGAGATGTCGCCGCAGGAATGAAGTTTGTAAGGTTGCTAAAAAGTAAAACGAGTATATACCCGGACTATAAAGCCGAAACGGCAACCTGGAGAAACAACAGTGGACAACTGGCAGTAGAGTCGCAGCTAACCTTAAGAGTATGGAAATTAATATTACTGCAGACTGCACAACGGCGATGATGAAGTCCACTCTTCTGACTGACAAAACTAAGTTGATAATTCGCCAGCCAAACTGGTGGAGAAGACAGACTCCCTGCATAGAGCATGCGCTACCTCATATGGAGGTATTTTTGGTTAAAATCAGTAAAAAGTCATCTAACAAGATGAGTGATTTCAAATTTCGTGTCAGTGTCAAACAGTCAACATATACGAGGGGTGATCCAAAAGTAATGATAATCGGTTATTTCCAGTCCGATTAAAAAACATTTTTTTGCTTGCTTATATAGCCATTAGGATAGCGTAAAAAATAGACCCCGATTCCAAGGTGATACATTCATTTCAATACGAACCGTAGAAAAAAATATCATCAAAATGGAAAAAAATAAAATTAGTCCCATCATTATCTGCTTGGATTAACTTTCTACTAAAGATATACACAGGGATTTGGTGAAAACATTGGGTGACTCTGCTTTTCCATATTCCATAGTAGCATGCTGGGCCAAGGACTTTAAACTGGGCAGAACATCCACTGAAGATGAACATCGCGACGGATGCCTATCTATATATTTCATTGAAGATGACGTGAAAAAGATGGTACTGGCAAATCGAACAGTGACTAGTTCCAAGCAGATTAGGAAATGTTTCTGTTATGTTTCTTGACCATGGACGAAACCTGGATCCACCATTTTGATCCTGAAACTAAACAACCGTCGATGAGTTGGAAGCGAGCCTCCTCAGCGACACCAAGGAAATTCAAAACGTCAAGTTCGGTGGGGAAGTTTATGGCATCCGTTTTTTGGGACGTTGAAGAAATAATTATGATAGAATATTTGGAAAATGGGGACACTATTTTGGGATACTACTACCAGACCAAATAAGAAGATTTAGAGAGGTCATTAAAGAAAAAAGACGCAGCAAATTGAAAGATGGAGTGCTGTTTCACCTAAAAGACGCACCGATTCACAAAGCCGCATTTGCGATGGCTGCCATTCAAATAATAGGATTTGAACTGCTCGAACTCCCGCCCAATTCGCCAGATCTAGCTCTAAGTGACTTCTACTTATTTTTTCGGCTCACGAAATATTCCCGAGGCAAGAAGTTATGGCCGCTGTTGGGGCGTTCTGGAAGGTACAAGACGAAGGGTTTTTTTTTCTAGGAGAATCCTGCGTTTAAATATGGACTAAATGTATTGAGTTCTTAGGAGAAAAATCAAAAATTTTTAACTATAATTCCGTGTTTTATTTCCATTATAATTACTTTTGGATTACCCCTCATTCTATCATCGCTTTTGATAAGTAAAACCTAGGAGGATCGACATAGTCTTGGGCAGTGTACCGAGAAATCGCTATAAAAACATTGAAAATACGACGAAAATGTTTTATAAAGTTAAAGTTTAAATTGCGTTTAGGCATATTGAAGGGCGTTTTCGCATGTGAAGACTCCAACTCGTGTTCATCTGGCAACGCCGGCTAAAAATATAGCCGAGGTGGACATTTTGGAGACGTCATATTGCATTTGTTTGTACTTTAGTCTAAAATCACTTTGTACCACTTTCTTCTCTTGATTTAAAGTGGCACATCTTATCGGATGACCCTATCGAATACGCGAAGTCCGAATTCGTTTATAGCAAAGCTGTCATCTTCCAGATGACGGATACGAGAGTTCAGTTAAGTAGTTTTGATGCCAGGCATAGTACGCTCCTTCTTTGTCTCGACCCCTGAAGAACCCACTCAATGAGATTTAGTTGGCTTTAAACCTGTGAAAACTTATTGATTTAGTTCTTCAACCAAAAACCACAGGAGCTCCTCACTGTATTTAGCCATAAGTATGTAGTGGAACCATATCAATAATAATGAAAAGTGTTGACATATTGGAATTAGTAGCTTTTTACGTACATACATCAGCTCCAAGTTCCAGCATATTTTGCGGGGAGTTCTACTTCATTACTTTAAAAGTGTTCCCATATTTTTGTGAACTTTTATGGTGGTTATGCTCTAACACATTTTAATAGTGGTTATTTCGACTTGGAAGACAAGTGACGTATAAAATCGAAAAAGTTCGAAAATAAAGAATTGGACGAAGTGCTTGTTAAAGATCCATCTCAAGCACTACAAAAGTTGTCTGAATCGTTAGGAGCTGACGTGAAAACGCATTTAAGTCACAGGAATGATCCGAAAGCAAAGGATCCTACATGGACGTCGAAAGCTCTATTATGAGTTGTTCAAATCAAAACCATCAATGCAGATCGCTGCTGGCAGTTAATGCGCTTGAGCCGTCCATTGAAGGAAAAATATAAAACGATAAAGTGAATTAACAGCACGATAATCGCTGTCCGCATTTTTTTCCGGTAATGCTGATAAAAACAATCGGGAAAACCCGCCGTATTCTCTAGACATTGCTATTTTGATCTGTTGTTTCAATCGATAAGCCATGGCCTATTGGAGCAGAAGCTTTGTTACTATGATGATTTATTGTAAAAATGGGTCGATTCATCATCTACAGACAAGATATAGTATTCGTATCCTGCCAGTACATATGGGAAAAAGTAGTGGCCAGCAATGGACAATACTTTGAGTTATAATGATTTCCTTAATCCAATTTAAAATAAACATTTTTTTATTTAAAACAAATCAAAACGCTACGAATTAATTCCAACTCACATTATATGTATAGTTGGTCTTATAGTCCGTGGAGGATCAGAGCCGAAATTTCTCTCAATCACGTAAGTATGTTCTAGTTCTTGGTGAAAGAAACCTAATCTTTATTGCTGACTTCTGTAAAGTTTGATTTCGTGAAGCTTTTTTCCAGACAAATATACTAGAAGGAACAGTATTTCGCAAAGGACAGACTACCGCGATATAGGATTTCAATGGGTTGGCTGTTGCGTGATTTGGACCGCGTCATCGCCGGTCAAATCCATTATTACAATAAAAATATTTTGATTCATTTGTATTCTTTAAATGACTGCGACACTTTTTAATATATGTACATACATATATTACAGGCCATGTGTTGCCATCTTACCTTTCGAATTCAGCAGGGTGTACAGCACATGATCCGGCGAAGTATTTGCGCGCCATCTCAGCACCCCCGTTATCAACTGATGCTAAAATATAAAAAATTAACAAATTAAGTGAAAACTCACTGTCTATTTATCTATTACTTACCTTTCGTTCACTATCTTCCGATAAACCAATATCACGTCCTTGTGCCATTGCCAAGCGATTACCCTGTACTAGATTGCCAACCATTACCGAGGCCGGTCCAACCGACGTGTCTGTAATACCACATCCAGATGAGCTACTACTAGTTGTTGTTGGTTGCACTGCTATTTTATTTTATTTATTTTTTTTTGGTTTTTTTTTATTTCGTTTTCGTTTCGATAGCACATATGGGAATATGTATATTGAGGGAAAATATTTATATACAACGCGGTGATTTAACGTTTTTTTTTTTGTTTTTGGCAATGCAACCGATTTTTTTTTTTACAATTTTTTTTTAAATTTAACGATCGATAACGATAAATGCAAATTTGAATGCAAAATATTTAGGAAAATAATTAACATTAACATTTACAAAATATTTATGAATATAAAGACGTATATATAGGTAGATAGATTGAGAGAGAGATACAAAAAGACAGTATGGAATAGGATGGGAGTGTTACAAATGACCAACGTCCCAAAAAAAAAAAAAATATTACAATTCGCGATTTGTTTTTACACCAAATATAATCAAAAAATTATTAAAAATACATAAAATATAGATATTTTTGTCGTTTTCCATAATCGCAAAAATTGGTTAGTAATAGCAAAACAAATAACACATAACGGTGGATTGTTGTTATTTTTTTTTAATTTTTAGTTTCCAATTTTTTGTTTTGATGGTGATTCCAGTGCCAATGCCAATTAAAAGTAGTAGTAGTAGTAGAAATAGTAGTAGCAGGAGTAGAAGTAGTATTTTGTTTTTTTTTTTCGATTTACAAGTGTTTTTTTTGTTTTATGTGTTAATTGATCGCGCGATGAATGAATGAAATTGATTGTAAAAAAACATATTTAATCGAACAGAAATTTTATACAAGAAAAAAATAATTTTTGATTTTTTGATTTACAAAATCAATTATGTAACGAAAAACAAATAACAAATAAGTAAAAAAAGAAACGATCGTGTAATTGTGTTTATTCGTTTTCCAAAATAATGATGATGATTAGTTTTTTTTTATAAATAGATTTTTTTTATTGGTTTTAATCGGTATATGTTTGATTATTTTTTGGTCAGTTAAGAACAAGAGCAGCATTCGAATGGAAAAAAGAAAAAAAAGAAAAAAACATCGAAATAAAATAGTGTGTGTTTCAAAAAACATAGATTTTAATTTGTATTATGAATAAATCATTTTTTTTTTTGGTTTTTAGTACATAAATGTTAAATGAAAAATAATTAATTGTAAGTTTCCGTAATTGGTTTAGTAAGATTGCACATAATTCGAGTAGATGATGTGATGAATGAATTTGGGTGCAAAAAGCATTTTGTTATGATAGTTTTTTCTTTAGTTTGTATGTGTCTTACTAAAGCAATTGGTGGAAAGAAACATTGTAGATAGAGCGTGAACTCTTTCTTTATACTACATACAGTTACAATAATGTTCATGCCAAATACCAAGCAAGTCTAGAAGCTATTACTGTTGCTAGCCACCAACTAGAAGCACGAGTACCATATGAGTATATGCAGCTATGTTTGCAATAATGAGCAACACTACAGAGTGATGATTCTTTCCATTATATTTCCATTCATGAACCTAACTTGAAACTATTATAAAACTCCAAAGATAACGGCATGACATGAAGACAAATATGAAAACGAGATTAACATACTCGGCTCCACTGATGAAGTTTGCTTAGGTTTCAACTAATTGAGAAAGAGTTTTAAAGCATTAAAACCTACTCCTATCTCTATACGACAAAACTGTGAAGTCCTTCACATACCTATATGTCCTCGCCCTTTTTGAGCTCTACCAAGGTACATTTTCTTTATAAGGATGGAGATAAAGCCATTCAAAACCTATACCCTATCATCCTTAACTGTTCTGACATTTTTACATCCCAGGTCTGAAGGGATCGACCTGCGGGATGGGTGTTATAATATCCCCATGGCTCGGAGTACCGAACAAAACAAAAATAAAAATCGATGACCCACCGTGCTGTTACATATGGCTGATCTTCGTTGGGTAGAATATTCCGGAGGTAACATCTTCAAAGGACAACCTTGCTTCGACGAAGATTGCGAGGAAAAATTAAAAAGACTTTAAGCCAGGAAAAATAGCAAAGAGATCATGCCTATAAGATATCAAACCTTATGAAAGAAAATCAGTCATCTCCTTCGGAATATTAAATTCAGGAAGAATGTGCGCCTAAAAATACGAGACTAATATAAGAGTATGCAGTGCTAAACGCTGTACGAAAGGCATACCAGGCCAGATCAAGTTCTATTTGCAACGAATGGAGTGCTCGTTTCGAACAGTTGTAGCCATGAATATACATTGCGAGCATGTAGCAATGAAAAACGGCTTTACCCACACAGCAACGGTAAAATAAGCAATCCATCGCCTTAAGAATAACAAGGCAGCAGGAATCGACAGAATACCATCGGAGTTAATAAAATATACAGGAGAAAAATTAACAGAGAAGTTACATGGGCACATACTGAAGAGCGGCACGAGTAATGAAGAAGATAAGAATTGGACTTGGGTTCGAAATTGTATAGCCAATGACAAAACGATGGACATTGTAGATCCCATGCTAAACAGAAAGGTATTGGAAATTTTCGGACTAAACTTCAAAGCATGTTAAGCATCAGTTGTCTGCAGCGAACTATTGATCAGCGGTATGCCATCCGATTTCACATGTTTCCTCGAGTGTTCAAGCCTATCATAAACTGTAGTTTTTAAGTAGCACAAATCCTTCAACGATGGCCGAAAGAGTGTCGGAAACGAGCCCCGCAATGGGTTGCCCTAGATATAAAGAATTAACGACAGCGTGCAATGAGTGCGTGAAGCTTTGAATTAAGATCGTCGGTTAAATATCCAAATGAGAAGTTTGAAAAAAAGGGTCAACCGAGTGAGGCCAAACATTATGGAAATCGGAGATTGCGTTACGATAATGCAGCCACCCACACGGCGTCGCGACTTTTTCTGTTCCCAAAAGTGAATTCCCTCCTTAAAGGTCACCACCATGTGTACCCTCAAGAAACTCCAAGAATTTGTCTACCAGGAAGAGTTCGAGTAGAGTTAATCTCGTGGAAAAGCCGAAAGAAAAAGAGTATCGATGCTCAAGGGTTGTACTTTGAAGAATTTGAAGATTTTATACCAATATCTGAAATAAATCTGTTTTTCGAAAACTTTTCTCGATCTCTTATATAAACCTTGTATAAATGAAATGAGTTATGTCGAAGGTGATAAGCATGCCACACCCTGGAATGTAAATCCTGGATCTGTTGCAGATGGAGCGGTTGACTTGCCAGACGAATTTCATAAAACAACGTGCTCATATGCAGATAAAAAATTCTTGGCATGATCTAGAGGTAGAGTTCCGATCAGCAAAAATGTATTTTTCCTGCACATGTCATTAGTTCGCATTAACTCGATTCTACTCGTTCTCTCAAGTAATTTGTTTACACGAATTTTTTTAATAGACGTCTTGCTTGAGGCTGTGGGAATATCGGAAGAAAGGATGCGAAACATGCCAATCAAGAGCAGCAATTTTTAAACCGATTCAATAGGGATCCGACCCATCTTGTTCGGCGATTTGTCACCATAGATGAGACATAGGTCAACCAGTACACGCTAGAAATGAAACAACAGTGGATGGAAGTAGGTGGTTCAGCGCCAAAGAAAGCGAAGTCGATTGCATGTGCCGAAAACGTCATGGCCAGGGCGTTTTGGGAAGCGAAAAGGATCCTGTCATTGACTGCATTGTGACAGGGAGAACAATTACAGGCGTATATTGCTCCAATCTTCATGATTAGCTGGATGCCAAAATTCGCGAGAGAAGGCCTGGCTTGAAGAAGACAAAAATCATCCTGTGCGCAGGGGTGCGTTAAGGTATCGAAAACTGCGGGATTTGGGGTACGATTTGCTCGGCATCCCCCTATTCTCCTGATGTGGGACCATAAGACTTCCATCTGTTCTTAAAGTTCAAGGAATTTGTTTCTAGGGAACGCATCCAATGAAGAAGTTGAGGGGCCGCAGATGAATATTTTCACAGCCTTCCAGGCTCTCACCTCTGATAATACTGATGTTGGAGAAACGCTGACTTATAGAATCCAGGAAATCTGAGGACACTCAGTTCAGAGCTTGGTTACTTACAAGTCAGGTTGGGGCTTATCACTGTTAGTTTAGTAACTTACAAGTCAGCTTGTGGCAGAAGGTCTCTGTTCACTCAACACCCAAAATACCTAAAATCGCATTACGAGCTCTAGAAATAAAAAAAAAGAACTGCAAGATTCACCACTCTGCCCGTTCCCTACGTATGCGTATGCGATAAAATCTAGAACACAATAAGCAGCTCTGAAGCACACATAGTACGTACATCACTAAACTAGCGCATCTACCACCTATCTAAGCACTTAACAACTAAAAGATGCTCAAATAAAAATTCAAAAAATAAAAATACTCGAAAAATGAAACTTCTAAACATACCTTGATGGATCTCCCTCGGTTTAGGCAGGTTCGTTACGCACGTATGCGGACACATTAGCACATTAGCCGGATGCAGAGAACCTTCCAAGAATCTGCGTCTGGCTTCGCATAAGTGAATGCCACCCAACGGTGTTTTGGGTAAATGATTCGGCGGCACTAATGCCAAACAATAAATTCCAACTTGATGAATCGAGTCGACTGCTTGGAGGACCCTCGACATCCATTGGAAACTCTCCTCTTCCGAGCAGTCAGGCCGTTGCTCGGCAATCACACAAACACGTTCATCACGCAGCACTTTGATACTGAAGACGGCGATCCGACCACGATAGATAAATCGCATTGGTTCCACAGCCAACACGGTGGCGATTATATCGTCTGCGTTATGCTTGCGTCCAGTCACTGTCATAAGTCCGTCACGTGATCCGCAGACGAATACAAGCCCTCCCGGTCCAAGGAAACCCAAAAGTCCGGATCGTACGAAGAATTCATCGCTTATTGGTTTGCCACTATTTGGATCCTTTGGATCGGGATCATCTACCAATGGCTGAACTTTGAAAGTTGTGTTTGTCAACCCCTCGAGACCGTAGTAGGCTGTACCAGTTGCACCGCTGGTTACGCAAATCTCACCCACTTGATCGGTTTTACAAAGGACTGGGGTGCCTTCGGAACGCACGACAACCATCTGGGCAGCAGGCATCACTTGTCCACAATCTTGTAGAGTGAGCGAGGTTAACGAATCTTCGCTATCGACACGGACGACACCATGTGAGAGAGCTGCCATGGATAGAACACCACGTCCGGTTGCTGACTGGGTGAATCCGCTTGAGGAACGTCCTGGGCGACGTAAAGATACGGTGAAGACCTCCGAACTGCTTGCACATGGGCAGATTGCGTCCGAACGAAGGCCTTTGGATTGGAAAACGCTCAGGAATTGATCGCATGACGAGAGAGACCATGGATTTGCGCCATCCGCCACTAAGAGCATACGAAGTGACGAAAGCGATATATCCTTGTGATCCTTAGTGGCCAAGAGTCCCCAATGTAGATCGCGACTCTTGACAAGGCAACATGAAGCTCGATGTTTGGTTATCAGTTGCATCCACGAAGATGGTCGCTGTTTCATAAGAGCATACGGAATGAAGAGCACATGCATGCCGTTCAGAACTGAGGTGAGCACGGCGTGCCACAAACCAACTTCTCGCTTGAAATCGAGGACACAAACCGATGTCTCGCCTTCGGTATAATGGCAGGCCATGGTAAGAGCACGGCAGTGATTCATCATTGCTTGACGGGTCACCGTGACACCTGAAGGAGAAAAATTACATGAAAATGGATTTAAGAAGAGGGAACTTGTTCAGTTTACCCATGACACTGCCCTCCTTGTCACTGGTATATTCAATGTAAGCAATTGCGTTCTCCTCTATTCTCACGTTTCCCACGTTAAAGTCCTTTGGTGGCTTTGGCAGATGTTCGGTCACGAACCAATGCAGTCTTGGCCATCCCTTTAATTTGGCTATCTCACCGGTCGATGACTTCGGTAGGCCCTTCAAACAGGCTTCGGATGTCAGGGCAACACTGATGCCACAAGAGCTTAGCAGGAAGCCGACCTGCTGCGGCGGAGTATCCGAACTTGAAAGCGGCAGTTCTATTGGCAGTGGTACCAACCCACGGAACATACAACCATACCAAGCGGTAATAAAGCTAAAATGAAAAATACATAACAACTAAGCCTTTAAATGTGTTTGTCTTTAACCTACCTCAATGGATCACTGTTGGGGTAAACCAGAGCCACACGATCACCCGGCTTTAGGGTAATCTGTTCCGGTCCCTTGCTAAATACCTTTGTGGTCAGGGCGAAGGCGATTTTCTGTGCACGCGACAACAGCTTACCATACGTCAGAGTTGTTGTCATCTTTCCATTCGGATCGAGGACCGTTGCCATTGGGGATTTAAACGAATTCGCACCATAACGTTGTAGAGCAGCTTCGAGAGTACGTGGTAGTCCAGCAGCAACAGCTAGTTGATCGCCTTGTACCGATGTCATAGTGCTACCCTCAGGCTTCGGGGCATTGGGATCTTTTGGATTCGCTGCAATTTCAAGCTCAATGTCGTTGTCCTCGTAGAACTCGGGTAGGGGACGACGTTTGGGTCGTTTAAGAGTATTCAAGAGTTGTTGAATTTTAGCGGATACTTTCCATCGACCAGCCGTGCCCGTGTCGCCTGCTTCGGTTTGCGATATGTTAACGTAACGAGTAACACGATCCGCACCGCGACGAGTATTATTGAACTGGGTTATGTCTGGAGCAACATCTGCAAGTAAAGAAAAAAGAAAGATATTGTAGTGTTACGTATGCATTGGGAAAAAGGGAGAAGGTAATAGTGGACAGAGGATCTGAAGTATTTTAGACCAGAAGCAGTCATCGACCAGTTGAAGAATAATTTGTGCCAAAACAGTGCATAATCAGCTTAACGACTCAAAGGGTCTAGCTTACGCATCTTGTCTCAATAATGTCTCCACATCAAAAATTATTTCTGATATGAAATCGCAAAACATCAGAATACAATACAAATTCATTAAGACCAAGGTCTCAGGACATAGTCAAAATAGGTTGATAAAAGACCAAAGTGTCTGAGTACTTCCCTTATCCGATGCGCTACCAAAATTATTCCAGGCCATATCGTAAGGAAAATCTACAAGCCCTCCATCGTGCAAAGTACCACCTACGAATTCTGCTTGTACCAGACAAATGTATTCGAATTGCCTCGCCCCTCCCTCATCTGACTACAAAGACTGCCCAAAATATATTCAAATGAAATAAATATTAAAAATAAAAACGACAAAAGTTTTTACACATTCAAATATCGTTCAAAAATCACTTAGAAAAGTAGCTTACGCGAGCCTAACTTGGCAACCTACATATATCCCCCCCAAACAATAGCACAATCGTCACTCCTATTCCTCTAGCCACAACCTCTAAAATAATCAATAAAACCCCATCACAGTCAATATCAGAATCGACTTCTATGTTTGAAGCACCAGGCTCCTCAGGGAGTCGCAGTGCTTCAAACTCTACACAGGGGAGTCTTAAAACTTACCATGATAACAAAAAAACAATAAAACAAAAAAACACAATTTTCGAATTTCCAGACTACTTTCAAGTTGTCTAGTGAAATATGCACGGTTACGAAGGGTGATCCAAAAGTAATGATAATCGGCTGTTTCCAATCCGCATAGAAATCCAAAAAAATGTTTTACTTGCTTATATGCCACGGCAACTGCGAGCTGAAGTGCTGTTTCACAGATAACGCACAGGTTCACAAAGCAGCAGTTGCTGCAGAGTTATGTACTCGTATTCATGCCTAAGTTAGAACTTAAAATGACTCTTAAAATTAATCTCAAATCTAGGTTAGAGACAAATTTTTTAAGACCCAATAATCCGCTTTAAGGTTATTTTCGTTATATCGTTTATATTATTTGTCGGGACCGTGCTTTTTTTTAAGCCCGATTGGCTACCGAGTATGGTTGAAGTGATTGAAAATTATAAAGCTTTAAAGCCTCTAATTTTGGGAACGAAATAACGAGCGAATCAGCGATGATGTTGGGTGCTTAGCTAGGAAAAGCAAATAAAGATGTAATGCTGCAATAAGGTCTACCAATGTTTCCAAAAAATTGAGAGAAGATGGAACCTTACGGCGGATAAGTGCGAGTAAATTTAATTGGGCTTTTCGCCCATACTGTTTTCTATGCGAATGCATACTTGTGATCCCGGAGAGTTTGATTTAACTTTAACAATTCCCGTTTTTGGTGTTAATATTACTTGTCTTCCTATTTTCCCTATAAGAAATTGCCATAATATTTCTGCCACCGAATTCAGTATTTTGCCGGATCCTATGTAGGCCCAAAAGGCAACGATAAAGTGGGTGAATTCATTAGATGAGTGTCATGCCGTCACTAAAACCTTTAATTATTTGCGTTGTCGATTGTTAACCCAAAAAAAAAAAAAAAAAAGTGAAGAGGGAGCCGAAGTCAACTCTGCCCAAATATGATCAAGAACAACAGAGGGAGCCAATTTTCTCGCGATGAATTGTCGAGACATTGCCATATTGGTTGTAGTCTACCTCATCTCTTGGTGAAAATTGCTCGCAACGACCACGCCGCAGCTGGAATGATTGTTAAAAGCCGTGAAAGTTTAGCCACAGCTTAATATCGCTACTAAGGACGACTCACTGTCCGCAAGGACATATTATTTAGGTTTGCACCTTCAGACTGAAATGTTCACCGGAAAGGACACTCGCTGCCTCTATAGAAAATGTACACCTCATTCAAAAGTAAATGACTTTCCTCTAAGCTTGCAGACAAATTTGACACACCAAGAGATGGATGTTCGCGGATGGTGGTGGATAATCCTTAAAATCACCCCTTAGGTCATAAGACTTCTCTTCCCTATGAAGGGCAATTCATTATACAATTCATTCAATATACGTGACTGCTAATTAATGGTTACCTACAGTTGTTTAGCTAGCCAATGGACATATATAATATAGGTAAAAGCCCTTGAACAAAGAGAGACGATCCAAAAGTAATGATAATGAAAATAAAACACGGTGATTATTGTTAAAAATCTTATTTATTTTTCTGCATAGTCTCCTAACAAGCCAATGAATTTATTTCATTTTTTTTTTTCTAAGCTCAGGATTCCCTTAGAAAAAAAGTTCTTTGTTTCGACGTTCCCAAAATGTCTCAACAGCGGCCATAACTTCGGTAAAAGTTACTAAGAGCTAGATCTGGCGAATAGATCTAGCAAGATCTCATGGCATACTTCGTATCTCCATTCGTCGGCGATCACGGTAACGAGCTCTTATTTGCAAAAAAAGGCCTAACTTGCGGAGATTTCAGCGCTCGAATTATGTCGAAATTTCTAACATAATTATTCCTTCAGCGTCCCAAAAAAACGGATGCCATAACCTTTTCCGCTGAACTTGACACTTTGAATTTCTTTGGCGTAGGTGAGAAGGTTCGCTTCCAAGTCATCGATTGTTGTTTGGTTTCAGGTTTAAAATGGGGTATCCATGGCTCGCCCATGATCAAGGAAAGTAACGAAAACATTTCCTAATCTTTGACCTCAGCAATATGCCTATATATGGAAGAGCAGACTCCTCCAAAGTTTTCACCAAGTCGCTGTGTATTTCCTTGATAGACGAGGTTTGTTCAAATATTCCCACTCAGGCATACACTTGCGCCAGCGATTTTTCTAATCCTCGAAGCACTTTTGGTATGCACTTTTTGGTATAGCTTTAAACTCTTCCAGCGATGCGGTCTTTATCTCCTGGTGTTTTCAAGGAAGCGAAAAAACACTGTAGTTGAAGAAAACTTGAGCAGTAATTTCTCATTTGACCGAACTTGGCGTGCTTTTTTCGATCTTGATTCCTCTGGTCACTTCCATTGGGATGATTGGGCGTTATGCCGAAACCATGCAAACCAGCAAATCTGGATCATCATTCACATCATTCAACAGCTCCTGAGAGATGCTCACGACGATTTTTTGGCAAAATTGACCTAATGATTCTACATAACAAATTTCTTCACTGCCTCAACGTTCTTAACCGTTATTGATGTGCTGAGGCGACCAGGGCGGGCATCCTCATTAACTTTTTCTCGGCCTTCTGTGAAGAGCTTGTACCACTTATAAACACTTTTCTTTTGCTCTGAGTAGATTTTAAATTTAATACCGATTCTTTGTTAAATTTTTTCAATAGCAAAAATAACACACCAAAACACGTCTAACGTTATATCTACAAAAAAAAACTAAATATAAAAAATGGCCACGTGGTTGATAATGTTAAGATATGTTAGGAGACATGTGACCCCCCTAAGGTCTCCTTTAGACATTTGACAGTGTAAATCTAGTGTCAATAGTTCTCTTAAAACAAAAGTAAAATCAATAAGTTACACCTCTCAAATAACTCTGTTTCACATTCCACCATAAAATATCCCTAACTCTGCACCTCAGACAACTGAAATTCTCGTGCTGGAATATCGATTCTACTAGTAATAGGTAAATTCAAATTCTTAGAATTTTCATCTGTTGTTTTGACGGCTAGCAGTTGTGTTCACAATTTGGCGCGCTCATTTGTGGAACCTGCGGGAAAAAGAAACAGACAAAAAAGCTTTTAAAAGCCCCCTAAACAGCTTAGTCTGTACTTCATCCATCTAGACTAGAAATAACAAAACCAAAAAAAAAATTAGCCCGAAAGTATACTGCAAAGAGCAAGACCAAGTATGAGTGTTCGTCGGTCGCCCCCGCCGGGGCGGCGCGACTGTTCTTTCCAAAAACACAATACCCGTCCTTATGTACCTGTATCAACTACAACAACTACATCAACGACAACAACAATCCTTACTACTACAACAGCAACAAACGCATACTCATCGACAACAACAACCAATTCTATAGCGTGCTCATCAGTTTTATCTCCAAAGTTTATCTCATCCTCCCGTACGGACATTAAAGACAATCAAAAAAATCAATCCATTTCCACCTCTACCGATCCGGCATCAGAAAGTACTCCCTGCAACCCCACTACTCAAAAAAGAGACCGCTCGTCTCCAGTCAAATCGACTGAAAAGACTGAAAATACTAACAATGAGAAAAAATTCAAACATACTAACCAAACGACAATGAACTACTGGCTAAGCAAGACTCCAGCCTCAATCTCCTCTAGCCGTTTTGAAATCCTTAATCCGGACCAAGACTTAGTAAGCAAAGCAAATGGAAATGCATCTGCGGACAAATCTCTTCAACCCGACAACCATGCACAACATAAAAGACCAAACAAACCTCCACCAATATACGTCCAAGGTGTTGAATGCATGAAAACGCTGAACAATGCACTAAATAACGTTGCAAAAGAGAACTTCGAATTAATGGTACTAAAAAATAATGAAATCCGAATCCAGTCTTCAGACTCTGCACATTACAGAACAATTATAAACATGCTACGCAAAAATGACACAAAATATTATACATTTAAACCAAAAGACGAAAGAGGTATCCGGGTGGTTCTGCGGAACATGCACTACTCAACGGATATCGAAGACATTAAAAACGAACTAGAAAAGAAGGGCCACAAGGTAAAAAACGTACACAACATCCTTCATAGAGGCACAAAAAAACCACTTCCCCTGTTTTATGTTGAGGTGGAAATGGCTGAGAACAACAAAAATATATACGACATAACCCACCTTCTTCAGTGCAAAATAGAATTTGAACCACCACACCATAAGAGGATTATAGCCCAGTGCACTAACTGCCAAAGGTACGGACATACCAGGAATTACTGCACAAGGGACCCAGTGTGCGTTAAATGTGCAGGGATTCACAGGACAGCTGATTGCAAAATCACAGCAAACGAAGGCATGATAAAATGTGCGCTTTGCAATGGCAATCATACGGCTAATTACAAGGGGTGCGAGATCTATAAAGCTCTGAAAATAGACCGCTTCCCATCTCTACGCAAAAAAGTTATCTCCGAAAATGGCGACCAGCAAACCAAAGATGACTCTCACAACGCCAAACAAAACCTAACCTATGCACAAGCTGCCTCTAAACCAATTAATACAGATCTTCATCCACAAAATAAAACCCGTATAACAATAAACGACATCGAAAACACGATTCCTTCAGCAGAAGCAATACAAAATCCAATACAAAATCCTTTACAAACAGTGAGCAAATTAAACCAAGGCAATCCTAGCACTGACGACATGCTTGAGCTTAAAGAAATGATGAAAAACCTAATACAACAAATGACGAACATGCTACAAATTCTGACCATCCTAACAACCAAAATAAATGGATTACATGCATAATACACTGAATATTTTAATCTGGAATGCAAACGGACTATCCAATCATGCACTAGAACTAAAGCAATTTATTAAAGACAATCACACTGATGTATTATTGATATCTGAGACACACTTTACTAGTAATAGCTTTCTCAAAATACCAGGTTACACAATCTACAACACTAATCACCCTGATGGTACTGCACATGGAGGCTCCGCAATAATTATCAACAACAAAATTAAATGCTTAGAATTTGACCAATATAAATATGACCACATTCAATCGACATCAGTCCAACTAGAAGACAAGGGAGGTCTAATCACGCTGGCAGCAGTTTACTGCCCTCCTAAACATAAACCAACTAGCGCTCAGTACAATGACTTTATTAAAACACTAGGCAGCAGATTTATAGCTGCAGGCGATTTTAATGCTAAGCACGTGGACTGGGGCTCGAGGCTATCGAACACAAAAGGAAAAATTTTACATAAAGCTATCTACAAGAACAACTGCAAATACCTCAGCACATGCGAACCTACTTACTGGCCCACTGACCCAAATAAACGCCCAGATCTAATTGATTTTTGCATAGTTAAAAATATTCCATTAAAAGAATTAACGATAAAATCTCTATTTGACCTCTCATGTCCCCTCCCACTCCCCTATACATCTGATATATTCATCTGAAATAAAAAATATTCCTAGTCAACACCGGCTCTATAACCGTAAGCCGGGTTGGGACTCCTTTCGACACCTTATAAACAAAACTTTACTAACTAACTTACCATTAAAATCGCAAGACGACGTTGAACGAGCAATAATTCACTTTAACGAAACAATTACTGATGCAGCTATTAAAACGACCCCAGTAATCAGTCAAAAAGGACATAAATACTATACACCACCTAACATACGACGACAAATACAAGATAAAAGAAAACTTAGAAAACAATGGCAGTCCAGCAGATCACCAGAAGACAAAAAGAAATACAACAAAGCAATAAAGGAACTAAAAGCAAGTTTGAAACTAAACCAAAACGCACAAATAGCTGACTATTTAAAAAATCTCTCCTCGACATCAGAAACGAATTACTCACTATGGAAAGCTACGAAGAAACTTAAAAACAGGATAGCTCACGAACCACCACTTAAAAAACCAGATGGATTATGGGCCAGAACGAATCAAGACAAAGCAGATACTTTTGCTAAGCACTTTGAACAAACTTTCACAAATCCAAAGGACGGTGCGGACATCCCACATCAACCTGACATAAACTCCAGCAATCTAAGGATAAAGAAAGTAAAGATAATCGAAATAGAACACTGCATCAAAAGACTAGACCACAAAAAAGCTCCAGGTTATGACTCCATAAATGGTAAATTACTATGTGAACTACCCAGACAAGCCTTAGAGTACCTTAGAAACATCTTCAATACACTAATCCGAATAAAATATTTTCCCAAGACCTGGAAGGTTGCTCAAATCATCACAGTATTAAAACCTGGTAAGGTTTCCTATAGACCAATAAGCCTGCTCCCAATACTAAGAAAAGTTTTTGAGAAGCTCTTATACGTTCGATTGACTCCAATTTTGACTAACAGCAATTCTATACCTGACCACCAATTCGGTTTCCGCAGTCAGCATTCAACTATCCAACAAGTCCACAGGGTGGTAAATAAAATCACAACTGACTTTGAGGAAAAGAAGTACTGTATTGGAGTATTTCTGGACGTGGCAAGGGCGTTCGACATGGTTTGGTAATAAGGGACTATTAAACAAACTTCAGACCATACTCCCACCAGACTATTATCTCTTAATGAAAAGTTACTTATCAGACCGTCATTTTTACATAAAGTTTAAGGACCAAACCTCGAACATACACCGATCGAGAGCAGGAGTACCACAAGGATCTGTACTGGGACCACTGTTATATGTTCTCTACACTGCCGATATTCCTTCTCCAAGGGGTCGTTCATCGATGATTGCTACTTTTGCTGATGACACCATTCTGATGACTTCGAACGAGGACCTTGAGGTAGCAACAAATCAAGCTCAACATATCTTGGATAATACAATAAAATCGTTTGACAAATGGAGTATTAAAATCAACGAGGACAAAACTCAACAAGTGATATTCACAACAAAACTGAACTACACTCCAATACCACTTAAGATAAAGGACAAAACTATACCAATTGACAAATCAGCCAAATACTTGGGAATACACTTAGACAACAAGCTCACCTGGAAATACCACATACAAAAGAAGAGAGATCAAATAAAAGTAAAATTTAGACAACTATCATGGCTCCTTTACAGGAACTCTAAACTATCGACAAATAACAAATTACTTTTATATAAGACTATCATAAAACCAATCTGGACGTACGGAATCCAACTTTGGGGGACGTCGAAGAAAACGAACACCGCAATTATTCAAAGACAGCAATCTAAAATCCTGCGATGTATTATCAATGCGGACTGGTATATTTCCAATTATGACATCCATCGAGACCTTCAAATACGAACAATAGAGGAAGAAGCAATAAATTCAGGCAGAAGACATCACACCAAATTATTAGTTCATCCAAACGACGAGGTCAACTCACTACCACGGAAAGAGATACTCGGACGAAGAAGACTCAAAAGAACCAGACCAAGTGACATGATAAGAGGGAGCTCACCATAGCCACTACACATATACATATGTACATATACTACATATACTTGTAAATTGTTTTTGAAATAAAGACTGAATGACATTGGTCACTCAGCCTAGTATAAGTCCCACAATCTAACTGTAAAAAAATGTACCAAATGTCCAACTGGACAGATGTATAAAAAATAAATTGGGAGTAAAAAAAAAAAAAAAACAAAAAAAAAATGTGACCCCTAAAAATCGAATGTACATATTTAGTTCGCGAAATTAAAAATGTCACCTTTTGAACAATCCTCGTACATGTTCGTTCCAATTTTCCCAAAAGAGGGTTCTGTTAAGCAGGTGAAGAAGGTAACATATTCTTTAATGAGAGTGGCTTTTTAAAAAGCATTGAGAAATGTTGCCTGTGTTGCGAGACCGTCGCACTGCATTGTTCTCGTGTTTTTGGCACGACCCATCCCTTGATCTAAGGTTGACAGAGATAATGATACAGTAATTTCTATGCTCCGTACTCCTCCTCATGAGTATACGCAAAGGGTATGCCGGTATATTGATTAGATTATTTTTTTTAAAGTTAGGAAATGCGTTCAAAAAGTTGCATGAATGTCATAGGTTTTATTAACCCGATTTTATTGAAGCGAAGTAATGATACAGGACGAAATGATAAATAACGAAACTTTTCGTAATCTATGATGAAACATGGTTCTAGGGACATGAAGTCATAATGTCTTAATGGAAGGGTTCTAAATCGTCAAACTGAAAAAAGTTCGACAAATGAGGTCGAATGTGGTAGTTTTGGGCACACCTAGTATAACGTAAAAGTGCAACGCCGTTTGGGAGAGGCAATCCATTTGATATTTATTATTTGAAAGACGGGATTTAAAGCGTAAAGCTGAAAGGACCAAATGATATTCCAGAGGTAAATTTCCAGAAGAATTTTGGAGATTGAAAGCAACGTTGGCACAATAAAGATTTATTGAAAGTGCACGGGGGGAATTGACGTAGACAAGTAAATAAAAATATTTCCAAAATCCCTAAATTTCGATTGTTTTTTAAATAGATTTCGCAGTCTGAATCACCTTAGACTGGAGTTAATCAGTTCCACTTGAGTCTATGCTAATTCTAAATGCCGATCTTATATTTTGGCCTTTTCAATCTCCACTTCGCTGCTTTCTTCCCACTCCATGTATGTAAACCCCACATGAACCTAGTCATAAGACGTTTTAAGCAAAAAGTGATAGAAGACGCTTAATGTTGAACAAAAGCAAAATGTTTTCGCTATATTTTCACAATTTTTTATTACCTGAGAATAACAGTTCAAGAATAGCATGAAATTTAAAATAACACCCTTTGTTGGATAGTCCTTTACCTTGTCCTCTTCAAAAAGCTTCAGGAGAAGCAGATTTAATTCGCATGCCACAGGGACCTAATGTTTATTGGAGTAGAAACCCAATTAAGGAGTAGCGTTCTCTCTCCCCTACTGTGGCTTCTCACAGTTAAAAAACCCTTTAATTCTTCATGGAGAAAAGTACAAAGGTATCTTGATAAAAGGTAAATTTCTACCAACTATCAGCGAACTAATGGAATCTGCGTTGAAGGAACTCTCCTCGTGGGCAAGACAGAACGGTCTGAGAATAAACTTCCAGAAAACCGAGCTGGTTTTTTTAACCAGAAAAGGAAAATCCCGATATTTGCTTGCCCAAAGTTACTTCACTCAAACTCAAAACGGAAGCCAAGTATCTAGGCATCATTCTTGATTGGTAAACTTATAACTTAAACTTTCCTGGAAAAGGAACTTGGAGGAAATGATGAAAAAGGATTGAATGCTTTTTATGCCTTGAAAAAGATCTGCGGCAAAAGATGGGACTTGCAACCGTACATCATTCATTGGATTGTCACAGCAATCATCAGACCCATTATAACTTATGGGGCCCTAGTCTGGTGGACTGCTAGCAGCACGAAAAGCTACATGAGCATGCCCAACAAGGTACAAAGGTCAAACGCTGTTTGTGCAACGGGAGCTATAAGAAGCACGCCGCAAGCAGGGTTGGACATGATACTTCATCTCCTTCCTCTGGATTTATTCATAAAAGCCTGCGCTGCAAAAAGCACTCTCAGACTAAGGGAGTCCTCTTTGTGGAAACAAGCCAACTATGGACATGCGGCCATACTCAGAATAATAGATGACCTGGGAAAGAAACATGGTTCTAGTAGCTACGACCGACTATATTTCCCCCCACAATGACTTCTCTCTCAAAATAACAATCTTTTTCCCCGACAGAGATGAGTGGCTATCGAACGCCGTGATCAACGACCACGAGATTACCCTCTTCACCGACGGATCGAAAATGGAAACAGGCACTGGGGCCGGATTCTACTCTGACACCCTGCACAAACAGGAGTCATTTAGACTCCCTGATTTGTGGAGCATCTTTCAAGCAGAAATCCTAGCAATAGAGAATGCAGCCAAACACTTACAAGTAACCGATATCCCACCATCCGATATCACCATCTTTGTAGACAGCCAGGCTGTACTGAAATCAACAGGATCCTGTACAACGAGATCAAAGGCTGTCATGAAATGTCGCGACTCACTGAAGTCCATCAGACAGCACAAGGCAAACTCTGCTGGGTCCCGGGCCGCAGCTCAATCGCAGAGAACGAAAGAGTGGACGAATTGACCAGCCAAGGGTCTGAAATGGACATTAGCGAAGCGGACACGTCGCTGCAACCACCGATCAGTGCATTATACCGGATAATAAATGACACAATAATAAAAGAAGCCAACTCGTCTTGGCTCAACACGAGATCAAGATCATCGTGGCCACAGCTCAATATCGCAAAAACAAAAAGCTCTTGGCGCTGGACCGAAACTCTATCCGTATGCTCGTCGGAGTGATCACAGGACACTGTCCCATCGGAGCAATGCTCCGGAAATGGCACTCGGGATCCGGCGATCTCAGCCGGAGCTGCGGCGATGAGTAAGAAACCGAGGCGATCCGAGGTGGTTTCAGCCTCCATCTGATAGTGTACTCCACAAATGAAGAGAATCACAATGGGCCCTTTGGCCTCAGAGTGGAAGTGATGTTCAACCATCACAATCCCCTTCCTTAACCTAACCTAATCTAAGGAGTAGCGTTAAGGTAGAGGAAAAAAACTAATTTTCAGACCTTAAACAATTTTATCTCTACTTTAAAGCATTTTCCAGATAAAATAACACAAAAAAAGCAAAACTTACATGGTCTTTGGAAGTCAGAAATATCAGTAAAATCGTAATTATTTTTCCTATGAACAGCTGGCGGTGAACCTGCACTCGATGTGTCCGAATGTGGCTGAAATCAAAAGCAAAATAATCATCCATAAAAAGGGAAGCAATAAAACAGCAAAAAAACTTACCGGCGGTGGTAGACTCTGCGGTGGTCTACGATCCGAGAAGTTCTTATGACCACCACCTACCGACGAATCACGTATTGGCGGTTTTATTATTTGTTCTCTAGAATTATTAATATGATCGCGAGGGTAATTGTATTCCCTGTCGGGCGTGGAAATCCTCTCCTCCGGTATTGACTCATCATCTGTTGTTGTATCTTCACGTCGAGGAAGCAATTAATTTTCATTTATTCAATTAAAAAATTATTTTTAAATTTTTTTATTGTTTCAAAAGTAATTAAACAAAGTAAAATCAAAATAATAAGTAGCAAGACACAAGGACATTACAGCCATTTCGTAATAAGATACAAAAAAAAAATAAAAAAATAAAACAAAAAAAATATACAAGACAGTAAGTAAGAAAACAATTTTAATTATATTTAAGGTAGTTGCACAATGTCTGATTGCTGTTGCTGCGAATTGCGATGCGATTGCCTCGCTCGTGAAAGTTCTGTGTGAGATGATTACTTTTTTGAAATTGTGTTCATTTCACATTTGTTTTTTTCTTTTGAGCATCAATCACTGCATTCTCTGCCATATTGGGGTTATTGAATATTAAAGAAATTAAAATAAATTTTGTTAATTGTTTTGGTTAGGTTATGTCTGTGTTAAAAAGTCTCAAAAAGGCAAAAAAACGGAAAAAAGTCGGACAAAAAATCAACAAGACTTTACGAAAAGTAAGTAAAACAAAAATCGTTTCATGAAGAATGACTTGGCTGAAATGGATGTGTGTGATTTAATACCTGACCGACTTACGTTTCGTCTTTATATTTAGCTTTTTTTGGATTTGTTTCTGTTGGTTGGGTTTGTGTTAGAGTGTTGCAAGAGTCGTATTACTGGAATTTTCACAATTAGCAGATCTGATGAGTGTCATTTAAATGCAGTAATTGTACTGAAAGATGGAGAACCAAGAGCAAAAATACCGACAACTTTCTGTTTATGAATTGAATAAAAAGAAGTCAGCCAAGACCGGGTAATGTCTAATGTGAACATTTCATTTAAGAAGCGTTCCGCCATTTACACCTACTAGTGTTATCGATATCATCTCATACTATCGATCAAATTGAACAGAGTAATATTACTCCATTTGACGAAGGCTGATAATCCTTGTCTAATGGGGTCTTTGCAATACTAAGTGGTAGATTTGGAAGTTTCAAAAAATAAACTTTGTTTTTTAATAGTACATCATGTTAAGACTTTTTTCCACAGCTTCACGTCAATCAGAATAAAACACCAAAAAAAAACCCTTTTTAAAACAGGTACCAGTAAGACCGACCGGCCCGGTTACCCATTAGGGTCCACCGCTTAGGAAGAACCTGTATATGATACCCTTTCACAGGAAAAGGCTCTAAGAATAAAAATTGCAATGATCTCCAGAATACCGCCTGTTTTTTTAGAAAACACTTTATTTTTTCTGCTTTTTCCCCAAATTAACACGATCTTTTTTAAGAAAGATCAATCAACTCGATAAACTCGACTGAATTCGCCTCTGATACCGTCTTTAAGTAAGAGGATAGCAAAAATGTCGATGCAATTGCCACCGACTTAATCTCTAGCATGGACTAACAGCAACAGAACAATAACGTCTTCTTCAAATGTTCTCGATTTGACCCCCTAAAGCCCCTTCTGGAGTTCCTCAAGGTAGTCATTTTCGGTTCTCCTATTCTCATTCAGTACATCAGCGACGTCGGTCACTTATTCCTTTCAAAATTTATCATTACTTCTCTCAATAATACAATATAAATATTATCGCATCAGTAAGCTCTTGAAGCTATGACTTTGAATTCCTACCCTTGCGTGCCAGAATTACCTCGAGAAATACACTTGTATTGTACAAACAAATCGGAGAGTAAAATGCTGTGGAGAGTCATCAATGGTTTTTCAGAAGCCTTCTGATACTTCTATGCGTATCAACATATTCTCCAAGAACTTCTTTAGATTTAAATGAATTCTATTGTTTATAATTTACGTGGTCTTTCTTAAGGCACAGCATGGGCGGAAGGGAGAGAAGGTACTCATGCACATTGGTTTTAAATGCCTAAGTGGACTGTAACGAGTGTACAATATTGGACTGGGAAGAGCATTTCATATATTCGTGTGGTTCGGTTAAAAGGCGAGTCTAAATTTAACTGTATATCCGAAGAGAGGCTTAAGGGTAAATTGATGGGCATTCCTAACGTGACGAGTATTGCAGTTGAATTCCTTACGGGAAGGAATACAATTGGCTATGCTCGAGCGCATTGTTTGTTAAAATAGCGATAAAACAATGATGGAGAGGAAACATTACATCGATTTTTAAGCGAGTCATTCATTGTCTCCTATAAGTTTTAACGCCGGCTTTCAAATTCTATCTAACAGGTGCAGAGAGATTTTTGGTGCACCAGACACGATAGGAGCGCTGTATTCAAGTTTGGAGCCGAAATAAGCCTTATAGATTGAAGCCAAATCAGAGGGGATGTAATATTTCTCGAATCTAGACATTTCACAGCGTTTTTGGTAACCCTCTATATGCAGTTATTCCAACTTCCAAAATTCATACTTTATGTGTGCATTTCCCATATAACACCTTAATGACATGGAAACAAAAAAGTTACTGTGAACTACTACCAACGCGACAAAATTCAGTCGAATCTCTCGAATCCTATCTAGGACAATCACCCCCGGAGAGTAGTGAACGAGCATCTTCGACACAAACCATCTGCACCCTGTCCAGATTGTATGACAAACACAATAAGAGCGTATACTCTTGAACCTGCGCGAATCCTATAAAAAAAAAACTGGGTGTAACGCATATACCAAGGAAGGAAAGTTTTTCGGTTTCAACGACACAAGCGCCATTCGATGCATTCACTTCCATTCGACTGTTCATACCCCTACATAATTATGCTATCGAGGTCGGAAGTTGATGTGCTTAACATACGTTGTCTTTCCAGGAAGGCCGAATAGCAGGGACGTCTAGCAGTGGGTAGTTGAATCTATTTCAAGGCCATTACAGGAACTGGTACTCAACATAAGCACTTTGTAGCGCATTTTACATAAAGATCCTGGCTTGCACTCTAATGAGCTCCAAGTGACATAAAAATTTAAGTCAGTAGATCAACGCACAACGGTGTACTTTCGCTGAGGAGCTGCTGAAAATTAGGAAATAATTTTAAAATTATTCTGAGTGATATGGTACATTTCCAAAAGTCATATAAATAAACAAAACTACTGCAACCGTTCCAAAAATTCAAAAGAAATCCTGAGACAACCCTTAGACAGTCACAGGGTACTTTATAATGAATTTCTCTGACCAACAAGAGTTTAGGGAAAGAGATGAGACGGCACCCTCTTTTGCGGGATAGGGATTCGAATATTCCCGGGGCTTGTAATGCCAGTTATAAAAGGCGTCCTAATGGATCCCACGAAAAAAAAAAGGCAGAGTTAGGCGAAGAGCTGATGACTCTGCATTACGCACACTTGCATCACTACAATAATAAACTATCACAACATCACGCTAAATACAATATAAAAAATTGTTGACACATCTTAATGTTATATATGTATTTGGATAAAACTATACGAAGGTAAACTAATTCCTCGATCGGATCTCCGAGTGGGAACTATCCAATAGAGGTCATCAACGAGAGGAATGCACTTAAATTAAGGATAGACCTATGGACCGTACGATGATTGTACAGACCGGGTACTTTCTAAACAGTATTCAACGAAATAATTAAGCATAAATTGGATATCACAGCGGTACAAAACTAAAAAACAAAACCACTTTCAAGCCGAATAACCGTTAAGGACGGGTACACTTTCGTTTCTGACGGTACGAATGCCCATAATCTTGGAACAGGTCTCTTCATCAGCAACAAAAGTCCAGAACGTAATAGACCTAGTATTTTAAAATGACCGAACGTCGAATTCGGAAAAATCGGGGTCTTCAATATAGCTATGTATAATTTAAGGCTATGTGTAGTTCACCAACTATTCATCGATTTTAAAAAGGCATATGACTTCATACATCGATCGAAAATGTATTATATCTAGTCCTTGTAAAGCTGGGAGCCCTGAAAAAGGTGGTAAAACGGATATAAGTAAACAAAGAACGAGTTAAAGAAGGAAGCGCCTTATCTGAAACATTCGAGATATGTGAAGAATTGAAACAAGAAGACGCCTTGGCACCACTTCCTCTTAATTGGGTGCTGGAAAACGTAGAGATTCAATAGAGATAAGGAAAGTGAGAGCTTACGCTGACGATCAGGGACTCTTGTGAGATAATGAGGAAACAGTTAAGGGTAACGCAGAAAATATAATTTTTTTTTATAATTCGTTCAGGTTCAAGAGTGAACGCTCTGATAGTGTTTGTCACATACCCTGGACGGGGTGCAGATGGTTTTTATTTCGCAGATGTTCGTTCACTACTCTCCGGGAGTGGTTGTCCCAGATAGGATTTGAGAGATTCGACTGAATTTGCGTTGATTGTAGTTCACAGTAACTTTTTTGTTTCCATGTCATTAAGGTGTTATATTGGAAATGCATACAGAGTATGAATTTTGAATTGATCTTATGCTGCGAGTGTTATGCCTTCGTCAGCATTTTTTGATCATCTCTCATTCACAACTTATGTTGTTGCATAGTTTTTCCGTATAGGAATTGTTCTTGACTATGGAAGGACTTGAACTACAGACCTTCGGCTCAACCATTGCACCTTCTGAGCCTTAGCCTTAAAAGCAAATGAAGAGAAAACCAAATACTCGTATATGGACTTGGATCGATCTAAACCTCGCACCTGATTGTACTCGACAAACGCTTTGAAAAGATGGACGAGTAACATGCTGCATACGTTCAAAACAACTGTTTCGTTCCGTAATATCAAAATCTGTATTTATAATTATGGCAGCGACTTTTTACGGATGGAAAACTTGGTCTCTGACTAAGAAGGGAGAAAATAGATTTCAGATTTTACGGAGAATTTATGGTGTAAAATAAGACGAACAAACAGACGAAAAACTAGACAGTAAAGAAGCAGGGGAACTCTAGTCACCTCCGGCTCCGAGTAATAAAATCGCGAAAACTAAGATAGACAGGACATGTAGAACGAACAGTAATGGACGGATAGTTAAAAGATCAATGAGAAAAACAAGAGGGCACAGTGGATGGGAGGACAATATAAGGAAGGACCTATAAGAGATGGAACAGAACAGCGAACATGCAAGGAACACACTTCGACAGCTTGTCGAAATACGCAATGAGTCTCTGAACTTCCGAGTTCAAAATGGTCGGTAATAATAGTAATAAATAAGGCGACAGAAATGTAGTAAGCTAAGCGGCTGAGTACAATATTTTTGTAAGATCTACACTTAGTGAGCGTAATGAATAGAAAGGATGAAATACAATTCGATGCCAAGCTCTTGAACCATGTGTGAATGAATGAATGTAGCTCAAATACATTTCGCAAAGATATGAATGTTTTTTCTTGGGGACTATGAAGAAGTTCTGGTAGAAGAACATTGCAAACACTGTTCGGTTGACGAGTTTGGTTAATCGTTTCATTCACGGCACTTAAAGTAAAATATCATTAGCTGGAAGCTGGTATTTTTAGGCAGAAAGGAGTGCCTTACGTACCCACATTAAAAAATAATGAAAAATTCCTCATGAAGGTGTGTAACTTCAGTAACACAGTTCCCACCAAATGCCGTTTTTTTTTTTTGGTTAATCTTAATTTATAAACAAACGCCAGTTAAATGTTTCAATAACTGCTATTACGTGTGCATTTTGTGTAAATCTAAACAGATGGTTGAGGCCTCTGATACAGACAGTAATGCCACAAGCCTAATCGTATTCAATTCGAAATACGGCGAAATTGCATGAATGTGTTATGACATCAAACTACACTGATTAAGTCGTTATGGTTTTTGGGAAGTAGTTACCGCATGGTTTCTAGGGGCGTGAAGCTATTTAGCTTGTTATGCGGCACAAGCGAAAAAGTTAATACGCAATTTTAATTACCAACGAAGACACATTAAAAATTCATTTGTTCGTCGATTATTAAAAAAGTGGTCAGATAATTATTAACATTCGTAAATCTAAGTACGTATGGCCGTAAAAAGGAAAAAGATACAATACTGCAGCTATAAGGTCGGTAAGGGGAACAACAAATGTGATTCATTACTCAGATTCGTTTTCATAAGCGATATTGCCAAATCTGCAGACTTGGCCAAACGTATCAGCCATTCTTTATTTTTCTTTCATTTTCTGTTGTACTTTTAAATGATTTTGTGATGCAGAGTTATTATTAGGTACTTAAATGCATTTATGTTGCTTTATCAAAATCGTATTTTGTTAGTCCTCCACGGACTGTAAACAAGATTGTTGTATCGTCTTGTAGTATGGCCAGACGAATCAAACATAAAGCTAAGCATCACGCTGAAGCAATTTTCTTTTGCTGCAGCTGCACTGGTTTGGTATTCATGGTGAAACATTTGTGAGCAAAGAATTTAACCCAAAACGCGCGGTATCAACTGTAAAAAATTGCGGAGGTAATGAACGGAATGGGAAAAGTTTCATTAAACAATTCGGTAATGGTTGCCATCTTATGTTGTTAATAGAGAATTCGCTGTTCGCCCCAATAATTCTCTCGGCAATGTAATCATAACTACATCAAGTATTCCATAGGGAAACCACATTGGCCTGTTATTGTTTCTGTTGTACGTACATTAAATTCCACAACTATTAAAAACAAATTCGAATCGGCTCCGTATATAAGTTGAAAGTTTTAAAATGTTCTGTAAAAGAAATTGAGATTTTTCGATTGTTTTCAGTGCTGTATGAGATGGACTTATTTGGATCTTGGTGTTACAAGAATGATTTGGAATTCAGTTTCTCTGAACACTCCAATAATATGAGGGTAAGGTGAAGAGTTGTCCTAGTGAAACATATTCTATTTTCTTCTTCAAACAAGGCGAATTTCGGCAACTACATACCTAGTCAAGATGGTTGGAGTGATATTCGTCTGTAATTGTTCTGTCTTTCGCAACGTAATTAATTAACAACATTCCTTTCAGATCTCAAAACACGCCATGACCTTTCCCGCAGATGCGATCGACTTCCCTTTTTTTGACTGTGAACTACCAACTTTCACCCACTGCTTGGACTGATATTTTGTTTCTGGCGTATAGTGGCGGCAAATCGCCGCGAAAAATAAGTCGGATCCTTATTGAATTGTTTCAAAGATTACTGCGAAATTGCTAGGTGTTCCGCACTCTTTCTTCTAATGTCCCCTCAGCCTTAGCTGTGTCACTCACCTTCACTCGCCTTTTTTTTTTATAGAGTTCGCAAAGAATTATGCTCTTATGGTGTTTGTCACAAAATCTGGACGGGGTGTAGATGGTTTGTGTCGAAGATGTTCATTCACTATCCTACGGGGGTGGTTGTCATAGATAAGATTCGAGAGCTTCGACTGAATTTGCCGCGTTGGTTGTAGTTCACAGTAACTTTTTTTTTCATTTTCATGTCATTAAGGTGTTATATTGGAAACTTAGTATGAGTGTTATGCCTTCGTCAGCCTTTTTGATCATCTCTCATTCATAACTGATATTATTGCACAACATATAATAAGGATTTTTGAGGGTTGCCGCGATCTAATCAAGGCGTTTTATTGCTCTTTAGTTCCGCTAAGATTATAATACTCCCGCGTAATCTGTTTTTATGGGGAGTCCGGTTTTGGTTCTAGAGGTTTTGCATGAACACTCTCTACCTTGGTAGCACCTACATATAAGCTACTGCCGTTCGCTATTAGGATAGCAATTTTCAGGCCACAGTTGCAGAAAATAAAACATTCACTTTTTTAAATATAATACACAATTCGCAGTGTAAACTAAAAACAAAAAAACAAAATTTGGCGACTGACTCTTGCAACACAGTTTTCTATACCTGTTTCGGCAACACATGTATACCTATAGTACATCCTACAAATGTACCATATTTCACTTAAAAAAAATGAATTGAAAAAGTTTTTTGTTTTGTATTTTACATTTGTTTTGTGTTTTTTTTTCATTGTGTTGGTTGATCTCACCTGTATCATCATGATCCCGATCAGGACTACGATTTAAAACCGAACTACGTTTCGATGGCATCGGCAAACTCGGCTTTGGCCGATTCTTAAGAGCGGCCAGAGCTTGTTGCACCGCTTCCTGTCTAACTTCTGTCGGTTTTACCAATTTATTTATTTTTTTATTGTTTTTCAATTAATATTTTTGTTTTAGTTTATTTTGAATTTTATTTTTTACGATTGAGTGATGAGGAATGTTACACATACGAGATGCACAAATATAGTTTTGTTGTGAACGGAAGTTTTATATATATTTTTTTCAATGAGAAAAGAAAGAGAAAAACAACTCCATTTTAGAAAAAAAGTGTTAACCATCGGATTATAAAAAAAAAAGAACAGAAAAATTAAAATTTACGTATGAAAGTAAAAAACTGCATTTGGTATAATATTTTTTTTGCATTTCGAAAAGGTGTATGGGGAGAATAACGATTAGAAGATAAATGACAAAACAAGTGATTGGAAATGAACAAATGCGTGATGTGAGGAATGAAGTGAAAAAAGATGTAAATTAAAAAAACAAAACAAATGAACAAGAAAATGAAAAGAATGCATGCAAAACAGATGCGAAATTTGTGAACGTTAGCAACAACTACATGAAAATGTGCAAACTACTGTCAAAAAAGCTTCGAAATAAATACTTAACACGTTTACGATGCTTTCGACTATCAAAAGTGCCAACCAGTAAATGTAACGAAATTTGTTATATTATAAAACACTAATAAAAGAAATTAATTAAATTAAACTAAATGTTGATGTCTTTGTAAGTGTGTCTTTTAGTGAATTTCAAAATGCTGTTAGTGTAGTTTTTTAGATTATTTCAAAACAGCTTTTTTTTGGGCTGAAACGTTGGCCTTAACTTTATACTTAATTCATAAATTTTGTTTCGTTGTTCTTTTGCCAATAATCCAATTTTTGGCTCTACTCGTAGCGTATTATCTTTACTTATAAATTTTTAACGGATAGTGTTTTAAGAGGTTGTTTTTTAGTCAAGTTTTTTTAAGCAAGAGAACCAGAAACCAAGAGCCCTAAATACTATACTAAGTGCTATACGAAAAGGTATGTATTTGGTGGGAGTTGACTGAGAAATAGCTATTTGGTGAATATGAATGATGCTGATGAAGAAGCAAGCTTCTCTGACATAAAGCAATCCTCAATGAAAGCGTTCTGAGAAAAAAAAACAGGTCCATGAAGTAGAAAAAGCTTTCTAAGTCTTTGTCATGTGATTTTAAGGTAAGCAGGAACTTGGCCATAAGAAGATTTGACCTGAGTTGATTTTACTACCACAATCGATTGAGCCTCAAAGGTTATTATTAAGCTTTAAATAGCATAAAATATATCTTCTTCTAGAAGGTCGATTCCTTATCTAAATTGAAGCCTAGTCATGTTAAAACCTTGTCTTGTTTTGTGTTGATGTGATCAGCTTATAAAAGTGTAATATGGCAAAACGTTATATTTTCGAACCTTTCGACCGCTTGGACTCACCGATCTATTGTACTATTTAATTATTTGAGGATACTGGTCGAGCACTACGAGGACTCCGGGAGCTATCAAAGTCGTGCGGGCTCGAATCATGGGCAAATCACAGAAAAAGCAGAAGATCTTGACACGAAAATGAACTTTCGCAAAAATCCACGTCTAGTATCACTAAAAAAGACTTCGAACTTAGTGCCAAAGTCACAGTGGCATCTGCTAACAGTCGCATTGAAGTAAACACGTAAGCAAAAATCCAACAACCTCCTAAGGCGGAATGCTAAAAATGCTGACAATCGAGAACATTTATACCGTCGATGAAACTTTTAATAAAGACTATATGCTCAAACTTCAAAAGAAGTTTTAGAACTTATTCCAAGAGTTGGAAAAAGCCACCATCCTGCAAATATACTGGGGATCGAGCTCGATTATTGTGGAAAAAGAGCCAAGAATTCGGCGGAAGTCTACCATATTATTTTTTGGGATGATGTCTTCAAGCCTAACGTTCGCAAACAAGTGCTGGACATATGAACAAAATTCTGCGCCAGACGAAAAGCACTCAGGTGTGGCTAAAAAAATGTACTTGACTTCATATCACCAGATCATTGGGCAGCTGGCGATTCGAATCTCAACTTTCCGATTGATGAGGTTTGTAAAGCTATTGATGACTGGCCGTGCGTCAAAGTCGTGCTTTAAGGCAAAAGCCGATAATTTCTAATGCAGCCTTTCATAACTTATAGCTACATAGATATTCGGCGAATGTCTTTCTTTTTTTTACTATTTATAACTAGACTATAAGAAGCTGACTGCCGAACTTTGGGAAGATGGTTCTCATGCTGTATGAAAATATACTCACAAACTGTGAAGAGATAGCTCGAAAACTGTAGTAAGACGTTTTACAAGGTGTAAAAAGAGCATCGCAAGTTTTAGAAAGATGCCTTCAGGAGTCTCAATACTACGCTATTAAAGATAGTTTACAAGTAATAAAAGACTGCTCAAGGGCTTGAAGAGGCTCTAAGAACATGACTTACAAGTTAAAAAAAGCGCTTAAAAGCCAGTACCCCGACGACTTAAAACTGTTAATAGATAGTTTACAAGCCAGAACAATAGTTGCTGGCTCACAAATTGCAAAAAAGCGCATTGCAAGTTATAAAAAGATGCCTCATACCGCGCTTTAAAAGAGCAGGCCCATAATCCTCATGCTGTGAGATTACAAGTTTCATAGGTACCTTATAACGTGACAGTTCCCGAAAATCTAAAACTGTTTCAAAATGACTTACAATAGCTTTATTATGAAGCCTTAAAAGTTGTAACAAAAGGACTTGAAGGTGTAGGAAGACTGCGTGCAAGCTGTAAGGTAAATAACGTCGAAGCCTCATAAGCACTTGAGGCTTGAAAGCTGTAAAGCTTGAAAAATGGAACTGTTTACTGAGCCTTAGGAGCCCTTAATGAATTCTTTATGTCAAAAAGAAAGGCAATAAGAGAAACATTGACAAAATACATTTGTAGACCTTTAAGGTCTCTGATTGAACCGTAAGGGACGCAATCGTGGCTTCGATTTTAAGCTTGAAATTTCTTAATAAAGGTAAAGACTTTAATTAATGACAGCTTACTAAAAATAGGAAGAAAGTTAACCTTATTTCGCAGATTATCCGTCTATAACGCACTTGAATACTAGTAAGCTGGTGGATTCCAAGAATCTGCGCAACGTAATAGTTTTGAACAAAAACTAAAAGCATAGCCCAATAGATAGCTTAAGACTAATTTAGCCTCAAAAATCTAATTTCAGAACTAATCTACAATCTATGGTTACATGACTAATGAATTTCAATGAGAGTTACATACGTTGATATAAATTCGTTAAAATCTCTACCAAGCATTGGTTAGTAAAAGATATTTCGATAATAGATTAATTCAAGATCAAGGACGCCCGTTTACGTCTACGATCGATAAGAAGCACAAACACGTATGAGTACAGTAACTAGATAGATAAATCAAGCGATACACGCAAGTTAAAATTTGTTCGATTCGTTCAAATCGGGATTAACATGAAGTATAGGGTTAAATCAAAACATTTTAACCACGAACAGAGGAGCGGGAACGAGAGGAAGGTTACGTTACATTGAACACGGACAGGAATTCCATAGAGTGAGAGAGAGAGAGAGAGAATGTAAGAAGTAGTAGGAAAAACGGTATAAACAGGAGTAGGAGATGGAGATGGACAAACAAAATATCAAATTGCGTTTACCACTTGTATAGCGGCTTTCGTGCCTTCCCAAGCGTCGACTGGGTCGATTATTTTGTGCAGATTGTGCATTTGCATGGCTATTGGCATTGGCATTGGTATTCTGACCGTTCTTACTTTGATCAGTTTTAGCAGTTCGTTCAGCGCTATTACCTACTAAACATCCAGACGTTGGACCGCCCATTGCCACCGTACCACTCGGCGACTCGGATTTGCTGCGACTGTTGCCATTATTGTTTCCATTTCGATTGCTATTGATGATGTTCTTACTACTCGCCGATGACTTGACTGCCTTGTTTTGTTGCATCGATTTGACGGCTGCTAAAATTGCACTTGGTGCCACAAGATTAGCAGGAGATTGTAGACCTTGCTGCTGCGACGTTCTGGTATTTAATGGCACGTGTTTGCTAGGATTACCGGACGATTGTTTTTCCATGCTGGACGAACCGCTGCTGTTACCGCCGCCCGCACTGCCACCGCTGCCTGAGTATTTGCGTGTTTGCAGCAACGGCGACTGGGGTATTGGATTTTGTGCTGGTTCGGGATTTATGAGCCCCTTGTACGGTCGGCATCCTTTGAAGTTCGATTTGGCTGCTATCTCCGCTGAGAGTGCAGCCAACTGACTGGACAAATCTACGCCGGAACGTTTGACGTTGGAAGAAATAGGACCAGCTGCTGGTATATCGTTTTTTTTTTGTGTTTTTGGTTCGTGTTTATTTGTGGTTTAAAATGCAATTTGACCCAAAGTATTAGAAAAAAGAAAAGAAACGAAAGAAAAAAAAATAAAAACGTAAGAAAACGAAAATCAAATGCAAAAGAATAATTTAAATTAAAATAAATTCAATTTGAATGTAAAAAATATTAAAGAAATATGTTAGTGGTTTAATAGATACATGCAATTATTAAGTTGTTTTGGAAATTGTCAAAATATTTTTTTTAATAATTTTGGTAACACTAATATATTTTATTAGCATTTGACTCAATTTTATTTGCAAAACTAAGTTTAATAAAATTTATTCAACATTTTAAACATTTAAACATAAACACAAACAATAAACATTTTAAATAATATAATATATTTATTTAAAAACAAAATATATTGAAAAAAAATTGTAGTGAGTACCAAGTTGTCATTAAAACAATAAAAATAACAGAATGCAAAGGAGATACAAAAATTGTGTCTTTGAATGATGTGATCAAAGTGGGTGGCATGTGTTTGCCATAAAAAAAATGAACTTTCTTTTACCAGATAAAAAAAATGAAAAAGTCCACCATAATGTCAACTATATTGCCAGCATTGTTAGCTAGTATCTAAAGCAAAGAAACTCGTCTGCGCACGTTAATTGTAGAGCGCGTTTCCAACACTACAGACCTCACCAAAACGATTAAGTAAGTCGGTAAGGTCCGTGAAGTTTATGCTGGCTCCCGTGCCCTTTATTTTAAAAATAGTCATGATAGTTAAAATTCGCTCTAGAGCTGAGAGCCTATGGTGCAAGCTAAACTTATTCTTGTGTTACTTTTTTTTCTATAAACCCATTTTGATATTTTGGTGAATTAATAAATTAGTGAACCACTAATCCAGGTTTCTGACTGTACGAGAAACCTCTGCGTTTTCGCCATGATTATGTCGATTTCGAAGCTATATAAGTTAATATCAGCGTGAGCTTCACAGTGCCCTGTCTAGAATCGAGATTAATGCCAAACTCACCCGATTGTAAGGGTCAGCCACGAAAAATTATTGCTGCTCCATCTAGGTCGGTAGTATCCATACCGAAACCTTTGATAAAAAAAAAGCAGGACTTAAACGGGATGGTGCGCAGCTGTATGTGCGTAGTTCACTGGTCACCTAGGAGGCAAGAATTCTTTCAAATATATTAAATTGCTCAAATACGCAGATAATAATAACACAGGAGGGCGAAGTCAATAAAAAGTTTATGAGCATTGTGGAGAAAACAGCTTAAACAGCCGGTAAACGAGGCTACCATCATGCAATGAAACTTTACCTTCGAGATGGGTACGAACTTTTATCCTACACTGTCGTTACAGCTTAGAGCGGCATTTTCCACAGCGATATTCAACTTAGTATTCAATGCAAATAAAAATCAGTTTGAATTGATTTGGGATAAGTGTATAGATATGAAATGTGCGGTAAATATCAGCAAGTGGCTCTAGACGAAAAAATAAAAAAAATGATTTTTTAGATGGCGGGATGGCTATCTTTTTATAAGATTGCGGCTAAAAGCCATCGTGCGACTCATAAAGAAAACAGGAAATTTAGATCCATTGGATAGGAAAAAAAGGCTCAAGGCGACAATAGGAATCAACCCAGAAGACGGACAGACGGAAAGATCAAAATAAAAGTGCTCTCAGTATAAGAGCAAAGCTACGGTTTCACCAGGTGACCGAGTGGCGAAACGATGGTAAAGGGTTTTTCAAAATGCGCCTCGTTGCTAAAGATAATTTTTCGCCCAAAATTGGGGTCTTCTTTGGTAACCTCTGAAGCCCAGTCAGCGAACAAACGGCGTTGTCTGTGGTCATGAATGTTCAGCTCTTCGGTCAGTTGGATTTTGTACTGATGTACGCCCAGGTTCCGATGCAAAATTCGGCAAATTGAAATCTGCGAAACTATTGTGAACGATTGTTGAATTATAATCATAAAAGGCAAGACGCCAAGAACTAAACATCAACCGTCCCTATAAATGCAGTCTGGATCAAACCTACCTATTAGTGTAATGCTGTTTGTGGAATGCAATTCTAATTGTCTCCCTCGATTTTATGACGAGACCATTCAATTATTATGAATACTACGGATCAACATCGGATAAAAAGTTTGTGCACCGTCTTCACATTTTGACTTCACATCCCCCTCGCTCCTTCATCATTACAAGCAATCCAGTTATCTGTGTCCGAATCTGTGTAAAGAACCCCGATAACCTCAGCAATTTTCCTAAAGCATCCGAACTCAAAAACCAAAATCTTTAGCGTTCAATAACTCTCCAGACAAAGTCAATGCTCCAGACATCTATTAAAATGTATGTCTCCAGGTCCCATTAGTCTTGCATGCCTGAGCGTATACAATGACCTTGCAGGGGATAAATATTATTCTCCCACGAGATGAAACAACAAGAGTTCGTCACCCCGTACAGTTAGTCAAACCCCGACATAGCTCAAAGAGATCAATTCGAAATCCGAACACGCCCCGACGACACCCAAACCAAAGAGCACTTGCGAATAAAGGTCACAAACATTATGCTCTGCAGAAATGATATTTTTAATCCTTTTCTTTCGGTGTTCAGTGTCCTTAATCCTAAAAGATACTTATGTATATACACAAGAGCTGATTTCGCAGTGAGTGAACTCTCCTCGAGTTTTGTATTTAAATTTCCAGTAAAACACGTCATGTTGAAAACAGATGTTCAGGAGTAGATAGACATAGGCACGAGTATGCGACAAGTATTCTTCATTATTATGGATGATGTCAATGCACTTGTTAATCTCCTTTTTTGTTACTAGATATCCTTGGGGCTTTTTCTGTATGATGGAACCCGAGTTACGATTCAATTCTCTATGTTTGTGTGGTTGTGGTGGCGTATGCACTACGATTGTTTTGTATTGTGTCTTGTTGGTAACGATGATTCGAGCACTTTGCTCTGCTGGCACAGAAGCACCACGATGGAAAGTATAATACTTTGTTTGTTTCAAGATTAATGAGAAGGTTTTTTGAATGGCGGCAAAGGATTTCACTTAAATTGTTGAAACGAAATGTTGAAGAGGGAACCTCGAAAATACGGAGCATGGGTCTTATCAGGGTCTTGTCAGGAAAGTCGTTTTGGAATATTGGTCGGAGAAGTGATGTGAGTTTTTAAGTGAATCCCACTTTTTACGTCATAAGAAGCATACAATTTGAAGCCAATGGGAGAATAGCTAGTATCATATAGCCTGCCTCACAGAGAAAGCATGTCAATGACCATTTACAGAAGACATCCATCACTATTGCTTATCCAATTTGTACATGATTGAGTTCAGGAGACATCGGAGAGAAGTTGAATAAAAACAACTACTACTAACCTAACAAATTACATAGAATTCAATACTTTAGAAAGAGACAATGGTTAGTTGTTTAGAAATTAGAAGAGAAAATTGCAACTATAGGGTTAGTGTGAGTTTGTTGTAGGACTTGACAAAAGTTATCCAAAAACGAAGGAGAGTAGAGAAATAAAAAAAAACGGACTTGCTATCTCACTAGCTTGAGGCTTTGAGAGATTAAAAAGGTTTTTCCACCTCTTTTTACAGTATTGAAAACGACTGCCGAAACGGGTTTCTAACTTTGAGCTAATAACTTTATTAAAGAATAACTTCACCAAAATATGGAAGACAAGACAAAGCAAGGACAAAGCATAATTTTTAGTGCCTAGTCGATCATAATTTTTTCTTTCTTATTACTATGGTCACATCAAGACGCCTATAGAGTTGAAATTCTGTGATTTTTGCCAAAAATTTAAGTCAAAATAGATTCTTTCACTGATTCGAGCCATGAACTAAAGGCAGGCTTGCGGATAAACACTTAGTTTGAAGCATATTTTCAGGCCCTCAACAACACGTAAGGTTTACGTCTGATATGAGTATCGAGATAGAATTCGCACCACCTGCAAACATTTTGGTTAGCCTTTTAAATACGAGTATAGACTTCGACCCTGGAGAAGGAACATATTTTAAAAAAAAGGTTTAGGTAGAGCTTTAAAAAAAGCATGCGAAATCCTTATTCTTTAGATTGGGAAAAGAGCGTATGCACAAACTCAATAAGGCTCAAGGATTAGAAGAAATCGATACAATGCGGGTTATGGGCATTTAGCATTATGCTTCACATCCTCCTCTTGGACAATTAGCCACCTAGTCACTTGTTGTACATTTTGGCAAAAGAAAGAGGGCTATTAATAACCTAGACCATAGGGCCACAACAGTATTCTGCTACACTCTCCTACAGACTACACTACTTCCCTTGTCAATTGTGTTTACTATTCAGAGAGAATCTACATTGCTGGCATCAGAACGATCAAAAATTAATATGCCCAACCACCTCCCAGATCCCTCAATCAGGTTTTAAGGTTAAGTACTGAGATGCATGAGTACAAGCTGCCGCAGCAGTTCTTTCTTCGCAGCACTGCTTTCTTCAACGACACGAATCCGCCATCAAAGCTCTATTATAAACCAGTTCCTGGCTTGTCATACGGTTTAACATTCTATGCCTAGTTGCAGGTCAACCGAGGTGTGGTACCATGCCATTGAAACAATATTAAATGAAATGGCAAAATTCAAAAAACATCGTTGAATCTTTGGAATCTACATTCTCCACTTCGGCAATATAGCTAGATGGCTTGTAAGTATCGACTTTAGGTTGGATTTAATTTAACCAAAAACTTCACGTAAAACATGGCCTGGACTACATATGTAAAGGGTGGGGCATCTAGTGAATTTTTTTTTTTAAATCATAGGTTATTTTGACACTGACAGCTGTTTCCCGCTAGAAATCTTGACAGAAAATCAGAATCATACCTCCGCGGAACGAAATGAGTCGCTTTACACTTGAACAACTTGGGGGTATATTAAAAAAGCATACACCGCGCCTGCTGTACGCAAGTTTGTGCAAAAAGTTTGTAAGACTGGTATGATAGTAGCACATATGAGAATGTGGCTGCTGTGGCCGAGAGTGTGAGACTCAATTCACGAACATCAACTCGACATCGATTTCAACAGCTCAACATTTCACGCACTAGCCTGAGGAGAATTCTGCACAAAGATCTCGGATTATTCGCTTACAAGGGCCAATTGACTCAGCAATTTAAGGCGCGCGACCATCCGTTTCGTTATCGGTTCGCAGTTTGGGCTTTAGAAGTGGACAACGATTTTGGGCGAAAAATCATCTTTTCTTGAAGAAAACTATTGTGGGGAATTGTCGAATCACTATCAGAGAATATTGGCATATCGGTTAGCTCAAGCCATGAAATTTTTTCCTTATATTTTGGACGTGAAACGTGTCAGCAAAATTTATTTGGAAATTGTTAAATTTTGACCAAAAGATTCGTTAAAGGAACATTGGTCAGAAGCTATTGAATGACGTGAATAACGGCCCAGATCTGCTATAAAGGGTCATCACTGAGGTTGAAACATGCTAACGGAAGCGATCAGAAGAGCGAAGATATCTCACTCACGCTGTTTTTCAAAAGGGGTTTGTTCCCGTTATCAACGAAGTTTATAAGCGCCAAATATGCATTTGTTCCAATTATATTAAATAATTTTTTTTAAATTTTTCGCCATGGCTGCACTTTCGCCGGATGTTGTAATTTACAGATTGTTAGTGGGGCATTGGAAAATTAATTTCACAAGCATACGCCTTGGTGATGGGCCTTCCTGGTACAATCTACTTTTTGTGAATCTCAACAACCTTAGACATTGACATTCTTCGTATTTAATGACCTTAAGTAAAGGAAAACAAAAACAAAAATATCTGCCATCAACAGAATCAAGCATAAAGGACTCGCACAGAAAAGCAATCTCACACTTCACATCCAGTCAAGTCAAGACATACATAGCACTATCCTTCAAAGTTAGAGAACAGTTTACTTTTTCCTCCACCTTCTTACTTTTCCCTTGGCCCGGTGATAGAGCATCGCAGTCAAGATGAGAAACCGTGCGCCATGCAGGTTCATTCACACTGCCAAAGAAAAAGCAAGACAATGAGACAAACAAAAAAGACCCACCACCAACATGGGTATGATGCAGTTGCGGCGGAGTCGTGTCCAAAGGATTTCAGATTTAACTTTTAAATGAGGCTTTAAGGCTACCGCATCAACCAAGTGAATTCGCATTAAATTCGTTGAAGGCGTCGCTGAGTGCTTTTGCGAGTGAGATCCTTGCCAAGAAATTGGCACTAGAAAAAGCAGCGAGTAACTAATGAGTGCTAAGTGCTGGGAATGTATGCTCGCATCTATGTTGACTTGCTGACTTGTCGACTTTATATAGCACGTCCAGGATGATTAGGTTCTTTTTGCATTAATGCTTATGCACTTCTTCGGATGCACTTTATAGCATGCAGAATATTTCATTTTTCCATCGGACGTTTTGACACATTGGAGCAGCGCGGAATGGCATAAATCATGACAAAACTGTATGCGAGACAGGGGTTCTGTCCGAATTAATTGTCATTCTTACGGGGATTAGTACATGTTACTGTTTCTTAATGTGACTCTATGGAAAACGAGAATTAGAATATTGGATTTCAATCAGCAAGAGCCAAATGGATCGTTCTTGGAAACTGGAATATGCCTACCTTTGCAAACCGTCAAAACAATCTAATTCATTCAGTGAACCAGGACAGAATGAAGTGGAATGTAAAATCGTTGTTCGGTCTTACTTATATGTATATGCAAGCTCTTAAGTGCAAATCATGATTTCATTAATTATGTCTGAGTGAAATGGTTCAAAGGAGTATTGTTCTTAAACCACTTGTGTATTCATGGAAAAGTTAAGAGACTTTTGTTAGGTAGATTGCGTGTGATACTTTCTCTGGAAGTGTCATTTGCCTAATAAGTGTTCTAGGGCAAGTGGCCGAATTAAGGAGGAGTTTCTGAATGAGTTTTAAAACTTCGAAAAAATTGGAATATCTTTTACTCTGAGAAACCTAGCTATTTGGTTGGTATTCTGTTCAATGAATGTGACAAATGTGGGATTTATTTTAAGTACATATTAATCCAGCAGCAGAACTGTTTTTATTAAGCTTAATTATGCTGTGAGAAAGCATTTATGGGAGAGCCTAAATGATTGGTTCTTCTGCTAGTTGTTTGACACAACTCAGCTTTAATGTCGCCAGTGGCATATCTTTGCTAGCGAACTTCTCCCTTTTAACAGTCCATTTCAACCACTTTGTTGAGCTTGAGTCTGTAGGTAGAGGGGTATCCGGCAAAAGATATCATTTTATATATAGTGCCATTGTTGAACTATCGACATTCAACTATCCTTGTAATGACCATTGACAAATAAAAACAAGCACACCGCGTTGAAATAGTGAAAATTCACTATAAAATCGGTGAATATTTTATGTTTTTGGATATCTTATGGTTATTTTAATTGATAAATGTGAACATTTCACTGGGTGGTGATGAGAATATTCAAACTCGTGTTCGTTTAGGAGAGTCATCTGAAAATATTGCGCTACAAGGGAGAGCCTGAATCGCTTCACAGCGACTACTTTGTGCTTTGGCTTTCATGGTTATAAGATCTAGTTGATACAAGAATTGAAGCCAGCAGGCCATTTACGACGCCCCACTATCGCTGATTGGTTGCTGGATATTAATAAAGAAGATCATGAAAACCTACGGGAAATAGCGGAACAACCTTACCGGTCACGAGTAACAGTTTGGTCTGCGGCTGTTACTGGGTCAGATGCTGAATAAAGTGCGTTATCAAACGAAAGGGTTAAATTGACTGGAGAATGTTGTATTCTGTTGTTAACCTCAGAGTTTGTTTTTTAGGCTAAAATAAAAATATTGCCATTTTTGATATAAAAATTTTCCTTTTGATTTAAAATGACACCTCTTGTTGAATGATCCCAATCCTAGCCGTCATGTACGGTGCAATTGCAAAAAAGCCAATTGACAAGATCCATTATTTATATGTGAGAAAACATGACTACATGACTACAACATCACCTCTTAACTGTGTAATAAAGGGAGAGGCAGACAGACCAACCTCCAGTATGGCAAAAGACTACGAAAAAATTCGAAAACAACGCTAAGAGATGATAGTAAATGTAATTGGAAAACCCAAACTGAATTCCAGGCTACCTAAGTACTGTGTGAAGTTAGTACACGGATGAACCAATTGGAAACAGGGGCAGATGTCAGAAATCGACAAGATTATCTGGGAATGCCCCTGTAAGCTCAACAAGTTTAGAATACTGGGTACCGGTCAGTGTTGTATGGAAGAAGATAAGGTAGCCGACGGATTTGCTGGGAAAGGTTGAAAATATTAATCACAAACCAAATTTTAGGGGAACTCCGTGTCCTAAAGCTTACCCTCCTTCTCGAATTCGATTGAAGGGGAAACTGTGTTCCAAAAGATTGACGTTAAAGTGAAAATCCACACTTAATTTCAAACTAAAACCAGCAGGAAAGCACATTAGACACTGAGGTTACTATATCAATACAGTAAGACTGTCAGTTGGGACATGATCATTGTCCCACACTCTACGGAAATAAGCCTTGAAAGGTGAACAGTTAGTTGGTTGGTTTATTATGAAAAAAAGAAAAATTAGTTCATGGATGTAACTTAAATTATTGCGATATCCCACTTGGTACTCTTAGAGATTGAAGACCAGTGTAACGATATGTAACACCTTCGACAGCTAAGAGCAAACTCAGCACAAAGGTTAGTGAGAAATGTGTGGATACATGTTTACCAGCGTGCTACCTGTTAACAAGTATGCTTCGAACATTTCTACCAATATAACGAAATAAAAATCGAGTGAAATAGACTACATATCACAACCCTGAAAATTATAAAATATTTTACTTTTTGAACACACCTGCAAGTGTCGGCTGAAATGTCGCAGGAAATAGGGTAAGGGACTTCAAAAACCATTCTTAAAATATGTAACGTAAAGTCCATTCCCTGTTTTTAGAGAGTCGAAGTTTAGCACAAACCCTAGAAATACCAACTCTTGTCAACAATAAACACCTTTGCCAATTACTCCAGTCTTCTGTCATGTGAAATATGTGGCCATCCATTACCGCAAACTCTTTCTTATCATTTAAAAATAAATGGCTCCACGTTACATGCAGCGCAGCGGAATATACCTTGCAGGACTCAAAAATTGGTGATAAATTGTTCGCTCGTGGTGACAAATGGTGTCAAAAATAGGTTTATGGGTTACTGGTTTATCCTAACTGCCAGCTTCTCATAAGCTTTATCAAATAAAATTGGTCTGGAGACGATATCAATTCGAGATTTTTTCTAGTATTTTCCTAAAAGGGATGATTTGGAGTTCTATGATCTGGAAGCGCGGATATATATTAAATCCCAGATAACGCCCTAATGGGAAGCCAATAAGAAGAATTTATCATAGAAATAAGACTCTAGGTTGAGTATAAATACATATCCAACAAAAACATATTTACTCTACCGCACTGCGCACATGATCTAGGCTCAAATTATTAAGCTTCATCAAGTGTAATATGCTAGTGTCGGCGTTCAATATGGGGTCGGTAATGAGCAAGATATAACAAGGCTATTGTATATTGCTATCATTGTAGACAAAGATTTATTAGGGACCAAGTCTTTGAATAGTCTACGATTGCACTTATTGAAAAACCATGGCTAAGGATAAAAGGCTTTCCAGGAACGCCACCGGATTTGCTTTCAGCTCTTATGGCTCATGCATTAAGTAAAGTTCGCTGATTTTATGGAGAAAAGTTCCTAAACTGACTAATGCAGTTCCCTATTTTTACTTGAAAGATGGTAAACAAAGTCAAAGACTAATTCTATTTTCAACACCCACATTTTGCCATAAACGAACACAATGCAATGTAATCAACTTCGTAAACCCAAACACAAGTTTGATGCAACTCTTAAAGGAAAAGCATTTTTTCCATTTTTTTTTTCGCTAAAATGTAAATGATACAATCTTTAAGCGAGCGCTCTGTGGTGGAATGCGTGCATGAACATTACAATTACATTCATTAAAAATGTGCAGAAAGGAAAAGAAGCAAAAACCATTCATTACATCTGTTGTTCGCCGCCTCATACGAATACTCGTATCTGACGCCACACGAGCTTTATTCAACTCTAGACGGCCCATTTAAGTATGAATAATGTATTCGACTTACATGGTTACATCAGCTTAATACAATTGCTGTGGAATTTCGGTACGAGTTTCTTCGTTTCCATATCCCCATATTTAATTTTTATGACGAAAGTAATGGAGTTTGTTGAGGAAGGTACGAGTACATATGGTTAAATTAGAGATGCGGCTTAAGATTGTAAGTTTGAGAATAAGTTGATTGTAACGAGTTTAAAATTTGCAGACAGCGGCGAAGTTTCCTGTAATTACTCGAATATTTGCATTTTTTGTGAATATCTAATTCATAGTTGAGACGATCTGACATTGTAAACTGTGATTTAATTTAGTATGGTCTAGTTATGGGTCTAGTCCATGCGATAGTCCGTAATATGTATGCTTTTGTGTATGAGTGATAAACTACTATGATCAAATAGTAGGGAGATTTTGTTTATAAATTTTATAATCTTTACTTACTTTTCCAAATCTACTACGACCTCTCCAAGGTAATCCCTCGGTGCTTAAACTGACGCAACCCTAATAATTTTTAGATTAATGGAAAAATTTGAATTTCATTTGTCGATAAAGTCCCTACTCCATCGAGAATTTGGGGCCGCCACATGGGCAATTTATTGGCTCAAAGCAAGCCTTAATAAAGAGCAAAATAACTTAAACCATCCAAATTTAAGTAAATTTAATATTAGAAGAAAAGACTTAGGTGTGGGTGAATAGCAGCGGTAGAGGACATTTCTAAGACAGAGTTCGGTAGGTCTTAAAGAGTGGAGTTTGCTTTGCGCAGCAATCTGTACATTGCCCCATGATAGCTGAGTTCGTTCGATTCTCTTGATGTGTAAGAGGTTGTAGGTTGATTAGTTTGAAGCGATTCTTATAAGGAGGTAAATTGTACGTATCAGTCCAGAAAAGACCACGAAGGGCAAAACGAATAAGCATACGTTGTGCGGCCTCAATGCACGCAGTGTGGATGCCGTAACAGGGTAACCAAATTTGACTAGCACATTCAAGAAGTGGTCTAACGAAAGTAGTATTCTCGTATAAGGATTTTGTGACGTAGAGATGCGAGAGCTCATCGGACCAACGTTTTACAAAGCCGGGGGCGAAAGTGGCACGTTTGTGAAAATGTGAAAGCGAAAATTAAGTTATTGGTCACAGATAACACCTAAGTCAACCAAAAAGTTGACAGAAAGAATCACTTCATGATTGATATGTGTAATGTAGGGTTTTTTTTTACATCAAATTGTGAACCTGTTTAGTTCAGATTGGAGATATCATCACGTCTGAGGGCTGTCTTTCATATAATGAAAATGTTCATGATCGGATTAAAGGGTCTGTTCGGTGAACGACTGGCGGAAGAAATGGGCAAAAAATTTGGCAACTATTTTCGGATAGTTGAAAGAAGTATTGAGAAAAAAAAAAAGTAGAGGGTCAGTTATCAGCAATAGTTTGTGCATTTATAAAGAAAAATGATAGAAATGTTTGCTGATTGTAAGCTCGGCCATATGAACACCGCTGATGCTGAGCACTCTTATCGCCCAAAACCAGTTCTTGTTCTCTAGAAAACATAAAAAAACAAAACACATTTTGTATGTATTTTGTATGAACTGCTCAAATATTTAAGAAAGCACTTTTCGAAATGGGTACCGCGTTTACTCGCGTCCACGAATGAGACTGCTGTTTGGAGCTATTTCATTGCAATAAAAATATTTTTTTTTATGTGACAATGGATGAAACATGGGTTCATCACTACACTCCAAAGTCAAATCAGCAGTCAACTGAGTGAATAGCAAAGGGTGGAAAGCTTCCAAGGCAACCAAAAACACAAATGTCAGCTGGTTAGGTTTCGGCTCCATGTTTTGGGATGCACACGTTATTCGTCGATTGAGAAAATTAGAACCATCAATAGCGAATATCGCTTGATGAAGAAAAGTAAACTTTCCCTTAAACTTGCAGTGTCAGTTTGCTGCAACAGTCTTTCGTATTCTGCGAGTCTGGCACAAAGCAGCTACGGCCTGATTGCAGACCTGAAAAGAATGGCTACAGAAAGCGATTATGAACGATCACCGGATTACAATCAAAGGTCTTGTTGACTCATGTCATAATTTTTCGCCGATAGGGTCTGAACTCTGTGGCAACTAAATTGGTTTCAAAATTGTTGAGTTTTGAACAATAACATACAGCGGTGAATGCAAATTGCTCAGGATTTAAATTGCCGATTTAAGCCAATAATAATGTCGAGCTTCTGAAAAGTATTTTACCAATACACTGCAATCAAATTCTTGTGGCAAAGATGCCGCGATTAAGAAGAAGTACTACCAGAGCAGCGCCGTTTGCACGAAGGAATTTGAACAAAGCCTACATTCATGGCGAAACAATTGATGGTATTTGTTCATAAATAGTTGCTCCAAAACCATGGAACATTAAAAGTTGCCACACTTCAGCTCCGTGGTTCAGGTAGTAGTTCGTTGGCTTTTGGCATCGATTATATATGGTTCGTATCTTGGTAACAGACAAGTCATCGAAATTTTATTCTGCGGTGTTTCTCCTAAGCCGGGTACTGACAAAACCACCTCTAGAATACTTATCTAAGAAAATGTTGATTTACATTCTGAATTAAATAGGCCCAAAGGAAGTTGAAGTAATTTTATATTATAATGTTTTCTAAAGAAAACCTACATTGTTGCATCCAGTATCATCCTAAGCCCATTACCATAAATGTCAATCAATAACTTACACTACTTCTCCCTTGTTTAATCCCTTAAACACAAGTTCTAAGCATTTTTCATCCATTGATCGAGTTTCGCTATCTTGTCTACAACGACTATTTCGATACGCATCACATTTTCCAACACCCACTATTCCTTATCCGTCAGTGATGAAATGCGTTTTCTTTTATTGATTATGGACAACATTTACATTTAACTCAATTACATCCTGCGTAGGAAAACACATACCACATAAGAACCCAAGAAGAATCACCAAGCCCCCTAATACGTCTTCAGAGAGACACACATTAAGATTTGCAGGGAGAGAGTTGTAGTACCTACCCGACCCAGCATGGTCCATCGACAGCACATGTCTAGTTTCAAGATTTATGTGAAGCACATTGCCACTAAATAGGTCACTACTTACATAGGTTCGGGCAAATGTTGCTGTCGCATGAATATGTCATGTGTTGTGTATTCAACGCCGATAAGCCGAAGGGTGGGTGAATGGGTGATGCTGTCACCGTATATTTGGGTTTTTGCTTCTTTTTTTCTAACCCTTAAGGTTAAGCTTTTATTTTTATGGTTCATTGAAATGCACTCGAAGGAGCTAGATACGGATTATCTTTCTTTTGTTTTGTTATTCAATGAAAATGTCACACTGTCCATCTATGAATGGAAATGAGGTTATGTTTTCGAAGGGTTAGGAGGATTGGGACATAAGAAAACGTGATTCTTCAGGCATAGTTTCTTTAGCGTTTAGAGATGCATGATGAACTTTGTATAATTCTAACACCCTTCGCAGATGACCCATAAGCAGGGGCGTTCTTTTCTCTTTTCTAGACATGTGGGGCAATTATCTGAATAGGAATTTCAAAAGATACAGCGATGGCTTTGTTTGTTTTTTGTTTTTTTTTTGTTAACTTGTAAAGTAGTTGGGATTCAGAAGACCCACAGGGAAGTGATGAACGTGTGCATACATTTTTTATGAGGGAGATTTTTTGATCGAAGGCGGTCAAGTGGAAAATAGTACACAACATGGGAACCTAGTTTGAGATGAAAGTCAAAAAGGTGTCGTTAGGGCAAGTTATGGCTTTACTTATGTATATGATTTGAAGAAATCCTTTAAGGCCTAGCGACAAACTGAATACATCGATCAGACCGGTTCATCGTTAATAGTTAATCGATTATCGACTAAAAAATGTCAATGTTGCCAATCGAAATGGTTGGAAAAAAAGGTTCTAAAAGCGGACTACGTGGTTATCAAGATTTTTCCTTTATCACAGAGTGGACTTTGGCCAGAGGCAGCCACCTAGACTAAGCTCTATCCTCCAGTACCAAATATTTAGACATCATTCCACATCTAATGCTCAAGCGGAAGAATTATATATATAGAAGTCCGGGTAGAAAGCTAGAGAAGCCTAGATCAACACAGAAAAGGGGACCCTGACAAAATTGTTTTCTGTATGATCCCCACATATGATTCGCTAATTTGACGATCTGCACAAAATGTACAACCCAGAAAAGCTCAAAAAGGTCAAATTACCGGCATGGGGTCTATGATATGATGTCACCTTGCGGTTTTATCCTACTCAACGAAACGAATTAATGGGCACCTAGACTCAATGGCCACAGTTCTCTACTCCTGCCTGCGAATCTGAAATAATCCTAGGTTTCCTTAACTTACACTACTGCGTCTTTTGAGAACTTTAATAGAATCTTCTTTTCCTTTTTATCCCGGCGTCGTTATGGTCAGAAGTGTAGGACCATAACCTTCCCACTTAACTGCATTCCTACTGGTCCGCTTGTGGGGTCCGCCGGTTTGACCTCAGAAAGTAGCGGCAGGCTTCCCGGTTTGGGATTACTTCATCGCTGAGGCCAATCAAATGCTGGTGTTTTTGCATTTGTTTGCACCAATTGTTTTTCGGCCTGCCTTTTTTGCGTGTTGAAATTGGAATGTTGATTGATAACGCCTTTTGGACGGGGTTCAAAGGATCTCTCCTTTGAACATGGCAATACCAACTGAGTCGGTCGCGCTCTATATTTCTTGTGATGGTTTCTTTTACGTGGAGGCTTCCTCGGATCTTTGAACTTCTAATTCTGTCACGCTTTGTTACTCCCGCTGTCATGCGAAGCATCTTCATCTCAGTTGCCGTTAATTTGCTCTCATACTTTTTGTGCATTGTCCAGCATTGTGAACCGTATGTGAGCGCCGGGCGTACAACTGAAGTGTAGAGCCTTCCTTTCAGCTTAGGGGGAAATTTGAGAACTTTAATAGAATATCAACTTTTAATATACATTGATGGCCCCAAGATGAAGCATGACAAATTGCCGACTCAAACTAGCTAAATGTTTCTGTCTCCGTAATCTCGTTATTCACAAATTGGCACCAAAATGCTAATTGTAGTTTTATCACAGCTCCTTTTGTATGGCACACGAATTCGAACCTTTCGAAAACGCTTCATGTGAGCATGTAGACCGAGGAAAACGAAATTCAATCTAAAATTATAAAGGTTTCTCAACAACATTCACAGACTCGGTAGATATGAAACCTTTCAGTTAGAAAGGGCGACTACTCCAGACGGATTAATATTTCAGCTGAGTAATTTGAAACAGGTGCTTATTATACCAGCTGAAAAGGGATATTGCCCGTGACTCAGGATAATCTTGAAACTTCTGAGTAAATCAATAAATATAATCTAAATAGAAAGGTGAAAAAAATAAGGGTTATCCAACAAGAGTTGAAATTTTAAATTTTTAGCCATTGTTAAATTGCCAACACTCAGCAATCATTGCGATAACTTTTGATAAGTAAAAATTAGAGGGTAACCAAGTATAGGTCACATTCGCCCAACGTCTTAAAATAGTGAAAATGAATTGCAAAAGTTGGTGAGATGGTGTGGAAATTGTTCGTAAAGTTCGTACTGCTTTTGATTAGCCTAAAATTGATGCAATGGATGTTGCCCAGGTTTGGATTTGGCAGAGCGCCACGTGTCATATACAATAGACGGCGAAACAATGGCACTATTGAGTGGCAATTTTCCTGAAAGATTAACTTCTCAAAATGGAGTCATCAATTGATCGCCGAGATCGTGATACTTATTCCTATTAGACCTATTTCTTTGGGGCTATATTGAAGACGCCAAAAACTATTCATTATTTTGTTACTAACCTCAGAGCTTGTACAATACTTTAGATTCAAATTAAAACATAAACTTTCATCAAAATGTTCCAATTTTCTATTGGCTTAAAATTATACCGTTACTTTGGTTCCTACTAACGCCAAGTAAATTAGTTTACAAGCCTCCAGAAGCAATTGCAGTTTCGTGGAATTTTTTCAATTTCGAATTGGAATGCAAAAGTAATAGTGTGATAGCGCTATATTTAAGTGGAACAAGAAGGCTTTCATTAGAGCCTGACAGCACTTCGGTGTCAATAAACCTCTGGTTTCTTGAACCGTAACAGATTTCAACAATATAGGCAGTGCTGCAAAATGTTATGGTGGTGGTAGCATCAATGCCAGAAGTGGTTAATAAACGAAGGCTCGAATTGAACGAAATCCTCGACGCAGTGGCAGGAATATGGCTGCTGCGCTGAAGATATTGGAACCTCTAATAAGTTCTCCTTGTTTTTCAATAGATGACGTTATCTGACCTGCCTGCATGTAATGTAAAATGCGAATGCACCTAAAAGAAAGTACTGTAGGCAAAATGGAACGTCAGTGTAGATGCTCGTATTTAAGTTCGCCGAAATGTGAGCAACTTTGTTTCCATAGCTTTAAGCATGTCGAGTTTCGTGCCAAGAAAGAAGTATTTCTGACGAGTTTTATTGCACTATTTCATTTTAAAAGAGTGTGCTGCTGATTAACGGTGAACATGCCCTGTCGGAAACGACATGCAGGAAATAGTTTCGGCGCTTCAGAAAAATTATTTTGATATTGAAGATAGAGAAGAAGTCAGACGCTAGCTGAACGTGTAAAATAATTACAAGTCGAAGGAAAGGTCATACGGAAATTCGAGTCATTTATTGGTAACTAGAAGTCAAGGGCAACCGATTGTCGTGGTGTGGGCGGCAGCCATTAACAGCCATTACACATTTTGGGACATTTTACACATCAAGATCAGCTCTGAAAGTGATTTGGGGAAAAGGATTCAGAGATTTATTGTCATTTTTAAGAAATGATATTTCAATTAAATTTTCAAAAATCACTGTGTGTTATTCTACAACAAAAAAGCAAAAAACATGATCGGGAAAAAGTGTGTTATGACAAGGTAGCGCCTTTAACTGAAAAATGAATTTCTCTATCTGAAATTGACAACATTTATTGATAAACTAATCATGCTTAATAATTGCATTTTCATTGCAATCATTTTACTACTTGCACCCTTGTCAAATACTTTTTTTGATCGCTGTTTGTCGTTCCACTCGATCTGCTGTGGAAAATGTTGACGAAATATTGTGAAAAATCCATAAAAACGGTTTTGAATTATTTGCGTAAATCTGGACACACTCTTAGTGTTTGAGTGCCGCGTCAATTGACTGAAAAATTTGATGGATCGAATCAGTGTATGTGACACACTATTGAAACGAAACGAAATTGTCCTATTTTCCCGTTTAGAATAGATTTGATCCATCAATAAAAAGGGCATTGTCTTCCATCATGACAAAACCAGATCAGACGCTTCTTTAATGACGCAGCAAAAATGAAGGGACTTTGGCTGTGAAGTGAAGAATGCATCTACGTATAGCCAGAACCTTGCACCTACACCTAATGATTTATCATTTCTTTCGATTTCACCATAAAATGCGTTCCGGAAAGCCCCCTGCTTAGAATAGAAAATGATTCTAGGGGCTTACATTCATGAAGCGTGGAACCCATAGCCATGTCGAAAATTTAAAACAAATTCTAAAAGCATATATCCACTCAGCAGCCTGGTTGTCTCTAAATGGTCAAACCGCCAACCAAGACGACCGATTGACGCAAGGCACGGGTCAAACATCGTAGATGAACGAACATTCAGGGGCGCAAAGGTTGACTCTGACCATCACCTGGTAGCAGTGTGATTCAAAGCTCGACTGTCCAATGTCAGAAAGCTGCAACCACCAACAAAACGAAGGTTATACATTGGGCGACTACACGCAGAGGAAATAGAGAAGAAAACCCAGAGCCATTCGAAGAACTAATCTCCTCACCCACCCAGTTTAGAAGAAATTACCTCAGCTATACATAAACTGAAATCTAATAAAGCTGCTGACCCAGGTGGTTTTCAGGCTGTTATTTAAAATTGGCAGTGATGTTCTGGTAGAAGGATGAAAGCATGCCTGACGACTGGCATAACAGCTGTATCTACCTCATATTCAAAAAAGGAGATCATATGTCTTGCTCCAACTAACGAGGCATAACCCTACGCAATGTCGTCTACAGGTTCGTATCCAGTGTACAATGCGAACATCTTAACCCGTTTCTTCATAAGCCAGATCTTCATATTCCGCCAGATGCTGGAAAAAAACCCAACGAATTCCAAGTGTATACTCATCACCTTCTTTTCGACTATAAAACAGCAATCATCGTCAAGAGCTCTTTGGGACGATGGCCGATTTCGATATCATGGGAAAATTGATTCAGATGTGTCGCGCCATACTGGAAGACTCGCGATGTATTGTGTAATTTGGAATCCATATCTTCGAACCTTTCAAAACATGCACCGGATTTTGGCAAGGAGATGTGCTGTCGCGATTTCTTCAATTTGGTCCTTGAAAGGATAGTGAGGCAGGCAGGTATCGACATGGAAGGCACTATCTTCTTCAACAGCGTCTTACTGCTGGGATACGCGGACGACATTGACATCATTGCAAGCTCCCAGCGCGTCGTAGTAGAGGCATTCACGGCAATTGAAGAAAAGGCAGGCCTCGTTGGATTAAAAGTAAATAAGGATAAAACAAAATATGTACACATATTCTGTCGACTTAGAACAATGTCAAATATCGCCTTGGGCAGAACGCAACTATCGACAGAAATAATTTTCATGTAGTTAAGGAGTTTGTCTAACTCGCAACAAATGTTAACTCCACAAATGACAACTTAGTGGGGATCCGACGAAGAATCATCCTGGGCAACCGGTGCTACTTCGGTTTGTCAAAAAAATTTCCATCGGATATATGGTCTTGCTTGCGAGGAAGGCGAATGGAGGAAGAGACACAACCGCCAACTCAATGATGTGGATGTGTCGGGTAGGCAAAAATCCGTTCACTACATTGGCTGGGCGACCGCGCTCCAGCAAAAAGGGTCTTCGAATCCCAGCCACCTGGTTAGAGAACGCAAGGGAGACCGAACCTCCGTTTCAGAGACCAAATAATCGCGGACATCAGGAAACTTGGACTCTCCAATTGGAAGCAGCGTGAACGGGACCAATATGAGTGGAAGCAGGCTCTTATTCAAGCTCAAACCCTCCAGGGGTCGCTAGCCTGATAAGTACGTAAAGTCAATAAAAAAAAATACGTTTTGAAAAACCGCAGTTCAACTAGATCAGCTAGCATTAGCTTTCAATCAATTTTTTTAATGTAATGTCTGGCTCAGCACATTTTTTTAATAAATTGTTTGACCATCTATATATTAAGTTTAAATTATAATGTTTTTATATAAATCAACAATGAAATATCAATCAAATCAAATTTTAAAAAATGAATAAAAGAATAAAAAAAAAATTCGACACACAAGCTAACACTTTTTTTGTTTATTAATTTCACTCTTATTTATAGATATTTTGACAATTTCCAATTTTCATATTTTTCTATATACGAAAGCATTCAAACATACATTCAGAAAAAAATAAAATCATTCCGCAATCAAATTGAAATCGGCATGCTATATTTGCGTGCAAATGTTGCGAACACCTTTTATCCATCACACCAGACACACATTTCAATATTTACGTATCCAACAAATTTATATACACATATAACCCACAAATTGTATCTTATATCTAAAGTGCTACGAAATCAATCAAATCACAGGCTCTGTATACGTGTATCCGTTTACCACAAGATACCTGTACGCAAGGCGAAAACACAAACAGTGAGAAAAAAAATAAACAAACCAAAGGTAAAAGGAAAATGCTTCATCTACATAAGGATAGACACTAAGTATAAGATAGAAAAGCAAATAGTCGACCCCGACCTGAGTGATATCGCTTCTCGTTGTGGGTGACTCTTCGTTGTGTTCTTCGTGTTCGATTCTGATGATGTCCGCCACCGCCACCGCCGCTACCACCACCACCACCACCACCACCGCCAATTCCTCCACCGCCACCACCACCACCTCCACCAATACCACCGCTTCCGGAATGATGATGGGACGATGAGGATTTGTGGTGTGAACTCGAATGACGATGGTGGGCTGATGGCAGTGATGGAACTTCAGTCACATAGCTATAACCTTCGCTGGAAATTGGCACTCCGCCCGGACCTATGATGCCGCCACCTGGAATGCCGCCGTTACCACCGCCATTTCCGGTCTGTTGTTGTAAATGTTGATCCTTTAGATTGTAATATGGCGGCATACCACCACCAACCGCACCATTGTTGCTGCCTCCATTACCGGCATTATTACCCACGCCAACTGCAGCGCCAACGCTACCGATTCCACCACCGCCACCTTTACAAAGTTTTTAGTTTTGTTTGATTAAGAAAAGTTAGATAGAGTGTTAGTTAATGAATTAGGACAGACACATTTCATGCACACGCTTACATCTACATACATATGCATACCACACCACAGTAGGGAAAGGATATTGACACATTTTCTAAGCAAACTCGCATGCCGAAGGATAGAGCTTCGCAATCGACGTTATTGTTCTTGTTGATTTTGCTGCCGAATTCCAGTTCAGACACAGGTAGCAGGAAAGTACTCGTATATGGTAATGAGACAGGACACGATAAGGTGAGACGACGTGATGCGGATGAGTTGAAACTAATTTCGGGCAGATGACTTATTCCTGGCGACTGGTTTTACTTGACACGAGTATGTCACGTCACATGACGTAAGGATTAGTGGAAAGTATGCTTAATGGCGTTAGGTGTGAGTGACATGATCCTGGCCTACGGGTGTGAATGATTCAATCTTGTTGGGATATTTTTAGCGAAACATGGCATTTGACATACGGGGCTACGAACGAGGGTGATGTAAATGTCAGTGTATGTGGGCGTTTGGGCTTATAATAAACTTTTGGTGTCTCCTAATGGAGGTGTCACTTGGTTTATATCAACTGCCCCGTGAATTAGTGAATGAGCACGTATTTGTGTGGTATTTTTAAGAGCGTTAGAGGAGGTAACTCGTTGAAGTGGACAAGTGACATGGAAAAGGGAAGGACATTAAGCTCAAATGCCCGCAATCGTCTACTGATTGAATGTGGATATTGCAAACCAATGTAGGCCAGGCAGTCACGACATGACTTGATAAGCAGAATTTTTTGTCGTTCCTCTGTCCACGATATTAAAGACATCAAGCCTATATTAAAGACGCATTTCAAAGTACAATGACATTTTTTCAATAATGATCAATTATATGCGTTCCTACCGGAAGATCGTACGCTCAATAAGGATAATTACCTTAAAGTTTTGCGCCGTTTGGGTGGAGCAATACGAAGAAAAAGTCAGGATTTGTGGGAAGGAAGTTCATGGCTGTTGCATCATGATAGTACACTCATCGTTGCTCATGCGTTTTGGCTTTCCCCAAAAACAATACGGTAATCATATCTCAGCCACCACATTCAGCATACTTGCCCCCTGCGATGTTTTTCTCTTCCCAAAAAGATCCATGAAAGGAATTAGATTTGCTGCGATTGAGGAGACCACGTCGTTTGAAAAGTTCAGAAGTCATTCCAGAATTAGAAAACGCGCTGGCGCAAGAGTCTTACGAGTATATTTTAAGGGGACAATAGATATTCATGAGTGAATAAATATTTTTCGGGAAAAATAAAAAAGTCACATTATTTTTTGAACAAGCCTTACGAATAGTCAAAAGCGAACTCTTGAGCTCATGGCTTGTGAGCAAGCGATTAAAAAATACTTTCGAGAAGATTAACCTAATGTACCTAGCCTAATACACCTTCCTTTGGATAATTTCTTCGAATTGCGTCCAAAAACAAATTCATAAACAACCCAGTGCTGTCTTATGTTCTTCTATAATAATTGTTCTTTTTCCATTATAATTGGAATGGGAGGTTGAGTAAGAAAACATCTATATGAAGCTTCTGGGCAAACAGAACAGAAGGAAATCAGGATCGAAAATTGAATCAGGATTCTGGATTTGGTTGCGGTGTTCAACATCAATGTAGTACAAGTTGTACTTTGCCATAGCATTTTACCATTCTGCCATCAGAGGGTCAGTGGATAGAAACTATGGTAGAAACCTACTACTGAAGTAGATGTTTGTGCGTTAGAGGCATGTGGACAGATTTAAATCAAAAGGAAAAGAGATTAGGATTACTGTGGGTTTACTATTTCAATTAGTAAAGTGCATCAAGTAAAAGAATTAACATAAGTCGTTGATTATTCAAGCATCTGGCTTTTAGGCTTTTGTTATTCACTGAAGTGTTCAGGCAAAGTATACTGCGAGACGGGCACGAAACACCTTAAATTTCTTTGACTTGACTGTTGACTTTGACATCGGTGTCAAAGGGCAGATCACTACAACTGAAGCACTGAGTCAATTTCAAAATGCAGGTACTGAACGAGGGAGGTAGGCTAGTGGCATTGATATGAACTGTGCTCAATGTACAGAGTATTGTATTGTAGCAGCCACGGAGCGAAGAGAAGGAGGGTGGCGGCCAATGAGAGCAAAACTAAATAAAGCGCATTCTAACAATTAGTACCATTTTAAATTCCGCGCTATTGCTAAACTACCACCACTCAACTATCATTGCAATGACTTTTTATAAGAAGAAGCTAGGAGGTTGGAATTTTCTAGGATGTACTAGGATATTTGATCGGAAAGGTCCACTGAAAATGCCGCTGCCGTAGTTAAGAGAGTGAATGAAATCCCCGGTAATGTTCATGTAGAGACCACAGGAACTTGGCCTATTTACAACTTTGTACCGCATTTTGCATTAAGTTCTTAGGCTACATGCTTATAAAGCGCAGGATGGTGAGAATTTAAGCAAACAACGAGAGACATGTTGGTGCCGCTTTTAGGCTAGTGGGATCATTGAATAATTTTTAACAATTCAAATGAATTGTGGCACCTACTGGTGGTATGGATATGGTCAATATTTGTTTTCAGCAGGATACCGCCACTCAGTTGGTGAAGCACTCGTTTAAGTGTTAAATGGAGTATTAAATTAGCCGCTAATATTGTGTGAACCATCCGAATTTTTCACTAGATACCGCACTGGAAAAAAAAATTAGACCAGTCATTCGTTAAATACAGCTGCAATAGAAAATGTCATCAAAAGAATGATTATTTGTAGGCGGATCTGAGGCGCCATACAGCAGATGGTCCATCAATAGCCTCATAGTCTGTACTTAAAAACAAAAATCAAATACTATTAGTAAAAATATTTTTCATTGGATTGAAATGACACCATCTATTGGATGAGCCCATACCTTTGTGAGCCATGTGATACCGATTAATTGAAGGTAATATTTACACCATTTTGTAGCTGATATTTAAGCGAACATCTTCCGTAGCGGTGAAGACTTGAAAACTGACATTAGCTGTCATGGAAGCAGATGTCAAATTGGACGAGACAATGTATGAAGGAGAGGATTTACGTTTCATCTGTACATGAACCTGAAGTTAACGTTACATATAACAATATAGCAACTATACAAGCTATGTCGTTTCCGTTCTATCGTCGCATGTCAGCCAGTAACCGCGGACTTTTCAATACAATGTTTAAAATAGTACCTTGCCAGCTTCTGAGTATCAACACATCAAGCGCAATCAATCAAATTCCTTAAGTTCAACGACGGTTAAAACAATTTAAAAACCATTTATCCAACATATCCCCACTGTCGTTACGCATAGCATGATACCTGTCCCGATCATAAACGCATCCACGACGACTTTTTCCTATTTTTACCCATCAAACTTCCTTCACCTGTACTGGACTCTATAAATAGACCCAAGCCCTGTTTCCATAATGCAAAAACAAGAATTGCTTGCAGCAGCAATTCCTTAACGTCAACAACTTGTCAGCTAAATCGACGATACCTCATCGTCCCTAAGTACTAACAACCCGTGTGCCGCCATGTAAGACCCAACAACACACACGAGAACATGAAGACTGTAATTACAGATAATACATTTTATAGTACGACATTATCCAACTAATATAACAGAACGTTTAAGAATTCTTCAGATACCATCAATCCATTGTGACGATTTCAACCCAAGCACCTATTGGGACGATAGCTGCATGCATTCGTGGAACTGTAGATTGCAAGCAAGCAATCCTCATCATCATTGAGTAAATTCGTTTTTAATTGAAAATTCCACAATGGGTTCTCACTGGGAGGATAAACGATGACAATAAAGAAGAATCGCTCGTTTGCAACCTTGAAGACGGAATCTCACTCCGTCCATCATACGACGGGGAGCCATTGACAGATGAGAATCCTCGCAAGAAACAAAGTGCGTATATAGTGCTCATACACAACCGGACAGTATCCTAGAAAAGAAAAAGAATACAAAAAACGACGAAGAACGTAGTGCGAACAAGAGACATGACAGTACATCCTATGGAGATGCCAAATAGCCTGGGGATGGTACAGTTTTAACGAGCATCAAGCGCATACGAGTAGGAATATAAGCAGTGCTAGGAGCATCGGTGCAGTCGAAGGACGAGATGAATGATAAAGATAAAGCAAACAGGATACGTGGAGTCTGTTGCGCTTGTTAAATCGTCTGGTTATAGTCACGTCAAGGAGATTGTCTTCGGGGGAAACATGACAGGGGGTAGAGATACATAGTATGAATAAAGCAAGTTGCGTGGAAACGGAGAAGAGTAATAATTCCTGACCGAGTGCTTGCGTTACCTTTCAATGGTGACCCGGTTAACTGGATAACAGGCATGTTTCTGAGGATCATTTTCACGTCGTGTTCTAAAGCCTTATATTTGTGCGTCTCCTGGGGTTGAATGTAATTTTAATCACAACCAAATGACAGGATGCGTTTGGAGAATCATCATAGAGGCTAAAACAGGTGCGACGGAATGATTAAAGCAAAGGTGCGAAATGATGTTGAAATACCAAGAGCGGGCTTAATGAGAACTACTAGGAAATATTGTTTGGGACGATGACAGTATGATTGGTGACTACCATATGTCAAGTTAACTCGATTTTACTGGTTTAGGAAAGCGGTAAGGATGTCCGACTTAGAAACGTCTCAATGGCGCTATCCAGGTTTGTAGAATTTATCGTTTTAACCAAACTCAATTGCGGAATAAAGTAGTATTTTGAATATAACATATGAAGTTTTGAACCATTTAGCAGACTCCATATCTTAGTTCCCAATCTATCATATTATAAGAATTGAAGGTCTAGGGTTAAGACTCGGAGACATAATTAATTTCGAAGATAGGTGTATTAGTGTCATTATGAGCTTGTAATCTCATTTGTGGTCACCCTGAAAATTTGTGGAGGAAAGAAATATTGGATCAAGATGTGAAATCATATGTGAAATAAAATGTTTGAGAAGATTGAGACGCTCTGATAAGGACAGAAATAGTTTGCTTCTTTACCTGCTCCCCTTTTACAAAATCTAGCTGACGGCTAAGGTGTAATTGAAATTTTCAGGTACCTGATCAAAATAAGGAGTTGAACAAGTATTGTAAGAAATTAGGATTTAAATGAGTAATACCCATGTTGGTTAAGGAAACGAAGAGGAGAGAGGAGGGAGGAGATACCTGACCTTATTCGTATTCACCACTGATATGTGAACATGCATGCAGCGCCGGAGGGACTCAACTAACAACGTTCTTAATAAGACAGGTCTACAAACCGACGTTTTTTAAAGAAAGAACAAAGGTAAACAAAAATCACATCTAGGCAATTTAGAAAACACCAAGGTAAGCCTAGGGACACATATACCACCATTAAACTGCCCCACAAGTGTACATGCAAATCAGTGGGTTGACACGACTGGAGATCACCGGTGTTGTAAGAGTAAGATCAAACAAAAAAAAATCTGGAGCAAGCCCGTGTCACAAAAAAAAAAAAAAAAAGAAGGCAGGCCGAAAAACAATTGGTGCAAACAAATGCAAAAACACCAGCATTTGATTGGCCTCAGCGATGAAGTAATCCCAAACCGGGAAGCCTCCCGCTACTTTCTAAGGTCAAACCGGCGGACCCCACAACCGGACCAGTAGGAATGCAGTTAAGTGGGAAGGTTATGGTCCTACACTTCTGACCATAACAACGCCGGAAAAAAGGAAAAGAAGAAGATATTAGTCGATTTTACTTGGTAATCATGGCTTAAAAGCATCTAATCAAGCCGAAATTTTCATCTGCTGTCAACTGTCGGTATGTTGTGGTTAGGTATGAATAACGATTATTTACTTGTTACAAATGGAATTTGCATTGAATGTTGGCATCAGTTCAGTTATCAAAGAGAACAGTGAAAAAGGATTCACGAGATATGAAATTAGTGCCTGTTTCAACATGGCGATATGGCTCTATAGAAAGTCGAAGGATTTTGGTATATATTAGGAGCGCAACTAGGTTCTCGCTGTTTTTTTTTTATGAAAATGCATCTTTATAATAAAAAAAACGGTTACAAATGAATCATTTAAAGTATTGCCCATCGTTAGCGATAACTTTTTCACATCGGCAGAGCTTGCATACCGTCACGGTAGAAGTGTTCGTCTTTTGAGGCTATTTCATTGATGAAAATGATACTTCTTGTTGGATAACGAACGGTAGAAGTGTTCGTCTTTTGAGGGTACCCACGAATCAAGCCATTTTGAGATGTCTTCATCACGGAACAAGTGATAATCGGAGGACGCAATATCTGGGGAATATGGCGAGCGGGATAGGACTTTCCATTTGAGCGTTTCTAAATAGGTGCTGTAGAATCACTTTTTCGTGCCTCTGCTCGTATTGTGGCCGCTTTTCGCGTAGTGTTCGGCTCAATCGCATCAATTGAGTTCGATACCGTTCCCCAGTGATGGTTTCGTTTGGTTTTAACAGCTCATAATAAATAACACCGCCCTGATCTCACCAAATATGCAGCATAACCTTCGCAGCGTGAATATTCGGCCAAGCCGACGATATAGAAGCATGACCGGGCTGTCACTATGATTTTTTTCTCTTTGGGTTGCTGTAATGAATCCATTTTTCATCACCCGTAACGATGAGATGAAGAAAACCCTTCCTTTTTTGCCGCTGGAGCAGTTGTTCATAGGCGAAAAAACGACGCTCAACGCCTCTTGGCTTCAAATCATAAGGAACCCAAGTTCCTTGCTTTTGAATCATTCTCAACGCACGCAATCGCTTGGTGGGTAACTCCTAATACTGAAGCAAGTTCTTTTTGCGTTTGGCATAGATCCTCATCGAGCAATGCCCCCAATTCAGCGCCTTCGAAGGTTTTTGGCCTTCAACCGCCGTTTTCTTCGAATGAAAGAAGAAAAGCAACACTTCCCGTAAATGACGATTATCTAGCACAAAATCAGACATTTTCACACAACCAAAAATATATGACGCAAATACAAAATCACTCATGTGTCAAAGCGGTTTGTTTACCATATGTCTCAGCTTGGTTCATGGCGTTTTGGATACGTCACAATTGACCAGCACTTACTACTGGAGCCATCTCTTGATGAACAGCGAGAACTTAGTTGCACATCTAATAACACGATACCCAATACGTATTGACACCTAGTGAGATGTTCATAGCAGTTATGCATAAATGCTTAGATGAAGGAGTGTTTCCAAGTTGCAGCACCTAGTACTGCTACCCAAGGAAAACAAACCACCCGGAGAACCATTGTCATACCGCCTGATATGTTTTCTAGATACAATGGCAAAGATTCTGAAGCGGGCAATATACGACAGTAGCAGAGGAATAGCAGAGAATTCAAAAAGGCACGCTATATTGTCGATGCAATTCAAAAATCAGTCGACATTGCATCTGAAGCCATAGCAGGGCACTCTTGGAGGCGAGGTCAAAGAAATACTGAGCAGTGCTGGCACTAGATGTCAAAAACGCGTTTAATTCTGCCGACTGGACTCTGATAAGAAGGTCGCTATAATGGAAACACCTTACTATCTGCTAAGAATAGTGTCCCATTACCTTAAAAATAGATACATAATTGAGGTGTATCACGGAAGAAGGGATCAAATATTATGATATCTCCGCCGGGGTTCCTCAGGGATCGATGCTGGGTCCCCTCCTTTGGAACCTAATGTATGACGGAGTTCTGTGACATAAGGTTTCCCCAAGGAACCAACATCGGATTTGCAGATGACACAGTTATCGTGGTTGTTGCAAAGCATACGTCGTGCGAAGCACGAGTCAGCAATAAACGCTGTAGTCGCCCAGATAAAGTTGTGGCTTGAATCTGCAGTCTTTGAGCTGGGAGACCATAAGATGGAAGCCGGCCTTACAACAAGCAAGAAAACCGTAGAATACACCGATATTCGAGTCGGCAACCAGAATATCCGATCCAAGGAAGCGGTTAGATAATTAAGATTGATGCTTGGCCGGCTCTGTGCCCTGAGGACAATAAGCGGCTACTGGACGATTTCGGATGAAACCGCATTTGTCATTACTGGGATGATCCCCATTGACATTCTCGCCAAGAAGATGAAAAAGATCTATCGGTGAAAACCGTCAAGGGCAACCAAAGCCGAGAAGATAAGGAAAATCAAGGAGGAAGAAAGGTCGCGTTCGATGGCCCAATGGCAATCTTGGTGGGATAACACCAGAAAGGGAAGATGGGCTCATACCCTGATGTCATCAATCGATATATGGTTAAATTGAACACAAGGCAACTGTAACTACCATATCATGCAGTTCCTTTTTGGTCACGGTGGCTACCGTAAATACCTATATAGATTCGGACACGACACCAGGAGGAAGACATGAGGCCCGTGATCTTCGAATGTAGACGCTTCGCATAATGGAGGGGTACTCTACTTGGACCAGAAAATATAATTCAGCGAATGGTGGAGTCGGAGGAACACTGGTTGATTATATAGGTATACACACTAACCAAGTATGTGCAGACAGAGCTGAGAGTAGAAGCTACAAGAAAAGCAACAAAGGCAACAAGAGCAGTTGAAGCAGGGGGAAATTTACAAGCACAGGAGTAGCATGAATTGTTTGCCAGCCCCGCAAAGTAATACCTAGCAGCAGTCCCGTAGGGAGAGTGGCAGAAAAGTGCAGGCTGTGGTTTAGTAGGTGCAGACTAGGTAGGGTCTGTGAATCGTGCACGCCAGTGGTACGGGCCACTTAACGTTCTTTCCAAATTTGCGCAGCTGTGGCTTTGCCAAAATAGGACAACTTTTCGAATATAATCCAAGTGGCTGACAGTCATGCGGTCAATTTTGGCAACGATAAATGGGGCAAATAAGCTGACCAGCACGTACAGCACGTCCTAAGTACGCTCTTAGTAGTGATTAATGATTTGCATTAAATGTCCTTATTTTAGTATAGCTACCTAATCTATGGAGGCGGATAGTTGGCACAGGCCGATATAAAATATATAAAAAAAAGAAATGGAAGAAACGGAGGAGGATTTTCCGATGTGTTAACTTCACATTTATTAAGTTTGACCACGCCTTTAGAGAGTTTTTTCTATGGGTACCGTCATAAACTTTTTTCGCCTCCTATGTTCGTATCTTGTGAACAAATTCGGCTATCAATTCCGGATCACTTTTATTCGACGGAAAATTGTGTAATGAAGAGCTGATCATACATTTTTATTTGGTGTTTTGTTTTTGTAGAACCCATATAAACAAAATGATTACTTAAGTTCTGAAGTGCACTGAGGGTTATGCAGGTGATCATGATAAATCAAACTCGGATAAAGCCAACAACTAATGATTAGCTCACCATTTGTACCTTGAGAGTCGAAATTGTCAAATTAATCAAGATGACGAGGAAACTCACTTCCCAATCCATTTTCTGGAGCAATTCCATCAATGCAATAACAAATACTAAAAATTCTAAACAAACAAAAAGACTCCGAAGATATTTCGCGTCACTGGAGCGTCCACAACCGACCTCTATATTTTAAATTACAATCGAAGCGTGCCTTATGCTTCACCGCGTCAAACATCATTTGCGGTCAAAGCATCAAGGACTAAAACGCATATTACATCACGCCCGCGCCTCACCAACAATACGGGCGAATAAATAAAAACAACACAAAAAGTTGCCGCAACCATGGAAATTGAAAATGTGGTCACGTACCATCAGCACCAGGCACAGTCCGTGGCGGACGAGAAACGCACAAAAAAGGTTAGAACAAGTACTTGTCCTCGCACATATAGTACGACAGATAATTACTCCTACAGTTTTGGCGTAGCTCAACCGTCCGCGTGGATGAAGCAGCCTCGGAGAGTTGTAGCTAAAAATACCTTCATCTAAAAATAAACTCTCGACAACCACGCACGAGGAGAGAACGACAGCGATGAGATACAGGACACAAGGCTAATGACTTGGAGAGGAGTATCTGCCTGTGGTATATACATACTTATAAAGGAAGAAGACGTTAGATACTGAAACGACGATGGTTAAGAAGGTTCTACGACTATTTCTCGATGTTCCTCCATGACATCTCGTATCCCGCGAATGGGGCATGCATACCTCCAAGAATAGCAATTAATCAACAACGATGCAGCGTATATACCATAGCAAGATGGCTCATGGCAAATCCGACGGGACTTTGTAGCAATATTTCACTCGAGCCCTCGACGAGTCGATGGATTGGAACACGATGAATCCGAGTATCGCCTAGATCTTAACAATTAATGCTTGTTGACGGTCAAAACGACTTTGGTGTGATGGATTGCCTCGAGGCCAGATGAAGATATGGCTCTGCTTAAGAGGCCAACCATGCGCTGTTGAATGTTGATGCTCTGCTGTTCGGCATGAGTGCGTTGAAAATGTGCCTATCTAAGGCAAGTGGGTGAAGGTCTGGATTAAACAGGGGTTAGTACGAACGCACGATAAGCATCTACACATACATTCTTCGCACATTCACATGTAACTACAAGGTGCTAGACTAAGATTGAAAGAACTTACCTTGGCTGCCCTTGTTCATGTATGGCTGCAACAGTCTTGTTCGTTTCTTCTCGTATCCCTTTTGTGTGATATCACCTGTAAAGATACAACAAACGCAAAATTAGTAAAACATCTTCAGACTCAAAGAAAGATAGAAAATTGATTTGAAACGCCTCAGCGATAGGTTTGCTTCGCAATCATTTACCACGACTGTGTGTTGGCGTTCTGGTTATTTGATGACAACATTAAGCACCCACTAAACAACAAGAATGAGTGTCCACACCTCACTGTTCAGATCCTTTACCATTCGCACCCGACATGGTGCGTGCTATTGGGTGCACCTACCACTTTACATCTGTTTGGCACATTTTATGGCCGCAATTTGAATTAATAACGAACTTAGGCACACTCACGCGTGTGGAACACCAAAGTGAATTGACAAACTCTTAATTACCTGAGTCGACTGAGTCGAAAACGAATGATTTCTTGTAATTACGTTTGCAATATGCCACCATCAGATGCAGATTGACAGTTGGAATGGATGAGGGGCTTGTGTGTGGTATTCGAGACCGCTAACTCAATGACAAACCAATAATCACGTGGGTTGAGATACGAACCATGGTTCCTATGAAGCCAGTTATAGGTCCCGCACCTGAGACACACATGCAGATACTCTTACTTGAAAATAGGCGTTACTGACGTTTAGGTTGGTGGTATTAGGGTTTTTTGTTTTTTTTGTATTTTTGCGCAATGCTGGTGACACCTGGCGCCAATCCTTAATTTTATTCCGACGAATTCGTATCTATGCACCTACGGTCGATTGCCATACTTCGAGCCGACACCTTTGTTCCATTGTTCCATTTATATTTACTATGTGTCGCTTTGCGTGGCATGTGCTTAAGATTTATTGAAACTGCCTCATGCCACAGTTCTCAATCTGCTAATCTGATGCAGTACACAGCTTATTGTATTGTGAAGTCGTCAAACCGGACACGGGGAGTGTGTGGCTAGATATTGGGGCAGTTGTGGCACCTAATGCACAAATGCATTTTGGTAATTTTCAAATTTTTGGAGCAAGGACATGGACCGGACCGGTATCGGTCTTGGGATCTTAGTAGCAATGACTTCGAGGCATTTTGGGAAGGATGTGACAGGCAAGTGAGCTCGTGCGATATGGGTTCTTTTGGTGGTGGACCGGTTCGTTTGTTAGTTGATTAGAATTTGACTCCGGGCTGTGATTGTTCGGTGGAATATTCTTGTTATGCTGATTAGAAACTTGATCTTTGTTAGCGTATTGTATAGCTGGCGTTTGACCTGAATACAAGTTCGAGTTAAAATGGGTATAGTAAATTTAAGAGACTTTGCAGCAAAAACATTTACGAGCTCTGACCCTGGGCAAACATAAGCAACTTAGACATAGTGATGCTACAATATAATCGTGTAATAGCTTCTAAGTTAAGGAAGAAGAGTGGAAAGACTAACTTCAAAGATAATTTTATCTCAAGGCAGTTGAGGAAATGAACAGAGTCATTCAGTCAGCGGTACTTCAAATGCTTTGAAATGCATTGTAGCAGACCCTGGGTTAACTTGTCTAGAAGTTACTTTTTTTATCGATTTTTTTTTCTTTATGATTTTTTAAGCGTTTGGTTTTTAATTATGAAGAAAAAGAGAGGAAGATTGCAAAAGTGTACACAATTTTTATTTGAGTGGCTAAATGAATGCTTGCCATTTTTCAATTTCCTTTCGACTATGATTGTGTTTTAAGGGGTAACATTTTAAACCACTCTCGGTGGTATCTTGCTAAGCGCTAAATAATCGGTATAGATGATTGGATTGACGTATCCCCATAAAAAGTATTCTAAAGGCGTCAAATAGCAGCATATAGCCGGCCAATTTACCAATACAAAACGAGAAAGGACCCAGAAAGGAAAGAACTTGTATCTGGAAGACAGATTACCTTGGCATTTAGGTTTCAATTTTCGGAAAAAAAATTGATCCCAACTAGGCAGGACAATTTCGACCCATAGACCTAGTTAGCCTTGTTAAAGCTAGAGTCAGCTATTTGGCTGCTATCCCTTCCTTCTTAGAGGGAATTGAGGTACGACACTTCTTATAGTTTAATAAGGCCGTCAGGAAACAGATTTCCAAACATAAGAATCGAAAGTAAACTAAAATGTAAAGAACTACCAATATTAGCGGCAAGAATAAGGCCCGGCCAGGAACATCAAAGAACTAATCTTACGAGTGCTTAGAAGCTAATTTAATTACCAACCATTTGAACTAAATCTGAGGCTTAAAAGTAATTGAACCTGATACTGTAACGTACAAATTGATTAAGAAGACCAACTTGAAGAATATAAAGTAGATAGGGTTTCGAGGGTTTTCAAACTAACTTTTTCGAGTCGTCATATTCATATATTCATTTCTACTATGTCGTTCGATAACACAAAGTATCAATGTGCATGCTAGTGTTTATAGGATCCGGCAGGCGTATTTATAAGCTAACTTCACATTCAGGTTTTGGTTTTACTACAATTATTAATAAAAGATAGAAAAAGTTTTACGCTAATCAACCTAATTTATAGCCAAACACTTTTATCGACAATGGTACGTGCCAGACCTCATTACCGCCGACCAAAAGCACATAAAACTGCATTTAAGGCCGCTTATCCCGCTCGATCATAAAATTGTATCGCATCTGCGGCATATGGATATTCTGCACGCGTACAACGCCGTAACCTACATACTCATTTCATAGACACGAGAGAAATAGGAAAAAAGTTGAGGCGCAACACTATTTGCATGCGGCGGTGGAGATAGAGTGTGACTAACAATAATTGAGTGCATTGTGCCGATATGTAGATATGATTTTGCCATACGTACAATCTGTGATCGCGATTGATCTGCTGCTGATGCTAGAAAAGAGGAGCGGTTCTGCTTTAAAAATCAGTGAGGTTTCTGGTTTAAGATAAATCGATTCACTTTTATGGAGTGGCATCTACAGTGTAATGGATTGGAATTGATGCATCTATTGGATTCCAGATTTAGTTCATAACGTTGTTAAGTAACACATAGTGCGTGGCTTGTTGCAGAGAAGGTCAGGCGTTTTTCATGTTTCGCCGCGTTTTGTGTCTTGGGAAGTAGGTTACCTTTTTACGAAGCTGTTGATAGTTTATCAGATATAGTATAATAGAGTCATGGAAGGGTGTTTTTTTTACAATCAACAATGATGCGACATTTTTATTCTCATCCCTCACCCTGGCCTAATAAAATGTTCTATCTTTGTGCATTTTGTGAGGAAGGTAAATAAAACTCACATGATGTAGTAGCTGTAAGTGTAAGTGTTATTGGGGTTTCTGACGCCTCTCTACAGATGTATGCATCCCAACCTAGGAGGTATCAAAGCGACTGAATGTTAAACACAAGGAATAGCCATGTCTCACTTGTTGTACTGTACAAAATGTGTTTTGAATTAAATACCCCGTAGTTTGAGTTGTTAATCAACCATTGATCACTGTCCAAACCAAAAAAAAAAGAAGTTGCCAGAATGGCAATTTATGGCTTACAGACTTTATTTCTTACGATTGTCAGCAGCGAAAGGTAGAGAATGGGGAAAGAAGCAAGCCTGCAGGATTATTTAATAAATACAGAAATCAAAGGTTCGGAATGACGATTCCTCTTGAACAGTTTCTGTTAAGTTTCGATTTGCGCTCAATGTTTTGTCAACCTCAGGCGCCAAAATGTTTGCATTTTTTTCTAGAAGGCTCGTATATGTTACTTATGTTCTTCTTTTTCGACGGAATTTCCCCGAACTTGCTTGTAAGGTGCGACTGATATTTTCTACCTATTATTTATTTGGTAGTCTGGAAGCTTTTAAACGCCCTGGCAGCTTCAGTTTGTATTTTAATTGTCATTGGATAATTAGGCGTCGAATAAGATGTGTCCGGAGTTTCGGTCTTAATTTTTCCCAAAAAAAAACTTTAGATGCCTAAAAATGAAAATTCACACACTTTTAATTCGAAAAGTTGCTGATCGCATTAGCCACGAGGTCAATTTTGCACTGGCGTAGCTTGCTTCTAAGATTTTCATATTAAAAGGGTTCCACAATTATGCCAACAGAATTCGAGGATTTTAGTAAAAAAAAAAACTTTAACCAGTATTTTAGTATCACAGACAGAATCAAATATTAATTTGTAGGTAAATGGGCTCAATTGCTTCTGGATCTGACATTTTCCTGGCAGTAAGGTAACGTGAACAAATTTATCAAAAATTCTCTCAAATACGAGAAGTAAGATAATGACACATAATAACTTTTATTCGGAAGGATAACACGCAAATGGAAAACGTGTAGAAGCTGCAAGTTTTTAAAAAAGAACTAATAATGCACCACGTACGTTCAATCCACTAAAAAAGGATGGCAATAGTGTTATTAACTCAATCAAACTGTTTTTAATTCATCACTATCGGGATCTGAGTATATATCTTTCATTCACCTCATTCAAACACCGCTCAATATTAGTTCCCTGCGTTGCGTTTAGGACGATAAATGGGGCTAAACAAAATCCAATCAGGATTACCTGATTGACAACTGTGACCATCCTTAGATAGCTGTTTTAGCTCCGCATTCTTTTCCCAATGATTATAAACATTATAAACAGAAAGAAGTGAGGAGATGGTATGATCCACTTCATTGCAAACAATTATATCACCCAAAAATCAATGGACTGGTATATAACAGGCATTTCAGCATTGTCGAAACAAAGATTTGATACTGATTTGGTGCATAGGAGTATATTGAAATCATTATAGAAAGTAGAATACAAACATAAGCTCAGCAAATGCCCAGCGATGCATTGCTGGTGCAATAAATTCGAATCGGTTATGAAACGGATTAAGATAAAAATTGTGTCATGAATGACAGGCGTGGAAGCTCGTGGGCAGAAGATTGGAAAACCTTCATAGCTGTTGGCAAAGCCAGAATTAAGAGCGCAGAAAGTGATATTTTGCATGTGTGATAAAGTTGATAGCAAAACTTCCACTATGAGCTAACTTCGAATGGTCAAATGGTCAAATGTTTGGTTTTTAACCTTCAACAGTTCAGGGGACTAAGTCGGATTATTGAGAGAATAACCCTCATTTGTTTGGTGACCTATGTATGTATTAAAAATAGAAAAGGCTTAGCTGGGATTATTTCACATAGAGTATGAGTCCCACCTGTTCCGGTTTTTGTAAAAGTCCCTGAATGGTATTAAGCACACTATAAGTGGTCTGGTTCTTCAACCAAAAGTCACAACTATTTTTAACCGATGAATACAAGATTTTATTCAAAAAAATATAATGGAGCATTTTCCCCCTTAAAAGTATTTTGTACACTTAACGAAGGGCTACTTTTGCCAGGCCCATTATATTAGGCTGTGGCACATGAAATTGTTCATTTTCACTTATTCCTCAAAAAAAAAAGAACCTCTGGAGTGAACTTTAGTACCAGAAAGTAAATCTTTTTTATAACACGTGTGATTGTTAGTCACATGTCGTTACTAGAGCAGTTATTTTCGCTTAGCATGCAGTTGACGGCTCAAATTCGGACTCTTTTCTTTATAAGTTTGAGTTGGGACTTTAGACGTCTCTGGGAGGGGAAAAAACATAAATAATGCATGTGAGGATGCATTTTGGTAAAATGATGTTAATGTTAATTTGGTAAAATCCGTTTGGGAGATCTTGGGCTTGAAAATGAAGAGCGTATAGAATTGGGAATGGTTACTGACAACGACGTTTTTAAAGCAGGTAGGTACAAGCCCATGGAAAACAGTACAGACAATTTTACAGAAGACCGGAGCATCCCCCATAAATAGACACCTAATTGCTGAAATGAGATCATGAAAAAGAGTAAACTACGCCGCTCGAAAATGTCTGCGGCTTAAACGAAAGGTTTCACCGTTATAATAGATTTTGCCTAGCAACCTTAAAAGACTTAAGACTGTGTAATATTGCGAGGAAATCAGCATAGATTATGCAAAATTGGTTGAAAAGCGTGACAATGCAAAAACTGCTACAGCTGGGATTTGAAACTCTTCCGAATCACTCGTGATCTTCTGGTGTTCCTCCAATGGGTTATCACCTTTCCCGCAATCTAGGGCAATTTGGTCGGGAGAAATGTTCTGAAAACCAGGTTATAAAAAACTTTAACGACGTTATAGAGTAACAAAAAACAAGAATTCTATAGGAAAGTAGTAACGAATTATGCCGGCATTCCATGTGGTGCAATTTAACAAGTTCGATGGTGTCTTCGGGATTCGATCTCCAAATTATCAAATTATTTCGAGCCAAGGTGTTTTCTAAGCCTGCAGTTCTAGAAATTCGACAAGGCTGAACGATTACAATCACAAAAGCAAATGTATCTACGTAGTGCAGTCCATGAGTTCTTGGCCTCATATAGCAAATAGAGTGCGTTCGCAAATATCGTTATGCAAGCATCAGTGACAAGTCTCAACAAGCTTTACACAAAGTTTCAACTTGCTGCTTCAATCCATTTCATTGTAGTAGAGTTCGAACGACCACTCAGTTAAGTTGTTTTAAAAAATGTCTCAAATTTAGTTTCGCGCTGTTATAAAGTTTTTGACTAAAGAAGGATTAACGCCAACATAAATCAAGAACAGAATGGAAGCTGTTTACGGTGACTTGTGTCCATCATTTTCAACAATTAAAAATTGTAATTCCCCAGCAAATTCCCCAAACAATTAAAAGTTGTTTAGCTGGGGACGACAATCATTAGAAGATGACCCGCGTGCAGGAGGTCCTGTAACGGTGACTACTCCAGAAAACATCAAATTAGAGGAAGAAATGGTTCTAAGTGACCGGCCCTTAAAAAAAAAAAATTGCAGCATAGACCGGCATTTCCAAAACAAGTGTTCTAAGCATCCTACATGAGAATTTAAATATGACAAAAATTAGTGCAAGGTGGGTGCCTCGAATTCTCAGCGCAGTGTAAAAGCAGCGTCGAGTAAAATGTTGCGAGCAATTTTTAGAGCTGGGTGATGAAACTATGGTCTTTTATTTTGATCCGACATCCAAAATAGATTCCAAGGAGTAGCATCGGAAAGGAGAACCCATTCCAAAAAAAGCAAAGGTCACTCAAAGCACCAAAAAAATTACAGCTACAATATTTTGGGACTATCCTTCTGATTGACTTTAAGGAATCAAATACAACCGTGAACGCGGCATATTACTCTGACTTACAAAGGCGTCAAGAAATTATCGAAAAAAGGCGCAGCCGAGGTGTGCGCTTGCTTCATGATAATGCTCCAATCCACAATGCTTCGCTTTCCAAAGCTACTGTTCACGAATATGGCTTCACAGAGATTGAACACCCACCATGTAGTCCTGATCTGGCCCAACTGTGTTTTGTTCTTAAAGCTGAAGGCCAAGTTAAGGGATAAAAGACTGAACAGCGACGATAAACCATTTTGACTCTAAAGATGCATCATTTTTTTTTTATAGTGGCATAGAAGCTTTACTGAGATGTTCTAAAAAGTGTGTGGAAATAAAGGGAGAATATAGTGAAAAATTATCCTTCTTTTTTATTTATGGCCTTTCTTTCTCTGTTCGGCTAAGAAGTCATGGACCGCACATACATACCTAGTATGAGGTTTGTTAAAAAAAATAAGGACATTTATGAAATTTGCGAATTATTTTGTTTTTGTTCTTCTTTTTCTGTTATCCTCATACACATGTGCCCTAATTTGTTTTTTTTATAGATATGAGGTTTAGATGTCTTTTGGTGTCCTTGGCAACTTTGTGCCATTGAAAAAAAAATTATCAAAGAGCCTGTATTACATTTTTGTGAAATGCTGACTATGACATTTGACGAGTCTACTCAAAGCAAAAAAAAAATGTTTATAAGTGGTACAAGCTCTTAACAGAAAACCGAAAAGATGTTAATGACGATGTCTGCACGCCCTAGCCCGCTAACCACGGATGAAAACGTTGACGCAGTGAAGAAAATTTTTATAGAGAATCAGGGAAGTGGCTGAGGATATTGGCGTATCGGTTGGATCACGTGATTACATTTTTTCCAGATATTTTGGGCATGAACGCAAAGTTTGTTCCGAAATTGCTAAATTTTGACCAAAAGAACTGTCAGAGCATGAGCATCACCATTAGCTAGTTACGGATGGACTAACCGACGAAACATAGGTATATGTCTATGACGTCGAAACCAAAATCCAGTCATCCCAATGGATGCGACCAGAAGAGCTGAGAACGAGAAAAGCACGTCAAGTTCGGTAAAATGTAAAAGTTTTGCTAGCTATTTTCATCAATAACAGTGGCATGGCTCATGACTTCTTACCGGCAGGTTGGACGGTCAATTAAAAAATATTACCTTGAAGTTATGAGCCGTGTACGTGAAGTAATACAATGAAATTGTGCGGATTTGTGGGAAAAAAGTTTATGGCTACTCCATCATGTTAATTGGGGGTGGTCGTGGTGCAATGTTAATCACCATCGACTGTTGAGCGGAAGGTCTGTAGTTCAAGTCTGTCCATAGTTAAGAACAATTAATATATGTATATGTTAAAAAAATTCTGACGAAAGCATAACACTCGCAGCATAAGATCATTTCAAAATTCATACTCTGTGTGTGCATTTCCAATGTAACACCCTAATGACATGAAAATAAAAGAATTACTATGAACTACAATAAACGTGACAAGAGCAGTCGAATCTCTCAAAAAATCTTATCTAGGACAACCACCCCCATAGAGTGCTGAACGAACATCTTCGACACAAACGACATGCACCACGTCGAAGTTACATATGTAACAAACACCTTAAGAGCGGCAAAAGAGATATTGATGAACAAATAGATATTTTTCAAGAAAAATAAAGTCACCTTATTTTTCGAACAACCTCGTATATGGTATGATAGCTCGATAACAAATATGTTGTGCTATATGGTTGCGTGGCAGGTCGCATATAATTTTCCCTTATATTAAAGATTCAATTTTGAAAACTTCCACGATCAAACAAAATTTGAACTGGATGAGTAGAAAAGGAGTCGAGGTCCAATCATGTAAACGCTGATTGGAGGTGTTGACTACCACTTCGGATTTATTACAGCTCCAACAAAGAAACAAATGTTTCATACGTTATCTCGATAAAAGGAAACGAAAAAAAAAAAAAAACAATGAGATAAATGAACAACATGACCATCATGCGCGGAAGGATTTGGTGAGTAAAAAGAACTGAGCTTAAGCAATTCCAGTCACGGGTCAGAGCTCTGTCCAGTTATACCCCATTCAGGTAATGACGAGTTGTTATTGTTTTTCCTTTCTTTCTTTGTTTTTATGTTAAATAAGCCGTGAGATATGACTGAGTCACACAGAGAAATAGGAGAGACACGAGTCAATAATATTTAAAATTTCGTCCCGCTTTGCTACATTCCAAAATAACGAGTCATTTCTGATCAAGTCAACTATGCTCAGTGCGCAGTGATGACAATGATGATGACAATTTTTTTATCGTTAAACTTCGTTTATTAGCTTTGAATTCCTCAATGCAAATTTGCCTATACTCGCCAATCGCTGTATATTGCCAAGGAATAAGTAACAAGCCTTGAAAACATCACTTTGGAAAAGCAATTAAACACATCAATTCCTAACCTATAGTACCTGATATAGCCAAACATTAAGGTGAACCAATGGACGTGATTAATTAAGAACCTCCCATCTAAACTATAGCTGAACAATTTCAAAACTTTTATCACGCATATGCCATTATTTTCAAGGATGCTCGCTTCCATTCACCTTGTTCTTTCAAACACTTCAGATTTCGATACTTTGTTGAATTTCAAAAAGCTGACGATGCAGTTTGAGTCCAGAGACACCCTTTACCAACACCACCCATACCCATACAACTATCGAGATCCACTGCATTATTTTGCCGCTCTTGCGGCATCCAATTAGCGATGCCTCCCCAAGGAAACCGACCATTTAGATTGAAACCCATTTAAATAACCTGATACTTATCTACGGCTTCAAACTGAATAGAAACAACGACCAAGTTTTCCGTCGTTCATTTCATTTAATTCCTTAGCCTTCACCATCTAAAACCAATCCCTATAGCTTCAACTAGAATAACGCCGATAGAATCAGGGAGACAACAACGAAATCAACTGCTATTGACTGTTCACGTTCGTCCAGGAAAATAAAACTTCAACCTCCACCCTAGGAACTCCAATGCATCTTCAAAAGTAAATTGAAAGGATTCTCTGAAAAACAAGAGGACGAGTGCTGTCGACAACTTGGTCTTCGCACTGGGTGTCGTCTCATTGAAAGACGCTTTCGAATGCAGAACTTTCCACCGTCACCACTTTAGTTCTCTTTCTCTGGAGGACACTTACCTATCCTCATCCCTAAAAATTGCACTTACTTACCGTTATACCCTTAAAATGGATGAAAAAGAAGAAAAAACTTACTAGCAGCGCAGCGTCGTCGAAGCGTCGAGTGATTTTTTCCGACTTTTCTCTTTGACTTCTTCCGGCGAATTTTCTTACGTCCGCACGGATCATCGGCAGCGCTGGCTATGACGGCTGCAACGTGTCTACATGTGCAGTAGTCGGCGGTTGGAATGGGCGCACAAACGCAATCAGCCAACTGATTATCACAGGTCCAACACAAATCACAGTTCGAGAGAAATTCCTGTTCGCTAAACTCGTCGCTAGCGATGGACGAGCAGCGACGTGACGCGTCCCTCAGGCGCTTGTAACAGTATGAACAAGTGCCGTCAGGATTAACGGTGGGACGTGAGGTTTTCTGCTGTCGTTGTCGACGACCACGATAGCTGGAATGCGAGTGAATGGCACCGGAGTCATAGATCGACGGGAAAACACTCGCCAGGGAGATTTCCTTGCGGGATTTGTAGGCGTCGGATTTTTTGTAGCGACGTCCAGTGTTGCGACCGCGGACAAACGTTCGTTTTCGTGGTGAAGTCATACGCCAATGTCGCGGGTAGTTGAAAAGCTCTTGAGTATCACGAGGATAGCCCACGCTGGCGTAGAGATCGTGATCGATGTCGGGTTGATCCTCGTCGTTAAACGTTCGAACTTCTTGGAAGAGGCACTTGGATTTTTTCTTATTGTTCGCCGTTCGCTTGTCGGGATGGGGGAATTCAAAGGATTGCTGGTCTTCGACCGACAAATCAGCGTAGATTTCGCTGAGAGTCGCCTCGTTGATTTTCTTCCTTTGGAGGTAGTAGTCTTTGAGGCGTTTCAGGTGTTCCTCGAAAAAGGCTTCGAGGTCATGGATTTCCTGGTTAAAGGGATCGTCGGAGTAGTCTTTACGTGCTTTCAAGCGTTTCCGACGTGCACAACAGAATTCTTCAAATTCCTTGATGAAGTGATCCTGACTGGGATCAACTTCAAGGTGGGATGTGATGGGCGCGAGGGGTTTTGTGTCTTTACGACTTTTTCGTTTGCGCGATGAGTTCCGCTGAAAACGAAAATCTCGACCACTTTCTGCACAACGTCGTCGAAACATACTCTTGGGCTTGGTTAGTGTCAAACTGAAACCGGAGTCTCGGGACGACATTGACTTGAAAGATTCGTTCTTTTTTTTGAAATTCCCACTCATGTCTAGGTCGTCACTTTGACCGAGGTTCAATTGCTTCCAGATTCGACCGAGATTCACGGCGTATAGCTCCTTCTGTCTAGTGAATGGGTTGATCTTTACTCTAAGTGGATAGGGGATCGAGCTATCAGGAGAGATCATGTCGGCGTCGTCGTACATCTCCACTTCAGGGTCGTATCCAAATGACTGGTATTTGCTGTGGGTGGGCGATAGTTGGTCGGGATCTTCACAGATCGTGCTGATACCGTAGTGGACCTCGGAGAAGGAGGAACTCCTTGAAATCGGTTTCTTCGGGTGATCGTTCTTGGACATTTGGAGCTCTTTGAAGATTTCATATGTACACTTGGCATTTCCCGAAGAATCCTTTTCGTAGTCGAAGAGGGAATCGGAGCTTTGATTTTTGATGACCACTTGGTGATCTTGATGATCCTGCGTGGTTGAGTAAATGGGTGCTTGCTCCAATTCGGCGTCATATGCTCCTGAGATATGAATGACTATACTGTCTCCAGAGTAGTTCTTTAACTGCTGTCGATTGAGATGATCAATGGGATCCTCGTAGATCAGTGTCGTCTTCGATACGTTCCCCCGTGGCGAAGATTCGGTCTTTGACGAGTCATCATAGTCATCGTATTCGGGCAGGTCATTCAAAGGCGAATCGAAATTTGTTTCAAGATACCTCGGCGCGGGAGTGAAGGTTTTGAATGTGATCAATTTGGAGCTTTTCGATCCCTTCATGTCCAGCCGAATCGAATCAGCCTTCTCGTAGATATTCTCCTCAGATATCACAGAGTGATCGTCATCCTCCTGTAGACTACCAACTGACACATTTGATACATTAGCTCCGGAATAATTTTCTTCTAAGACGTCGTTGTAAATCGTTTCGGAGCTATTCGAGTTTTGGAAATCCACCGAAACGACTTGCACCTCTGTCTCTTGCACCTGACGCATCATCCCAGCAACGTCATAATCCTCATCATCGTCATCATCGCCGCCAGCCACTGAGTTCTTTCGCAACGATCCAATGAACACACCATTCTTCACCTCCGGCACTGTCATAACTGCCGCGGGCAGATTGTTCGCCTTTGCTTGGGCCACCGATGATGCATTACCCAAACGACGATGGTTAGATTCCACACAATTATCCATTCGGTCCATTTTAAAGATTGAATTCACAGCTTCAAGCTCCTCGGCAATCATTCCACTACCGCTGCTTGTAGTGGCCAAGCAGTGATTACTGCCACAACCACTAGGCCCACTGGTGATGTGGCTATTAGCACCAATTGCTTTGGCGCGCATAGCAGCTCGCTTACGACCGCGATCCAGGTAACTCTTTCGTATGCTGATACGCTTGAATGAGTCGCTTCGCTTGAAGCTCGCGTCCATAATGCCGATGCCATCTTTATCCTTACCTTTCTTCTTCGTACGAAGAAAGTTTCGTATCGATTCGAACGTGAGTGGTTTCATTATTGTTGTTATTTTTTTTTTGGCTTCTATTTTCTGTTTTTCTTTCGTTTCACACTGTTTTTATTCTCTGCGAATTACTGTTTTTCTTTTTCACACAAAATTGAAATCTGGTTCGATAAACATTTTTTCTTTCTCCATCTTATTTTGCTAATATCTGTAATTGAATTTCGATTGTTTGGGTTTTTGTTTGATTTCTTTTGTACTGTGAGGAGATACACCATATACGGGGACGAGATTTCAGGAGAGATAGAGAAAAGTGGCGGAATATAATGGCTTGATCAATTGAATAGCCTAAAGCCTTAATGGGTCAACATAAAGAAGGAATTTAAGATTGCTTGGTCGATCGTTGATCACAGTAAGATATCTTGCGGCCTAATCTGCGCCTTTGCTTATAATAAAGATTAATTAGGCATTGATCGATCACTTGAGCTTCGAGTGAATAAGAGAAAAACCATGTTAAGCCCCAGAGATATATTAGGCTGTTTTCATAATAAGACAAGAGACTCACAAAAAGAAAAAAATGCTACAGTCCTAGAAGATGCGCATTAATCTAGATTTATTCTGTGGCATTGTATTATTGACAATTTTTAAATGACTAGACCAGCTACATGAGCATGAAATGAAATTAACAACTTTTTAAAGCTTCTTCAAAATTCGTCAGTTTCCTTTTGTACTAGAGAGATAGAGAGAGTTCAATGCTGAAGGTAGGCTTTGTGCGTATTCGAAACAAGTTGAAAGAGCCTACATCAGATGGTCTTGAGATAAATCCTACCCCTATGAGACTTGTCGATTACCATTTGAGCTATAGCTATGACGAATTATTTGAGTTTGGTGTAGCAATAGCTAAACCAATAAACAAACTAATCGAGGTTTGAAGACAAGAGTATTCGTTGTTGGAAATCACGAATAAAAATCAAGTTCTGTCTCGTGCCTCTTACTATCCGGGACACCAGTGTAATAAATTCATTTGCTTGTGGGGGAGAAGAGACAAGTCCCTAATTCCCTATGTAATTCTGAAACTCAGCGAGTTGTAACAGCTTTGCTCATTCATCATGAGCGACGAGGCGCATTTCCACTTGAGCGGTTACATCAATAAGCAAAATCTTCGTTTTCGCGGCGCTGAAAATCCGTATGTGATGCACGAAGAACCATTACATCCACTTAATGCCACTGTGCTGTGCGGCGGGAGAGTGACTGGGCCGTAGTTTTTTGAGGACGCCATCGGCAATATGGTCATTGTTACTGGCCAATGTTACAGGGCCATGATAAACGACTTCTTACTGCCGGATTTAGATGAGCGGGGCTTGGTGAACATGTGATTTCAACAAGACGGTGCAACCGAACACAGAACGAGCCAGTTGTGAAAGCGTTGCCCGATTTAACGATCGCAGACTTCTTTCTTTGGGGCTACTTGAAGTCGGGGGTTTATGCCAACAAGCCTCAGAACATCGCAGCTTTTAAAGAAAATATTTGACAGGAATGCAAACAGTTGTCACCGGCAATCTTGCGAAAATCATTTAAAATGCAATAAAACGGGTACAAATATGTATGAACACTGGCGACAGCCACTTGACGAATATCATTTTTTCTACTTAAGAGAAAAAATTGTAAAGGTCCAAATAAAAATTTCCATCACTCAAAATCATTTATATTTTATTTATAAAATAGCAATTCAAAAACAACAAAGTCACAAAGTCACAACAAAGTCAGACCGAGCAAGTAACTATCAACAAGAAACTACAGCGTCTGTAAAGACTTTTATGTATTGGAATAGCAGGTGCCATACATTCTTGCCCAATGCCAGCCCAGAGGCACAGAGTGCATCTTCAACGAAATGTTAGTCATTGATCCCAAACGTTTAATATGGAAGCCTAGTGATCCTCTACAAAACTTTAACATTCTTAATATTTAAAGATATAAGATAACTCGAAGACGAAATCCGGGTTTGCTGCTAATATTCGCGGCCTAATTCCAAGATTTCGAAGGCACTAGGTTTGTATCTTAGTGTCTTCCAAGCCGAGCAAGCCGAGATGAAATCCGGTTTTGCTGCTGATATTCGTGGCCTGATTACAAGATTTCGATGGCACTAGGTTTGTTTCTTAGTGTCTTCCAAGCCGAGGAATATATAATTTACATAACCGTTAAACCTAATAGTACGACAGGCACTAAACGTACTACCACTTCTTGATAAGCTCGCAGTATTGATTCAAAATCTGTCAATCATGATACACTGCACTCAGACAAGAAAAACAAATTCAACCCCTTGAACAAGTCGTCAAAAATTAGCATAAACTAAAACTGAGTTGGTAGGTTCTTTCATTATATATCAGGACACTGAGCTCTGAGATATCGCCTCAATAGCTTGAACCTTTCCTTTTTCTAAGATAAGTCTTATCTTCTGAGAATATAACCCCAATTCCTGCAGGCTCAATTGTCAAAAAAATATAAAAAATAAAATAAAAACAAAAAAGGATGATTTTAAGGTTTTCGCACAGAATTGGGGGCCTTGAGAAGCTTTTCTAAAAATAACTTTTCAACCTAACTCTAATATTTTTGAGGGATTACATTACTTGACTGTGAGTGCAACACATAAGAAAAACACAATAAATATTATATCCATAATTTATAAACCACAATATGCTTTTCAGAAATCAATAAAACGACTACTTTCTGATAGACAGCAAATAGGTCCACCTTGTATTCATGCTTCCCAAACCATCCATTGTCATATACCTAATGTATGCACGGTAAGGTCAACAGTCCATATTTCGTCATCATTTTTACTTCTATTACATCAACTACTCCACTCTATCAGGGCTCTTAAAACTCACCACAATTGAGGGCTCAAGATCATGAGCCTTAACAATAGCATGAAAGATCATTAAAAAAAAAAAAATTAACACCAACTGGAGGGCTAATTGACGCCATAGAGCAAAGCAAATATTTGATATAGCACCAATGCACGGTCAGCGCCCACGACACGTTATTACCGCCGTAGCCGCGGGACGTGGTAACATAAACATGTGGACAATGCACAAAGTGGGTAAACTTGTCTTCGTATATTCATTCGTAGCATCGGCGTCTTTCACTTTGCTAATCAATTTTCCGTTCGACAAACCAGATCCGAAGTATGATAGGTGAGTTAAGAGCCGACTGGGGGCAGCTTGTCTGCCGCAGGACATTTGAAATGTCAGTGGTATGAATGTTGGGGAATACCGCTAAAGTATCCAGTTGAGACATTAATGGAGATTGGGATATAAGTTGGCAACATGACATTTTGTCTGAAAGCAATAAACCAGTGAGAGAATGGACGCAATGACTGAGGCTGCACCTGTGTGCATGAGGCAATCAGGAAACACAATGGACAAGCCATAATATCTGAGATAAAAAAGGTAGATGCACTATTACCATCGCCATAAATGTTAGTTATTATGAATAGAGATAATGTGGGCCTGTTTAAATAAGTAAGCTTGGCAGTAGTCTTTCGCCTATTGGTAGTGGTTACTTACACAAAGCTTAACATTCCTAAAGAAATCAAAAGCTAAATACGCAATTAGTGATGTTTTCAATTGTGTTTCTGCCCCACTAGGCTTATTCGCGCAGCTCTGTTGTACGTGGTTAAATGTTATTCACAATCTGAGTCAGATTTACTAATCCCAACTAACTTCCACTAAGCTCTTTACCTTTCGACTAAAAGTCAGAAATAAGTAACAATTTAGGCATATCTGGATTTAATATGCTCTTTGAAGCCCTATGTCCCTAAGGAATGCCTAGATAGGATAATATGGAAACACAATCAATGCTGTCTTCACAGGCGCAAAGCGGAAAGAACGGGTTTTGATATTTTTGAGAAATAATTTCTTCCCGCAGTGTCATTAAGACTCATGTAAATATTTCGTAAATTCGGTTATCACCTAGCGTCTTCTCACACAGCTAAAGTTCTTATGCTTCTTTTTCTTACATGGCGCTACAGTCCGGTGTGAACTTGGGGCTTAATCAACAAGCGTCTCCAGTTGGCACGATCTTTTGCCAGTTGTTTCCAGTGCGGCACTCCCACTTGGTTAAGATCCCATTCCACCTGCGAGCGCCAACTTAGATTCGGTCGTCCTCTGCTGCGTCGTCCCTCAGGGTTGGAGGAAGACCAGGAGGATCAGTGATTCAGTGATTTATATAGTGATACCTTGGTCTTTTCTTCTCAATTGCCCCTTGCGTCGAAAAAAGCAGCGGTTGTCAAGAATAATTGTGCGTTTGATCTCAGCGCTAGTATTGTTATCGCTGGTCAATAGTGAGCCAAGTTAGACGAAGTCCTTGACCAATTCGGATTTGTAGCCGCCAATTGTCACGTTTTAGAAGAGATGTTGTTATTGTGCTTTTTTTTTTTTGATATATTTGGTTTATCCTCGTTTACCGCTTTAGCTTCAATCCTTTGGAACGCTTCATTAACCTTTCGCTGTGTTCGCCCAATTATGTCAATGTCATCCGCGTACGCAAGCAATTGCGCAGACTTGAAATAGATCGTACCTTTTGTGTTGGCCAGCTGAAGTTAATTTAGTTTCTATTTTTGAATCTCTCGGGCAGGTTAGTGATTTTGTTCAAAGGTCAAACTCGTGTGCGTTCGAAAAGTTTTGCTGAAAATATCGCCTGAAGAGCCTGGTGAAACATACTTCGAAAGCAATTACAGAAATGTAACCTATATAAAACCATTTTGCACCGAATTTTGCATAAAGATTTTGGCCTACATGCTGACAAGGTTCAGTTGATACAAGAATTGAAACCAACAGACCATCTACTACACACAAAATCATTCAGAGTGAAGAGACTCACTGCCTGGATACGTATAATGGAAAAACAAAACGTTTGCATCCGAAGCTCATTAAACTCAGCGAATAGCGGATCAACCTCCACTATCCACCTATCCACAAAGAGTTACATGCTCCAATGCTTCACTAACGATTCATGCACTAAAAGTAAACATTGTATCATAGTAGTTAGTTAACCGCGAAATATAGTTACATGCAACACAATACAAATATGGAAAAATTTTATTAGAAACGAAGCCGTCATCACTTTTCATAAAAATTATGCGTTTTTCGATTGATTTAAAATGACACCGCATGACAGAGTTAACCTGTAAGTCCATCTGAAACCAAAACAGTAGAAGGGATTCAAGGAGAGAGACCACCTGAAATAACTCTGTGGCGCAAATGTCTTACGCAGATCACGGTCACATTAATATGACTATCGTGTTAATTTTCCTAACTGGGAGGCGCACACTGCGGTTGAGTGAGTACGTGCATTTCCGAAAGCGGTTAATAGCGTCTGCCAATTGTCGGTGTGACTGGTCTGCCCAAACTACTATTGTAATTTCTTTTCTGCTCTCTTAATATGCGATATACAAGAAATATGAGTTCATTATGCAAGTGATACGTCAAGATTTTTGAACTGTAGAAACGAATCGATCACAATAACTTCAGTGAGTGCGGTCTCACTTTATATTGCCGAGTTCACAAGATTTTTTTAGCTGAAAGCTTGTTTTTATACGTACAAGGTTACAAATTTCCTAGGGGTTGAAGGAGATGAATGAAACACTGCGTTGTAGAAAGCTCGGAAAGATCGGGTGAACCATCGGTCAATGAGTTTGCAATGTTGTTGGAAATAGGCGAAAAGTCTATGAAGCTGAGAATGGTATACCATTAAGCACTTTGGTACTGCGCACAGGCGCATTACCTGCCGGCGAACGTTCGTACTAAATTAAAAAATAAGGGTCTTGGGTGTGAGACACCCAGAGTACACGGTAAATGCCGCAAAACTTTATATCAATTTAAGCGCAGGCCTTACCATCCTGCCAATGTAGATTTGTTAAGACATGATAAGCGATCATGGACAGCATATTGCGTATTTGACAAAAGTATGCGGCTTTTGGGGCTTAAAATTGATTAACTTTCTGGTATTTGGTACCAGTTACTGTTCTTAAATTTTTACCTTTGTTCCTCTACTTCAAAAATGTCTAGACCTTTTTGGATTGGTATTGAAATGAACAATCAAACATATTGATATCACTTTACTCTAAAAAGTCCTGATGATATTTAGGATTATTGTCCTCTTATACGAGTAAGTACCAATTTTGGTGCCGTTAATATCTGAACAATATTTCATCGGATGCCAATATTTTTTGTACAGTTGGATCATTCCCTGAACATTAAGTTTTCTAGTAAAGTTCATCAACAGCAAAAAGACATCAAGTGTTCGTATGACGTAAGTTTCAGCATGTGCAAGGGATTGTCTCAAGGGATTGTTTAAAAAAAATTGAGCTTTATCAGTGAAAATTATTTTGCCTGGTCTTCATATTTATAAGAATGACCCCAAAAGTATTTTCTGTCTGTTTTTTAACAGAACTTTGGCCGCATCTGCGAATAATTTTGTAAATACTGAAGCTGAAAGTTTCGTGAACTTTTTCTAATTACATTTTCTGGCTCCTCTTCTTTTTTCCAAAAATGTTTAAAACTTTTCTTTTTGGCTTTTACAAAAGTTTCGGTCGTCCGTTTAATGATTTTGCCCACTTCCCCAGGAAATCCTCTAATTTTCAAAGATACCAAACTGGACCTAAAACGGGTAGTTTTGGTGTGCTTTAAATCGAATCTTATATACAGCACTCTACGGACTACCTATTGTAAGATAGGAGATTGCGATCCATTTGTCAGTGATCGCAAATGCTCCAACTCATATCTACGAAAAACGTGTAAAGAGTATATCACTGCACATGGGACTCTATGGGAGAAATCTCATTATAATTATTTTAATTATATACCATTAGGGGACTGCCATAGGGTTTCATACTACTCGTAAGTTGAGACTCTTTGTCATATCTGTCAAATCTGCTGCTCATTATTCAGTTACTAATGCCAAATTACCATGTCAAGTTACACGATTATCAATAATCGCAGACATTGGACACAGCTCTATAAGGAAAGTGACAACTAGAGGCACACCACAGGGGGGAGTTTTCTCCCCCCTACTGTGGCTTCTTACAGTTAACAAAATCCTCAAATTCATTATGGAGAAAGACACAATGACAATAGCGTACGCGGATGACCTGGTTATCTTGATAAAAGATAAATTTCTACCAACTACCAGTGAACTAATGGAATCTGCGTTGAGGGAACGTGGGCAAGACAGAACGATTTGAGAATAAACCCCCAGAAAACCGAGCTGGTCTTGTTCACCAGGAAAAGGAAAATTCCGATATTTGCTTCCACAAAGTTAGAGGGCACTCTATTCAAACTCAAAGCGGAAGCAAAATATCTAGGCATCATTCTTGACTCCAAACTCTCTTGGAAAAGGAACCTGGAGGAAAGGATGAAAAAAGGATTGAATGCTTTTTATCCATGCAAAAAGACCTTCGGAAAAAGATGGAGCTTGCAACCGTACATCATTCATTGGATGTACACAGCAATCATCAGACCCATTTTAACTTATGGGGCCCTAGTCTGGTGGACTGCTAGCAGCACGAAAAGCTATATGAACATGCTCAACAAAGTACAAAGGTCAGCCGCCGTTTGTACAAAGAGAGCCATGAGAAGCACGCCGCAAGCAGGATTGGACATGATACTTCATCTCCTCCCCCTGGATCTATTCATAAAAGGCTGCGCTGCAAAGAGCGCTCTCAGACTAAGGGAGTCCTCTCTGTGGAAGCAAGCCAACTATGGACATGCGGCCATACTTAGAATAATAGACGACCTGGGAAAGAAACATGATTTTAGTAGCCTCGCAGATACGACCGACTATATTTCCCCCCAAAAAGACTTCTCTCTCAGAATACCTATCCTATACCTGACAGAGAAGAGTGGCTATCAAACGACCACGAGATCACTCTCTTCACCGACGGATCGAAAATGGACACAGGCACTGGGGCCGGGTTCTACTCTGATACCCTCCACAAACAGGAATCATTCAGACTCCCTGATCTGTGCAACGTTTTTCAAGCAGAAATCCTGGCAATAGAGAAAGCAGCCAAACACCTACAGGTAGCCGATATCCCACCATCTGATATCACCATCTTCGTAGACAGCCAGGCTGCACTGAAGTATATATATCACTGCACTAGAATCCTGTATAACGAGATCAAAGGCTGTCATGAAATGTCGCGACTCACTGAGGTCCATCAGACACCACAAAGTCAAACTCTGCTGGGTCCCGAGCCACAGCTCAATCGCAGGGTACGAAAGAGCAGACGAATTGGCCAGGCAAGGGTCTGAACTGGACATCAGCGAAGCGGACACGTCATTGCAACCACCGATCAGCGCATTATACCGGATCATCATCTGCTTTGCCACTGCCCAGCTCTCCAGAATCGACGCCTAGTGTCGCTAGGCCAAAGATTCTTTACAGAGATTGCGGACGTGGCTAATGCAGATATATCGGATCTTCTAAAATTCATAAAGAGCACGGGGTGGTTTCAGCCACCACCCTTCTAGACTAGACTTTTTCATGTGGGGTTTCCTGAAATCGCTGGCCTATGCGAATAAACCACAATCGATCGACATCCTTAAGGTGAACATAACCCAGGCCATCATTCAAATTCAGCTGGATCCATGCAGAAAACTGGGCCACTCGGATCCGTGCCACCGTAGAAAGACGAGGCGGGAATTTGAACGATGTCATATTCTATGCGTAATATACATACATGCACCTTCCAAATGAAAAAAAAAAAAAATTGTTAATACCGCAAACACACCTTGCTTTATTCCATTTCAACATCTACCCGCACTTATTGAAAAAATAAACCTTTATAACTTCTTCTTCTTCTCCTTTTTCCGGCGTTGTTAGAGTCAGAAGTGTAGGACCGTAACCTTCCCACTTAACTGCAGTCCTACTGGTCCGCTTGTGGGGTCTGCCAACCCTTTATAACACTGCGTATAAATTTGGATATGGACAGATGCAATTTAATATTTTGTATTTCAGGAGAGAGTAAAACCAAGCCGTTGATGTAGACTCAGTGATGATAGCGAAATTTCATATACAGTAAGCATAAAGCACTCGGGGGGCAAATACGGGGGAAAATCACCATGGCATGCTTATTCCCTTGATAGGCCTTCCCTTAATATCCTTCCTAGGTGACTATTAGTCCGTAAAAGAGAAATCATAGTAACTGAAAAAAATGTGGTAAAAAAGCCAGCGGTTCACTGGATAAAAAATGATGCATACGTGTCCCAGCCTGGAAACGCCACGCAGCACCTCCATCGAGTACCATTAGTTTCCGGCCCAAAATGCTCGTATTCCATTGTCACGTTTCGTGAAGTGGTTATGAGGACACTGTTGACGTGCAACGACCCATTTCCCAAAACGTGATACAATTGACCCCATCACTCCCAGCCCGATTAAAAGATGAATCGAACTGAAAAACTGGCACACCCCACTCGAATTGGATTTCATAACAAGGAATCCAAGTCTCCTTCGTGCACCTTACTCGATACGTGCCGGGTGACTACCCCGACAGTCAACCATCCTCCTCGTCATTCGTTTGTTTACTCTTTCCTCATTAAAAGCAAGAAAACGAGAAAAAAGAAGTAGGAAATCACGATTAACGTCGCTAAATTATATAAAAATAATCGCGCACTGACATTTGGCGCCCACTGTTGCTAGTGAGGCGTTATACCAGCATGCGGTATCGATTGAAAAGGTTACGCGCTGACTTGACTCTGATGGTACCAATCCGATAAAGAGTATTTGTGTATCTCAACGATTTCTTTTCGTTTTAATTGCCAATCCGCTGAAAGTGAGTTTTGATGATTGAGCTTTTGAGTGCAATTTGAATGAATGTCGTCTCGCGGCATGGTACTGGCAATTGATTTCACCCTCATGTGTGTGAAAATGACAAGACGCTGGTAATTGCTTAGGGGCCCATGATTGATACATGAATAATGTTTATCTTCTACGTCTCTTTGGTATTAGTTTTTGCTTTAGTGAAACTCGTTTAATCGAATCTTACGAGTTTCTTTTCTTAATTGCAGACTTCTGAGAACGAGTACTGTGTGGAATGGATGACTAGCCTCAGGTGGATATGGAGAGACGGTTGGTAGATCTAGTTACTGGTGAGGTAATTTCAATGTCGAATCCAGTTACGATGTTAACAAACTTTTCGCCATTGAAATTGGTCGCAAACAAATAAGAGCGACTTGTTAGACCTCTAATAGGAAAGATTATGTTGGAACGTATTGTAAAAGCGTAGCCATTAATGTATGTGGAATATCGTGAAATTTCGACAAAAGGTTCAATGTTTTTCAATACATCATCATCACGCATAGTTGCCAGATTCCAAACCACGTCATCGATCAATGTCGCACCGATTCCCGTGCCAACTATTGTTAATTTTTCTGGTCAAGATTCTACATTCCATTCTCCATACAAAGCACAGTACGACAGAAAGAGATTCTCTGTGTCCATCGCCATGCTTGGACAACCAAAGCCAATAACAAAACAAAAAAATAAAAAAAGAATCCAGCAAAACCGCACAACCAGTCACGTTTTGAAGATTCTATCGCCAAAGAAGCCAGAATCATCATTTCTACCATCGTCCATCGGTCTACCGGACTAAGTACAGAGTCTAAGCTTCACCACATCACCGAACTGACCATAGAGCATGCAAGCCGTTATTCTGATCTTTCTCCTGCTCTTCCTGGTTTCATCGAATTTTTATCTGTATCTTTGAGGAAAGCTGTACAAATTGGATTTTTTTATAAACGACTTCACCTACTTCAAAGTGTGAATATAATGCACACCGTGGCGCAACGAAGCGTTTCACTCCACTTGACTGACCCTCCACATCACACTAGGCAATTACTTGTATCTGACCAGTCGCGATACATTTCGATGGCATTAATAATGACATGCTATGGCAGAGGAATTTAAATTGATTTGAATTATGGTGTGAAAAATATCGCCACAGGGCCGGGTCGAAGGGTGAGTCAATTGATTGGGATGTGGAGCGAGAGATTTTTGTTTTCTTCGACCGATCAACTGGCGTGTGTACCTGTCTTAATTAGACGGCGATGAGACTTATTATAGCCTATCGAAGGCAAGTCGATTGAGAGGAGGAAGTAGGTTGATAGGCATTCATCAGCGCTTGTCGGTTTTGTAGTGAAGGTACATAAATTCCATGATTGCCTACTGGGCCATTGATCTAGTTCATAGCTTGGCCTTGAAGCATGCGATATGGAAAGGCGTTATTAGCGTAGCTAATTAGTAAATTACGCGTTTAGACATCGGATGGCATAGATGGTGAGAAAATGAATGGGTATCCGTTGTAATAATGATTTCCTTGACTATGATGTAATAGGTCGTATGCCATGGAATAACAGCATTAAATTTAAGATTTTAAAGTTTAACCGGTGATAAATTGGCATGGAAGAAGATAGACAAGACTCAGGACAAAGATAATTTGGAGAGTTGTTGAAAGTCATAGAACTGGTCTTGCACCTTGTTGAAGACATGAGGCTAAAGAGTAGGTGTCATTGTTTTTACCTTAGACTCCTGTAGAGTATTCTTTGGGACAAGAAGTGCGGTCGGAGTATGGCCTTCAGCTTCTCTAATGTTTTTTTTTATGACCTCAAAGTTGTAAATTAATCTGCAGGAACAAGAAAATATCAGATGAAGGTATGTCAAGTGAGCTCGGTGCTTGGTCGGTCCACTAATCTTTCTTTTTCAAAAACAATTGCTTTGTGGGACAAAATCACTGGACTTCGACGCGATTTTTTGGGTTTCGGTTCGTTTTCGAAAGACAGTTAGCGTTATTTGTCGTATTCGTACAAAATCATGTTCTCAGCGAACAAATTTTTTAGATAAAGTTGAATTTTTCGGAGCCAAACGTGCAGTGACGCTCTCCATGCTAAAAATGTTTATCATTAAATAAGTTAATCTGGTGGCCCAACAGATGGCATTGCCAGAATTAGGTGCAAGAGTTTCAAAAGCTAACGTACCTATGAGAAGTACTAAGGCAGGATGAACTCCAAGTCTTTAAAAATAACGATTTTGATGTTGAAGATAATTCTGCCGCACCGTACAAGTTTGAAGACGTACAATTTGAGCTATTAATTGATGAAGACTCATGTGAGACGCTATCTGAACTTGCAAAATAATTACAAGTAGATGACACAACACTTGAAAAACACTCAGAATGATTGAGAAACAAGGACATTGGGTGCTTCATTTCTTCATTTGTGCACAGCTAAAAAGAAAAGGTCTTTTTTGCATCGTAATGAAATTCCTACACTGATACTGTAACAAGCGCAATCACGCGCAGTTTTGGTTACTTGGATTCTGTTCGGATAATTTCGATGTCAAAGATGCAGTTCCCTCTCGAAGGTGAATAGTGGAAAATGTCTGTAAGATAATGGGATTCGTTCTAATCGTCTAATCGTCATGTAATCGTCACTGTTTCGGTTCCCGATTAGCTAAAACTTAGAGCCATTTGGATACAAAAAAAACTGGGTGCCATACGAATTTTCGCAAAAAAAAAACAACCTCATGAACCGAATTTCATTCTGTGCATGCAACTGATTTGCAACAAAATCGAAGCATTTTTGAAGCTAATTATAACTGGTGGATCATAATCGCGGTGAGCCGGCACAAACGGTGGCCTAGCTGGGATTGGCAGGGAATCATCTCCTATGAGCTGTACTTCAATGGCAAAACTCTTAATTGGGACCTGTAATGACAACAATTTGGGCCTGCCACCAAGTGCTTATCACCTGTTCTTATCCAAGGCGAACAATTTTGCTGGTGACAAATTCGCCTCAAGAAAAGCTTGCTTCAGTTTTTGTCGATAGAGACGAGGGCTTTTACGAGGGGTGCTCCGAAAGTAATGATATAATCGGATATTTATAACCCGCTTGCTTACGAGGGTGGTCCGATAAGTACTTAGCCTACAAAAGAAAATTAAACTAAATTAAAAAAAAAATTAAAAAATTAAATTAAATTCGAGAAATGGCGATTTATTTTTCAATCTTGACCCAGCGATGCTCCAACTTCTTCAACCCGGCTGAAAATACGTTTTCTCGAGGTCTGCAAAGTAGGCCTCCGTGGCGGCGATGACCTCCTCATTCGACTGAAATTTCTGCCCGGCGAGTGACTTTTTCATGTTTGGAAACAAAAAGAAGTCGCACGGGGCTAAATCTGGAGAATACGGTGGATGGGGCAGCAGTTCGTAGCCCGATTCGACCAATTTGGCCGTGGCGAGGGCGGAGGTGTGAGCCGGTGCGTTATCATGGTGGAAGAGCACTTTTTTCTTCGCCAAGTGGGGCCGTTTTTTCTTCAATTCGGCATCGAATCGGCCCAATAATTTGGCATAGTACAGCCCTGTGACCGTTTTGCCCTTCTCCAGGTAGTCGAAGTGGATCACACCTGGTAAATCCCAGAAAACGGTGGCCATCACCTTTTCGGCCCATGGGACAGTCTTCGTCTTCTTCGGAGCACGTTCGCCGGGTGAAGTCCACTGTTTCGATTGTTCCTTGGTCTCTGGTGTGAACCAGTGGATCCATGTTTCGTCGACTGTCACGAAACGACGCAGAAACTCCTTCGGATTGCACTTAAACAGCGTCAAACACTGCTCTGAAGTGGTCTCAAAGTTCCGCTTGTTGTCCATTAGGTTAGCGTAAAGTAATTCATATCAATAGATCACGATTCAGAGAAGGTACATTTATTTAAATACGACCGTCGAAAGTTCATAACGTCAAAATGGAGAAAAACGAAATTAGAACTCTTATCAAGTACCTCCGCTTGAAAAAGCTGACTACCAAAAATATACATACACAGCGACTTGGTGAAAACATTGGGTGACTCTGATCCTCCATATACCACGGTAGCGCGCTGGGCTAAGATGTTTAAGCTGGGCAGAAGACCCACTGAAGATGAACATCGTGAAGGACGCCCATCCATATCCCTTATTGAAAATGTTATGTCGGCAGATCGAAGAGTGATCATCAGGCATACGAGTGTAGCTGAGAATCCTTATGAACGAATTGCATATATAAAAGATCCCTGCTCGTTAGTTGCCGAGAATGGTGAGACGTGGATCCACCATTCTGATTTTAAAACCAATCAACAATCGGAAGCCAGCCGCCTCACCGACATCGAAGAAATTCAAAGTATTACGTTCGGCGGAAAAGGTTATGGTATCCGCTTTTTGGGCGCTGAAGTAATAATTATAGTGGAATAAGTGGAAAAGGGAAAAGGGATATTTCGGGATCTTTCTATGCAGAGCAAAAAAGAAGATTGCGGAAGGTCTTTGAAGAAAAAAGACGTTGCAAACTGCGAGCTGAAGTGCTGTCAAGTGACAAACTGCCAACTAATAGACACGCATTTGCGATGATTGCCGTTTGAGAAACGGGATTAGAACTGCTCGAACACCCATCCCATTCACCCGATATAGCTACCAGCGACTTCTACCTCTTTCCTCGGCTCAAGGAATACATCCGAAATACGAAATTCGAACACAATAGCTGGGTTATGGTCGCTGTTGGGGAGTTTTGGGAGGGTCAAGACATGTTTTGTCGTGTCGCCTTTGTATGAGAGAGGCATAATTGAATTACCTTCAAAACGACAACATGCTATTAAACAAAACGGCGAAAATTCGACCTAAATCGGATCATTCTAACTATGCTAAATAAAGTCTTCCTGTTTCCTGCAAAAATATTGGATTTGTTTTTACTGCACCTAGAATCATTAGCTCTTCCAAGCTTCTGCTCTATGAAGGTGGTCGTGGTGCCATGGTAATCATCACCGACTGTTGAGCCGAAGCTCTGTAGTTCAAGTCTATCCATAGTCGAGAACAATCTCTATACGGGAAAACTATGCAACAACATCAGTTGTGAATGAGAATGTGAATAATGAAAAAAGTGCTGGCAAAGGCATAACACTCGCAGTATGTAGTAAGATCACTTCAAAATTCATACTTTGTGTGTGCATTTCCAATATAACACCTTAATGACATAGAAACAAAATAGTTACTGTGAACTACAACCAACGCGGCCAATTCAGTCGAATCCCTCAAAAATCCTATCTAGGACAACCACCCCCGGAGAGTAGCGAACGAACATCTTCGACACAAACCATCTGCACCCCATCCAGCTTGTGTCACAAACACCATAAGAGCGTACACTCTTGAACCTGCACGAAGCCTATAACAAAAAAAAATATGGCGGGTCAGCAGTGGTTTTTATGTAATTATCTGTTGTTTAAACTGAACGAAACTATCACGGGAAATCGCTATCGGAATTGAAAGTTTGAGCCAAGCTTTGAAGGAAAAACATGACAAGGTGATTGTGTTACATGATAACGATCGGCCACATGTTGCAAGATCGGTGAAAACTTACTTGCCCTAAAATGGAAAGTCTAACCCCATCAGACACTGTCTTTTCTATTATAGCTTATTACGTTCTATCGCACATGGCCTTTATGAGTAGCACTTACATTCTTGTGAAGGGTGGTTGACACGCCTCAAAAGACGTGTTGTTTTGATATAAGATCATAATCTCCCTAATGCTTAAGACGCAAAAAAAAATTGTATTTCTATGTTGTTGTTCTTAAAATGTATAACGGACAAGTGGATACCTAACATAACGTTCCCATGTTTCACTCATCACAATTTAAAGTTCTATGACTAAGCAAAAATAACACTTCAAATAAAGTAAAGAATCCAACAAGAGGTGTCATTAAATATGGATCGATAACCACTCGCACAGCGTGTTGAAACAGTGAAAATTCACTGCTAAACCATTTTAAAGTTCGTAAAGTGCGTTCCGCTTTCTATTTGACTGAATACGTCAATAAACAAAACTGTTACCATAAAAGTAGCAGTTCGGAGTGGTTTTTGGGCTGGCAGCGTCACAGCGCCAAATTTTTCGAAATTAATATTGGTGTGGTGCTACTATTTCAGTTAAGGAATTGCGTTACCCAACCTCGTCGACTGACTCTTTCGCTTTTATGATGCTATAAACGTATACGACATTTAGTTTCAGCATGTTAGTACTACATGCCTTACAGGATGTAAAACAATCGTCCCTCAATGATGACTTGCGATTTAATATTATAAGCCTTCTTCCTTTGGTGTTGTCAATGCTTCACAAATTGTCCTTACACTACAAAATATCAGAGTGAAATAAAGCCAAAAACGTGACGAACGATTTAATTAAAAAAAATAAATATTTGTAGGAAGAATCGAGGAGGATATTTGGTAAGTATGGTATTTTATTACTAGCCCAAGCGATTGTACTTCAACTTGAAATAAAAACATCACCACTCTTTACAAAAATGCAGCGTTTGCTCATTGATTCTAAATGACACATCTTGTTGGATAATCTTATACAATATATTGATCAGCCTTTCTAAAAGTGTTGTATCTTCGAATTGTTTGCACTGAGGTTCCTTATTATTATTAAGCACAACAGTGATACTCTCGTTGCTTCAAACATATCGACAAACATCAACAGATCCTACATTATTACATACTTTGTGTCATAATTTTCGAGTAATTTAAAAACTCATAAGAAATACTGGTGATTGAATCAATTAAACTTTCATTCGGTGTAATTAACTAACTTCACACTAGAAGTTGAACATGTTCAAGTGTTAATAGATTACAAATTCGTTCCACAGCCATTTCGCTGCGGCAGATACTCCAGATTAACTTCCCGCGATAATTGGAAACTTGCAAAATTCCATACAAAAAAAAATTAAAAACTAAGGCATTTATAAAACCATTTCCGAAAAAGCTAATTTAATTAACCAAAGGGAGTAATTAAAACTCGCGATAATGACTTTGATTTTTATGATAGGCTTTGAACGAAATATGACGGTAATTATGATCAAGAGTAAAAGTTTTTATTCCCACAGTTTAGGGTAAAATTTGGACATTCCAATCAATTTTAAAACCATCTGAGTACTTTTACGACCCAATGAAAGTGAGGCAGATGGCCAGACTTCGACTTATGCCCAACTTCGTAAACGCATTTACCCCGTTCACTTTAAATGACTTTGCCACACCAGAGTCAAAATAATACCTGAAATCCTACTCAGCATGACGGAGGAGTCACATTGCGACTGTCGACGGACTGACTTGTCAGGTGATTAAGTGTGATTGAACGACATCTTGGCGGTATGTCTGTGGATAATTTTCTTGCGGTTTCAGTCGATGATTATCTGGTCGTATAAGCTGCAATACCTCATTACTGCCGGATTGGTTTTCCTCCTTCGACGTCGCACTTGCGATGGAATCCCACTTAACCTTATTGGAAAATTAATTGATTAAGTTGCATACCTGCTTGCTTGAATAGTGATGATGACGGTGATGTTGTTGTCATCATCGTTACATAACGATTTCTTAAAAGTCGGTATATACGCTTGAACAGGATTTCATGAATAATACTATAATGCGTTTCGATGCACCGTTAAACGGAAGCTAAACGACTCTGAGGAGGTTAGACCGTTAATCTTGAAGTATCTTTGAATTTACTTTTATACTCAGGCGTCAGTCTATCAGCATTTAGCCACCCGGTTGATATCTAACGACAACAGATGCGAAGTATAATTACTTCGTTCATACGAACCTGGACGAATGCCCATTTAAATGAAGACATTAGGTAAACAACGGATACAAAGAGGACAACAACGTCAGGTTAATTACTTTCTTTTCTTTAGCTACGCGGAGTAGCAGTTCTTCTTTCCGAAGCGTACTGCACTTGATTACGCGATCATTGGTCGGTTGCTTGGTGTTATAAGTGCACTTTTTTCTGACGAGGAAAAGTGAGTATAATCAAAACGGCATTACCTTGTAAAAATCATAAAGGCCATAAGATATATGCGAATATGTATTGGTCGAGTGGAATTATCTTTGGAAAGTTGAATTGTGTTTGCTAATATCGAAAAACTCGAAGAAGAGTTTCAAACCTGAAAATAAGTGTGAAGTCTATGGCACTAAAGTTCGAAAAGGAATAGTGTGCGAGATGGGGTTTATCCTACCACATAAGTCTAGCATTTACAATTTAGTAATCGGATTCTAAGGATAACTTGTAAATTGTAGCCTACCTCGGTATAAAGTGTTGGTGCTTTGGATGAAGCACCACACCTATTATCTGAGATTACGGCAGACTCCAGACGGCGAATTTAGAGAAGCTTTTCGCAGACAAGCATACTATAGGGGTCGCTGGCAGTATCAGGCTGAGGAAAGACTCTCCAGTCAGTGATGGCCTTCATATATCTGTTTGATAGATGCTACGTTATCAGACCGATCACAAATACAAGGTGGAGCAAAATTAATCAAAGATGTTATAATTTTTGCAAATGGCGTTGTAAGTTAATCATATTTGATATTTGTGAACTAGACAACTGCAGTATACAAACAGACAAGCAGTGCAGCGCCATACTCCGCAGGAGCGTAGAATAATTGTGTCGTTTTTTTTTTACCAATAATCGGTTGGTGGTGTTAGCGCAGCGTGAATTTCGACGTCGATTTCCTAATCTTGTCGCGGCAACTGGACAAACATTTCGGCGCTTAGCTTTTGCTTTTGCCAATAATCGGTTGGTGGTATTAGCGCAGCGTGAATTTCGACGTCGATTTCCTAATCTTGTCGCGGCAACTGGACAAACATTTCGGCGCTTAGCTACTCGACTCGAACAGACAGAACAGGAGACCATGCAAGGTGTGGCCGCCACCGGACTGGTCGTTCTGCCGAGAACATCGCGGCTGTCGCTGAGAACGAACAAATATCAACCAGACGACGGTCCACACAATTAGGCATCACCAGACGGACCCTACAGCGAATTTTACTGAAAGACTTAAACATGTTCCCATACAAAATGCAGAATAAACAACTTTTTACTGCCGGAATTGGATGAGCGGAGTTTGGTGAACTTGTGGTTTCAACAAGCATACATAGCATGAGCCACAATAGATACTGTGAAGGAAGCATTTCCTGGTTTCGTAATCTCCCGTTTTGGAGATTTGGCATGGGCCTAAACTTCTTTCTTTGGGGCTACTTGAAGTCCCGGGTTTATGCCAACAAGCTTCATTTGACAGGAATGCGAACAGTTATCACAGAAAATCTTGCGGAAAGGCATGGAAAATGCGATTAAACGGATACAAATGTGTATCAGCTTTGGCGGCAGCCTCTTTTCAACAGTTGTGAATGAGAGATGATCAAAAAATGCTGACGAAGGCATAACACCCGCAGTATAAGATCACTTTAAAAATGTATACTCTGTGTGTGCATTTCTGTGAACTACAACCAACGCGACATATTTACTCGAATCTTTAAATTTCTTGTCCTTTCTAGGACAACCACCCCCGCAGAGTAGTGAACGAACATCTTCGACACAAACCATCGCACCCCGTCCAGGTTGTGTGACAAACACCATAAGAACGTATACTCTTGATCCTGCGAGAATCCAATAAAAAAAAGGGCCAAGCGGAATCCGAGAAAGGCGGACTGGGTATGGTGTAGAGAGGAGTTTGCAAAATGCACTCGAGTCCTACCCATACTCAGGACGAAACAATTGGTGGAGGATTGTTGTGCCATTTTTAGATGTCGTCTGGAACTGATGGGATATACCATGTTATACGGCAAAAGGTACTGCTAGCTTGGCACTTGCCTATATACCTATTCCTTGGCGCGCGGTGAAAGTGGTCTTTATTCCCAAAATAAGGAAAGAAGATTACTCACTCGCCAAGAGTTTTAGACCAATCAGTCTAATATCTTGCTGAAAAGCATGGAGAGACTATTAGAGTTGCACATGCGCAAAGTTGCCCTTCGAATGCATCCTCTCAGAGATGCAACATACTTATCAGCGCGGAAAATCCTGCATGACTGCGAAGGAGAACTGAATGCGCACTCGAAAAGAAAGACAAAAAAAAAGAAAGAAAAAGAAAGGCTGCCCGCAAGGTGGCGCCCTGTCTCCGCTGCTGATGGAAGATGTTGCCGTTGTCTCTGTTGGCTCATTTCTCAGAGCACAGAGAGACAGACAGAAAAAAAATACTGGCATGACTTAGCTGGTGCCAAAAGACATTCCCATTCCGATATATGAGGAAGCCAAACACCTGGTAGTCATCTTATATAGCAAGTTTCTTTAGTCAAAGCATGTTGAGTCAAAAACCACCAAAGCGCTGTCAGCTTTTTGGCAATGCAAAGGTGCTTTTGGCAAAACGTGCGGCTTATCGCCGAAAAAGGTACTTTGGATCTACACGGCAATAATAAGACCAATAATCTCATATGCATCGGTTGTGGCCTCGTGGCCTCAAGAAATATCCTACGACCATTGTCTCATGGATATGCCCTCCGACAGAAAGACAACTGCCTCCTTATTGTGCGTTATAATTTCACAAAGCCAAAGGCAGACTAAATTCACTAAAGCTTGTATGAGATATCTGATGAGTTCGACTGAAGGGTCTCGAGGAGAGTTTCTCAAGACCTGAACCCTCTTTAGGTCAACTTGCTTCCACGGTCAAATCCTACACCAATGATGCTTCTGATATCTGTTGGAGCATTCAGACACAACTACTGGTCCATTGTACTGCCAGACAGAATCCTTACATTTGTTCTTCACACAAGTGAACGAAACCTAAAGCTTAATGCCGATTCTGATCGGCGAGAACCGAGAAACTTTTTTAAGGTAAGTGTACAAGGGGAGGTTTTGCAAGTATCCCGCCGAGGAGAGAAGCCGCGAAATAATTATTCCATGGCGTTGGTGTTATCGCTCATCTTGCGTCAGCGGCCGACACACTACCCACCGCGCCACGGCACTCCCTGTCTTTAATGCATACAATCGTAGATGGGGAGAATATCCACAATGCAGAATGACTAAGAGCGTACGCCCTGATGTTCGCAGGAAATCCCCAACATTCTTATTCTTAAGGAGAATTGATTGCAGAAGACTTGTGGGCGTCATGACGGGCCATTACACTGTGAGCCCCCACCTATGCTGCATGCAGCGAGAAGGATGGCGCAATAGTCTCTGCGACTGTCCTGCCTTCGCTCGCGCACGGTTGCGCAACCTTACAGCTCCACAACACTGAACTACTAAAGCTCCTCCTCACTTTTCTCCGAGTCCTCCAAAAGAAAAAAGTCAAGTTAAGGGAGAAAACATCATGAAATTCAATTTCGATGGATTGGGATTAGAATTATATCGGCCTTAGTTCTTCCCTAAAGAAAACATTTAAGCGCAATAAAGGAGCAGTTTCTGGAGAGAAACTCTCCTACAAGCAACACTGTAATAAGTTGAAAGGTAATCCAACACGAGGTGTCATTTTAAATTGTTTAACATTAATGAACTGTCAATAGTTGACTATCAATGTGATGTAAAACTAAGAAGTTATTAAAATTGGATCAAATACATCTCATATTGTGCGAACGTTTCTTAAGGTCCATACAGTTTTTCTTCTTCATTAAGCGCCTCGTTGTAGCTTCAATATATTTTGAAAATAATTTTTCTTTCAACCGTCTCGGTGAAGGGACCACGTTGTGAAACCATATGAGGTTTTCATTTTTGAAAACTAAAATTGAACTTATGAATAACGCGAGCTAAGTTTGTAAATTCGATTTTAGGATTTTTGTTATGTTGATATACTTGTTCCCTAACATTGGATCAAAGAATCGGTATTAAATTTCGTATGGAAAAGTGCTCCAACGCACTTGAAATGTTGACTCTGGCACTTGGCGAGTCTACGCTGAATAAAAACATAAGTAGAATAGGCTTTTCACAGAAGGCCGGGTAGATGCTAATTACGATACTCGCCCTGAATGTCCCAACAAGTCAACAATCTATGAAAACGTCGTATCAGCGAAGAAAATTCTTATGGAATTTTCGTATCGCAGAATCATTATCAGAGGAGATGCTGAGGATATTGGCTCATGCTATGAAATTTATGTCAGATATTTTGAGTATAGGACATGTTGCAACTAATTTGTCGCAAAATTGCTACATTTTGACCAAAATAACCTAAAGATATTGAATGACGAAACAAATTTGTTGAGAAGGGTCGTCACTGGTGATATAGTAACGGGCATATGGTAACAATGTCGAAACCGAGGCATAGTCATAGCAATGGAAGCGATCAGAACAGCCAAGACCGAATAAAGCGCGCCAAGTAAGATAAGATACTAAAGTTTTGCTCACTGTTTTGTTCGACTACAATGGCGTGGTTCATCAAGAATTCTTGCCAGAAGGTCGTACGAAGAAATATTACCTTGAAGCTATGCGCCGTTTGCGTGGAACAATACGAAGAAAATTACTGGATATATGTAAAAGAAATTCATGGCTCTTGCATCACGACAATGCACCTGCTCACTCACCGCTGTTTGTGCGTAATTTTTTGGCCAAAAATAATTACCGTGATCAAGCTTTAGCCACCGTATTCACCGTACTTTGCCTCCTGTGACTTCTTCTCTTTTTGAAAAGAATCATGAAAGGCCGGCGATTTGCCACGATTGAGGAAATAAAGGCTAAATCGCTGGAAGAGTTTTTGAAGCTGAACCAAAAAGCGTACATCAGAAATGCTTCAGGAAAATCCGTAACGAGTGTTTCTTAATCTGGCGGGATTACTTTGAAGGGGACAAAATAGATATCGATATTGACGAAAAAATACAAAAGTCACCATATTTTTGGAACAAACCTCGCCATGAGTGATTTTTTGCATGAAATTTTTGCTGTAAATATGAACGACGTTTGTTTTCATCAGCGCGGCGCCACATTAAGTCATACAGCTGGTTAAACAATAGCTTTATTGCATGAATGTTCGCCGAGATCGTGCGATCGAGAAGCATCAGACTTTTCCTTCGGGGCTGTGTTAAAAATAAATTCTACGTCAATCTATAAATACAGATAATATTCAATTACTGTTCTAGAATTCTGAATTAACATAAAAATAACACCACTCATTTCAAAAATATTGCGTTTTTCTATTGATTTAAAATGACACTAATTGTTGGATGACCTTATGTTTTCTTTTGTCATGCACTGTACGAATGAAATGTGTAGCAGCGTTTACTACAATTTAATATATCGCACGATTGTTAGCCTCTTTAAGAGAACTGGGTAGGTATTCAACAGTACCATAAGCGGCATTGCACCATTCAACAAGTACTATTCACAGTCACCATCCGGACAGAGTGTTGTCTGCCACACGCACGTGAGGACTCTTCATACCTCTTATCTGCTCAGACAGGTGCCCACTTAAGATGCAACGTATTGAACGAAAGGAAATTTCGGTGGAAACTGTGACTTGAGTACCGAAGTTGAACGATGTAAGAAGGAAGTATTCTGTGTTTTTGGGTTTGGTGGACAACTAGACGTACAAGTGCTGCTCCAAACTATGTGCTCTAATGTGCTACAAACAACCCGAGGGTTTAGATGCAGTTGGATTATTGCATATGAGATGAGGCACCTGTTTCTACTTAGGAGTTTAGTTAATTTTGGGAATAAATTGGACTTTCTCATAGATTAACGAGAAGTAATAAGAAAGATGTGAATGGTGTTGCTATAAAACTGATTACAATAGCTTATATAAGGTTTCGTATTACGGCAAAGTCCATTGCCTGTCGGAACACTTTCGGCAGACCGTTCGGCCCATTACTCAACAATATTTACAGTCTTATAACTTTCCCACAGAGAAATGCACCATATCCGTCGAGTAGCCAAAGGTCACACATTACTTAACACAATAAAAAGACGAAGCCAAACTTCAAACACGCCGTCAGCTCTCAGCTCGACCGTCTTCCAAATACCCACTGACTATCGTATAACTTAACCCATTACCAAATCGAAAGGTGCACTCCATATCCCAAATACCATCCACCGATGGACGTCCTCTGTGACAGAGCTAACCAGACAAGCAACACGAGCAACTCTAAATGCCACGATTGAAAGTAAAAATCTGCACAATAACATAAAACCTGTTTAGAGTTAGATGCAGTTTCCTTCCATTGTTTTTTTTTTTATCTGTTTACCTTCTGTATCTTTCCTGTAGTGCACTTTGAAAAGATATTTTCTGTGCCATTATCCACTAATCCAATTGGAACGTAACCGAAATGCATGCAAGGCTAATGCTAATTGCCATGCAGCTTCTCTATCATGCCCCATGGATACTAAGGCCACCATCACAGCAATGTAAGGAAAAAGAGAGAATTTGAAATAGTTTTTGTGCGAAATAGATTATTTGGCGAATGCCATTAGCTACAACATCTGGATCCATGACGGCCATAGGCTTCTTCATCATTACTCGGATGCCAGTCCATTGTCAAGTGAAAAAAGTGAACAAAAACCTGACCGCGATGCTTACGTTAGAAATGCGAGCTGGTGGCGTATTACGAGTAATCTTTTGATGAGATATGAGTGCATGCATACTTCCGGGGTTCGATGCTCGCTAGATGGATACGCGGCATTGCAATAGTTGAGTCGAGATCAGTGACTGGGGGAATTAGATTAGAATAAACGAACTCATCTAAGGGGAATAAAATTACAGCATTTCTGCTGTTCTTTCCGTTTATTACTATGAATTTCCGGATAAAGAGTGTTAAGGGCAAATTAAAGGACGAGAAGACAGCTTCCATGTAAGGAGGAATCGGGTCATTTTAATACTGACATCCCGCGACAATTCGACAAGGCAACCCGATTTCCCACTGGGTCCTATGCGAGTTCAATTTACTGGCTACAATCACTATTGATATTCTTAATTTTTTTTGTCGAACGAAAAGGGTTTTTACCGAACAGTAATGTATTTTTTTTTTCTTTATAGGGTTCGTGCAGCTTCAAGAGTGTACGCTCTTATGGTAAGCACTTATGACTGTTACACAACTTGGACGGGATGCAGATGGTTTGTGTCAAAGATATTCGTTTACTACTCTACGGGGGTGGTTGTCCAAAATATGATTTTTTGAGAGATTCGAAAGAATTTGTCGCGTTGGTTGTAATTCACAGTACTTTTTTTTTGTTTCCATGCCATTAATGTGTTATGTTGGAAATGCACACACAGAGTATGAATTTTGAAGTGATCTTATGCTGCGAGTGTTATGCCTTCGTCAGCATTTTTTGATCATCTCTCACTCCCAACTGATGTTGTTGCACAATTTTTCCGTATAGGAATTGTTCTTGGCTATGGACAGACTTGAACTACAGACCTCCCGTTTAAGAGTCGGTGATAAAGCTTGAAAAGTCTTAAGAGGTATGATGCAAGACCTAAGAAACATTCAAAATAGTCAACATTTGATAGTGATTCCATAGTCATCCAGTGAACTTAATGCATATTTGAAGTTGTCATTTTGTGGAAACACATCAAGACATTCAAATTAAAAGTAAATATGAGTGTCGAGTTGCAGAAAAACCAATCTGGTGACGATTTTTTAGAAACAATTGCTGGACACAGACAATGGTAAAACCCTCTTTAATATTTTGTCCGATCTAATCCGAGAGATGTTCGCAAAAATTGCACGAAGAAACACTGATATCGACGAACTAAATTTCGAGATTCAAAGGGGAACCACTGCGGAAGTTCAAATCGATAGAGTTCGTTACTAGCTAAGATGATGTCATCAACCTCATTTTCAAACGGGTAGCGTTAATCATAACACCGTCAAATATCACCCAACCACGTGTTTGTAATAGCACCGCACCCGGCTTTCAGTGAAGAAACTGGTGCGAATTAAGGTCAGGTAGCATAATTTTTTGGAAAACGGAGTAGAATGCTTCTGGAAGTTTATGGTGACAGTACTCCAACGGATAACCATTCGATGTTTCAACAATGGTGATTTCAGCGTTATATGTGCATATGCATGTAGATGGACAACCAATAAAATTTGAAAACAAAGAATTGGAGGCATCACTCGATCAAGACTCGTTTGGGAGTAACTCAGCAAATAGTTTCTATACGATAAAAATGCAGAGGAATTGGGTTCCTCATGATTTGACCGGGGAGGTGTTGACAGACGTTATCACTGGCGAGCAGTCAAAAGAAAGAATTTTCTACATCGGATTGTGACTGCTGATGAGAAATGGATATTCTACGATAATCCCAAAAGAAAAAAACTCGTGGTGAAGCGTTACCATCGACCTCTACTTTAACACCAAAGCCAAATTGGAATTCGAAGATCATTTGTATATATCCGGTGGGACCAAAAGGTTTGAGCTACTGCAACCTGGTTAATCTACAACTGATTCATTTCAGACGTGCATTACTAGGAAAACGGCAAGAATACGAATAAAGACATAACAAAGTTATTTTCTGTACGAGAACGCCCGACATGGGGCAAACGTCGTACAAAAATATTTTGAAACAATCAAGTGAGATGTTCCACTACACCCGCCGGCCGTATTTTCCGGACCTTATTCGTTCTGAGTATTGGTTATTCTGACAAATGCAGAACAATTTGACAATTTGATTTTCGCAGAAATCGAAAATTGGCCCGAAAGTTGGATCGCCTCAAAAGACGAAACACCTTTTCAAGATGGAATTAGAAAATTGCCTGAAAGTTAGGAAAAAGTAGTACAAACTTATGAAAAAGTCCTCGAAAATCATTACGAACGAAATAACTACTGCAGACGTTGCAGAGGGGGTTGTAAGACTGACATACATTTTCATAATTAATAAACCATACCATACGAGTAGATAGAGTTAGATACTAGCAAGGGACTTTTCGATAGCATTTTCAAGGATCTTTCATTTCCGTTTGATCTGATGAGCAATAAGTTATGTGTCGGCTAAGATTTTCCGCTTAACATTAATAAGACTTTCAATATCACCTCGAACCAGAAATAGACCATTCCTACATCTCAAATTCATTTTGAAATCTACTTTTTATCATAGAAATAAAGACGAATCTTTTTATTTATACTAGTTTTAGTACTACACCTGTAGACCGCCTATAAATGATTGTGGTTATAAGAATAAGTGCTCTGTGGTTGGATAGCATAATTCTGATGACGTCATGATCACGATTAGGATGAACGATGAGCCTTTTTCAATTATTTATTCATACAAAGATTACTGTCAATATTTTAGCAGGTGGTGATATTATTGTTATTATGAGCTAAAGGTGCCTACAGGTCAGAAAAGCAAAAAAAAAAAACAGGGCTACTAGGCTATACTGACCAAATGGACACCACAACTCCGATTGGTAAAATCTGAATCTAGAGACTGCGGAAGGAAAAACATAATGCAGCTGAATGGACACCGCATTGAACAGTAATAATTGGGAGAAAGGTAATATCAGACTGACCTATAGTCAGTTTGAGCAAGTTTTACAAAAAAAAAACGCAATCGCAAAAGCTGTCATTTGGTGAACACGATGAAAGACGACTTATGCTCCTATAGATAGCTCCTATATATGCTCCTATGTAGGTAGGTATAAATCCGATTGATTGTAGAAGTATGTCAGTCAGAAGGACTGAATAACAACAAAAAAAAAAACGGAGGGCGGCGGACAGGAGTTGTATCACATCGCTGTGTCTACCAAAATTCTATAAAAATGGAATTCAAACGTTTTTGATGGTTGTTTTTTATACTAAAAATCACAACTGAAAGTGCACAAATATTCACATCAGCGTTTCCGAACACTATGGAGGTTCGGAATGGGTAAACCGTAATGAGTCTTCCGAGTTTATCATACCCAGAGAACCAATCCTACGGGGATATCATACTATAATTTCATCAGAGAATGGCCACCAGCCAGCAGGCGCTACCGTTTTTCATGGTTTAGGAAGCAATAACCACTTATATATGCTCATTCTCCGCTCGTATTTTTGGATCGTAGCACTAACGAACATGATTGTTTATCGTGAAGATGTCTTGGAAGCTTTGTTGGAGCTGTGGGCCCGTCTGGACCCTGGACATTTCAACAGGGATACGTACCTTTGCCTAAAGCCCGAGGAAACTAAGAATGGCTGGGGCATATTGTTCCACACTTTATTACCTTCATATATTTACATAAATTTCCAACATTTTTTACTTTGGATTCAATAATATATATTCACAATTAAAGAAACAAAAATGCGTCTACTTGACTTAGTAATAGTTTATGGTGGCTAACATATAGTTTGTAGTTTTATCCAGTAGAATTTAAGTAAAGAATCAGTACACCGATCGACAGAATACGTTGCATTGGATGCTGCTCCGTCTCCAATCGGCCAGTAACGGTGGCGCCCACCCTTAAGAGCTCCTTCCTAAGTTTGTTTAGAAGGTAACTGTACCAAGTCTTTCATAATAATTTGTATCAGCTTGAATTTGTCGGAGCTAAGGGCTTCTTAGCTAGCTAATTGACTTTATCGTTACCTCTAACATGACTATGTCCGCGGTTAATCAGACCTGACTGGCGTTTTTTCACCAATAAAGATAGTCCAGTAACCGATTTGATGACTTAGTCAGACGTTTAATATTAGTTGGTATACATATATAGCGGTATTGAACGTTTATGTAAGGTTTATCTGAGCTACGCCTGAAAAACACCAGTGTGATCTTGTACGCGAATAGATTGCGAATGTTATATTTTTTCAAAGATGCCTGGGCTGAATTCGTAAGCTACCTTCGAGCCACTGACATCTTGGTCCAGTTTCTTATCACCCTTCCACTTTTTTATTTCAAATTTAATTGAGAAGTGGTTTTAAAATTGAGGTACCACGTCGGGAGCACCGTGGATTCAAATTATGCTACAGTTAATACAATTAAATTATATTTCACGATGTTTTCCGACAGTGGGATTTGTCTCTGGCAGTACGATGGGTTAGTTGTTGGGCCTAGGTCCTCCAGTAAATAAAGAAAAGTCACGAAAGATAAAGAAAAAAAAGGGATCGGTTGAAAACCCAGCCTTACCATCGCCGCAGGGACGGTGGTACCACCAGCCGGTCCATAAAGTGTAACCACGGTGGGTGCAGATAGTCGCATAATTTATGAATAAGTCGAGAGGGAGCAGTTTTGGAATTATTGTTAAGGTGACTGGCGATCAGGATCTTATAGCTCAAGTGGTCCTTTTGGACTTTCTTTGGGCGGTCAATATTGTAGTTTTGCAGTACACCATAGCTCGGTAGATGAGATGGGGTGATGGGATGGGGGGCACGACGATAGGTATATACATAGGCATTTCATTTTGGAGATCCTATCTTCCACCAAAAGTTTTATTACAGGCGCGGAATGCCATGCTTGAATTTCTAATCCGCATATCTACTTGGTGTAAAGACGATTCCTAGACACTAAGGAATTCTGCAGGGTACAATGCAGTTGATCAAGAGTTTTTTGAGTTGACCGGAATTTTTCTTGTAGTGAAGAGTAGCATTTGCCTGGGTTCATTGAAGTCTTAAAAGCAAAGCAAAACTTATTGAAGTCTTAATGAAGCTGGCTATTATAATTGAGGCTTCAATGGTTCACGATATGAAAGTGGATTTCGAACAGTTAGTATTTTTCTGGTCATAAATTCAAGTAAAAACCAATGGAGTAGCATTTTGTAGTAGTCTTAATTATAAGTCGTTTTGGAACAGAACGACTGACCCTCATTGTCTGCTTATCATTTTCAGATTGAGGTATCGCCTTAGCACTAAATGTCGAATAAACAGATAAAATGACAATAAAATGCGACCCAGTTTACAATCAGAGGAAAGATCACCGGACATCAATACATGTCACATTGTCTGTCATTATTGTCGATTGAGCACATTAGTTTCTCCAAATCAATACTGTCAGCAGCAATCAGACAAAAAAGTTGGCGACAGAGAGTATTTCAATTATTTATTTAGATCCGCCCAAAGCCTTCTCGAAATCACGCAATAGAAAAAATTATTTGCATACATCCATATGTAAATACGCTCCTCTCTATTTCCACAATCCATTCATAAATATTAATGAAGGTCAAGTTTAGCCAAAATGATATTATGTACCGGTGTCTTGTCGTGATACTAACGATGCTTCTCCTCCATCGTACCATTTGCAGGTCTTAGTGGTCCAAAGCAGTTCTTTGTTACAACAGGAACCACCCACAGTCCTAACCATCGCATGCCTTTTAAGACATAAATGTGATACTTGATACGTTTGAGTAAGGCCAGATTCATTTCTATTCCCATAAGGCCCAGTAGCCATGACCTGTAAAAAGCCCGACGTCGAATGTAACAAAGTGGGATGCAGTGAAAACGAATTATTACAGTCTGTCGCCTAAATTATGGTACTCATTGGCTTCTTGATGTAGACATGCCCAACAGTCGAGTAGGGTGAGGGGTGTGACGAGAGGTGTGCCCGTTGTCCTAGACCATGATGGGGATGTAACATGGAATTTGTGTAATACATGTTTCACAATCTGGTGTTAGTGGAAAATCCAGACAGAGAGGATGCTGAGGAATTCAATTTGGCAGGAAGCGTCAGAAAATATGGTTATGATGGCGTTAGAGGTGAAATATCTTGACTAAGACAAGGAGGTCGGGATAAATTATTGTATATTACGGAAGTGTCTGTCTGCCAGGCAGGAAATGACGAAAGTGTGTTGAAGGAGATTTAAGGAATTCATGAAAATACTTTAATCAAAAGAGTGAACGTTTAATGGAGCAGAAAATAATTCACCAAATAGTTTAGGACATTATTTATTCAGGTTTTTTTTTTCGAAAAGAGCAAAAACAGCAATTTAAAACCAGATCTACTGGAATAACAACTCCCAGCAGAACCCAATCAATAGATAGGCCCACGGGCGTTGTCACTCGGCAATTAACATAAATTTAAAAAGTTTAATTGGCGAAACCAATGGATCAATGAAAAAACAAATCGGCTCCAAGCTTAAAGGAGTCTTTAACCCTGCCAGCATGATATTTGTACAAGCCCATCAATATAATATATGTATGTCTCAGGTATGTCGAATCCGATTATTAGCCAATAAATCTGTTTTCCCTCTCTTTCCATTCCCATATTATTATAATAAAATCCAAAACGCATATATTTACAGTTGGGATGCCGTAAAACCGCTTAATAATGGAAACCAATAAACCCGTTCTGGACAAGCAATCAAACCTCGAGTTCTCGTTAGCATAAGAATCTTGCGTCGACTACATTTCTCTTTGGTGATGGTTCCGCCGATAACCGGCGGATTAGTTGTATCTCTACGCATCGTTGTCGATGGGTGAACCGACTAAAACTTAAACACTACATTCGCATAGGAATTACAAAAAACTGATTTATAGAACGAAGCTATACGGATGCAGCTACGACACACGGCATAATATTGACAAATAAGACTGTCGATCAATTTTGGCAAATGACCGCGCGAGAAAATTACACGAGATAAGTAACTATTGTTATCAGTAAAACGTAATGACATTTCGAATTGAGTAAAAAAGTACGAGATGTCATACTAGAATAACCCGTAGCTATCTTTAAATGCATAATGAGAGATATATATCATCAAAGTAGTAGTATAATGAGCTTCCATGGGAATTTAGTTCTGCGATACCTATCTTTATATACGCATTAGAAACGTGTAGATACATTTTACGCTCTCCTCTTCGTCGCAGCAAAGATGTGACGAAACGAGAATCGGTCATGCGGTGTTGATTATGCAATAAAATCATACTTGCAACGAATTTACAGATCAGAGGGCTTTGTCTGTTAAGTGATATAGCCTTTGCGGTGTAATGTATAGCGGTAAAGGTCAATTTTGATTGAGGCAAAGTTAGGTAAAAGCTAAGTGATATTTAACACTAGTTGAGCACAGAGGTCAATAAAGGGAAGCAGGGTATTATTCTAGCGAGGTCGTAGCAAAAGTAGAAAGCGTTGTATGAACATTTCAGAAAATTAGTACTTGGGACTTGTAGCTCAGATTTTGATGCATCAAGTCAATGTTGAAAGGACAGTGCATAAAAAATTGTCAGTGATGGGTAAAGCATCTAAGGTTAATTGGGCTTAAAAAAAAGTCCATCACAATGTCGGCTAAGAGCTAAAAATATCGCCGCTTTAGCACACTTATAAGGTCAAACCGACATAAGATTTGGATTCAACTGCCAAGCAACGCTCTACTTTTACTGATTGGTTGTCAGAAATATATGAACAAGTTTATAATTTTTTGCACGAATTTTTTTTAAATAATGAGATACATTTCCACTTATCTGGCACCGTAAACGCAAGACAAATACCGGGACGACCTCCTCATGGCAGACGAGTTCTTTGGGTAATTTTTTTTTTTTTCAAAAATGATGCTGATGGCTCCAACGTAATTAATCCCACTGTCATCGACGTCAGAAACGTACTAAGGAGCTACTTCCTTTTCGCAGACAAAGTAAGTTTGGATACATCAGTGAAATTACCCCTATAAGCAGCGCTTTAAAGTATGTGGGGCAAGTTAGAGGAATTGAAGGATAAATACCACAGGAATGAGAATCGAATTTTCACCAGAGAATAAGAGCAAATAGTTAGAGCTAGAAAACCAGAACCGAACTCTGTGAGGTTTGAAGAGGACAACTTCCGCAATCCCTACCCATCCGCCGATCCAACTGAAGACGCGGGAAAAGTACATCTTCTAGACATCTTCTTCTTCTTAGATGGCGCTACAGTCCGGTGTGAACATGAGCCTGAATCAACAAGCGTCTCCAGCTGGCACGATCTTTTGCAAGTTGTTTCCAGTGTCGCACTCCCAGTTGATTGAGGTCTCCTTCTACCTGTGTGCGCCACCTTAGATTCGGTCGTCCCCTGCTACGTCCTCCCCCAGGGTTGAATTCGAAGGCTCATCGCGCCGGAGCTGTGTTGTCCATTCGCTCTACCTGGCCTAGCCATCTCAAACCTTGGATCCGTAGACGTCGCAGTGTCGCCGATGTCGCAGTACAGTTCGTTGTTTTTTTTTCTCCTCAACTCTCCGTTTATATAAACGGAATTTTCCTCTTGAAGCGATCAAGTGCATCCTCGTCCAGGCGTCTGTGCCGTAAAGGAGGACCGGGATAATCAATGTTTTATATAGTGCAATTGCAATTGCCTCTTGAGCCCAAAGAAGCAGCGATTTGATCTCAGCGCTGGTGTTGTTGCCACTGGTCACTACCTAAAGAAAGCCAAGGTAGACGAAGTCCTTGACGACTTCAAATTTCTAGCCGTCAATTGTGACGTTCTGGCCAAGATGTCGGTGTTGTGCGTCTTTTTTGGATATATTTGGTTTATCCGAGTTCACCGAAAGACCGACTTTCTTTGTCTATCCTTTCTTATGGACTGGGCAAACGATGCTGAGATTGCATTCGTCGGGCATGCTTTCCTCCGACCATATTTTACGGATGATCTGGTGCATGCGCCCTACCAACTCATCTCCAGCGGCTTTAAATAGCTCAGCAGATAGGCCGTCTGCGCCCGCGGCTTTGTTAGTTTTAAGCTTCGAAATAACAAGCTTAATTTCATGTAGGTCAGGTGGACGGAATTCGCTTGTATCTTCGTTCGTTGCGAAGGGGTCATTCTGCCTGAGAGCGGTATCAGATCTATCATTGCCGTTATACAGACTACAGAAGTGGTTTTTCCATATTCTCAGCATCGACTCTGACTCTACTACTAGTTTTCCCTCTTCATCCCTACAGGCCTCCTCTCTGGTTTTATAGCCCTGTCATGTTCGTTTTACTTTAAAACCCAGCACATCAGATGCAACGTCTCTGATGGCGCGATAGCAATGTTTCCACTGTTGATCTGTGGATTGTGCCCGTGTCATCTTTACCACTTTGCGAGAGGTTGAGGGAAACTCGATCGGCAAACATCCTAGCGGTCTCCTGCGATCGTAGCTTTCCGACGTCTTCTTGACATAAGTGAAATTAATATCGAAACTTAAATCGGATCATAGTTGCTATGCTGATTCCTTACTGGGTTATTGTAGTTTCTGGCATGCATTCATATGTGAAAAATGTGATTAGAAAAATGTGTGGCCTACGAATGAATCCTTTAAATCGCTTGCCCGATTCATACCTATAAATAAGAAGACTCATCCGACTGCGCTGATTATAGGAGATACGCTTTCTCATCGTCGCTACAGAAGATCGCCAGGGCCGGGATAAAGAATCCTTGAAAAAAATAAACTACTAAATCAGATTGAGGCTTATCACCTACTTGGTGGCTTTAAGATCACATAGGACAGTGCTGTGTATAGCTTTGGAATATTGTGAATATTGAGGAGAAAAATGTGTCATTAAACGAGGCTATATGCACACAACAACCATGCCTTCGCGAAAACGTCACTATTGGTACTTTCGAGTTAGCCAAAGAAATCGTCTACCTCGACTCTGCATCGATATCAGCCAGCTCTTAGGCCTCCCGAAGCAGCTGAGTAACAGGGCTGTTAATCGTGCAATCAGGTTGACTTTATACTTAACTTAATTAGATGAGTCGTGCAATATGTTGCAGAGGCAAAGGACTTAATGGAGAATATTTTAATTAATTAATATTTATTAATATTTAATATTTTTTAATGGAGAATATTACTCCACTAACGGCCCGAATTAACTGTAAAGAATTAATTCAATTTGGCACCCTCAAAGTGGCAATTTTTTTGGTTTAATGCAAGCTTTAACAAAGTTTAATGCAAGCTTTAAAAAAGAACAATGTAAACCTAAATAAGGTTAATATCTAAAGTAGTAGGAAGGAAGAGATTTAGGAAAGATAAGAAAATATTTCTAGGACAGTGTTGGTGAGCCGTAGCTCGTTCGATGAGAGTTGATTCGGAAGAGCAGTACTGACCGAAGGTTTCGTGGATTGGTGTTAAGGGGAATCATTTGAAGCAGTGAGGGGTAGTCATATTGTTGGTCACAGATAAAAATATATTTGCGACTTAGCATCGTTTTTCTGCTGGTCGTAGGTTGATTGTTTTAAAGCGATACTTATAAGGCGATAAATTATGGGTATCAGCCCAGGAAGGACCGTGAAGGGCAAAACGAATAAACCTACTCAATGCAAACAGTGTGAATACCGTAACAGGAGAACCAGACTTGTCTAGCATATTCAAAAAGAGGTCTAATGAAGGTAGGATATAAGGATTTCGTGACGCAAGGTTTCGAGAACTTCTTGGACCAACATTGACAAGGCTGAGGGCGGAATTTGGAGATTAGATAATGTTGTCGATTTGAAGGACTTGCAGAAGTCTACTTCATCTACTTCTTTGCTATGCTCAACTGCACACAATTATTGTGGAACGAACTCAATTAGGTTACTGCTTGTCTAAAATATGAGTTTCTATAAGTTGATTTGGGGAGAAAAAATATTGTATTGTAGACGACGTAGACGTTGAAAAGTCGACTTGAATATTATAACTCTTGAAGCAACACAGTATCTGCTCCTTTCAACCCGTGCCGTTAAATAAGCTTTAATTCTTTTTTTGATTCACCCTTTAAGTCTTAATTGAACAGCAGATAGGCATTTTAAGCGATATGTCGCTAAACCGAACTGAAAACTAAGAAAGAATTTAAGTCTAATATAAAATAAGCTTAGGAAAGGGAAATAACCGTAAAATACTGCGTTTTACTAAGTTTAAATATTTCTAGAATCAAGCACATTTTTTTAAAGGCTCAAAATAATTATTTCTTCAGGCTCCTTTAATTGCGGCTGGTTAACAAGCTTAAAGTAACTTTCAGTGACCAATATTTTAGTTACTGTCTTGGTTGAATTAACACTACAATCTGTCAGACTCGAATCCAATTTGGAATTATTAAAATTTATCTGGCCACCACCGGAAAGTATATATGAAGTATATGTCTTGGTGAAACCTAAGTTCTAGCATAAAATCCACTAAAATCAAGGTAATGAGTTGAATACTAAAAGTAGAACCAGGAAGAACAGACAAAACCTACTTAACAGGTGACATAAGCAAACTTAAAATATTGTACATTACTCGACAGAATAACTTGGAAAGAGCAAAAGCCCAAAATTAGCCTGTGATAGCAAAAAAGTACTCCAGCATCTCCAGCACCCATGGTATGATATGTGTACTTTCTATATCGCTACCAGTAGGGGTAGCGTAAGTGTTGTATTTATAACGATGCAATCAAATTATTTTCATAATATCAAAACATCTTAACAATTTATTTGCTACAAGGCCACCTAACGCACTTATGGAGAGCTTAGACATGCGCAAAGCTAAGTCTGAACCTACACACTTTCCCAGACATTCTTTCTGCTACACTTGATTGATGAGCTGAAATTTTGATTTTATGTCTGAGTACGATTTAGCTCTTTTAGTTAGCTCCGAATTTTACGATTTCATTTTATCATTTTGGAATGCTGAAACGTTGACTAAGCTTTAAACTTACGGCAAACTTAGCGAACGACTGTTACACTTCATTACTGTTACATTCAGGATAGATTAGAAAGTTGCTGAAATATTCTGAATCATATTCCATTCGATCATTGTTTGGTAGACGTCTAGACTGAAAATAACCAAAATGTTGTTTTTGTAGACAAATGGCCAATTATCGAGGGAATGTGTTTACCAACTCGAACAACTGAAGTACAATTAACACAAATGTATAATAATATCTCCACCGTTAATCTACATCCCCCGTTCACACCTTAATCAAAGCATCTCCACGTAACTATTTATAAATTCAAAACAGCCACTTAAAGATGCTTTAATTACGTACGAGTACATATCATTCAACTGCGTCGTTCGTAAAATGGTTCTCGAGCAGATAAAAATACTGAATTGAACTCCACAGATGTATCTAATTAATATAAAGAATAATTTGTCACGAGAGAAACGAAAATAGAATATTTTATAAGTTCCATTTCGAAAACACTTCCTCGTGACAAAGGGTCAAGAACAAAACAGGTCAAGCTAGCTACGAGATATGATTGAGGGTTTACTATAACTTATGTTTTCTTTTTATAGGAGACCATGGTAATAAAACTGGTTTTCTTTGATTTTCTAGATTCTACCTATATATTGGAGAACAAAAACCTGTATGGCATCGAAAGCCAAGAAAACCTTTGAAAGCAGGGCAAATTCAAAATGGTAAGAACAAAGAATACTTTGATAGAGAGCATAAGAGAAAATTCATTTTAATACATTCCAACCTTCCATTTTATAAGTCCATCAAAAGTTCCCTAAAATAAGCCAACAACAAGTGAAATTGAAAGCACTTAAGATTCTTTACAGTCCCACGACCATACTAGCACGTCGAACAGTAGCTTTCAAGATATTTATATCTGCCCTCGCATACATATATTTATGCGCTACTTAGAACCCACCTTCTGTGAAGTAAGCCGCCGGTTTCGAACCGCCTACGACACCAACTTCCGCAAATAGTCTATCCCATAATGCTAAAATCGGCTCATCACTTCACCCAATAAACAGGTGACACACGCATCCAATATTTCTAGCGCGGGTTCCCACACCCCATTCGACCAAATTGGATTCTTCCACGCTCCCGCCTTCCAGATGTGGATGCTACGCATCATTATTGGTGATTATTCATCGATTAACGCCGGACATGTCGTGCTGCGACTGAATTTACTTCAATTTTCCCTGAGAAAAGCCCACTCTTTCCTTAACTACTCCTCGTTCGAATCGAAACGTCCTTCAGAGCCACTGCCCAAACGACTGCGTAATCGCCGAACCGAGCCCCGACAGCGTAGGTAGATATTTGTCACATCAAATTCTGCCACAAGCCCAAAGATATCCTAACGACAAGCCAACAAGCCCAAGCGGCCCACACTCAATCGACCATAGTTTGGACAACCTGGACAAAGGCACATACGAAATCGGAATGCTTGTAGTTTGCCCATCGCCTTCGGCCAACACACTTCGGCCTATGGTCCATGCATGCATTCTGATCTGGTTTTACAGCTTCAGCTATAAGGTTATAAACTACTCGAGAGAATTAATTTCAATTTAAATCGAATACGCAGACGTTTTGGGTTAATAAAATTATTATGCGCTTCTGTGGGGCATGGTGCGCGACGCGCGGTGTTGCCTTTTGTGCCATAGTTGCCTATAAAACCGGAAATTCAATGACTGCACGGAACGACTGACCAGCGAGCCGTTTAGGTATCGAAACTGGTATCGGTTGAATGGCGGTAGGCTGACTGGCTGGTTCAATGGCCCGGTAAGTTGTATTGGCATTTGTTGTAGAGCGAACTTATCGACTACGTGGACAGGGGAGTTGATTTGTCGGAATTGTGACGTGGGATGCACCGATCGGTGAATAGATGCTGTTTGGTCTATTTGCCAATTGGGTTGAAGGTATGAAGGTACGTTGGGCGAGCGTGTTATTTAGGTATCGATTTCGGTTTTGATGTCGGTCGATAATGATAGGCGAGGATTGATTTGCTTGACAGTTGACGATGTCGAAGTGGAAAGCGAAACTGATGACGGAGAAAGAGAGAGAGAGGAGAAATCGCAACGAGAGTTCAGGCGGAACTGATTTCGTGGAATCTTTCCCGGGAGTGCTTTCTGCGGATCTAATTGCTTTGATTGGATTTGAGATGCATTAAGTAGTTCTCGTTTTGCTTAGCTGCAATGCCCCCTTTGAAAAAAAGTGGAGCCTATTTCACTCGATATCTTCTTAATCCGATTGATTGTGGAGAGTTGTAAATCAATAATTATTTTGAACCGTGAGCGAAGACAAAATTAGGCCGAAATGAGTCGACTTGAAATGTCGATGAGCTCCTTTTTCCATACAAGGCCTCGAGGTCTTTATGTTTGAGAAAAAAACTAATCTCACAAGTGCGTCATCGAATATATGGAACTGGGCCTTTTACCATATATACAAATATATAGGTAACTGGCATTGCAGCTTGTAACGGACCAGAGCCAAGGCTTCCTTCAATAACCTATGTTTTGCGTGATTATTTTTCTCATAGCTAAAATGCACTTGCTGTCTAATTCGAACGGTGAATTTCAAGCAGCTTTTCCCAGACAAGTATAGGTTTTGTCAGCGCGCCGCTGGACAGAAAGACCGTGAAATATAATCGTCATCACTTGGCTGGTGCGCGATGTATCATCGGCGTCAGAGGCCAAAACTCGTACCTTTGAATCAAGGTGTACTTCAACAGGACATTATGAAATTGAACTGAATCTTCGTCGTCTAAGATTCACATATCGTTGTCGAAAGAAAGTCGTTGGTGAATGAAGGCGACAAAAAAGGCTTGCATGCGTAATATTTCATTATTATGCCAGTAACAGTGAAATATCGCAAATGAATCAAAAAAATCTAGACCTATTAGGCTTAGCCGGCTTAGGTAAGTAGCATGCTTTATGGAGAGAAGTGAATGGCAATTGACATGCAGAAAAACGATTTTTGAGGTGCCTCTAAAGACCATAATTAAGACTTGAAGCTGCCTTAGTTGCCCTTCAACCAATTAACAGTCAAGCAGATTTATCCAAAACTGAACACTTTTTTGCTTATGCGACTTGCCTAGTTTTCAGCATGCAGAGAAGATAGAGGGAAAGCTATTACCGTAACATTAGGAAAGCCATTTCTGACGGGTTCCGAGATGCCATGCAGGATGAATTATGTCGAAAAAGTTATTGTATGCGTAAACAGGTCTGAAAAGTGAATGCACAGTTCTTAGAGAACCGTATGAGTGTGCGTGTGTCGTGTGTTTGTTGGCTTGTTTTCGCCCACTCTTTTTTGCTCGAGAATAGTTTTATTGGAGGACGATGTTAGCAGTACATGCTGTCAGTTCAGAACCGTGTCATGGTAACGGCCTCATCATGGAAAGGGCCTCAGCGTGGAAAAGTCTACTTTCTAACCAAATAAGCATCATTTGCAGGAAGTACTGCTTTTCGTTTTTAATCATGAGGCTTCAACGAAAGGTTTCAATGAGACAAGATTTCGGGGTTTTCTTGATTTCGGCGTGGAAGGGCAAGGATCATCCCGAACCTGTAAAATACAAAATTGGAGACAATACTGGATCAAGAAATATGTATGTCAAACGCAATCAGAAATCGTAGTCTAAGGCCATAAAGAAACATGTCATTCTTCATTATTTGAAGCGCCTTGGAAATAATCCACAAAATAAGGAAATTGGGTGCCATACGAATTTGACAATGTTTTTTCAAGTTTGAATTGCTGCTCCTGTTTTCTGCATTTCTATTGTGGCTGACGATGAAAAGTGGATCCATTACAACAAAAAAAGTTGTAACGCCGGAGACAACCGGCATCAACCTTGCCAAAGATCCATGGAGAGAAGCTCATGCTCATGAGCTTTGGTGAGACCAGCTCAACGTCGTATATTACGAGTGAGGATGGAGTAGGAGCCCTCTAACGTACACAACTATTGCTTGCAGCTGTTATTTTCCCGTTCCCGGAGAACAGCGTTGATTGTGCCCGTTGAAAACCCTGGTAATTATAGACCAATCAGCTTGCTTAGTTCTACTAGAAACTTTGTAGTTAAAATCAGAAATTTAAAAAACTAGTACACTATTTGAAAAAGTTGTTAAAGAAAAAAATTAATAATTATTCATTTGAAAAAAAAAAAACATTATACCTAACTATCAATTTGGTTACAGAAAGGGGCACAACACATGCCACCAAATAGCGAGAATCAAAAAATATGTACGTGATAAATTTAGATCCAAAGAGTCAACAGGCATCGTTTTGCTAGACATCGAAAAAGCGTTGGATGCAGTATATCACAAATCTACAAATTCAGCTTTCCAATCCGTATCATCAAACTGCTTCAAAATTTCTTCAAAGACAGAAACTTTGTAGTTAAAATCAGAAACCATGAATTAGACATCAAACAAATTGAACATGGAGTCCCTCAGGGATCTGTTCTTGGGTCTATTTTATTTAACATCTATGTATTAGACTTACCTACATTTGACAGCAATGTTAATATAGCAATGTTTGCAGATGATATTGCCTTCTTTGCGTTTGGTAATTTATTTTCAGATGTCTATAATCAACTACAAACTGCGCTCTCTAAAATCGAACAATTTGGTTCACGAGGCGTAGAAAAGAGTGGTTCCTACCCAAAAATCTTAAGCTGCGCTTATGATCTATGGAGATAGACTGGGCAGGCAAATGCAAATATTTCGGTCTGACTTTAGACCAGAAACTAAATTTTCGGACTTTTATTTCTACCGCAATCGACAAAGCAAACAAATTAACTTAAATTCTGTACCCACTGATTTGCAGGAACTCAAAGCTTAGTGTGGAAAACAAGTTACTAATTTGCAAATCAACATTTCAAGCCATTCTTGACACTATTCAACAACCAGACTTCAGGAAAAAGCCAATTTCAAACTCACAGATTTTCTCATTAACAGATCTAAAATATACTTCTATCAAAATTGTTCCTTGTCTGATAACGCGCTAATAGGTCAACTAACATTGAATAAAAATAATTATATTGAAAGGAAAATCCTTGGAAGACCGGCGGGCAAATGCAATAATAGGTTAAGCATTACATAAGGGTTTTTGCTAGTAGCTTCCCTTACATACTTATAAAAAATAAATGTACGCCTTATGATTCATTGTATATCATTGTATCATAGTTGTGAAGGACCAATGTGTCCTAATTCTCTAAAATAAGTCTTAATATTATTGTAAAATTCCAACTACTTGCAATAAATAAATAAATAAAAACAAATGCTTAAGCCTAGCGTTTAAGGAGAAACCACATATTGGTAAGGTCATTAAAACCAACCGAAAACATTGGAATGGAACGATCCATATTCTCCGAACTAACCCCTGCGTCCAGGGAGCGCCGTGGCGCAGTGGGTAGTGTGTCGGCCGCTGACGCAAGATGAGCGAGTTCGGATCCCGATAACACCAACGCCATCGAATGATTATTTCGCGGCGTCCCTCCTCGGCGGGGTACTGGCAAAACCCCCCGTTGTATACTTGCCATGAAAAAGCTTCTCGGCTCTCGCCGTTCGGAATCGGCATTAAGCTTTAGGTTCCGTTCACTTATGTGAAAAAACAAATCGACACAACATAAGTGAGTAAAAAGAAGCTTGGCTCTGGATCCACATGAGCTCCAACGCCATCTAAGGTGTCTGTCTTGGCAGTACAATGGACCAGTATTGGGTCTTAGTGCTCCAACCGATAGCAGAAGCCTCCAACAAAAAAAAAAAACCCCTGCGCCCGTTCCGTCTATCATATGTTCCGATCGGTGAAGAAAAATCCGCCGATTCATCGATTCGATTCCAAAGAAGAATTTGCATGTTGTCAAAAACGTGGGAAAAAAGTTGCTCCTTGGACAACATTTGCCCGAATATACGTTTTATTCTTGTACTTACACTTGTTCGAAAAAACGCCTAAGTTTTCGGAGAAAAAGAAGTGGATTCCGATTAGTACACCTGATATAGGAGTCGAAACACTAAATATGGCCACGTTTGGTAAGACCTGAGTTTAAGGACATTATAAACTTTTCATCGTCGAAACGTCGAAAGATAATGAAATTATTATGAACGGTAACCTAATGATACCAATCATGGGTTTACGAATTTTATGTTGGAACGTTTTTAAGCCGAATATTCGTTTCCTATTCGTTTAGTATAGTGTACCATAAGTTGTAACCACCAAGTTAACTATTAACTACAAAGTCTATAAACGAAAAAAAGAAGAACATTAAAAGTCCGCTAAAAGAGGGACATACTTATCCAAACTTTCCAGGATTGTTTTTTGAGAAATAATAAAAAAGCGGGTGCGTAAGTGTATACTGTCTGAAAAGCACTGGTTTTGTGGGCATACTTTTCAACACTGGGAAATTCTTGTTTTTTTTTTAACTGACTTGAAAACGGGTTTCCTTTTCGCGGAGACTCTTTATGGATTTGCTAAAACCCTGGTATAAGCAATCCAATTTATATTATTATTACCGGCCATTTGGAATTCGGAAGTTAAGAGCCTCGTTTACAATTCTTCAAGAAGTTCCCTGTCATGAGTGTGTTGTCCCATCTCTTCTAGATCCATCCTTATACATATTATTCTCTCCTCTGCGGCGCAGTCTTCCTGGGAGTCCTTTTCATATGGGTTTTACACTCAATATTCGTTTGACTGTTCGTGCACTGTTCATTCGTTATATCATAGTCTTCGAGACTGCATTACTTAGACAATGTTTGGAGCTGAATAGAGTTCCTTGAGTTAAGATCTGGTTTTCAAAGATCCGAAATCTATTTCCCCTTTCTTGGACAGAATTTTGATATTGCGCCTGCATTCCATCATCAACAAGAAGCATCTTCATTTATTTCGACTTTTATCAGTCAATATGGTAGCCAGACATTTGAGCTCGCCCACTTTCTCAAAACCTTTATCGTCAGGTATAAAATTTAGATCGAACAAAGTCGGTAAGTGGCCATATATTTGGTTTTCTCCTCATTTTCTTATAAGCCCATTTTTTTTTCTGACATTAAAAAACCTTCAACATTCCTCTTAACTATTTCTACACTAATTCCCAGCAGGTCCAGCTCGTCAGCGTAAGCTAGAGTGGATATGATTCCATTAAGAATTCCAGCACCAAATTAAAAAGAAGTTAATTTAGACATAATTGTATCCACCAGTTTCACCAACTTGTCGTGATTCCCAGCCTTTTAAGAATATGACATCTTTTCGATTGATTGGTACACCGTTTTGTGGAATTTCCATTAATTTTCTAAAAGCTGACGTATAGTGAAAATCGCGTCATTCGTCGAGCAGTTCCTCCTGAAGTTATACTAGTCGCCTTCGATTATTTCCTTAGCTTATGATGTTAGCCACTTTAAGAGAATATTTTACAGCACCTTGTAACAATTTGACAGCAACGATATTCCTTGATAATTGACAAGCAATCAAAGCAGAATTTTTATTCTGCTGCCTAACAGCGCACTAGTACTGATCGTTGACTCCTGAAGAAGTATTTGCATTCGTCAGAACCGAAGCAACTTGTCTACTTGATTTAAGATGCCTAATTACGTTTACAGGGGCAAGACACCGCAGCAACCTTGGTAAAAGATAGTGAAAACTTATCCATAAACCCTCTTGTAAAATACTTAGACATATACATATACTTGGAGAGTAAATTGGTTCCGACAACCATTCTGACAGGCATACTTCATGTTTGGAAAGCCTACTACATGATTAATGGAAAAGTGGCAAGCCTTAAAGAAGTCTTGCGCCTGAAAAGAGAATTGAAAGTGTTTGGTAAAGCTCAAAACGTCCATCAGATTTCTTCATACTTCATTCCAAGTCGAACTTGACTACAAACCGTCGGTCTTTTAAAATAACACCATTTTGTTTTTTTATTTTTATGTATACCTCTTTCGTAATTTATCAGTCTGCTAAATGCATAAGTTTCCACACAAGCAGCTGACAATTATTTCTTTATGGTGTTCCAATAGGAAATCTTCCCCCACGATAGTTCCAGTCCATGAGCCTGAAAGTGTGTGTGCATACCGCACTCCGCACTTCAAACTAACTTTAATTTATTTCATAAACAATTAAACTACACTAGCCGCATGGCGTAAATACACCAAAAAACTGAAAACTCAATTTCAAAACAGCTCATCCGTACATGTTTTTTGCTTGTGCTGTCTCGGTCCTCGACAAATTACTGCTCGATTTAACGCCTCATAAAAAAACGTTCTGCGCTGAATTGTGTACATCTATTTATCTGTGTATTTACATGCCCATATCTATGGAACCATCTAAAGTTCGCAGCGTATAGTTAACAATTCGCCTTGCGCTATGGATGTACGTTTTCTACTTGCGTAACGACTTTTTCGCCACCAAAAATTTAATTAAAAAAGAAAACAAAAACAGAATGAGAGTGAGATGAAGTGCGCGACGCTTTCTTTTCATTTTACAAACTTTTCTCGTTGGCGACGGAGAATGGTTGGACTTAACACTCGAGTACTTGCATCTCCATTCACAAACTATTTGTAACTAGATAGTAAATGAAAAGTGCGTACAAACCGGAAGACGCACCATATACCCGATTCTTTAAATTGTATAACGGATTTTTATAAAGTCGTTTAGAAAATGTGTTATCTTGTAGACCACAAATCTTTTCGTGAAAACAAATGATCTTTTAACGTATCATGCGAACTTTTATATAATGAGAAAAAGTACTTTTCACTTACTCAGATATTTGTAATGATATTTTGGGAAAGTTGAATACGAGTCGGTAAGATTGAACAACGACGCCAATCAAGCTCGTTACAGCTGGCTATTGTGGGCCTTTTGAAAGGGTGAGAATTGCGATAAATCGTTTATGAAGTGTGAAAAATTAATTATGAACCTTCAGCTGTGCTCTGATCCGCTGTGCAACGGGTATTTCATAATCGGCCAAATACTCGACGTTATAAATGGCAAAGGATGATTGACACTACTCTTGGGACAACACAGTATGCCAGATTGCCAGTTTAATTAACTATTACAGAAAGCGCTGGGGCTCAATAGATAATATGTTGGCTACTAATGATGATGAAGTGGGGATTGAAACCCGAGAACATCCAAGTAATTAAGTCCCAAAATGAAGACAGACAGTTCGCTGCGACACGCTTGCCAACATGTCGAAATAAGGGAGGTAGAGGAGTTCTGAAAATGGAGAAGGCTGATTTTGCTCTTTGCAACGTGACGGGGATAAAGGGAAGTCGCCAGAATAACAAGATTCCTTGATATGACGTTCGGTACCTAAATCATATAGAGGGAAATGGTTTGTGTTACTCCGATTTTTGCGGTTTTTCGTTGTCGTGTTGCTAAAAATCCGTCTGAAAAATCTACTGTACAGTGTGCAGTGTACTTTGGGATGACGTGGAAGATGGCAAGCGTCACACTAATGACCGATGAAAACAGGAAAAAAAACCGAATGTAATAATTATGACTGATCGTTAGATCACAACCATAGAAGGGGTTGAAAATACTGGTATTGGGTATGAAATGCGTGGGGGGCAAGATATGTGCCAAAACAGTATATTGAACAACAATAGTGAATGAAAGGTGCTCACGAGGCACTAAATTAAACCAATAACAATGCAGAACTACTGAAACGTGTGACGACAGGTGATGTTGAAACCAGAGTTCGATTGTAGGAGCGTCGAATATCCCACTAACGATTAAAGTAATGCTCGAGGGTGGTATTATCTCAATAAGATCTGAAAAAGTTTCAGTAAGAGTATCGGCAGCTTAAGGCTGGAGTTCTTTCACCATTTCTATGATTGACAGTCACTGATGACCTGCTTACTTGCTAACCGATGGTGGTCATGATGTCATTTCCTACGCCGATGACCTTAGTTACAAGCAAACATAAAATAAAGACCTGCAAAACCATGCAAAACGCACTTCAACTTATTTCTGACTGGTGTGTTAAAGAGGCTTTATGTCCGTTATTAACCTAATTAAGACTGGCTTAGTACAATCACTAAATGGTACAGACATATGATTTTTAGATAAAGTTAACTACCTGGGGATTGACACTCATCGTCTACTGAGCAATAAATTACGGATAACAAAAGGAACTAAGCGACGCCGTATGTACAGTAAAACCGGCCTTTAGTTATCTTCTGGTTAAATATTGTGATGGGGAAACCTATTATTATTTATACCTCTGTCGTATATCAAGGAAAGTATACCAAGTACATAATGATCATCACTAAAGTACGTGAACTGCAGAGACAAGCATGTCTCGGTAAAATATGCGGCGTGCAATTCAAATTGAAAAAAAAATAAATAAATACATACAGACGACTCATTAGCTGACAGACTCGTAGACTATCAAGTCTCATTTCTGTCTTTCTTTTACACTTTCTGGGTTCAAAGTGCTAACTATTGCAGCACCCTGCCACAGTTGTATATCTTGAATATTGGTACTGGCTCCAGACGCAAAAAATCACGAGATTCTAGGACTTAAACTTTTTAACTACCTTTCTAAACATTGTCTAATACACTACCTCGACAAAATAAACCTTTTCTCTGACCTAAAATACCGTTCTTGAGGATGCCGAAACTGCCTAGGGCAAAAAAATAAAGGGTTGGACACAGCTTTGAGTGCAGCTTGGCTGTCACTGCAGATGCATATGCTATTTCCTTTCCACCTGTTCTTCACAACATAGTGCATGGCCATTGCGTAAATCTCTGATTGAAAGACGCATATTTTCTTAACGACAAGTGTAGTCGAATGTGCTCAAAGAAAACTCCAGCGCCGGACCCCTGCCCAGTCCTGGAGTCATCTGTAAAAATGCGAAGACTGCCCATTCCAGGTTCAGTGTCTGGCCAAAGCCAGTCCTGACGCGATGGAAATGTGACGTGAAATTAAAGCGCAGTAGGATGGCGACATGTCTTACTTTACCGTCAATTTTTTCATGGGTTCAAAACTGTTTTGGCCCTTGGCTTGATAATTTTTTGCGGATCTTCATGAACAGCTCCAATCTTCGTATCCAATGAGATGCTGGGGTCCTTCGTGGAACATGATAACAAGTGGTTGGAGAATTATACAAAATGTTAATGGCCAGCGTTAAATAAAGGTGGAAGGGAGGAATCCTCTTTATACAGGGTGTCCCACGAGCAGTGTGCCAAAAAGCTGCAGCGTGTAGGTCTAGTCAAGACAAGAAAAAAATCGTATGGGAGGGGGGGGTCTATTTCCCCCCGTTTAGCCGGGAGGGGCAATTTTCTAAAAAACTGACTTAATTTGGAAAAAAAATTATTAAAAATCAACAGTTACATCCACAATGCCACGATATACCTTTTTGTAAAGCCAGAAATCTCTTCTTTCATTATGATTTTAAATGAAGCTGTTTTAAGGAGTAGTTTTTGAGAAATTAATTTTCAAACTCAAAATTTTGAAAAAAAATTGAAAAAAAAAATTCGAACTATTTTTTTTCAAAATTGTATGTAATTAAGTAGTAATTTTTTTTAAAAAATTCAATGCTCTCATTAGTTTTTAGTTAAAAGCAGAAAACCGGATGCAAAAATGTCTTGTAGTTTTTGAGAAATTAAAAAAAAAACCGAACCATTTTTTTCTAAGAAGAACCTTTTTTTTGGTTTTGACGCGGCTGGACTTGTAGACAAATTAATGTATGAATCATTGAGTTCTTTTTTATTATTTTTAAAAAAATCGGAGTTTTATGAGGATACAATAAAGTGATACAGTATTGGAATAACCCTGGATTAATTCTTTTTTTTCATTGATAACGCCTGAAAACTGACCTGCGAATTTCGTCTGGGTCCGCCCGCCGCCGATGGGTTCTACCCGAATTTTGGATTTGGTCCGACGCAATCCCTCCCTTAGTACAAGGAGGATGGCTATTATGCTTGGAGTGCCCAAATCTAGAGTATGGAGAGTGCTTCATACCGAAAACTTACAACCGTACCATTTTAGGCCAGTTCAGGGACTCACCTCAAACGACAAGTTTTTGAGAGCAGAATTTTGTCGATCATTACTGCTTCGAGATGAAACTGAACGAAACTATTTTGCAAGGATATTCTGGACGGATGAAGCACAGTTTACCAGAGATGGGGTTACTAACTTCCACAATTTGCATCATTGGAATAGCACCAATCCACACAACAAGAAACAAAATAAATCACAACACCGCTTTAGCTGTAATGTTTGGCTTGGTATTGTTGGACAAACTGTAATCGGGCCCCGGTTTTTGAATGCCGTTATTAATGGAGAATCATACCTGCAATTCCTACGAGACCTTTTGCCCGATTTGATGGACAACGTTCCTTTGGCCATAGCAGATAGTTTAATCTACCAGCAAGATGGAGCACCCGCATACTAGAGCTTACGGGTTAGAAACTGGCTGAATGATCATTTTAGTGACCGTTGGATCGGAAGAAGGGGCCCCACGGAATGGCCACCTAGATCACCAGATTTGACTCCTCTAGATTTGTATGTGTGGGGATTCATGAAGAATTATGTTTACGAAGTGGAAATAGTATCTTTGGAACAACTGAAGTAACGGATTGAAGTCGCTGGAGTCAAATTGCAGGAAAATTTGTCAAGCATAGATATGTGCAGCCATTAGGAGAAGAAGGAGATATAATCTTTGCCTTCTAAAAAATGGGGATCATATTGAAAATTTATTATAATAAAACTCCGAAGTTTTTAAAAATAATAAAAAAGAACTCAATGATTCATACATTAATTTGTCTACAAGTCCAGCCGCGTCAAAACCAAAAAAAAGGTTCTTCTTAGAAAAAAATGGTTCGGTTTTTTTTTTAATTTCTCAAAAACTACAAGACATTTTTGCATCCGGGTTTCTGTTTTCAGCTAAAAACTAATAAGAGAATTGAATTTTTGGAAAAAAATTACTACTTAATTACATACAATTTCGAAAAAAAGTAGTTCGAAAATTTTTTTTTAAATTTTTTTTGCAAAATTTTGAGTTTGAAAATTAATTTCTCAAAAACTATTCCTTAAAACAGCTTTGTTTAAAAACAGAATGAAAGAAGAGGTTCCTGGCTTTACAAAAAAGTATATCACGGCATTGTGGATGTAACTGTTGATTTTTAATATTTTTTTTTCCAAATTAAGTCAGGTTTTTAGAAAATTGCTCCTCCCGGCTAAACGGGAGTGAATAGACCCCCCCCTCCCATACGATTTTTTTCTTGTCTTGACCAGACCTACACGCTCTAGCTTTTTGGCACACTGCTCGTGGGACACCCTGTATAATGTGCTCAATACCATGTTTATTACTACAACTACAAAATTGGACATCGAATTCACTTAGTTTTGTTCGGGTCTCTGCTATGCTTGCTAAAATGAACTCAGAATAAGACTTTTTAAGAACTCAATACCTATACCTTTATATCTTATTCTTTCAGTGTACTCGTACTCGTATATGGCTTTACCAATATTTGCAAGAAACCCCCGAATTCTAAAGAGAATTCAGATATTTAAAAGGTGTCGTTATGGGCCACTACACTCTTGTTAAAACCCCAAAACTCGTTTCAGAAGACGCCTTGTATTGATCATATTCTTAAAAATAATATCTGATTTTACAACTACAAATAATGGGGTCTAAATTGGGATGCTAGCTTATGACCAATTCTGACAGGGATGTTTATGCTACTCAGTAGAATTATACTATCATTGGCCATGGTTTATCAGCTTCAGTCACGGAAGGATTGCTTAATTTGCGACTGTGACTTTAAAATAGTCGAAAAGCTGCATATGTATCGACACAGGATGCTTAAAGAACTGCCTCAAGCAAGTTCGAACCAGAGGACCCTTTTTAAAACAGTAATTACAATGATGCAATTCAAGACCGCTAAGAGATAAGTGGCAGGTGGGAACAGTTGCCTTCGAAGAAAATTAACGAACAAACTTCAGGATGTTTTAGTAAAATTATGGGGATCAATGCGGTCTTCACTGTCTACAATTACAAAAGAATGGGGCCTTAAAATTACTTACAAAATTTCGAAGACAACTAATTGGAAATACACAAGAATAAATTGCAAATAGAATAACCTATAGGCTCGATGGTATTTCTATAGGAATTCATACTTTGACTTCTGTCTTTTCTCATTAAAGACTGACAGACCAAAATAGTTTAATGGACCATGAGAAACCTAGAAGACCAAGACGACAACACATTTCTTTAACTCTCCTGACAAAAGCTGCTACTCTAAAGTGGTATTCTATGGCTACATTTAACCTTTTTGCTTTCCCTTTTCCCAAACCACACAGTTTTCTTTTTCATGCAAAACACTGTTAAGCAAGATCGTAAAACAAGAATTTCGCAGAATGTTTATGATAGCAGAGCTATTGAAGTTCATGTCTAACGGCTAATAAAGCAATATTTCATTCCGTGCGAGATCCTCATAACGAATGAGCTTCATGATAGCAGACCGAGCAAACGCATAAAACCACACAAAATGACTGCCCTTCACGACCTTAGCTTTACACATTTATGCATAAAAACAGAGTAAATACAATACAAGCCCATGACAAAATGAGTTTATTTTCCTCCATCTTTGAAAAATCTCACTCGATTATCCGCGATTCGTTTCGATTTCATTTTTCGCCAATAACTTGCCTGAAGTTTAAATACTTAAGTGGCTCTATACCGTAAGATGATATCCATATCTGAAAACAAACTCAATTGTTGGCCTGGTGATGTATGGCTTTAAGATTTGTTGTCGGAATTAATTGGAATGAAATTCCGTTATGTGTGAAGGCGGCTACAGATCTAAAGAGAGTGAAAACTGATAGGGTATTTCAAGAACCTAAATAGTTTTTATTTATTTATGGCTGATGCTTCTGCAACAAAAGACAGTAAACAAGTGGCTTATTGACATGGAAAGTGTATATTGGATCAAATGATTGTTTGTTACCTCAATATACATACAGCCTTGGCCAAAAGTATTAGGCACCCTTCAAAATTCGTTATATTTCAAAAAGGAAAAAGTTGAACGGAATGAAATGAAATTAGGACATTAAAATAAGTGTTTTATTATTATGACGACATAAACCGTAATATTCACAGGAATAACTCCCGAGAAATGTTTGGACAGCAAAGAGAAAAAGAGAAGGGTGCCTAATATATTTGGCCAAGGCTGTAGATATGGAAAAGTTTATTTTTTCGTAGATTTTCTATAACCGATTACACATCTTTCACTAACTAATATTGCTCTCACATAGTTAAGGTCTCAATTCAAAGTCGTAGTTTGCCTTATGGCCCAGATTATTCGTTAAAGTTTTATAATAGTTAGGAAGCAATTTGGAAAAGTTTGATACTGAATGATAAATCAAAGCCAATATCGTCACGTTAAATGATATCACTTATGGCACTGACAGCGTGTACTACCCATTTGGCTCGCTTTTAAGTGTTAAAGTCTAACTTTCTCCTTTTAGCGTTATTGGATTTCTTTAACATTAGAAACACGTCAGGAAACAGGTATAAGTTCATATCATAATTTGGTTAAATAGGTGCAAAAAGTTTCCATGTCAATTCATACATGAAGGACAAAATATAAAGAAAACCTATTCAGCAACAACCAAAGAGAACTTAGTTATTTTGCTGAGGAAAAAAAGTCTTCTCAATGCAAATTTAATTAGCTAACCAAGCTATTTCGCCCTATTTGGCATAAACTTTTTTGACTTTTTGGCTGTTTACAGAATTTAAATGGAAGAATGGAATAACGTGCAGTACTAGGTATGTTAAATAATGGGTCTGGCGATTCTGGTCCGATCAAAAAAAAAAGGTTTACGGATAGTATAAGCGTTTCTAAGACGCCAGTGAAGATGAAAAGTATCCTGGATGCTCCAGCACGATAAGAACGTGAAAAATGTGCATGAAATGACTGTTAGTGATTACCGAACCGGCCTTATAAGACAATGAAATCGACTCAGGCCAAGATAATTTTTTAAAATGTTGGAAGTAAAACGTGTGGTGGAAAACCACCCAAATCAAAAACAGCGAACAGAAATTGACGGGTAAATAAAGGACCAAATGTCCCATTGGAGACATTGCCTCCAATCTGGATCGCCATCACTGAGAAAAGCTCGACAAGTAAGGTCGAATATGGAGGTTATGCTTACTGTGTTGTTCGATTTCAATGACATAGTGTGCCGTGTGTCCTTAGCACAAGTACAAACCATGATTTAGGATACTACCTACAAGTGCAACAACGTTTACTTCAAGCAATCCGAAAGGCATTTCGGATTTATGACTAGGTAAATATTGGTTTGGCATTGAGAGCTATCTGTCATCCGATGGTGTTTGGTCTCATATTGTGCATGGAACAGCCCTTTTTAAATTGCATCCTATCGACATCCGTCTGAAAGGTAACATTTCAATCAATGTACAATTTTCATGTAGACAGTTTTATTAGATTTTTTCTTTAAAAAAATCGGTCCACTTCGTTATTGTCCTGTGAAAAAGGCAAACGGAAAAGATGCTTTATCAAAGGCAAGAGCATGTAGGTGGTCTGGTCGCTTCATTTCTGAGAATTTCGATGCACCGCGCGACGAAATATTGTCAAAAATACATGAAGATTGTCATACAAGCCCTCGGGATATTGCCAAAGAACTAAATAGTTTTAAATTGTTTGCGCACGGTTGAATATACTAAGATGCTCCATGTTTAGGTACCTCACCAATTGACTATGAACATTTTCATGGACCGTATTAGTGCATGTAAAACGCTATTGAAACGAAACGAAGCAGATCCATTTCTTTAGAATGTAATAGCAGGCAATGAGATATTGGTAAAATACGGTAGAAAAAAAAAATCATGGACAAAGCAAGGTGAACCCACCCATGCGACTTCGAAACCAGGATTGGGCCCATATAAGGCTGTGTTGTGTGTATGTTGGAAATGAAGGAGTATCGTACGTCATGAGTTTCTAGACCCGCGTGAGACAATTAACCAGATTGTAGTAAACAAGTAAAAAAAAAATAAACAGAATTGATCAAGGGAAAGGTCACTGAATTTCAGCATGACAACGCCAGACCCATGGCGTCTGTTATGACTCAGAAAAAATTGAAATGTCTTAGCTAGAAATTCATTTTGATTTATTTTAAATAAAAGAAATACTGATTCAATCTTCATGTTCACAAGATATGACTCCGAATTTCTCCTCCTTAAAATAAAAACAAATCTTGGAAAAGGCGCGGATAAGATCTTCTATTCTATTCTCCTTCTATTATTTAGTAAACGCCCCTTAATACCGGCTGTCAAGTCACAGATGTTGAGCAACATTGTGCCCAGTTCCTATTTCTCCAGGCAAAGTAACTTGCAAGGAACAGGTAGCGTGAATAATTTGCTAGTATGAATCGGGGAACTGATATTTTGTTTATATCCTGCTTGATGGATCTAGTCGTTGCTCCTATCCAGTGCGTCCGACATACTTATGTAATGAGAAACAACATTTTTCTTTTTAATCAATACCAGTGTAAATGTATATTATCTAAAGACTACTGTAAAGGGGGTTTAATGATGTGGAAAAATAAATAAAACTATTTATAAAAATCGAAATAAAAATTTTCTCTGTGTTTTTAAATACAGCACGCGGAATAACCGAAATAACCATGAAGATTAATACTCGAAATCAGTTGCTCAAACTGTGGAAAATATAAAAAAGTGAGTTCAAATTATAATACGAGTAAGTTCCCCCTGTCCGAAGCTCGATATCATCTCGAAAAATAAATTGTAATTTTGTTGAGTATATTGCAGAATTTTGAAATGCGTTCCTTCAGTTTTTTTAAAATGGATCTTTTCTTAGAGTATATTTGGGCGAAATACTGTTGTCAAATTATATGAATATACATAGCCTGGTCATAAATATTGTATCAAAATTTTTACTGCAACCAGTAAAGCAAGTAGCCCATTATTTCTATGGTTGAAATTTGGGGATATGGAAAATCGGGCGGTTGTGTAATATAGCAAAGATGATATCTTCGGACCTTGCGACCGCTTGGAATCACTCGCTATTTTATTCGAAAATATAGTGGAGTATATGGCCGTCAGAGATCTGGCTGTCCACGCACTGTGAGGCCATCAAAACTGTGCAGGCTCGAAAGAGACTCAAACTACTGAGAAAACAGATGATCTTGTCGCGGGAAATGAACATTTTGCAAAAGCATCATTAAAGAAGACTTGGGACTTAGAGCCTACAAAAGACACACTGGAGTCCTGCTCACCTTCCTATTGAAGCAAAAACGTAGGCAAAAATCCAAGCTCTCTTAAGGCGGTGCATTAAAAATGATCAGAGACAAATTTTGTTCACCGACAAGAACATTTTTGACGTCGTAAAAACTTTTAGTAAACAAAATGATCGAGTATATACTCTGGGTCACCAAAAGAAGGTTCGGAATTTATCAAAAGGGTTGAAAGAAAAATGATTGTGCTACGTTGGCATAACTAACCTCCATTTTTGTGAGAAAGGAGTCCAGACTTCGGTGAATATTCACCACACTACAAGATGTCGTTAAGATTCTAAGCCGAACAAGCAAGCAAGAACTGGATATTCCAACAATATTCTGCTCCAGTCTACAAGCCAAAAAGCACTCAAGAGTGGCGAAGAAAAAATGTATCACCGTTGTAGAGGGAATGGTCTGAGCTACTCATCACCGAAATATTGAGTCTTTGAAGCGAGCCCTTGCCTGTGCTGACGGCGACTTTCCGATTAATGAGAACCGAAAAGCGATTGATCCGTCACTGTATCTCAGGTTGTTCTTTAAGGAAAATTGCAGTCACTTTGAATGAAGTAAATTTGTGGTAACTCGTAGCTAGTGATTTGAAAAAAAAGGTATAAATTGCTTTTCGAACAAATCTCTTATATCAAGCAGCACAAGCTGAAAAATATTTAGCTCCAAGTTTAAATACAGATTCGGCAAGCTTCCTTCTGCTCTTCACTTATATTTTCAAAGGAAACTGGTCCTCGGATTCCAGAGGGGCCTCAACATACTTGTAATTATAGCCATAAAATCATAATCGTATTAGACGAAGTTTGTAGCTGAGTGGGAAATACCATGAAGGTAAGGGCTGGCTGTTACTATGTATGCTTAGGTATAGAAGTCATAAGGAAGTCATTCATAGCATTCGCATTTAGAAACAACGTTGAAAATATTGCCTGAAATGTCGGCCAAAGTAGTCAATAAATCCACCCACCATACTACAGTCAAAGTCGGCAAAAAATTGTCTCAATAACCGTGCAACTATTAAAAAATATTTTTACAATCCACCACTATGAGAATGAAACAATACACGAATTGTTCACCTAGCTACACAAGCTCGTACCTATAAAACGTATAAAACACGCGAATACAAAAAAACACGAAGAAATAGCTAAGTACGTTCGGTAATAAAGTCATGAAAATATTATCGCACCAGCCAGTGGTAGACCGACAGAATTTCTGAGCATGCCAGGACTCTCCCCGTCTCCCTTCCCTATCTTTCTTTGTTCCTTGGACAAAGAACGGGCTCTTAACGTCATCGCTAGTGCCTGTGTCTATCAGTGCCTTCGATCGAAGAAAAACAAAAACACAAAAAAAAAAAAACAGAAAAATAAATACACAACCCCTCCAGGCATTTTGGTCTTCCATCTTTCAATCGACTATAATTTACGATCCAATACCTGCGTCAGAACCAGAACACAAGGTGAAATTCTTCAGATCTATTGACCCGTTCTTCAACGAAGATACAAATTAAAAGAAAAAAAAATTACAATACCTACTCGAGAGTAATTATTAGCTATCGACTCTTGAATCTCACGTCCCTGACTACCCGCAGATACACATGCCCAATCATGATGGATAATATTCAAATCAATAGAACGCCTGTCACTATCGACAGCAAAATTGCTCGGTGATTCCTTTTTCAGTACTACATCAGCCTTGAGCACACTGCCAAAACCATCACCCTCTGCATGCATAATTGATTTACATTTCGCCTATAAAGCTAGGATAAAAAGAAAACAAAAATCTCAAAGCCGAACAGGAAATGATCTCAGTACTTGATGCCAAATTTGTATTCTAATTGTCGGAACAAAAGCAAAACAAATCGATCAACAGGTATGTGTGTATCTATCCATCCATTCGAACTGCTTAAATCCGATTTTATTCGCGCACTTAAACTAAATTTGGAATTCAATAAAGCTCTTCCCAACGACGAAGGTAGTATCTCCATCACAGTACAAAAAACAATAAAAACAAAATTGCTTGTTATTCATCTAGATAGTTACGATATCCGAATAGACAGTGATAAATCCAATGATACCAAACGAACTAGCAGACGGCGATGTATCCATTATCCGGGTTTGTTTTTTTTTCTTTTGTCATATGTAACGTTTACTGTAGATACTCTTTCCTCTTCCTAATTTCCATCTTCGGAGTATCTTGGAAACCGCACGACACTGACAACCAAGATTACAAGAAAAACTACAAAGCCAAAGTGGTAGAACCACTTTGTCAGTTATCTTAACACAAGAATTCGAGCCGAGAAAAAAGCAGAACCGAACCAACTAACTGGCATGAATGGGTAGAATAGATAATAGATACACTTCATCAACGCGCACACTGGTACCCTTCGAACCACTTTAGTAAATACTATCAACACTTGTTTTAATTACTTTTTGCCTTTTTAATTAAATCTGAAAGATTACCGCGCACTCGTAATTCTATATCGCCGACGATTCACGTTTAGAACACTCGTACTCGTATAATCCGTTTGGAGCGGATTAATATCTGGTTTGTATCCCACTCGCGGTCGATGCAAGAATTCCACGACCTGCCCGAAAAAAATCCGCAACAAACCATCACCAACCATCCGAGTAGTGGAAGTTTGACGATAGCGAGATAGACGGCCTTGCACCGCGGACGCGGACTTAGACGGACATTGACGAACGATTGAGGAGGCGTTTTGTTAGTATATGAGAGCGACGCACACCGCGAGTTATCTATTGTATTTCGCCGTCAACTATGCCCTTTTCGTAGCACGATACACACTATATGTGATTCATCCAAAGCATCGGATGCTGGAATCGGGGCTGAAACCCAGCGATGGTACTGATGACGATCGTAACGCGCCAATATACGGTCCACACGGTTGGAGAGAGTCGCTCGAACTAATAGTCGTGACAAAGCGATGTGGAGTCGTGAGCTGAGGATTTGTGCGCTGCTCAAAGATACAGGGTACTGTACGAGCTGTACGATTGAACGGGTATCTCTCATGCGAGTTTTCTTGATTTTTATTTCTTTTCTTTCTGTGGTGGGTTTAAGCTGGTGTTCGATAGCTTAGAGTGGTGAGTTTCTCCATACTGATCTTGTTGCAGTTTATTTTCATATTCTTTTTTCCTTTTTTCTGATTTATTTTTATTTTGTGTTGTGGTTTTCGATGGTGGTTTCTCGGAATAGTCTGTGATTTCTTTGGTTCTTGGGGGATTCTGGAGTTTTTATACATTTTTGTTTTGAATCTTTTGTCGAACGAGCCACTAGTAACAAGTGGTAGACAAAATTGTGCAGGTACTGGAATGCTGGGAAAGCTACACTATAAGATTATTTCAAATTCTAAATTAAGGCTTGAATTGGTTGTGATGTGGGTCCATAGTGCCCCATTATCACGTGCTTTTGCTTCATGTGCGAAGTGGAAGTTTAATCTGTCGAAATTTACTATTTTCTTACTTTTTGTTTTTTAGAATTACAAGCACTGGCCAAATTGTTCAAATTAATTAAATCATATTGCCTTGGTCTTGATAAAGACGAAAAAGCAAGGAAATAAAAGTAAGAAAAAGTAATACCAAATGATCATGATCTGAGATTTAACTTCTACATTTCATATTCATACAACTCTTAGCTCGACAGAAGATTCAATTTTGTATATGAAATGTCGATTAGACTAACAGATAGCACAACTATTGTACTACATAGGGTTAGTGTCAGCGAACACGCTACTTATATGTATGTACATATATCCTGAACAATATCTAATGCTTCGAAATGAAAATCGTACTCGTGTTACCCTACTAGCACAAAAATCAACGACGAAACGAAACAGGTAGAAGCATGGTCAACAATAAAAAGTGTTGTAAAGGAGGTAGCGGAAAACAAATTAGGCAAAGTTTCGAAAGAAATGCTAGAAAAAAGTAAAAGCCCTAAAACTTCAAGCCCTGTCAAATAGTGAAAAGATTGCCAAGATATACGAGTAAGACCCTACAAAAGGAAATTAGGATTTCTTCAGGATAAAAAATGAACTTCGTTTCGGACAACGAACAAGTTTTAGCCCAATGGGGAGGCAGAAGCACTGAAAAACGATTAAAACGGTTAATCATCGCGGAAATAAAAGAAGTAATCCATCGACTTAAGAAGAACAAGGCTACGAGAGTTCGGCTAATAACAACGACATTAATAAAATATGCTTGAGAAGTTACATGGGATCATCAATACTATATCGAAAAATGGAAAACATCCACTAGGAAAGGAAAAACTTGGAGATCATTCCTGTATTCCCAAAGTGACCGAACACAATGCTACAATTACCGAGGAATAACGCTGCTATCAACTTGAAACAAAGTAAAGCTGATACCATTATGACTAAAGAAAAACAAAGGACAAGTTACAGTACGAAACGGCTTATCTGAAACATTTTGTTATTGTCAAAGTGGTGCATACCAAGAGTCCACTATGAGTCACATTTTCAAACACATTGGCTGGTATCTCGCTAATAACACGTGTAATATGTTTCAAGGCTGTAATTGAAGCTGACTTATCGGCATGAATGAGTGATTTGAGGTATCCTCATAAAAAATGGTTTATGGGCATCCAAACACACGATCTAGCCGACCAATTTACCGGTCCAAACGGAACACATTTCTCAATGGCCCGTCCACTCGTGTGTTATGTGGTATGTTGTGCCATCTTTTTGGAATCACACGCCGACCAGGTTCAGCTATTGCATCATTGAACAATAGCGGTGCCATTGTTCCCACGGCCATCTTTGAAAAAATACAGGCCAATGAATACGTTTGACTATAAACCGCACCAAACAGTGCATTTTCCGGGTGCATTTGCAGAGGTTGGACCAAATACCGCACTTTTGTTTAATAACTTATCCATTCAACCAGAAATGAGCTTCGTCGATGAAGACAATTTTTCGATTTTTCTTACTCCGACTAAGACCGAGAATACGTCGCTGTGGTAGGTGTTTCGGCTAAAGTTTTTGCACGAGCTGTATTTTGTAAGGCTTTAGATCAAGATTTATACTTAAGATTTTTTACGTAGTCGAGTATCATAACCCCCACAAACCGCGGTCTTCATTAACAATGGCAGATATAGCAGCAACATTTTCCCCTGTACGTGGTCCTAGGGTGAAACTAGGGCGAAATTTGGTCACTATAGCTTGAATTGCTTGCTCAGTAGGTCGACTGTGACGCCCGTCAAATAGTCGAAAAGGAAGTAGATTTAGAAGTAAATAAAGAGACCAACCAAACAACAAAAAAAAACAGAAAACTGAGAATGAGTTGAAATTCTGAGGAAAAAAGAAAGCCAGGAAGGCCGCGTCATAGATGGGACGACAATATAACGATGGATCTAGAAGATATGGAACAGAATATCGACAGGAGGCTTGTCGGAGGGTTGTTAAAGAAGCTTCCGAGTTACAAATTGTCCTTAAGTGTACAAATAACTTCTTTTTCGTCACCTTAAAAATGTTGAATTTGGTGCCAGATAAAGACGATTTGCGGAATATTTCAAAGATGGCCGGTGCTGAAAATCATCCAATGTTAATAAAAATGTATGGTGAACATGCTCCAACTCAAAGAACTTTTGAACCTTGGTTTATTCGACAGCAAAAGAAGTTTTTTTTTTTTATTTTTTGCTCCGAATCGTTATTGGTAATGAAAAATGCAGAAATGCATGAGTAGACCTAGGCTAACGATCAACCTCGCAACCAGTACTTAAGAAAAGGAGTTCGGAATGGAAAACTGCAAATTTGAAAGGATGGGACATAAAGCAGAAACAATGTTATGCTGCGGAGTAAAAGTGACCGGAATATGCCCAAAGTCACGTATAAGTTACGAAGTAAAAAACCATGGGACAAATTTCAAGTTCTATAAGAGTCGTCATATTCATCAGTCTTAGCGTATTCTGATTACTACTTGTTTCAATCGATTCAGAAAGGACTCTCTGAACAACACACTCATTCTTACGAAAAAGTGACAAATTGGTTTGATGAATATTTTGCTTCAAAAGACGAAAAGTGGTATTATCGGATAAATAATAAATTGCAAGAAAAATGGGAAAAGTCATAGCTAACGATGGCCCATACTTCGATTACGGTATCCATTCACTATGTTGTTTAAATTAGTCAGTTTTTTGAAAAAAAAAAATCGACATTTCATATTCACACATATACTAAAAAAGAATGAAAGGAATACTGATGGCTTTAAGACAATCTTCAATTGTTGCATTTTATTTGATAATTGCACGAACGTCTCGAACTTGCTTATCACAAACAGTCCTAATGAAACTAGTGGGATTAGATTCCGTGACAAAAAATATGATAACAGAGTTCTTATATGCCGCCGCGTCATATTGCTTTTTTGACATCACTCTTAAAAGAGTTATGTAAGACCCACAATCCCAAGAAAGTCACGGTTTGGTGCGGAATATGGGTTCGCTCGTACTTTTACGAAGATGAGGCTGGAGAGGCACTTATAGGGAACGGAGAGCGTTGTCGCAACATGTTGATCGACTATTTTTTTCTACCAAAATTGAATGAATAGTTGTCTGCAGGATTTCTGGTATTAACAGAATGACAGTACTGCTCACGAAAGCTTTCAAATAATATATTTTTTGCGTTCACAATTTGAAGATCGCATTATTTCGATTAGAGGAGAAGTTTATTTCCATTTGAGCTTATGAGACTTGACACCCTAAAATTCTTCAAAAATTCTTCGAAAACTCATCGATAAGTTTGAACTTCGGATGGTCGCATACAATAGAAGGGGTGATCACATGGACGATATTGTGTTCACTTTTGTATTCGTAATTGCCATTCTCGGACTTCATTAACTAATTAATTGATTTCTCAAAAAAATGTATGTTTAATTTAACGAAAACGCGTCGACTAGTCAAACGTCTAAAGTGGCTAAACTATATTGAATATCCTAAAGAGCTTTCGAGTACAAACCTGAAGGACATATCATATTTATCTAATAATAGAAATTGCTACGTGGAGATGCATATTTGTTGAGGCTTAAGTTCATACCAAACCGTAGCGTCACCTCTTGGTAAGGTAGCAGATTCGCAGAAACCCACATTGTTGCAGGCAGCGTCAGCAGCAGAAAGGTGTACTTTAAGACGAGTACCGTGAGGCGAAAAGACAACATGTCGGGGGAAATGCTGTTACAAAAGAGTTTGCAGAGGGGCTCCCAAGTGATCGGAATCAGGTCAGGCAATTTATCTTAAAATACAGCAAGAGTGTCTTATTCTTGGGTTAACATTGTCAAATTCAAGCTACCTATCGTGGTATTGTAATGCAGGCATGACAAACGAGCTCAAATATGTACTATGAGAATCTGAATTGAATATAATAAGCTTGTTCCAAATACCCTGTATGGACAGAGCTGTTAATTGCATTGGGTCCAATGAAACAATCGTTTTGGCAGCAACATCAAAACAGCAGCCAAGGACGAATACCTATTTTCGCTTTGAAACATTAAGTTAATGTTTTTAAGGAATTTCGGGAAATTTCTAATGGAAGCTCCGGGGAAGCAGTATAAAATAGTAGCTAATCTGAGGTCTACATCAAAAGAGTCAGGAATTTACTTAAGACCTATAGCCTTTGCTTTGTAAATTTTGAACTCATAAGCTTTTTTTATTTAATAATGATCATCTTGTGTGACACCTGGACCGAAGTTAAGTTTAGCAGCGGATTTGGGTAAGCAAAATATGCCTACCCGAAGACTGTTTAATGTTAAAAATGCGTGCTTTTCAGTTAGGAAGAAGAAAAACAGAGGAGGCAAAGGGGTACTTGCCAATGTTACGCCAAAGTTGTTGATGACATCAACCGCAAGTACAAAGCACACAAGTGTCTTACTTATAAAGTAGTGAACAATTTCATCATGAAATAGTTGATAAGTCGAATGAAAAAAAGGTGTTGAAATTTATCTTCATGTGATTTTATGAAAATGGATGAAACAATAACGCGATAATGGTGAAGAACAGAATGGACTCATTTAACCATCACTCGTACATTTTCAGAAACGCAAAAGGTAGAGATTCCAATATAATTAAATAGAAACTTTCATATTCATACAGTCTCAAATCAATAATGATATGACACAGTCCACATTCCTCCACAGGTTTGATGGAATTAAATTAAATAAAAGAAAACAAATCCATTTATCTGCCAAATCCTCCTCGGGCACAGCTATTTACACCCATTCCAAGACATGAAATACGATTGTTCACATAATCATATTTCCGACATCACGTGCTCGAGTCATGTCATCATCATAACAAAGGTAACACATTTCAACAACTGGCCAACTCCATTTCCATATCCAACTGAATTCCAATCGTCTCAACCCCAGGTGCAAAGCTTCATTTAACAATTAATAGTTCCCTCATTAATACGCTACGCACTTTTCCAGTCACGCCGAGCAGTTATAGTTTTGAGGTAAAACCCAATAGCACCCTCGGGCTATCGTCGCTCTCGCTCGCCTAATGATTCACAACTTGACTTCAAGCCAACAAAGAACCTGATATCAATCTAACAATGTTGTTTTTTTTTGTTTTGCTCGCACATTAAAAAGAAAAAAATAAAATGTTTGGAAATAAAATAGGAGTGCTCGATAAAGATTTAAGTTTCAGTGTAGGATTGTACATCGGATTAAGATGGAAACCTTTTTTATTGGCTTCCGTTTCTTTGTACACTGCTTGTTGTACTTGTAGCACAGTTGGATTCAAGAGACTTTAAGTTGCGTGTGCAAATAGCTATTTGACAAATAACTATACAGTGCTGTGGAAAAATGTTTTTTTTCTATGATTTTTCGGAGATTATCGACACCGCATGCTGATGAAAAGGAACTTCGGCCTTAGTAAGCGTTCGAATGATGGGGGATATGTGGTGGTAGCAACCGTGCTTTACTAATGTAATAAGCTCTTTCATGATACTTCGATATATTCATATTTGTCGTTAGCTGGGATTTAACATTTTTATTTACCACCACTGAATAATCAAAAGAGGGAGCTTTCCATGCTTAAAGCTTCAAAACGCGAATAGACCAGACTTATGGAAAATCTCCGGGATATCTTTTTTCTCTTTTAAAGACAGAATAATTTAAGCATACAAGTTTATGCCAAGAACGACGTCGAAATTATCGAACTTTAGCCTTAAAACAGCGCCCATAAACAATCTTAGCATTAACAACTATTAAAATCAATAGAACTTAAGCTTGTTTTATGATATGTCAATATCACAACGTCACTCAAGTTTTACGTTCTTATTATGGTGAAGTTCACTAACAGGCGACATTTGGAAATTAATAAAATTACGAACGAAATTCTGGGCCGATAGCTGCTACTTTAAGAACGCTTATTCCCAGGCTACGCCTGCTAAAATGGATGCATTTGAGTCAAAGCAATCACGAACTAACGCACAGGTAGGAGTTCTGGAAGTACCGTAGCCATAAGTGTTTCCGATCAAAATGAACTAAATCCGTCGATTCCGCATTATTCACAAGAATTGAGATTTTGGCCTACATCAAGAAAGGAAGAACGTCCGTGCAGGGACACCAAGGTGAGCCTAGGGACATATATACCACCATTAAACTGCCCCACAAGTGTACATGCAAATCAGTGGGTTGACACGACTGGAGATCACCGGTGTTGTAAAAGTAAGATCAAACAAAAAAATCAGGAGCATGCCCGTGTCACAAAAAAAAAAACAAAAAAAAAAGGAAGGCCGAAAAACAATTGGTGCAAACAAATGCAAAAACACCAACATTTGATGGGCCTCAGTGATGGAGTAATCCCAAACCGGGAAGCCTGCCGCTACTTTCTGAGGTCAAACCGGCGGACCCCACAAGCGGACCAGTAGGAATGCAGTTAAGTGGGAAGGTTATGGTCCGACACTTCTGACCATAACAACGCCGGAAAAAGGAAAAGAAGAAGAAGAAGATCAAGAAAGGAAGAAAGTTTTCGGTTCGAGTTCTGCAAAATTTGAAAAAGAATCTGAATTTCATCAGTCATTTTCAGCGAAGAAATTTATTTTCGGTGGCGCCATGCTCTCCAAAATACTCCTTTACATCCACAAAAAGTTACCGTATGGTGTATGGCGACTTACTTCGCCAATAGAGCAATCATACGAAGGGACAGAACATAGCGCACCTGGTCCTTCACAAAGTAGACAAAGCCTACTCGCACGAGTTCAGGGTAAAATATGAATATAATCATCTAAAGATTTTTAACTAAAGCCTCTATAAACGTTTGTGGTCGAAACAATATGCCTCGTTGGTGCCTTTAATTTGTCTGCCTGTTTTGAAGCTCGTGAAGGGTAATCTAATAAGAGATGTCATTTTAAATTTGGCGCTGACTTTTGATAAATAAGTTCAAAAAGGCATAACACATTGATAATTCAATGAAAATATTGTAGAAATGTTTCGTATAGCCTTTGGTCAACCCAATCGCCTGGTAAGAGCTCGATCGATTGATCGATTAATTTCAACCTCTCGGACAAGTGCGAAGACTTCAATTCGTGTTCGTCCGACAAGGTCAGCTGAAAGCATCGACGCTGTAGGTGACAATGTGATTGGAAACGCAGACAATAACAGGAATAAAGACACGTTGTATCGAAAACACCACATATTAGCTGACTGGGTGCGGAAATATAGATCCTAATTTTTTACACAAAATAACTCTGAATGAGAACTCATTTGCCTAGATACATAAACTAGAAAAATAGTTTAATAATCCCTCCACCCACAACTAGTGACAGGTTTTTATCTTGCATGGACCTGATTTGGGCCTGAGGTGAACTGATTTTGTTACTGAGCGATGTTGACTGACCTTTTCCCTGTAACTGATGCTTTGGACGTGGGATGATCCATGCACTCAAATAAAAGGTCAGAGCTGTTAGTCGCAATATACAGCAGCAATTATGTGAAAACTAGGTTAGAAAGAATTACTATTAATATGAACGGCCAGGGCGGACGTTTGGTATATATAAAAATAATTAACATCATTACTTTTCCTAAAAATATTGAGTTTTCCTACTGATTTAAAATGACACCTGCTTTTGGATGACACTACCATTTTCACATCTCATCACCTACATTTACATGAAAGTATCAGCAGCACCAGGATTACATTGACAATGAAGTGCTAATTCCCTTATGAAATAACTACAAAGCTTTACTGTCAGTTATTAATGCGTCAGTTTAATGTCGTATACGTTACTCAAGTCATTGTATTCCGAAAAGGGTTCATGTGTGATTCGTGGCAATGTGATTGCTACTTTATGAGGTTAACGATTAACACATAAAGTGTTAATGGTGGAACAACGGGACCGCTATATCTGACCATGTCGTTGATATTTAGGATTTTAAACGATTTTCACTTAAGTTTCTCGATCGACGCGCTGAACAGCAGCAATCAGTGGAGGAAAAGCTGTCAAGGCGAGATATGTTGACGGATTAGAAGACGATGTGATGTCACTGCATAAGCCTAGTTGTCGAACAGTTCGAAAAATTAGTCAACGTCTTGTAGCATCTTTGACCCAATGCCCAATATATGAGTATGTACTCGTATGTAAGTCAATTGTCGATGGGTTGATAGCCATGTTTACAACTTTTTGATATGTTTTTAATGATCAACACCATAGTCATGAATTTTGTTTATGAAAACAGAAAAAGCAGACTTCGTGCCTCGACAAGCGTCCTCTTTGGTGAAAAAATCCGGAAACATTTAATAATAAACTTTATAATTGAGTAACGAATACAGATAGTTTGTGGATGTCATATTTTAGGGGCAACTTATGGCGACTGTTGCCACTTATTAAAGAGTCCAACTTCGAGAAGGGTTCACTAGAGATTGTTGATTTATGGGCTCTAAAAACATAGAAACCCTCTTCGACCAAATTGACCAAGATCTATTGCTACATGCATCTCATCTGCTGTCCACGCAACTACTTATTTGCATCTCTTAGACCACTACCAATATTTAAAAATATCTAATCCGTATCGGGGGAGCATGGTAGTAACAAAAAAATGTAGAACGCTCCATTCCTTGTATTCAAATTCCACCATGCACTGAATGCTGCACACTACCAGTTCATTCCAACATCACCAAATACCCGAATGCCAAGCACAGATACGTTTTTACCCAAACAGCAAAACAAAAAAATGTAAAAGAAACACACACACATAGGAACAGAAAATACCAGTTTTCTGGTCGGCATATTGAGTGCAGCAATAGAACCGAACATTGCTCGTCGGCCCCAAGTATCTGTTTCAGCCGCGCGCGTGCAGCATCTTCAGCAATTGCAATTTGACGTCGGGTATATCTATTCGATGTCGTCTGTGCTGATGAGTGTGGCTGGCTGACTGTAGCTGACTGTGGCGGTTAATCTAGGTTCATTGGTTCACTGTTCGCCATTCAGCGAATGTCTAAATGCCCGAAAGCAGCTTCGATGTTGCTGCCTATATACTCGTATTGCAGTTGGACCGGTGCTGCACGGTTTCGTTTGGCAGTTGATCCATTGTGTATGGGCTCACCACGTATCTGGCACTCGCATGAGAGTATTCTCCTCGGTATGTGCCACAGGAGAAGGCTGTTGTGTGTAGCTGAAACAGGTTCTGTGGTGGTCAGGTTGGAGATTTTTTCTTCTCCTCCTCCTTTGGATGTTATGCCAGAAGAATAACCTGCAATAATGGGTGCAGAAAAGTTGAAGGAGTCAGCGGTTGGTATATCCACATGTGAATATTATGGTCCATAGAATCGCCGTCCACCAAGCACTTTGTCTCTATACCCATGAGATGGTATGCAGCTGGATGGATTCTTACGTTCAGCTATTCCACCCTCGAGTAATTGGACCAGAAGAAACGTAAAAGTAAAAATAAGTCTAGAGCGTGATTTTGGTTACGATTATGATTGGAATTTTTATTCGGGCCCGGGGTCGTGTTACATTCCATCGAAAGTCGCAAATGCATATGTACATACATATGTAGATAGATATGTAAGCACACAGGATGGGAAAACAAATCAAAATTAAATCACTCACGACTTGATATTTAGACAATGATGCCGTTGTGTTTGTGCTGTGACGGATTCGTGGATTCAATTATGGAAAGTTTGTTGTGTTGCACCTTCTGTACGATATTTTGTTTAGCATCTTATGGGTACAACTGATGTAAAGTTGAATATATCGTAAACAATGGTGTCGCATGCTGCCAAGTGGTAACAATAAATGAGAAAAGTTTAGTTAAGATGTAGAGAAAGGAAGGAAAAGTGAAAACTGCAAGCGACGAACAATGAATGCCCGGCATAATGGCACGGGTGGGTAATATTTAATGAAATGATGGAAGTTGAATAAAGTAAAAAGACTGGCATATTAATGACATAGATTTGAATGGAATGTAAGGCGGACGGGAAGCAAGGGGACGCCATAGACAAGCATACATATATGGAAATGTCACACCTTCACTGGTGGACAATCAATTTCGTTCACATCTGGCGAGCGCACATGGTTTCGCTTGAAGGCGTGATAAAATAATGCTTAACTCGATGGTGATGGGTGATGCGAGTAATGTATGTATGGCAAAGAACTAAGGGATATATGAGAAACTTAATGACTCCTCACAGATTAACTGACCAGGAAGGTCAGAATCGCAATCGTTTAACAGGACGGGAATGAGGAAGATCAAAAACTTCGCCGCAATTTCTTAGAATAGCTCGAGGACATGGACAATGCTGGTAATAAAATAATTCAATTAATTATAGACACTTGTAATTTCTATGCTTGAGAGTGTATGAACAGGGTACAGTGGCGAGCAAAACTGAATATTTAATTTGAAATTTTACTAATTTTTATGAATATTTCATTCTTTCTTAATTTATTTATAAAAAAAAGGCTGGACGAAATCGAAAAATAGTACACGCTTGCAAGAAAAAAACAAAAAACACTTTTGTAATTGACTTCATTAATATTTTGCTCATACACCTGTATACATATATATTTTTTCATTTATTCGTTTTGGGATGCCTTGGCAAATTTTGAATGACTTCGTTTGGAATAATTATTTTCTTATCATTCAGATTGAAGTCTGAGCTACAACGCATCCAAATTCTTTGGTGCTACTCCGGACTACCCCCGGCTTCCTCTCCGCAACAGCCCGTAGATTAACTATGGCTTTGGGCTGGCCATGATATTGTCTGTAACTCCTAGTTTTCTAGCTAATTTTTAACGATTATGGCTGTGTGATTGGTTGAAAATTTATGAATCCATTTGAAAATAATTTTTAATTTTTCAAATTCAACAATGGACCAACATGCCCGTCAGATAAAGCAACACCAAGCCACAAAATTACTTCCCTCATCATGTTTTGCAGTGAGGTGCCTTTGAAGGGTTTGTTTGCTCAGTGGCAATCATGGCATTCCCATCCGACTAGAACATATTGCTTTTCTTTTTGGACCAAATGATTCGTCTCCAGGCCTCCATGATCCAATTTTTATGTTGTTTGCAGAACTATTTTTTTTTTTGTACCGAAAACCAGCCCCGTTCTGGGCAGGTCCAGTCGCTTACACTGTCTAATTCAACAACTCTTTTTGCAGTTGCTTTCCGTGTAATGACGTCAGTTTATGCTGCCTCTCCAATCGCACTTTAAGTACGATGGCATATTTGATGCAATAAATGACATTTTTCCGATAGAATTTTCCCGATTTTAATATCCCGATTTAATATCCGATTTTTTTAATTTTTATTTTATAAAAGCTCAGGGATGCGTTTTAACTAAAATTTCTGTGAAGTCCACTGTTTCGACTGTTCCTTGGTCTCTGGTGTGTACCAGTGGATCCATGTTTCGTCGACTGTCACGAAACGACGCAGAAACTCCTCCGGATTGCGCTTAAACAGCGTCGAACATTGCTCTGAAGTGGTCTCACGGTTGCGCTTGTTGTCCAGAGTGAGCAAACGTGGCACCCATCGCGCCGACAGCTTTCTCATGCCCAAAATTTCATGTAGGATATGACCCACGCGATCTTTTGAAATGCCTACTGTCTCAGCTATCTCGCGCACCTTCAATCGGCGGTCTGCCAATACGAGATCGTGGATTTTTGTCACGTTATCTTCCGCGGTAGTGGTTTTCGGGGCACCTGGACGTGGCTCATCAAAAACCGACGTGCGACCATGTTGAAACTCGTTAAACCAATTTTTGATGGCCGTTATCGAAGGAGAAGATCCACCGTACACAGCATCCAAACGCTCTTTGATTTCGCTGCGCGATTTCCCTTCCAAAACAAGAATCGAATCACCGACCGATATTGCTCTTTTTCCATTTTTCTAAAATCTGCGGACACTCCCGCTTCCACGCGCGGTCAAAACAAAACTACGAGTCCGATCCGGCTGAAATTTCGACAGTAGCCGTCTGCTAGAATGTACTAAACGATAGTAAGTTGCGATACTGGCGCCATCTGGCGGTGAGGCTAAGCTAAGCTTATCAGACCACCCCCGTACTAAACAGTTAGTACTAAGAAACCTTACCGGATTGAATAAGAAATGTACGTGGTTTGTTCAAAAAATAAGGTGACTTTTTGAATTTCGGGAGCTACCATAAGTACATTCAAATTTCGGCATTTTTAATTTATTTTCTGTTTTGTTATGCCGGTACACATGTCTCCTAACGTATATTGACATTTTTAGCCATTTTTAATATTTAGTTTATTTTTCATAGATTTAAAGGTAAGACATGTTCTGGCTTGGTGATATTTCGCTATTAAAACAAATTGGATCAAAGAATCTATATTTAATTTTGTGTGAAAAATAAAATTAATAAATAAAAAACAAAAATCAATGTACTAGAAATGTTGATTGTGGCATTTGACGTGTCTACACTGAACAAAAAAAAAATTTCATAAGCCCTTTACAGAAGGCCGATAAGATGTTAATGACGATGCCCGCCATGGATATCCCAGCACGTCAACAACGCATGAAAACGTTGAAGCAGTGAAGAAATTTGTTATGAAGAATCATCGAATCACTATCACAGCAGATGCTGAGGATATCGACATATCAGTTGGTTCATGCCGTGAATTTTTTCAGATATTCTGGGCATGAAACTTTGTTGCATGAAGTTTGTTTCGAAATTTCTGAAGTTTGGTCAAAAGATCCGTCGTATCGAGCTGTTGAATGACGATCCAGATTTGCTGAAAAGGGACATTACTGGTAACGAAACATGGGTATATGGTTATGACGTCGGAACCAAAGCCCAATAATTCCAATAGAAGCGAATAGAATACTAAGACCGAAAAAACGCGCCAAATTCAGTCAAATGTGCAAGTTGTGCGACTTTCTTCGATTATCGAATCAAGGTTTCTTTTTGTAGTAAAAAAAAATTACTTGAATATTTCCAGCGTTTAGTTTAATTTCTTGAAATAATTTGCAATATTTTTATAGCACTTACAAGATCCTTGTCAACGTTAAGATCAACTTCATGCGACGAAAATATTGCGATATCATGAAAACACATTGCCCCATTACATTCCAGAAAATTTCGGAAATTAGTTGTGTAAGTATGATATAGTACTAGTCCACTGAATAAGCCTTGTGGAATACCTGCCGCAAAATTGACCAATTAGGGTGCAAAAAAATAGTGGAAAGTTAAAATTGATTATTTTATAAAAGACACCCTTGTGCCAGACTCAAACAAAAACTTTTTCAATATCAATAGTTGATTTTTTTATTACACAGTTCCTTTTAATGAAATTATATATCCTTGGACGTTTGATTTGGTGGTGATCTGGTGACGCAAAGGCGAATACAAAAACGCAACATTTTTATTTCAGTCTAAGGTACAAGTTCCGAGCTACATATAGTCATTCTTTTAATGATCTTTTTCTCATATTGGTATAAATGTGGAAGTAGTTCGCGATTCGTAGGTGGGGCATTCACGTATACTTTGTCTTTAACATCCCGGCAGACAACTGAAGTGTCCGTTTCGAGAAATAATACGTGAAGAAATTAGTCACACAATACAGACATTGTTTCCCCAGCATTCGCAGAGTCCTGTTCTCAATAAACATCGTTTAAGTCCACAGCAGCAATTGCAGGTTTACAAATACATTATTTGGTAACACAATTTACTTACTGAAACCATTGCGTCAGCATCATTTTTGACATAATATGGTCCAATGATATCGTCAGCCCAAGAGCTGTACTAAACTTTCATTCGATATAGTTAGAGAGGTTGTTTCACTTTTTCAGTGTCCACCCGCGGCAATTTTGTTTATTTAAGTACCCAGACAAATGGTAATGAGCCTCATCAATCAGAATAATTTTGTGTAAAAAAACCATTAGGTACTTTGTTCATTCACTTCCAGCACACAATCAACGAAAATACGGCATTGTGCTGGTTTAAATCCTTGTGTCAATTGGACCTCATAAACATGTAGACCATTAAATGGTTGCAGAAACGACGCCGTGAACTTCTGGAATTATACACTCCTTAGTTTTCAGTTAGTCGCGGTGGTGATATTTTCGACTGACTTTGCCGCAGACAGACAGGAGGATAGTTTAAGCAATTTTGTGGCAAATTTTCACTATTTTACCTCGAGGATGCGATGGTGTTTCGATCTATATTTAATAATATCCTGCTTTTTTTTATCACAAGTCACAGTAGTGAGAGTTGAATGCTTATCGTGGCGAAGGCGCGAAATTTAAAGCAATACCTCTTGTTGAATGACTTTTTGTAACTAAGAGGCAGACACTATTTTAGTCAAAAAGTGCTGACCTTAATCTCATCGAGAACCTTAACCCTCTACTGCACGCACTATGATCCAATAATAAAAAAAAAAAAAACCTGTCGTTTTTGTTATTCGCTTGGTACAATTAAGAGACTAAAATAAAAAAAAAGTGCTTAAATAAATTTTATTAAAAGTTATTAACTTTTGCCATATATGGCTGGTTGTGCAGTCACACATTTTACAATTAAAAAAAAAAAAAAAATAATAATAATTCAATTCAATAATAAAAATAATAATAATAATTCAATTCCACAGTTTAACAAAACAACGATTTTCTTAAATATTCATTACAAACTAAATTAATAATTTAACAAAAAAATTATTCGCTACAAAATGGATCAAGTATGAAATGTGGCGAAGCAATTTCGATCCATAATTTCGAGCACATAATAAATGACCAGGACACAAAAGAAACGTCAATGCCTTCAATGTTTGCCATCCTTTCAATCATATTTCCCCGTCCTTTTTTCTTTCTTTCCTTTTCTTTTCGAACGTCAATGTTGGGAACTCTGTTCAGCCTCACCGTCCCCAATGGAAGAAGACCCGCTTTCGTTATATGCACTTGCAGTTTCGGGCTGTTGAACCAGTTGTCGAAATAAATTTTGTGGTTCATATATTTTGGCACACAACATTTCCGCTAACACCCAAATCTGGAAAACCATCCGGAATAATGTTACTCTGCTCCCCTGCGAATATGTCGAAGTCATAACTAAATCCCGATATTCCGCTCAAAACAAAGTTCTTGTGACCCCATTTATGTTGTTTTTTTTGGGTTATACTGCTTCAGGTGATGTCGACACTTAGTGGGAATTGTTTGTTCATCCACTGCAAGGTGTTCTTCTTTTGGCACAAGTAGAAGTCGTTCCCTTATGCTATTTAGGAGTGGCCTGACTTTAAAGAGCTTGTCATGTCCAGGTTGGCCAAACCTCACAAATTTGTCGTTGTTAGCGAAATGGAGACATCTTTTTATTTCTTCCCACCGCCTGCAGGTTATAATATCATAAACAAAAGCCTGTCCAAGCTCAGAGTTCCAATATCATCTGGTGGAAGGCAACTTGATGAGGAACGTGAATAATGAAATCCCTACAAATTGCTCCATTTCACTACGGGTAATGTTGACTGGTTTATTGATGTTGTCATGTAATGCTTTTCTATTGGATTCCTCAACAATCATGTCAAACAGTTCACCCGTGAAAAGAAAAGAAATTAGCCGGGATCTCTAAAGTGGACATTTCCTCTGGAAGCTTTTTGATCCGTAAAAAAAGGATAATCGCTTTCTTTGTACGATGGACGCGACTTGTTCCTCCGTATTGCCTTTTGCTTCTCTTTCGATCTCAAAGTGGACAATAGTTTATCATCATCAGAATCGAACTCGCTTTCATCAGTTTCGGGCACCTCTATTTCTTCTCTACAGTCCATCTCCATATCCTGCTCATCCTCCGATTCGAGGATTTCATCCTCATTCTGAAATCCATCGCCGGGAACAGTACAAAATCTTTTTCCGTAGAAAGAATTTGACGAAATCATTGTTTTTCACTATAAAAAAAAAAAAAAACAACGGAAAATTTAGAATATCGATCTTTTCGTGAATGCATAAGCAGCCATATATGGCATCCATGAATATTTGTGTGAATGGATAAGGAGCCATATATGGACGTTGCCAAAAACGCGCCGTGTCTTGAATTCCACGGACATAACAAAACATTAAACACTTAAATTTTACTTACCAGTATTCAATCTCACTTTAAAAAAATGTAACGGCCTTTATATTATTCGTTAGACAATAATAAATACACTTTTGTTTCCCTATTTTTTCACTATAATCTCACCACGCGCACTGCAAAATTTGATTGCTGTTTTTCGCGATTGTGCAAAGAAAACGAAAACCAAATACACAAATACACATTTACAAAGAACTATGCGAAACGATCCAAATGGTACTTTTTCAGTTACAGTTGCGCAATCTAAATAGGCGGTGTTTGAAATTCAAAAGCCATATATGGCTTCTTGTGCAGTAGAGGGTTAAACGTCAAAGCGAAAATAATAAAGTAATTGAAAGGATTAAATAAGAGTGTTCATTCTACTTAAGAGGCTTATGATGCTATATCTTGATTGCTTGCAACTATAAGTTGGCTGAGAAAAAGGACGATTAAGTCTGTCGCGCTGCTGTGAGTTGTATATATAATAAGGAAGAAAGATGCTCATAGTTCGAATAGGTATCACATCAAAGAAATAAGATCAAAGTGTTAATGTTTAGAGAGTTTCTGCTCACCAGTATATCTGACAACTTTGATTCTACAGTAGGGTGGAGTGAATTTTTTTTTTTATAAATTTAAAAACATACCCCCCGCAAAAGTTGCATATAGTTGTGCGATACATTTTACGATTCTTTTTTTCTGTTTATTTTCACCGCTAGAGGTCGCGCAATTTTTTTTTTCTGTGTGTGAGGGTTTCTTCAACTTTAAAATGTATGACAAGTTGAAGAAGCTTTTTTTTGTCTACAAAAGTGACTTTGGCCATTTTAATGTATAGTGTCGCACGGATTACAATAGTAAAATTTCAGGAAAAAACGGTTATCTAACACAACCACGCACTTCCGGTACTTGAAAATTAATTAGAGTAATTTTTGTGCTATATATAATTTTGCAATACTGGATTAGAATTGTAGTCCACGCAACCACTGCAAGCTTAAATTCAAAAAAAATCGAATTGCTGTTCTTTTCACTTTACTGGACTCGTGTTTAACACAAAAAAAAACATATTAAAACGTTACCTGCCACTGTACTCAGTTGAGTACAGTATTTTTGATTCAATTTGAATTTTCTAATTTGATTTTTTTCAAAAAGTAGGCCTTGATCTTAATTTTTTTCGATTGGAACGCAAGAATAGATATGCGTTTTGGCATTCGGAATAATTTCGTTGTTTGGTTACGTTTTGTGTCGAGTATTTTTTATTTTAAGCAGATTTGTGTATTCACGAAAGCAAAAGGTGATTAGTCTTTAATGGGTTAAAGATTTCCCTTAAATTATTGTTTCAACTATTTTGTTTATAGAAAAAAGGTAAGTTTTCTTAAAATTTCATGGAAATAATTTAAAAGTGCAATTGAGTTAAAAACCAACACACTGTTTTGAATTTACTTTACACATTTGCTGCTATTTTTTACAGAAATTAAAAGTTCTCAGAAAAAAAGTTTGCCAAATATGTACTTGGAACTGGAAAAATGTTGTCAATGCGTCTGTTGCCAACTATTAAAGATGTTTGTCGCTACTTCACCTTTCTCGAAGAAGTAGAAAGCTCCTTAATGAAGCAAATACCTCTTACAGCTACAAAGGTCATGGAAATCTACATTCTTTCTACTTAAGTTAAGTTAAGTTAAGTTTTGAGTTGTTGAGAAAAAAATTAAAAAGTTGAACGAGAAAAGGACTGCCCTTCTAAAAACTCCAAAAAACAGATGAAGGCTTGGTGCATATGAGCAGCAGTTGAGTGAATTCAAAAACGTTAGCCAAAGACTCTTTGACATATCTGCTTGTAAGGGCATTGATTTTAAGTGCTGCCCCTGCCCAAAGGAAAAAAAAATTCCAACAAAAGAGCGGTCTTTCCTTAAAGATCAAAGATCTCAAAGAGAAATAGCCATTGGTAAATTGGATGTTTCTGAAACCATTAAGCTTCAAAAAACCCTGGCAAGTTCGTCATGTCCATCTTTATCAGCAGGCACTTCAAGCAAATCGATAGAAGCTATCACTGATGCAGACCATACCCAAATTAACTCTTCAGACACTGAATCTTTGATTTCAAATTCTCCAGAAATAAAATCGCGATTGGAGAAGGACGTTCTTTGTTACACGAACCGAAAATCTCTTCCTAATGTTGCGAAAGTGGCAGACAGATTCAAGATGTCTGATAGGGAAACTGCAACAATAGTGACAGCAGTCTCAAAAGATTATGGAGTTATAAAAGATATGGATCAATCCAATATAGCTGATAGAAGCAAGATTAGGAGGGAGAGGTTAAATCGAGGACGCAATTGGATATGGTCTCTAACCAGGATCTGTTGGGGCTTTATTTCGATGGTCACAAGGACTTAATAAAAACTGCGAGTGGTAATACTATTGTACTATTGAAGAGCAGAATGTTGTTGATTGCAGAACCTGACTCCCAGTACCTGGGTCATCTTTCACCACAAAATGGAAAAGCCGAAACAGTTACAAATGCAATAATGGAGTTTTTTAAACAATCACATATCTCAGTGGATAGTCTTAATTTTATTGGGTGCGACGGAACCAATGTTAATACCGGGGTAAGAGGTGAAATTATTCGGCAAATTGAGATGAAAATTCAACGACCCTTGCAATGGTATATTTGCTTGCTTTATGCAAATGAATTACCTCTTAGACACCTTTTCGAGAAGTTTTATAAGAAAATGTCTGGACCAAATGTTTACGCCCGAGATATCGGAAAAGAACTTAAGAACTGTCAAAATTTAAGCGTTGCTCAATACCATCCAGTTCAAATAAACATACCGGATCTCCCATTGCCTTGCGTAAGCTCGGATCAAAAATATTTTTATGAAATGGTGCAATGGTGTCCGAGAAGGATCAATTTTTCAAAAGAATCACAGCTAACCGCATTCTTCGAGTTTATGTGTCGAAATTGATTGCTAAAGTTTACGCTGTTATGTGGTTTGAGATAAAATCTCAATCTTCTTTTGTGCATGGTGCAAAACATTTTTACAAAACACTTAAGTTATCAAGGTATTTACCAGACCATTTAAGAATAATAGTAGGTGCCCTCCTCGCTCGAAATGGATAATTTGGACACTGTGAGAACATTTTGGTAGCTATGTTGTTTGATGATCGGGCCAAAATATTCGGGAGCTGGCTCTTCGCCGTATACTCAAAGCAAGAGCAACTTTTAACTACAATACTCGTGAAGAAGTTGTTCGTCACTTTAATCTTCCAAGCTTCCATTTCGAAGCCGATGAGTGCTATGAGTTAATAGATTGGTGGCAGATTCAAAAGAGTCGTTTGACTGAACCACCATTACTCGCGGGTCTTACACAAGAGGACTTTTGGGATATTGTCCAAGAAAAAGGAAACCCTAAGTCAAACTGAATAAAAAAACCTTCCATGCCATAGTCAATCAGTTCAGCGGTGAAGTTGGCCACTGAAGCTTCCCAAACAGTTTGTGGGTTTGAAAACTGAGATGGACTCATTAAAAATACTTTACTTTCTAGAAAAGAACTGCCAAATGAAGACACAGAAAAAATTATATATATAATAATATGTTACTTAGACACTAGAAAGGGCTTGAAACTTAAAAAAACACAAAAAGATGCTTCGCGGGCGATATGTTTTCTTCAAATTCCTATAGCGGTCACTTGAGATATTAAAAAAAAAAGTCTTAAAATGATCAAAAGAACACTGTGCAACTTTTGCGGGGGGTACATTTTTCATATTTTTATTTTAATTTTTTTCCCATATAAGATCGCTCCACCCTAATGCAGTCTTAAGTGGTCTGTTAATTTCATGCAGAATCTGACTATTAGGTCGATTGTACTTTAGCAGAATTTCTGCCTCTCACAAACTAAGGCTATATGTCAAAATCTACTCATGCCTCAATTTAGGGAGGTGTCAACCCTTGTTGATCTCGAACTCGCGATGTTTCTGACGTCGAAGAGGCGAAAAGATTTATACTTACCTATAGTTTGTTTATTTTACGTTGTTTTGTAGCATTTGATGCAAATTTTAGTAAGTCGGGTCCTTTTCACCCTAAAAGGAGCATTATAGCGACGTCCCTAGAAAGAAATTTCGCTAATCGAGTCTCTGGTGTACCCTAGTGCCTCCTCATTAGTCCATGTACTGTACCTATATATGTATGTAACTGTACGTCGGCCTGAAGAACTCGGCTGCCTGGCCTAGGAATAACGACTCGCACGTTTAACGTACATCAAAGAAAGTGAGATTTCCTTTAAAAAATCAACCTGACCACCATCTGTACTGTTACTTTAAAGGGCTTATTTCCACTCGGAAACTGGTTTCGATCAGGATCGCCACGAGAAGGATCGGATCGTAGAATATTTTCTTTTCAAGCAGTTTATATATTGTTCACTACAACAAACCCATTGATCTGAAATCAAACTGATATAAATTCTGAAGCTGCTCTATACAATATAATAGAACAGAATAGAAGTCTTGGAGCTTAACTAGTTCAAAGAGTCAATTGCTGCAATGCAAAACAAATTTCTGAATGTATGACGACGAACCAACTATTGTAAGTAACCCGGATTGGATGCAAAAGAGATATTCGTGAACCTAGCCGATAGGTAACCCAGATCAATGAAAGCTTGCTGAAGATAGAAGGACATTTTGATTAAAATCGTATATAATTGAATTAAGGTTGCGATTGAGGAGGACGTGGATGACCAGTTTCAAAAAATATAAGTCGATGGACTAAGTACTTAATTATTTCTAATTAAAATCCCTTCTATTTGAAAATAAATGGAGTTCTACAAGATCCAGACCTAGGGCCTATACTTGGGAAAATAGCCAAATATCTAGCAGGAATAGACATGTACAATTAAATTTGGCCACAAAGCATGGCGGTTAATGGCCAGAAGGATCAATCAAATAATTTCAGTGTCAAAGAAATTCTGCCGGCAGATACCCTGGTTAGTAAGCTTCGCGGGGCAAATATTAGCTTCAGTCAAAAATAAAAAAGAGAATAGACTTCGACAGAAAATGTGGAACCAATCTACGAAAGTAGATAGACTGGCTCAAGCCCTCTATTAGGATATGACTTAATCGGCCATTTAAAAAAGTCGATGTCTACCTCAATTAATTCCACGCTGTTCTCACATATTTAAAAAAGTTTGGATACGATGTATCCCCCGCTTTGAGTAAAATAAGGACCGATGAATCAATATCACCTCCAAATACGGTGAAGCAGGTTAAAAACTTCATGCAGAAGCTTAAGTGCTTGGAAATTCAGAGGAAGTAAACTTCAACAAAGCTTAGTCTCTACCCAGAATAAAGCATTAACTACTTAATTGAAGTTCTGCAAGAAGAGTCGTTGAATTGAACAAGATATGGTTTCCTATGTTGTCGTATTTCTGACTTCGAATGTTCAATTTTGAAAATTAAATATCTTTGTCGGAGTGAGTATGATGCAAGCATAGCGTCAGTCCTTTAAGTAGAGACCTGTATTCTCTAATTTTTGAACTGATTACCTCTAAAATAAAAATGTGGCGTCGAAAAATAGCAACAGAGTAGTATGGGAGGTATAGAAGACAACCAGCACCTAACAAAAAAATGTGTGGCATCCAAAAAGGTCCCACATACATAAGCAAATTGATAGTAAAAAGTTACGGTAGGACCTGACACTTTTAGTGTTCCAGTAAAAAGATAAGACCTGTGGGAGCATGTCACTAATGGCAGTTTAAACCTCATGTAAAATTAAATATGTACATCCAATTATTTTTTTACAAAAGGTCATGCCCAACAAATTTACGTTAGTTTTTAACTTCGCATGATTCCCTAAACACATATTATTAGTCCACATGGAGTTGTAATCATGTTGAAAAACAAGGGCAATTAGCAGAAAGCGGGCATTATATTGTACCTCCACGGGTTCATTTTGATATTTATCCCACTTAATTGGTGTCGGCTGCATGAGGATTAACCTAATTAATTATTTGTAGAGCACTTAAAAGTCCTCGAAGTTTTTTCTGTCCAGGTTTATTTATTTAGATTTAGGTACTCACCGACATTTATCATAATTTTATTCAAATATTCTGACACGTACCTGCAACGAAAAAAACAATATGAACGGTGTTAGAGCTTTTTTATACAGATATAGATGTATAAGATACAAAAGCAATTTCTACAATATTCTGAAATAAAACCGAAATCGACAAAATCCCGACATCGTATTTGGTCGATCCGATATTTGAATGCCGCGCGACAATACACTTCTACTTATTCAATTCGATCGTAACCAGAATTACGATTTGAATGCTCTAAATCACGTATTTAATAATCGAAAAAACGGATGCGGGTGTGTTACTCCATCAGCATCGCAATGGAATCGATACACAGTAGTCAGCAGATAAGATTTGCAAAATCCATTCATTGATACGCGCTGCTACTGTGTATTGTGTTCTAGTCTCCGACAATTCGATTCGGTGCGGGGTTTTTAATTTTTTTTTTGAATTGTCATTCGGAACTTGTATTCGTACACAGCTACTGGGGGGATTGAAATTGAACTAGAACAATATGTACTTGTATATGTATAGCCCCACCGGAATGTTGTGTGGCACTATTGACAGAGGCATCCTACTACACAACAAACTATAGAGTCGATTAAAAAAGTGAGAGAAAAAACAAATAAATGTTTTCAATTGAATACATTTTTCGTTTTATCTCTTTCTCGATATCTGGTCGATAGGCCGTGTGCAGCTACACTATAGGGATGAAGTTGAATTGTAATTTCGTTGAAATCGGTTAACTCGGTTACGTCGGAGTGAACGTAAATTGATGGAGAATATTGCAAATTCAATGCAGCAGGCAGATGCAATATTAATTTGCGGATTTGTGAATTTTTAACAATTCCCATCTGTCCAAAACTTGCATCCGAGGGTTATTCAAATTGCTTTGTGGAAGGAACAGATACAGACATGTGGTCGGAAAAAGAGATATGTTTCATATTCGAATTGGTTTTCTATTTTTCGGATGGAGATTAGAAACTAATAGCTATTTCGTAGTCTCTTTTTCTCAAAACTGTGGAAATCCTAAATTGGTGTGGATATTTGAATAGAATAGGCACCGAATAATGACATCCAATAAGGGCCGTCATTTTAAATTTAATACAATACCATCGCCAATTGCCAACATTTAATTATCATTTCGATGACTTTTAAAAGGTGAAAACTAAGTGTTTGTTAACTGTCTGATATATGTACATAAATTCATATTAGATGTGAAAGGTCACTAGAAAGCGGTGAAAATATGGCAGAAACAGTTTGTGCGCTCATACCGTTGCTGGTCGGCCATATATAACGAATTTAATTGATTAATTTGAAATTTTCAGACAAATGAGTACTGTGAAGACTCAAACTTGGGTTCATTTGGGAAGGTCAGCTAATTTTGTCGTCTAAACAAAAAATGTGAATGTGACTTTAAAGCTAAAAGCTGGTGGGCTGAATTGTCTTTGGAACATAATTTTTTAAAAGTGTTTCTGATGCGACCTTTTTTTTTAGTTAAGTCGTTGCTATTGATGTGGACAAGATTTTTTTTCAATACCGTATACAATGTTATAAGCAAAATATAATGCGTTGATGTACTTCAGACACGAAACTAACAACTTTCATTATGAATAAAGAAAACATATCCCTTTGACTTAGCCATAAACGGGTGATTTTCCCGTTATGAGGATCCGTTAGTTTTTTTTTTTTTTTTTTTTTGTAATTCATTTTTATTTATAGTTTCTTTGATATATCTTATCCTAGACAAAAATGCTTAAAACTAGCTTAACTTATCTTACTATCCTTACAAATTTAGGAATCTTACTGGCCCTAGGCGGACACTCTAAAATAAGCTGTATAATTTTTACGTATGTCTTTCGACTACTATTTAAATAACTTACAATTATAATTAACTTAAGCTAAGAAAATTTTTTATTTTTTTCAAAAAACTTAGCATATGATCATTCTTTTGTATATTTTTATATAATCCTTAAACCTACCTAAACCTAACTAAACATATCTTATTCTAAATAAGCTAATATATACATATATATAAAAATATATATTTTATATATATTATATATCTTTTTTTTTTTTTGGTTTTAATATACATATTTATAATTTTTTTTTTTTTTTAATATTTTTTTTTGTTCTATCCTAGGATCTGTTACAGTCTGATCTTCTAGTTGTAGATTTTTATGTTATTTTGTTACTATTATTTTGTTATTACTTTTTTGCTAAGCTTTACTTGTCAACTGTTAGTAAATGAACTACTTATTAAATATAAATAAATCTTTCATAAAAATATGTAAGCTATTCGTCATAATGAAATGTTGAAAATGGACTTTGGTGGTGTACACTTTCTTTCGACGCTCACAGTATCTCGATTTGAAAAAAATAAGAAATTCTCCACATTTTGTTAAACAGCAAAATTATAAAAAAACTATCGACTTTTCTTTTTGGCATTGAAAAATGAGATTTGAAATTGTTTCTGAATCCATTCTTTCCCACTTTTTCTCCAGGGTAAGCATGAGTTGTATCTTATTTTGAAAGCGTTGCCACCCTATTTCCCAATAAGGTATCCCAAAAAGATTCTAGATTGAGATTGTGGTGACCAAACAAGAATTTGTTTCTTATTTTCCTCAAGCCCATTTTCTACCATCTTCCATTTAGTTTTCGGGTCGTTATCATGATGAAACACACATCGAAATAGCATAATCCCTTCCGCGTGCGGCGGTATATGAAGCTCAAATTTTAATACTACTACCTTCATGCCTAGCCGTTCTTCTTTTCCTTAGATGGCATAAAATCTCATGTCGGGCCAGAGCCAAGCTTCTCTCATTCACTTATGTATGTTGTGTGCAGTTTGTTTTTCCATACAAATGAAAGGGACTTACAGTTTAATGCCTATTCCGAACGGAGAGAGCCGTGTGTACTGTGGGGAGTTTTGCCAGTACCCCGCCGAGGAGAGCAGCCGTGAAATTAACATTCGATGGCGTTGGTGTTTATCCGGATCCGAACTCGGTCATCGCGCGATAGCGGCCGACACACTACCCACTGCGCCACGGGGCTCTTATGGTCTAGCTGTTACCTTGCAAAAATTTAAATTGAAACATTGACTTTTCTTACGTTATACAATCCCATTCGAATTCAGAATGTTGAATTTTGATTTTGATCGCTGAAAAGTACAGCTTTCCACTTCTCAACAGATTAACTTCAATATTTCTTCGCGAAATTTAAGCTGTAAATTATTTTGAAAAAAATAGAAAACTTTAGTTTGTATCAGGAATGCAAAATTTTTCGAAGATGAGGTTTTATAAGCACAGCTCGCCAGCTCTATTGTTCGCCAACTCGAATCGACGTTAAGGTTTAAAGATTTTACAATCTCTGTTGATCTGATAAACTGTTCTTATTCCTTTTATCAGAAGACATATTTATCTATCAGTTTATCATGAGGTTTTCCAATGTCGTCCGCATAAATGTCGACTATCTATTGGGAGTACACATTTGTATTTTGTCTTTCATGGTATTCTGGGCGTTTTGTTGTTATAAGTACACAAAACTTTTTGGTTCCACCAGATACACAGTATGAGCTTCGAACTCAAATTTAGCTTTAGTATTGATATTGGGGTTGATGGAAACGATTCACCACGCTTAGCGCAGTATCGTAAAATATCCATTTTTCATCCCCAGTCACAATAACTACGATGTAAAAGAGCCTTTCTTTTTTGCCTACGAATCATCTGCTCGCAAGAGAAAAATTGCCTTTCAATTGCTTCTGAATCATTTCCATCGATTTTAATCGTATAGAACTGCTTGCTGAGTTACGTTTGACTCGGATCTTCATTGAATGCATTTTTTGGTTGTCCAGAGCGAGACTTATCTTCAGTGCTGACATCACCATTCTTAAAATATCGAAACTATTCCCTACATTATTTATTTGGGACTTTTATTCCAAATAAAGCAAAAAATGGATAGATGCCTAGTTAACACAAAAATTTACATAACTATTCAAGACAATAAAAAACAAGGTTTCTTTATGAAACTCAAAATGATAAAAACAAATGTTATGGACATCTCTGAAACCACCGAGATCAGCTGTCAACATGAAGTATTTATAACAGCCAGAGCCATCTTTAAAAACGGACCGAACTAATTTGTACTTCCAATACTATTCCCGTTTCTCTGTTTTTTTTTCTTTGTTTTTAGCGGCGAAATAATAAATTATTATAATTTTTTGACGAACAAACTAGCCTAATTTCGCTATCAAAATCATCAATAATGTCTAGTTTTAAGGGTCGATGGTCGAAGGAATTATTATGCACCAAACCAGACTGAAGAAACACTTTAGTCGTAACAGTGACTTTTTTTGGTTAGCTGCCTTTTTTTTGGGCTAGATCGAACTTTTGCCCGTCAACATTTTTTACCTTAAGGTAAAATAAAGGTTTCTTATATTTTGCATAGGCAATCGATCGTTTTGTTATTTTGTGTTTACATGCTTTTGGGAAACACATATGTTTTATTTTACAAAGCTTAAAATTGGAAAACTCTTATTCCAATGCAACTATAGTCTTATACCTTGCAAAGTGGGGGTAGGGAAGACTTATGCAACGGTTTCCTGTCTGTCCGTCCGTACGCATATATCCAAACTTGCCGAGTAGCTATGAGTCTGGAATTTGGTTGTGTTATAGAGTACATGATTGTGAGCTCATGGCGACCCTAGCTACTGTAGTTCCTGAGATCCAGGTAAAAGTTTGCAAAATTCAAGGTAGAAGATCTGGGATTGGAGCTTGGCTCACGGCGAGCTGAACCCATTTTGTTTGTTGTATGACTAAAAACATGGAAAAAATCGGCCCATATCGTTCACATGAAACGGTTGCTTATATTTTGCACTATAATGTATGCAAATAGTGTTTCTTGAACGTTTGATTACTCCAAATGAAAACTTTGATTGTCCAGAACATGCAATTTAACACTATTAGAATTTTTCAGTTATGATTATATTCATGAAAAATATTATTAAAATATTGATAAGAATTGACCGAGCCGAAAGGACATATGGTAGTCATTTGCTTTCATTACTAACCTTACAGTTTGTATTTCAGACTTAACTTAAAATATTACCACTTCCTGCATGAATAGCAAATATAGTCCTATTTGCAAAAGGAACACAATGAAGAACTATGAATCAGTGTTGACCTAGGAATCAGGCAAATTAACCGAGTTATCTCCACTATGTCAACCAAGTTCCGCTTGCTGAGTAGGTTGATCGTGACGACCGTTAAATAAGGTTGAAGACGCGAAAAGCATTTTTCACGACGCAAGAGTTTTTTATAATTACATTCAACAATTTGAAAGCATTGTTCGAATGTAGGTGGGCAGGTTGAGGCGCTTTGGCGCCGTTTTGATGCCACTAAGCTCGTGAAACCTAAGGGATGTTGATTTAAATCCAGCCTGTGGAGTTAAGAAAACGGGTTATGTTGGCTAAGTTGAGGTTGGCTATCTCTGAGAGGTCAAGTCTGATTCGGGGGGTTTTGCCAGTAACCCGCTGAGCAGAGAAGCCGGGAAATAAACATTTGATTGCGTTGAGGCCAAAATGTGTGACAAAATACTCTCAGTGGGCAAGAAAATTACCAACTAGCTTAAGTGTTCGGTTTACAGGAGAACAAAAAGTGTTAAACTGAAAGATTTCGGGTAAGTTATTTTATGTTTATTTATTAAGGTGCCTTGGTTGGCACCTTATACAGTTTTGCTTTAGCGGGTAATCTGTTGTTCGTGAATTTTTTTCCGAGTGAACAACTGAATGTAGTGACTTCTGCATTTGAGCAAGGATTGTGACCGTTTCGACAATGTAGAGCTACGGTAAGGTTATAGTTATGATTGCGTAATAAAATTAAAATATTTTGAAATCTTATTATAGTTGACATTGAAGTTGTTCATCTAGTTTATCGCGGAAACGTTTTGGCGACCATCAACGGTATAGTCTGCAGAAATGTATTCTCTTTAGTCCCAGTATCAATTGCATTTCACGGCTATGCTACACAACTTTTGGTTCTTGATGCAATTCTTGTTTGTAACTCCTTACACCAAGAGGGTTATTGAATCTCAAAACTTGTCGATATGAATTGGAGAAGGCTTACGTAAAAGCCAAATTCTGAAGAAATGAAAAAAATTCTTCGTCGTAAGTATCACAAATGCCCACAAATCAATAAAAGTGAGAAAAAGTGGTGAAAATTGCAGTGAGAAATATGCTGTACACATCACCCTTTGGCTGTTTAGGAACTTGTGATGTTTCTTTTCGAGAGGATCGGAAAGTCAAGCTCGACTGATTAAAAAAAATTAAAGAAAAGCTCTGACTTCCGAACTAGGACTAGATCCGTGTTTCCAAAATGCTATGACCCTTAACAAATGTAAGGACGGTGGGAAGATGACAAATCCTTACAAGTCATGATATGATCGCTGCAAAAAAATTATGATGTTGAATAGAGGAGTCCGTCATCAATGGCCATAATCAGAATTGGTTTGTTGATACAACTTACCACAGGCAGCCATTCATAAGCTGACAACCGAATGTAATACTGGTTTCATATACATACAACATTTTGTTTTTCTTCGAGCACTGTATGCACTTTTTTAGGAATAGATCTTAATAAAACCCTTATGTAGTTGGCAATGTAAAGGCACTATGAAGCTCTTCTATGAGAACCAAGCCAAGTGCGCAATAAGTGCATTTAAACTCTAAAACGAGGTTTGAAGAAATTAACACCTGAGTCATGGCATCGACTTAAAATAAATTGATAGAGAGTTAGAGTTTTTTTTTTTTTTTATAAAAATAAAGGTTTATTTAGGATGAAATTAAAAAAGTAAAACCTTTTCTCATCAACACGAATACAATCCACAGATCCAATAATTTTTCTGCAATCACTATAAGAAGTAAGCATCTTCTTGGGTCGATTATGAGCCATCTATCTGATTATCTAATTAACAGAAGGAGCAATGTCTGGAGAATACGACATGTAGGCTAGGATTGTCCATTTGAACGTTTCCAATTAAATTATTACCGGTTTTGCGACGAGCCGGAGTGCGGACGAGCAATATATTGCTGCAAAATGACTTTGCTGTGTCTGTCGGAGTAATTCGGCCTTCAATGCGCGACTCAAGCCCATTAATTATAGTCGATAGTAATGAGTAGTAATGGCTTCGTTCGATTCTGATCCCACCAAAGTTTATTTATTGATATTTACGAAGTTGATGATGATGGGTTAAACGCACAACTTCCGGCGCTTAATATTGCCATAATGGATCCATTTTCAGTCGCCAGTGATAATTCTTCCTATTGAGAAGTTAAATTAGCAGCACACAGGTGACAAAACGACTTTCGACGTCCCCAATTCTTGTGGGATTTCGGATTATTCTCATGGCTCGACATGTAATCTCCTAAAAAATCATATAATTTGGCAGTATTTAGTATCGGTCATTACCGAGCAGTTCCTTCAAATCTTCATCTCAGAGTTATTGCGGCTGTCCAGGCCGTTTGCATTCGAAGTCGAAATCACCAAACTTAAAATATGCAAAGCGATTTCGATAAGTGTGCCCAGCTAGAGCATGGTCTACATAAACTCTCACTAAAATATGGTAGCTTACGGCAATTTTTTTGTATAATTATGCGAAAAAGTTCGATATTTCGATGTTGTTTTTCACACTCTAACCAAATGACGTACATATACTGAAACTTATGCCTCAAGGCAGCTATTTTAGATGATGGAAAAGCGCTACGAAATAATTCCAACTCCAAATAAATATTGCCAACAATGAATTGTCACTCAAACTCAATGGACATGGGATATTACATACCACGGTCACATATAATTTAAAAAGAGCTCCTGGCCTACTTTTTGTAGCATAAATTATGAGGTGGGAACTAAGTAGCCTACTAGCTATGCTCCTCGTTACTTAAACATCAATGAATTTTGCTCGCCAGTCGTCGAAATAAGGATGCTAATTTACTATGTGTAGTATCTTTCATCAACCTGGTATATAAATGAAAAGAAAATGGAACAAATCATCCTCTGAATATACCATAGAGTCGAAAAAACACCTAATCCCAAGGCATATACTCGGGGAATGCATTTTGATTTCATTAACAATTCCATATCAAAACACTCGAACATGAAATAAAATATTAATTGGACACAATGGTTTAGTGTTTGATCGTTAAAAATTCCATCCAAAGTTTACCTGGACTAATTGGTTTCCTCTATTCATGTACCTGCGAAGTACAATCTTCGAGAAAGTGGCACTCCTGGAACCGCACCTTACTTTTCGAAGCTGCACAGCTGGTAATATTGCATAATTATCACATTTCGCACATCAATCTAAAATGTTTGTCTTTTCCGACTGATATTCTTGCTTCAGGTACCGAAAGAAGCTCTTCTGTCACTATCTCACCGCATGATACACAGCGTGGAACAAACACCTACGAACACATTTGTACAACCAGCCATCCATCCATCCACTCATTCGTTCATCCTCCTCCCAGAGGCAAAGTGAAACATTAATTGTATCTCAGGCAAAGCCCCAAAAAAGAAAAACAAAATGGCAAAAGCGAAATCCATTTTCAGTCGCAGGCTTACAGCTCTCAGCTCGCGGCTCTCGGATGTTGGTTGCCGGTACGCGGCGGTTAAATATCATCACGACATCTGAACTGCGATTATACAATTGCAAAAAACGACGTGCCGGAAAGTCTCTAGCCGCCATGAAGTATCTAGGCATCTAGCTTTGGAAAATAAGTAAAATACGAGGAATGTAATAAATTAATTCGATTGTATGTCCGCGGGATTGTCAGTTAAAAGTTTTTAAGGATCGCCATACGTTTGGGTTACTAGATATTGTACATTTCAGCTGTCGTTGATGCGTGTGCTAACCTCCTGCGATTCCATTTATGAGGTCGTTTAAAAGGTTAATGCAGAAAACCAAAGCAAAAGCAAAAGCATTAGCCCATAGGCTTATGCAAGACGAGTCTTATGTTATACTTTTTCTGCATGTGCCATGACTCGCTTGAAGCTGTGACAAGTAGCTAGAGAATCCTCTTGTATTATTGCTCGTTAACTAGTTTTCCTCCTGCTTTGTGTTCTTTTTTTTTGTGTACCGTTGTTGGCGGGCTAATGGATGGTGAAGTGGCAATATATGGAGGACGTGTGTGAATTTTTACTCGTTTTGTTTTAAAGTGGTTGGACAACTTTTAAATGCGTCGTTGGTATTTAGGCCAAAGATAATTTCTGAACATCTATTGTTGACGCTTGTTGGCAGATTTTGCAAGCTCTCCGTTGCGGTTTTTGTTTTGCCCTTCCGAGGTCCAAAGAAGTCCGCTATTGTTGGGTCAATTATTTTGAAATAAATTGTAACATTTTAGGTTTATAATATTTTAAACTCCACAACATGAGTGATTTTTAATCGAGGTTGCGGATGAAGTGATGCTAATCCTTAACTGGCGATCCTACTAAATATCGCAGCAGCAAACTAAATGTGAAACGGATAATTCCTTCGCGGGCACTTGTCTTAAAAAAATAGGTTTGGAGATAGATATGCTGGGAAAACCGAATATTCCAATTAAAAATAAACAGCAATGGGTCCGATTTTGCAAATAAAAAACGCTGATAAAGAGTGGGCCAAATACAAGTTCTTTTTAAAAATGCAATAAAATGAACCAAACAATCGCAGTAGCGCATTCTGTCACCCCAATTTTCCGAGACCCGATGGTTTCGGGCTGTAGCTCTCGGATTGCTAGGATGATGTTGGCCTTAAGTGCTTGAATCATTTCCGGATTGTTGGCATAACATCGGTCCTTCACGTTTCCCCACAAAAAAATCCAAAGGGGTCAAATCGTAGCTCCAAGACGGCCAATTGATAAATGGCCATGGATAAAATTAATTTTTTTCCATGTATTATGGCTTTATTAGTAAGAAGGAATATTCCCATTAATTATGAAATACAACGTCGTTCAAGTGGCTGCCTCGGCTGGCTTCGCAGTAGCGCATTCTGTCACCCGAATTTTCCAAAACCTTATTGGGGCCAATTGACATAGCCAAGACGACTGATAACACGATTTGGGAATTTGGTGCGCAAAAGATCGATTGTGTCATTGGCTATGTGGCATGGCGCGCCATCCTGTATGAATATTGTCATCCAAATCTATGTCTTGAATTTCAGTAAAAAAAAAGTCGCTTAACATTTCTCTGTATCGCCCACCGTTGACCGAAACGTTGTTCCCAGCCTCATTTTCGAAGAAAAATGGTCCAATGATGCCCCCACACAATCCGCATCAAACTGTCACTCTCTGTGGATGCATTGGCTTCTCGACAATAACGTGCGTATTTTCCGAGCGGCAATTTTGTTTATTAACGTAGCCGCCAAGATGAAAATGTGCCTCGTCAGAAAAGATGATTTTTCGCCCAAAATCGTTGTCCAATTCAAGCTGCTCTAAGGCCCAAACTGCGAAGCGATAACGAGGCAGATGGTCGCGCTCCTTTAATTGGTGAGTCAAATGGACCTTGTAAGCGAGATCTTTGTACAGAATTCTCCTCAGGATAGTGCGTGAAATGTTGAGCTGTTGAGATCGATTGCGAGTTGATGTTCGTGAATTGAGTCTCACACTCCGGGCCACAGCAGCCCCATTGTCATCTGTGCCATTCTCACGAACTTTTTGCACAAACTTGCGTACAGCAGTCGCGGTGGGTGCTTCATTCCGGCCAAAACTTTTTATTTTTTAAACGCACTGTTTGGGCTACACAGCACTTGCTTTGGAAATAAGTGTTCAATATCTCCCAACGTTGTTCAAGCGTAAAGCGACTCGTTTCGTTCCGCGGAGGTATGATTCTGACTTTCTGTCAAGATTTCGAGCGAGAAACAGCTATCAATGTTAAAATAATCTATGATTTAAAAAATCACACACTTATAAGCTCATATTACATCAGTTGCTATTACGGGTTGCAGTAGTTCCTCCACGTTATTGAGTTCATTAAATGATTCCTGAGCAACTTCGATTCATCGCAGTTTTGAAATTGACTTTGAGTTGTGAGTTTTCTTGGCGCCCGTTGTCTCCAAAGCATTTCAACCTACGTAATTGAATATACTTAAATCACCGTTAACATTTTTAAAACAATTGCTTCTAAGGGCATGTGTATCAACAAAACAATAAGAATATAATGCATATCGAACGAGTACAACACGTGAAATTGCAAAATTCCTGCTGCTTATTGATATCCTTTAGTCCAACGCCTGCACACAACTAAGACGAATTAACCGGTCTTCTAGCTACTTTCTGGCTTTGCATAACCGCGTGGAGCACCATTTCCCTTCAACCATACACCGTGTACGCCTACACGTAACACGTTCACTTTAAGTATGTCGCTCTGGATTTTCCGAATCAAATTTATGTAAATAAATTCCTTAATCGTAATTCGATCGTCAAGGACCAGGTTAAAAACCAAAGAAAAAAAAATAGACATTTACGTCAACTCTCATTAGCAAACGAAACCAGGGTAGAGAAGCCGAGTCCAAAGAATTCCACAAACTTCCAAATGAACGAGCCGCCATGTCGAACAGCGGTACAAAAGGTTTGCGCGCCACACTAATGCCACTAACACCATCAAATAGAAAAAAAATTAAACTGGTCCGCCACTAGTCAGCAGTTAACAGCCGTGGTTTTCTATTCTATTCGCGCGAATCGCCACCTCCGAGTTCAGGTTACCACCGCTCTGAGCATGCCGCCGTCTAGCAGCTGCAATCCAGTGTTGTTGATGCTTTTTTTGCTTTACTCGAATTGGAATTCTGATTTATGGCTGCATGTAGCCGGAGATACTCTGGGCGCACGATGCCACGCCATACTAAGGTCGACTTGAAGGCACATTTATATACATCGCAACTTATGTTATGTATTAAAGATACAAAGAGAAAGAGGTGCAAAAGGTCGAAACAGCGAAAACTACGGCAAAGACGCGCTAAGAATGTGGCACGGTAGGAAAACCATGGAAGAACCATCATAAGCCTTTGCCGCGGCAGACAAGTGAATAATCGAATCCCCTTTTCAGTCTTTAGCACGAACCATTAGCAGCGACTCGGACAGCCAATCCGAAAATGGGTCGTCAAGTTATAGCATTCACTTACGTGAGATGGGACTTGTTGTATCCGCATAGGGAATCGTCGATTGAGAGCGGAAACTGGACGAAAAGTGATCCATCAAGTGGTCAATCGGCGAGTCAATCAACTTGCTCAAGCCCATAAGTACGAAAACATTGTATCGCATTGCAGCTGCGGCGAAAACAACCGCCATGCTGTGCGAATGCGTCGCAAGAATCGTAAACAATTCATTGACACCTATAAAATTGTTGGACGGCTCAAGTTTCCCGTTTCGTGCATGATCATTCCATCAGACGCCAACCAGTTCCTTCCTTCGTTGTGTACATATGTACCTCTGTGCTGAGCAAACTTGAACTTGACTCGAGCATCTGCCGCTCACCTCTGCGTGTAGCATTTAAACACCGACTTTAAACTGTTTATGCAATAATGTGTCTATCAGGTGCAAGCCGGTTTTTTTTTCATTCATTCTGCAGTCCAATCAACGCGTTGTCTGAATCCGAAGTCCACACGATCGGTTTTATTGCTGTTTACTCATTTAAGATGCGCTCGCACTTCACCCATTTACATAAGGTAGCAACGACTGTTGAATGAATTGGTCGGGCGGTCTTTGGCATGCGAGTCAGGTGCGACGACGTTTTAATTCCGTCTTTAGTGTAGCAATAGAAAATGAAACTTTGCCACGGAATACGCGAGGAAGCGAGTATGAAATGTGCGAGTGATTGCAGAAACTGCGCCTATTGTGAACTGTTTGAACAGGCAAATGATGGCTAGGCCGATGGCAGTGGAGTTTCCTTGAGTGATTTGTTTCTGCCATCGAAGCTGATCGATTTATTAGGATTCCAAAGACAATTACTTGTAACCAAGGCGTCTTAGGCAAAGCCAGGAAATAGATAATAATCTTAAAAGCGTTTGTCGTATCAGCGGACAGTTGAGGCAACAAAATGGTTCAATAGCTGGCTTATGGAACCGGATGTGAAATGTTGCTGGATGATTATCAACGACAAAGAAAAACATATTTAAAGGTCATTCATATAAGGATCAATTTGTCTATCAAGAAGATGTTCTCATTGTTGCTTCGCAAAAAAGTAGACGAACTACTCAGATGAGCTTTAAACAGGGTCTACTCGAGAGGATACAACAGAAGGATTTAGCGAGAATGTAAGTGACTCAACGTCAGATCGTGATTAAATCGTTCTTGTCTAGGTTTCGTAATGTCATTATTTTTTTTAAATAAAGGGTTTTTCAATAAGGACGGGTAGATGTTGAAATGGAAATAAACAAGCTGTGTGTGAGGTATTAACAAAATTCTTTTTTTATGTGAAAGGCTCTTGTATGCCATTGTATATGGATTACTCGTATGATATCGTTTAAATGCCCACCTCGGCTTATTTCGGTGGCACGGATCCGAGTGGTCTAATTTCCAACGACTCTTTCGTATAGATCCGGCTGAATTTGTGCGATGGCCGGTGTTATGTTCACCTTAAGTGCATCGGTCGATTCGCATTGGGGTCAAATCGCATGACCTTGGTAGCCTATCACGTCATCTGTAGGAGAGATAACCTTACCCTCAAATCGTTTATGCAAAATGTCAATCGTCGAGTCCACTGCGTGGCACCTAGCGTCGTCCTGCTGAAACCACATGTCGTCTAAGTCCATATGGTTCAATTTGGGTCATAATCTAATCATCGTTCTGTAGCACTCGCCATAGACGGTGACCGCCTCACTAACGGTGGTCCGAAAAAGTACGGACCAATAACACCACCGGCCCAAAATCTACACAAAACGGTAACTTTTTGAGGACGCATTTTGGTGAGCCTCGTGTGGGTTGGTGTCGTTCCAAATACGGTAGTTTTGCTCGTCATTCATCCATTCATCCAAGAATGCACCTCGTCGCTAAAGATAATTATTCTTCTAAACGCTCCGAAGCGCAGTCAGCAAACAAGCGGCGTTGTCTATGGTCACGAACTTTGACCTCAAGGATCAGTTGGATCTAGTATGGGTGTAGGCCCCGACGACGTAAAATTCGCCAAGCTTTGCACGGCGAGGATTCGACTGTCTCGGGTTTTGCTGTACACTTGCAGGGAACGCGGCGATGTTCTCGGGCGATCTTACGTTCCTCTGACGTAGGGATGTTGACTGATCGATTACAGAACCGGTCGGAATGTGAAGGGGCACCAAGCGTAGCGTAAAATAGGCGTATCGCGCCTAACACTAACGAATGTTAATTTTGATGTGGCAAGAAAGGTAGGTTTCTTGCGTCATATCGTAACAGACATTGAGTAGTAGTCTAATTGTCAAATATTAAATTTCAAAGCAAACAAAAAAATCGTGGGGGCACCAAACATCCATGGATCAAGTTCATGATGTGCATTTAATGGCACCAGCTCGGCGTGGTATACTATGAGTTATGGCAAACGGGTGAAACCATTACGGGAATTCGCTTCCGAACACAACCAATGTGATTGTATTGAGAAAAGACGGACACAATACAAGCAAAGATACGACAAAGAACTTTTGCAGCACGACAATGATCAGCCACATGTTGCTCAGATCATTCAAACCTACTACACTCGCTCTCGCCCTTTCCGGTTACCATCTGTTCCGATCGACGACAAATGGCCTAGCTGAGTAACACTTCCGGACTTTCGAAGAAACCAAAAATAGGGTTGATGCGTGGATCTTAAATTTTTTCGGCGCTAGTAAAGGGTTTTCCAAAAAGGACTTGACAACTTTTTTTTTAAATAAAACGCAAACCATTTGAGATATTTCAAAAACTTTATTATCGGCTTGAAGTACAATCAAAACATTTATGAATGGAACTCGACTTCGTTCATATGACCACCGCGAGCACGTGTTTGCAGTGGTCGATTCGTTGGACCCAATTTTCGATGACTCGGCCTCTCTCGGCCACACATTTCGGGCAAAACGGCCGCTATTTCGCGTTCAATGTTGGCTCTGAGCTCTTCCAACGTCGTCGGCTTGTTGGCATAAACCAATGACTTAACGTAGCCCCAAAGAAAATAGTCTAGAGGCGTTAAATCACACGAACGGGGCGGCCAATCGACTGGCCCATTTCTTGAGGTAACACGCTCATCAAACTTACTCTTCAATAAATCGACTGTAACGTGTTTTTTTTTTTTTTTTTTGTAAATTCATTTTTATTTATAGTTTCTTAGATCTATCCTATCCTAGACAAAAATGCTTAAAACTAGCTTAACTATCCTTACAAATTTAGGAATCTTACTGGCCCTAGGCGGACACTCTAAAACAAACTGTATAATTTTAACCTATGCCTTTCGACTACTATATAAACAGTAGTAATCGATTGTAACGTGTGCTGTGTGGCTTGTGGCACCATCCTGTTGAAACCATATGTCGTCCAAGTCCATATCTTCCAATTCGGGCCAAAAATAATCGGTAATCATGGCGCGATAACGCTGGCCATTCACAGTAACGTGACGATCGTTATCGTCGACGAAAAAATAACGCCGCCGGCGTGCAAACCGCACCAAACAGTTATTTTTTGTGGATGAATTGGTTATTCATGAAGCATATGTGCATTTTCACCCGACCAATACCGCATATTTTGCTTATTGACAAACCCATCGAACCAAAAATGAGCTTCGTCACTGAAGATGATTTTGCGATGAAATTCGTCATCTTGGCGCATCTTCTCCAGAGCCCAATCGGAGAACGTACGTCGCTTCAAATGGTCCATCGGCTTCAAGTCTTGAGTCAGCTTGATCTTGTATGGGTGCAAACCAAGATCCTTACGCAAAATACGCCATAATGTGGTCTGAGCGATGCCCAATTCTTGAGATGGCCGTGGAATTGACTGATTAGGATCGTTTGCTACGGACGCCTGAACGGCAGCGATATTTTGGACACTTCGACCAACTCGTTGTCTCACTGACACGGCAACATCACACAACGAATATGTAGGCTCAAATTTTTGCACTAAGCTTGTTAACTATTGCCTTTCTACTAGGGCGAGAATTACGACCGAAAATTGGAGTTAACGCTCTTAAAGTTGCGGTCACCGATTCCGAATTTCGGTAGAAAATTTTTATAATTTGCAGACGTTGCTCGTCCATGTACTTTACCATGATGAGAATGTTGAGTTTACTGAATAAATTGACAATGACAGTTCGCTGATTAGTGAAAGGGTGCGTTCACAAATTAAATTCAAAGCTGTCAAGTCCCCATTGGAAAACCCTATAGTAGCTGGTGATGATTATTTTCAAGAATAAATAAATTATTTTCTGGAAATAAAACTTAAATTTTTCAATCAGACGGCGGATCACTTTTTGTATAAATGATATTAATCTGAAGCAAAAGCCACTAGGAACCTTCATTAAAAACAAAAGTCTTTGAAGGGAAAAGAGAAGAAGATATTGGATCATTATTAAGTTAGCCAAGTTAATAAGGGTAATTATGACCTAAAGGATGACCCTCATTCGGGTAGGAACAGATGAGAGCACCAGAATAGCTAGGCGATGAGCTCCTGAAGTCTATCGTCGGAAGAAGTTCCCTGCTACCGTATGGGAGCTCAACGTAAGCCATATGACCATCCACCGACACCTAACAAAATTAGGAAAACTCATAAAGCTAGGATAATGTGTACCCCACTGCTTATCGCAAAGAAATTTTCAGGAAAAGCACTGCGCTTCTGTCGTGTCACAATCAACAACCGTTTTGCAATACATTACATAACAATAACATTAGACGTCGATACCAATGGCTTAGTCCAGAAGACCGACCAGCATAACATCCCAGAGATGGACTCAAGGCATTCAAGGGATACTGAGGGAATAATCCCTTTTGAGCTGTTGCCTGATAATAAAATACCACCACAAAAGACTACTGTCAACAGCAATAGAGCAGAAACGGCCAGATCTGTTTAGTCGAACGGGTTGCCCTCATACCTATACACAGTTACAAGATTTCGATTGGGAAAAATGGTGCATCCATCTTATTCGCCAGATTTAGCACCTTCAGATTTCCACTTGTTCCGAAGTCTGCAAAACTTCCTTGATGGAAAAAAAAATTTGATCTCAGGATGATGTCCGAGAAGCTCTTGGGGTGTGTTTTTGCGTCCGTGCCAAACAATTTTTTAAACGCATTTTTCTTGAAACATCATTTTCTAAAATTGTCATGGTCCTAAAAAAAAACTATTCAACCCATTGCTTTGAAATTTATATATATTCTTCTACTCATTAATGGTTATCGTCCGTACCAAAATTGCTTATTTTCGAAAATATTTTCTTATTTTTTTTTAAACAACTTTTAACAAAAAAATAAGATTTTTTTCTTCAGTCAGCCATTTTTTTTTTCAATGAAATTGATTAATTTTGGTAGGGCCGATAGCGACAGACCTACTGAACAATAATCCATTCGATTTTTTTTATTTCAGACAGCATGAACAGCCGCTATTACCATGACCAGTGACCTGCTTTTTTTTTTATGGTGTCTAATTTAATTTAAAATAATATTTGTAAAAAAATGTAAAATAAAAATAATAAACAGTTTTTTATACAGTTTAAGATACAAGTTAAAACATATAAAAAAATTAAAATGATTGAATTTTATTGTCTTAATAAAAAAAAAACCCCAAAAAAGAGGTAAAATTTATGCGTTCACATGAGACTACCCCCTTAATGACACCATCAAAAATTTGCTTAAGAGGTAGGTAGAAGTGTTGATTGTGAAATAACATTGACGACAAATTTTTTGCAAATCATTTAACGTTAAACAGACATTAAAAAATCGCGAACAAGGTAAAAGAGGTTCCGATGCACAATGTTTTTAAAAGCTTGTGGATTCTTTTGTTTTGGGAATATTCGGCTCGGAAGAGCATTCGACATTCGGTTGGGCGAATCTCTAAATTTGAATTTACGTTCGAAAACAGGCTTAAGGGTAGTTTGATGAGCATTCCTTGCTGACTATTGATGTTGCATTGACATCGACATTGTTTGTTGAGATAGGGATTAAAACATTTATAGAGAAGAATCATCGATATTCAAGCGAGTCAAGTAACTTCGGAGTATCAATATCTCTTATAAAATGTAACGGCCGCGTTTAACAAGTGCAAGAGATCCTTGGGAGCACCAGATCAAATATGAACGTAGTACTCAAGCTTGGGGTGGATATAGCCTTGTAGACTGAAGCGTTCTTGCAACTGTATGAACGTCATTCAACCTAGAAAATTCGATGCTGTCGAGTAATGGAGGAGATAGAGTCTAATATGGAAAAATTGATCTAACAACTGCGATGTCTTTGTAAATGAACGTGGGTATTGAAGACAATTAGAATCCTTCATATTCTTTACTAGCGACCAAAGGTTATTGCTTTCCCACGGCCTTCTCTTTCTGCTATCTGTTGGAGCATTCAGACGCAAATACTGGTCCATTGTACCCACGAGACATTATAGCACTTTTTGCCTGAATATTGTAAAAAATAAGCTGGACTGCGTGCACGTGGCCATATGATTGCTTAGGCGCTATGAAAATTAACTTAATTAACTTCTTTTGATAGGTGACGGTGAATGGATCCTGTACAACAAGGTGCAACGAAACAATTATGGTCAAGTGCCGAAATACTCCTATCTGTTTGGTGGGGTTTTGGAGGTATAGTTTTTTCCGAACTCTTACCATCTGCGAGATAATAACTGCGAATGAAAATATTTAAGAAAATCAAAATCGGGCAATCTGTTGTCATATCACCCGATAGGCGTTTTAAAGCCGAAAAAGTTAAAATAAGGAATCCTTTATCGGCTACAATGTTCCCAAGACCTTGCTCTTTCATATTTTCATCTGTTCCGGTCTCTTCGAAACGGTTTGAGTTTAAACAAAAATAGTTCCGCCGATACTAACGAAGGCAAGTTTACATTTTTTTAATGAAAGCCACATGTTCCTAAGCTTGTGAAGCGATGCCGGGTGTAAAATGAATCAGGGACTATTTAGTCGTTTCTTTTCGCTTTCGTTTTATTTTTAAATCGAACCAAAGCATTCAATATTCGAAATACGCTCAGGCTGTTGAGTAAGTAGCCAAAGCAGTAATTTCTAAGGTTAACTACTAGTCAAACCATAACGAAAAAAAAATTCCAGAACAATATCCGTATCGACGACCATAAACTCCAATCAATGGAAGTGATATAATACCAGAGTACGCCAGCTACAAAGTACCGACGAAGCTACAGCCTGGACAGAACTATCAGCATACCAGCTTTGAGGGTTAAGGACAATAAGATGCATTGGTTATTGCTGGAAAGATCCTCGTTGAAAACTCCGTGAACAAGATGAGGAATATTTACTGCAAGAGACTCTTCATGACAATTGAAGCCGACATAAAAAGGACATTCAAGGAGAAAGAAAGGCCAGCTTCAATGGCTTATAGCAAATTCGATGGAATAATACCACTAATAATGGACACCCAGGGTGTTCCGGCTGGTACTATATATGGTACAACATATCAAATCCAGCTTAACTAATAATGAAAATAATGAATCGATATCTACGGACTATTACGAAAAGTGTAAGCTGAGCTATAGAGATCCGAAACCCGAGTAGCACTAACCCTGCGAAGAAATTCCTAGCGGGTATCAAAATCAAACTTGTCTAATTGACAATCATCTTTTTCATTCTCTGTCGAGTTCGAGTCTTCATTGGAGTCTATTAAACTCATTTAGACAGAAGAAACCAGAAACCATCTTAAAAAGGTGTAAACAATGGTGCCTTCATCCGGAGAATATGGTTCACGGTTCGGATATTATCAGGTAATGTTTCCCTAATAAAATCTTAATAAGTAGTGATGCTGTTTCAGATTTAGTAATTAATCAGAATGCACGGCTAAGTTGGTCGTTGCAAACTTTTCCATGAGTTGAACTTTCATCAAACATCAGTTTCAAACCTTGATGATTAAAATGTACAAGTAGAGGCTTCAGTGACACGTGAATCATCCACTGCAAACTGATATATAAGAAAATCTAACACAGTTCTCAGCTACGAATACCTCACCTAACTATAACAACTACAACGCGTACAAGCTCACCAACATGACAGAACGAAATGTCACCATTCCACCTTATAATTAGCTATAATTCAATTGAACCAAGTATCTATAATATGTATACGAGTATATCCCAACACTTGATGAAGGCAAACATCATCAGCAACATCAAGACAACATTTCAAGGATTAATGCCAATTGAATTTCACTCATCCGACAATGGCAAATGATACGGCCTGGCGCTTCTCTGGCGCACTCTGCCCCAATTCCTTGAATCGTTAATGTTTCATGCGCTATTGCGGAGGCTTTCATTAAGTACGTATTTGCCGACAAGGTAAAAGATACATCGATCGTAAGATACAAGCAATTTAGTTTACACTTCTACCATTCTTTAGCAGAAAATGGGATCGATAAAAAGGTTTTTCTTGGATTTTCATTATGACAACGTCGTAAGTGGAAGTGGAAAAGGAAGCTTTACACCCGGAAACGTATTTTTATAAAAATGCCATAGAACGGGACGACAAAGCCTGGGATGATACAATACTTCAATGCTATTCTCGTATACAAAAGACCAAACACATTGCAGGTGAAAAGCCTAGAGATGGTCGGGACCATCTATTACAAATTGTTTACACATTGGCTATGGACGCCAATTAATAGTGGACACTTACTGCATACAACACTGTAAATCCCATTCAATCCAGCGCATACAATATGCCGCATCTTGAATAATACTCGATTTCAAAGATGTTACCCATCAACTGTCCGAAACATACCAACACCCTGCAGAGCTGTACTCGTCTGTGTGCCTATTTTTAGCCCAAAAGGTCGACAGCGACAGTATAAATTCCATGATTGAGCTCTTTAGCATGAAGCATGAAGCATGGTTCAAGACGAACTTTGCCCTCCACCCCGTCGTCGTATCCCTATTTGTAGTTGAAAATACCAAATGGATTCGAACAACGATGCAATCTCCGGTTTGTGAGTTGGCTATGTGATCGTAGTACAGGCTCCACCTGACATGCTGCAGTACTCGTAAGAGTTGGATAAAGTTTGTTACTGGAAATGCGAAATCTAAATCAATGATTGCGTGTCCTGGCGCATTGTTTCTTCTTCTCTTTATCCTATATCCACTGGATGGGGAGGTTCTACTGGGAACAGACTTGACGTTGAATAGCTGTGTATGCGAGTACATAATTGAAGGGAAAAAAAAGTTTGCTGTGGACGTTCTTCCAGAAAAGGGGAAACGAAAAAAGCTGACAATTTTGTTACGAATTGAATAACGTACGAGTATTAAGGGATGAACTCCTGATCCGGAGAGGAATAGTCTGAAAGGTTTAATGTAATTCCATCACAAAGTTGGCTGTTGGGAATGCAGAAGAGGACTTTGCGATTAGTTTCGGTGGGATGCAAATATGTTGGCAGGAAAGAAGTCCAAGGAGTGGGAGATTCTGCAGATTTTTTTCTTTAACCCTCATTTCTTATATCATTTTGGGATGATGCACTCCAAAGTGATAAGGAGAGGCATCATTTTAATTTTAATAAAACACAGAATGATAGAGATATCGGGATGAAATATATTCCGGGTGTAGAACACTTTAGTTTATATAAGTATCGCGAGCACGTTTCCAGCTATCGTTTCCAAGAAACCAACCTAGTCGAAAAGAGTTAGGTTTGGTAAGTAAGCGGCATGGGGTAGCACCCCCAAATTGATGTACGATAGTGCGTTTTCGTAGATGAATCTCAGTTTGTTTTAGTTGATAATCCGGTATTTTTTCATGCAAAGCACGGTGTAATCAGCTGTAGGTGGTAGCGTTGACATCGACAGTTTAATCAAGTTTCAACAGCTTCTAGTAGGCCATCCTTCTGATTTCACTAAACACAAAGCATTGTCTTCCATCCAAAGCGATGTTTCGCGAAGTTGTTGATAATTCGGCAGGATCAACTCACGGTTTTTTGCATTTAGGGTTCTTAAAATATGTTATATCCAATTTGCATGACAATCCGATACTTTTTGTTTTATTTTTTTTTCCCCATGTACTCAGCAAACAGTTGTATCGTCCTCATCCAAATGAGCCTGGAATGTATGGTCCTCTACCATCCTATTTACGCTTCTTGTAGCTCAGGTCAAAAAGTCGTCTTTGAACCGACGAAACCAATCTCTGCACATTTTTTTTCGATAAAGCACTGTCACAATATGCCTTCACAAACTTTCGATGTGATTCGGCAGCAAATTAAAGCAAAAAGGCACAGCTTCCCGTATAAGGTCCTTTTTTGGCAAAAAACTAGACATGATTACCAAAAGAAATGTTGCCGTGTGAAATTGCTGACAACGGGCACTAGTTATGGTGGCAGATATCGAACTCATGAAAAATGTATGGCGTGCCCATACTAGCTTAATAAGCTCACTACCGCCATAAATGAACAAACAGTGGATTTAAGCTTACAACTTGATATAAATGTTCTCTAAAATGTGCAAACATGCATGCATTAGCCTAAATGGGTACAGCGTACAAGCAGCTAAGAACATTAGAGGGTGACCGGATAGAGCAAAGCAACGATCGGACAGCGGAAACCATCATCTATTGTGACTTCGTAGGTCAATCTGGTGATATTGGGTTTCAGTTAAAATTGTTGTCAAATATTCGTATAATATCCAAAAATTTCTAATTATGTGACGGTTGCTACGCCCTGGGAGATTTAACTTAAAGTACGAGTAATAAGATTATTTTTAGGTTATCCCCAATTTTTTTTTTTTTTTTGGAGGCGTCTGCTATCTGTTGGAGCACTCAGACACAAATACTGACTGACAAACACCTTAGATGACGTTACAGCTCATGAAGGGCCAGAGCCAAGCTTCTTTTATTCACTTATGTTGTGTGCGATTTGTTTTCCACGCAAGTGAACGGAACCTAAAGCTTAATGGCGATTCCGAAAGGCGAGGGCCGAGAAGCTTTTTCAAGGCAAGTGTACAAGGAGGGGTTTTGCCAGTACCCCGCCGAGGAGAGAAGCCGCGAAATAATCATCTGATGGCGTTGGTGTTATCGGGATCCTGCCTGTGCAGGGACGGGTTAAGAATATCCCTGCAGCGATCCCTGTCGCTTGTCGTAAAAGGCGACTAAAACAAAGGTAATCAAAAATCACATCTAGGCAATTTAGAAAACACCAAGGTGAGCCTAGGGACACATATACCACCATTAAACTGCCCCACAAGTGTGCATGCAAATCAGTGGGTTGACACGATTGGAGATCACCCGTGTTGTAAGAGTAAGATCAAACAAAAAAAAAATAAAAATCTGGAGCATGCCAGTGTCAAAAAAAGGAGGGGAAGAAAACGGTCAAACCGTGCCATCATGGAAAAGAACGCTAAAAGGAAAAGCACTACCCCGCCAGGCACTACTAGTGGTCGTGATCCTGGGACGAGCAGCAATGCTCGGGTCAGAGCTCTAGGATTTCCGGGGGACAGCAAAGTAATGCAACGGCGTAAGCCACACTTAAGAGTCGCGAGTTGGAACGTTGGAAGCATGAGTGGTCGCAGCTATGAGCTTGAAGAAATGATGGTTAGAAGGCGAGTAGACATCCTATGCGTACAAGAGACGAAATGGCGAAACACCGGTAATCGGGCACGTTTCTTGGACGTTAAAACAAAAGCCTACAAGATGTTTTACTATGGATTGGAACAAGGAAAAAACGGAATCGCCATGATCCTTGCGGCAGAGATACTTGGCAACGTCTTAACAATTTCAAAGTCCAGTGACCGTTTGATGGCTCTCAAATTGGTGATGCATGGTGAGGTGTGGAACATCGTAAGCGCATATGCCCCTCAAGTAGGATGCGAACAAAAAGAAAAAGATGCATTCTGGCTAGATTTCCACAACCTTGTCCAAATCATCCCAAAGGAAGAGCTTTCGTTTGTTGGGGGAGATTTAAACGGACATGTCGGGAAGACAAGCGAAGACTATGAAGACTACCACGGAGGGCTGGGATACGGCACCAGGAACTCTTCAGGTGAAGATATCCTAAACATGTGCAAGTCGTAAGGTCTTATAGTGCTAAATACCATGTTCGTCAAACAAAGCCGGCACCTGATCACTTATAGCAGCGGCGGAAATGAAACTCAAATAGACTATCATTTGGTATCCAGTTTCATGAAGCCACGAGCTAAAGATTGCAAAGTGATCCTGGGAGACGCGATCGCCCCTCAACACCGTCTCCTCCTGACTGAATTTTTTATGGAGGCGAGTAAAAAATCAAAGCAGCAAACGAAGGTGTCTGAGAGAATCAAGTGGTATAAGCTGGATAAAGGAAAAGGCGAAGCTTTTATTACCAACATGGAAAACTACCTCTCTTCCATTATCGATGAGGTCGGTAATGAGGAGTGCAGAGCACAAGACATGTGCGATTCCCTACAACAATCTTGCCTGGAGAAAGCCAAATCACGCAAAAGATACCGGGTGGTGGACAGACGAAGCCAAAGCAGTGATACACGAAAAGAAAGTGGCTTTCCAAGCTTGGTCAGAGTACTCTTCTACTAATAGAGAGGAAAAAGCTGGCCGTGAAAAGGTATATAAATACTGCAAAGGTATCGCGAAGAAAAAGTGCGCCGAATTCAAAGCGAAAAGCATGGAAGGCCTCTATCAGGAGTTGGAAAAAATATCGTCTTCCGCGTCTGACAGGAACCAGGCTACCCAGTAGCTTCGACAAAGCAATTTGAACAAAGGAGCAAATATCTTTAAGATAGCCTCCCAGAGAAGAAGAAATGCTCAGGAGATTCGTTTTCCAAAGTTTATTAACAATGCTGAAGGCCAACTCCTTGTGGAAGACGAAAAAATTCTCCACAGATGGCGACAGTATTGCGAGGAACTTCTGAACGAACAATTTCCCCGAGTGTACTTTCCAAGAGCCGCCCCGAATCATGCGGAAATATCCGACATCATAGTCGAAGAAGTTCGGTACGCGGTTAAAAACTCCAAGAAAAGAAAAGCTGTTGGGCCGGACGGGATACCCTCTGAGTTCTGGAAAAAGATAGGAGACATCGGGTCTAGATGGCTCATGGTTCTTATCTCCAAACTACCGTGATAACTACCGTTCTCTCAAGCTGATGCGGAAAATAATACGAATATCTGATGACCAGTGCGGGTTTGTCTCGGGTAAATCAACGACAGATGCAATCCAAAGCATCGTGATTCTTCAAAGGACTTGCATATGGTGTTGGTTGATTTCGAGAAGGCCTCTGACCGGCAACCAAGAGATCTTTTATGGGTAGCGCTAAGACAAAAAGGAATTCCAGAAACCTACGTGCGAGTGATCATGGACATGTACAAGAGAGCAACGACAAGAGTAAGATGTACCGCAGGAGTCACCGAAGAGTTCGCAATCAAAGTCGGTGTACACCAAGGGAGCATCCTCAGCCCACTGCTCTTTATAGCAGACGGACCCCAATGTGCACCAGCTATTCTTTGCTGACGATGGTGCCATTATAAGTGATGATCAGGCGTCCCTACAACGAGCACTTGATGTGTGGGTGGACATTTTTGAGGGACTCGGGTATCGTATTAGTTCAAAGAAGGCAGAGTATCTGTGCTGCCCGTTCTCTGACCCTCATCAGCCTATTCCAGACATTTACTTGAATGGAAGAGTGCTTCCCAAGTGTGAAAAGTTTAAATATCTGGGATCTATGAATAATAAAGAAGCAACCTACGCGTAAGCGTAGGGTGGATGAAGTGGCGGGAAAACTCCGCCATCTTCTGTGATCGAAAAATGCCCCCTAAGCTGAAAGGAAGGCTCTACACTTCAGTTGTACGTCCGGCGCTCACATACGGTTCACAATGCTGGACAATGCACTAAAAGTATGAGAGCAAATTAACGGCAGCTGAGATGAAGATGCTTCGCATGACAGCGGGAGTAACAAAGCGTGACAGAATTAGAAGTTCAAAGATCCGAGGAAGCCTCCACGTAAAAGAAACCATCACAAGAAAGAGCGCGACCGACTCAGTTGTTATTGCCATGTTCAAAGGAGAGACCCTTTGAACAATTGGTGCAAACAAATGCAAAAACACCAGCATTTGATTGGCCTCAGCGATGAAGTAATCCCAAACCGGGAAGCCTGCCGCTACTTTCTGAGGTCAAACCGGCAACCCCACAAGCGGACCAGTAGGAATGCAGTTAAGTGGGAAAGTTATGGTCCTACACTTCTGATCATAACAACGCCAAAAAGGAAAAGAAGAAGAAGAAGGATAAAAGTTTGGCAAAAATGCATTTTGCTGGAAGGGAATTATTTTAAAGTAGACGAAATAGATTTGGAAGAATGAAAGAAGATTGTAAAATTTGTAAACAAATTCATCTTGGTTTGCAGCTCGTTATCGACCGAATCCAGGTCATAATTCGCCTGCCATTTCGAATATACAATTTATAATTATACATATACATTTTCACCACCCTGAACATTTCTTAGTCTACTTAAGAGGAGACTACTGCCCGAGTGCTTGTATTTGTTAACAACTATTATAACCTTCTTTTCGAGGACGAATGTAAACTTCATTTTCCACACTCAAATGGGCATTCCCGCTTAATATTTACTTTATTAATTAGGTTTTATAATTTTAACTGTCAAAGGAATGGAAACACTGCCTGCCGCTAAGCACGTCGACAATAAAAAAAGGTATTATTATATTTTAAACTATTCGTTGACTGAATACCTATACAAAATGCGTTCAAAAAGAAACAGGCATTTTTAGTAATTTTGCCGATTGTATTATTCTGTTACGAGGAGGATTTACGAATGGTGTTAGCATTTCCAAGAAAAACGCGAAGACGTCATAAAACGCGACGTGCAACCTGTCATAAAAGATGATGAGACATGGTTCCGCGATTATGACTTCGAAAAGAAGGTTCAATTATCCCAGTGGTGGTATTCTAGATCGCCGAGATCGAGAAAAACTCGTTAAGTGCGGTCGACAGTAATGATCACGCTCACGTATCTTAATGCATTGGACACCATGAGTATATGGTAAACGGTCAATAAAAATAAATACCTACGATTGTAATGCCATTAGGGTCACTCCATCCAAAAAAAAAAACGTCCAGTATTATGGCGGAACAATTCATGTAATTAAGGCTTTTGCACCATGATAGTATATCTATCACAGGCCATTATTTGTTTCTGCGATTTTTTCCATTTCGAAAATTAAGAGAACCCTAAAGAACAGCAGGAGGGCTATACACTATCCAAGAGATCAGGTTCCTGAAGCCTTAAAAGAATTGGGTAAGTGGGAACTATTTTGAAGGCGATAATATGGATGAATATATTTATGTTCACGTCTGTATTACAGCTAGAGAAGCTTTTTTTTAGACAAGTTTACAAAGAGGGTTTTGTCAGTACCCCACAGAGAAGTTTTTCACAACCCCTGGTGGTGCCTGGCAAAACCTTCACCTAGAGGAAATAATTGTGCAGCACTCCACTGCCCAACACAAGAAACATGATCTATTTCAAGCCTTTTCGACTTTCCATACGTGGAAGGACATTGTAGTGAATGGATAAATACAACGACACATCATTTTCCACATATGTGTTAACGTTGAAGCGTATAAATAAGTTTAATGTTTAACAAGGGCTATTAAATGCTGTAATAACAGAACGTACTCACCGATGTCTTAGCATTTAATTAAGGACTTTATCTACCTTAAGCCTTGGTTCTACGAAGGATGCCGGGAAAAGGTAAAAGCCCGTAATGTTCTAAGACTTCAAATTGAAAATTGAAAATAGTGATAAAATCACGCGTACAAGAAATCAGACCCTATAAAAGGAAGTCAGAGATCTCTTTCGGGATAAAAAAAGACAATGACAAAGAAAATTTTTTCTGGAATTCAGGAAGGATGAGTGGCTAAAAACACGAGAGCAATGGCAGGCTAAGCGCTGTACGAAAATTAATAAAATATGCGGGAGAAAATTTAACAGAGAAGTTACATGGGATCATCACAACTATATCGAACAATGAAACCATCCCCGGGGAATGAAAAACTCGTTAATCATTCCCATATTTAAAAAGGATGACTGAATACAATGCAACAATTACCGAGGAATATTTCTCCTACCAAGTTGTTACAAGGTGCTGCTAAATATTGTCATAAAGACACTGACATCATACACAAAGGAAGTAATCGAAGACTGTCAATGTGGCTTAAGGAGGGTTCGCTCGACGAGTGACCAGTTTTTCACCATATGGCAGCTTTTAGACACGAAATGGAAAGTCCACGAAACCGCACACCTCTGGTTTGATGAGCAATGCAAACGAGCCCATGTAGCAAAGCAAACCGCCCACAAGGCCATGCTACATATACGGACGAGAGCCACTCGTAAGCGCTACGAGCAGAAAAGAAGAAAGGAACACATGCTATTAAGGAAGAAAAAAAGAGAGCACGAAAAGCGTAAGATCGAGGAGATGCGGAGATGCTACCACAAAATGACGCTCGCAAATTTTACGAAAAAGAAAAACAAACATGCAGGGCTATAAAGCCAGAGCGGAAGTCTGTAGGGATGAAAACGGACAACTACTAGTAGAGTCAGAGTCGATGCTGAGAATATGAAAAACCACTTCTGTAGACTGTATAACGGCGATGATAGATCTGATCCATTCGCAGCGGACAAAGATGCAGGAGAATTCCGTCCACTCGATCTAGATGAAATAAAGCTTGTTATTTCGAAGCTTAAAACTTACAAAGCCGCAATCGCAGACGGCCTATCTGCTTAGCTATTTAAAACGGCTGGAGAGTTGGTAGGGCGCATACACCAGCTTGTCTGTAAAATATGGAATCTCAGCATCGTTTGCCCAGTCCATAAGAAAGGATACCCCTAAAACTGGGCCAACTATAGAGGAATAGCTCTCCTTAACATCGCGCATAAGATCTTCTCTGCTATACTGTGTGAATGCTTGAAAGCCTTTGTGGATAATTGTATAGGTTCCTACCAGTGTGGTTTCAGGCAAGGTAAATTCAAAAAAGACCGGACAACTACTAGCGGAGTCAGAGTCGATGCTGAGAATATGGAAAATACCCAAGAATTCCTAATCGACACACACCATCTTTTTGTCGATTTTAAAACCGCATATGACAGTATACTTAAGGACGAGCTATACCGAGTCATGTTTAGTTTTAACATCCCTGCCAAACTCGTTCGATTGTGCAGGATGATAATGCAGAATTCTCGCTGTTCCATTAAGGTCGGTAGCGAATTAACCGAGACCTTCGATGTTAAAGAAGGATTTAGGCAAGATAACCACAGTCACATGTCATGTTTTGTCAAGATGCACAACATCAACGTCTTGCGCAGAACGTCACGACGGCTACAAATTTGAAGTAGTCAAGGACTTCATCTACCTTGGTTTACTAGTGACTAGCGACAACAACACGAGCGCTGATATCAAGCGCAGAATTGCCATTGTCAACCACTGCTTCTTTGAGCTCAGAGAAGAACGAAGGTAGCACTATATAAACCACTGATCATCCCGGACCTCCTTTAAGGCGCAGAGGCCTGGACCTTAACGAAAATAGATGAGGGTGCTCTTGATCGCTTCGAGAGAAAAAATCTGCGTTCAATCTATGGTTCCGTTTATATAAACGGAGAGTGGAGGAGAAGATACAACGATGAACTGTACGCGCTGTACAGAGACATCGGTTAGGCCATGTAGAGCGAATGGACAACACAGCTCCAGCCCGAAAAGTCTTCGAAACCAACCCTAAAGGACGACGTAGCAAAAGAAAAGAAAAAAAAAAACCACCGAATCCAGATGAAAAGGGACCTTAACCAATTAGGAGTGCGGTACTGGAAATAACTGGCAAAAGATTGTACCAGCTGGAGACGCTTGTTGGTTGAGGCCAAGGTTCGTACCGGACTGTAGCGCGATCTAAGAAGAAGAAGATATTGACTGCAAAAACGAGATAAAGATCGAAATATGTAAATTAAAGGCTGCAAACGGGTAGCTCGTCCAGCCTTCATTCGCGATGAAGGAATTATTCAAAACAAATCTTCTGTCTCGCAATATTAAAATCCGCATTTATAAAACCATAAAAATGCCAATGAAACTTTACGAATGTAAATCTGGTTTCTGACTAAGAAGGAGCAAAAGAGATTTAGTCTTGGAAAATAAGACCTTAAGGAGAATCTATGATGGAACATAGGACGAAAAAAACAGGCAAATGGAGAAAGTTATACAAATAAGAACTCGACGACCTTTATTCAGCCCCAAGCATTGTTCGAGTAGATAAATCGCCAAGACTATGATGGGCAGGGCACATAGAACGAATAGGCAGTTGACGAAATATAAGTGGAAAACCCGTAGGAAAAAGACTGCTAGGAAGGCCGCCCCGTTAAAAGAGGTGGGACAACGAGGCTCTGAACTTCCAATTGGTATTAATAATAATAATTTACTATGGCTTCGCAGTCACAAGTTGCAACGGTACCAGAATAGAGATTAAAAAGTAATTTATACTGTAGACTTCGGATCTACGTTCGATAAGACGAAGATGAAGGAGAAAACTTTAGCACGAGGGCTGTGGATATTGATATAAGAATTTCTCATTATATAGGTACATAGATATTGTTGCTTATGATATGGTAGATAATACTTTATTACAATCAGAGAACTTGGGCCTTTCTAGAATAAGCTTTCCTCGAATGCGTAATTGGATGTTAGAATAGCACTTCGATCGACTTTTATATATAGAAAATATAGAAAAATTCAGTTTCTCTCTTAATGATACATAATATCGTGCCATATACGTCTGAGATCAAATTAAAAATGAGAATTGAAACGTCAAACTTCCCGCGTCAGCAATAACCATTGAATTAACTTATTGCAGCCAAGCAGCCGCAAAATCTCCTCCTTAACATCGTGTTCATCGCGAGATTTACTGATCAGTCGGAACATCCGAGTTGAACATTCGATTTAAATGCATCATCTCGTTCAAATCGCTCATAATTATTGGCACCAAGACCGGACGTTTGTTCTTGTACAACCAGCAATTTGGTGTAATTTTTGCAATTTTATCCAGACCTTGAAGACCGCTTATAAAATATCATTGGTGGTGGTGATCGTCATAGAGACGATATCATTGTTGTGGTGGTGGTACCCTTTTGCCATCTATCCCTCGTGGGGATCGAAACAACCGGTTTTACTACAACAACGAAAACAAAAAATTCCCAGTACTTTTTGAACAGACCTCGTATAAGTGCATACCTTACCTTAAGCTAGTATATGTACTGCAGTTTGCAAGTGCTTACCTATAATAAAGAAAGAAAACACAAAATTAGCAAAACAATGTTTTTTTATCTCGATTGCTAAAATAAAATTGAAACAAAATAACCAATTTCGGCAAACATTAACAATAATTTCACTAAACTTCCCATTAATCAACACGCAATCTTCTCATTAAGAAAACAAATGACATATTAATGAAATCCAATTTGCCAACAAAAAGTGGCAATGAATCGTCTTTCGCCTCATCGAAATTCCAAGCAACCATTCACTCCCATCCGCAACCCTCAGTCTCATTTACTCAAGTCGTCTGCTCTCAATTAATTAATTGTTACAAATTTATATCAACGCACAGCGCCCAAGGTGATTTTCATGCGCACTTGCAAAGTGATCTGTAAACGGAGATCTTCGCCACCCTTTTATAGCTCGCCTCGCTTCCGTTTACCATAAATCTTAATGGGAATACCAGAAGAAATGTGCTCGTTTGATAAATTTCAAGCAGCACCTTTCCCGAAGGAGTTACTGCACAACATGAAGATTTATAGCGGCGAAGTAATTTATTCTACAAGTCGCGAAGAGGCTGCCTGCGGTACTATTGCTCGCGGGGTTAGAGATGAGGTGGATGTCGCTGTGCTTTGGTAGCGCAGTTGGGAGCTGGAAGGACATGTTATGGTTTTCCTGGGTTGTTGCATTCATGGTTACGTGGATGGTGGAACTTTTTTTTTCTTTGCGTTAAGTATTGTTTCTAATTAATGGGTTAGAGGAACAGATGCCACTGGCTTAGGTTAAGAGCCAATAACAGTGAATATAGCTGAAATGACGAATCAAAGCACATGTGATTCTTGGAGAGATTTATGATTTTCTTAACAACGTTTTACAAATGTAAGTAAAAAAAGATTTAAGCAGGTTGTAAATGTAACCGGAGGAAGCCCGATTCGTGTCAAATGTATGATTAGTTGCTAGCGAATAATACTTATTTTACTGATGCTACAAAAGACAAGCTAGCCGGACTCAACCGCACGTCCTCTTCAACCATACCATTAAAAAGCGAATTATACATATGTGTCATTGGCACTTATTGAGTGATACGGGCAGAAATGGGCGTTAAATTGGCCAGTTAAGAAGGAAATGAAGAACCGAAACCTATTCGACCGTAGAATGTTACAGCCTCAGGAGGACAAGGGCACTGGATAACAAAGCTATAAAGAAATACGGTTATATGAGAGCTGGTAAAGCTGGCTGCCTGGCTGTAGCTTAGTCCTGGGCTGTTCAGGGAAGCTGTTGGGATTATTAAATAAAGTCTGTGAAGTTAAAAAAAAATTAATGATATTGGCAGGGATGAGGTTAAAGAGCTCAAGCGAATCATTGAAGAAGTGTTTTCCCCCTGCGTGGAACTTTCTGCAAAGGCCCTACATTCGCAGAGGAAATGGTGTAGACTTGACCTGGTGCAGACAAACGAAACTGATCTTAATCGTGCTGTTAATTTCCTCCTTTGACTGGTTTACCAGTCCGAAGGAGGTGGTTGTTGGGGCCAGATGACAATGGCCCCAGGAGGGTACTCCTTACCTAAACCAAGTAAATTGGCGTATGATTTTCTAAAAAGCTCGTGTTCATTTAAGTGCTTATAATACCGCTGTGATGCAGAGAAACAAGTTCTTTGTCATGAGACGCTATAATAATAGGCCCTACACCCGCTTCGAAAATGTAGATTGTCTCGCAACATATGGAAAACCAAGAACACCATCTTCTTTTCCTTTTTTCCGGCGCTGTTATGGTCAGAAGTGTAGGACCATAACCTTCCCACTTAACTGCATTCCTACTGGTCCACTTGTGGGGTCCGCCGGTTTGACCTCAGAAAGTAGCGGCAGGCTTCCCGGTTTGGGATTACTTCATCGCTGAGGCCAATCAAATGCTGGTGTTTTTGCATTTGTTTGCACCAATTGTTTTTCGGCCTGCCTTTTTTTTTTTTGTTTTGTGACACGGGCATGCTCCAGATTTTTTTTTGTTTGATCTTACTCTTACAACACCGGTGATCTCCAGTCGTGTCAACCCACTGATTTGCATGTACACTTGTGGGGCAGTTTAATGGTGGTATATGTGTCCCTAGGCTCACTTTGGTGTTTTCTAAATTGCCTAGATGTGATTTTGGTTTACCTTTGTTTTAGTCGCCTTTTACGACAAGCGAGAGGTATCGCTGCAGGGATATTCTTAACCCGTCCCTGCACGGAAGAACCAAGAACACCATATGGTAAACATTTCAATACATTGGTTATATTAAGTCTCCTTGAGCTCCTTCCCTTCAGATGCTTCATAAAACAGAAAATATTTTAAACAGATGACAACGTATGAAGTGTGTTCAAAGAGACCCGGATTTCTTTGACATCGCCAGATGTTTTTCTTGTTATTTTGGTAAATAGATCTGAAAAGCATTTGCACATTGCTAGCAAAGGTAATTGTTTAATCCAAAGGTAGTATTTGTTTAGGCACGATCGGCGATTATTTATTTGTTTATAAAATGGATTAGGAATTTGCGTTCATTTTTAAAATATTGCTTCCGCTGTGAGTAAATCGAGGGTTTACGACTGATATAAAAAAAACAACATCTAACGTGGAACTGTGGACTGCGACTGCTTCTATAGAATTTGTTCTAAAACTGTGCCGAAAACTTCGAACAAAATCAGCAGCGAATAAAAATGGATGAGAAGATCTACTGAAAAGTGTCATCACTGAGTGGAGACATTGTAGATTACCAACTCCAAAAAATATCGACAAGTGCGGTCGAATGTGTCTCGCTGCGGCTTTTTCTCTGTTCCCAAAAAACAAACATTAGACAATAGACTAAGTGCTAGCGAATATACATATTAGGTCAGGCACATATCACTATAAGCACTACTGCGACAGCAACAGAGAATCAACTTTTGCTTTTTACCACCCTTTCAAATAGAAACAAAAACTCAACTCAAATACAAACAGACGCGACGATTAGGAGCGGGCGTAAGTCTTCGGCAAGGTCTATCTTCTATTGTTATATGTATAATCTTTTGTTACGTAATCAAGGATGAATTCTCGATCGAGAACATTTTAAGAAGAAGCGCTTTAGGCATCATCCTTAACAACCTAGTCCTTAACCCGAAAACCTTTTTGAATCTGTAAAATGAGATTAGCATTTACTAGTTTCTCTGGTAACTTGCCATCCCATGAATCCCTTCTGATGGTTCAGCTTTGCTGCTGGCTTTTATACTTGTTACGAAAGCAATGGAAAAGCTTAACAGAATCGAACACCTACTTAAATTGGATGAAACTGACCTATTCAATTCCACACAGAATTCACATAAGCAGATAGGAAATAAAACAGCCTCCACCAACCTACCATTTATACCAGTGTATGAACAAGATTTTTTCCGGTTTTTTTCGTAAGAAAAATTGATAATTTTCTAATGAAATTAATTTTTTTTTATTCAAAATATTGCCCATTTACAGCAACGGAGACCTCACGGTGGTAACGTACGAACAACAGGACAAATCAACTTTGCTCCTATCGTCCGCTTACTTACCATACGATGAGGAGGATCCACCTTCAAACGCAGTCCGAACACTCGTGCGACACGCCAAGTCACGCGGACTGTGTCTATTGATAGGCTGCGACGCCAATGGACACCACACTCAATGGGGAAGCAGCGACATCAATAAAAGGGGTGAGTAAACTTTCGATTTCATTATCTCCACCAACCTCAATATTTGCAACAAAGGTAACACACCCACGTTTCGCAATCGGGTTAGGGAAGAGGTAATTGACCTCACTTTACTAAGTGAGTCCGACTCCATCCGAGTAGAGGATTGGAGAGTGTCCACTAACTGTTCCTTTTCGGACCACAGCCGGATACTCTTCAACCTTAACGTCACTAAAGAAAAACCGAAACCTTTCAGAAACCCTCAGAGGACATACTGGAATCTTTTCTCAAACCTAGTTGCCAACAGGTTAGAACCGCCACAAGACACCACTAATCCTGCTCCAACTTACATTGAGAATTCAGTCGAAAATCTTGTGAGAATTCTGAAAGCGGCTTTCAACAAATCCTGTCCTTTGCAGCGTGCTCGCAGGAAGAACAGTGCAGTCTGGTGGACCACAGAGCTAAAGCAACTCAGGACCAGGACCCGAACTCTATTCAATAGAGCTAAGATCTCAAACAGAACCGAAGACTGGGATAATTACAAGTCCAGCTTCAATGAATACAAGAGCAGCAAAATCTAAATCCTGGCGGGAGTTCTGCGAATCAATAGAGGATCTCAACGAAGCCGCAAGGCTCAGGAAGATCCTATCCAAGGACCCCTGCGTCCCGGGATTCATCCTTAAACCAGATGGTTCTTGGACAGAATCCAGTCGGGAATCTTTAGAACTGCTGACTGAAACCCACTTCCCAGGCTGTAAAACCCCTGAAACCACAGTCTCCTTCGAGACGACGGTTCCTACGGTTCATACAACCGAAGAAGTGATAAACAAGATTATCACAGCGGATAAAGTATCATGGGCAATAAATTCGTTCAAACCCTTTAAATCTCCGGGCCCGGACGATATCTTGCCAGCGATGCTTCAAAACACACAGATCCACACTGTACCCCATCTCGTAAGCATTTTTTCCAATTGCCTGCGAATGGGGTACATCCCAACACAGTGGAGTGAAATTAAGGTAATTTTCATACCTAAGGCAGGTAAACCATCCCATACTTCCGCAAAGGACTATATGTAGGCCAATTAGTCTCTCGTCATTTCTATTAAAAACCTTGGAGAGACTCCTTAACCTATACATCAAAGGACTCACAAATTCACGAAAGTTATGCAACACTCAACACGCCTACCTCAAAGGCAGATCAGTGGAGAGTGCTCTGGATAGTGTTGTCCGTGAAATTGAGGGCTCGCTGTACTTAAAAGAGTTTACAATGGCAGCCTTCCTCGACATAGAGGGGGCCTTCAACAATGTAAACACAGAGGCCATAACAACAGCTCTTGAGGACATAAAAGTAGACAAATCCATTGTAATCTGGATTGAGAATATGTTGAAGAACAGAATCATCAATGCAGACATTGGACACAGTTCTATAAGGAAGGTGACAACTAGAGGCACACCACAAGGAGGAGTTCTCTCCCCCTTACTGTGGCTCCTTACAGTCAACAAGATCCTCAAATTCTTTATGGAAAAAGAAACAAAGATCATAGCGTACGCGGATGACCTGGCTATTTTGATAAAAGGTAAATTTCTACCAAATATCAGTGAACTAATGGAATCTGCGCTGGGTGTACTCTCCTCGTGGGCAAGACAGAACGGTCTGAGAATAAACCCCCAGAAAACCGCGCTGGTCTTGTTCACCAGGAAAAGGAAAATTCCTATATTTGCTCCCGCAAAGTTAGAGGGTACTCCACTGAAACTCAAAGGGGAAGCCAAATATCTAGGCATCATTCTTGACTCCAAACTCTCCTGGAAAAGGAACCTGGAGGAAAGGATGAAAAAAAGGATTGAACGCTTTTTATGCATGCAAAAAGACCTTCGGAAAAAGATGGGGCTTGCAACCGTACATCATTCATTGGATGTACACGGCAATCATCAGACCCATTTTAACTTATGGGGCCCTAGTCTGGTGGACTGCTAGCAGCACAAAAAGCTATATGAACATGCTCAACAAAGTACAAAGGTGAGCAGCTGTTTGTGGGCCATGAGAAGCACGCCGCAAGCAGGGTTGGACATGATTCTTCATTTCCTCCCCCTGGATCTATTCATAAAAGGCTACGCTGCAAAGAGCGCTCTCAGACTAAGAGAGTCCTCTCTGTGGAAGCAAGCCAACTATGGACATGCGCCCATACTTAAGATAATAGACGACCTGGGAAGGAAACATGGTTTCAGTAGCCTCGCAGCTACGACCGACTATATTCCCCCCCAAAATGACTTCTCTCTCAGTATACCTATCCTTTTCCCCGACAGAGAAGAGTGGCTATCAAACACCGTAATCAACGACCATGAGATCACCCTCTTCACCGACGGATCGAAAATGGACACAGGCACTGGGGCCGGGTTTTACTCTGATACCCTACACAAACAGGAATCATTCAGACTCCCTGATCTGTGTAGCGTGTTCCAAGCAGAAATCCTGGCAATAGAGAAAGCAGCCAAATTTCTACAGGTAGCCGATATCCCACCATCTGATATCACCATCTTCGTAGACAGCCAGGCTGCACTGAAGTCTAGAGGTGTCTAGAACGGAGGTGTGATGAACTCGAAAAGAAGAACGTTGCTACCGATGCGATTCTTTTCGGCGTCCCAGTTATGGCTGATGAAAATTTAAAATCGATCTACAATCATCTTTGCCACACTATCAACTGTAAGCCTCCGATGGTTTCATCTATTTTCCGCGCAACACGCAGTGCAAATGATCCTCCCATCATAATCAAATTTACCACCTCCCAAGACCGGAACAATGTGCTGAGATCAATTGCCGAATATCGTCGCAAAGAGAAGCGTCAACTTCACCTAATGGACATTGGACTTGATTCGACATCCAAAATCTATGTCAATGAAAGTTTGACAAGCAAAAACCGAGCTCTTCTACAACAAGCCACTCGTATGAAACATCGTGGACAGTTGTTCTCCGTTTCAACAAAATTTGGTTCTGTAATGGTAAGAGAGAGCCAGAACGGAAGGCCGATACCGATCGAAAACGAACAAGCCCTAAATGCCATTGCGACGAGATGTCAGGGGGGAGAACAGACACACATCGACGATGGACACATACAGCATCCCTAACATTGTAATTCCATCTCTTTCTATATTTTGTTTTATTTTTATTTTTACTCATATTTTTATATTCACTTTAATCCATATTTATTTGTACGTCCTCCACTCTCTCTTTTCTCATATTCCTTCTGTCTTTCTGGTTTTTTTATCTTCCTTTTGTTGTTTTTCTTTAATCCCAGCACTTTTTGTCCTACCTATTTTCTCTCTCCATTTCCAATGTTATTTCTCTGTTGTATTCGTGATCCCCACCGTTTTTCTTCGTTTAAGCTTATTACATAAATTATTTATTTCGCCCATAATTATGCTACATGATTTATTTGTTAATATTTACGCAATAACGTATTCGTTCTACTTGTCGCCTTTGTTGCTATTGATCGAGTTTTCCTCAAAATGAATACCATAAGAAGGGGTGATTTTATGGTTGAAACGAAAGTATTATTAAATATATTATGTAATTTCAAACAGGGACTTAATGTATGTCATCTGAATGCCCAAAGTATAGTTAAAAAAATTGATGAACTTAAGTATACTTTTGATGATAGCATGGTTGATTTCCTCTGTCTGACTGAAACTTGGCTAAAACCGGAGATGTGTTCCAACATGTTTAAAGTTCAAAATATGAGGGTAGTCAGGGCTGATAGAGTTCGTAAAGGGGGCGGAGGCGCTGCTATATATATTAAAAATTGTTACAATTTTAAGATATTATTGAGATCTGGACCAAATGATCTGGCCGAATTTGTCTTTGTCGAACTTTCTGGTACTTGTGAAAAATTAGTTCTTGGTTGTGTTTACATGGCTCCCGATATAGCTAATGTAAATATATTAAGGGATATTTTTGAGGAGCTTGCTCCGTACTATCCTAGGATTGTTCTTTGTGGCGATTTAAATCTCAACATTTTGCATAACCATAACACATCATTAAAATCTATGATAGAAACGTTTGGCTTTTCTATAGTGAATAGCACACAACCTACACATTTCTCAGTAAATGGTGCGAACTCGTTGCTCGATATTGTCTTGACTTCACACCTGTCGCTAATTTCACATTACGATCAGATCCTTGCACCTGGTTTCTCTCATCATGATATGATTTTCCTTAAAATAAATTCAAACTTACCAACTGTTGCTGAGACGACTTTCAAATCATACCAGTTCAAAGATACCAACATGGAGTCGGTCTTTGACGACTGTCAAAAAATGAACTGGCTGCCAATCTACAGCACAAATGATACGACATTTCAAGTTGAGTTTCTCACTGCAAAAGTTAGATATCTCTTTGATAAATATGTTCCTTATAAAACAATTAAAATAAAACAGAATAATACACCGTGGATTACTCCGGAAGTCTGTAATCTTATTGAATTACGTAACGCATTGTATGCTAGATGGAAGCGGTTTCGATGTTTAGCCCTACGAGAGCATTTTAAAAAAACCCGTAACCTCGTCACTTCTCTTATACGTAGAAATAAACAGCACTTCTATGAGAGGCAATTCGGCTCTAACTATTCCAACACTGAATTTTGGAAAAAAGTTCGGAATATTCAAATTAAATCAAAAAATTTACCACCAATTAATGTAGATTTGAACACTCTTAATAAGAAATTTGTGTCGGCTAGCCAAACCGGAGGCTCCGCTTCAATGACCTTTTCGGCTGCACCCAACATTAATCAATGTACGAGTCCATTCTCACTCCACTGTATTGATGAAACTCTCGTTGCTAGTACGATTTTGAAAATAAAATCCAATGCAATAGGTTCGGACAATATAAATCCGAGGTTCATAAGAATGCTTCTTCCTGGTATAATTCACTAAATAACACATACTGTGAACACTATTATAACAACATCAGTTTTTCCCAACTCATGGAAAATAGCAAAGATACTACCTCTTCCGAAGGGTCCTGCACACAATTCAGAATACAGACCAATCGCAATTCTGCCTTTTCTAAGTAAGGTCTTCGAAACAATTATAAGCCAGCAAATTAAGTTGCATTTCCATAATAATAATTTAGTCAGCAAATACCAATCAGGCTTTCGTGCTAAGCACAGCTGTGTAACGGCCTTATTGAAGGTTATAGAAGATCTTCGTCAAGGCTTCGATTCACGTTCTGATAATTTGGGTTTAATGGTATTTTTGGATTTTTCAAAGGCATTTGATAGTGTAGATCACAGTATCTTAGTTAAAAAGATTATGATGCAATTCCTGTTTGATATAAGTCTTTGTCGGTTAATATCATCGTACCTTACCAGTCGTTCACAATATGTATGTTATAAAAATGAGTGTTCTTCTAGTCTGCCAGTTCCGACAGGTGTTCCACAAGGTTCAGTGCTGGGCCCGCTCTTATTTATGTGTTTCATAAATGATATTTCTAAATGTTTTTCAAGTTGTCAACATCACATATATGCAGATGACGTTCAAGTTTATCTCGCCTTCCCGAAGTCAAACATTCTCGGTGCTGCAAACATTATGAACCAACAACTTATAAGGGTATATGAATGGTCGGCTCAAAACAAACTGGACCTAAACCTCGCAAAGACTAAAGCTCTACTAATAAATTGTGGTAAAATTAAGGTTCCACCTCCCGCCATCCACCTAAATCATACGCCTGTGGAATTTGTGAGCAATTTTAAAAACCTGGGTATTTACTTTAATGAATGCTTTAGTTGGAATACACATATTAATAAGACAGTCTCAAAAATATACGGCGCACTTCGTGCTTTAAGTCCCACAGCACATTATTTACCAACCAGTGTGAAACTTAAATTGGTCAAGTCCTACATCCTTCCCATCATTCTGTATGGTTGTGAAATATATTCTTATATGGATTTCGAATCTAAATACAAACTTACTGTCGCGTTTAATAGTTGTGCAAGGTATATTTTTAATATAAAGAGAGACGAACATATCTCTGATTATGCCAAACAAATAGCCGGCTGTTCATTACCAACCCTACTAAGTTTTAGAACAATATTACTTTTGTATAAAACGATAACTCTGAAACAACCAGGATATCTGTTCGAAAGTGTACGTTTCCCTGTTAATCATCGATCTCTGACACTCATCCCACCTCGGTGTAAATACAAAATAACGTCTCGTCAATTTTTCGCTCATGCAATTCAACTATGGAATCGTTTGCCCCTAACCATAAGGCGAATAAGCACTACGAATACAAATGTATTTATTGAAAAACTTTTTGAATTCCTAATCAATAATTAATGTAAAGCTAATGTCCATCCTTCCTCTCTTTCTCACTATCTATCCCTTATTTCTATTCTTTCCTTCTACTATCTAAAACGTTATTAAATAATTAATTTTAATTGTAATTAATTGTAAATTGTAAATTAAGTTAACTCCCTATACATCTTTTTTCTTTTTTTTGTTATTTTGATTATTACTTTATATCAATAATACACGATTGAAGCTTGTTCCAATTTAAAAGATTTATGTATCTTATGTGAACAAGGATTGTAAATAAATAAATAAATAAATAAAAATAAATAAAAGTCAATAGAATCCTGTATAACGAGATCAAAGGCTGTCGAGAAATGTCGCGACTAACTGAAGTCCATCAGACACCATAAAGTTAAACTCTGCTCGGTCCCGGGCCACAGCTCAATCGCAGGGAACGAAAGAGCAGACGAACTGGCCAGGCAAGGTTCTGAAATGGACATCAGCGAAGCGGACACGTCATTGCAACCACCGATCAGCGCATTATACCGGATCATAAGCGACACAATCATCAAAGAGGCCAACTCGTCTTGGCTTGCAAGAAACGACAGCTACACGACAAGATCATCGTGGCCAGAGCTCAATGTCGGAAAAACAAAGAAGTTCCTGGCGCTGGACCGTAACTCGTTCCGTATGCTCGTCGGAGTGATCACAGGACACTGTCCCATTGGAGCAATGCTCCGGAAATGGGACTCGGGATCCAGCGATCTCTGCCGGCGCTGCGGCGATGAGGAAGAAACCGAGACGATCCAACATCTGCTCTGCCACTGTCCAGCTCTCCAAAATCGACGCCTAGCGTCGCTAGGCCAAAGATTCTTTACAGAGATTGCGGACGTGCTAATGCAGATATGTATATCGGATCTTCTAAGATTCATCAAGAGCACCGAGTGGTTTCAGCCACTACGCGATAGGACAGGTTAATTTTATTATTTATTATAATTTACACAAACGAAGAGAATCACAATGGGCCTCTTGGCCTCCGAGTGGAAGTGATGTCCAACCATCACACTCCCCTTCTCTAACCTAACCTAACCTTGCCCATTTGCTTCTACATATTTCGCTCCTCTTTCAGGTAATTTATGAATACCATGCCAGAAAAACTACTTGCTGTAAAATCACTTTTTCGTGCCTCTGCTCGTATTGTGGCCGCTTTTCGCGCAGTGCTCGGCTCAATCGCATCAATTGAGTTCGATACCATTACCAAATGATGGTTTCGTCTAGTTTCAACAGCTCATAATAAATAACACCGCCCTGATCACACCAAATACACAGCATTACCGTGCTGTCCCCATGATTTTTTTCTCTTTGGGTTTCAGTGATGAATCCATTTTTCATCACCCGTAACGATGCGATGAAGAAAACCCTTCCTTTTTTGCCGCTGGAGCAGTTGTTCACAGACGAAAAAACGACGCTCAACGTCTCTTGGCTTCAAATCATAAGGAATCAAGTTCCTTGTTTTTGAATCATTCCCATTGACGGGTAACTCCTAATACTGAAGCAAGCTTTTTTTGCATTTGGCATGGATCCTCATCGAGCAATGCCTCCAATTCAGCGTCTTCAAAGGTTTTTGGCCTTCCTTTACGCGAACGGTCGTCAACATCGAAATCACCGCCTTTGAAGGGACGGAACCAATCACGGTACGTTGTTCCACTTAGAGCAGCATCTCCGTAAACTTTTTGGAGTTCTCGATGCGCTTCAGCCGCCGTTTTCTTCGAATGAAAGAAGAAAAGCAACACTTCCCGCAAATGACGATTATTTGGCACAAAATCAGACATTCTCACACATCCAAAAGTATATGACGCAAAAACAAAATTACTAATATGTTAAAGCGGTTTGTTTACCATGGTGTCTAAGCTTGGTTCATGGCGTTTTGGATACGTCACAATCCACCACCACTTACTACTTGAACCATATCTTGATAAACAGCGAGAACTTAGTTGCACACCTTATAGAATATTTTTTTATATCAATCCTCGCAAGTCTTTAACAAGAACAAAGAATAAGCGCCTTCGAAGTGTGCAACAACAAATCAATATTATATCGTTAAAATACCTTATGCATACCTCATATCCCCTTTTAAATGAAAGGCTTTTCAGGAACTTTGACTGAGGTCCGTAAAGCGAAAATGGGGAAATAATTGCCTTTGATCTGCGTGAGAAGTCGAGGATAATATAGGGTGAGCCTATACAGCTAGTGTGAAAGTTTTCGTTAAATGTTAAACTTATTGGTTAATGAAGTTCAGTGAATAGCAATGTATGAATGGAAAACAACATTGTTCATGTGACCACCACTGCTTCTATTGCAGGAGATTATCCGAAGGTCAAAATTTTCTTTACCTTTGAAGAATAAGTGGGTTAATGGCAGCAATGTCAGTTCAATGTTATATGTGTGGTCACTGAGTTATTGGCATAGACATTGCCCTTCTAATAATACCACAGAAAGAGGTCTAAATGTAGCGCATAACCCCAGAAGCAAATCAATTTCTCCTCCAACTGAGGCAATGCGGTGTTCAAATTTGCACTCAATAAATCGATTGTTCGAAAGCTGGTGCTATAACCAGAGCTTATGCAGACCCAATTCTTCCAATGAGAAAAAAAAGTCGGCTTAATTTTACGATAACGATCTTTATTTATTGTAATTGCCTCTCCATCCTTATTTTCGAAAAGTACAGCCAACCCATAATCCGCACCACAAAGTGACTTTTCTGGCTCGCATTGGTTTTTTGTGATCCTGTCGTGGTGATCCCTAATCCATTTAACCAATCGAGCTCGTCACAGATAGTGTAAGGACTTCAATTGTCAGACAGTCTGAATTCTATAAGAGTGTAAATGAAGATCAACTTTTAAAATTCGACGAAGTGATATACATGAGGCCTAACTGTTGACCTCGGCGAATTCAAGTGTCTGGCTGATTTCGAACACTTTCGCTCAAAGCGGTGATGTTTTGCCTCGATCATGGTTCTATGAAGTTTCTCTCGACACCCAACCCTGAACTCACTAGAAACAGTATGTTGAACGAAAAGTTCACGATTTTTTCAAAATATGACTTTTACAGACCATCCGTTTTCGAGATAAGTGTGAATGATAAAACTGCGTTTTGGTGTGGTAAAAAACTCCGTGACTAAAATAGCCAAAGACTGCCATCAACTGCGGATCAATCATATTACATTCAATAAATGACAGTGATTAAAAGCAAACATCCACACTAACTGTTGATCCACTCTACATGACTCGTATAATCTCATTTACCGATGTAACCAATTTTCATGGATCAGTGATGATGCCCCTGTACTTCGGTAAGGGTGGTTCTGATTATTATTATTTTATTACGACATGTTGATTAGAAGTAATCGTATCTATTCCTTCATGATCCATGAATTTAATCTATTAACTTGCAATATAAACTTTGCTCAGACAACTCTAATTTTACTATAACGACCATCAAAAACGTCTGCTCGTGACAATGTTCATCACTCTCAGCAATTACCTGCTCCTGGCAAACATTAAAGAAAGACGGCCCCCGTTGTGAACATTACAACAAGATTTCTCTTCCGAAGTATCAATTTCAGGACCACCAGCCCCAATACTGCCGCATCGTCCTCAGCAATCTCAATTCTCCAAGCAACAAAACAAACAAAAACAAGAAAAAATCGAAAACAAACCACTTTAGCCGCTTAGCAATTAATCGCGATGCACGTCTAATTGGCCACCACATTTTATCAAGAGACTATCCCCGCAATTTGTTGATATTTGTTGCGTCTCGAGTTGTGAAAACCAATTAGATGGTACTAGAGCGATTGTTCAGGGCGGGCGCAAGGCGCCGCGCCGTTGTTGCGAACAAGTATCGCACGGATGAAACCTGATAATTGCACGAAATGATTAATGTAATTCTAGACCCTAGCTTAACCATTTAACTCGTGCCTATGCGCTCCATGTGACGATTCTGACGGTTGCGGGAGGGAGAGAGCAGGTGGGGGTAATGTGTGCATTAAAATATTTTTTTTTCTGTGGGTGTTTATCTCCCATGGAAGCGGAGCAAAGATGAAGCATAAAATGAAACAAGGAACAAGTGACGATGGTGATAATTGTGAAAATGATGGAAGCGCAACCATCATAAGTAAGAAGGGAACTAGAGGGGGCGAATGGGATCCGGCGAAAGAAGTGTAAAAACATAATTAGGCTTAAAGTGTGCTCTGATTCCTCTTTTGTTGGATGTTTAATGATTTAATCCCCCGTCCGCATCCATGTAGCTTCTGGTAGCATGAGATATTTATATTTCTTCTTTATCAGATGTAACGTGAGTGTTGGGTGACAGCGGGTAGGCTAGGCATGATGATAAACTGGTTAGTGGAAAGTGCATTTGGAACATCAAGGTCGAGTGGTGTGTGAATGTTGAACCAATTAGATCAAGCGGAGACAGCATGAGTAAGATCTCCCACAAATGAGTTGAAAGTGACGTTACCAATATGTAAGTCTGATTGTAGAGGAGCCATTTAATTTATTATGATATTATCACATAAACTGGGTTTAACATTAGCAGTGAAATTCCGTCCACTACAAGATTTACACAAGTCATGTGGTGTTATTAGGAGCTCACAGTCATGAGTGAAACTTTTGCAAAACACTTTAAATACTAAGAAATCTTAAAGACAAGTGACAAGATTTAAGATGCTAATGTCCTGAGATCAGTAAGAGCCTGTAAGTCATGTCTTCTCTTAAAGGGAGGTACGATACCACCTGCAGTGTCTAAATCTTGGTCTTTGAGGGCATATAGCTTCTTTTTTGTCTTAACTACAAAGAATAAAACTAACAAGGGTGATATATTCGTAAATGTTAAATTGTATACATGCAGTTAATAAGCATGACGTGAAAATTGAGATTTTCTAAGAAATAAGACACTAGCTGCAAGAGATCAACAATGTAAAAGATAAAACAATGGACTGAGAGGAGAGAGGGCTTCAAAAAAGCGATGTAGGAAATTAAACGCAGCATTGCTATTGGGTTAATTACTCGTATACTCCCTCAACGGTTCTAGGTAGGTTCATTTTGATTATTCGTTTAACGAAGGCTTGGTGAACTTGACTTCCTCCGATAATCATGGCCATGCGAAGAAGACCAGAAGGGTTGAAAACTTGAAATTTCTTTCTGATTTTTGTTTCTGGCACATACCACACGAAATGGTGAACTGAAGACTCATTTGATTCGTTGCGGAGTCTGCAAAGAGTCAAGACATGGCCGACGCTAAATACTTACTTTTGTTAACGTCGTACAGGCCTTATTACTATGTTGGTTGTATTCGAGCAGAAGTTATTTGGTCTGTGTATGACTATTAGTGATGTGCCAGTTCTTTTTCCTGGTCTAGATCGTATGAAGAGGTTCTGCACTCTTCGTTTAGCAAATTACTTTGTTGCCATCTTTCTCTAGAGTGTATTTTTGAATTAACATTTATGGATAAGTACCCAGGGAGTCAGGTTCAAATGCTTTTGCTCTTGTTCTTATTTCAATTTTTGAACCTTTTTTGAGCATGATGTCGAGTTCTTTCCGTATGTATTCCTTTTGGTCTTTTATCTTGCAAAGCTGGGGCAGGGAAGACTTACGCAAAGGCTTTCCTGTCTGTCTGTACGCATATATACATACATACATACAAACTTGCACGAAGTGAATGTGAATTGTAAACTATGAATGAAATATAAATTATAAAATCAAATACATGAACCGTAATGACGAATAAACCCAATTCACCAACACTGACAACTTCAATAAACTTCGTGATTGCATGATTGTTATAGCTACATTTGTAAAATTGGAACGAATAAATTTAACAATAAATTTTGTAGGCGGTTTGTGAATTGGGTTTATTCGTCATTACGGTTCGTGTATTTGATCTTATAATTCATATTTCGTTCACAGTTTATAATTCATATTCAATTCGCGCAAGTTTGAATATATGTATATGATATACATATGCGTACAGACGAATAGAGAGGGATTATAGCTTGGCTCCTGGCGAGCTGATCCCACCTTGTTTAACTAATATTACTCTTTCCATTTTGATAATTTTTTTATTTCAAACTTCCATTCTAATTGGTTTAAGAGATAAGAGGTCTAACAGCAGTTCAAGTGCTGTAGTAACACCTGTTTTCATATGCTACATTCTAGATTGCGGACCTCATCAAGATTGTAGATGAGATCTCTTATAGAGAGCCTTTTAGGCAAAATGATCTCCTAACGGTTCCCTAAGTGGTTGGAAATGATCAAAAGTAAATAAAGACATAAATAGACAATAAGAAAAAAATAATCTAAATGTGCCGAGGCCGACTGCTGTTGGCCAAGCAATAAAACTGCAGTTGAAGCGTGCTAGACTACGAGAATGCTGATGCTCTGGTGCTGATCACAACTGGGTGCTTTTTTTAGCTGAGTTTGTTGTTTACTAGGGAGTTTTCGCTTCGCAGTGAAGGAAACAATAGTAATTTTGGATTAGTTGAAGCTTAGTCCTCGAGAGCGCCCTAACGCACTGTGTAATGTGTCGGCCGCTGACGTGCGATGAGCGAGTTCGAATCCCGATAACATCAACGCCATCTAATGTTTATGTCGCGGCTTCTCTCCTCGGCGGGGTATTGGCAGAAAGCTTCTCGGCTCTCGCCGTTCCGAATCGGCATTAAAGTAGGTACAGGTACCGTTCACTTGTTTGAAAAAACGAATCGCATAACTTAATGAGACTTAGGACACTGTCAACGGTATGTTCGTGTTTCTTCGAAGAGTACAAGAAAAACTAGGCCTCAGAGTCTAGTAATATATGTAAACCCACGTTACGGACAACCGTTAGTAGTTTTGATTCTTATTCATTTAGAGCATTTTGCATAGAGCATAGAGACCAGAGTAGGTCTATTGTGCCTGCTAGCCAATTAGACGAGGAGTTTCTCTACTTTCTTAATAAAGCTGAGGATGTCCCTCCCTCCCTCAGGAGTCATGATTTCTCCAATGTCAATACCTTGATACTTGGCTTCTCAAAATCCTATGTTTGTACCGTTTAGGGAGACTGAGCAAGGTTGTATTTTCCTCCTTTTTGTAAACGGGAATAAGGTTGTCTCATTTGGGTTTATCGATAAAGCCTCTCTGCTACACCAGTCAGAGACAAATTGAAGCGCAAGTTGCATGCGTTCACATCAGAAATTTCGCTTTTACCTATAACAATAACTACAAGGTCATCGACGTATCGTTAACTTGCAGAGTTGGTCGTCGATGACTATCGACCAGGGAATGCTAAAAAAGGACTCCATCTTGTGGACACTCTTTAGCTGCCGATACTGTCACAGACTCCTCTCCGGATGTAGCTGATATAATACGGATCTCAAGCATCGCTCTAACCCAATGGTTAATGGGTTGGTTTACACCTCTCTGGGGCAGTGCAGTGGTGATTGGGTTTATCAAATGCCTCCTCAATATTGAGGAAGCCGCAAATTGCGATCTCTTTGCGTGTCAAACTACTTTCCACATGCGCAACCAAGAGATGCAGCGCATTCTCAATAGATCATTCTTTGCGATATGCATATTGATTTGAGGAATGTATCCCAAGTTGAAATAGCTTGACGTAAGAGTGGTGGTGCAAGAATGATATCTAGGCCTCTCTGGAGGATAATAGGAAAGACACCGTCTTTACCTGGAGCTTTGTAGAGTTTAAATGAACCAATTGACCATTTAACCCCTTCAGGCTGAAGAATCTACCAGAGAGGCTATTTGTTCTACTATCCATGTAATTTGTGACGCAAGTCTCTAAGGTTTCCCTGAGATTGACAGCGACGGGGCGACTAATATGCGAAGCAACCCAAGCCCATTTGTGTACTCCTGGGATAGGACTTTATAGAGAGTTGAGCTGCGGTTGGTAGTGAATCTACGCTTTGGCAATGCTTCCTCCAAGACCTTCTCTTGATTTTCTTCAATTCGGGATTGTATTTTGTTAGAGCAGATACAATCAGTCCAACTTTCGTTTTTGTTTAGCTCTGGTGTTGTTTCCTTGCAGTTTCGAGCCGTGCATTCCACCAGGGTACGCACCGGTTGGGTGTATCTATCTTGTGGTTCGTTTAATTGATAATCCGCTTCTTCAATGTTATCCGTCGATTGATGGATTTAAGAAGCGTGTCTTCCTTGGCATCAAGTTGAGCCTGGAAGAGAAACCGATTGGTTCTTTTGGGCTGATATCTATGGTCAGCTTCCCCAGCCTCACCAGTGATGTTGAATCTGATATGTTAGTGCACAGATAGTGAAGCTTCATTGGAGACGTGCCAGTCACAAATTATATTTGAGACAAATGGGCTACAGATTGTAATGTCAAGCACTATTTTGATACGTTGCTGTTGATTCCTTCCCCATTTAAAGCAGTTTTGATCAGGTTATCAAGGTGTTGTTTAAGGCCCTTTGATGTTCGGGAATGCACAGGTTATTTTATATTTTTGTCATGAGCTGAAACAGGCCGGTTTTCATTCATGTGTCTGCCCTATACTCATATGAGTGATAAAGCGGGAACGTGTTAAGAACTCTATCTGTTACGAAGATATCTGAATGTGTGTCACTTTTTTAATTTTCGCTAAACTCCGCTACACTTTCGATGGCTTTAAGCCGCCACGACTTAAACAAATCAACGGGCTGGGCATCGGTGTGAGAAGCTTTACATCTGCGTTCGCTCTAGTTTTACTCGCAACAGGTGACGAACGCGGGTTGTACCGAATACCTTAGCTAGAAGTAAGATATTTGTCTTAAAGTGCAGTAGGCCAATAATTGTGTCTGAGTCCTCAGCAGATAGACCCAACAAAAAAAATTCACCTTAACTGGAGCAAAAGATGAAAAAAATGACTGTCACTAATCACAAATTAGCTCCGTCTATTCCCCAACAGTCAACGTCTACTTGCTGACAAGGTCATGGCGTCGGTTTTATTGGAGATGGAAAGACAATCACCGTCGAGTATTTCATGAAATGATTGCAGCGTTTGGTTAATGAAATCATTTTTGGCGAATAAGAAAGTTGGTTTCACCATGCACCAATTCACATATTCGTTATCGCGATGATCGAAATCAATGAGTTAGAGTTCAAATGGATTTCTCACGCACCCTCCGATTATTTTTCCCCTCAATCCAACAGTGACGACGTGAAGTCTGTGGTTAATGGCTATTTTGACGATTGGTTATTCACTATAAACAGGTATTGAACTAGGAAATAAGAAATATTTGTAAAACTGGAAAGTGATTTGGTAAAGAAATAAATATTTTTTTTGGGGTTTCCTCGGTTAGGTTACGCACTTCTGGAGCTACCGACTTAAATGAACACTTTTAATCACTAAAAAAGTCAGCCTATAAGTTTATGGTTGTTTATATCTGAGTATATTCCAGTCTTCAATTGATTTTCTTTTTTCGTTAATAACCAAACTTTATACCTGAATGGATCAACTCCACTATTTTCACTTTAGTACAGTCAGCAGGTCAGTAGTTATAGCATGGCCACAAACCAAAAGCATGGTACATGCATTGACTATTATGAACTCGCTGCGCCATCTGCTCAACAGTAGCACAAGCACTCAGCTGTGGTTGTAGATCAAAGCACTCATTCGAAAAGCTCAAATCACTGGCCCAGCTCCATACAGCTCACATTACTCACTCCGATCTAACATCTCCCCGACCACTCAACTCAACTCAAGCATATCTGTCTAAAGACCATCGTCTTAGTAGCAACACCACAGATACACCAGCTGGCTGATACGACAGCGACACAAAACACCACAAGACAAAGAAGCAACAAAGCAAATATGCAAAATCGTGCAGGTAATTGCCTTCGGCCGCCTTTCGTAGCCCGGCTGCTCGGTCGAGCACTTTTCGAATTTATTATAATTAAACGCCGCATTCTAATTGCACGCTAGAACCGCAACTTCATACAAGTGTATTCGGGGTAGTCGTATCTCTGAATAATGGATGTTTACTTGTTTGCAGTTTTGTTTCGGTTGGCACTACAGTTGTTTTATGCTAGTGTGGTAGGACAGGGCAACGTGCGACGATGACGACTGGCATATCTCTCCGGCTGCCTTGACTTGGAGGGTTTAAATGAATCCCGATAAGAAGCACGTGCAATGACTTACTGCATCGCGTAGGCATTATCTCATGGTGGCTAATGCTGGAATCAGGGACATTATCGTGAAGATTTTGAATTAAGGCCTTACGGCAGGGCGAGTTATTTTATGAGTAGTAAAAGAAGAAGACTAGGTGAATCATCGGCCCCCATGAAGTGGGGGCTAAGTGAGTCATGCGTTGAAACTCTTAAGAAGGACAGAGCGTAGAAATGAGAGGCCGAGAACGTTAACAGCCGCATCGGATTCTGATATTGTTACACAAGTATGCCATCAAGGCGGAGTTCGTTTACGGCATTCAGGAGCGGTCATTAAGACTGTTTCCAATTAACTTATTATAATAAGTGGGATGGGAGCCAACAAAGGTCGTTAGTTGGTTGGGTGACTAACGAAGTTTATTTTAGAAAAGACTTTTTTATTTACATATAATTTGAAGCTCTTCCAACGAGCTGAATAATACAAGGGTTATTTCGTGGTGGTGTTCGACGGGAAAACCCATTATTTGGTATGAGGTTGCATTAAAGGATTATAATTACCTTTTATTATTTTTACATTTTGACCTTGTCCAACAGAAAGCAGTTTAGGCAAAAGGTTCTCTTAAAGCTTTGCTTAGTAGCTGGAAATGATCAATAGTAATAAAAAACAGATATGACATGCCGTATATGACATATGACTTCAAGAACATACAAGACATAATGAATCTTATTGTACCAATACAAATATAAACAGATCAATTGCTTTAAAAGAAGTTAAGACCGTCGTTACAACCGACAAAAAATGTCCATAACGGCAAGGAGGAAATATTCAATATTCTCTTTTGTCTTATTATTGATATCGTAAGATGTCGATTATGACCAACTCCGCAAATAAAGGGTGCACCTTATGGTTTAAATTTAAATTTAACATTTATCATTCTTTTGACAAGACCTTATATCACTCACTGGAAACTACACAAGAGAAGCTTCATGATGTACAGCTAAGAACTTTACGAAACGTTTCCACGATATTTCCAATGTTTTTGAAGTAAGTTTAGACTATTTCGAAAGTCATCGCAGCGATGATAAAAACTAAACAGTTCAATACGACGTGAAATTTAAAATGACACTCTTTGTTGGATGACTCTGTACTAAAAATCATAAATATTAATTCGTAGAGACCGCAAAAAAATACTACGAACGACCAATATATTCGAGGCGAGATGTGACCGTGTGATTCAAGGCAATAGAGTCCACGAACTGTATTTATCGAATAAGTGAAAAAAGAAACCCAAACGGTAGGATTACGTTACCATGTCAGATGAGACATATTTCGCGCTCTATGGCCCAGTAAAGAGCCAAAACAACATGAAGAGGCCTAGATCATGATCTAGGATCTAGATCATGGTTTTTTCTTGAACCCTATAAGCAGAAAAAAAAATCATCTTCTTTAGGACAAGGCAAGGGTGCAATGGCGATGGGAAAACTGTGTTATTTGGAGTACGATTTGTTCGGCCATTCCCCCTACCCTTCTGAATAGCACCCTCAGACTTGGTCTGGATCTGGTTCCAAACTTGAATAAATTTGTTTCTGGTAGGCGTAAAGAAATTGAGAGGACCGCATATGAATATCTTCGCAGTCTTTCAGGCTTTAATTTCAGAAACGAATACTAATGTCACATTCTTTCATTGTCAGGTCGAATTTGTCATTTGTCATCAAATTTAACATTCTTCGATGAATCACATTTTTAGATGGAAGGGGCCGTTAATAGTGAAAATTGTCGTATTTGAGGACTAGAAAAATCACACGAAATTCCAAAAAACGTCAATGCGTTTCAAAAAAAATGAATGTGTGTTGCGAATTATGGGCTGGCGGCATCACTGGCCCGAGACTGGGGAGGCCTTTACAGGGTATAGTTACCGCTAGGAACTTTGCCGATTGAGTCTCCCAAAAACTCTCTGAACGTTCGATACCGCCTGCACTGACAATAGAAAAAGACTGGAAATGTTGTCAAAAAGCCATCAAAGAAGCTGTCACTGATGTGCTGGGTTTTACCACACCACCCGACAAGTGCAGACAGGCCCATGCAGTCAAACAAGACGCCTACAAGGCAATGCTGCTTCGAAGAGCGAGAGCTGTTCATGAGCTCTACGAACAGAAAAGGAGGGAAGAGAACCGGCTCTCAGAAAGAAAAAGAAAGAGCATGAGAAGCACCCGGTCGACGAGATGCTACAACAAGAAAGAAAGCCGGAAGTTTTACCAGAAAATAAAACATTTACTTCAGACGAAAATGGACAACTAGTAGTAGAATCACAGTCGATGCTGAGAATTTGGAAGAATCATTTCTGCAGACTATTAAACGGCGACGAGGACCCAAATATCGATGTCAGGCAGAATACCCCACTAAATCTGGATGACGATAGACAAGAATTCCGTTCCCCCGACTCTGACGAAGTCAAGATAGCAATATCGAGACTTAAGTCGAACAAAGCTGCTGGAGCGGACGGACTTTGCGCCGAAATGCTTAAAGCAGCTGGGGGTGATGGAATCTCTCCCGATGAGTGGAATCTCAGTGCCCGATCCATAAGAAAGGAGACCCCTTTGACTGGGCCAACTATAGAGGGATAAGTCTCCTAAACATCGCCTACAAAATCTCCTCTGCCGTTTTCCGTGAACGCCTGAAACCGTTCGTCAACAACCTGATAGGTCCACATCAGTGTGGTTTCAGGCCAGGGAAGTCCACAGAAGTCAAGAAATGACGACCAAATCTTCACACTGCAGCAGATTCTGGAAAAGACACAAGAGATGCAGATCGACACTTACCACCTATTCGTCGACTTCAAGGTCGCATATGACAGCGTGCATAGAGACGAACTATACAAAGCCATGTCTAGTTTTGATATCCCTACCAAGCTCGTCAGATTGTGTAGGATGACGATGGAGAACTAACGCTGCTCCATCAAGGTCGACAACGAACTTACCGAGAATTTCAATGTCAAAAAAGGGTTTAGGCACAGTGATGCCCTGTCATGTGACTTTTTTAACTTAATACTCGAGAAGATCGTGCGAAACTCACAAATCAACACTAGAGGCACGATCTTCCAAAAGTGCGTTCAACTGCTGGCTTACGTGGGTGATATTGACGTGGCTTTTGCTGGCATAGAAGTGGAAGCGGCTAAAATGGGTCTAGTGGTAAATGAGGGCAAAACGAAGTACATGTTGTCATCATGAAATGACGCACAACATCGATGTGTCGGACAGAGCGTCACAATGGTCAGTATGAACTTCGAGGTAGTTAAGGACTTCGTCTACCTCCGCTCCGCAGTAAATAGCGACAACAACATCGGTACCGAGATCAAACGCAGAATCACTCTTGCCAAACGCTGTTTCTTTGGGCTCAAGAGGCAATTGAGTAATGGAGCCCTTTCTCGAAACACCAAGTTGGCTTTATAAAATACTCTAATCATCGCAGTCCTGCTCTATGATACAGAAGCATGGACAGTGTTAAAAGCAGATGAGGAAGCTCTTCGTCTTTTCGAAAGGAAAGTTCTGCTACGATCTTTGGTCCGGTTTGCGTTGATGGCATCCGGAGAAGGTTCAATTACGAACTATATGGGTCGTACGGCGGCATGTGTCTGGTTAAGCGTCTACGGATACAACGCTTAAGATGGCTAGGCCATGTAAAGCGTATGAACAACACAGCTCCGGCCCGAAGAATCTTTAAATCCGAGCTATTGGGACAACGCAACAGAGGACGCCCTCGACTCAAATGGCGCACACAAGTGGAAAAGAATCTCAACCAACTTGGTGTGCGAAACTGGAGAATGTTGGCAAGAGATCGCGCCGACTAGAGACGCTTGTTGGTTGAGGCCAAGCCCACACCGAGCTTCTTCAAAACATGTTGACCGACTATTTTATTCCGAAATTGAGTGAATAAGTTCTGGACATTCTCTAGTTTCAAGGATGACGATGAAGGATAAGGTCTGTGCCGATGACCCAGCGACAGATTAGGACCATAAACATAACATACCAAATGCGGCCGTTGACCCACTTATTGTTCGAAAAGTCATCAATAATTTTGGATAATCTCCAAAAACCAAAGTCATGGTCACATGATTGGCCAAACTTCATTAACATTGATTCCACTTCCCCATTAGCTTCTTACTCGGCCTTTTGTTTAGTGCCCATCTAACGCACCTGTTGTTATTTGTTTTAAGAACCTCAACTCGCGACCGATCTCAGCAATTGAACATTGGACGTACAAGCCTAAGAGGAATACTACCTTGAATTCTTCGCTTGTAAGATCCAAATTACATAAGCATTGAAGCAAAATGATAGCCCGATTTTTTATTCATTCCCTGATTGAGCTTTAGGACAACTGGAAATTGACATCGATTTTGTTAATTAAAAACTCATTTATTTTGGATGGAGCGCAATTTTCTATGGGCGGTTACGTTAGTAAGCAAAACTGTATTTGAGCCCCCCAAAAATTATACTTACGACAGTCATAGAGACGCAAATGTATACTCCATATGTGAATGTCCTAAGAACTCCTAAGATTTCTGCGGGATCTTAGAATCATCTCACCTTATAGGTTTTCGGTATAAGAGATCTCTCCATGTCACAGCGTTCACCTTTTGCTATCCGTTGCATCAGCAAAAGTCACAATTTAACCTTTTGCAATTGTAAGCTAGAAAGCCCACTATCCATTGCAGTTTTGGTTCTCCTAACCTATTCACACCTAACAATTTGTAATGTAATTAGCACACATGCTTCAAGTCACCTGTGAACTCAAATGACGGTTATCTTTCCTAAGCATGAACAAACAATATTGCGTCCGCATAACATTTTTCAAGGGCCAGCTATTCTTTGGATACGATTAGGCACTTTTTTGGATAGAGGAGCAAACCTGATCGGATGGTCCAGTGACGGGTAATTAATTTCTCGGCAGAGATTGACAAACAATAGTTTTGTTTAGATTTAAGACAAATTGTAGTGATAAAATGTAACATTTACAGGCTTCACTGAACATCAGGATTTTGAACTTCTTTATTCTGTCACTTATGCCCAAGTGCAAAATTGTTTTACACAGAAGCCTCATAAACCTATTTATTCCTTTTTTAGCGTTTTCGCAGTAAAGTTTAGCGCCTGTATTAATAGAATTCCAATTCATTACCATAAAGAAACCGAGTGCTTTCGTACAACACAAAACCGTATTTTTACAAGTTGCCCTGCATTTAAATTTCATCAGTATGCAACTGTCCCACCAAAACAACGTCCAAAGCATCACCTCACCGAGCTGCTTTCTCATTACCATGGGTGCATCTCAATTAAACCAAACCTACGCACCGAACGCCTCCTGGCAAAGTGACATCATTACGACTCTCACGTACCCCACTCGTACGTTTGTAACAATAACATTATTCCGAATGACCTTCGCGTCTGGAAAGAATTTCTATTTGCACGTTCCTCGCTTAAAGCTCCAAGACTCCGCTGTCATCTTGTCGTCGTGACAGCTCAGTCATCATCACATGTACTACCTACCAGTTGGTCTTTAAAGGTCTTTTACTTAATATTCATGAGTGTTTACAAATGCGTTGCCAGCTCTCGTGCAGCAGACCGCTGTCGTTGTCTTCCAGGAAAATAACTAAAAACAAAGAATCGACCAACAAAACTGTGGCGTTGTGCATTTGCATACGAACGCATGACTAGTGTGTGTCTTTACAAGCGTCGCTCAGTGTAGGAAAGTGTGTCTCCATCGAGCGTTCCATTAAAAAGGCAGAACAACAGTAATGAAAACAACTCAAGAGAATGACAAGAAGCGGTAGCAGAAGGAGAGCCTCCGCGAGTACTTGGCATTGTAGATTGCTGATGGACAACACGGTGGCACGGGTGTGTTTCGCTATAAAAGAGGTCTTTCAGTACAACGTGTGGACCCATTAAGAAGGCCATCGGGGTTAGCGCGTAACCGAGGAAACTTTGTAAGCAGCTGTTGGGTGTGAATATAAATGCCCACAGTTCATAGGCCATCGAGTGATGGGAGTTGCATGACAATAGTTGGAGAAGGAGGAAGCACTTAGACTATGTGTTATAGCAATCCATGACTGAAAAGATAAAACGGTGGCGAATTCGTAACCGAAGCTGAACTGAATGCCATGGAATCCCCAGTGAATGAACGACACGGATGAAGATCGAGAAATAAGTCTGTTTGGACTGAATACAATCCTTAGTAACACATTACCTTATTTGAATGGTTGCACTTATGCTTCTCTTTATTCAAAAAAGCCATGGTAGAAGAACATATGAATCAAGATTTTAGGCTGCTTGTGTACACCTTACCGCCTTTATGGTAGATCTACTGAGGCAACAGAAATAATTAGGCGGAACCCCACAATTGCGTCAGAGTTGCATGGTAGAGACGACATTATTGAACCATTTATGGGCTATCGGCGACACTTATAATCAATCATAATCCAGTCTGGCCATCCCGATTGAGGTTTGCGCGTAGGTGTAACCTCCGTTGTTGGTAGCTTTTTATTTAACATAATATCCGCTATCGCATATCAATCTACGCGCCTCGGCGAATATTTAAAAAAAAACTTAAAGACTCCTAACCAGAAACATGCTATGAATAAAATTAGGGTTCACAAATGGAAGAAGGGTTATAAAAAGGTTGGAAATGACGAGCACCATGGACGCCACAGCACATCGATAACCGATGTAAAGGTGGCCAAGTGTGCCACGAGTTTCTACAACATAGTCATATAATCAATAGAGACGTGCCATGACGTTCCAAAAAGAAATAAGTTTGGGGATAAAGAATTCATGGCTCTGCACCGCAATAAAGCTCAAGAGAATAGAATATTTTATATTCGCCCGACGCGGCTCCGTGTGACCTTTTTCTGTATCCCTTTAAATCAGCCTCAGAGGAGTGTTGTTTCGCAAGAAATAAAGGTAAATGAGTTTTAAGATGCGTCGAAGAGAGGGTTGAATGAAAGCCCAAAGGTCGAGTTCTACAAGTGTTTCGGAGATCGGAAGGAGCGAGGTGTTAAAATAAAATAAAATACTTTCAAAAACGTACAAATTACTGTTATTTTCTTAAATCACTCCCTTCCAGCTATAACTTACAAACTTCAGCGTTGCCAATATTCAATAATATTGGAATATTTCTAAACGGTTCCTGAGTGAATTTATCCTACATTAAATTAGGTCCGGAATTTCGACTTTCTTGTGCGGCCACATTAGTGGAGGGATTTGCTGATCCTATGTAACCGCGAGCACCCACTTGGCATATACGAGTAGCAGGATAAAATTTTATTGAGTTTTACCCTGCTCTTCTTGTGCAAACCAAAGAAAGGAATATTAGAAGTGTCCCAATGAAGGTTTGAGTTTCAAAACACTTTTTTCATGAAACTCATAGTTTGGCGGCGAATACATTTAAGCAGAGTGTCAAGAGCCGCTCTTTAATTCTAAGAATAGAAAAGAATGAGTCTGAACGAGTAAACGGACGAGCAGGGGCATCTAGTAAAAGTGTCGCGTCGTAAGTGAGTTTATAGAAAAACTGCATCCAAGTTTGTTGACCATTGACCCTTAACACAGACGACTTCATTCACCCCGTTTATACGATTGGTGGGAACGACTTGATTAAGTTTAATGTCAGAATTTTTCAATGCACAAGAATTAAAGATAGACTCCTGGAAGAAAGTGGTTCCCATATCTGGCTACTTTTTTTTGGCAGTTAAAATGACATAATAAAACTAATTAAAAAGCTGCATAAGGGTAACGTGTACTTCTTCGCGATGAAGGAATTATTTAAAACAACTCGTTTGTTTCGCAATGTTAAAATCCGCATTTATTAAATCATAATAATGCCGTTGATACTATACGGACGTAAAACCTGGTCTCAGACTAAGAAGGAAGCAAATATTTTAGGCCTATGAAAACAAGGTCTTAAGGAGAATCTCTGGTGAAAAACAGAACGAAAAAAAAGGGGAATGGATAAAACTATAATCAAGAAGATCAAGAACAATCAAGAATCAAGGCATTATCCGAGTAATCGCGATGATTACGACGGGCAGGACGCATAAAACGAATGGACAGTAGACGAACAGTCAAACGAATATTGAGTAAAAAAACCCGAAAAATACCATCAGCAGTGCCTTACATGGGGGACAATATAAGGATGGACTTAGAAGAAATGGAGCATAACAGCGAAACATGGAAGGAACAAACTGATGGCAGGGAAGCTTGAGAAAGGGTTGTCAACGAGGTTCTGAACTTCCAAGTTCCAAACGGCCGATAATAATTATAATTGTTTTGGATTCACAAGTAAGGTAATCATTTCAACTAAACACATGGGCGACGGGATGGTCTGTTATTCCTATCGATGTGGTTTCGGCCCAAATAACTCACGTTCTGAGGAAAAATTGGGAGATTCAAATCTACGCACTTAATTTAGCAAGATTGGGTAAAATGGTTATGCCTAAATTTCAGAATTTTTTTATGATAATTATGAAACCGGCTTAAATAAGCACTGAATTATCGACTTCTCTGTTATCGAAAACGGAAGAGATATGAATACTATTACAAATGGATGGAGGAGTCATACCACTTTTCGCAAAGCAAAATACTTTAAGCGAGTGAACCTTCGTCATTTTTATTCTCTTAGCGACAGAAAATGAGGGAAGTTCAATAACGAGCTCTATAGCAACATCGGCATCCCTGGCTTTTCTCTCTGAACAGTCAGATTAGCGCTGCACTAATCAAAATCGAACTATAACCGAGCGTACACCCCGCTGATTTTCTTAACTAGGAAAACCTAGTGAGATGGCTAAATCCTTTTGTCTTATCCGTCTGGTGTAATTTCTTTCGAAGTGGGAAAAATTCCTCGAACTCAGAGGCATACTCGAAAAATAAGGAGCATCCTTATAAATATGCGTACCGCACAGAACGCTCTACACCATCTAATTTGACATGTTAAGATCAGCTTACATTGAAAAGAGATGACCTTTGGTGCCTACGACTTGATTTTGCAGGAACGCCTATCATTCCACTAACCGTTGACTATGGGCAATGCTCGAAGACCGTAATAGCAAAAAACACACTTGGAAAAGTCTGAGTGATAGTAACAGGTGGTTTTTTTTAGAGGTTTGGTATTTTAAACTAGCAACACTCTTTCTACAGATTGTTAATGTGACAGTTGAAAATTGATTTGTGGTAAGTACGTTTTGCCATTTTACGAAGAATAGATTAACGCCAGAACAATGCATTAAAATTGTGCAAACTTATTTTGAAAACCATGGTTCGGTTCGCCAAACTTATCATGTGCTACGTCCATTGATGGATACACTAGTCTAGCGAAAGATAGTTATAAGAAAGTATGAAATAAAAATGAATTAAAAACTAACAAAAAAAAAAACTAACACCATTCTATGATCATTTGTTATTTGACTGATGCCTTAAAGAGGCTTTATCCATTAACTTAACTAAGGCTGTCTTATAAAGTTTCATAAGAAAACAGGGATTACATACTTGGCTAGTCTAAATAGTACAAACATTGGGTACTCAGATGAAATGAACAAACTAAAAAATCACCAAAGGCATAAGGTGCACAAGTAATACACTGTTTTTCACTAGATAGCGCTAGCAGTCAATGTTGGACAGAAATGTCGATTCAGAAACGCTATATTGCATGCTTCCTCGTCATTAAATTTGTGAATTTTCATCGGCGTCACATATAACCTTTAGTGCGTAAAAAGTTCAATTTTTAGGCCAAGAAGCACCATTAATGAAAAATTCGGCCTTCAATTCGAAAAATCTGCGGCTGAGGCGCGTCGAAGGGGTTTAAAAATATACGGGGAAGGCATCTTTACTAAAAGAACTTGTCACGAATGGTTTCAATGCTAGAAACATGATTTCGACGTCGAATAGGAGCAGCATTTCAGACCGGTGATGTAGCTTCAACACGAATTTAAAACATTGCTCAATATCTAAATCAAAGGCAACAGGAACTTGCAGATTCATCAAAACTCAACAATGATGAGTAGTCGATCGGCGTTATTTCACGAGCGAACTTTAGCCCCAGCGGCAAGAAAGGAAAGGTTTTCTGCATTATTTGGTAACCGGTGATGAAAGGCAATTCAAAGCATAAGAAATCATTGGGATGCCGTGGCCATGGATCAACATCGATAACAAAACGAAACATTTGGTGGGACCAGCACGGCATAGTGTATATTATGAGTTGTTGCTACGGAGTGAAATCATCACAGAAGCTCCCTATCGAATACAAATAATGCGTTTATGCCGAATACCGAACGACAAAAGACTACAAATATGAGAAGAGACACGATACACGCTCAAGACGTTTAAGCCTACCCGGAAACACTAGAAAAGTAATCTTCAGACATCATCCCTCGACCATTGACTATTTCAGCATGGCCTGGTGGTTGAGCACAATCTAAACACTGTCGATCTTTCCATTCGTAAATCGCCTCTAAAGACTTACGGTTTTCCAAACATGGACTTTCAAATTTTTCCGAAATTAAGCTCCAAATTGTGGAAAAACAAAATTTGGATATAATAGCCTTTTCGCCGGAGTTACAATAAACCTAAAGATTGGACCTTCACGTAATTTTTTTCTTGTTATATATCGCGATAGTTAGACTTATCATCAACTATGCCTTTATAGTATGGTAGGAAAAGGCAGACCAGACAACTATTGGATGATAACCAGACTACACAATCTACAAAGTTACATATGTCTAGGCATAACAGACGCCAGGCAAAATTGTCCAATGATAGCCCAAGAAGAACAGATTAGACTTACTCCACAGTGTAGTAAGATTTCTTGCTCGGAAGTCACCGACTATTGAGCCACATGTCTCGGACTACCGAACTTGGTAAGCACAGTATCTGATACCCTAAAACAAAGTACATTTTTCGTAATAAAGGTTGAAATATTAATACCAAACTATTTAACCAGTGAGAGAAAAGCTTTAAAGTTCCTAAAGTTCCTCCTAAACTGCAAAGTTTCTAAGCCGCTGTGACCATTCCTCAGTGGCTTCCAAGACGAGCCATACGACATCTATATATGCGCCAGCCAAATGAATTAAGACACAGTCAACTGAATCTTTCCTAAACCACGTGGCAACGTAAAAGATAAGACATGTTCTACTTAAACTACGTCCAGTCCAGAGGATTGGAATATGAATCACTTCTTAAACGCATATACCACGAATTTTAAATTTATCGTAATAGACAATTGGCCGACACAAATATACATTCCAAAGAGCAACAAAAGTTAATCTCAAAAGTTCGACGTAGCCTCATTCAAGCAAGAGACAATCAGACTCTTAAAAAAACATGCATGCACTCAATAAGAGCTTGAGCTACTTCAGAGCTTATTACCGGCCATTTACCCAATCAACACCTACGAGTTCTTAAGCAAACCCCCTACCGTGAGATGCAATTGTAACGTATGGTATCCGCACATTCCGCTGCATTATGATCTCAGCGACTGATTAATACTTCCTCCCACCGAGTGCAGGTGTGCCATGCCGCCGGGAATTTGTTTTACTGATTTGCCAATTGATTTACAACCATTACTACAGCTCTATTGATTAAAGTACAGAAGAAATAGACGCAATGCAAAGTCTTTTATCTGACAATCCTGGTCCATGAACACCATACGCGAACAAAGATCAACTAATGCCTTGAGTGTTGAATTTATGCTTTCAGGTCTGTCCGCCTTAAGAGGGGTTTTTAACCTTCTCCTGTTCCACAGGTTTATCTCGTAAAATTCCATTCATCTGCTATAAATTAGAGAAGTCGATCGTTCGCAAGGTATCGGTGGCGTATTTCCTGCCACTGACGTCACCATCATCATCACTCGCATGACCTTAACCCATACGATCGGGCGCGCTTTGTGTGTTGTGCGAATCTACTCGAAGGTGCGGTCCATTTGGCTCATTTGCTCAACGGGTAACAGCGACGCGATCGAGGGTGATTAAGTTCTACTTGTATCTCAGGTATGGTGAGTTTACGATTATGTTAAGCGAGCATTCACCTGCCATTTGCCAAGGGGAGACCCATCATGTAAGCTGCGTGGAATGGGGGTTGAGCCAAAGTGTTATGTTATTGAAGAGAATAAAGTGTTTGGTTAGGAGTTTTGCGGATGGCTGTCGTTTGGCGCGACCTGCAAAAGTGAATTATTGCCCTGTGAACTTCCGTCATGTTTATGTGCCCATTGGAGCAGCCACAAGATGTGGAATGGATTGTGGTTATCTTCTGGGTTTCGATGTGCGCTTCACCAGCTACTCGTCGTTCTCGGGTTAAATAGAAGGAAATGGAAAATGTCAACTTCACTAAGTGGTTACGTTTTGTGGAAAACTTTAAAGACCAATGGCAACCAATTAAATGTGAGTTAATGATATTCATTCGTTTGATGATGACCTATGATAAAATGTTAATGGTCTTCGGCAGATGGATGATTTCTGAGCAACTGTTAAAACTGTCGCTTAGGGCACTGGGGGCTTGGGAAGAAAAGGGTTCTCAGTAGCCATGTCAAAAAACCATTAAGTCTAAAGGTAAGAAAATAAACTTATAGTTTAAGCGATTCCCAGATGTAGAGGGATGCAATTAACATCTTATCTAGTTGTAATGTTAGGCATCACATACAACGAAGTTCGTACGAGGTTTTCCAAACGCAAACCCATGCTTTCACTGCAGTATACTAAACCAAAAAAAAAATAAATAGACTTTGGCGCCTATATCTGATCAGGCAACTATCAGGCGGTCAAAGCCTGGATGTCGAACACGACATATAGAGTAAACGATTCGCCGGCTGAGCTCAACGGAATCCATTGAAAACTCTCAGAAGAGTGAGAGTCCCTTTTTGTAAAAGCTACCATTAGGGTTGTTGAGAATTTTGCAGCAAAGCAAAGCTTTTTGGAGCATAGAAACGATTATGGGTGTTAAGATTTTTAATATTATTGTTGAATAGAAAGACGAAAAAATTCTCCAATGATGGCGACAGTATTGCGAGGAACTTCTGAACGAACAGTTTCCCCGAGTGTACTTTCCAAGAGCCGCCCCAAATCATGCCGAAATATCCGACATCACAGTCGAAGAAGTTCGGTACGCGGTTAAAAACTCCAAGAAAAGAAAAGCTGTTGGGCCCGACGGGATACCCTCTGAGTTCTGGAAAAAGATGGGAGACATTGGGTCAAGATGGCTCATGGTTCTTATCTCCAAACTTATGAGAGGCGACACTATGCATAATCAATGGAGGGAAAGCTATTTTCTTCCTTTGCACAAAGGAAAAGGTGATACGCGAAATTGTGATAACTACCGTTCTGTCAAGCTGATGTCGCACACCATGAAGATCGTTGAACGGGTATTAGATAGTCGACTGCGGAAAATAATACGACTATCTGATGACCAGTGCGGGTTTGTCTCGGGTAAATCAACAACAGATGCAAAAGTATAAGGGTCATGATGGAAAAGCATCGTGATTCGTCAAAGGACTTGCATATGGTGTTGGTTGATTTCGAGAAGGCTTTTGACCGGCAACCAAGAGATCTTTTATGGGTAGCGCTAAGACAAAAAGGAGTTCCAGAAACCTACGTGCGAGTGATCATGGACATGTACAATAGAGCAACGACAAGAGTAAGATGCACCGCAGGAGCCACCGAAGAGTTCGCAATCAAAGTCGGTGTACACCAAGGGAGCGTCCTCAGCCCACTGCTCTTTATAGCAGTCCTTGATTGCTTGCTTGAAGGAAAAGTGACGGACCCCAATGTGCACCAGCTATTCTTTGCTGGCGATGGAGCCATTATAAGTGATGATCAGGCGTCCCTACAACGAGCACTTGATGTGTGGGTGGACATTTTTGAGGGACTCGGGTATCGTATTAGTTCAAAGAAGGCAGAGTATCTGTGCTGCCCGTTCTCTGACCCTCATCAGCCTATTCCAGACATTTACTTGAATGGAAGAGTGCTTCCCAAGTGTGAAAAGTTTAAATATCTGGGATCTATGATTAATAGAGAAGCAACTTGTGATGACGACATCAAACATCGCGTAAGCGTAGGGTGGATGAAGTGGCGGGAAAACTCCGCCATCTTCTGTGATCGAAAAATGTCCCCTAAGCTGAAAGGAAGGCTCTACACTTCAGTTGTACGTCCGGCGCTCACATACGGTTCACAATGCTGGACAATGCACAAAAAGTATGAGAACAAATTAACGGCAGCTGAGATGAAGATGCTTCGCATGACAGCGGGAGTAACAAAGCGTGACAGAATTAGAAGTTCAAAGATCCGAGGAAGCCTCCACGTAAAAGAAACCATCACAAGAAAGATAGAGCGCGACCGACTCAGTTGGTATTGCCATGTTCAAAGGAGAGATCCTTTGAACCCCGTCCAAAAGGCGATATCAATCAGCGTTCCAATTTCAACACGCAAAAAAGGCAGGCCGAAAAACAATTGGTGCAAACAAATGCAAAAACACCAGCATTTGATTGGCCTCAGCGATGAAGTAATCCCAAACCGGGAAGCCTGCCGCTACTTTCTGAGGTCAAACCGGCGGACCCCACAAGCGGACCAGTAGGAATGCAGTTAAGTGGGAAGGTTATGGTCCTACACTTCTGACCATAACGACGCCGGAAAAAAGGAAAAGAAGAAGATTGTTGAATAGAAATTGAATCATTTTTTGAAACGGTGAAACTTTCCAATGCAATAAATATATCCAGATTTCAAAGGCTTTTTTCCCGCGAAAGCATTTTATTTCAGTGTAGTTCTAGACGTCACATCCAAAAAAAAATTTGCTTTTTTTGAGATGATTTATTTTTTTTTTTTAATCGTGCAGGTTTAAGAGTTACACTCCTGTGATGTTTGTTACACAACCTGGACGGGGTGCAGATGGTTTGTGTCGAAGATGCTCGTTCACTACTCTCCGGGGGTGGTTGTCTTAGATATGACTCGAGAGATTCGACTGAATTCGTCGTATTGGTTGTAGTTGACAGTAACCCTTTTGTCATTAAGGTGTTACATTGGACATGCAAACACAGGGTGTGAATTTTTGAAATGATCATATACTGCGAGTGTTATGCCTTTGTCAGTTTTTTTTTGATCATCTCTCAATTTTGCCGTATAGGAATTGTTCTTGGCTATGGACAGACTTGAATTACAGACCTTTCGCTCAACAGTCGGCCACCCTCATAATGTAGATTCTGGGATGTATGAAGCGCATACGGGATGTGAGTGAAAACTGTATGTATATTGAAAGAGGAGAGTTCTTGATAACACAGTTAATATCATTAATAGTTAAGATAAATATCTGTGGGGCGAGGTGGCTCTCTTGGAGGCTCCTGAACTGGGAGACGGGATAAGAGAGAGTACGATTATCGAGTAGGGTTTAATCCATAGGATGAAACCAAGAGCAGTAAATTTAAAAATTATAATTTGATGCGAAATTTTGTCAAAGTCCTTGCAGAGGTTTGTCGCAAAAATGATTACGTCTTTGGTATCCTTAAATGCCCAAAGGAATTGTGAGACAAATTTACCTAAGTTAGTGGTAATCGTTCGACCTCTTAGGAATTTATTTTGATTTGGAGAAAAGATGGGTTGCAGTGAAAGAATATTGTATTGTAGATAACACTAAGAGTGTTTAGCAATGGAGTGATGGTTCGACCTTCTTTTGTAAAATGGGATGATGTTAGCATTTTTGCCAAAATGGGTAAAGAGTGCCTGTATAATGGAACTTAGAAATAAGACCATGAGGGATGGAATCAGATGGTTGGCACATTGTTTTTTAACTACGAGTATAGCATGGTAGCAACAAGGGCCGATAATCAGAATTTACAGTCATGGACACATAAATAGCATAAACCAAAATAAAAATGTTCGAAAATACAAAAAAGAATGTTTAAATCCGTAAATTAAAAACGAAATTAACGAGGAATTTAGTCTTAATGTATCAATTAATAAAGCTCAGTTATTTGGACTAATAAGTTTAGTTACGGTCAAAATAATAGTAGTGGAGGCTAAAACAAAATGTATAAGGGTTCTAAAATCGTTTTATATGGCGGATAGGGTTCTCGTCTTTATGTCAAAAGGCTTCCAAAAACAGAGTTCAATCCTCAGTATAGAGCAAAGATTATGAAACATGGAGGATCCAGCATTATGGTTTGGACATACTTTTTTTATGGTCCCATCTACCGTATCAAACAAATAATGGCTCAACATCTCGTCGAAAGCTTGGAGGAAGTCATGCTGGCATATGCTGAGGAGGAAATGCAACTGATATGGATCTTTCAGCAAGACAATGACCCGAATCAAACTAGCAAACTTGCCAAGCAGTAGTTTCTTGGTAATAGGGTGAATGTAATGGAATGGCCCGCACAATCCCCAGATCTCAACTTGATTGAGAACCTTTGCTGTGACGTTAAGAAGGCTGTTGCTTGTTGGCATCCAACTAAAAACAATGACCTTTGGGCAGCTGTGCAGCAATCCTTGATGCCGATATCAGTCGAAAGGTGTCAAAACCTGGTCAACCAATAAAGGTCGTGCTAATAAATAATATAATTTAAGGCAAAAAAGATGACTTTTTGTCATGATTAAAATTTTAAACTAAATTTGCATTTTTGATATATTTCAAGATCGATGTTTGGCGCACCACTATTTTTTGCCCGCCATTTTTGATTACATTTGGATATTTTTAAAATTATTAATCTTAAATTTCAATGTTAAATTTTAAGTTTAAATTTTTTTCTAAAATAATAGTTTGAAAACCATGAATTTCGAAAAAAAATTATATTTGGATATACAAAGTGAATTGGAATTGAGCCAGATGGCAGAACAATTGCCCACCATCCACCGACAAAGGGCCAAGCTTTGAATCCAAGATATATGTATGTACTCACAAAACAATTAAGCCATGGCAAAAATATAGGGGTTCATTTTCCTGGCATGAAGTAGGGCTACTTGAAATATAAGGGGAAAAATTGACAAATTTCAGTATTTAGATTTAAAAAAATCGATGGAGACCTACATATGTTTGCCATGCCATAAATTCATGGCAGTTAACTGGATAATGATGGAGGATAACGATCCAAAGCAGTTCGCGAAAATATAATAGTAAAAGATTGATTTGCCCAATTTTTTGTTTAGGATTAGCCAGCACAGAGTCCCGATCTTAACCCAATTGAACATTTTTTGCATGACGTTAAAGTAAAAATTGGGCAACAAAACTTTAAAAATAAAGATGAACTAATGAACTATGAAGGCATATCCCGAAGATGTCAGTTTGTTGACGCTATAGGTTTCAGTTCATTGTTGTATTTGAAATATTACAATTGTGCTATTTATGTGTCCATGGCTGTACATCATGAGATATTGTCCCTACGTCTAGTGATTCTTAACAAAGGGGTCCACCACTTAAGAAATTAAGTGGCTCCAATCAATACAAAATGTCATTACCATGATTTTTAACGGTTTGAAAGTACACCAAACGACGAGAATTCCCATCCAAACTAGTATAATTATTTTGTAACACCCTTCTATATAGGCCACAAATACGAATTGTTCACTCGGAAATTGAGCAGAATCTCAATCAAATTTGTTAAGTGAAAGACGATCTTTCATATGAAACGATGCGCCATACAGATTTCCTAGTATTCATTCTTGACTGTAAAAAAGATAATTTCTGAGGTTTAGTATCGTTTCAAATGACTTTTTATCCTTAATTATTTCGCTTGTCTTCATTGCATCTTTTACCCATTATCGCTTTTTTTGTCCTCAAGTTTCAATGGCTTTGGACAGCTATACAGTACATTGTTGAATGCGACCATTAATTAAAAAGCAGCGACAGGGGTTAAAGTCTCACTAAAACCTTTATAGAAGGTCTTAATAGGCATGACAGGATTGCTCCTACCAATCGCTGTTTCTTTTGGCCTTCACGAGAAAAACCAGGATGACTTTATGTAAATTCATCATCATCGCCTTTATAGAGGGAGAAGGTTTTGTCCAATCTGAGAAAAAAATTCTCCGTGTGATCGTCATTCCTGTTTGTGAATGTGAGATTCAATCCCACTTGTACCGATAAAGACTAACAGAATGTGTGTCACAGTTCCAGCCCAAAAAGCCCTAGATCGAAGGAACATTCAAAGAACAATCGTAATTGGGTTAGATTATTGGAATGAGACCTCAACTAACTTCGAATATTGGAACTGTAACAAACTGTTCTGGCTTCTTACGAGAGTTTCCTGGTCTTCAGTTATCGTAACAACTAATTCAAGTCATTCTGTTGATATATTGCATATTATCAGAAACACTAACATTTTCGATTTTGTCCAGCGTATGCTAATTTGCTCATCTGGCTTACACAGAGTTTCTATATTTTCCAATCCTATCACAAAATTTCTGGAATAAATTTCATGAATGTGCACAAGAACCCTCTTTAAAAGGAAAACAATACTGTTGCAAATGGCAAGAGGCGTGCGAATCCGTACACGGAGTTGGAATGCAAAACAACATTGGCGTAACCTGTGGAATGGTATGACGAAAATATATGGCTTTCAAGAAAAAATCCTAGCATACCGCCTATAGGAGTCTTTCCTCCGTTAAATATTATAGAGAGAAAAGGAAAGGGAAAACATACACATTTGCCAAGGACCCAAATTATGATAATCGTATTGGGCCCCACCACCATCTGAGAAATCGTTTCATTTTTATTTTGATAAAAAGGCGTGTTACGCGGCTTGATTTTTCCTGCGGAAGAAGACACGTGAAGAAAACAGATGCAAGACATTGAAAGACTTCAGTTAGCAAATGTGAACAGCGTGGGAGGTAATCCAGCGAGGAGTGTCACCTTAAATCAATAGCAAAAGGAAACATTATTAAGAAGACTAGCGATGTTTTTATTGAAATTTTAAGTAAAAGCTCTGAGGTTTGTGTTCAGTACTTGCCAAATAATCGTGTTATCCCTGCTTACAAAAGGTCATGATTAGTCAACACATTTTAACATACCTATGACTGTATTTCGGGAATAACAGGTCTGAAGGCTTCTTTTAGTTCTCGAATGGTTGTTGCGTAGTTGCGTTGTGGCTTATTTTTTTGCTTCAACATTACCCGAAACCAAAATGTCAAATGGCGTTAAATCGGGAAATGAAAATGAAAATGAAATCAAATTTCCCGAGATAAAGTTCATCATAATCCCTTTACTAGTAATAAAATAAAATGCACATGAACAGTATAATAATAATTTTAAAATCGCCACATGGAATGCTAATGGACGTCAGCAATATTACTTAGAACTGAAACAGTCCATAAAGGACAACGAATTACAATAGAAGTTGCACTGAAAACTTCAGGCTACAACATCTTCGATTCAAGTCACCCTGACCGAACAGCACATGGGGTAGTGCAATAATTATCATAAACAAATTAAATACCTCGAATTCCAAAGTTATTGTACTGACCCCATACAATCGAAGTCAATCCAACTAGAATATAATCATGGAAAATGGACAATCTCGACCCTGTACCGTCCTCCTAAACAAAAAAAATTCCAACTCAACAATAGTTATGATCACTACACAAATACATTGGGACGCAGATTCATACCAGCAGCTGACTTCAACGCAAAACACACCGACTGGGGTTCAAGATTAACTAACAAGGAGAAAAATTTACTGAACGCTATCGAAAAATTGCAAGAAGATTCCTGACTTCATTGACTCGTGTATAACAAACATCAGGCATGCCCTCATAAAAATCAAATTCAGCCTCGATCTTTCTTCTGACCATTCTCCAATATTGCTCGACTGTAACTCACCCTATCAATATACCAAAAACTTTTTAAATGTATAATACATAGCAAAAGGAACTGGAATGCATTTCGCAATCAGTGCAAATTTTCTGACTAATATTCCTCTCAAATGCGACCAGGACTTCGAAAAAAAATAATACACTTTAACGACAAGATTACTGAAGGAGCCTTCAAATTAATACTCATAATGTTGCCTAAATCTCAAGGCATCTTTACACCACCAATCATAAGAAACCAGATATGAGAAAGCAGAAAAAACGGAAATAATGGAAGAAACCAGGTCACCTCTATCCATCATCCACCAAAAAACAAAAAAAAAAAAAACAGATTGTACCTGGGCTCGGAAAAATCGCGTCAAAGCTACTGCTCTAGCAAATTACTTTAAGAAAACATTCATACAACGATTCAGACAGTGCTCAGTTACGATATCTCCCCTATAATAGAACTAATGATACTTAAACTAAAAAAGTGAATACAAAGGAAATAAAGAACATGATAACTAAAATGGACCACAAGAAATCATCAGGCTATGACCTTCCTACGGGAAAACTGCTTTAAGAACAGCCCAATGTAGCAATCGTATAGCTACGTAACACTTCCAACGCTATAATAAGAATCAAAATCTTAACACCTGAGACACCTGATTATCAGTTCAGATTCAGAAGACAACACACAACAAAATATCAACAGACCTAGATGAAAAGAGTTTTTGCGTGGCAACTTTTGTGGACGTGGCAAAAGCGTTTGATAAGATTTGGCATGCTGGCCAAATCGTAGGCTCGAGAAACTACTCCCAAAAGGCTTCTTCCTTTTAATCAAAAGCTACCTAATAGACATTTAGCTACTGATAGACATTTCTACGTAAGATTCAACGAAGAATCCTCAGACTTATACGCAACTAATGCCGGAGTCCCGCAAGGCAGCGTCTTAAGACCACTACTTTACACGTTACAGCTGGCATTCCTCCTCAGAGTATTCTCTATAATTTCAACGTAAGCTGACGACACGGTTATCCTCAATTCGGACAAGAGCCTTCACACTTCAACATTTCAATTTCAAGAATATGTATCCTGAAGAAGCAATAGTATGGTTCAATATATGGAACATAAAAATAAATGGTGTTAAGTCAGTGCAAGTAATTTTCACAACCAAGACAATGTTCACATAAATACCGTTGAATATTATTGTAACAATAAACCCATCCTAAGAAGCCATGTAGCAAAATACTAAGGAACATTTGGAATAGTTGAACTTCAAATTGGCATTGAAATATCGTATTGAACAGGAAAGCAATCATATAAAAGCAAAATTCAAACAACACTGGCTTTTGGGTAAGTTTAATTTAATCGCATACCAAAGCTGATATCACGATGCTGAAACTAAAGGAAGACGGCGACTTAAAAAAAGACAATCAAGTGACCTAATTAGCTAAATTTAAACATTCAAATCTTTAAATCTGTCGTGATGTGCCGAATATATCTATATTTTCCGAAGTGAGCATTTTTCACATAAGAATAGGAAAAAAAAATTATGAAAACAGTGGGTTAAGTAGCTATCGATAATTTGAAATTTGAGTGACGAACTTTCCTTCCCGAAAGTTTAAGGAAAAAGTGTAATTTTATCCTAGCTGCTCTGAAGGACAAAAAATGAATATTTGTACAGCCTCCAATTTTAGAATGATTGTATAGCTTGAGATATAACAGAGTACGAATACAAGTAAGTATATTCTGAAGACATTTCATCTCAGTCCCATTTTAGACTCTGCAGACCTCTTTTTCCCTATATGACTCTGATATCATTTGAAAAAATCTACTTCAGACCATGATAACTGCTTTTCGTCATGTCTCAATGACAAAGTTAAGAAGCTCGTTAGCGTTATAATTCCACATCTACTCCGCGACAATTTCATCTTTTGTTTATCAATCCATTAAAACAACAACCGCCACTTGAAGAAATTACAGCTTAACAGCTGCACTTAACCCATTTCGCTCGCACCGCGTTAACGCAACATTTGCATTAGTCTTCCTGCCCCACTTTCCACGTCACCACAATTAAATCTAGAGTAGCTATAAACGCAATCATTAAAGACCAGTTGAATGAAGGACCGTAAATGCAAATGTAAACTGGTAATCTTTAACTATGTCACTATGCCGTGGTGGCTCATTCGAAAACTGTGTATCTGTACCACAGCAACCCGTCAGATGGTATCAACATGCTCCAGAAGCAACCACTTACGGATACGTATACTTTCCTGCTTTCCTACCATTATTATTAAAGTCGTTCGCATTTACATACATAATTAAGTCAAGTAACAAAAATGAAGTCAAACTAGGATTTGGATCCTTCAAGTTACGAGCCTAAGCCTCGTAAACACTTAATTGCCTCGACGACCCCTCGCTGATACATTTCCTTATCTAGAGCCGCGTAATATTCATTCGTTCCAAAATACCAGGAACTGGTACTATTAGACCAAAAACATGTTTATATCTGTATGTGGGTTGTCAGAGGGCAACCACCCCATGCTGTGTGATGATGACGTTATCCCCGATTAGTTGTGCCATTCGATCGCGTTCTCGTAGGTGAGATGCATCCAATCACACACAAATCCCAAACGCCAATCGACCAAGTAAGCAACTGAGGTCAACCCAGAGTATAGAGGATGGAATCTGGCACAGATTTCCTCATTCGTCGAATCGGTTTCCGTGCGATAGTGCGCGGCGCGCGGTAAATAGAACTGCTATTGAACGGACACTTATTTATTGTTATGGTTGTTTTGATAAGGCTAATTATAGACGGGGTGGTGCATGGGCTCTCATTGCGGTGCAGTGCCGCCTGCGATCGTTTGTGCGCAGTGAGCTTAGATTCGAAATTATGGTGCTTACCTAGAAAGAGAAGAAAAGAAATAAAAGCGATAAGTAAATTGTTTATAAAACAAATGAAAAATGATTATTAAAGCGATAAATTAAAGGCGTGCGACTTCGTCACGTCTGGGCCTAGTTGATTAACGTATTTGATAGGGAGTAAGGCTTTTCAAGATTTAAATTGAAAGAACCAAATGCTCGAGAGCTTTTCAGGAAATGCAGTTCTAGTTACAAGTTACTAGTTACAAACATAGTTTATTGATTTACATTGTTGGCAATATTAATTCCAAATACAAAAAAATTAAATAAAAATTTAGAATTAAACAATTAAATACAAGATTTTCTTTTTTGGTTATCGTGAGGAACTTAGATACATTTCTTTTACTCAAAAGTTATTGTTTGGGTAGGTATCGAAGCTCTCCTGGGAGTTCATTAAGGATCATCGGTTAAAAGTTCTTCGGCCATACTCGTTCCAGAACCTCGGGACTTCATACAACAGCTCCTTCTGGTGCTTACCGTCTGCTGTGTCTGTATTCTGTATGTGGCATCGTTGCCGAAGTTTGCCAGGATTTCCAATTCATATATTTGTGTGATATTGAGCATATCTGTTATCTGGTTTCTCTGGTGCTGCTCAGCGTTACTACGTCCTGCTCTTCGTATTATTTTTTGTAGCCTATTTTGAATGTTTTGAAGCGAATGCATTTGCGGTGCTCTTCCCCACGCTAATACACCGTACTTTAGATGCGATTCGACTAATCCGTGGTAGCACTGTTTACGAGTAAGTACTTCTGGTGTACAAATGTTACTTAGGTGGAATAGCGCGTAAGCCGATTGGCGCAAATTCTTCTTCAATGTGTCAATGTGGTGGCTCCATTTGCAGTTATAATCAACTGCAAGTCCTAAGTATTGTATTTATATGTGTCACTTGTCGATATATCTGGAGCAGTCATCATCTTCTTTTATACTACCGCCACATCCATTTTTATGCAGGCAATCTACATTTTTATCTTTAATTTTGTTTTTGGGATATGGGGCGGGCGAATGTGCATTACCTTAGTCATAAGTGCGTTCATAATTAAGCCATGGTCGTGACACTAAGCTGTGACTCTATTTAGGTATAATTGCATTAATTTTGCAGCTTCTTTAGCGCTCCTATGGCTAACTACTATCGTCGTGTCGTCCGTATAACCCGTACTATATTTTAACGCTGACAGTAGATCATTTACATATGTAATAAAAAGAAGTGGTCCTAACTTTGAACCCTGCGGTACACCGTATGCAACATTTTTTTCTTCGCTAACATGATCACATATTTTAACCTTGAAAATTATGTTACTTAGATAGTTTCCAAACAATGATAGTATGTGGCCACGTACACCAATCTTAAGATTTGTCGGTGGCTTAGTGTGTCGAACGCCTTCTTAAAGTCGACGAATAAAGCTACTACACTCTGGCTTTTGTCCACGATTTGGTATACATTATACGCAAAGTCTCCTTATAATCTATTTATACTTCTACCTTTGCGGAAGCCAAAATTATTTTTATTCAGTAAGTTATATTTTTCAACAAATTCATAGAGTCTCCTTGCTTGTACTTCTTCTAAAGCCTTGTCGACAGCTGGTAAGATTAAGATTTGTCTGTAGTTCAAGATATCGTTTTTTTCCGCTTTTGCGGATCGGTCGAATTATTGAGATCTTCAGTGTTCGACCGAATCACCGAATTAACATAGGATCATTTTGACGTTCCCTGTACATTGAAGTGCTTAACCCTCTGTCTCCAGAGGCAATATACCAAGTGACTCTGATTTTACCTTTGCCGCACTTATGGATAGTGGAGAAACTGCTGCAACAGCCTTACATCTGGAGTGTAATGAATTTGAATTTGTCCTTCTGGCATTCAATGATCGGACTAGGTGGCAAAGCTTTTCGTGCACGTTGGAGTTTAACGTATTATTGGTAAGCAAAAAGCCCAACATTTGTAAAAATAGAGAAAGAGAATGTATAGGTCTTAAAAGTAATTTCGTAGAGATTGAGCACAGCTTTAAGGTTTGTATTTATTGAAATATGTGTCAACAAGTCCGTAACGAAGTTGGGAGTGGTCGTGGTGCAACGGTAATCATCACCGACTGTTGAGGCGAAGGTCTGTAGATCAAGTCCGTCCATTGTCAGGAACAATTCCTATAAGGAAAAACTGTGCAACAACATCAGCTGTGAATGAGAGATCATCAAAAAAGTACTGACGAAGGCATAACACTCGCAGTATTTGATAACTTCAAAATTCATACTTTGTGTGTCCATTTCCAATATAACACCTTAATCACATGGAATCAAAAAAAAAAAGTTACTGAAAACTACAACCAACGCGACAAATTTAGTCAAATCTCTCAAACTAACTAGGACAACCACCCCCCAGACTAGTGAACGAATATCTTCGACGCAAACCATCTACACCCCGTCCAGGTTATGTAACAAACACCATAAGAGCGTAGGCTCTTAAACCCGCACGAACATATAAAAAAAAAAAAACAGTACGGTGCCACCACACACACACAGCTCGAGCCGCTATAGACATTTTTAAAGTACCGGGGACGGTACATAATGCCACCTATTCGATTGATCCAGATTTATTTCTTTGGATTTATTGGAGTCATGAGTTTATCAGAACACCGAATCTAAGAGCTCTTGCACAGGATCTCCCACAAGAATGAGAGATCGTGAGGTCCGCTCAAAGTTGTGGCCTCAACAATGGCATCCGAACACTTCGTTGAAATTACGAAAATTAATTGAAAAAAAATTAAGGACCAAATAAACATTTGAAATTGTTGGGCCATCCTATAATAGAGCTAGGATGCATTCGAACAAATTTGTTTTTGTTTTGTAGCTGCTATGGTGGGGTTTAATTCAGCAAAGTACGGTGTTCTATATTAAAGAACTCTAGGACACCCATTTAAATACTGTTTCAATGCGCTTTAGTAGAATATTTATAACTTTAGCATTTTCGAACTCATTTGCATATTATCTCCCACTAAACTTCAGCACTCTTACTTACCAACTTCCCTTTTAATCAAGAAAACATTTTATGTCCCACGACACCATAATGTCCAGCTCGACGAAAAACCACAAAAAAATATTACTTGCCTCCTATCATAAAAATAAACTATCAACTGCCATAAGCGAGGGAGAGCCAAACGCAAAAAACAAACATCGCTATGCCGCTCTCAACGAATTTCAATTATCAACGGCAACTATTTCATATTCAGCTCACTTCGAACGATCCAGCGTCAAGTGTTGCCGACAAAGCTAAAGCAAAACATAAACGCCAACGTTAACGTCTCGAATAACTTTTCAATAAACATTGCAAAATTCACAGTCAACCCTGCATTCTATGGCGCTTCACTATGTCTCAGCTCGATACTTAAAATTGCATGCAGATACTTTCAAAGGCAGAAAACATCCTATCGAGCTGTAAAGTTTACCTCGACGGTGCTAAATCACTCAAACTGTTTACAAGCCTTTGAGGGAATTATAAAAAAAGAGAATTCAAAGCCGACTACCTAAAAACAAACTTCTCAGACCAATTGAACGAAAGCTTTCAGAATAAATAGTTTCCCCTTGGACGCAGGGTATATCTGCTGTTTTCGGAAACTCTGCCGCCCAACTCACCTGCTGGCTTTCAATTAAGCCTCATCCAACGGAGCAATTTACTTCCAACGGTTCAAGAGAAATAAAAAACAACACAAAGATACTCTACAGTCAAAAAGATACAAACTCATTCGAACTGATTTAATGGTGCTTTCGAGTTGATAGCGAGGAATTAACCTAATGGACAGCGCAGCAAACAGGGTATTATCTGCAGTGAAAATAACAAAAATTGTATCGAAAGAAGAAAAGCACCAGAAAAAAGTTGAAAAACGTTTGTACCCAAAATAAACAAAAGAAGTAAACAACAAGAAACAAGAGCGCAAGGGGAGCTGTACCAAGAGCCACGAGGAAACGAAGCAATTAAAAACGAAAACGAAACAAAATCCGTAGCGACGACCTACTTTGAATCCGTTTTGTTTTTTTGTTTTCGGTTGTTTTTGGTAAGTGGTACTGTTACAGATACTGATTGGACGTCAAGTGCACGACACGATATTTCATGTGTGGTTAAGACAGGCGAGCGAGAGCATGGACCGAACGCGAGCATCAAGCACGCTTGGTAAAAAAACATGTGATGCCTTAAAGGTGCCTCTCACCCAGCAGAGCTTGTTTCATCTGTATGTTACATTCTTATGGAGGATGTCGTCGTCGTATAGAGAATGGCTGGCGGTGCCATCAGGCCAATTATTCCGGTTAGTAAGTGGGTCGAAGATTGGTGGCCCTCTTCAGATGCTATCGGTCTTATTTTTCCATTGATTTTCTCCACGTGCTCGATGAGGAATCGCTGATTGATTGATTGCCCACCCGGGCGAGCTCATGATTAGCGTGAAGCTTTTGTATTCCTTTCTCCCTTCCCTTATTCCAGGAGCTCGTCGAGTTATTAGAAAAGTGTGGATACAATTAGATGCAGACGAAGGTCATTAGTTAGAATATTAAACCAGAACCAACGAGTGTGTTTTTTTAATTCGTTTCCTATTATACGAAAAGTGCGTCGTATTTTTGTTCTTCTGAGCAATGCTATAATGGGATAGGTCACACGAAGATTATTAAAGTATTAATGAACAGGAACGAATTGTAATTTGAACTGCTCTTTCTGGCTAGACTTAGCCCGACGATTCATTTTTCGGACATCACGAGGAGCCAGACATCGACAAGTGGACACATGGTTGAATCGACCGTGGTAATGGAATCTTTTGCAGAAATATTACATTTATTAGGATATGGATCCGAAATGATATTTACTCGTATAGTTGAGAAGTGGGCTCCTTTTTCTGGCTAATTTCATATGCTTTATATGAATGCCAATGACTTAAGTGATTTTTTTCAAACATCTCTATTGTCGCACTCCACGAAGAGTACTGAGTAGTACTCATATATGAACACTTGGCGCACCCTGCATTTTAAAATTTCTTGATGAGACCAAATAAAAATGATAACGAACAAGGGATAGAGATACAAAGTTGTAGATTGCAATTAGGAACTGATCTGCAACTGAGGTTACCTGATCTCATAAAGAATGTTTCCAACACTTTAAAATATATAAATGACGAACTGGGACAATTTTGAATAAATTAAAGACTCAGTCTACATCTAATACTAAGTTCAAAATACTGTCAGAACAACCAGCCTACATTATATCCGAAAGCAGTAAGTGTGTCTTTAAATTTTAAACTGAGCAGTGAATTGAAAAAAAAATGGGTCCCAATACAGAACTTTGAGGAAGTCCCAGTTTGAAGAACTGGGTTTCTCATTTCGCCGATCATAACTCTTTGGAATCTATTTGCAAGTAAGACCTAATCCAATGCAGTATTCTTTAAGTTTTTTTAACACAATTTTGTGATTAACCATATTGAAAGTTTTTTTTAATATCGACAAAAAAGCTGCTGACCTTTTACTATCAAGATCTAAAAAAAATACGGAAGCAGAAAGAACGGGCATTTTTTGTAGACCTTTATTTCAAATTGCAAAGGGCTTGTTTTATTCCTTCAATTCTTTCGAATTTTTCAGACATGGCATTTCCTGCTTTGTTTACATTTAGGGACACTCACATATGAGCTGTTATTTTTGAAAGTGGTATAAGTCCATTTTTTCATTTGTCGATATATGTATTTAAGGGTTTGCATTTGAATTAATTTACAAATACATTTTATAGCAACATTTTTTTGATTACTTTATAAAAAATCGTACACCAACTGAATGTGTGATTATTAGGGCTAGGTTTTTCATGCACTTAAGAACGCAAAATATGCGCTTAAAATATGCTCTCAAAAATGGTAAATATGCACTTTAAGTATGCATTTAAAACCATGGCGAAGTCACCTATAACGATGTGGTTTATAACGACCAGTCGCTTTTAACGACCAATTTTTCCCCACGTGGTTGGTTTTTGCACAAGTAATCTCTGTAGTTTTGAAAAGTCGGATAAAACGACCGTTGGCTATAGCAACCAATTAAACTGTACGACTGTAGTTTAAAAAAACTATGTTCTTTTTATTTATAGCTAAAAAACAATAATGTTGATTAAATAGATAAAAGGGTTAGCAAAACAAAAGGATCTTCATATGAAAAATTAAATAACAGAAGTAACATTATTTTAACATTTAATTTAGGTTTTAGAAGCGAATGGAGCGTGTGCATTTTTATGGTTTTGTTTTGTATTTTTTTTTAAATTTTGATTAAATTTCTTATCCGAAATATGCACAAAATATGCATTTATTTTATAAAAATATGTAAGAATATGCAAAATCTACATTTATAGTAAAATATACAAAAATATGCACTAACGATTGGATGCCAATTCAAAGAAAAATGCATGAATCGGAAAGATAACTAGTTCTATTGCTTCTAATGTGTCTCAAAAAAAATCGTAAATTCATCGAAATCCTAGCCCCAGTGATTATAAATATGGAGAGAAGGTGTCTATATCTTACTAAAATTAGCATTAACTAATTTTTTTAGAAAGTCGGCCATATTCTATGGGTTCCTAGCCTTAAAAGGACGTGATACATTTTCGATCGGTTAATAGTCTGTACCTTTTTGAAATCTAAAAATGTTGGTGTATCGTTTCATGAAATTTTCATTTAATTCTAAAAGCTGCCGCATAGTGAAGATCTGGCCACTCGTCGAGCGATTCCTCCTGAAGCCACACTGGTAGTCCCCGACTATTTTATTTGCTTATGGTGCCAGTCTCCTTAAGAGAATATTTGACCGCACCTTGTAACAACTTGGTAGGAGAGTTATTCCTCAGTAATTGTTGCATTGTATTCCGTCACCCCTTTTTAAATTCGGAAATGATGCCCGAATTTTTCCATTCCTCGAAGATTATTTCATTGTTTCGTATATTTGTGATGAGCCCATGTAACTTCTCCGTTAATTTTTCTCCAGCATTTTTTATTAATTCTGATGGAATTAGGGCGACTCCTGCGGCCTTGTTAAAGTCAGTAAGATTCAATAATTTAGAGATAAGATTAATCTATAATATTGGTAAATAACCCTCCTTAAAAACTCCAAGCCAAGCCGGGAGCAACAGGTTCGTTCAGTGCTTAGCAGTTGAATAAAATTTATTTTGACTTTTCAGACTTACTAGAATTTACCTTACTTTACTTTAAGAAAAAAATAAACTCAACGACAAATCATTTTTAATTTGAATTGGCCCTTACAATTTAAGGCCCACAAACTTCAGTCAATGAAGACTTCACGAAATCAAGTCGCCTAAGAGGCCAAAACATATTACGTAAACTAAAAAACACCTATGTTATCCACTTGGATCCATTGAGTTTGACGAGATTTTTTGTTTGCTCCAAATTATCCATGTAACCTACCTGAACCTTCATTATTAGCTTCTGTATGTGAGTTTTAGTTTCTGCTATGTATGTTATCGAATTTCAACTCAAACCGAAAACAAACGTAGGTTCTTGAGTGCAACTAGTACCTAATTTACCAACTTCCTATTTGGTTCAGCCTACCTACATATGTTAGCTGAAGATGCCTCGGGGTTGAACAAAATCATATTTAAAAAATATGCGATAAAGTCGTTTTCTATTTTTAGAAAGTCAAGACTTAACAGAAGACCTGGAAAGAAAAAGAAGTGATACTTGTCGCCTCCGGTCACTACTATTCCATCCCCCTATTTACCCTCCGCTTCAAAAGACTAATGTTAATCTCAACTAAAATTAATTACACAGTTCACTTCCCAAGGTGTAAGGACTGGTTCTGGTCCGACACCGAAACAGGGAAGAGATGTTTTCACATCTTTATGGACAGCCCCCAATTCGAGCAGGAATCTGGTACCTCAGTTTTAGTGAAACAAGACAGCACAATTGCCCTTTGGACTATGCAAATTAGTCTGTCTCTCGAACAGATATGTTACCTATCCTAAAAGCCATACCTTAAAATGTGAGGGAAAGGTGGAAATTAAAGAACATCTATGTATGTATACCAGGCTACGCTCAAGATATTCTTCGAAAATATTGGTACATCTTTACTTGGTTTGTCTGTCAACCACATAGAGAAATCAGTGGCCTAAACAGAACTGATTGCAAAATACTTACAGGCATCGTTGAGAGCCACTATACGTTGACGAGGAGCTCAACGTGTTTGGTATCAGTAAGAGGAGCACCTGTGCTAGATGTGCAGAGAATGGCGACTGGGAACATCTCCTCCATTTCAGTCTTGCATCAGGTAGGTTTTATTTGAGGACGATGTAGCAGAATACTTTAGCCCTACATCTATCTCATACCAGTCTTGCGACACTTCTAGAAACGTTTGTGCGTTGCTTCTAATGATTTTAAGTTCACAAGGGAAGATCAAGTAGCTATAGAACGCACTTAAGCGTTAGGAAGTAATCTTGACGTCTCAGATCACTGGAGAATTATGTTATAGAATAAACATATCGACACCGTGGGATGGTGGATGACGGATGGAATTCGTATTCAAATTGATTTATTTTTTCTTCTAAGATCGATGAAGCTGGCACGGTTATAGGTTAATTCCAATCCAACTATGACTGTAGCAGCAAATGTGTGTATACATAAAAAGGTTTATTTTGTCGATGACGAAAGCTTCATAGTTTTAATGAGTTTTATTTTTGACTGCGGCACAAAAACGAAAACACATGTTCCAACAAGGGCCATTGTTCAAGGCAATTACTCCATCCTGAGTAATTAATCTTCGCCATTGGGTTGTGATACAAAACCGGTTTCCAAACGAATATCATCTTGCTTCGCGTATCTTTCTCCATCGGCAGTAAAACAATCCGAACACGTTCAACTAACCCTATTCTCGCGATTGTGCTTCTGATTTATACCAAGAATTTTATCGACTCAACAATCCTGACGAAGATGACGAGGTTGAGGACGAGGCCGACAATATAGACAATAAAACCAGATGACAATGCGAACCAAAACAAACGCACTTGATACTCCGACCAACGTGAATGCACAACACAGGTCGAATATACAGACAGAATACAGACGTTTTCATCTCGCAAACTCATTTTCAAACGATGATACAGATACAAATACAGATTGATCTCCTGAATTCCAGATTCAATCGTTCTGTGGAAAAACAGAAACAGAAGAAAATTGCGAGCAAGTACTTGTCTAAAGGAGTCACTCTTATTTTCCCCCCATCCATTGACCCACCCCTTGTCACCCCGTCTCTTGGGCAAAATAAGCATTTGCTTACACTCGGGTAAATATCTTCACTGGGTCTCCCTAAACAAACAAACATCACGACGTCGTCCTCTTCTCCTGGTTGTCTCGTCATACATACATCATATGTGTGCGTGTAGTCGAAGAATTTTTTTTTTCTTCTTATTCCTTCATGCAACCCCCGTACCCCATCAATGGAACAGCGACGGCGGCTTCGAGTTCAGGTTCTAGGTTCTATGAAGAACGATTCTGCGATGAAAAATTCAAACAAAAGCAACCGAAGCAGAATAGCTAACCACCATCCGGGCAAACCAAGCAATCGAACCACAGAAGTGGCAATAAAAACACAACACGGATGTTTGGCCAACCTGCATAGCCGAAGGCCGACTGACAGCTGCAGCACCCGGAGGCTTGGAATGAATGTCGATATGTATAGGTAATAGTATGTAGGTATGTCCGTCAGAGGCTGGCCGATGTCTAAAGAACACCTTTTGACAGGGAGTTGCGTTTGATATGACCCACGGGTGGGATGTTCACCAATCAGCAACTTGGGGGCATTTCACGTGCATTTTGTAAGACTAGAAATAACATAAAGTCAGTGAAACGAATCATGAAATAATGTAATCAATTTTAATGGGCAGTGGACAGTGGGCTTTGATTTGCAATGTATCATATATAGTCATTGCGCAGGGAAGTGTCTCTATTATCCAATTCAGAGGCGTTCCCGACAATTCTCAATTGGTTGTTAGGCATATGAATATGTTAGATTGTCGCAGCCACCAGTGGTCTAAAAAAGACGGGACAGCCAGTCCCATATGAGATTAATTGTTATAATAACAACATGTTAATGTTGCTAATGTAATGCATAATCCCCAGATCGTTTACTACTACCTAAACACAATCAAAGTTTATTTAAGATCTTTGGTCCAAACATGATTAAGAAGCAACTAAAAGTTTCTCTAAAACTCGGAAATGCCTTTTAAAAAATGTGAAAAATTGAAACAGCAAAAAGGAGAAAGAAAGGCGAACTCAGCATCCTTCTCTGCCATCCCGTGTGAATGCCTTAAACCATTCGTGAGCATTCTACAATAATAGGCGACGATCAGTGCGATTTTAGGCCAAGAAAATCCACGATAGGTCAATTACTCACACTACAAGCAGATCTCACCATCATTTTAGTAGTTTGAGACGAGCTCTATAGAGCCATGTCATGCCCCGACATCCCTGCTAAGCTCGTATGGGGCGACAATGGAAAATTCTCACTACTTCATTGAGGTCGGTAATAGAAAGTGCGTTCTTGTTACATGATTTCCGCAACATGGAGTCTAAAAATAAGATTGGCCAATACAAGAGACACGGTCTATTTCAAGTTTGCATAATTCCTTACATACGCAGATGGCACGAACGTGATTGGTCGAACACAACGAGACGTTTCATAGAGGACAACACCTAACATATACTCTCATCAAAGGGAGACACACAATACCGGCAAGAACATAATTTTTACTAATCAAGGAGTTTCACTACCTTGGCTCACAAGTGACGAGCTGGAACGACACCAGCGTTGAAATCAGACGCAGAAAAGCTATCGTCAATCGCTACTTCTTGGAGTTCAAGAGACAACAAGTTTTTCTTGATAAACCAAGGTACCTCCTTACAAAACCTTAATCATTACCATCCTCCTTTACGCTACAGACTTTTGCGACTCAGTAGACTTGGCCGTTTCACGAGGAAAACTTGTGTGCAATCTGTGGTTCCGTTTGTGTCAATGAATGATGGGGGAGATGATACAGCGACATCAGTTTATTCAGGCATATACGAATCGAACGTCTAAGATCTAGACCCCTGCTCCAGTCTCGATTCCAACTCCGAGGAACGACGCAGCTTAGATAGCACACAAAAATGGAAGGGAACCTCAACCAATTGCACCTTCGGTCTTGAAAGCTAAAGATTGTACCGACTGTAGTCGTATACCGATCGAGTCGCGTAGGAGCCGTCCTGGTTCACTATTATTTTTTTGCCACAAAACTTCACTGTAAACAGATATTTATGGGATATACGGTAGCTAGGGTATTGATGGTTCGAAACTGGAAACAAGGTAGGACAAGGTAGGTAAGTGATAGGACCAAGATGCAGCCTACACATTCTCCTCTGTAATGAGTCAACAATATTTCAGGTTGAAATATTTGCAATCAATGAAGCAGCACACAGCATCAGTGACAGGAGACCCACTGACACTAGCATAACTATATTCTCAGACAGCGAAGCGGTTCTTAAAGCGCTAGAGGTACACTTTCAACTCTAAAGCTGTCACAAAACACTAAACAAACTGCCAGTAAAGAACAGATTAAAGCTGATCTCGGTGCCAGGTTATGAAAACCATGAAGGCAATGAAAAGACTGATGAGCCAAGAAAGGTGCTCAGATACCTCCTCCTCTTTATGGTTTCAATAATTCGGACATAAACCTACATTTACATAAATATGTCATTAAACAAAATAACCAATTCTGAAACAAACAGGAGGGTATTAAGCACTCAAGAACGTTCACGGAACCGAAACACGATTCCAAACGTGCCAAAGAAGCTCTAGAATTTAAGAAAACCGACCTACGGGTGCTATCTGAGGCACTAACAGGACACGAAGCATGCAACTACCACCTTTAAAAAATGTGTCCCAACAGCACAGAAATCTGTAGGCGATGTGGGCAGGCTTATGAAACTATGGAACATATACTGACCGTCTGCCCATGCGTTGCCCGAGAAAGATTCAAAATGTCAAGCAAAACAACCATATCAGGGAAAGACTAGTGTCTTCATATGACACACTCCGAGTTCCGCGGGATTTAACCCCATTCACACATTTCTAAACTCGGACTGCCACATCGGATAACACCTCTAATGCCAATCAAAGGAAAATCCTGGCCAGCCTGCATTAGGTACATTTTTCTGGTGTTCGGCACCATACCAAATATCGCTGACTTTGCTGACAGCAGAACCAAGTGTCGTTCTCACAAGCTCTTCAGTACTAAAAAAGACCTAAGGAGAAGCTTTGCCCTGGGCAAGGATGATGACTACCTAGCTCTTATTCCAAAAAGAACTTCATCATATAGTTTTTGAAAGGCCCATTAAGGTTCAGCTTCAAACTGAGATACATCGGCAGTCGTTTTTCACAAGCCTCTCTTGTGGAAAATTTTCATCAGCCAAATCGTTCAAATCGTTCGCCATGGACAGAAATAAGTAGCAATCACCTGGTGCCAGGTCGGACTATAAGGTGGACCCATAATAATCGAAAAATCAAGCTCCCAGAGCTTCTGGCGAGTCACTATCCAAATGCTGTGGGATGCACAGTAAGATTCAAAAATGGGATTTTGCTGCGAATAAGCCGCGATTCGCAAATGGAAATTCAGTTCATGAGGTATTCTTTTCGCGTTAACTTGATCTCGCATCCATATATCGAGCTTCTTTTTATATTCAGCTTTAATCAAATGATTTCAAATGGTTTTCTGTGCAATACTTAGCTTTTAGACAATTGAAAATTTCCATGTCTTCATCGACATTTTCGATTATTGGTCTCCCAGAGGGTAGTGCATCTTTTACATAGAAATTACCGGAAAGTTATTCAACAAATCCAAAACAGCGTGTGATTATCTGTGATTAGCAATATCAGTACCATATAAACGCTGCTCACATTTACAGACATCTGGCTTGTGTTTTCACCTTTATCGAAGAAAACTGTAGAATATGGCGTATTCTCTCTTTGCTGGTGCCCATTTTTGACGCGCGCTCAAACAAAATTGAGTAAACCTCTCGCAAAATTGTGGGAGATTAGTACGAACTCCATCTTTCCAACGCCATCTATCGTTCATCCGAGAAGACGTTTACAACGAGAGAAACAGATTACTAGAGCCTGGAAAAATATTGAGTTTCGTTTTCTTGGTCTAACCCGGTTTTTATACTAAAAACTTGGAAAATTTAGTGAGCTGCCTAGTGTCCTATCAGTATTTCAGAGGTATCATTACCACTGAAGTCGTTGGAAAAACTTTTTTATCTTTATATATATGAGACGCATTCAGGACACATAAAGACCCTGCATTCTCGTCAATACTCGTATAAGTATCATAAAGAGGACGCCGTATACCATTAAATTGGTTGTGGCAACTTTAAACTTAAAAAAAAGGTTGTTCGTGCAGCCGAACAACTTGCGGAGGCTCTAGACTACTACAAAGCAGATATTACCGCAATTCATAAAGTGCAATGGGATAGACCGGGTAAAAAGCGGATGAAAAACTGCGTCATTTATTACGGCGACTGCTACAAGGAGAGAAAGCAAAGCTTATTCGGATGTGGTTTTGTTATTGAAGGTAGACTTACGCTTTCTTGAACTTTCGGTATGTAAGCGACCGCCTCATAACAATCCGCATCAAGGCTAAATACGCCAACATCAACCTAATTTGCGCCCACGCCCCCACCGAAGACAAGGATGACGCTACAAAGGACGACTTCTACGATCTCCTAGATAGAACATATGCCCAATGTTCCAACTACGATGTTAAAAACGTGTTACATGAATCCACATCCGAAAATGGATTCAGGCTGATAGACTTTGCAGTGGGGCGAAATCTCCTAGTTGCTAGCACACGTTTTCCGCATCTCAACATCCACAAGGGGACCTGGCGATCTCCAGATCAATGACCGTCTCGACCACATTGCGATTGCGATTGATGGCAAGCACGCATCCGATATTCTGCAATCACATGAGACAGAGGATATGCCGATCGCGTCTCCCTCAGGCTCTCGGAAAACTATCCAACACCTGCTCAATCCGTATAAGAGCAATGGACCCGCTGTCAACAAGCCTCTGAGGTACTAAGTTTCAAATCGCCATCAATAAGGAACTCATGGTTTGACGACGAGTGTAGGAGGGCACATGCAGGCAAGCAGCAAGCCTATCAAGCGGCGCTATACAGAAGGACGAAAGCTACTCGTGAGCTGTATGACCAGAAGAGGAGGGAGGAACATAAGCTTCTCAGAAGAAAAAAAAAGAGCATGAGATGCTCGCGATCGAAGAGATGGAGAGATGCTATCACAGGAATGACTTTCGGAGGTTTTATCGGCGAATAAAACAAGTTTGCCAAGGGTATAAAACCAGAACGGAAGCCTGCAGGGACGAAAATGGAGACCTAGTAGTATATTTGCAGCCGGTACTAAGAATTTGGAAAGAATACTTCTGTGGGCTGTATAACGGCGATGACGAAATAGATTCCGCTGTCAGGCAGGATGATCCATGAAAGCAGAGAATTCCATCCCCTTAATCTGGACGAAGTTAGGAATGCTTTTTCTAATCTCAAGTATAATAAAGCTGCTGGAACAGACGGACTCCCTACCGAGCTCTTTAAAGCAGCTGGAGATGACCTGGTTGCGAGAGTGCAGTAGCTCATCTGCAATATATGGTCAGAGGAATGCATGCCCGATGAATGGAATCTAAGTATCGTTTGCCCGATCCACAAGAAAGGAGATCCCTTCGTCTGCTCCAATTACAGAGGTATAAATCTCTTGAACATCGCTTACAAGACCTTCTCTGCTGTTTTGTGTGAACGCCTGAAACCGTACGTTAATAAACTGATTGGTCCATATCAGTGTGGTTTCAGGACTGGGAAGTCCACCATCGATCAAATATTCACACTACGGCAGATCCTGGAAGTCCCAGATCGACACACACCATCTATTTGTCGACTCTAAGGCCGCATACAATATCATGCATAGAGACGAGCTATACATCGCCATGTCTAGTTTTGACATCCCTGCCAAACTCGTCAGGTTGTGCAGGATGAAATTGGAGAATTCTCGCTGCTCCATCAGGGTCGGAAGCAACCTAACCGAGTCCTTTAATGTCAAAAAAGGTTTTAGACAGGGCGACACGCTATAGTGTGACTTTTTCAACATCGTCCTTGAAAGAATCGTGCAAAACTCACTGGTCAGCACGGGGGGCACGATCTTTTTCAAGTCCGTACAACTGCTCGCTTATGCCGGCGACATTGAGATAATTGGTCGAACTCAGCGAGATGTCAATGAGGCATTTACGAGCATTGAGACGAAAGCGGCTAAGATGGGACTGGTAGTAAATGAGAGCAAAGCGAAATATATGCTGTTGTCGAAAGAGGACACGAACCACCGACATAATTTCGAGGTAGTCAAGGACTTCGTCTACCTTGGCTCCGGAGTGACATGCAGCCATGACATCAGCGCCGAAATCAAGCGCAGAATAACTCTTCTTTGGGCTCGGAAAACCAAAGTGATCATAAACAATACCCTTGCCATCCCGGTCCCTATCGAAAGCGAATGAGGAGGCCCTAGGTCGTTTTGAGAGAAAAATTCTGCCCCCGATTTTCGGCCCGGTCTGCGTAAATGGAGGATGGAGGAGAAGACTGAACAGTGAATTGTACGGGCTGTATACGGCGTCTACTTATCGAACGCCTAAGATAACTCAGGCCCGAAAAGTCTTTGAATCCAACCCTGATGGGCAGCGCTGTCGAGGACGGCCGAATTTAAGGTGGCGCACGCAAGTGGAAGGAGATCTCAACCAACTAGGCGTGCAGCGCTGGAGACTGCTGGCGAAAGATCGTGCTAGTTGGAGAAACATTTTGAAGGAGGCCCAGGCTCACCACGAGCTGTTGCGCCGAAGAAGACGAAGAAGAACTTTAAACTTAAATGAGACACCCTTTTCCAACTTTTACGATAACCAGAGGACCATGACACTTTTAGGAGGGCCTGCTTTCGCAGGACCGATAAGTCACAACTTTAAGCTTCCCTGTAAGCCGAGAACAATACGAAACTTTATTGAGGACGATGGAACTGATACTTGGATATGTAGCCTTCTGGCATCTTAGAAACGTATCGATCTCAGAAAACTCGTGTCTCCTGAGGAAGTCGCCTACCATATTGCCGCGTAAGCCCTCCGATTCATTCATGATTTATGATTTATGATTGAGAACATTTTAGTTTTATTGTCGTTATGTCGATTTACATGTCTGAAAAGTTAACCAAAAGTATCAGCTTTCAAGTAAGTTCCACATATGTACGTGTAAGACTTCCCTAGATTTAACATAATACATAAAAGTTATTCTGCGAAACAGCTGCGATGAATGACGACTGTAAGATTACATTAGCCTCCGAATAAAATGTTGACTAACTGTTTGGTTACAGCAATACCACCTTTTGCAGACGCACTAACAGATCACGCAACATCAAAACCTTTTCGAAGCAATTTTTAATTTCGAAACGTTCCAGTCGCGCATACCCACTGCCAAAGTCGTAGCTCACAGATAAACGTAATTAAATGAAAGGGAAAAAACGAATAAATCAGTTGCTTGGTCGTCAAATTACCCACCAGACCAAAAAACCAGAATTACATCCATCGACCACAGCGTCCTACGTACATTTCTGCGCAGCTTACCAAGTCCGTAATTTTGTCATTGAAAGTGAAACCAGCCAGCTGAATGCAATGAACCGTCCACTGTTACCAGACCGTGCTTCGGGGGAAAAAAACCAAAAATTAAACACAATGACACGTGTATGTCCGTCATTATTCCGGTCGCCAACATACGAGCACAGTCCCATGTCACTTCTTTGCTCCCGTTGTCATTCATTTCAGTTTTTATTTTTTTCCGTCATTCTTTAGGAAGAACGCTTTCATCTCTTTGGGCTTATTGCGACTAATAAGCCGAAATTCCTGGGCCCAACTCCACGTACACAGTGACATACTCGCATGAGCTCCGAAAAACAAAAAGGAAACAAAAACGGAGCAAGAACACTCGAAATTAAGTGCAACTTAATATCCCTTCGTGCAATTTCCTGTGCCATATTCTTGTCCAATGCCGGAGGCAACGTAAGGCCGACAATTCAGTGCCAGTTACGCTCGCACTGACAGTGGCCGCATGCAGGATCATACAAAGCCACCTAGTCGTCCATGGGTAGGTAAGTGGCAGTATGTGTGTGGCAGCCATGTCACAACTACCCTCTTTTTATGAATGCGACAATTTTTTTTTTTCGTTTTTTGCCCATTCGAAAAACAAATAACAAAAACAGAAGGACATTTAGCACATACTTGTGCGTAGTAGAGTGTGTGTTCGTAATTAAAGCCGGAACCGACGGGTGTATATCTTCTTATCATTGGCAAGAGGGGCGGCAAAGAGGTGTAAAGAGCCTGAGTAAAAAGGATGAAAACAAAAAAGGGCTTTCGTTAATTTGCCTGGCCTCGTATCCTTAATTGAAAATTTTCTTTTAATTCTTTGTTCCTTATTACTACTCGTAGCTTTCAATTTTTGGATTGCTAAAGTGCCCTATGGAAGGCGGTAAGTAAGTTGGAATAAAGAGTTTGATTTAAGGACCTTGTGAAAAGATTCGAGGTCACTTGAACGCTTTAGCTAGAAAGTACCTCTAAAGCGGGCATTGCTTGTGGTGGTGGTAACTGTTTTGAATTATGATGTGAACGTTGACTCCGAAAGTGCTAGGGGAGGGTATCGCTAAGTTTTTAGGACGTGTTGCTAAAAAAAAATGTGTTATTTACCAAGAATTTGGATTTTTTGGAAACTTAAATTGAGTTGGGAGTGGCTGTCTCGATTCGGTGGTTTCCCGAGATTATGAGATGAATTGTCACTTTATATGTACATATATGCGGAGTGCCTCGTGTGTTTACAATTCTGATTTTATCTGTTCGCTCTGCTATCTACATACATACGTGTATTCATAGCAAACAAATGGCAGGTAGTGAGGAGACCCGCACCAGGTAGTACACCAATTCCAAGCCTTAGATTTTTTTTTCCAAAGGACACAGAGCATATCTTCCCGCAACGTGTATATGTATATGGTAATTGAGCAGGTAACAGTTGTGATTTCTGATGAAGTCTGAGAAATATAACATTATAACTGTTAGGTGGTTTTAATACGATAATCACCTGGGAACCCAGAAACAGGAAACGAGAATTTGATTGTAAAATCAAGTAGTAAGCCAAATCGGAGCGAATTAGAACATTTGACCGATTATCAAGGCTAGATCTTTCAAGTCATTGAAGATGTGTTGACCTAGATTGCTAAGGTTTTTTTCAATAAAGCACGACATACATATATAAATGAATATGAAAGCTTTTTTTCCGGATGAGATATCGTTACAGTTACGGCTGATCGTTGTGAATAATTCTCATTTTCGCTGGCTGAAGCAGCAATCACTCTGAAAATGTCTCGATGAGTTATTTTATGAGACCATGCCAATTTTATGCAGTTCTTTCCATTTCTATGCACGTTTAACACACCGAAGCACATCTGGAATTCATTCGCTCTCATAGCCTGGGACTCAACAGCGTTTGATTTTCAGTCATTCCACTTGATTTTAGTACACTTTTACGCTCGATTGTAATCAAATCAAAGAGAGATATCACGGACTGGCTATTAAAGAAGGCAAGTCTCTCGGTGGAAGAAAGAAGAAAGTTGGCTACAATTTTTGAAAAAAACACCTGCCTCCACCCATGATATGATCTCATTATTTTTATATAACCGGGCACCATTCCAAGCAGCTGTAGGATACTATAGGATGGACCACTGCTATATTCAGTAATTTTCAGCAGAGACATTACAGCTTTGTATTTTAGTACAAACTTATGTTATGATCTGTCAATGCCAAAACGCAATTAAGGTTAAAGACTTTGCTATTCATCGGTATTCGCTATATTAAGAACGTTTACTACGAATTCGGCTGTAATAATCGTTCTACCAGACACGTAAAACCAAAAACATCGCAGCCGCAAGTGCTTTAGTTTGGAATATCCTAAAAGCCAATCCACTCGATTCAACCTCGTCCACAGGAATAGGGATCTTGGCCTACACCCTTGCAAGATTAAATTAAGTCGAAAACTGAAGGATGTTTATTTCAAGCCCCAAAGTCTACCTGATTGGGGTCTGCAAAATTTAAATCCATTGCATCCACTCATAGTGACCGTGTGATGTGGATTTCATTTGTGATCACTATGTTGCGGCACTATCGTGCTATGTGGAACACTATTCCCAGCCAACATTGCATGAACTTGGAATCAGTGATACGTGGCCACATGACCACACAGTTAATCAAACAATGGATCTACTGAAGGGGAAGTTGAATAGGCGTGTAATCTATGTAACCCCAAGAAATTATCCGGTACTGTGGCCATCCCGCTCGTGAGATTTAACGCTACTGGAGGGCAAAGAAGAACGAGATTCCACTTTCAAAAGTCAAATGCTTAGAACGAAACCGATCACATCAGCTCCTGACAGTAGCTTCCAATAGAGCCGCCAAATATGAGTCAATGGCACTATGTTAAATTGCTAGCTTCATGATAAATATCAAGGAGTTCATTTGGATAAGTGAATAACTAATAACAAAGTTGAAGCAACTACAAAAACGTTATACTCTTTCATAAAGATATCAATGTCAACACTACGAAATTACGACTTACAAGTCATAGCAAAGTTTTGATTCCGAAAGTTAGTTTTCAAGCAATACCGATGTATGGTGCTCCTTTGAGTCGCATATGCTAAAAGTCTCATAAACGAGCTTCAGATTGCACAGAACAAATTATTAAAAATTATGTCAAATCTATCCTGGCTTTATTCTTCTACGAAAAAGAGAAAATGTTGATCTGATCTTAGAAAGACTGGAGAAACTGAATCCAAAGCTGTGGATTTGTGGAGAATATTCTGGTCAATCTTGAATTCATTTGGTATTTTATGCAAGTATTCGTCGGCGATGCGGTCATCCTCTCCTCAGTCGTGGCAAATCTCCGCACCTTCATTAGTCTTTTTAGTTTTGGGAAGAGAAAAAAAAGTCGCAGAAGCCAAGTCCAGTAAATAAGATGGCCAAGGCATGATTACGGTATAGTTCATGGCCAAAAAATTACGCCCAAGCATCGTGATACAATAGCCACGATCTAATTCTCCCACAAATCCAGTCGTTTTTTTTTCGTATTGCTTCACGCAAAGTTCAAGGTAATATTCCTTATTGACGGTGCGACTTCCCATTTCGTCATTGGAATTGAAGAACAGAGTGGGCAAAACTAGCACATTTGACTGATTTTGGTGTGCTTTCTTGGCTCTTCTGGGATGACTGCATGTTGGTTTCGAAATCATAACCATATACCCTTTTTTCGCCAGTGATGACATTTCAGCAAATCTGCATCATCATTCATGTCACTCAACAGCTCCTGAGCGATGCTTATGTGACGGTGCATTTGGTCAAAATTTAGAAATTTGGAAACAAACTTTGCTAACATACGTTTCACGCCAAAAATATCTGAAAAAAATTCATGGTGTGAGCCAACCGATATACTATTATCCACCGCAGCTTCTCTAATACTGATTCGACCATAACAATGTTCTTCATTGCTTCATCATTTTCATCTATGGTTGATGTTTTGGGGCATCCAGTCAACATTTTAAGTACGGAGTACTTCATTTTATTTCTCACACAAAATTTAATAGATTCTTTGATTCATTTAAACCAAGGAACTACGCTCTTTGTGCAATGAAATAAACAAAAGTTTTCAGTTCCTCCTCTGCATCTGACCTTTCTATTTACATGCAATCCTACACTAAATTTTTACAGCTATGTGAATCACTCTACCTCCGATAACTGAACCGAATGCAATCCTCCCTCCAAATTGTTTCTTCCACTTCATTAATGCAAAAAGAAAAACCGATAAGTACCGCGCTACAATTAATTTTTACAATAACTCTTCCAACGAACCAGAAATAATCGCCAACTTCTTTGCTCATTTCTTTAGTCATTCATTCACTGACTAGGATCTTCAACTCGATCACGACTAAACACCGAAAAAAAACGCAATCTAAAGAACGACTACTCTCCGGTCCCGGCTGTCTACTTGTTATAGTTTTAAAAAAGTGCGCAAACCATTTTATTTACTCCTTACCACTTTATTTCAAAGCTCTATCTCTCAAGGATTCTTTCCTCAGCTTTGGAAATATGCTTGTACCATTCCAGTCCACAAAAAAGCACTGAAAAATTATGTGTCCAACTATACGTACCCACACTTTTCGAGAACATCGTTTATGATGCAACATTCTTTCATTGCAAGCCCATATTTTCTCCTAAACAACATGGGTTCCTAAAAAGTCAATCGACAACCAGTAATCTAGTCGAGTTTGTTTCACAATCTTTGTGTGCACTCGAAGCCGGCAAAGAAGTAGAAGTGGTCGCCACTGACTTCAGCAAGGCCTTTGACAAAATGTCCCACCACATTATTCTCCTCGAGCTCACTACCCTCCCAGTTTTATCTTATGGATCAAATCTTATTTAGAAGATCGTCAATGTAACGTTATCTTTGGATCTTCTGTATCTGATATAATTAATGCTACTTCCGGTGTCCCACAGGGTAGTCATCTCGACCCATTGATATTTATTCTAATCATCAATGATGTTGACAACGTTATGCTGAACTCTCAACTCTCTTTATATGCCAATGATATGAAAATATTTAAACACATATCTTGCCTTGTTGACTCCTGCTCTTCCCAATCAGACCTTAATAGGTTCACTACTTAGTGTCAAAAAAAAAAAATAATCTCGAGCTCTCGAGTCAGCAAATGCCAAGACATAAATTAGTTCCGCAAACTCTCTTCCTCAACTCCTAGAATCTACAATATTCGTAGTGAAACCGTTCCCCACATCAACTTCTTAGTTGATCTAGGGGTCGTTTGCGACCGTGGACTTAACTTTCACCTATATCTACATATAGGTCCATCCATTTTCGGTCGAAAGTATTTGAGAAACTTATGCAAAGGGAGATTGGCGAGTATCCCAAAACTTACAACATTCTGTCCCCCCGGTGTTAGACAAAAACATCATATCATAGCTGTTATAAATATCTCTGAAGAAATACGATGTACTCTGGATGAAGGAAGTATGTAATTTTTCCTGTTATTCTGTGTCAAAAGTTGCATCGACTCTACAATTTTTCGAATCACGCTGTCAAGCTAATATCGTCCTATATGGATAACAGAAAGCAGGCTCTAAAAATAAAAGATGTTCTTTCGGACTTCTTCCCTAACATCCGCGACGTATCACAAGGTTCCATTTTAGGACCTCTGCTCTTCCCCTCTACATAAAAAAACTTCCAAATTTTATAAAGAATGCCTCGATACACATGTACGCTGATCATGTATAATTAATTTTTAGCTGCCCTTTAGGTCTGATAGAACATGCTGCAACTTGAAATAATAACGACCTCGCAGATATAGCATAATGATCAAGTGGAAATAGTCTCTTGTTAAACCCTTAAAAATACAAATGCATTGTGATCTCTAAAACACTCTTGGATCTATCTTACTTTCCTTTAATCTGCTTAAATTGCTTTGGTCCACGAAACCAGTGCTTCATCTACGCCGTGTCGTCTAGCAGCGTTAGACATGCTGCTGTCGAAAGTAGCGTTATCAAAAGCTCCCTCAATGTCGACGAAAATGCACAGTACGGACTCTTTCCTTTCGAGAGCGCATTAAATCCTCCCAACTAGGTTTTGAAGCGCAGTCTCGCAGGATTTTTCCCGCTGATAAGCATGTTGCATGTCCGAGAGAGGATGCATTCGAAGAGCAACTTTGCGCACGTACAACTCTACTAGTCCCTCCATGCTTTTCAGCAAGAAGGATGATCGACTGATTGGTCTTAAACTCTTGGCGAGTGAGTAATCTTCTTTCCCTATTCTGGGAATAAAAACCACTTTCACCGCGCTCCAAGGAAAAGGTATGTAGGCAAATGCCAGGTTAGCAGTGAAAATTATTTTCAGAGTAGGAAGCAGCTGTTGTATACCTTTTATTTCCTTTGTTCTGAGTTTAGGCAGGGCTTGAGTGGATTTCTCAAGCTCCTCTCTGAATCGTACCTAGTCCGTCTTTCTCGGATTCCGCTTGAGCTGCGGGGGGGAAACCCCACACTTCGATTGGAATTCGATATATCTATGATCTGACAGCGTAACATCTGGTAAGATTCTCCAGTTAGTGATGGCCTTCACATGCCTATTAGACAGGGTTAAGTCAATCACTTCTTGTTGTCTCTCCGTCACAAAGGTTGGTTCAGAGCCAATATTTTTGATAGTAAGGTCAGACGAAAAAGTAAAGTTTAAAATATGGTCTTCTCTCGGGTTGCACTTGCTGCATGGCAACAAATTATGAGTCTTATCTTTCTTGCTTCACAGTATTCTACGAGTTCAGAAACCGCCTTCGGTGACGGGGGCAATACCGAGTCTCAGGGGAAGTAAGCAGACGTCACGGCGAAGTATTCAATTTCTAACTGCGCTTTGAAGCTAATTCTAGCAATCACCAGATCTTGTCCACAGAACTGACCAAGCTTGGTTGCCAATAATGTGCTCGATATGATGAAGCAGACCGGATCGCTCATCATGAAGAATCGTAGCATCACGTATACCACTAAGATCACACAGGCGTTTATTCCACACCCATAGTTCCTGAATGGATACAATGTGATAATTTGTACTACTGCATGAAATTCTGCCACTGAGAAGAGCGGTAGCAGCCCTGCAATGCTGTAGATTGATCTGAGTAAAAATCATAGATTTAAACTGCGGAGCACGTTGCCACGTTCCATCCTTCGACTACTTCAAAATGGAATTAAATCCTACCAAGGCCGAAGTATGGACGTGAATCGTACGCGGATTTCAGGGTTTCGACAGATCGTTTGTCCAATTGCACAACCAGAGTAAAGCCCTGTTTTTTTAGAGAGCGCTTACTCTCTTTATACTCATAGGAATAGACAATCCAGGACCTCGTGTCAAGTCCCGAGTTCTGCGCACGTAATCGCGCAGCACATCCATATTATATACATAAATGTTTGTTGAGATTTGGATAGGTCGTTTCTAACCATATTGCGATTTGAGGCAGTACCCTTGACCTTAATCCCGTTGCTGTTCTATGGCTTATAGCCGACCGTTCGCACAGTCATAAATTGGAAAAAAACCAAATTGCGTTAATGCTATAATTGCTAGGTACGTATCAACCTTCTCATCGATCTTTGACATCGAGACTTTGTTTACTCATCGGCCTCGGTATAACTCTAGCTTATAAACCCTTTTTAGACATATAATTTACCATTAAATACTTCTTTTCTGTATTTGGTCAGATAACTTATTCAGGAACGCACCCAAGTTTTTTATTATTGAGCTCACGTCACCTTTTACTAACAATGAAATCCTGGACATGGCTACTGGCTCCTAAATGGAAAATGATCCTTAAACCCATAAAGCATACTTTGTTGTTCCAGTTAAGCAACATCATTCCAACTATTAATAACCCTCTCGAATTCAATCCACTTTGCTACTCTACGAAACTATGTCGTAAAATAAATCAAGGAACCAACTCAACTAACCCAATGAACCGTCCGCTCCTAGCGCACAAGCGAATCAACCACCCGACGCTCAGGGTTTTTATCTCATCATAAATATTTTTTTTTTCCAGTTTCAACGACTTTTTACTTTTTTAGCATAAATCAGCGGCCGGCCACAGAAAAAGTGGGCGAAAATTAATTCCCTTAATTTCGCATTTTATTTCATTTTCGTTTTCAGTTGCTTTCTTACGTGCAGCAACAACAAAAGCTGGTGCAAGAATAATTTACCAAACTATAACGAGGCTGCCTTCGAATGTGGCTAGCGGGAAAACTGGTTGCATTCGAATGAAACACATTCAAATATGAAAATCTGTATCGGTTTGCATCACGTCTGTATCCGCATATATCGCGGAGCGTATTCGTATCTATAGGTATGATTTTACCCCAGATTTGTGGATTTGTGGCAACATATTTTATAATTGAATTACGACTACAACTAATGCGCCGAGGCGAACCAGTTTTCCAGAAGTATTTTACGCCATTTAGCATTGGAGTTTATTCATCGGGGTCGAAGGTCCGGACGTTGGCTATAAATTGACAAAAGTACCTAATTATCGAAGTGGCACCGAGAAAAATTTCATGCCAGCTAAAGAAAATTCAATGAGTCACAAGCAGACAATGTGAGATACTTTTTCGTCTTATTTTCTTGTGTGTTTGCCTTTAATGAATATTCCGGTCCAGCTCTGAGTACCTGAGGTGCTTGCAGATCAACGCCATCGTTATTATCAACATTCTTCTCATCACTGAACGACATCAACAACTAACAACGTCAGCAGAAGTAGCAGTGGATATTGCAGTGACATTAGTACGGCTCTATGGTTAGTGAACCGAAATCAATTCGTTAGAGTGTCCATCGGAGGCATGTCTCGAATTCGCATGCATAGCAGAGTAAACTTCAGATACAATCCTCTTTTGCTGTTTTCATCCACGACTGTGTGTTTGCATCAGGAACCGTGATCAGATTATTGGAGCCGAGTTTGATGACACCGAGCATGGTACCCATGTCGTCATCATCATCTGAGTGATAGTCACATTCCGCTGTGTTGCGAGACGAATACTCGTATGACTCGTATTATGTTGACTTCCGAGAACCGTTTCGTATGATTTCTGTTTTCAGGAGTTTAATTCTGATTTATGAGATTGGTGAGGAATGAAGGAGGAAAGATGAGTAGGAACAGTGCTCGGGGCAATGTAGAGGTTCAGATGACTTGTGCTCGTTTCTTGACTCTTCGACGGTTTTTATTTAATTTTCTAATTGATGGCATGAATCTAATTGAATCGTTGCCTTCGTTACGACAAATTGATTAAGCCGAAAGAAAAAAAATTTGGACATTGGACGCCCTAGGGTTTACTAATGAACAGATGTTGACAATTAAAGGTGAAACACAAAAAACAAAAAGCCATGCTGACGACCGGAGCGTCTATCTGTAAGTCTGATTGCATAGTGACCAATACACATTGTCTATAATGGGCACGAGCTACATGAGTTTCGACCCTATATTCAATGTCAAAAGGGCCACACAGAAGCACACGTTGCCATACAACTTTCTTTGAATGCTGAAAAGGTGGTTTATGTTGTCTGGTCAATACGAGTCTCGTAGCCTAATTCAAGTTTCCACAATCGCTTTTTTCCAATAAGATCCAACAAAAGGTGTTATTTTCAGTTCTTATTTCAATATGAAGTCCAAGGTTTGATATTGGTAATGAAATGCAATATTTGCCAAATGACCTTCTCGGCTCTCCCTACAAATGGTCATTCTTTTTGGCACGGAGTAACAGCCATGGCGTAAGCTTTGTCTTCAACATAGCCTCAAGGGAAAAAGTTAAATGGTGCTTAATCCTATGGAAGTCTCTATTTCGAAAAATTGTCACGCAATAAAGCCATTGTTCTACCAATTCTGTGGCATGTGACGAATGTATACATTTAACGTATCCACGACCTTTTCACTGTTTTCGTAAGGAAACTATTCAATATACTAATAACCTCTTAGTTTTTATTTATCGTTAGTCATCACAATGATAGACTGATGTTGACAATTCAAGAATGACGTACAATTTAAAATAACGCCTCTTGCCGAGTAATTTAATTATCCGAATAGATTTCAATTATTCGTTTCTTGCGATCGTCATTAACTTTCAATTCAAAAAGACATGTGAACTTACATATGTATGTATATCATAGCACAATGTGTGGAGCCAAGACGATTGGAAAATTTTTTGAATAGCATGTGGTTACAGATTAATTGAATTAAGACTTTCAAGAGTCAACTATCGCTATTTGAACTTTATTTCTATGTTGGCAAATGCTTGAAGAATTTTGGATTTGATTGTGAACTACTAAAGCAAAATAATGACAAATAGTAAATATAGTCACGATAAATAGATTTGAGACGATCATTAGAAATATAACTTCAACAGGGGTTTTATTGGCCGTGCTCTTGTCAACTAATAATAAAAAATCGCCTATCAAATTTAAAAAGATGGGTCCAACTCTGTTCGGATCTCATATTTCAGCAATTTCCGAAACTGGACATGACGATTTTACTACGTTCTTCAGATGCCAGGGAAACTCAAACAAAACAGTATGTTCTGATATAAAACAAAATAACTTAACTTCGGCTACTTTTATTATTTGGCCTAGAGGTTACAGCTTTGAAGGAAGAAAACAGAAAGCAGCTAGCATTTAAATTAAAATTGAATTGAATTAGCATCCATTTTTAATTGGTCCATAAAACTACTCGTAGATGAATAAGACCATGACTTTTTACACAAAATTATTCCGGATTTTCGGATTAATTTGCCTTGGAATGTAAATAAACAATCGCTTCATCAACAGCGATTAAGGGCGGTTTCCTTGGGCCATATTTTTTCGAAAATAATGCAGATGCATTAAGGTAACAGATAGTTAACGATTGTGACTGTTTTGCCTGATGGTGCTTGATCTAAGTCATCATGCTGGTTGTTTCTAGAATGACAGTGCCGCATGACTCACAGCTGATGCAACACTGTATTAGATTTAGACGTTTACTTTTAGAACTATTAACAAGATAAAATGCTGAATGATAAAACGCTGAAAGAAAAAATCTGAGCTGTTTTTGGTGAAAAACTACCGGAATCAAAAACGGGATGAAAAATTTCACCAATGAAATAACTTTGTTCACTTTACGAATAATCAGGAATTCACAGTTTTTTTCTTTTTCAAAATTTGGAACTTTACTTTCGCTATATACAACTTTTAATCATATTTCTGGCAACATACGAAAACTGCCGGTATTTGAGGTAATCCACGACGGGGCGATCTACATACAGTGATAGACAAAATAATAAGACCACCGAATATCTATATAGATTTCATTTTAAAACTAAGATTTTGAATAACATACGAAGAAGTGATTTTCATTTCATCTATCTAAATAAAGCTTCTGTTGTATATTTAAGTTAAGTGTGTTACTATAAGTTCGAAGAGAGTTATAAAGATTCCTTAACAAAACCTAGATTATTGTGATAACTAGTTAAAATATTCACATTTTTTTCTGTACAATTGAAAGAAAAAAAAAGAATCACGCTATAAACTATACATCATGTATTATTATATTATTTATATAAAGAAGAGCGATATTTACTCCGGAGTTAGAAAATAGGGAAAGAAAAGAAAATGAGGGAAAGGAAAAAGGAAAACGTATGAGTATAGGTATTGTTTTAGCTTAACTTTGAACAGGGCTGTGTACTTATAAGTTTTATAGCTCCAATTCCATAGACATATAGTGTGGATAAAAAACTGTGGTTCGGAGATCAGATAGATATATCGAATTGGACTGAGATGTTGAGTTCTAGTTGATTGGGTAAAACTAATTCTGCTGTATAAATTCATTGGTTGGCGCGTTTGTATTACTTTGCGAAGCAAGGTCAATGTTTTCATTTCAAAGAGGTATTTTAATGTGGTACCATAAGTAATTTGAAAAAGGTTGAAATGTGGTTATACCATTTTAAACCGAAACTTTACCGTGCTATACTGTTGTAGGCCATATTGAGTTTCTGTTTGTGCTCATAATCACAGTTGTTGAAAATTTCACATCCAAACAACATTATAGGTATAAGTCGCGTTTTAGCTAAAGCTAGTCTGGTTTTTAAGGGTGTAACAGTGTATGTATGTAGACCCAAGCATACGAAGAACTGTATAAACTCTACCCAGGGTGATCCTGATATGGTTATTCCAGGAGAGGGTTGTATTGAAAACTATACCAAGATTTGTTGCGGTGTCAACGAAATCAATACCTCTGTTGTTCAGATATAAGTTTGGTAGAGATGAGATATCAAGTGGCTTCCTGGAAATAACAAAACATTTTGATTTGGGAGGGTTTAGGCAGACACCGTTCGCTCGAGACCAGCGGAACACTCTGTCAAGGTCTTCATTTATTTCACAAACAGCGTTATCCACAGAGTTCGCATTTGCACCTTATCTGCGTACATAGCAACCGAAGAATTGAATAAACATTTCGGTAAATTATTTATGTACCTGTTGAAGAAGATTGGACCAAGAATCGAGCCTTACCTAACCTAACCTAACACCTAAGCTAAGTGGCAGAAAATCAGCCACAGAATTATTCACAACGTGAACGATGAAGAAAAATTTAATTGGCTTCGAAGTTTGCTACAAAGAATATTGTGATTAACCGTATCGAATTCTTTTGAAAAATCAAGTAATACCAGAAAAGTTACTTTATCAATTGCTTGCCTGATGTCTTCAGTCACATTCAATAGAGCAGTTGTGCAACTAAGCTTTGGCCGGAAAGTAGACTGTCATATAATAATTTGTTATTTTGAATAAATCTGTTTCTCTGAGCTCATAATTTTTCCGAGAACTTTTGAGAGAAAGGCAGAATAGCAATCGGTCTGAATTCATTTGTGTTTTTGGGTACTGGTATTATTTAAGCGCGTTTCCATGTGAGCGGAGAAACACCTGTCATAAATATGGAATATAATATGTGCGTTATATATTTTTAACCCCCGACGCAAAAATAGGGTGTTATAAGTTTCACGTGTCAGTTTGTCTGTGTGTCTGTCTGTGGCATCGTAACTCCTGATCGAATGGGCCGATTTGATGATTTTTTTTGTTTGAAAGCTACCGTGATCGAGATGGTTCTTAGCTACAATTTATGAAGATCTGTTCAGGCGTTTCAAGGTTATTACCACTTTTTATTAGCTGTGGTAGCGATCTTAGTGGGTTGGGTAGTTCAGGACATATATAGTTCCAGGAACTATGTCCTCAGTCGGAAACATTTCCGATCGTTCCTCAAACTGAACGATAACATGTCCATAGTTCCATTCAACGTCCGAACGACGCGGTCGTACGACTATGTTTTAGAACAACGTAGTCACAGACAAAACCAAAAGAAAGATAAATGCAATCGAACATGTCTTATACTACGTAGTAGACAACCAAAAACAAAATGTGAATAAATATCATATACATTGATGTAGCGATAAGCTTTATTCACACTCACACACTGGAACTGGAATAGCAGAAGAGTGATCAAACAATAATGTCCGCAATCATACTCATACAGGCAATTCGTTCCGTGTTTCGTGAACGAATTAGGTATGAAGGATCGGATATGGATCTCTCTTATCATAGGCACTAATAGTTCCGATAGTTCCAACAGTTCCCATGTAGTTCCGAGTAGATAGTAGTTCCAGAAACTAGTTCCCGGAACATGACAGGGAACATTCCGGGAACTAGTTCCGACTGGAAAGGAAACGTTCCATGTTCGTTCCGGGGTTGGAACTATTTTGCGCAACTCTAGATCTTAGACACAATGGGCACTTACATTACTTCCAAACATATCTGCGACCTAACATTTTAAAACAGCCACGTATGCTGGTACTACTGAGCTGGTACTCTGATGATGGAACTCGAAGGTAGGAGACCTATTAGTAAATCTATTAAGCATGCGCGCATTACATTCGTCTTAACTAGTTCTGTTTATAGCTAAGGTGCTGTACTTGCCTTAAAAACAATGAGTTTATTCCGGTATCGCGATATTAATAACAAAAATAGCGGTCCCCCGACGCGACGACGTCATCTTAAAAATATTAATAGGTTCTTTAAATGAAGTCAAAAGGCCGAGAGAAAAAAAAATATTTTTTTACTTTTTGGAGTTATATTTTTGTCGGGGGTTACTTAAAATTTTTAATTTTGTTTTTAAGATATAACGTAGAATAATTTTAATGAAAACTGGACTTATATCCTCAAAACCGGTCGCTTTAGATTTAGTAGATAGCATACTTTTTAGAACAACTGCATCGTCTAGAGCTGAAGAGTAGAACTTAAGTTATCAATATATTCATCACTGTATCGATGGTTCATGTCACTTGCGGTACTGTAGACGTAGAGGGAAGAAACGGAGGCAAAGGACCTATTTAGTTCATTACAATCAATATTATTAACATTTCTTTAATTTCTTTACCTAGCACTATCTCCATTATATTTTTCCAAAGACCAACACATAAAAATTGTAGAAAATTATAGAAAAAAAGAAAGGAAAAAAATAAAACAGATTATACATTATTTTCGATGACTGCACGAACTCTTCTTGGTAAAGATCGACCCACGTACCACTACTCGATGGTATGGAGTTTCTTTCTGGTTGTATTTTCTTCGACACTTCCTTTTTACTTTTAGATTTTTCAGCTCGTAGGTACTCTTTTGAGATTCCATATACATTTTCCAAGAGATTAAGAGATGGTGATCCAGCGCACGAGGTCGATATTATGTTCTTCCAGCCACCTATGTACTGTTGCGGCCGTATGCTCCTGGTCGTTCCCATGCATAAACTGCCGTTTCAATGACATCTCCTACTTGGTTCAAAATATTAGACCTACACCATATCACTTGCTGGTATATTGAAACTGGTATGCAACATTTTAAGGACTCCTGACCTATCTTTTGTCATCCGATCTGACAAAATTTATTGCCATTTATTTTCATATTTTGCACCTATCCAATTTAGATGTTCTTTTGTTCATTTCAAAAGGTTCGTCCAGTACTTTTTAATTAGAAGAGGAACTATTCTGGGACTTCTTTTGAAAAGATGTTGTTCTTCGAGTCTTCTTCGCACAGTCCGAAAGCAGACTGGCAAGTTCGATTACACCTTGATGTCGGTAGCTGACTTAAAAGGGAGTCAACTTTCAGATATGTTTTCGCGGTCAACCAGTTGGCATGCAAGATTTTGGTGGCTGTAAGATAGTAAAAACAAATGTTTTCAAATACTGCCTATTTGGCCCGTTTTAATAAATAATTCTTTGTGTCTTAAGCCGTCTAAAGCCGTTTACCTCAAAAATACAACAATAAACACAACTTCCACCATCAAAAAGCAAAAAAGTATCCCGGTCTCATTGTTTTGTCCGCCACTGTAGGTGGTAGTTGGAATGGGCAGGAGAATACGGTGGGTGTAATGTTCCATTTTAATATTTTTTCAGATAGGTCTTATCATGTAGCTGAACATTGTCGAGCTAAAAAATCACTGTTTCTTGCGTTTTCTAATTTTTTTATTTTTTTATAGGGTTCGTACATGTTCAAGAGTGTACGCTCTTATGGTGTTTGTCACACTACCTAGACGGGGTGCAGATGGTTTGTGTCGGAGATGTCCGTTCACTACTCTCCGGGGGTGGTTATCCTAAATAGGATTTGAAAGATTTTACTGAATTTGCGTTGGTTGTAGTTCACAGTAACTTGTCTGTTTCCAAGTCATTAAGGTGTTGCATTGGAAATTCACACGCAAAGAATGAAGTGAAGTGAAGTGCGAGTAAGCATTTTTTGATCATCTTTAATTCGCAACTGATGTTGTTGCATAATTTTTCCGTATAGGAATTGTTCTTGGCTATAGACAGACTTGAACTACAAACCTTCCGCTCAACAATCGATGAAGATTACCATTGCATCACGACCACCCCCTAAATCCTTCAATACTCCTGTGATAGTTTTATCCGGTGTCAAAAATTCATATTATACCATGCCGAGTTGGTATCATCAGATACACAGTGTGCCCTTCGATCCTTGGATGCTTTGCCTACACCTCCACGATTTCTTTTAGTTTGATTATCGTAATTCTTAAAAAAAAATATATTTTTCATCGCCAGTCACAATGCGACGCAGAAAATCCTTCCTTTTTTGCCACTCGACGTCGCTCGCTTCAACTCGTATGGCACGCGATTTCGTTGCTTTTAAATCATTCCCAAGGCCCTCAATCAATCTGAAATGGGTTATAGAGTTACGAACAATGTATGTGATGTACCTCAATTCAGTGTCCTCAAACCTATGAAACGCGTATTAAACCTATTCCGCGATGGAATCATCAATTTTGTAGGGTTGAAACAAATTAGACCAGAAGCCGTAAATCTCTCTAATTATTCGACGCAACCACGCTTATTTGACTCGAAAATCCACATTTTCACGCACAAAAAAATACATGTCACTGACGAAAATGAATGATGACGAGATGTTAACAGATGACCAAGCTTACAACGTGCCATTTCTGACCAGAATGTAGTCTTCTAGTGGGAAACGTCGGATTCCTATTTCTGCCCTAATAACATGTAGGCCATTCCATTACTAACTTCAGAATTCATACTTTAGATTAAGATATAACTACATAGATATTACCAGTTTTCAGTCAAACATTTTGTCATCCCAACATAGATAACCATTTAGAATCATTTTAAAATCGAGTGAAATTGCAATTTTCTTATAATAAATATCCAGTCGTATGATGATGCATAAATGTTGTATAATGTGGCAGGGCAATAAGCTATGCGAATAGAGTGTGACAGTTTTATTACTAAAGCGAGAAATGTCGTTGTTTTCGCTCAAAGATGGAATAACATCCGATATCTCGAAACAACCGAAGAGAGACTTCCACGAATAAAAACACACTCTATAGGTCCTCAATACATTCAATAAAGTATTGGCCTTCATTGAGGTTCTGGCTCTATTCATTTCGGGATAATTTTTTCCATGAAAACATGTGTTGTTTAGAGTTTAAGAAAATCCACTTTCGTCATCGAAATACCCACTCAGTTCTCCATTTGTTTAGTTTTCGATCAGTTATCCATGAGCTATTTAAAAACACTAAGCAAACCCCATCTTCTCGTATCTTAAAGAATTTCTCACAAACTCATTATTTATCGTATCTTATAGAAAACGAATCACGCACTTGACCGCCAAATGATCTCATCGCTGTGTCATACTGCGCAGGCCAACAAAGACACGCTCTTTCGATGATCACTCGATGTCTAGGCATGTGTGAAGTGATTACCATTCCGAAACCATATCACATTACATCGGCTGTGAGTCCAAGGTTCTATCCTCCACACCACCGTGGAGCAACCCATTCCCGCTCTTGTCTTATGCTTATTAAAAAAACAAATATTTATGCGTGAAATATTATTTCCGCCGTTCCATATCATTACTCACCGCCGCAGTCAATCCGATCGCCATTCGATTGGCGACTCCAAATACGTCGAAGAGAAAGAAATAGCCAACAGATAAACATCATAATAAACTACTGATGATAGGACCTTATTTTCCAAATAAGCGAAACGTAACGACTATAACGACCAGATGAATGAATACTCCCACCACGCACCGCTTGCATGGCGGTAAAGGCGATGACCCACAATGATATTCACACATTCAGTCATCCTAATGGACTTCCATCACCTTAAAGATATCTTTTAAATTCCTCTCTAGGGTTTGATGAGTGGAAAACAAATAAAATGGTTTCCGATAACTAAAAGGAAACATTTATTCACATTTAGTAAGAGATTAAACTAAAAAATACTTGTACAGTCCACGTGTTAGAGCGTGAATGTTTTAATTGGGCGGTCGGACAGATTAGTAGATGGTCATGATGGGCGGATGGATAGATGAATGGATAAAGAGACCATTCAGTTCATGAAGTGTGGGCGAGAAGAATTGTGGGTGTTCCATGTTGACACACTAATCTGGGACATTAATAAAAGTGCATAGTTGTGCATAGTGGGAAGGTAATAAAAGCGACAACAATGAAGGATAGTAGTCCTGTCGTAAAAATAAATTTATATCATCGCTATTTCGATGATCCCTACAAGAAGGCTTGTCTTACAGATAATATTAGAAACAAACGTTTGGCTGTTCATTTGCTCCAGACAATGTCGTCTAATTACCACTTCACCTTTCCGTCCAATGCACTTCAAATGGCGTATGTTCAAAAAATAACGGGAATCTAGGTTTTTTAGAAGAATTTTATTTATTAGATAATTCACATCAATGTTATTCTCTTGAAAGTAGCCAATCGCTAAGTAGCACACACTTATTACAGCCCTCCTTCCAACTCTGAGCAAGTCTGCTACTGTTTTTGTCTCAAACTTGGAAACTTTATGGCTCTATGGTAATATATAAACTTCTTCTAGTTATGATTTTGTTTGGTTGTTGAGGAGCTGAAGCGTTAGTACGCTCGTCGCATGCAACTCTCTAGTTTCACTTATAGCTGACTTACTCGTAAAAGTTAATGATTAACAGTTCTAAGACAATTTGATTCGATTTTTGGGCTGGCGGTTTCATTGACCCATATTTGTTCAACAATGATTCTAGTGGTACCGTTTGAGTGGATGGATTGGGTCACCGAACGATGTTTACAGATGGGTGCCATGTTCTGGGACAATGTTTATTTTCAGCAAGACGATGCCACGTGGAATACAGTTCAACATGCTACGATGGCTCTATTAAGTGACAATTTTCCTTTCTCAAAATGGAGACTTTATAGGTAGAGCCAGATATTTTAAATTCTAAATTTAAATGAAAAATTAATCATCAAAAACACATTTATGATTAATTATTAATTTACATACAGTGAACCAAAAAAAAACTGGGACACCTAGTACCCCTAAGTGTAACTGGAAATATCTCAGTAATTTTTTAGTATATTGAAACGAAATAAATTTCATATTAAAACATGTTTTAATGCGATTTCAGTAACATAAGCAAATTTGTTTTTGTTTCTCCAATTTTGACAACAATAAAATAAAACTTAAAATACCACAAATTCAGCAGCCAAAAAAAAACCGGGACAGTTGTTTTACAAGGCGACTGTTAAAGGACCGTTACTCGGTTTCCTTATCTTAGATCAAATACTTATTCTGCTATTCAGTCAAATTGTTTACAGGTGCATATTGTTGTCATCAAGCTTTGTTGTGGAAAAAATGGAAAATAAACAGACATCTCGCGATATGAAAGCTGTAATAATTGATTATTATGAAAAAAAAAACACAGTATTCGTGAAATTGCTTCACTGATTAATAAACCCAAGTCAACCGTTTTTAACATAGTGAAATCATTTAAAGAGAACGGTTTTCTTCATCGTGTTTCGGCGAGTGGGAGGCCTTCAAAGATGTCCACGGACCAAACTAAACGTCGAATATTGAGGATTATAAATGCAAACCCGAAGGAATAAGCTGTCGAAATTGCCAAAACTTTGAAAAGAGATAAAATTGCTGAAGTTCATCCGCAAACGGTGCGCAATTTCTTACATAAAGAAGGTTTCAAAGCCCGCCCACCTCGCAAAAAGCCGTCTTTATCGGATAGAAATATTAAGAAGCGATTGGAGTATGACAAGGAGTACGTGCAAAAAACGGATGAGTTTTGGAATCAAGTGATTTTTTGTGATGAATCGAAATTCAACATTTTTGGTAGCGATGGTCGACGTTTTGTGTGGAGGAGGGACGGAACTGCTTTGGATCCAAAAAATGTTACTTCGACAGTTAAGCACGGTGGTGGAAGCATAATGGTTTGGGGTGCAATGGCAGCGAACGGAGTTGGTTCCCTTCATATAATTGAAGGGAATTTAACAAAATTAGGATACATTGACATCCTGAAGCGTTATATCCCCGAAACAAAACAAAAATTGGGTCTACCACCAGGTGTAATACTGTTGCACGATAACGATCCAAAACACACAGCTGGTATAACGAAAGATTGGTGTATTTGGAATACAAAAAAGTGTTGCCGCATCCTCCCCAAAGTCCGGATCTTAATCCCATAGAGCACCTTTGGGCTGTTCTGGAAAAAGAAGCGCGAAAAAGAACGATTCGTTCCAGAGAGGAGTTAAAGATAGCGTTACATGAAGAATGGCAAAAAATTCCAGCGACTGTAACAAAAAATCTGGTCGGATCGATGAATAGAAGATTGCAAGAAGTTTTGAAAGCAAAAGGGCAACATACAAAGTATTGAAATTTATAATTATTGTCATTTTTTGTTACTGTCCCACTTTTTTTTTGGCTGCTGAATTGGTGGTATTTTAAGTTTTATTTTATTGTTGTCAAAATTAGAGAAACAAAAACAAATTTACTTATGTTACTGAAATCGCATTAAAACATGTTTTAATATGAAATTTATTTCGTTTCAATATACTAAAAAATTGCTGAGATATTTCAAGTTACACTTAGGGGTACTAGGTGTCCCAGTTTTTTTTTGGTTCACTGTATATAGCTCCACAAAAGGAAACATAACGGCGGCAAATCACACGACTTTTCTCGGTATATAGTCAACACGAATCGTGTTATGTGAGATGAAGCACGGACCCGTTGAAACGAACTTCTTCGGTAACAGATGCGGTGGAGTTTATAACTATTCACTGTAAGGGCAAAATATGCCTTTTTGGGGTGTCTTTCGCTTTTTATGTTTTTTTTTTTTATAGGGTTCGCGCAGATTCAAGAGTGTACGCTCTTATGATGTTTGTCACACAACCTGGACGGGATGCGGATGGTTTGTGTGGAAGATCCGGGGGTGGTTGTCCTAGGTAGGATTCGAGAGATCTGATTGTATATGTCGCGTTGGTTGTAGTTCATAGTAACTGTTTTTGTTTTATTTCCATGTCATTGAGTTGTTATGTTGGAAATGCACACACAGAGTGAAGTGATACCACTGCAACCATATACCGTCAGTCACGAAAGTCTACATATATCCCTGAAAAGTGCTACACCAAAGCTAATAGATACAATTTCAATATTATTTATTTACTGGACAATATATAATTTTTCAAAAACATGATTCAAAACAAAAACAAGTTCTTTTCTCAGAAAGCATAGAGGAAAGTAGATTTTCGGTGACGTCAGGGTAATTGAATTGCGAGCTCTGCGTTCCAGTTCATTCCATATATGCTTTATTGCATTTAGATCTGGAAATTGGGAAGGTGGATGAAGTTGTTTGTGGGCCCTAAACACCAACCACACTCTTATAATCTTTATAGTATGCTTAGGGTCGTTGTCCTGGTCTAGTATCCAGCTGCTTCCAAGTCCCAGTATCCCAGGAGGCATGCAAATTATCACGCAAAATATAAAGATACTTATAACGATCCACATTCCCTTCAATAAAACTAGCCTTCCGACACCAGAAGCTTGACACTAGGAACCAGGTTCTTCGTTTGCATTTCTTGGTTAGCCCTGCGCCATAATTTTCCCCTGTCATCCGATACGAAGACATTGAATTAACTTTCGTCCGTGAAAATACTCTTTTCCAAAAATCATAGTCCTCCGATACGTAGTGATTTGCGAACTCTACGCGTTTTTGGCGGTTAACTTCACTTATCCACGGTTTCTTCCTTAAAACTCTTTCATTAAATCCTTCCGATCTCAGAACTCTACGCACAGCATTAAAGTGAATTTATATCGTGGATAACGCGACTACTTAATTTTTTCGGACGGTCTGAACGGGGATTATCTAAAACGTGTCCCCTGTCATTGTCTGCAAAGTTGTAGCACTTTTACCCACGATTTTGGAAATTTCAACATAACTTTTTTTCTTTTCATTTCTAAGTTTTATGATTATCTATGTTTCTAACTTCCTCGGGTATTTCTCTTCAGATCTTTTCAGGGCTTCATGTACGAGTAGACTTTCATGACTCACTATAGAATCCCACCATCTAGGTTCGAAAAATATTGGGAAATACAATTAGGAAGGTTATTCGTCGCCATGACGAATCTTCACCATGTGAACCCTGTGATTCTTATTAATCCTTTGGAGCCTATACTCGAACAGAGTCAAGAAGAATGACATGGCATTGTATGTCTATCTCAAAATGAATGCGAACATTTGTAGTTTGTAGGCAAATTGCGAAAATACATTCAAAAGCTGTACATTCCTATTTGAACCCTGCCTTAGACTAGAGCGCATCCTACGTGCCCAGCTGCAGGCCGTAGTTGATAAGCTGAAGCAGATAAAGAAGAGGGATTTAGAACAGGCAACAGCCGCCCCACAGCAAAAGCAGCAACAACAACAGCAGCAACAACAACAGCCACAGCAGCAGAAACAGCAGCAACGACGACAGCCGCAACAGCAGCAGCAGAAACAGCAGCCGCAACAGCAGCAGCAACAACAACAGCCGCAGCAGCAGAAGCAGCAGCAACGTCCTAAAAAGGAGAAAGTGCCACCCATCTTCACCTATACCACGGCCCTACGAGAGACCATCGATCTCTGTAAGTATGCTATTGGTGTAGGCAATTTTGAAATCAAATGTTTAGGCCAAAAACGCTATGCTGTTCGGTGCAAGACACTGGAGCAGCATAAGCGTATAAAAAGCTTATTAAAGGAGTCCACAACGGAGTTTTTCTCCTTCACGCCGAAGGCCGAGAGGTTGCGGACAATGCTCCTTAAAGGCGTGGAGTCGATTGCAGACCCCGAGGAAATGCTCTCAGAGCTCAAAGAGTTCGAGAGTGACGACCTCAAATTCGTGGGGGTTAAGCCATTTACTACGGTGAGCTCCCGACGGGAGAAGCGAGTTATTCCCTTCTTCTTGGTACAGCTCACACCCAGCAGCAAGCTGGAGAGGTTAAGGACTATCACCACCTTAGCGTCCCAGACTGTCACATCGGAAACATTAAAGAGGAGCGGAAACATTTTGCAATGTATCCGCTGCCAAAGGTTCGGGCACGCCGCGTCGAACTGCGAAATGCAGCCTCGATGCGTTAAGTGTGCAAAGAACCACAAGAACGAGGAATGCGACCTTGGGAAAGACAAGGTGGCGGATAGAGAGCAGCTCGAGTGTGTCTTGTGTAGGAACCGAGGGCACCCTGCAAACTATCGGGGATGTCCTAAGTTCCAGGACATCAAAAAAGAAAACCTGGCCCGTAAGCAGAAGGTCGAGGAGAAGCGTCCCTCGGGTCGCTTCCAAACACCAGCCGTCACATCCCAATTGACCTACGCCCAAATGGCGGCAGGTTCGGGAAAGACGGTACAAAAGCCCATGACTGTCCCTAAAGCCCCAGTGCCTGTCTCTAAGGCACCGGTGGCCGAGGGGGATGTCTGTTCGATCTTGCTCGCAATCCAAGGGCAGATTGGGCAGCTCCAGCAACAGATCCTGGAGACGGCGACCCGAGTAGATAGTATCTACTCGCTTCTGCCGGGCCTAGCGCACCTAAGGTCGTGGTGGGTACGCTGGTAGAGAGGCCCTTGAGGATCCTGTCGGTGAATGTAAATTCACTGATAAGGATCGAGCGACGAGCCGTACTTTTTAACCTGTTGCAGGACGAAAGCCCCGATGTACTCTTGGTTAGCGAAACAAAGCTAAACCAGAAGCACAAAATCCGGCACAGTTCTTATAGAATAATTAGAAGGGACCGACCCAACGCTATTCAAGGCGGGGGAGTTGCGATCTTTATTAAAAACAATTTTAAACATAAAGTCATATATAGCGGTGAAGTGCGGAGGTTCCAGGTGCTAGAGGCCTGTATTGTGTGCATTCCTCTCCGAAACGGAAAGAGAATGTACATTGTATCAGCCTATGCACCTGAAGCACCCCAACCCAATATTTTTATCGCAGAGCTCGAGACACTTTTTCGATCTCTGCGCTTAAACTCAGTAGAAAACTTTTACATTCTGGCCGGCGATTTAAATGCCAAACATAGTGATTGGGGAAATAACATTCCCAACACTAGGGGGAGCCTACTAAGCCATTGGTGGGTTCTTCGCAGCATTGAATATAGAGTCAAGCTGCTCGCAACGGATAGTCCGTCGTATCCTAGGAGCGGCTCCTATCTGGATCTCATGCTAATAGACTCTCGACTGAGACTGGCAGACAAGAACGAATGGTCTATTAACTGTCTACGGACCATTGTATACGACAGTGACCATTGCGGACTATGTGCCGTGATCACAGTACCTGACGAGTTCGCGGAGATGGCAGAGTGTGTCCAAACGCACCCCTACGATTACAGTAGGGTGTGCTGGCCGCGCTTTGCCAATTCCCTGACGAGAGCGCTCACTTCGAGCGCCTCCTTTCCACCGACTAATAGGAACCTGTCAAACTACGAGATTGACGGGTATCTCAAACAAATGGACGATGTCATTAAACAGACAATGAACAGTACGATACCACGCCAAAGACAGCACGATACCACAAACGTATACCGAAACGCGACAATCGACGCACTGCACAGACAAAAAAGTAGACTCCTGACAAGACTCAAACTCTTGTACAGACGGTTTACCGACAGACAAAACTCGGAGGTCAGGACACTGAAGTCACTGATTAAAAATATCCAACAGTTAATCAAGGAAAATTACAGAATATCTGTAAGTTTGCATTGGAACAACAGAATTCGTGCTGTAAAATCCAACAGCGCGAGTATGTTCCCGCAAATAAATAAAATATTTCGGAGAAACAATCAGAATGACATTCAGGATCTGAAACTTCCGAGAACGTCAGACAATGAACGCTTGCTACGAACAGTTAGCATCGATCCGGAGAGCGCCATCCTGGATGACGACTTCTTCGTGATCGAGGATCCTCAGGAGAAGGTGGCGACAGTGGGAGCTGTCTTCCAGGAAGTGTACAAGGTGAATGATAGTATTCGCCCGAACCACGACCTGGAAGATAGAGCCCTGCTTCATCACTTCTATCTTCGAAATGATATCGATCATTGGCGATCAGAGAACCTTGGTTTTACAAGGTTCAATGAAGATTTCATGGCAAACAATGTCATCGCCAATGAGGGGGTTAATACCCTGTTCATATCGACGGAGGATCTTCAGATGATCTTCGAGTCATTGAGGAAGAACAAATCCGCGGGAGTCGACGGTATATCCAATGTTGTGCTTAGGCAACTTCCGCCAGTGGCTGTAGAGAGGTACACCATCCTGTTCAACAATGCACTGAATAATGCATATTATCCAGTGCACTGGAAGACAGCGGTGGTGCAACCAATTCCCAAGAGGGGTAAAGACACATCTAACCCGGAAAATCTCCGGTCAATAAGTCTCCTTCCGAGTATCAGCAAGGTTTTCGAGAAGGTGATCCATAGGGCCCTGTCTAAATGGGTTGAGGACAATAAAATCATCCCGGATAACCAATTCGGTTTCAGAGCGGGGCATGACACTATTCATGCCGCGTCGAAGCTTGTGTCGGATGTCCAATGGAATAAATGCAAGAACCAATGCACGGGTGCCTGTCTGATTGACTTAGAAAAAGCCTTCGACACCGTATGGTTAGAAGGTCTTTATTACAAGCTCAGTCGGCTGGGCATAAGTAAACCACTGCTATATATGATTTTTGACATGTTAACAGGTAGAAAGTTCGTAGTGAAAATTGCCAACGTGACTTCTACCCAAACATTTGAAATCAAAAATGGACTGCAACAGGGTACGGTAAATTCGCCGATCCTTTTCAGCATTTACCTAAGCGATCTGCTAGTTTCTCTTCACCATTCAATAGCGTACGCAGACGACCTAATCGCGTACAGATCAGGTCCAACGATCGACGTCATTGTTACTCTTCTGAAGCGTGACTTCGAAAAAATTCAGCAGTATTGTGATGACTGGAAGTTGAAAATCAACTTCCAGAAATCAGAATCTATATTGTTCAGTACGCCTTTGTCTAGGGCCTCTCGGGACACTAGAAAAAACTGGCGCAGGTTCTTAATTGTAGGACCGGACGGGCGTCCACTGGCGAAACAAAGTGTGGTCAGATATCTTGGGATCGTGCTGGATCAGTATCTATATTTTGACAAACATGTAGATGCTGCTCTGGCAAGGGCCCGGGGCGCTTTCGCTCTGACAAGGTGGCTGTTTCATAGCAGCCAACTTGATTCTAGGGTGAAGGTAATCTGCTACATGGCCTTAATCAGGCCCATGGTTGCCTATGGATGTCCCGTCTGGTTCAATGTGAGAGCCAGCTTAATGGAAAGGATTCGGGTGTTTGAGAGACAATGTCTCAGGACGTGTCTGGGACTACATAGGACACCCGAATCTGAGTACACGAAATTTTACCCGAACGAGGTCCTATACAATAGGGCCAGGATTGTACGGATAGATAATTTTTTGATTAAACTGATTCGAAGCCACGTTGCGAGAGCAATGACTTCGGTCAATAGCCTGATCTTCGGGGCTTACTACCCCAACGATTTATATCACGAGAGAGTGCGCCTTAATGGCTTTGTGCCGCCAGAAGCATTCCTCTATTTAGATAGACGTGGGCTGATCCAGGATAGATTGGCGGTACCGCTAATCTTCCACGTGGGTCGCAATTCCGTGGAACGGCGATTCCTCTACGAACCCGATGTCGCGCTCCGTGAGCCCGAGCGCCTCAGGTTCTGTAGATCGGTCTCACACCGGGATCGAGGAGACGTAGTCCGACAGCATCAACGCTTTTGGTGGCTGGAGAGAGCTACGTTAGTGGACACTTTGAGAGCTTCAGCCTCTTCAAGGCATCGCCTGCCAACACCAATGGCAGGCTTACATAGGCTAGGGTAGGGTAAGGTAGGGTAGGGTAGGTAGTGGTAGTAGGGTATGTATACGTTTAAAAAAAAAAAAGAAAAAAAAAAAAAAAAAAAAAAGATATATATATTAAATATATATTATGTTTATAATTTATATATATATATTTTAGTTAAGGTAGAATAAGTTAGGTTTAGTTACATTAAGGTAGGCTTAAGTTTTATATATAATATAAATGTTATGTATGCTAAGTTTTTTAATAAAAAAAACATTTTTCTTAGCTCAAGCTAGATATAGTAATGTTAGTGGTAAGTTGATATAGTCGTCGAAAGACATAGATTTAAGTTGTTACGTCTATTTTAGAGTGTCCGCCTAGGGCCAGTAAGATATCTAGATTGTTAAGATAGTTAAGCTAGTTTTTAAGCATTTTTGTCTAGGGTAAGATAGATCTAAGAAGTTATGAATAAAAATGAATTAAAAACTAAACTAAACTAAACCTGCCTTAGACTAATAATATACAGTCTTGAATGACAATTTGATTTGACGTGGATAACTGAAACAAGGATGTCAAATTTGGACCACGTATTGAATGACCCTCAATCATCAGTGATCATAAAAGAATTTAATTTTTCTATAGATTTATGATATCTGATATAAATGAAATCTCTTCTTGGATAGTCGTGTACCTTTGATATTCCTTTTTCACCTCTCCATTTATCGGACCTACATAGTCTAACATATATTGTATATCCTCACAAAAGTATTCGGACAGAGGCTTTTAAACAGAATTTATGAAATATTTTCTTTGTATTACCTACTTACAAAGTAACTGGCTTGTTCGACGAGGTTTGTTCCAAAAATAAGGTGACTTTTTGAATTTCGCGAGCACCATATGTAGATGCATTCGACTTTCCATTTATTTTTATTTTCGTTACGTTGGTACCCTAATATATTATAGCATTATCAACCCTCTTGGATATCTAATTTGTTTTTCACAGATATAAATGTTGGACGTGTTTTAGTGTGCTTGGGATTTTTTCTATTGAAAAAAGTGGATCAAAGATATTTTGTGTGAAAAATTAAATTGTGTGCTACTTGGAATGTTGACTCAAAAAAAAACAATGTTTACAAGTGGTACAGGCTCTTCACAGAGGATTGAGAAGATGTTAATTACAGTACATTACAGTACAGAAAATTTTTATGGAGAATCGTCGAATTGCTATCAGAAAAGTTGGCCGTAATGGTATATCGGTTGGCTCATGTCGTTAAAGTTATCCGGACATTTTGAGAATGAATCGTGTGTCATCAAAGTTTGTTCTGATATTGCTAAATTTTGCTCAAAGAGAACTGTCGCTCATCGCTCAGGAGCTGTTGAGTGACGTGAATGACGATCCAGATTTGCTGAACAGGGTCATCACTGGTAACGAAACATGAGGATATGGTAATGACGTCAAAAACAAAGCCCAATCATCCCAATGGAAGTGACCAGAAGAACCAAGACCGAAAAAAGCATACCAAGTTCGGTCAAATGTGAAAATTTTGCGCACTGTTTTCTTCGATTAAAATGACGTGGTTCATCTTGAGTCCGAATGGTCGTGCGGTCCATAAGGAAATTTACCTTGGAGTAATGCTCCGTTTGAGTGAAGTAATACCAAGCTAACGTCCGGATTTTGTGCGTTTATATTTTGGCCTAAAACCATGCCTCGTAAGACTTGGCTCTCTGCGACCCTTTTCTCTTCCAAAACTGAAAAGATCAAGGAAAGGACGAAGATTTTCCACGATTGATGAGATAAAAACCACTTCAAGAGCTCAAGCCTACACCAAAAATTGCAAATCTCGAAATGCTTCAAGGAATGAAGAAAACACTGGCGCAAGTGTATGTTATCTTAGCGGAATTACTCTGAAGGGGACAAGAAGTCACCTTATTTATTGTTAATTTTTTATTAGAAGATTTTCGACTTCTCTGAATATGGCAAGAGGAAAGCAGACACAAAATTATGCGCGTAAGCTCAAACGTGGTGTTACAATAATATTCGCTTAAACTCCTGAATACTGTGATCGAGGCAACCAGCCCTAGGGATAGAGAATATTTCTGAGAAAAGAAAAAAAATGGAAAAAGAGCAAAATGGGATGAAAAAAGTCGAAAACTTCTTTAGAAGGTCGAAAACTTATTTTAAAGATTGTTTGCGAAGGCAAAACTTAGCAAGAGGCTGATGAACTTGTTGGAAAATCCTGTACCATAGTAAAAAAGGCTGTAAGAAAGGAAAGGACCCAAAAAAAATATTATCGGAGGCAAATGATGCCACTAAAACTATTAACCGCAGAGATGTTCGGAATCATTAAAAAAAACAGTGCTTGTGGAAACAATAAGGCAGATTTGAAGGTCAAATAATTTTTACGGAGGAAAACAGATTCACATTCGCTAAAGCGTATATTAACAAGGCTTTAACTTTTGGAACACCGTTATTTTTAGTGACGAAAAGCAATTTGATTGGAAATAAAGAAAAGGTTTGGTGAAAAATAAATATTGAGCTGAAAGATGATAATCTTCAAGCGACGGTGAAACAGGATGTATATCTTCGAACAGGCCTAGTAAAAAAAAAAGTTTTTTGACCGCAGGTTGAACCTGCAAAACGCCATGAAAATGGGTCGAAAATTAAATTATGTCTTATGACAAAAACCTAAAGCACACTGGTCACAATGTCAAACTGCGACTGCTGTTGAATATTCGCTCGCAGCTCAAAACGCCTGTATAGTCGCCTAAGATCAATCCTATTGAAGGTCTGTGAGGCGAGCTTGAAAAAAACATTCGAAATCGAGCTATCAACAGCCTAATTCTGGTGATTGGGGAGATCTTTGTATCAGCAAAATGAACGCAGTTTTTTAACCACTCTTAGTTAACGCGTGTTTTGTGCGTTTGTCCATGCTCTATCACCAAAATGTTTTGTTGCCTAAGGTTTCAAAACACATTCGTGGAAAACATTCACCCTGACATAAAGCTCCAAAAACATAAAGGGCGAACTTCCATCTGCCGTCACAGCCGTCCAAAACCAGGGCAAACATTGGCGCCGGACTCTGGGGCTCAATCGAAGGTTCACATTTTCACGTGACTTTCCTGTTAAATAAACACGATCGTTTTGTTTGCCCAGGAACTGCTCGTTTCGGACAACCTGGCCTCTTTAGTATAAGAGTCATTTTGCTCATAGAACCTCACGGTCTTACGGCATCGATAACATCTAGTCCGGTTTGTAATATCTAACGCTAAGTTTGAGCTCATGTTTCAATATATGTTGCACGGCTGTTTTTGATAGTTTCAGTTCAGCAGCCATTTCCCAGCCATTTTATCAAAAATTGAGTTCAACTCCAGCCTTCGTTTTATGAACGACCTCTGATGCTGATGCAGTTTTTTTCCGACCAGTACCATTGCCAATTTGTTGCTATCGGCTATGATTCATGACACCGAGCTGGCGACAGGGTGACCTTCCCATTTAATATGGTACTCTAGAGCAAATCAACATAATTCATGTTCCAGAATTCCAATCTGATGCGATTTCAAAATAGTAAAAAGCATATTGCAAAACAGATTCCATACGAGAAGATAAACTGGAATCTGGATTTTATATCTTTAATTTTCCAAAAAACTATTTGATACGAAATAAGCTTTAAAAACCACAACATTTTTAATCAGGTTAAAGCCATTCAACTTATCCTCTGTTGCCATCATACCAAACAATAGGCCACACCATAACCAACAAGCAATCTTAATCCATTTCGCTCCCGTCCTGACAACATCGTCGACGAGAAATATAAATTACATTACGACCACAACGAATGACAAAACATCTCTATCAGCTTTATGGACCATAAAAAAAGCAGAACATATTCAAAAACAATTTCATATCTGCCAATCTGTAGTTTCGCCCCCGGACACAAGTCACACAAGTTTGTTGCGCGCCACAGGCCGATGAACTTAATCGCATCACGGCATTAAAGGGGCGACACACTCGTTGCTGCTTCGACTCTTTAACTCATTTAATTACAGTGACTTTGAACCCGTAACCGTTCGATCTTAATTGGTGACTGGTTCCATTGTGTCGCCCAAATTTAGAAAGACCATGGACACAGACAGATTTCTGTGGGATCGAATACATTCCTCTCACCTGCGTGGCGTGAATTACCAATCAATCAGATGCCAACAAGAGTTAGTGGTTACCCATGAGAAACTAAGATAGTAACTTTGCATGGCAGTACGAGTACGCAACTGTCATAAATAAATGTGCAACCACATGTTGCGTTGCTGAACGGCACCAGATACAGATACACTTGAGAGACGGTTCCGTTGCAGGGTAATTCGTGCGAGTAAAAACGAAGTACTGTTGTGCTTTATGGCATTCTTCATTGCGCTCAATTAATCAGTTCCCGAGCGACATGGAGACAAGACATTCTTCGAGTAATGCACAGACTTCCTGTGCGTTGTTGTGGCGGAATGGTTACTAGTCACTTGAGCTGATTTCAGTGCAGTCTTGCGCGGCGTGTAACTGTGGCATGAAAATGTAGACATAAACAAGTTGGATATGAGCTAAATGTTGTTTTAGGCGATTATGCGAATTTAATTACTTAGCGCAGATAGTATCTGTCATGGGATGACAAATGGAATTAGGAAGAGTGTCGCTTGGGTGGATTGCTTGAGTGGCTTTCGGAGCCAGGCAATGTGGTTACGTTGGATTAATTTAAGATTAAATGTAAAAATAAATTTATGGTAGTCAAGGCGATTAGCGTCTGCTCCTAAGACTTGTGTGGAACAATAGACAAAATGGCTGAAAAGAGCGAGGGGTATACGGATAATCCAGAAATAATAGAGAAACTAGTAGATAGGAATGCTCATGGAAAATGCCTGGACTACATTTGAAGCCTACGCGATCTAGTCCTAGAGAAAACCTTATTCAATGTTTATTGTTTTAAATGACTGGCAGCTAGATCTGGCGTCCGGGTATTCGAACAGTTCGAATTTCGTTTCTTGAATGGCAGACACCGCAACTGCTGCTTTATGAAACAGCACTCCAGCTCGCAGTTTGTCGCGCCTTTTTTTATTAATGACTTCCCGCAATGTTATTTTCTGGTATGCGTAGTAAGTAAGGATCTAAAATAGTAGATCCCTTTTCCAAATATTCCGCTCTACGAGGGTGGTCCGATAAGTACTTAGCCTTACCGCTAGATGGCGCCAGTATCGCAAGAGCAACTTACTATCGTGTAGTACATTCTAGTAGACGGCCACTGTCAGCCGGATCGGACTCGTAGTTTTGTTTTGACCGCGTGTGGAAGCGGGAGTGTCCGCGGATTTTAGAAAAAATGGGAAAAGAGCAATATCGGTCGGTGATTCGATTCTTGTTTTTGGAAGGGAAATCGCGCAGCGAAATCAAAGAACGTTTGGATGCTGTGTACGGTGACTCTTCTCCTTCGATGGCGACCATCAAAAATTGGTTTAACGAGTTTCTGCGACCACGAGGTCGGTTTTTGATGAGCCACGTCCAGGTACCCCGAAAACGGCTACCACGGAGGATAACGTGACAAAAATCCACGATTTCGTATTGGCAGACCGCCGATTGAAGGTGCGCGAGATAGCTGGGTCATATCCTGCTTGAAATTTTGGGCATGAGAAAGCTGTCGGCGCGATGGGTGCCGCGTTTGCTCACTCCGGACAACCGTGAGACCACTTCAGAGCAGTGTTTGACGCTGTTTAAGCGCAATCCGAAGGAGTTTCTGCGTCTGCATGGATCCACTGGTACACACCAGAGACCAAGGAACAGTCGAAACAGTGGACTTCACCCGGCGAACGTGCTCCGAAGAAGGCGAAGACTGTCCCATCGGCCGGAAAAGTTATGGCCACCGTTTTCTAGGATTCAAAAGGTGTGATCCACATCGACTACCTGGAGAAGGGCAAAACGGTCACAGGGCTGTACTATGCCATATTATTGGGCCGATTCGACGCCGAATTGAAGAAAAAACGGCTCCACTTGGCGAAGAAAAAAGTGCTCTTCCACCATGATAACGCAGCAGCTCACACGTCCGCCCTCGCCACGGCCAAATTGGTCGAATTGCTACGAACTGCTGCCCATCCACCGTATTCTCCAGATTCGGCCCCGTGCGACTTCTTTTTGTTTACAAACTTGAAAAAGTCACTCGCCGGGCAGAAATTTCAGTCGAATGAGGAGGTCATCGCCGCCACGGAGGCCTACTTTGCAGACCTCGAGAAAACGTATTTTTCAGACGGGTTAAAGAAGTTGAAGCATCGCTGGGTCAAATGTATCGAGCTAAAAGACTATATTGAAAAATAAATTGCCATTTTTCCAAAATTTTTGTTTTTCTTTTGTAGGCTAAGTACTTATCGGACCACCCTTGTAAAAGAAAACGAATGTCATAACCTTTCCCGCCGAACTTGACACTTTGAACTTCTCTGGCGCCCGTGCGGAGACTCGCTTCCAAGTCATCGATTATTGTTTGGTTTCACGATAAAAATGGTGGATCCAGGTCTTACTCATGGTGATGAAACGTAACAAAAACATTTTCTGTTCTACTTGAAACTTCTCGCGATTCGCCCTCGAAATGTACATTCGTTTTTTGCTCGTTGGTTAGCATTATCAGTACCCAACGTGCGGAGACCATTTTCATATGCAGTTGGTTCGCAAGGATTCTTTGAAAGCTGCCATATGAGATGCTTGTAACCTCAGTTATATGCCTGATGGTCACCTTTCGACTTGCCAACCAAACATTTTCGATTTTTTTCACGCTATCTTCAGTGACGGGCGGGGATGAGCGTCCTTCGCAATGTTCATCTTCAGTGGATGTTCTGCCCAGTTTAAACTCCTTGGCTCAGCGTACTACTGTGGAATATGAAGGAGTAGAGTTCCCAAATTGCTAGGTATATCTTCTCAGGCAGTGGTACTTGATGACAGCTCTAATTTCGTTTTTCTTCAATTTGAAGTTATTCCTTCGACGGTTTGTATTCAAATGAATGTACCTCCTGGGAATCGTGGTCTATTTATATGATTTTCGTACATTAACCTAGTGGGTACATAAGCAATTCAAAAACAAACAAACCAGATCAGTTACAGGCGAATATTATTCCAACCTTCTTGACTAGCTGGATGCCAACATTCGCGAGAAGAAGCCTGGTTTCAACAAAAATAAATCATCTTTCCCAGGACAACGAATCTGCATACAAGGGTGCGATGAGGATAGGAAAACGGTGGAATTCTATCTATTCTCCTATTCTCCTGATTCGGCACCTCAGACTTTCATCTGTTCGCATCTAATGAAAAATTTGGGAGGACCATAGATTAATTTTTTCACAGCCATCCAGACTCGCTATTCTGGGAAGGAATTCTGGTTGGAGAAACGCTAGACCAAGTTTGTTGAAGTCAAGGGAGATTAAGTAGAAAAATAAAATAATTTTTTAACTGACAATCGCAATCTCAAATCAGAAACTTTGCTCCACACCCTCGATTGTTGACAAAATGGAACAAATGTGATGCCGCTAAACTTTATAATCATAGGTTTGCACTAAGTATCTAGGAACACCAAGTAAGAAGCTAAAGTTAGTAAATAGTTAGCATTGAATGTTGGACATAACATACCAAACCTCTTGCGGACATCTGAAAGCTTAGGAATATCATTTGCTTATGCAACTGTAACCAGAGAAGACGGTTGAACAACTGTGTTAGACAGAGAAGTTTACCCTCCCTTAGAGACAAATATTATAATATTATAAGAGCTATAGACCGACAGGGAGGTCACATCTCCAAATCTCACGTATTATTTTTTTTCCAATCTTCAAGACTGAGGTAAGCCAGAAAGTCATGGCTTCGAACGACAAGGCCTTCTCGAACCAGTTTGCTGGGATGCGAAAACCCCCTTTGCTAAAGCATGATTGCCGGGTTTTTACCTTCCAGACTACATCCACATCATTATGTACACAGCTCGTAGAGATCGCGGTTGTGTCTTCTCCTCCACTTGCCTTCCTGGCAGACAGGACTTTTTCTTTCAAAAGGAATAAACTGTCCTTTCAATGACTAAATTAAAGAAATCATACGACAGCGCGTCTCCTTGGCGAAAGCCAGTGCATCGCGAATCATCCAGTATAATGCGACACATCCGAATCATTTTCCCCAGCATTCCGAAATCGGCCATGATCCTGTAGAGCGCTTGACGATAAATGCTGTCGCATGCGGCTTTGAAGTCGATAAAAATCAGCTTTAAAGTCGACTTGGAGCTCGTTGGTTTCTTCCACGATCTGGTGTAATGTGAAGATCTGGTCCATAGTCGATTTACCAGGTCGGAATTCACACTGGTACGTGCCTATTAGAGCGGTACAAAACGGCTTAAAACGTGCACAAAGTACACTGGATATAATCTTGTAGGCGACATTGAGCGGGGTTATGCCGCGGTAGTTGGCGCAAGACATAGGATCGCCTTTTTTTAATTTGGGGCAGATAGAGCTGGTATTCCTGTCGTCGGACATGCTTTCATCCGATGCATGTTTTAAAGAGCTCAGCCTGAAAACCATCTGGGCCAGTAACTTTGTTGGATTTCAGCTTATGTATGGCTGAGCTGACTTCTTCTAAACTGGGTGTCGGGATAAGTTCTTTGACTGGCGCTAGGTTTTCTTCTACCCTATCACTCTCTCTTGGTCAAGCCCGCCAAGCAGCTGTTCGAAGTGCTGCTTAAACACATTCACTATTCCCTGCGAATCGGTGACAAGATTATCCTCAAAAGTGTAAAGAGCCTGGGCGGTCGTTCTAAGGGCACTCATTAATCTTGTGAACATCAGAAAAAGCATAATGCTAATGTAGGAACCTTTTCGGAAATGGTACATAGCAAACATGCAGCAAATTTTAGCTAATTGGTTTAAATATGGACTAACGCAATAAGGGGATAGTCAGGAAGAATATAAGGTGGTGTTGGCATATAGGGACCAACTTGTCTGGTTGGGAAGTGTAAGTGATGTAGCTCCAGGTTGCTTAGCTAGTAAACGATGCATAAGGTGATGAAAGCTTCAGGCAGTATATGACTGACGGTAGCGATGAATATTTGTCTCTGATTGCCTCTTCGGAGATGTAATGAGACATGTTCATGAAAGGAAGATGGGTGAGGAAAAAACCAGGGGCGCCCAGAACAGATTCTGAAACTATAGGGGGGATATTGATTCAAGATAAATATTCAAAGCAAGGCTGTGTCAAAAGAAAGTATGTCACCAGGGTTTTTTTTCGGTGCTCCATACTGGAGAGAAACGCCATCAACTGCAATCTCGAAGAATTAGCTGTGGGCGGGATCCCTTCCGGTGTCTCCCAGAATTTTATTTCCATATATAACCACTTCTAACGAGTTTTGTAATTATAGTCATCTAAACACCTCGACAAACGAGTGGTAAAAAGAGCACAATGGTGCAAAACATTCTTGAGATCCTCATCCTCATCAAGACTAAAAGACGCGCTCAATCACGAAAAGCAAATTGTAGACAAACGAAAGTGGTTTTACTTAGTCGCTATTAACCTGAGTAGCCATTCACATCTATGCAAATCATCAGAAGGCCCATTTTAAACGTGACATCCTCTTCAACCCGACTGACAGCGTCTCATTTTTTATCGCATTCATTGTCATTCAACGCACATTTTCAGTTCATCATATTTCAAAAGACCCCTGCGGCTGGCATCCACGAATGATGTAACTAATAACTACATTAACAACATCTTCGTTATGGCTTAGTTCTGCCCACTGCACTCCGTTAGGCCGACCGGCTGGCAGGCCGACCATCTAGTGCCACAAGCTTGTAAAGATCCATGTATCCACTACGCGGCATTCATACACGAGCATGGAGTTCAAATGAGGTTAATCAGACTAATTGCCAATTCGCCTCATTCCATAGAAATATCATCAACAGCAACAGCAGCCACAAAACGACAACAGCAACAAATTAACAATGCCACACTAAACAAATTAAGGAAGCCTCCTCCTCGCCCACTCACTCGGCCCCATCTCACGTTCTTATGCAACACTTCACAGCTACTCAGGGCAAATCAACGGCAACTGGACAAAAGAACACTGCAACGGCCGAACAAGGACTTTTCTTTCAATTCGCCACATCAATTGACGCAGACAAACAAAAGCGCGTGGGTCGTTACCAGACACTTAATCGTTCAATCGACGACCGGCCACAAAGCCGAGAAAACTAACGCATCATTTCTGCCATTAGAATCCAACAATCGAGATTCGACATAAGCAACAATGAACCATGCCCCATCGCGGTGCTTTGCCTTCGGAGATGCAAGTGTGCCCCCAAATGGACGGTGCACTTTCGAGAGACCGACTACACGATTCACAATTGAAATGGATGACGCTAATGGCACGGCCCTAACCTCAGACGTTTCTACTCGCACTGATGCTGATTCTGATGACGACGATGGTGAAGATAAAATTGAATTTTAAATTTTGATTATGATACATATGCAGATTCGTTGCTCGTTGATGCCTCGCACATTATCCAATGAAAAACAAAAATGACTTTTTGATGCAATTCAGCCAAGCAAATTGGTTGAATATGCTAAAGTATCATCTCGCGCGTTGAGCCAGACATGCTCGTAACGAGCAGTTCTATCCCCGATAATGGTCGGATAATTACCGCTGTTTTGTAATTATTCTCGTGTACACATTAGACAAGGTTGAATGTGGTTTAAAAGCATCCGAGAGTGTTCTATTTTTTCAGGGTCCTTGACATGGATGTGTTGTATGTTTAGTTTATTGCTAGGGTAGTCACTAGGGAGCTAATTTTGGTTTCGGAATATGTTTGAAATTGGTGAGTGGGTGCGAACAATAGCTACCGAAATACAAACCTATACTTAACACTTAACGGTTGTGCCTGGACCTAACCTGTACAGCATTTTCTTTTAGCCCGCCTACGTAGCCTAATACTAAGACATTGTTTCTGGACTTACACTTAACCTACATTTGATGCATGTGTGTAAAATAACTCCAGGTTAGGTCCTGAGAAAACCATAGCCCAAGGGAAGGAGCCATTAGAACCGCAACGTAATGTTCATAGAGCGATATTTAAACATTACTATACACTTTGTAAAGAAATTAAAGGAGGTCTGACGGCCGTTATAAAGACTTTTTTTTTCTGTTCCCGTCTCGTAGGGTGGGCTAAATACAAGTTTCTTTTTAAAAATGCACTAAAATGAACAAAACTTAATTTTTTCCATGTAATTTGGCTTTATTAGTAAGAACAAACATTCCCATTAATTATGAAATATAACGTCGTTCAAGTAAATGCCTCGGCTGGTTCGCAGTAGCGCATTCTGTCACCCCAATTTTCCAAGACCTTGTTGATGATTTCGGGCTGTAGCTAACGGATTGCTTGGATGATATTGGCCTTAAGGGCTTGAATCGTTTCCGGATTGGTGGCATTACATCGGCCCTTCACGGTTCTCCACAAAAAAAATTCCAAAGGGGTCAAATCGCAGCTCCGAGGCGGCCAATTGACATCGCCAAGACGGCTGATAACACGATTTGGGAATTTGGTGCGCAAAACATCGATTGTGGCATGGGCTGTGGGGCGCCATCCTGCATGAACTAAACGTCGTTCAAATCCATGTCTTCAATTTCAGTATAAAAAAAAGTCGGTTAACATGGCTCTGCCCATCGTTGGTCGAACGTTTTTCCAAGCCTCATTTTCGAAGAAAAATTGTCCAATGATGCCACCACTCCACAATCCGCACCAAACTGTCACTCTCTGTGGATGCATTTGCTTCTCGACAATAACGTGAGCGTTTTCCAAGCCGCCGCGTCAAAAAAGATGATTTTTCGCCCAAAATCGTTGTCCAATTCAAGCTGCTCTAAGGCCCAAACTGCGAAGCGATAACGAAGCGGATGTTTGTGCGCCACAAATTGCTGACCTTGTAAGGCTAGTGCGTGAAATGTTAAGCTGTTGAGTTTGATGGGGAATTGATGTTCGTGAATTGAGTCTCCACTCTCGGCCACAGCAGCCACATTCTCACCTGTACGACGACGGGGACCATGAGTGTTGTCCACCAGTCTCACGAACTTTTTGCATAAATTTACGTACAGTAGTCGCGGTGGGTGCTTCATTTCGGCCAAAACTTATTTTTAAAAAAACGCACTGTTTTGGCTACACAGCACTCACTTTGGAAATAAGTTTTCAATATTTCCCAACGTTGTTCAAGCGTAAAGCGACTTGTTTCATTCCGCGGGGGTACGATACTGACTTTCTGTCAAGATTTCGAGCGGAAAACAGCTGTCAGTGTCAAAATAACGTATAAAAAAAAAAGCACTTGCCCACCCTTTACAAGGTTGCGCAAAATTAATCATCCTATCGGAAGATGATATAATTTTTGCAAACGACGTCGTACGTTGATCATATTTTTACTAGACAGTTGCAGTATACAAACAGATAAGCAATGGACCGCTATACTCTGCAAGAGCGTGGAATAATTGATTTTGATAATTGAATGAATTTCGACATCGATATGTTAATCGCTAACTGGGCAAACATTCCGGCGCTTAGCTACTCGACCCGAACAGACTCGAACCACAAGAACGGTAGCGGCCACGCCCTGCATGGTCGTCCGGCCGAGAATATCGCGCTTTGGACTGCAGATGTCGCTGAAGACTTACACATGTGCCCGTACAAAGTGCAAACAGTATATCAGTTCATGTCTGCCGACCGTTAGCTAAGTATGAATTACTGTCGAGCCATCCTTAATTCCAAGAACGAAGAGGACGATTTTGATGAACATGTGGTTTCAACAAGACTGGTTTCGTAAAATCCCGTTTTGGCATGGCCAGCAAGATCGCCCGATTTAACCATCTCAGACTTCTTTCTTTGGGGCTACTTGATGTCGCGGGTTTATGCCAACAAGCCTCAGACAATCGCAGCCCTCGACGGTTATCATCTTCTTCACGTAACAGAAAAAATTGTAAAGGTCCAAATAAAGATTTCCGTTACTCAAAATATTTTTTTTTTATTTAGTTATTTAGAATTATTTATATTATTTTATTTAGAAAAGTAATTCAAAAACAAAACTGGCTCATTAATTTTGCACCACCTTGTATAGGGTGTTTTTTGATGGGTTTGGGATATAAACTGACAACACTATTTTTGCGGGTTGTGAGTTGAAAGTTGATTTGTGGGTGGTATGTTTTGCCATTTTACTATAAGTGTAAATTTTACTATAAGTACAACTTTGCTTTCGCCGTTTGCCGATATGTGGCGAGAACGGTAAGTAGCCGTCGAAAAAAACAGATCGCAGACGTCAGGCAGTTGGCGTGGACCTCGGTCAACAGAACACCATTCAAACATTAGTCGATTTGTGTCTGCATCATAAAGTTGTTCTAGATTGAAAATGTCAGTTTACGAGCCAAATTCTCGTCATTTGCGGGAGGTGTTACTGTTTTGTTTCAATATGAAGAAAACAGCGGCTGAGTCTCAGGACGCTATTAGTGAAAGAACGTGTCGTGAGTAGTTTCAAGGCTTCAAGAACGGTGATTTTAACGTCGAAGAGCGGCGTAGTGGTGGAAGAGAGAAAGTTTTCGAAGATGCAGAATTGGAGACATTGCTAAGTGAAGACTCGCGTCAAACTCAAGAAGAATCCGCACGATCAGTGAGAGTGACGCAGCAAGCCATTTCAAAACGTCTCAAGGCCATGAGCATGATTCAGAAAGAAGAAACTTGGGTCCGATATGAGTTGAACCCAAGAGACGTTGAACGGCGTTTGTGTGTTTGTGAACAGTTGCTTCAGAGGCGAAAACGGAAGGGATTTCTGCATCGCATTGTAACCGGGGACCAAAAATGGGTTCATTACGATAACCCTAAATGATAATCATGGGGATATCCTGGCCATGCTTCCACGTCGACGGCCAAACCGAATATCCACGGCTCCAAGATCATGCTCCGCATTTGGTGGGACCAACTCGGCGTCGTATACTATGAGGTGTTAAAACCAAGTGAAACAATCACAGATGCTCGTTATCGAACGCAATTAATGCGTTTGAGCAGAGCATTAAAGACAAACGGCCGCAATACAGCGAGAGGCACGATAAAGTTATTTTGCAGCACGACAACGCTCGACCCCACGTTGCAAAATAGGTCAAAACGTACTTGGAAACGTTAAAATGGGAAGCCCTACCCCCCCACCCGCCGTATTCTCCAGACATTGCTCCCTCTGACTATCACCTGTTTCAATCAATGGCGCATGGCCTGGCTGACCAACACTTCCGATCTCATGAAGAAGTCACAAATTGGATCGATTCGGGGATCGCTTCAAAAGATGAACAATTCTTTCGGCTCGGGATTCGTACACTGTCCCAAAGATGGGAGAAAGTAATGGCCAGCGATGGAAAATACTTTTAATTATACATGTGTAACCAATTTGTTTCATTTGTTTTCATAAATGTTGGGGAAAAAACGGCGGAAGCAAAGTTGTGCACCTAGTATAAGTAGATCAACGCCAGAAAAACGCATGCAAATTATGCAAACTGATTTTGAAAACCATGGTTCTAGAATAGAATAGACAATAGGTAAATAGACAATAACATAAGCTTGAAGTGTTTTAGTTCATATTGAGTTTGTATACCATGACATATGTCAATATGTTGTATGCATGCACTGATGAATAAGGACGAAATGAATAAAATGTCGATGACTCGACCACATTCGACATATTTTTGAAAAGGCCATCGGCTTTGGTTAAAACGAATTCACTATACCTAAATATCTGATTTCCTTCTGAAAAAAAGCGGATCGTAGGCAGTTTCCAATAAAAAAATTAATATAGCATTGTTCAGGAATATGTAACTGACCAAACTAGTTGTTCCAAGACAGCCTGTACGAAAGGCTACTGGCTAAAAACGAGGTCAAAGCGGGACAATGCTACATATCAAAAAGCAGCAGATCTTTTGCAATGGAGGAGGTCTTACTAGGTTCCATACACAAATTAGGTAAGAGAAGATGTTAGTAATGAGAAACTTGTGTGGTACCTCGTGACCTCCTAGATTTAGATCTTTGACTGCATTCACAAGAACATTGTCGCCGACAGTATTAGACCCCATAAAATTAGATGGTTGAATAGAATTATAATCTTTAGCAGCAAGTAAAATAAGTGAACTCAACAAAATTCAAGTTTTCCCTGAGTTCTGTTCAAAACACAAGTCAAGGCCACTTTTATTCCTAAAATCGGTGTGGGGCGTGAATCTGCAAAGATTTCCGACCCATTGGCCTAATATTTTTGCTTTTAAAGACTATGAAACCCTCATTTACAAGATCCTGGAAGCCATATGTATATCAACATGCCTATCACAAAGGAAAAATTCACTGAGGCAGTGAGAAGACTATAAAATGTACATTTTGGCACTAAAGAGGACTTCAATAACATCCATTCTGAAGCCATACTTGAATCTCCCACAGAGTTAGGGAAAATGGGCGACATTATTCGATGGATAAGAGCACAAGTATAGAGAACATGGATTTTTACGGTCGTAATAAAACTTCCGGCAGAGAATGGGCTCTTCGTCCCTTACAAAAACAACATATAAAATACAATACTGAAGTATTCTAAGCATAGCAAATAAATAGACGTTGTTGCCATCGACTTCAACAGGGCATTCGGCATAATATCGCACCAAATTAAAATTCTCAAATTAGCTGCTCTTAGTTTGCTATTCGGTTTCATCCTATGAATCAAATCCCAGAAGATAGCCAATGTAACATTAACGTTTATAGATTTTCTGTTTGTGATCCGAACTATGCCACCTCCGGAGTCCCTAAAGGTAGCTTTATCAGTTCAATGATATTTATTTTTACTATCAATGATGTCAAATGAGTCAGCGTAAGCTTTCTGTACACCTTCCATTGTCTCTCCCGACAACTTTTTCAAAAAAAAAAAAAAAGCATTTTTTTTGGATTTATTGGATCGTATTGATGTTGAAGATGTAAATGAAAATGTTTGAATAAACTTTGTTAATTTTTGAAATACACACACTCACAAAAGTATCCGTACGCAGTTGATTTTTTACATTTTTTTAAATAATGAGCAAAAGTTGCAATTTTTTTTGATAATATTATTTATTTACTTAAAAAAATAACAAAATAACTAAATAAAACTTATTTCATAAAGAAATTTAATAAAAAAAACACAGTTTTTCATTTTTTTGGCGTTGGGTGATCTCACAAAAGTATACATACGCATTTAAAAAATAATAATAACTAAAAAATTGTACATGCTTAGTACGAGGTATGGCCTCCTTTGGCTACAATTACTGCAGACAATCGGGAAGGCATGGAAACTGCTAACCTACGTGTTGTTTCTGGGGTTATATTATTTCATTCCTCGACCAGAACTGTCTTAAGCATTGAAATCGAAGTGACATTTCTTTTTCTGACTTGTTGCTTCAAATGATCCCACAAAAGCTCTATGACATTTAAGTCAGGAGATTGTGGTGGATGTTCCAGCTTCTTTCTAACATTATAAAGCAACCATTCCTTTACCAGAGCTGGAAAATGCTTTGGATCATTGTCCTGTAATAAAACAGCTTTGTCCCTTAAATCCAGTTTCTCTACACTAGGAAGGTAACTATCCTTTAGAATGGTTATGTACATGTGCTTATCCATAATTCCTTCGATAAACCTTAGAATACCGACGCCATTTGCCGCCATCGCTCCCCATACCATGACAGATCCTCCCCCATGTTTTACAGAGGGAACAACATTTTTGTGATCAAGTTCGGTGTTCTTTTTTTCGCCAGACTTTAACGCGCCCATCACCACCAAAAACATTGAATTTACATTCATCAGTGAAAATGACGCGTTCCCGAAACGAAGGATTTGTCAAATGAATATTATGGTATTTCCGGGCATATGCTAAAAGTTTTGCCTTGTTAATCTCTCTTAAGAATGGCTTTTTCCTTGCTACTCTCCAATAGAGATCGCGTTCCTTCAGGCAACGACGAATGGTCTCTGCGTTAACAGACACCCCATGATTATTTTGGGTATCTTTCCCAAGCTTAACAGCGCTCTGCTTCGGACTTTCTGTGGTTGATCGAACAATATGCCTCCGCATTCTCTCATCCAGCTTACGGGGTCGGCCATTTCGTGGCTTATTTTCAAAGGTTCCACTGTCATTGAAGTTTTTTATAATTGTTTGTACGGTTGATTTCGGTAAATTCAAAGTTTCCACAATTTTTCCAAGAGATTTTCTTTCATTTTTCAACTTTACCACAATTTTTCGGACTTCCAAAGAAATTTCCTTTGACTTAGGCATTTTGTTCCCGATTTTTACAAATGCAGCGTTCTCTGGCACAGAAATACGATGACTGAATACTGGACAAACAAAGAAGAACGCAATTAATTGAAAATGTAACGGTAAATTTATCCGTAATCGAGCGCATGTATACTTTTGTGAGATCGTATGTATACTTTTGTGAGATCGCCCAACGCCAAAAATATGAAAAACTGTGTTTTTTTTTTAAATTTCTTTATGAAATAAGTTTTATTTAGTTATTTTGTTATTTTTTTAAGTAAATAAATAATATTATCGAAAAGAATTGCAACTTTTGCTCATTATTTAAGAAAAATGTAAAAAATCAACTGCGTACGGATACTTTTGTGAGTGTGTGTAGCTCTAACTTAAGATATCCTTAAGACATCAAAATCGAGAATTTCATTTGTACTTTGCTGCCCTAGTGTCTCCTTCGCTCTAGTTAGTTTTTATTCCATGAATAGAAACGACTGCTTTTATGGTGTTTGTCACACAACCTGGACTCTCCGGGGTGGTTGTCCTAGGTAGGATGCGAGAGATTCGACTGAATTTATCGCGTTGGTTGTAGTTCACAGTAACTTTTTTGTTTCCATGTCATTAAGGTGTTATATTGGAAATGCACACACAAAGTATGAATTTTGAACTGATCTTATACTTCGAGTGTTATGTCTTTATCAGCACTTCTTTCATCATCTTTCATTCACAACTAATGTTGTTGCTGAGTTTTTCCGTATAGGAATTGTTCTTGACTATGGACCTTCGGCTCAATAGTCGGTGATGATTACCATTGCACCACGACCACCCCCCATATCCCAACACAAACTTAGAAACTTACGACCGTACGATAAACAAAGCTGCGCTGTCACATCGATACCGCAAATGAAAAACGAAAACGTTTCGAATCTAATCTTTACGTAAAGCAAACCATAAACACATTTGACTGTAACTAAACAGGTTGAACAATGAAAAAAGCAATTAACGCCTGATTCAACTGCATCAACCAGGGATAGCGCGTCTATGCATCGTTTTTCTGCTTCGATAGACAGGTCTAAAACAATTTGAAACTTGTTTGACTAATTGTTACAAACACCTGACGTAGATACCTTTTGTATGACGAGAATCCATTATCTGGCAAATGGGCTCTGGTCAATTGATTCGTTACACTTAAAACTGGTGTTGTTTGTGGGCAGATTCACTGAAGCGGTCTTACCTGAAATGAGAAAAACAAAGGGTAAAGCACGTTAGTCAATGTTATGAATAGTTTGAACTTAAAAAGGTTTTTATGATGGTGTAGCGTAATAAATTATTTTCCAGTGAAAAGTTTTATGCAGACAGAACTCGATATGCATTGTGCACGCACGTTAGGGTTTTAGGGGCAAAGTACACTTTTCGTCAATTAGTTTTAGTGGGTTTTGTTATTTAATTTATGGGTGATTTTGACAAGTTTCGTAAAGTTTTATATTAAAAATAAATTTCATGGTGTAAATGCATACAAATCTCTCAAGCGAACACGTTTCGAAATAATAATTCCCCCGACAAGAGAAAAACGCAGCCAATGAACAACCAGAAAATCTCTTGCTTAGCTAGCTTCCAAGAAGTTAAGTGTATAAGCTTGATTTTTCACCCATTTTCGACTACCTTAAGGGTAGGTTAAAGTGGTTGCCTGATTGTGGTTTATTCAAGCCACAGTAAGCGTGAAGCGAATTCTGTAATCTTGTAAGGGTGTTTAGATCCATCATGAGGAGTTGCGGCTTTGATGGTGGCTTAGCAGCCGGTACAAATAGTAATGATGAAGTTGCTGTGGCAAAGTGTACTGAAAGTTTTCCACGCCTCTCTGACAGCAAGCACTACAACATAAAAGATGCCCAAATCAAGTAAGCAGTACGGATCAGCTTAATCGATAACATCTTGATCCTGGCTCGTATACTAATTTGAAGCCATTAGAGTAGATTAAAGACTAGATTACCGGCTGTCCATTCATCTTTGGTTGGAAAAGGACATTGCGTAACTCTACAAGTTGTATAGTGGGAAGTAAGACTAGGGTATAGCTATGCGGTCTGGGTAAAAGACAGCCGCTTCCTTGATTCTATTGGCACCACAGGTCACTGTTTTTCATGTTCAGCAAGAAGATGTGCAAAAATGTGTTTCCATGCATAATCTCTTGGCCCCTTAATGTCGATTCCTGTCGATCTTTGTATTTTTTTGACTTTATCTGTGTGATGAGGATGGATGGAGAACAAATGTATACATGGCAACTAGACTTCCTGTAAGTTTTGGGCCCCGAACGACGCCTAAGTTACTGGTACTAATAAAAGGTCTGATTTTTGGGGCGGTAGAAGTCTCCGTTCCGTTTTTGGAGGTTTACTCCTAATCCGCATCCTGTGAGCTAAGCGTATACTTTAAATAAAATTCTCGCGGTAATTTCAGTTATCACAGAACGGAACAACACTGATGCTAGGATAGCTATTTCATCCGCGACCAATTTGATTCCCTTGTTTTCCATCTCAATAAGAATTTCGCTGATCGTTATAAACCATGAAAGAGGTGAGATGGCGCCGTCTAGGGGAGTAACTCATTAGTGGAAGGGGAAGTTCGACCACCAAGTCGAAGATGTAGAAAAGAGATTGGGCGAAGTGGATGATCGACTAATTCAATTAAGGTGTACAAGCTAAAACTTTTTGTGAGTCCAATCAAAACCCCAAAACAAAGGGAGATGCCTATCCCAATATTCAATGATAAAACATTACGGCCGATATACAAAAAAACAATTCGAGGCCATCGCATTGACCAATCATATTTAGACGACGAAGACAAATTGATTATATACAGGGTTAAGTGTACAGTTGTAGGGAGAAATACTCCAACAGTTGCAGATTTGGAACGTCTGGCACATCTATCCTACCCCCAATGCTGATAAAGAGATCATCAACGAAATGGTGACCGAAATGTTCATTCAGGCCATTGCCGACAGAAACTATAAATAGCTGCAAGAATGGCTGGAAAGAAAACACTCGTTGAAGCTCTATAGGTAGTTTTCAGTCCTATGAAGGAGGCGGCAAATGATGCTTCCCAGAGAATCATTCACGTCAGAGAGTGGACGTCGGGCGCCAATACAACTTTGTCGGACTGAAGATTGGTTGCTGGTACTGTAACAAAACTGGAAATCTTCAATGGTAGTGTGGAGCCCCACGAGCATTGTACCAACCGAAGACGCAACCAAGAAGCATCCAGTGATGGTAACATCCATCCAATTGCCTGGGCCTCTCAACTAGCAAACGCTTAAGAGTCAACTTTATGGGGCAGAAGTATGTTTTTGGAATCAACGCCCCAGAATCATCATTGAAGTTCTCCAAACCATGTGGCGTATCAAAAGTCTAACCGGGCAGGATTTATGGAGAACAAGAACTTGGCTTCCATCGACCCCGGTGCTATGGCTTCCATCGTAAGGAGGGATTTCATTCTACTGTCTGACTGAGGATATAACTAGCAGGGTTAACTTATTCACCAGTATCTCTGATGGCCGTCATATGCGACGATACTTTATGAAAGAGCATAAGAACAACCTGGATATGATCGAAACGTTGTGTTGGCAACCCAGTTATCATCTTATTATTCTTATACCTATATGTCTATCTTACTCTATCTTATATCATCATTAACTGAATTATTACATACATGGAATAAGTTTTATTATTAGGTAACTTGAATAAAGAGTTAGTTGATTAAGTGTAGCTGCTGCGTTCACATTTGCCTCCTAACCCTTAAGCACAACACGTTGAGATTACTATGGCATGGAGGAAAGGAGACAAAGTGAATCTCAAGTCAAGTCAACTAACAAAGACGAAACTTTGTCACCTTCTGCGGAGACAGTAATCTGGATGAATTTGAAAGAATATTCTAGGAATCAACAGTTCTGCTTTAAAGAGCCCGACATTCACAGCGATTTCCAGAACTACATCGTGGGGAAAAATCTAGTGAATCAAAAAAGCAACATGGCACCAGTAAGGCTTATAAGCCCGGAAAACTACAGAGTTAAACTAAAACAAGGGAGCAATTACGGATTTCTCAATGGACTTAATGACTGTGTTAAAAGCGCGTGAAATGTTTGCAAAGATCACAAGGGATGGGACAGAAGTCCATCTGATTCGTAATTTCTTTTTTCAATCCACATGAACCTTTCTCCAGTTGGAGGCAACGTAGCTGAAAAGGGGAAATCTGCGACAGACCACCATTAGAGAGGCTACGAACTACTTCAAGTAATTTGATAGCACGACAGGACTCGCTGCAGAAGAAGCTGCGCATGGCCCACATACTTTTCCTCAGTGAATATTTATTTAATTTTTCTCCCAGGTCCTTCATATATGTATGACTCGTGCTGGGGCAAAGAAGCCCCAAGATCAGTACACTTAGGAAACTGGGCAATATTCTTCCAGTTCCAGACTTTGCTGAAGGTCTCAACCTTTTATTTAACAAACGATAAGGAAGGCTGTCGTTGCACAGCATTTTTTCAATTAGACGTTGAGTTAAAAGATTCACATTTGTAGATTGGCAGTGTTCTGTTAACGATTGAGTCTTGAACTCTATAATGGGTCCTTTATAAATTCTGAGGCAGTTCGTAAATGCCGTGTTAATAGATGTAGGAAGGATGAGATAAGGATTTCGTAATCTTTTGTACAACTATTCATGTTTTAAAGATGTTGTAACGGGTCGTGCAGTCAATGGTGCTTGAAAGAAGTCGATGAATAAAAATTATGTCGGATATCTCTCATCCTCCTTTTAGCGTATTCAAATTAATTAATTCTAGTCAGTCTTTACACAGAGGTCGGAAAAAAGGTGTGTCCGAGAACTGACTTCGAAAAACAAAACGACATTGAATGCTCTTGATTCTGGTTATCGAAATATGTTGCTAAAGAGATCACACTTGAGAGGTGTATTCAAGAAAGGAGCGAACAACGGTTGTGCAGAGGGATCCGATCACGAACAGATCTGAAATTCTTTAGACTGAATGACGAATAAACTTTAAGAATTACATCGATATATAAGTCTATGTAAGCTGATCACCTAAAGAGGGGAAATAGGGAGAGGCTGGAAGCAGATTTATCGAGGCTACGTGAAAAAATGATTAATTGGCTCTTGAAAATGTTAAGCTTAAGGCATCTTTTGCACCACCAGATAGAAAAAACTGATGAGATCAAATTTAATAAGGCGAGGGAAATGCCCTGAGGAAATGATTTTTTAGAACTCGATGTGGTCATTATAGAGTGAGATAGAGAAATGTTTAATGAGCATTTCAATATGGTTAATAGTAAGAATGAAAAGAAGTGGACTTAAGTAGCTGCCTTGGAGGACTGTGGGGAAACCAAAAAAAAAAAAGAAAAGAAAAAGAGCTAGAAAAGACAGGTCTGAAGCGGACATTGTAATACCGATTTTCGAGGTAAGAACATTTTTGAATTTTTGAATTTGAATACCATACGTATATAAGCTGAAATACTGCCATTAACCATTAACCGTTAAAACCATTATGCCTAGTGGAAATAAGAAATTTAAAGCGACAACTTCGAAGAGTTTGGGTATATTTCGACAGTTTGACAATGGAGCAATCACTGTTAACATCGTTCTACAGATCTTTTTTGTGGGCTAAAAACGAGGTTTTTCATATTTAGAGCAAATTTCTTAGAGATAGGTATAAATTGAAGATTTCTTTAGAGAGGAAGAGAGACGTGTTTTTTAGAAGTATGGTAGAGAAACCATCGGGGCCAAGAATGAAGTTGACTTATTTATTTTCAATGACAAAGGGGTCGACAATACGACAGAGAAATTTTGCAAGCTGTAGGCAGGATCGGGCATAATGGAGTCGTCAACGAAAGACTGTTTCATCGAAGATCCGGTTTCCTTTTGCAAGTAACAAACTAAGAGAAGGACTTTGCATCATATATTAGATTGAGTTTCATATCGACTAAATACCGGGGATAAAGAGAGTTATAAAGCGCGGTAAAGTGCAGATGAGTACTAAATTTTGTTAGAGGAGCCGCAAGACGCTAGAGTTAACGAGGGCTCTTGTCAAATATTCATTCATTTGGCAGAATTTTGTAATATGAAAGCCACAAGAAGTCAGAACTGTCGGGGGAATGTTCTGTAGAATTAGAGAAGAAAGGGAGGAAAGTACGAGTTGTCAAAACATATCATGTGAGACGCCACTAACTTGGCAAAGACTTGTATCAACTAGAAATGTCTAAAAAGAGACACTCATCGTGGCAGTGAGCAATTTAAGATAACGAAGGTCGAAGTAAGTCCATCAAATAGTCAATCGTATTAATGGCAAGTTCATAGGGTTCAACACGTTGTTATAGCAAAATGTAAAAACAAACCATGTAAAACGACATCCGGAAAGAACGATCTTCATCGAAACCAAGTCAAGATACGGGGAAGAGGATATTATAATAAGGTGTGAGTCAATTGAGTTTAGGATGGTTGCTAAGACGCTTCGACAAGGGCAACCATCAGTGTCATATGGCGGGTAGTTTACTAAGCACCATACATATCTTAGCGACGTCCCAGTTTGACAGAAATATAGTCAAGCAAATCAAAAACAACATCAAAGATTTCCGCCATAGACCACTTTGAATCATGTAAATCCATTGGTGGTGATGCGTTTATATACAAATCCCTAACAAAAAAAAAAAAAAACACCTTCGTTAGCCTCTTAGCATGTATGACTTAACCAACGATCCGGTAAGAGACTGCATTCGGTTTGTGGTTTATTATAAAACGCTTCACACTTCTCTATTATACTTATTGCCGCAATTCAGGCCACTTACAAGTCATAGTATTCCCTTGACTCCAAGTTAACACTGAACTCATCGCCTATCACGCATACTTTTCGAACTTTATGTGTACCTCGTCCGGCAACAAACGCGATTATGAAGCACAAATTTAACACCACGACATATGACATCATCTCGTCACCGAATCATCCGCCTTATTATAACCCGAACTAAAAACAAATACCAACTGACAGATAATAATTTATTATGCAATTGTGTAAACACAGCTGTCTCCCGAAATCCCCCTCCTAATTCGGACACTGACGAGTCGGGAACGGATGACACTGACTCCGTCTTCGGCTCTGGCTGCCAGCGTTCGTTTGACGTTCTTTGTTTATCCATTAAATGAGTGTTTATGCATTGACGAGCAGTTAGCCTGCTGATAACGATCCGGTTGTGGTCGCATTGAAGCGACCGTTTTCAAGGCGCACTTAATACTTAACCGATAAGTATCGGTGAAGCTCGCGGTTTCCTTTTCTCTCGGGGAGCTTATCGAATCTAAATAATGCGCACTAATGCAATTGATGTTGATAAAAAAAGCATTATGCGCGACGACTATGTTTATCGGTGCTGAAGACGACCATGGAATGGAGAGAGCATGGAGTTGACCATTACCAGTGAGAATTGAGGTCAAACTGTCGTCGTCACGACTTGGTGTCGTTTATCCGTCGGATACAACTCGACCAAGCAGACAGAGAAGAAAAAAAAACCAAGAGAGAATGGAAATTAGTTTTATCAAAAGTGATCACAGGTTTTCGTGCGCTCCCTCAACAAGTGGAGCTGACTCGCTCGCCCCCCTTCATTCATGTCAACGTGTTGACATAAGAACTCATATGTCCAATGAATGTTCCCCAAGTGACCGAGTCACTTGCATATGCCGTTAATGGGTCAGAAAGCATGATGGCAGGCACCCATTTAGCACACAATCGTGGAGCATAGGGAAAGTTCCACATAGCCCGCAGCGTACAAAAGTGCTGCGCACGCCAATCGTAGTTGACCGCTTTTTATTAACCTTAATACGTATGAGTGGTTGCATACATATATAAACACACGCATAGGGACGAGCCGAGTCAAACCGGCGAGGCCGAATCGGACTATGAAGCACGAGCATGAGTGACATTATTGCTCACAGTTGACGGATATTGGATGGTGGCGGATGATGATTAATAGCGCGATTACAGCCGAACATGTTCATGTATCCAGATATTACATATCATATGGCGTTGCTCCCGGGGACGGGAGCGGGCGGACCAATGTCATACGAAAACTGATACATGTAATTACCGACGACAGCTTTGGAAACTTGTGAAACTGGCGTCGGAAGCGTATTGACATGACGGATTGCATAAGTAGAAACCTAATAGTCCGTTATTAGCGAACAGACAAGCTCTGCTCGCAACAAGTGCTTCAATGTAATTGACACGAACTGCTAAAGCACGTTCGTCGTCTTTGTTCCTATTCTATGTTTGGTGCGGTGGCGATTCGATTGAATTGCTTAGATCTATGTCCGTGAATCGAAGGTTGGATTCGTTCAAGAGGAAGATCAAGGTGAACAGACAGATGTGGACTTTGGAATTTGCTGTTTAGTTCATTGAGATGTAATGGCAGTGCAACTTATGGCACGAATGGAGTCGCACCATATGGGGCGATTAATGCCCTGATAAGACGGATTATACAAAGTACATGGGATATGGACATGGAAAAAATGTATTGCCACAAGCGTTAAGATTAAAATTTAAGCCAGCTATGTATATGAATTTTTTCCTGTAAAAGCATTCTACTCCCAAGTTGACTCCTTTGAAGGATCGAAAATGGCTTCATACAGCACTTCGCTTTCGCAATATTACTGTATCAACCAGCTGCTTGATTATACCGAAGTTACTTGGACAGCTAAAGATGAGTGCTTGACATATTCGTCGTAAAAACCCACATTATAATCCAGAGTTGTCTTATGTGACTACCAAAAGTTTGATTCGCTCAAGAAGACATGAGACGGGGAAATATTTTAAGGCGGAGCTGTAGTTGAACAGCAGCTGCAGCAATCTTCTGCAGGAAATCGTCCATGGAGCTCCATTACAAGTTCGACACCAATTAATGTGAGAAAAATCCTCCCTTAATACCTCAGGTAGCATTGTATGCTCAAGTATGCGATAAGTATTTCGGTCAGTTAACGTATTTGGAATATTCCATTGACTAATTCCAACATGAATATGGGCGCACTTCAGCAGAACTACTTCGCATGCGAGTGGACCAGTGAAAGCTACTTGCCTTAAGGTAGCCCTAAACCACGAACATGTTCGCCAGATTTGCTCGCTTGCGTTACCCCCTACACGGCGAACACATTTGGCGAACATTCATTTCGTGTTGATTCTTCACAGGGGTAAACATGTGTGATAAAGAAGCGCAAGTGGTTGCGCTTATGGTTATTTATTTATGTGAAAGAAAAAAAATAAAAAAAGGAAGTGGATGAAGGACTGGCTGTATAAACGCAATAGTCGCTTGCATATTAAATTATTAAAAGAGTAAACTCGCGACCAACCGTTTGCATTATGTTTCTTCCGCGATGTTTACTCGGCGACATTCACAGCAAAAATGAGGATTGTTCGCGATCAAGGCCCTACACGACGAACATCGAAGCCAACGAACACGAAAAAATCGAAATGTTTCGCCAACATCGATTTGTTCGCGAACCATCCCCGACACGAGAAAAACTAAACGAACACGAGCAAATCTGGCGAACATGTTCGTCGTTTAGGGCTACCATTAATTGTATAAGAACCGAAAAGAACATCTCAGCACATGATGGAAAGGAATGAGTGAACAAACATCCTTTATTATCGCTATTTTCTAGTGTAGATGAAAGCGTATACTGCTTAGTTTCCTAGAGTTATTATAAATACGGGATATGTATGTTCAATAAATAACAGGAATTCGTTTGAATTTTGAGAATTGTTTATGCTTAATGCCAATTTAATGCTCTAGACGAGATGTGAGCAGGTGCTAGGCTTCCCTCCGTAAAAAGCGGTGGGGATCACTTAGACAAGATCAGTTCATTGTGCTTCCACTTGCATAAGCAGGTGATTTATCATGATTCTAAAATGATGTTTTCCAGATTGCATTACACAAACACTGTTGCACGCATAGTATAGGCTTAAACGTCTGAGCCATCATGTCGTTAAAATCAAGAAAATAACACTCCAGTGAGTTTGATTTTCAGATTCACTCCAATTACAGAGCTGTTTTAGGTCTTAGCGATCCACAATACCTTCAAAAGGACCGTGGCTTTGAGGTTTTACTCATTAACGCATTTTTCATTATATGGTTTAACATGTTCCGATAGTTCCTAATAAAAATAGAAAGTTTCTAATTCGGGTAAACCAGTCGAACCCAAAAACTTATTTCTTAGTTTCAGCAGGGTAGTCTGACTCCAGCTCTCAGCTCTCTAGGCATATGATGCCTCCAATCCTTAACTGAATAAGGTTTCTCCAGTCTCGTTGAACACAAATATGGGAAATGTTTATCTAAAGCGTCAATGGGTGTCATAAATATCTAAGCATTACTCGTAGAACCGAACCACGGTTTTGTCAAATGGGAGCATCGGAAGCGGTGATATTATATGTACATTTATAATTTCGTAATGTTAATGACGTAATCATGATCCCAAATTTTTTTCTACCACGATAAGGCCTCAATGCAATACATTATGAGTTGCTTCGTTGATTGTACAGAAAGCTGCTTTTCTGCAACAATGAACTGATTACGGACAATTAGCTTGTTAGGAAACATAACAAATGTAGGTACCAGGTGCACAAATACTTTTTGTTTCAAAATGTGGAGCTTCATTTCGATTATACCTATATCTATACATTTTGCCCATTTTTCTGGGAGTATACGAATTCCGCATTGAATAAACTGCACCTCTTTTGAAGCGATCCACAAATCGAAGAGCTGCTAAACAAGTATATGCATCATAGAATAGAAGGGGCGATGTCTAGAGAATACGCCGAATGAGCTGGGACACCCTACTTCGGTGGTTCCGGCTAGATTTGAATCGTCTAAGCAACCTGGACTTGAGCGTTGTCGTGCTACAGTTGAAACAGGTTTTCCTTCAGTGCATTAGTGGTGTTCGCACTATTTGTATGCCACACCAAACTGGTGCTATTAAATTCACAGCATGAGCTTCGTTCCAAGGAAGTGTGGTTTGGCCTTCGAGGTTGTCCGCAGTATAGTCCCACAAATTTTCTAACGATGAGAGATCGCTTTCAAATTAAGGGTCGGACAATGAATTTGCAAGTTTCGTAATGCGTCCAGTTCTGCATCTTCAAACTTTCCACCGATCCGGGACGCAACTTGTTTTTCCACGTCAAAATCACAAGTTTGGTAGCGTTGAAAGCATTTGCAACACGTTCTTTGACGGATGAAAGCCTCACCTTAAGTTTTCAAATTAAAGGACAAAAGCAAAACGCTTTCTTAAACGCGAGTGAGTCAAATGGTTGCAAAAAACGACATAAAGGACGAAATAAATAAAAGGCTGCATATAGAATGGCGTGTTTCTTCACGATGCTGGAACTATTCAAAACAAATTTTTATCTCATAATGTTAAAACCTATATTTATAAAACTATAATAATGCCAGCGACAGATGTGAAACCTGGTCTCTGACTAAGAGGGAAGAAAATAGATTTCGGGTCTTTGAAAAAAATATCTTATAGAGAATCTATAAGGAAAAACAGGACAAAAAAACAGGTGAATGGAGAAAACTACACAATCAAGAACTCGATGAACTCCATTCAAATCCAAGCATTATTCTAGGACGAACAAGCAAAATAATAATGAGTGGAAAGCCCGAGGAAAAAAGACCGAGGAATATAAGACAAACCTAGAAGAGAACAGAACAGCGAAACATGGTAGGAACATACTCATGACAGAGAGACTTGCTGGAGGATTGTTAACGAGGTTTTGAGCTTCCGAGTACCAAATGGCCAGTAATAATAATAAGCACACAACCCTCAAATGACGCCTGGAATGTCGACATTTTTACGCACAAATGAAAATTCATAGATGTAATGACAAGAAATAGTTGACAGATGTCCAAGTTACCGTGTGGACTTTCTGATCTGAAATTTCTGACCAGCATGTACTCTAGTGCCATCTATTATAAAACGGTAGAATCCCATTTGTGTGCCTGATACCTACATTTAAAAACCGCTATCCAGAAAGCGATATAAACTAGCACATAGATTCCTTAAAGATAGCCCCTGTTACAAGTCCAGGATCCATCGATATTATCATTACATTTTCGCATATATGCTCGGAAAAGGGCTTTGAGTGATTGGGAACCATCGGCAAACCATTTTGTGAAACAAATTTGCCTAGTATAAACTCCTTTTTATAAATAATATAGACATTAACTAGAGACTTTAGCTATCCACTTGGTGCACTGAGACACAAATGCTGACACAACTGACTTCAGTACATATATTTTTTTTTGGTTTTCCGGAGGTAAATGAAGAGAAACTTCACTCACAGAGAGCTAAGGAATTCGGTATAGTTTTGAGTGATGTAAGGTTCACTGCTCCATAAAGACCCCAGTACCAAACGCCTGCCCAGTTTCTGGAGCCGTCCTTGAATATACATAGTGAAAATATTTCTTCCCAGGTTCAATGCGCAAAATGTAGTTCCTAGAAAATCGCCTTCTCTAGACCCCGGCAAATAATCGAGCTAAATAAAATATATTTCAAGATTGAAAGGATAACAAAAGTACAGAATTTTCAAATGTGTGTAATACGAGTACGTTTTAATTCTAATAATTTTTCTGAATATTTTCTTTTGAGGAATAATCCATCCAAAAACTCGTGGTGAAGAAATTACTGTGATTTACATATACCATGCACTAGAGTTTTTGTTTATTATCAAGTTGTTACATAAGACATACATAGATATTTAATACTGAAATCGTTATTTGTGATATATTGCTCATTCAGTCTGCAAATTTCATTGTGTCAACATCATTGAAACCATTTTCAACTAAATTTTAAAATTGATATATTAGAAGAGCATATTTTATTGTTTTAGTTCCAAAAAAACCAAAAGGAGGTGGAGCCATTGGAGAAAACCAAAATGGATATGGAGAGGGTTTTCTTAGCGAGCCCAAGTGTCGACGTTGGCATGCAAAGTTTAGAAATGGTTACTTTTATCTAAAAGATGAAAGTCGTTCGGGTAGGCTAGAAGAGGTCCTGAAGTCCATCATCGAAAGAAATCCAACTGTTAAGATAAGGGATCACGCAAGCGAGCTCAACGTAAGCCACATACTGTCATGGCAAGCTAATTAAGAACGAATATTATTACCTATTGGCAACACCATTTTGCACTATTCAAAGTGAGCACTCAAATCAATTCAAATGGCTTCTATGACCAAAAAGTTAATTTTTTAATTGGCTTTTTAGAATTTTTTTTAGAAAAAATTATTTTGTTTAAAATTCCAATCTAAGGTAATTTTATCGGTAAATTTACGTATTTCTTTTGGCAGTAGTGCGCTATTCTAAGGTTTTGATATGTTTTAAGGAAGGAGTATCGTGTAACACGTCAAAAATAAGCCGATTTTCATGAATTTTTTTACAGAAAACTAGAAAACTTTTATTGATGAAACTTCGTGAGCATATTATATACATATCGAACAGTATTCATAAAGATGATTACGATTACAATTAACGGAGATAATCAAATAAGCGTGGAGGCGTCTCAAAAAAAATTTGTCAAACTCCGTGCACTCTAGCACCTCGTAGAATGGTCCGACCGGGAGCAGGTGAAAATCTCGTCTTCTTCTAACCCATAGCTTCTATGTGAACCTAAAAAGCGAATGATTTTTTAAATTTATTTAAACTCAATTTTAAAAAAGAGTTCAATTTTTGCGGAAAAAAAACATGTTTATCGGCTTGTATCTTTAAAAAAAAAAAAAAAGATTCAGGTCGATCCGTCAAAATTTCGTTGAGCTATCGTGCACGGAGTGTAAAAAAAACCGTTTTGAGAAAATCGCGATTAAAGTTTGCGTACAAAATTTGCGTATTGATCCAAGCGCGAAAAAATTGAAGCGAAAAAAATGCGAAAAAATCTGACGTAATATCAATATCAATCGATGTACACGAGGCTTCGACGACCAGTATACTCGAACATAAACTACATATATATATTAGATATGTAAAACCAGCTTTGAACAACTTTAAACGCAGATATCAGCACCTCTACATTCAAATCGAAGAAGCTCAATTTCAGCGGGAAAAAATTCAAATTCAAAAAAAACGGTTTTGCACACATATTCTACACATGTTGTACAACCGATTTATGCAAAAAACAAAAAATCGATTTTTTGAAATGTTTACACGATACTCCCCCCTTAAGAAAATTGAAACGAGATATGGGGAAGAAAAAAGTTGTACTGAAGGTAAAAAGGAGGCTATAATCAACCGTCGAAATAACGAACAATTGTCATACAATCCCATTACAAATGAATTGGTCCAAAACAATGGCCTTTAAAGCCATAAAATATGTTGAAAAAAATAAGACTATAGAAAAAGTTGTAAGAAAAAAATAGATGTCGGAAAACAACAGCAATGCAGGGTTATAATAATTTTAGCTCAAACGGGATTCGAAAGGAAGTTTTCGGCGAAGAGCCAAATGCTCTCTCTGCACGTTCTATTAGAGAGCGATTGACTGAGAGTAGACTTTTTGGGAGAGCAGCCAGAAAGAAACCATTGCTCTCATTAAAAAGCCGAAAGGCTAAGTTAGCTTTTGCAAGGGAACATAAGAATTGAAACACTTACAATGGAAGAAAATACTCTGGAGTGACGAGACAAAAATTAACAGAGTCGGCTCCGATGGGAGCAATGCACGGCTCAAACGCATTAGTTGTAGTCGATAACGTTTCCCATCAATGGTTTCGTCTGGTTTTAGCAGCTCATAGTACACCACACCCGTCTGGTCCCACCATATGCAGAGAATGGCATTTGAACCGTGGATGTTTTTCTTCGGCGTCGATGTAGACGATGATGGAACGGGTTCACCAGGCTTTGCATAGTATTTTTTCTTCTTGGGGTTATCGTAGTATATCCACTTTTCATCTCCAGTCACGATCCGGTGCAAAAATCCCTTCCTTTGATGTCTTTCAAGAAGCAGTTCCGAGGTGAAAAATCGCCTTTCGACATCTCTCGGTTTCAACTCGTACGGCACCCAATGTCCTTGCTTATGAATAAATCCAAATTTCTTTAACCGAAACTTGGACGAATTGTATGAAATCGCAAAATCAACGTGAAGTAATATCACCCCCAAAAAGTATCAAAACCTGATTGACTCAATTCCAAAGCGGTGTATGGCTGTTGTTGAAAACAAGACATTTTCGACAAAATATTGAATAGAAATGCCATAATAAGGTCAAAATTGTATTGTTCTTAATTAAATCGCTAGCTAGCTTTACCCCACTACAATGTTTTGGACTTAAACTTATGATTCTGTTATTTTTTATGAATATTTTTTTTCGTTTATATTTTATTTGATGTTATTATACATTAATTAAAAAAAAAACACCTTATTTTTAATTTATCACATTTTAAACACAATTTTCGTTCTTATCGTTCTTATCGTTCTTATTTAGTTCAACACAGCTGTAAATATCCACCGACCCCTAAATGGGCATAATCGTAAAGTCAGAAAAATGGGTACACACCACCTATCGGAAAATAATCTTCAGCAAAGAATCGGGACTTGCACTTCTGTCACGTCACAATCAAGAACTGGTTTTGAATCGGATCGTTACCGGAAATGATAAATGGGTTCTACAGAGTAACGTTAAACCACATTAAACCACCAATGTCTTAGTTCAGAAGACCGACCAGCACAACATCCTATGGATTTCACCCACTCAAGGTGTTACCGAATGTATGATGGGATGTTGAGGGAATAATCAAATTTGAGCTGTTGCCTCAAAACATTGACTACTAAATTGTCGCATTTGGCGCATAGTATTTTACGTTAAGCAAACGTTAAAAATTGCGCAATACTTAGGAACGTTGTCAACAATTTTTTTTTGTTGAAACTGCTCCTATAGTCTGCTAGATATTTTTTTTTCGCATTTGAATTTTGAAAAATAAAAAAAAAACAAAACAATTAGTATTAAGTAAATTTGATTTGACCAACTATAACTATTCATAAAAATGTTGTTACGATACCTTGCGCAGATCTATTTATTTTTAATAATATTTTTTTTCCGAATTGAAAAAAATTTAAATTTCAGAAAGCCTTTTGTCTATAGCACTTAAAAAATTCCATTTCGAACCCTCATTTTTCGGGGCGATAAATGTACGCATCTGTGACTTCTTGAAAGTTGTGTACGACTTCTTGGAAAATATTCTTACGGGAAATGACTCAATTGTGAGGCACCGAAGGTTATGTAATTTAAAATTTATTGATCATTTCCATGATATTAAGCTAACATTGAGTCTTAAGTGTAGGAAGCCAATATTAATAACATTCAGTATGATTTCCGTTATTGGTCTATTGAAAGACAAGTGTTGGAGAGAGTTACAAGCTCTTAACTTATGTCTGGCAAGTTACCGACAAGATCAGCAAATGCGTATACAAAAAGGTATATAACCTCCACGGCGGTCGAATTAATGTGGAGAATGTAAATGCAAAGTGCTAAGGTTAGAAGGGACTGATGAACCAACGATAAGGCCCGTCTTGAAAAGATTTTTCTTTGTTCCCAAAAGGTTTCAATCTGATATGCTATGCCACAACTAAATATAGAGGTGGACTCCTACGAAAAGAATAAGAAATAAAAAAGCAAACTAACCAATTATCTAACACCATATCCATCTTATCAGAATTCCACAAAAGCAAACACTAAATGCGTGCGGCCCGAGACCAACAGCAGCGTCCTCCTCCATACGGTCAAAAACCCATTGTGCGAAACGGCCTCCGTTCAAGGTCAATGCAAACAAACATCTTTTTCTGATTTTCAAATCAATTTATCTGACTCACCAAAATATATTATACCATCCGCACAATGGAACTAATAGCAAGGAAAGTGAGTTAAGTCCCACTTCCATAATAACTCAAATGCCCGCTCTATTGCATATCGAGGGGATACATATCGAATTGGTGATAGGTATTGGCTTGTATCTATGACTCGCTAATGTGGGCATTGTGTTCTTCGATTCTTATCAGTCAGTCAACACTACAGCTCTTCGGAGTTATGGAAAAGGGTTATCTAAAGTTTAACGTACGACAGATAAGAAACCGGTCTTTCCCTTCTGATTTACGCTAATCCGACATTTGAAATGAAAAAAAAAAATAAGGAAAACGGAAGAATGAAGGGGGAAAAAGCCCAAATCTTCATTTTTGTTTGCTTTTTCTTTTTCTCTTTTTGTTTGTGTCGTCGTCTGGGGTTGTTTAGGTGCCTCTGCAGACTACAGACATAAATCTCGGTGAATAACCTAGACAATTCCAATTTCTTCTTCGTCGAACAACATGATGAAGAGGAGCAGAGGCAGAAAGTAAAAAATATATATACAATCAAAAACACAGAGCCTTCCAAAGAAATGCCAGAAAAGATGCTTTGTCTAGTGCTCCTCCCTCGTTGTCCGCCCCAACAATTTCACCCGCCCAGCCCGTACGGATCCGAAATATCCGAACAAGTGTGCAATAGTGCAAAGAACTTGAAATGTATCTCATCTGTATCTCATGGTGTTGTAGTTGTGTAAAAATATCCTGGCCACGTTCGGATGTAAGCATAAATGTATTCATGACTGTGCGATGGTATGTGAGCATCTCCTGGCGTGTACAGAGGAAAGGTGGGGGACGCTGTAATAGACTTGGTGGAGTGAAAAAGAAGTCCTTTTCAGTAGTGCGTCCTTCTGTTTCGAATATACAAATATTTTTTGGACACCAGCACGTCGTTCTTGCTGATGTAGATGTTGCTTTTTTTTTTGCTTCAGTTGTTGTGATGGAGTTTCTTTCAGTGAAAGATGAGTACATCCTCATGGTTCACTAAACTGTCGGATGGTTTTGTTTTTTCTTTTTTTTTCGCCATGGAGGGGGGCATTGGTAGTATTTGCATGTCGTCCTTGTTCTTTAAATAACATGCAGATGTCAGCAAGGTTTTTTGTCTGAGGTGGCAAATTTCATTTATTGATGATAAGTTTTAACTTGGAAAGTTGTTCGGGTACTTTGCCAGGACAAATGTCATCGCTTTATAGCGTATTAAAAGTTTATGTAGTAAGGGCGGGTAAGCCAGCACAGACCATTGTAAATGGATAATAGTTTTGTAGAACTGAGTGAGTTCTATTATAAATGAGGATGAATTATCAGTGGAATTGAAAAAGTTAAAATTTTGTTTTGAATTGAATTTTGGAAGAAAAGTTAAAAACCAAATAGCAGCAGCTGATAGGGTGACATAATAATGGTTACTATGTCGAACCTCCTTGATACTTACTTGTTATATAGCCTAATTCTTAAGCAGATATCGTTAATAGACGACTGCATGGCGAAGACTGGTAAGGAATAAGCAAGTGCTTGTTCGACATATGATCCTCGAGTACGGAGCTCCAGTCTGATGAACCGCCAACTACATAAAAACCTTTCCAACGCTCTGGGCAGAATGCCTCCATTCTCGAAGTAGATCGTACAGGAAGATCAGAGTTTCGAGAACGATTAGATAACTCCAGGTTAACTTGAAAATCATCAAAGAAAGCAAGGGCTCTGCAACGAAGTAGACATAGATGCCTGGGGGCTGGCATATAGGATAGTGACGAAGAAACAAAAGGGCAGTAGGTCGACAAAAATATCCTGCCCAACAACACTGGGAACAATAGTACAGCATCTATTTCACCAAAGACCATTTACTTCGTGCACCACCACGAGGGATACTAGCATGGATCAGATCCCGGCAATAACTACGGACGAAGCATGCAGGAAGATAGGCGACAAGAAAACGCCCGGAACTGATGGCGTCCAATATATATAAAAGGAAATCAAACATTTCTATAGCAACTATGCAGAGGTGCTTTGAGGAGGGAATTTTGCCTGAAACTCCAGCATCTGGTTTTGCTATCCAAGGGAAACATACCGCCTCGAGAACCTTCGACATACCGGCCAATATGTCTGCTGGATACAAAAGGAAGGAACGTATCATGTATGGCAGACCACTCACCGTGGCGTAGAATAGAGGAGCTTTGTCTGATCACCAATATGGTTTTAGAAAATCGCTTTGTACTTTCATAAAAGAGGTAATAGATATAGCAGTTGAAGCGATACGGGGGAAAAGATGTCGAGGGGGCACAAAAAAATACTGCGCAGTAGTAACGCTGGACGTTAAAATGTCCTTAATTCCGCAAACTGGCTCAGAATGGATGCACCACATTACCTTGCGAAGATAATTCTTAACTATTTCAATAATAGCAAGCTGATGTACCAGACAGACGATGACTTTAAATACTACAATGAAGCTGACCACAAGACGGAGGCTGTCTTAATACCAACCGACAGAGTACGCAAGACTTCCTGGTTGGGAGCCAATCAATCAGGTCTAAAGACGCATTAAAATATAATACTTGGATGTAATGCTCGACTTAAGTTTAAGACCCATGTCGAATATTTTGTCTTAAAAAAAGGCGTCACAAATGCAGGCAGCGCTTTCCAGAATGCTGCCACCGGTGGACCGGGGTACGCGAGGAGTATTCTGCTCTACAAAGTGGTGAGCTCAATACTGTCGCTGTTGTGTGCAGTAAAATACTGTACTGTGGTGAGCTCCCGTACGCTGCGCCGGTCTAGGCGGGAGCTCTTACAACGAAGGAGATAAAAACAAAACTCTTTTTCTGCATAGACTTTGTGCAATAAGAAAAATATGCGGTTTACGAACAGTATTGGAAGAAGCAGCCTGTGTTATAGAGGATATGGTCCCTAGCGAACCACGGTCCGTCAAGAGACCAGCGTTATCCGGAGGATAAAAAGCCAGATGGACGATCAAACTAATCCCCACGATCGATGCTTGGGGGAAAAGATCATAGAGGGATTGCAATTATCACTTTACGCAATTCCTGTCAGGTCACGGCTGCTATCGACAATATCTTCACAGATTTATGAACGATAGTTCGCCCTTCTGCCCAGAATGTCTAGGACCTGCCCATCTCAGAGCTTCTAGTAAGCCATATGATAAGCTCAGGGGACTACTGGCTGGAGATCTGCTCTTTCACGAGCGTGCAGAAAGAGCTAAGAAGACTCGCAAGATTAAGAAGAGCTGAAATGGCAGTAATGCACTTATGCAATAAGTTGCTAACCAGCCCCGCGAAGTAATACTCAACGGCAGTCCCGCCGGGGAAATGCTTGAAGTGCGCAGGTGTGGTTTACTACGTAGGCGTATTCCTGGCATTGAGTATTCGGGTTTGCAAATCGTGCTGTAGCCTGGGCTACAGGTATCATTCGAAGTGCAGCCATAAAATGTTTTTTTTATAGTTTCTTAGATCTATCTTATCCTAAACAAAAATGCTTAAAACTAGCTTAACTATCCTTACAAATTTAGGTATCTTATAAAATTAAACAAACTGTATAATTTTAACATATGCCCTTCGACTATATAATATATAATATACTATATAAAACATTGTAACTCTGGACATACGACTATCCTAAATACAATAAATGTTCTGGTGAAGAAAAAGGGCTGCGGCAGCCTCACATTTTCAACGTATTACAATTTTTTTCCCCACAAAATCCTTATTTTAAGAACAGCCATTTCGCAACAGAGAGAAAGGAAAATAGGATGGTGACGAAACCAACACTGCCACCACTAAGCCCACAGCTTCGGATTATAGGTGATTTATTACTCGAATAAGCCAACTTATCACTAAATGTCTGTAGCTCAAATGTAATAAAACATGGAAGTTTCTGGTACTGAAACGAACCGTTGTCCGAATGTTAACGGGAGTAATCGTAAGGCACTGCTCCACTGGAAACGATTTTTCAGGAGCTGAGGAGTAGGGGTGATTGTATATCAAACCGACGCCTGCTCTGGTACTGTCTAGCTCTAGCAAGGAAATTCAATTATTTACAGACTTGCAGTGGGCATGATACCTGCCATCCGTCTTTAACCTACCGGTAGGTTCGAACACACCCAGATTGGCGTACTCGTACTCAGAGATTTCCACGACGCAAATATAGGAATAGAAACGGTCAGCAATAGGAGAAGAAAGTCTCCATGTCTCATCAAACCACAATGGTTTTAAGATAAAAAGTCTAACCGGCTCAAAATTATATCGTGAAAATTACAACATTCTTAAGATTCTCTCATTCATTTATATTGTGTGTGATTTGTTTTTTACACAAGTGAACGAGACCTACAATTAAAGTCTCAAGGCAAGAGTTCCACGGGGGGTTTTGCTAATACCCCGGCGAGGACAGAAGACGCAAAATGAAGATTCGATGGCGTTAGCGTTATCGCGAGCCAAACTCGCTCATCGCGTGTCAATGGCCGACACACTATCCACTAAGCCATGGCACTCTGAGTTAGTTAACCGAATACCATTGGGGTTAATCAAATATGCTGGAGAAGAATTAACAGAGAAGTTACATGGGCTCATCACAACTATATGGTAAATTAAACCATCAGAAGTCATCATTCCGATTTTTAAAAAGATTGACCGAATAAAATTTAACAATTATCGAGCAATATCGCCGCTAGCAAGTTTTTGCAGGGTGTTTTCAAATATTGTTTTGAAGAGATTGATGTCAAACACTGAGTAAATAATTGGAGTCTATCAATGTGGCTTCAAAAGGATGCTCCACGAGTGACCAGATTTTCACTGTATTCCTAGATTTCAAAAAGGCGTATGACTCTATAAACCTATCGAAATGTATGTCCTTAGAGAAGGAGGAAAATAGATTTCGGGTGTTTGGAAACAAGATGTTAAGGAGAATCCATGATAGAAAACAGGACGAACAAACAGAACTCAAAGAGTGATAAAGTCGCGAAGACTAAAATGGGCAGGACAGGTAGAACGAATGGACGGTAGCGAAAAGTCAAAAGAATTATAGGTGGAAAACCCTAGGGAAAGAGACCGCCAGGAAGATCACCAAGGAAGGATGGAAACATGGAAGGAATACACTCATGACATGGAGACTTGGCGAAGAGTTGTCAACGAGGGCCCAAAATTCCGAGTTACAAATGGCCGGTAATAATTAATAATACTTGTTCTCTTGTTTATCAATTTCCGATTTTTCGGAGAAGTCGAGAAAAATGAGGAAACATGTCAAAAGCTCTTTCTTTTGTATAGCAATAATAGATGTGCCGAAGTTTCTTTGTTTTTATAAATGAAACATGAATGAGCGTCGTTGATTGGTTCGAAAACAGAAACAAACAACAGATGCTGAGCGAAAAATAATTTTGGAGCTGCGTAAACAAAATAAATCCTAGCAGAAGTCACAAGATCATAGAAAAAAGCCAATACAAGTTATGCAGCATTATAGAATGTTTTGCGGGTTCGCGAGGGTTTCGCGAGGCCTTACAAACAGACCTACAGATTCCGGACTCTTTAGATGAAAACAAGCTTAATATATCCCAATTAGATGGGAAAACGAGAGTATGGAGAAAGCCGAATACCAAACTCGAAAAAAAATATCGATGGAACAGGAAAACGTGGTTGTGGGGGCGTTATGTTATGGGACTGTACGAAGGCAAGCAGTAGGTATTTATTGACAGAACTTATGGTATTCATATAAGTGCGACTTTCTCAACCTTGAAGTGTGCAGCAACTAAATCTTGGGAACAATTTCTATTTCCAATAAGAGCACAATGCTCACATCATCAGCAAAAATGTGTGTTTTTTATCTGGACGCACGTGTCATCAGTTCGTATGAAACGTTTTAGCTTGTTCTCCCAATAAGTTTATCCGAGTTTTTCCAGTGGACGTTTTGTGTGTTTTTCGTTAAAATGTGTAAACTTGAATATCGTGCGGTTATAACATAGTTCGTTTTATTGTAGACGAACTAACCCCTAAGGAAATTCATCTGAAGTTGACAAAAGTTTAAGTGACTTTGCTCCTTCGATGTCATCTGTTGAAAAGTTGAAAGCTGGACTAGACTTGATCATCATCTGAATTAGGTGAGATTGCTGAGGCTGTGGGAATATCGGAAAAAAAGTGGATAAAGGGTTCAAGAAATCTTGCACGAAAAATTAGGGATGCAAAAGCTTTGATTTTTGCAGCAATCTTTGGACCGATTCAGTAGGGTTCCGACCGATCTTACGATTTGGCGATTTATCACCATGGGTCTATCACTAAACGCCAAAAACAAAACAGCAATCCAAGCAATGGGTGGAAGCTGGTGGAAAATTAAATGAATATTTCCACGCGCTTTCCGACTCTCATTTATTACGATCCACGATTTTTCGAATTAAACTTTTTTCAGGCGCCTAATATAAAGACGTATATGTGTGGCTGTGTGTGTCAAATATAATCTAATCTCCAAGATGGTATTTTAAGTGGGACAGTTGCAATCAAGAACCCATTTTTTAGGTCTTGAGATATGCAGAGATGTGAAATGCCTTTTTTTCATTTGCAAAATCGATCCATTTACAATCATTTCCAGATGGGAGGTTAAGAATGTTTCGAGCATATCGAGCTATAATTTGAAGGAATAGGCAAATTGGTTAAAAATTTTGAATTTTTTAATTATAAACCTCGCTCAAAAACCTCGTGCAGGGACGGGTTAAGAATATCCCTGCAGCGATACCTATCGCTTGTCGTAAAAGGCGACTAAACAAAGGTAAACAAAACTCACATCTAGGCAATTTAGAAAACACCAAGGTGAGCCTAGGGACACATATACCACCATTAAACTGCCCCACAAGTGTGCATGCAAATCAGTGGGTTGACACGACTGGAGATCACCGGTGTTGTAAGAGTAAGATCAATCAAAAAAAAAATAAAAAATCTGGAGCATGCCCGTGTCAAAAAGGAAGGGAAGAATGAAAACGGTCAAACCGTAGCATTATGGAAAAGAACGCTAAAAGGAAAAGCACTACCCCGCCAGGCACTACTAATGGTCGTGATCCTGGGACGAGCAGAAATGCTCGGGTCAGAGCTATAGGATTTCCGGGGGATAGCAAAGTAATGCAACGGCGTAAGCCACATTTAAGAGTCGCGAGTTGGAACGTTGGAAGCATGAGTGGGCGCAGCTATGAGCTTGAAGAAATGATGGTTAGAAGGCGAGTAGACATCCTGTGCGTACAAGAGACGAAATGGCGAAACACCGGTAATCGGGCACGTTTCTTGGACGTTAAAACAAAAGCCTACAAGATGTTTTACTATGGATTGGAACAAGGAAAAAACGGAATCGCCATCATCCTTGCGGCAGAGTTACTTGGCAACGTCTTAACCATTTTAAAGTCCAGTGACCGTTTGATGGCTCTCAAATTGGTGATGCATGGTGAGGTGTGGAACATCGTAAGCGCATATGCCCCTCAAGTAGGATGCGAACAAAAAGAAAAAGATGCATTCTGGCTAGATTTCCACAACCTTGTCAAAATCATCCCAAAGGAAGAGCTTTTGTTTGTTGGGGGAGATTTAAACGGACATGTCGGGAAGACAAGCGAAGACTATGAAGGCTACCACGGAGGGCTGGGATACGGCACCAGGAACTCTTCAGGTGAAGATATCCTAAACATGTGCAAGTCGTACGGTCTTATAGTGCTAAATACCATGTTCGTCAAACAAAGCCGGCACCTGATCACTTATAGCAGCGGCGGAAATGAAACTCAAATAGACTATCATTTGGTATCCAGTTTCATGAAGCCACGAGCTAAAGATTGCAAAGTGATCCTGGGAGACGCGATCGCCCCTCAACACCGTCTCCTCCTGACTGATTTTTTTCTGGATGCGAGAAAGAAGTCAAAGCAGCAAACGAAGGTGTCTGAGAGAATCAAGTGGTATAAGCTGGATAAAGGAAAAGGCGAAGCTTTTATTACCATCATGGAAAACTACCTCTCTTCCATTATCGATGAGGTCGGTAATGAGGAGTGCAGAGCACAAGACATGTGGGATTCCCTACAACAATCTGGCCTGGAGAAAGCCAAATCACTGCTCGGAACATCTAAAGGCCCCTGCCAACACACAAAAGAAACCTGGTGGTGGACAGACGAAGCCAAAGCAGTGATACACGAAAAGAAAATGGCTTTCCAAGCTTGGTCAAAGTGCTCTTCTACTAATAGAGAGGAAAAAGCTCGCCGTGAAAAGGTATATAGATGTTGCAAAGGTATCGCGAAGAAAAAATGCGCCGAATTCAAAGCGAAAAGCATGGAAGGCCTCTATCAGGAGTTGGAAGAAATATCGTCTTCCGCGTCTGACAGGAACCAGGCTACCCAGGAGCTTCGACAAAACAATTTGAACAAAGGAGCAAATATCTTTAAGATAGCCGCCCAGAGAAGAAGAAATGCTCAGGAGATTCGTTTCCCAAAGTTTATTAACAATGCTGAAGGCCAACTCCTTGTGGAAGACGAAAAAATTCTCCACAGATGGCGACAGTATTGCGAGGAACTTCTGAACGAACAGTTTCCCCGAGTGTACTTTCCAAGAGCCGCCCCGAATCATGCCGAAATACCCGACATCACAGTCGAAGAAGTTCGGTACGCGGTTAAAAACTCCAAGAAAAGAAAAGCTGTTGGGCCGGACGGGATACCCTCTGAGTTCTGGAAAAAGATGGGAGACATCGGGTCTAGATGGCTCATGGTTCTTATCTCCAAACTTATGAGAGGCGACACTATGCCTAATCAATGGAGGGAAAGCTATCTTCTTCCATTGCACAAAGGAAAGGGTGATACGCGAAATTGTGATAACTACCGTTCTGTCAAGCTGATGTCGCACACCATGAAGATCGTTGAACGGGTATTAGATAGCCGACTGCGGAAAATAATACGACTATCTGATGACCAGTGCGGGTTTGTCTCGGGTAAATCAACAACAGATGCAATCCAAAGTATAAGGATCATGATGGAAAAGCATCGTGATTCTTCAAAGGACTTGCATATGGTGTTGGTTGATTTCGAGAAGGCATTTGACCGGCAACCAAGAGATCTTTTATGGGTAGCGCTAAGACAAAAAGGAGTTCCAGAAACCTACGTGCGAGTGATTATGGACATGTACGAGAGAGCAACGACAAGAGTAAGATGCACCGCAGGAGTCACCGAAGAGTTCGCAATCAAAGTCGGTGTACACCAAGGGAGCGTCCTCAGCCCACTGCTTTTTATAGCAGTCCTTGATTGCTTGCTTGAAGGAAAAGTGACGGACCCCAATGTGCACCAGCTATTCTTTGCTGACGATGGGGCCATTATAAGTGATGATCAGGCGTCCCTACAACGAGCACTTGATGTGTGGGTGGACATTTTTGAGGGACACGGGTATCGTATTAGTTCAAAGAAGACAGAGTATCTGTGCTGCCCGTTCTCTGACCCTCATCAGCCTATTCCAGACATTTACTTGAATGGAAGAGTGCTTCCCAAGTGTGAAAAGTTTAAATATCTGGGATCTATGATTAATAGAGAAGCAACTTGTGATGACGACATCAAACATCGCGTAAGCGTAGGGTGGATGAAGTGGCGGGAAAACTCCGCCATCTTCTGTGATCGAAAAATGCCCCCTAAGCTGAAAGGAAGGCTCTACACTTCAGTTGTACGTCCGGCGCTCACATACGGTTCACAATGCTGGACAATGCACAAAAAGTATGAGAGCAAATTAACGGCAACTGAGATGAAGATGCTTCGCATGACAGCGGGAGTAACAAAGCGTGACAGAATTAGAAGTTCAAAGATCCGAGGAAGCCTCCACGTAAAAGAAACCATCACAAGAAAGATAGAGCGCGACCGACTCAGTTGGTATTGCCATGTTCAAAGGAGAGATCCTTTGAACCCCGTCCAAAAGGCGTTATCAATCAACATTCCAATTTCAACACGCAAAAAAGGCAGGCCGAAAAACAATTGGTGCAAACAAATGCAAAACCACCAGCATTTGATTGGCCTCAGCGATGAAGTAATCCCAAACCGGGAAGCCTGCCGCTACTTTCTGAGGTCAAACCGGCGGACCCCACAAGCGGACCAGTAGGAATGCAGTTAAGTGGGAAGGTTATGGTCCTACACTTCTGACCATAACGACGCCGGGATAAAAAGGAAAAGAAGAAGAAGAAGAAGAAGAAGAAACCTCGCTCAAAAGGAAAGTTCCAAAGATCTTCAATGTGATTCATTGTATGTGTGGACTTAAGGCGGGCTAATCTAGAAGTCAAATCCCATATGGTGTAAACCACGATATCATTTGCGTGCTTTATGCAGAGGGCAAGTATGAAAGCATTGTTCTCAATAAGTGTTATCAGGTGGAGCAGTTCATTACAATAATAGCCTTGGTTTTACGATTGTCGACGAATACTGCCCACACCATAAATCCTAAAGGTAGCACAACTCAATTTTTCTCTCCTTCTTCACCAAGTAATCCAACTTGAATTCCTTTTCACTGCTGAATGTTGCATGAGACCATGTTTTATTTTATTTTTTTCATAGGGTTCGCGCAGGTTCAAGAGTTACACTCTTATGGTGTTTCTCACACAACCTGGACGGAGTGCAGGTGTTTTGTGTCGAAGATGTTCGTCCACTACTCTCCGGGGGTGGTAGTCCTAGATAGGATTCGAGAGATTTGACTGAATTTGCCGGGTTGGTTGTGGTTCACAGTAACTTTTTTTTGGTTCCATGTTATAGGTGTTATATTGGAAATGCACACACATGAGTGCTATGCCTTCATCAGCATTTTTTTTTATCATCTCTCATTCACCACTGGTGTTATTGCACAGTTTTTCCATATAGGAATTATTCTTGGCTATGGACAGACTTGAACTACAAACCTTCCGCTCAACAGTCGGTGATGATAAGATTACCATTGCACCACGATCACCCCCAATATTATAGTCACGTGTTTCAACAAAATAATTAGATGCTTCTTTATATTGGTATATAATGGCGATTTACATGAGCACCTTTGTAATTTCAAAATGTCCAAGGTTGCCGCCTATTTTCTGTCGACGCCAAGATCGCAGTGCAAGTTGAAACGCAGCACCATTTGGAATGAAGCAGACCAGCTTTTTGATACTTCATGTAGAGCAGTCGTCGAAATTGTTGGTGGTCTGCCAGATCGCTTTTCTGCTCCATAGATTCATTGCTAGCCCTTAATTACTCCTTGAAAGTGATTTATTTCAATGGCACTTTGTTTCTGCGTCATTTTATAGTTTTTTAAATCAGCTATTTTTATTTTTTTATGTTGATTAGGTGTTTAGTGCGTGTCATATTTAAAAATTAAAAAAAAAACACTTTGAAGGCCAAAAAAAGGTCAGTTTTCTATCACAATAGCATATGTATCTGTTTATTACGACTAACTACTACAGCTACAGTTAAGCTTTATTCGTTCATTTTTGCCTTGTTATTACCCTTCGCCTGAAAAGTTGCATAAAATGCAGTATGATGTTGTCAATATAAGGAACATTAGAACCAGCGATGCTTTCACAGATTCAGTGTGAGTGATTTCAATCTCAAATGCGTTCTTCGGTCAGGAAGAGCCAGCGTGATTGATGACATCCAAATAAAGGCATTCATCGTCTTAAACCCACGTTATACGACATGAGAGATTGCAGAAACATTGATTATCGATTATAGCATTCATGACCTTCGGAAGACGTTAGGTTACGTAATCAAGTTCGACATTTGGATAGCTCATTTGATCCGTGTTTTAACATCTATGAAATTCTCATGAAACATAAGAAAACCGCCCGTCCTCAAGTGACTGATAACTAGTGCTGGCAAGTAAATTGTTCATGACAAAGTGGTAGAGATAAAGGTTTCCAATAATATAAAGCGACTTTAACGAAATCAACTTCTGCAAGGAATCAATCAATCAATTCTGATGTCGTGAAAGCTATGTAAGAGACTGTTTAATATGGATGGTGACATCGTAAGTTAGTATATCCTTCTTGTTCGGAGCTAAACTCGGATAACTTCCCATGTTAATTCGGTGAACTTTGACACAACGATTCTCGTCGTGTAAAATCACCAAACAGGTTATCATAAGAATATCTTTTCTCAAAATATTTTCCTATTTACGATCGATCTTGCTTAACGTGTTGGTTTCACTGTATCAATAAATAAATCTCGCTAATCAACAAGTCACTATTCAAGTGGTCATCTTGCCAACTAGTCTCGCTTCGTTGGCATCTGTTTACATACCGTCTCCCTGCCAGACACACGACGTGTCGAGTCAATTCAAGTCGAACGTCCTTCAGCTAATATAGAATTACTGACACCATATGTCTATTGCCAAAGAATTTCGTCTCCAACCTGTTCAAGGCGGGGAGGAATCTCTGCTGCACCAAAGTCAACGACCACGTTCCAATGAATTCAAAATAATTTAGAATTTGGCACATCGCATCTCCATCATCGACATGACGAAACCCTCTCATGATTCTCAGCACAAGATGCTTAAAAGTTTCAATTTCACAATCCCACCATGTGTTACCTATGTATGTTAATATTGGTTTCTCGAAACGAAAATGAATTGATAAATATAGAATCGCACGCAATTAGCGGTGGTCATACTCGAACGAGATACTCAGATACAAAATCCGGAATAGAAATTAATTACCAGCATGTGGTGGCTCCGATGTGGTAGATATGAGTACGTGGCAGTGGCGCTATGGATTCCTCTGCTTTGTTTTTTAAACACCGAAAAGTCCGAAAAAATAAGTTTGATGAAAGCACAGAAAACAAGCTAAGGATAAAGTTGGATTATGTTATGAATCGGTGGAAAATTAGGTCAACAGCTGAATCAGCTGGGCGCGGCCCAGCTACAAATGAGGAGGATGACACATGGTCTGACGGGTGTTGCCTCTTTTTCTCGTTTTCCTTTTCCTATTCCCCAGTTTTGACAGGAAGGCGGCTGACGAAAACATCTTTGTTGGCGTGAGACACTCGAACATACTCTTGCATTCTTCGCATGATTCATTGTAACGGTGTAAGCTATTTAGGATTCCAAATAGCTGTGATTGATGCTTTACCCCAACGTTGCTCTTGTTGTAATTGATGGACAAAAAAGTGGTGCTTAAGCAGCTGATAGAGTTGCCAATGGGTGATGTCGTTAGCTGCATTTGTCGTAGGTGTGCTTGACAAATTGAGTGATAAATCGGGTGGTATTGTATCTAATTTTTTTTTATATATTTCTCTTGCTCTTCTTCTTAACACGATAGGGTGCCAGGAATGTCAGCGGGGCGAACACTTGTCTGCTGTCAGTGAAACGTCGAGCTAATTTCGCATGACACACCATTAATTAATTGAGATGTAAGCAACATATGCCACGTCTAGACCAGGCATATGAACCACAAGACGTCGACCTTAACTCTTACATGCTTCCAATGAACCAGTGAATGCATGTTTTTGTTTTGTTTTAAATTGTTTATGGAATCTTTCAGGAACTAGTTCGTTGAGAAAGTTGAAGGTCTGGCGAATTACCATAGAATTGTGATTCGAGGCGCTTTGTCATTTGAAAAGTAAAAGGTCTTTTCAGCATGAAAGTGTTGCTAATGTGAATATCTGTGTCGTACTAATTGAATTAGCGATTGAACTGGTTTTAAAATCACACTAAAGAGCTAATTCATTTCGCTTTAACAGATCTACACTATATAGCCGACGGTAGGATGCTTTTTATTCACTATACAGAAACACAGAACTGGAGGGCATACTTTCTTCAGAAACCGATGTAATTCGATACAGCGGACAACAGAGCAGCATGTAAGTTGTTTTAACACCTTTTCCGAGATTTAACTTGATATTTGTTATGTTCGACATCACCAGTTCGCGGTATGCTAAACGAGGAGTCAGTGTTGATCGCTGACTTACATGCAACACTTGAAACAGTGGAAAGGCGACTGATCTTCTTCAACAACACGGAGATAACTACCCTAATTCTTAGTTAAATTTCTCACGTAATTTGAGGAATAGTTCGAATTTCAACTCTTACCTCCAAAGGGTGAAACCTAATAGCCTAGCATCTTCATCTTACCTTTTGGGTATTTTGGCGATATGTGACTCTTATCTCCAAACAAAGATCATTTCGATCTGTACGGCTATGGTTGTCAAGCAAATAATTCAAGACTGACTTTGGGCTGGCATCGAAACCGGACAGAAATGTATGTAAGTGTAAGGTTCGCGACATTTTGCTACATTACCCATTATGTTAATATGCGACATTATCCTAAGCTGTTCCAATTTTAATAGCCACGCATTGTTCTGTAAGTCACATAACTATCAAGGAAAGAGAGCATCTGCATAGGCAGTTACAGTTGCGATGAAAACAGTGCTCGACCGTATAATTGCTTCCAAATGGTTCTTGAAAAGGTTATTTTTTGGAGGAAGGCTCGAAGGAGGATCTGGTTATATCAGGTGACGAAGCTGTCGTTAATTAGGGCAGATTGGGCATATAAGACACGATGTCCACAAGACCACAAGACGGCATTCTTGTTATGTATTGTAGTAGAAAGCAAACATCACTGAAACGCATTCAGATGGGCACCATTTTAACTACTGTAAGCATCGCCGACAACGCTTATTTGGATGGAAATCTGTTATTTGAGAAAAAAGTACATATGTACAATACAATAGAAGTCCTTATTAGAGATACATTAAGCAACATCTCGATGTCCTTGCCGAGCAGGAAAACTTTCATACTAAAGGCACATAAACGGATTGGACAAGCATAACAACACGTCCGAAAACAGATTAAAGCTTTAGACTTTGTGGTGGAGAGCAACCTCTAAGTAAGTAGCATGCGATTTTTACATTTCACTAACCACCAAGCGGCAACAACATTTTTCACATCACGAAATGTGTCAACTATTACACCAATTTTTCAAACTATCCGAGGAACAAACATCAACTCGGACCATTACTTCACTGAAGGCAGTACTTGAATGCACTCACAGCTGAGTGGGGTAAGCTTTGAACTCGAAGTCAAAAAGTTGCCTTCATAGTAGACAATAGAAGCCTTGAAGCGACGGCATTCAAAAATGAACCAACTATGGGGCATCGTCAATGAGCCACAGTAGAGGTCGCCACCTAAGTCCCTGGTTTGGAACTAAGACGAACTTGTTCCATTCTGCTGCTGCTGATTCCCCCTAAGCGGTTATCGCCCTAACCGAGCGATGTCTTCAGAAAGGATCGACGTGCTGTTCAAACTGGTCTTTTGCTGGCTGTTCGTTCACACTGTAAGAGTGAACAAATTCCATTGCCTGATTCGTCAGGCATGATCGAACAAATTTGTGTGCGTATTCATATCAAATCGTCAGCTGAGGTGAATCATTCTTATATTTACTTCTTTGTATTATATATTCCACCCGGATCGGATAATACAATTTATGGAACTCATATAACTCAAACACCTGTGCAGGGACGGGTTAAGAATATCCCTGCAGCTATACCTCTCGCTTGTCGTAAAAGGCGACTAAACAAAGGTAAGCAAAAATCACATCTAGGCAATTTAGAGAACACCAAGGTGAGCCTAGGGACACATATACCACCATTAAACTGCCCCACAAGTGTGCATGCAAATCAGTGGGTTGACACGACTGGAGATCACCGGTGTTGAAAGAGTAAGATCAAACAAAAAAAAAAAAAATTTGGAGCATGCCCGTGTCAAAAAAAGGAGGGGAAGAAAGAAAACGGTCAAACCGTAGCATTATGGAAAAGAACGCTAAAAGGAAAAGCACTACCCCGCCAGGCACTACTAGTGGTCGTGATCCTGGGACGAGCATCAGTGCCCGGGTCAGAGCTCTAGGATTTCCGGGGGATAGCAAAGTAATGCAACGGCGTAAGCCACACTTAAGAGTCGCGAGTTGGAACGTTGGAAGCATGAGTGGGCGCAGCTATGAGCTTGAAGAAATGATGGTTAGAAGGCGAGTAGACATCCTGTGCGTACAAGAGAAATGGCGAAACACCGGTAATCGGGCACGTTTCTTGGACGTTAAAACAAAAGCCTACAAGATGTTTTACTATGGATTGGAACAAGGCAAAAACGGAATCGCCATCATCCTTGCGGCAGAGCTACTTGGCAACGTCTTAACCATTTCAAAGTCCAGTGAACGTTTGATGGCTCTCAAATTGGTGATGCATGGTGAGGTGTGGAACATCGTAAGCGCATATGCGAACAAAAAGAAAAAGATGCATTCTGGCTAGATTTCCACAACCTTGTCAAAATCATCCCAAAGGAAGAGTTTTTGTTTGTTGAGGGAGATGTAAACGGACATGTCGGGAAGACAAGCGAAGACTACGAAGACTACCACGGAGGGCTGGGATACGGCACCAGGAACTCTTCAGGTGAAGATATCCTAAACATGTGCAAGTCGTACGGTCTTATAAATATAAATGCTAAATACCATGTTCGTCAAACAAAGCCGGCACCTGATAACTTATGGCAGCAGCGGAAATGAAACTCAAATAGACTATCATTTGGTATCCAGTTTCATGAAGCCACGAGTTAAAGATTGCAAAGTGATCCTGGGAGACGCGATCGCCCCTCAACACCGTCTCCTCCTGACTAATTTTTTTATGGAGGCGATTAAGAAGTCAAAGCAGCAAACGAAGGTGTCTGAGAGAATCAAGTGGTTAAGCTGGATAAAAGAAAAGGCGAAGCTTTTATTACCAGCATGAAAAACTACCTCTTTTCCATTATCGATGAGGTCGGTAATGAGGAGTGCAGAGCACAAGACATGTGGGATTCCCTACAACAATCTGGCCTGGAGAAAGCCAAATCACTGCTCGGAACATCTAAAGGCCCCTGCCAACACACAAAAGAAACCTGGTGGTGGACAGACGAAGCCAAAGCAGTGATACACAAAAAGAAAATGGCTTTCCAAGCTTGGTCAAAGTGCTCTTCTACTAATAGAGAGGGAAAAGCTCGCCGTGAAAAGGTATATAGATATTGCAAAGGTATCGCGAAGAAAAAGTGCGCCAAATTCAAACCGAAAAGCATGGAAGGCCTCTATCAGGAGTTGGAAGAAATATCGTCTTCCGCGTCTGACAGGAACCAGGCTACCCAGGAGCTTCGACAAAGCAATTTGAACAAAGGAGCAAATATCTTTAAGATAGCCGCCCAGAGAAGAAGAAATGCTCAGGAGATTCGTTTCCCAAATTTTATTAACAATGCTGAAGGCCAACTCCTTGTGGAAGACGAAAAAATTCTCCACAGATGGCGACAGTATTGCGAGGAACTTCTGAACGAACAATTTCCCCGAGTGTACTTTCCAAGAGCCGCCCCGAATCATGCCTAAATATCCGACATCACAGTCGAAGAAGTTCAGTACGTGGTTAAAAACTCCAAGAAAAGAAAAGCTGTTGGGCCGGACGGGATACCCTCTGAGTTCTGGAAAAAGATGGGAGACATCGGGTCGAGATGGCTCATGGTTCTTATCTCCAAACTTATGAGAGGCGACACTATGCCTAATCAATGGAGGGAAAGCTATCTTCTTCCTTTGCACAAAGGAAAGGGTGATACCTGAAATTGTGATAACTACCGTTCTGTATTCTTGGGCTCCACTCCAATTTATTGCTCTGGATTCGAAGCTATCTCATCGGTGGTACACAATTTGTACCTATTGGATCTTCGCTGTCGAAAGTAATTATTAATTACTCAGGTGTACCTCAAGGCAGTCACTTAGGCCCACTCCTTTTCCTTTTATTTATAAATGACCTACATTTGTATGTACGTAATTTTAATTGTCTACTATTTGCTGATGACCTGAAAATCTTTAAGTCGATATCAACATATTCCGATGCTACTGATTTACAACATGCCATTAATAGTATAACTAAGTGTGATAAACCGATCGAAAATGTACCATGTTGTTGTAAGGTTGGGAACCCTAAAAAAGTTGGTGGAACTGACACAAGTAAGCCTAAATGGAAACCAAGAACGAGTTATAATACGAAACGCATTGAATTCCCTTCAGGAAAATATGACGGGAATAAGCCTTAATTAAATCACATCCACTCTAGCTTACGCTGACCTTCCTGATCTGGACCTTCGGGGATATTGTAACGAAACAGTTAAGAAAAACACATAAAATCTAATAATAGGAGGAAGGAAAATAATTGTAGAAGTTAATAAGGGAATTAAGGGTGATTCTTTCGCTGTTTGGTTTTACATTGTTCTATTATTGACAGCTCAAGTGTGATTCGTGGCATGTGTCAAGTTCAGAAACATTCAGTTGGCATTGTCATTTCATCGTGGACAGACTTACACCCGAACAACGCTTACAAATTATTAAATTGTATTAAAATATGTTTCGCACACTTAGACAATGTTTAGTTTACCGTAATCGCCCTACTGACCAAACATTTCAAGCCTTAATTACAAAATTTACCACCACTTTCACGCTATTGGACATCAAGCCACTAACTCGTGTGTATAGAATGCTGTTATATCCGCCAGTATTAATGAAAACCACGATTTGTCTATTTGTCGCCGTTCACAGAAAGTGGGAATGTGTTACCCAACTACGTCAACGATTTTACGGAAGGATTCTGGTCTAAAACTTTATAAAATACAGCTTGTGCCAAAACTGAAGCCGCACGACTTTCCAAAGCATCGAATTTTCGGCAAGTGGGCTATAGAGAAGCTGGAAGAAGATCCGCTTTTTTCGAAAAAAATTGTTTTCAGCGGCCTCAGGCAATACAAGAGCTGCCAATCCACCCGGAAAAATACAGCGTTTGACGTGGTTTATAATGCGGTGGAGTCAAAGGCATTGAAAACGATTGCGAGACAACGGTGCAGCCAATCGTTCAATGACTTCGAACTTTTCTTGCTAAAAATGCATGAGTTGAACCTGGTCGAAATGTGGTTCCGGCAAGACGGCGCCACTTGAGTACGTGAATCGGTGGACCGATTGAGAAATGAGTTCAGTGGTGAGCAATTTATTTCTAGTTTTGGAACGGTAAATTGGCCGGATAGATCGCGCCATTTGACACCTTTAGACTTTAGGCCTTTAGACAATATGCTTCGAAAAATTGACTATTCTCAATAATAAATAAGAAAGGCTGCGCACAGGCAACGTCTGCTTCTTCACCAAGAACAACTCTGTTGTCCCGTTATGTCAAAATCTGTATTTATAAAGCAATAATAATACCAGTGACATGTTAAACTTTGACTAAGAAGGAGGAAAATATAATAGATTTCGGGTCTTTGAAAATACGATCTTACGGAGAATCTATGGTGGAAAACAGGACGAAGAAACGGGCGAATGGAGAAAACTATAAAATCAAGAACTCGAGGAAATCTATTCAGCCCCAAGCAATGTACGAGCCATTAAATCAGTAGACGACAGTAGACGAACAATTAAACGAATAATGAGTGGAAAGCCGGAGGGGAAAGACCGCACCGAGGCTCTGAATTTGTACTAATAATATATTGGGTTGCGTACGATATTTTATTCATCAATTACGAATCGAAGAAAAGCTTTTAAGGCAGATAGTCTACTTATGGAGCTTGTCAAAATAGTTGCAGATGATTTGGCTGGCAACATACACCAGTCCACCCTCAAAGTATAATGGAATGTCTATAGGGTTTGCCAGGCTTACAAAAAAGACTTATTTAACAATCCCAAATAAAGTGGAATAAGCCTTGCAATTGCTATATATTAGCTCCTATCAGGCTTTCGGTCTGAAAGTCTGAAATCGCTTATCATCCGCGGTTCAAATCAGTGTGGTTTCAGACTAGGCAAGTCCGCTATTAATTCTATGGCATATCTTAGAGAAAACTCAGGAATTATTTCAGATCGACGCACACCTTTTAATTTTTTGAGTATCCTCTCAAACTCATCAGTTGTCATGACATGTACCTATTTTACGACACTTAAACTAGGTGAAGTTGGTACAATAGTTTCAAATATATGTAGACTTATCAGTGAAAACAAGATTTCACAAAAAGTCTTAAGTATTAAACAGGTCAACGAACTTTTTTTCTTTTTCATAGATGTAGGTACATACTTACGAGTAGATAAAGGTCTCAACATCATTTTTGACCCATCTTCAAATTATCAACATCATTTTAGGAACGCTTTCAAATCATGTCAGTCGAATACATAAAAGCTTAATAAATTTTCCCCTTGTACAATTGCAACCCACAACATTAGCTAGGCTTATAAACTTAAAGACTAATGACTGTCATATCGAATGGATTACCGTTTTCTCCACCAAAACAAACCAAGAAATTTTCTTTTTCTATAAGCTAAGTCGCAAAGATGCAATTGTCATCGCCAAGAAAAAACTTAAATGAAAAGCCCACAAAGACATCTCCCGGGAGAGCGCAAAAAATAACGCGCCAGCTATCGTTAATTAAACCCATGATCATCACTGAAAAGGCTGTATTTAATGCTTTTTTTATCTGTATCTCTGGTTTTCTTTTACCACACTTCCATTTAGTGTGTTGATTTGTTTATTTACACAACGAATCGCTGCCTAACAAACAGCAGTCAACAGTCGTTTGAAAGTAGGTCAAGTTATTAACACCGCAAACCGAATCAATGGTTACCCTTTAGCTCGAAATCAAAAATCAATCGAAGTCCATTATTGGCCATATCAAGTGGTGTCGGTTGCCGTAATCGAGGTGGTGGTCATCGAACTCGACTTCGTTTCCTTCACTAGTCTTGTGGGTATATCAGCCAGTGGTGCCGATGCCGTGCCGGACCAGAGACATTTACCTGAATGATGGGTTTAAATTGACTATGGATTGGATTGTAATGAATTGAAACGAGCACGAAGGCGAGGGAAGTTGCAGATTTGATGAGAAGGAAGAGATTTAATTGAATGAAGGTAATGTGTGGGTTAGGAATATGGAAGTTGAGTGAGTGCAGGCACTTAAAAGCGCGCTGGACTATGTTTCAATTGAATGGGGACAGATTGCCAGTTGAGTATTGGGCAAGCGCTCGAAGTGGAAGTATATGGCAGATGCATTGCAATTTGCAATAGAGGCTGTCACTGGCGAAGATTTATTCTCTATACAGATACAGATGTGTCGTCGTCAGTCAATTTCAGGCACAGATATTTCCTGTTGTTGTTGTAGTTTTAATCAAAATAGAAAGCTTTAAAATAAAACCCTTCTTTTAGACTATCGCTTGATGTCGAAAATGAGTTTCATAGCTTAGTGGTCGGTTTGATGATCGCAAATTTTGAGTTGATAATTTATTTCTTTTTCGCTCTTATGGTGTTTGCCACACAACCTGCACGGAATGCAGATGGTTTGTGTCGAAGATGTTGGTTCACTTCTCTCCGGGGGTGGTTGTCCTAGATAGGATAGGATTTTTCGAGAGATTCGACTGAATTTGCATTGGTTGTAAGTTCGCAGTAAGTCTTTTGTTTTCCATGTCATTAAGGTGTTATATTAGAAATGCACACACAGAGTATGAATTTTGAAGTGATCTTATGCTGTGAGTGTTTTGCCTTCGTTAGCACTTTTTGATCACCTCTCATTCACAACTGATGTTGTTGCACAGTTTTTCCGTATAGGAATTGTTCTTGACTTTGAACGGACTTGAAATACAGACCTTCGGCTCAACAGTCGGCGATGATTACCATTGCACCACTATCACCCCTCTGATCAGAAACCACCAATGAGACGTACCACTTAATGGCCGCCGACGTTTGCCTACAAGCTCGGGCGAGCACAACCTCAAGTGCTGTCAAAATTTTGTAAACAATCACGCACATTGTTATAATTCCAAGAGTGTGTGTGGCGGGGGTACACTGCGGTACAATGAAATGAGCTCACACGTATTCACGATTAGAGTTTGTTTGTAACGGGTTTTGTCGCTACGAACCTGAACTTCTTTCAAAATTTCAGGGTGTCACAGGGGAAGACGTACGAAAAACGCACGTCTCATTCTGGTTTCTGCCTCTGATCATACTAGGATGGTCTGAAAGGTTATCGACTTAATAAGGATAGTTACTCGTACAAGACATTTTTCCTTAAAATTCATTTTTATTTTTCTACACAGTCTCCTTGTTACTCTACACACTTCTCCCGAATATCTATAACTCGCCCAAATAGTACTCGTCTTTTTTCTCTGTCCTCCGAGCGCAATTTTTAGAAAATAAATCGCTTGGGACTAGATCTGGTTAGTAAAGCCGATGGTCAAGCAGTTCAAACCCTCGTTGATTTTCGCCATGGTGTGAGACGGCGCGTTGTCTTGGTGAAACAGGATTTGCTTTTTCTGCAAATATGGCCGTTTTTCCGCAATTTTTGCCTTCAGTTGGTCAAGTAATGATGCGTAATATGCTCCTGTAATGGTTTTTTTATTTTTGAAGGTAATCGATGAATATAACTTCATGACTATCCCAAAATCCAGTCGCCATCACTTTCCCTACCGAAAAGTCGATTTCCCCTTTGCAGCCCATTGTTTTAATTGTATTTTTGTTTCGGGCATATAAAGGTGTATCCAAGTTTCATCGAAAGAAAATAATCAGCGCCAAAACTCGGATTTATTGCGCCTGTTCATTCGAACACGTTTTTGGTCTTACGCGGCAAACGCGGCACCCAATGCGCGGACAGTTTTCTCATGCCTAAAACTTTACTTAATATGTGACAAACACGTTCTTTTCACATTTTCATAGCCTCTGCTCTCTCTCACTTTAATTTGGCGATCGCCTAGTATCATTTGGTGAAGTTTAGCGATGTTATCGTCAGTTGTTGCAGTTTTTCGACGTCCCGAAAGTTCATCGTCTCCCAAGTCCTCACGGCCACCTTTTAATTCAGCTAACCAACATTTCACTGTGGTAAATGATGGTGCATAGTGCAACTCATCTTTGATCTACGTAGGCGTATTGCCTTTCCAAAACAAAAATTTAATGACAACTCGATACTCAATTTTGTCCATTTTCACAAAAAACATTCACATCGACTCACTCAAACGACTGTCAAATAAAAACTACGCGTCCAAAATGGCTGACAGTTTGATGATTGTGATAAGTCAAAAGATGCACAACATTCACTACATTCACAAGCTTTTATTGACGAGTGCTGCTATCTTCACGTTAAGGTGGGAAACTTTTCAGGCCACATTGGTATAGCCATTTAGCAGAAAGTAATAGTAGTTAGTAAGACTTTGGCTCAATTTCCAGAAGGCAAAACATGCCAAGTGTTCTATAATCCCAATAGGAAATTCATTCTACAGCCGGAATTCCTAAAAGTAAAGCCTTAATTCCCAAAATTAATGGAAGGATCCATCTTCTCTGTAAGGGTATAAGCATCCAGGCGGGCTAATAACTCTTGTAGTAATTAGAAAATGTTGCAGCCAAATTATGGCATATCCAGCTTCCCCTGGTATTTAATGGTAATATGTGCCATAAGACTATGGTTTTGACTTAGACATAGCAAACCTTTAAATTCAAACCCTATTAGTGAGGTGTGATTACAAAAATAAACACAGAAATGTTTCGGAAACTGGCACATTAAAGCCTCTTAGCCATTTAGCTTTAAATTATTCTTTATATCTGGATACAGAAAAAAGAGACACGGTGATATGACTTTCGAATTTGAAGGCTATGAAGGCAATTTTGAAATCAACTTTGCTGACACAAGCTTCATGAGGAAAACTATTGATTGGAAAGATTAAGCACATTACATACGAGTATATAAAGACCCGAGCGTCAACACTTCAGTCTTTGTCTGCCAACTCCTACTCTCACCCACGGGGTATACCTGAGTACCCATTACTTCAAATGTAAATCATATTTATTTTTAAAGGCAGGAAGTAAAACAAGAAGGAAACTGCCATCAAGTGGAAGAATCCCCAATAAAAAGCCAACGGCGACGTCAACGGTTCAAGTGAGAAGAATCCTTGGTGAATACCTTAATCGGGCTATTACAACATATTAGCAGTTCCAGCCGGTAATGAGCGACAACCCTGTACTCTTAGGGTATTATCCCTATCACAGAACATTCAGAGACCACGATTATTCACAAATACCTTAGGGTGATCCAATACGTAGTCCGGATTTGCGATTCCTGTTTTAGGCGCATACGTCAAACCGAGCGGACATCCGAGACTGTATAAGTTTAGTTTAAGGTTTGCCATTTCATAATATGGATCTGTCAACAATCGCTAAACGTGTTAAAATTGTGAAAACTTACTACATAAATAGACTATAGAGACTGGAGTAATTACGTGTCGTGCTTTACGAACAAATGATGGTCAAAGTATGGAGCAAAAAATCAAAGAGACTGGTTCTGTTACAGAAGTCTTAAGCCCTATATACCATCGTAATGCACACTTTGCAGAAAATATGGCTGCCGTTACTGAAAGTTTTGAAGAAGATTAAAATCTATCCAATTCACAGCGAGCACAGGACTTGTCTGACGGCACCTTATGGCCGTGATATGGCTACCCTACCAAGGTTAACTGACCCAAGAATTCAAGCCAGCTGACCACGGAATGTGAAGAACATACGTCGCCTAAACATTAGCGTTTAGATGATCAATTTTCACAATATTTTTGTCAGTGATGAGACTCATTTTAAACTCGGTGGATCCATTAACAAAAAAAAATTGTCAAATATGGAGCAGTGAAAATTCACATATGTAAAGGGTTTTACAATGGGAACTTGACAGCTTTGAATTTAATTCGTGAACGCACCCTTCCACTAATCATCAAATTGTTATTGTCAATTTATTCAGTAAACTCAACATTTTCATCATGGTAAAGTACACGAACGAGCAACGTCTGCAAATTTTAAAATTTTCTACCGAAACTCGGAGTCGGTGACCGCAACTTTAAGAGCGTTAACTCCAATTTACGGTCGTAATTCTCGCCCTAGTAGACAGGCAATAACAAGCTTAGTGCAAAAATTTGAGTCTACATATTCATTCTGTGATGTTGCCGTGTCAGTGAGACAACGGGTTGGTCGAAGTGTCGAAAATATCGCTGCCGTTCAGGCGTCCGTAGCAAACGATCCAAATCAGTCAATTCTACGGCGTTCTCAAGAATTGGGCATCGCTCAGACCACATTATGGCGTATTTTGCATAAGGATCTTGGTTTACACCCATACAAGTTCAAGCTGACTCAAGAATTGAAGCCGATGGACCATTTGAAGCGACGTACGTTCTCCGATTGGGCTCTGGAGAAGATGCGCCAAGATGATGAATTTCATCGCAAAATCATCTTCAGTGACGAAGCTCATTTTTGGCTCGATGGGTTCGTCAATAAGCAAAATATGCGTTATTGGTCGGGTGAAAATCCACATGTGCTTCATGAATCACCACTTCATCCACAAAAAATAACTGTTTGGTGCGGTTTGCATGCCGGCGGCGTTATTGGGCCATATTTTTTCGTCGACGATAACGATTGTCACGTTACTGTGAATGGCCAGCGGTATCGCGCCATTATTACCGATTATTTTTGGCCCGAATTGGAAAATATGGACTTGAACGACATGTGGTTTCAACAGGATGGTGCCACAAGCCACACAGCACACGTTACAATCGATTTATTGAAGAGTAAGTTTGATGAGCGTATTATTTCAAGCAATGGGCCAGTCGATTGGCCGCCTCGTTCGTGCGATTTAACGCTTCTAGACTATTTTCTTTGGGGCTACGTTAAGTCATTGGTTTATGCCAACAAGCCGACGACGTTGGAAGAGCTCAGAGCCAACATTGAACGCGAAATAGTGGCCGTTAGTGACGCAGCGTCAGAAAATGAGCCCAAGCCGAAATTTGTGGCCGAGTCATCGACAATTGGGTCCAACGAATCGACCACTGCAAACGTGCTCGCGGTGGCCATATGAACGAAGTCGAGTTCCATTCATAAATGTTTTGATTGTATTTCAAGCCGATAATAAAGTTTTTGAAATATCTCAAATGGTTTGCGTTTTATTTAAAAAAAGAGTTGTCAAGTCTTTTTTGGAAACCCCTATATAACTATCTAAGAAAAAAAGAAAAGTTGAATCCAGGGAAGGACACTGTATCACTGTTATCACCATTAATTCTCTTCGCAGATAGGCAAATATTAATTAAATCAATTGTTTGATCGAAGGTATGCATGTGCAACATCTAACATAGCACCATCCGTTTTAGCTTTATTGCAAGAAAAATTTCTGGGACGCGAAATTGTGTGGGCTATGCAAAAGATTGTGTTTATAAACACAATCCAAAAAATTCTGGCACTTTGAAAACGAATATTCGTGTCCAAAAATTACCTTCTCAGAATCGAATCCGACGAGGAGGAAATTTGAATGATATACAATAATAATGAATGATGTAGTTATTCATAATGGCAAGATCTAAACAATATACATATTAAAATAAAAATTTCTCTTGTTAACGTCTAAAAGGAAATGAGTTTCGATTATTTTCCTTAACATAGCAGCAGCACAATTGGAAAATGCTCTAAACTACTATTCAGTAGTAATTACCTATACTGCACTCCAAAAAGGACCAAGGATTGAGGTAAAAATGGATGAAAAACCGTGATAACTATCTAGTATGGAAATCGCCACAGAGAGAAAATAACGCTTGAGACAGACTTCAAACAAAAAGTCTTAAGCTTGCGGCAGCTGAGTGAGCGCTTTTTAACAATCCATATCAAAACTACCTTCAAAAACATTAGACCAAAATCATTTCCAAAGAATTTTAAAGTGTGGAAAATATAGCCCACGCAGCGTCAGAAAATGAGCCCAAACTGGTAGATTTTTGGTACACATAAATATCTTAATACCCAAAAGGGGACCTGGACGTCAATATACAACCAACAAAGTTAGTCACATTGCGTTTGAAACCAGCCATTCTTCTATCATTCTGGATGTGCGAAATTTTCGAGGACCTAACGTTAACTCGGGTCACTACCTTGTTGCAGCCAAGGTATGGAATCAATTCGTTCGAAAATACAACAATCTGACGTCGGAAAGTTGCAGTCGTAACAGACTGATAAGATCTTCACCGATCACTACGCAATTAACCTCTTTCAGGCCTCCGATTCAAGCCATCATCTACAAGAAACTCCTAGTTCGACCAGGAATGCAGACAGGTCCATGTAGAGAAACAGATTGCATATATGGCTAGGCTGCATCAGCGTTCAAGAGCTACTTGTGAGCTCTACATACAAAGCAGAAGTTAGGCACTTGTGCTTAAGATAAGGAAAAGTAGAAAGCATGAAACTATACTGGCTAGCTTAACAGATTGCTCATTTCCCGGAATATACCAGAGCGAGTCCAGATTCAAACGAGACTTGTGACTTCAGTTTACAAACTTGTTCAGAAAAATCTTGATTTCACGCGGATTGATTCGTATGTGCAAGTGGTTCATTCTCTGCACCTATAATTCACATTTTAGTACACAACAAATAGAATCGCATATACATATCTCAGCTTGAAGTTAGTTTGTCTAGTATGCAATGTAGTCAAATATCGTTCTGAAAACACCCCGGCCCTTATCCCAGTCCAGGTAAACTCGCATTTCTTTTCAATTTCCATTGCCTGTATGGTTACGCCGTAAATAGATGATTGGTGTCATTGCGTATCCATATATGATACCATACATTGACCAAAATAGTTACCTTTTTCGGATAACCTCCCGAAAAGGTACTTTATCAAAACCCAATTTAAAACAAACTTCGAAAACAACTTCCGACAATGAAATTCGAAAAAATTGGAAACCACAAAAGGCAATGCATACATCATTCAATAAAGCTAACCAGCCTTACTGGCGGAATATATTCCGATCCACCCTGGTTACATCGGCCGATTTCCAATACAAATAGATATTCAGGTCACGCACTCCCTCCATTCATACTCCAAACCCTAATCAAACATGGAAAGTGGTTGAAAATGAACCAAAAAAACCGTTAATTTCTTTGTTGTCCACCTTTTTTTCAACCAAAAGCTCGTTTACGTCATACGGAAATCACAATTAGGAACGATTTATATTCAAAGCTGAATGCTCGACAGTCAGTAATCGCTTGCCTCGTCCATGTGTGAAGGCTTTATTTATTTTGTGTTACAACAGCACTAAACCGAACCAAGTCGAGCCATAAAGGGGACGGCTGCGAGGAAATGTTTTATTCCGCCTCGTCCTAATCTATATCATAATTTTGTATAAGCATGTGGCGGTTGGTTTCCCGAATTCATAGGCCCACCCACGACTGAGTGGAATGAACGACTTATCCACTGGTTTGTGCACTAATTCCTCAGATGATAGCTCTATTCCATCGGCAGGCCGAATATGTAAGCACAATGCACTCATACTCAAAGGCGTGAAAAGTTGGTCCGTGAAAACAACGGTAATTTGTAGCTAATTAGCGTAAGTGGCCAGTGGCTGGATGAAAATTGATTAGCTTGTGTACAATTATGTTCGTCATGTTTAATGATCCTTGAGGTGAAAAAGTTGTCTACAGGTACCCACCGCTGTGTTGCGAGCAAATTTCCTACGAAGTCGTAAGATGGTATCTCTAAGAAAGAGCAATCGGCGGAACAGACTATTCAATTATAACAGTTTAGCGGGTTAACACGGTTTGACTTGATGACTCGACTATAGCCCACTTGGGCAAGGTGTTCAGGTTTCGTTGCTTTTACTGAATTGCAAGAAAGTTATTGTCTACATGGGACGGGTAGAGCAGAGACCTATTAAATCTGTTAGGTGAACTAAATGGTGTGAACATATCTCATTCTTCAATCAGTCAGGTTAAGGCAGTCTCGCTTTCACCTAAATTAGTGTCGCATTGACCGAAAGATGGATGATCACAGGATGCTATATGTTTTATATAAGGCTTATCCGCTAATTTTGGTGTTAAAAATAAGAATTGCGGTACAAAAATGTCATAAATGGTGAAAATGTAATTTGCTCTGAAGACCATCGAAGGCCATCGATAATGACAACGATTCTTGCATACCATAGACATCAACAGTAGAGAAACACGTCAATAGATTTAAAGATTTATTGGTCGTATACCGTCAATTGGCAATCAGGGAGTCAACAGAAATGACCAATATCTCGATTGGGTCCGTTCATGACACTTTAACCGGTTTAAGGTGTGGCGCTGCAAAACTGGTGGCGAAGAATTCGAATTTACGGCAAAGATATCTGTTGTGAAGACATATTTTAGAAAGTTGACGAACCGAACATTCATTAACCATTTCATTACTAATGACGAGATTCAGACACACATCAAACGAGTAAATGGCGTTCTCCAAATGAACCAAACCCGAAGAATCGACGTCCTTTTGTATCGAAAAAGAGGTCGATGTTCTCTATCGTACTGGATTGAATCATCTTCCTTAATGTAAGATTTACAATAAAAACATTCTGTAGCATTTGCATGGATTGAAGGATAGTTAATTCGCGGTTTTCCTCAGTTAACCAAGCACTCACCGAGATTATTCGTTTTTTTATTTATTGTTAAGGAACCACGTTGAATATCAAGTATTAGGGATGTGTTGAATACAAACGCTGATAAAATTACCGGGATCATTTAACATTTAAAAAATAAATTCCGTGCACTTTTTGAACAAATAAGTACATTAGGCAACTAACCACTTTAGTTGAGCACAGACAATTGAAGTTGGAAGTATTAAATACGTATCTAAAGGAAAGCTTACAGGCAATAGAGATCATCTTCAGGTCTATTGTGAATAAGTTCATTAAGGTATTGGGGCCAAGACCTAATGGGGTAAGCTCAGATCAGACTAGACATGCGTGGAAAGCTTTATTGTACGACAACTAAAGATACCAATGATGTGTCATTTAGGCCGCAATGCTGGAAGGATTTTAACCGATGGACCACTTTTATGTCTGGAATGGACTATGTGAGCATTAAGTCCTGTCGAACTGAAACTAAAAGGTAACAGCTGGAAAGAAAAGGACACCTTGAAATTGGCTACTGGCACCTCCAATTCAAAGCCAAAAATCAGCTAAAGACTGTGAAAGCAGACAAGCCCTTTACCTTCATCTGTCTATTTGGTCGGAGCCATGAATTTCAGAAAGGATATGAAAGCACGAGAAAACTCAACTATTACATTTATCAACTTAAACACGAGTGATCATCGTAGACCGAAGATAACGCCATTCGTAAGCTTAACTGATGGAAGAGAAATGAAGCATTGGGTATAACATTAAAATTGGAGAGTTCTAAAAGATGGCGTAAGCTGTACAACTCTGAACCATATTGTAAATGTTTTTTACGGGACGGGTTGCTTTTCATTTTGAATTAGAAAAAAGTGCTAGTTACTGAAACTCGTCGGATATAGTCGGAAACTTACGGAGAACGTCGTTGACAACATGCGACTTCTGGTTTCGACTTTATAAAAGTACAATAGTAATTTTGACACCGAAGACAAGGAACGGTCTGGGCAAGCTCAAAATTTGAAAGACGAAGACTTACAAAATCGTTGGGAGTGATATGAGCAGCAATATTGCTAAACCGGTTAAAAACAATTTAAAAATTGTGGATAGGAAGTCTTATCGCAACCGGCATACCCCAGATCTGGCCCCGTCTGATTTTCACTTGTTTCGGTCAATGGGGAATACTGTTTAGAGGACACGGTTCACATCAGGTGAAGGCAACAAAATTGGGTTTCATTCTTTCTCGGCCTCAAAAGATGTTTTTTTTCGGCAAGGTGTCCAGAGCGATGGCAAAAAGCATTAAACGATTCTGGCGAAAATTGAGATCATGATAAATATTAGACTAGAAGCATCCCAAAGCAGATTAACATTTACGGTTTTTCGTTGTTAGTTGTTAAGAAGAGTCGTGGATCATTAAGAAACAACATTAGTACTGCGGGTAGGTAGATAAAAAAATACCTTACAGAGGAACAGAGTGGTCCGATTCAAGTTTCCTAACTTATATTTTAGAAATAAAACAATGATTTTTCGACGTTGCGGTTGATTTTTTCAGGTTTACAAATGGAAATTTGCTGTTTTTGTCTCTCAAAATTTGGAGCTTAAATTCGCAAAAACAGAAATTCATATCATTCGTATTGATCACCGCTGGCTATTACTTTTGCCGCCTTGGCAGCATACAGTCTGCACATTGGAAAACTGCACAACTCTCAATTTTTGAATTGAATTATCCGATGGTAATCGGATGGGTTAGGATGTCATATTTCGGTTTATCTACATATGTATGTTTTAACGACCTGAACAATATGGTCGAGCGTAGTCGTATTGCAAAGTCACTTTATCGTGTCTTATATACTCATATTGTGACCATTTTTCTTTCAATGCTCGGTTCAAGCGTATAAGTAATGCTCTGCTATAAGGTGGTCGACTCTGTGCTCGATGGTCTCAATGCCTCTGGAATCTATGCCCAGGCCTATGCGGATGATGTTGCTGTTCTCTCTGTCGGCTCATGTTTAGCAAATGTCTGTCTCAAAGCGCAAGCGGCGCTAGATGTGATCGAAGACTGGTGCACGAGAAATGGGCTGTCGGTTAATCCTCTTAAGACTGATGTCGTTCTCTTCACGAGGAGGAGGAAAAATACTGGCATTACTCAGCTGGTGCTAAAAGACATTCCCATCCCGATATCCAAGGAAGCTAAGTATCTGGGAGTCATCCTAGATAGCAAGCTTCTTCTCATATATATATGTACATATATCAGAGGGTGTGCATTGAAAGCCATTTCTCGTCTAAAGAGAAATGGTCTTCGATACAACTCGCATTGCAGTGGAAGTGTACTTGCGGGAGAAATATCCTACGACCCTTGTCTCATAAATATGCCTTCTGACGCAATGACACCTGCCATCCTACTGCGCTGTAACTTCACAGTCACATTTCCATGGCGTCAGGACTGGCTTTGGCCAGACACTGAACCTGGAATGCAATGTCTTCGCATTTTCACAGATGGCTCCAGAACTGGGCAGGGATCCGGCGCTGGAGTTTTCTTTGAGCGCGAAAACATTCGACTGCACTTCTCGTTAGGAAAATATGCGTCTGTCTTTCAAGCGGAGATTTACGCAATCCGAATGGGCATGCACTATGTTGTGAAACACAGGTGGAGGGGAAAAAGCATACGAGTATGCGTCTGCCGTGACAGCCAAGCTGCACTCAAAGCTGTGTCCAACCCTCTATCCAACTCCAAATTAGTGCATGAACTCAAGACCTTTTTGAACAAAGTCGGAAGACTAAATTCACTTAGGCTTGTATGGGTCCCAGGTCACTCTGGAATCCCAGGAGATCTCCGAAGAACTCGCTAGAAGAGGCTCAGAGGAGAGTTTCTCAGGACCTGAACCCGCCTTAGGTCTACCTGTTTCCACGGTCAAATTTGACATCAATGACTGGGTCTTTAACGTACACAGTCGTAGATGGAGGGAATATCCAGGATGCAGGATGACTAAGCGCGTACGCCCTGATGTCTGCAAAAAGTCCGCAACATTTTTCTTATGCTTAAGGAGAAATTATTGCAGAAGGCTAACGGGCGTCATTACGGCCATTTCACTTTTGCCAAGCATCTCTACGTGCTTGGCATCAGTGAGACGCCTACCTGTGCTGCATGTGGCGAGGAGGATGACACAGCAGAACACTTTCTCTGCGACTGTCCCGCCTCACCAATCCCTACATCAACAGGTCCCTCCATAACAAATCCTTCTTCTGTCTCCTCTCAATCTTTTATCGACCCCCTTCTGCCCCCCACAGTCAAACTTACCCAGCAAACCGCTAACCCCGTCGAGTGTCGTTATGCTCTCTCTCGGTTAAGGGATAAAAAAACATACGAAAACATCCGACTCTTCCTAGCTTATCTCCATGATAAGTCAGACTCGGTTTGCTACGAAGGAAAAACTAACACAAGCGTAAGGGTATCAGTCGAACAGGAAGGTCTTCCTGCTGACTTCGCTAGCCTCAAAAACCTGTTCGTAAAATACCACGAATTCGTCAATATTTCCCCTCAAAAAGTCTCAAATGATCTCGAAACTTTCCGGCAATATATACACTCAAAGCGGATATCGCACCTCCAGCGTAGCCGAATCGACCACGACAGGTTTTTTCGTTCCTAATTGTCGCCATCCTCCTGTCACCCACACCTTCTGCAAAAACCTCTCTCTTACTATTTATTATCAAAATGTAAGAGGTCTCCGCTCGAAAACCCAAGCTATCCTGCAACAATCACATGCTTTGCCCTTTGATGTCTTCGCGTTGACTGAAACGAACCTGATCCCCAGCATATAGAACTGTTCCCACCAAATTTTAATGTTTATCGCGATGACGAACTCAGCCGACTCACTGACGGTTGTCCTTGTCGAGGCGTTCTACTAGCCGTCCTTAATACAATTGACTCTTCCCTTAGTGCAGTATCATCCTCCCCACTTCTCGACTTTATTTCAATTAAGATTGCTCTACCCCAGAAGACACTATACATCATTTGTTTCTACATCTTGCCCTCACAACCTATTGAATCATATGAACTCGCCATCAACACAATCGACCAATTAACCGATTTAAGAAACCCTCAAGATGAAATCCTTGTTTTCGGTGACTTCAACCTTCCTCATCTTAATTTAGACGATCCCAATTAGGACCCAATTAGACGATCAATCGTCTTACACTGCCACCAATCCCACTACTGCCAAAGAATGTCTCTTCTTGGATCGCCTAACAGATTCAAACCTCAGCCAAGTGGCGTACTAAACTACATGGGTAGACAACTCGACCTCATATTCACAACCGATCCTCTCAGCTCTTCTGTTTCACTTAGTCCCCTTTCCCTTTCAACCATCGATAACTTCCATCCTCCCCTCCTCCTTTCCTTCTTTGACGATTCTCCATCATAGAATAAACCTCCTACAGTTCTGGCCTCTTACGATTTCCACAAAGCAAAATTTCATCTAATAAATGAATACCTTAAAAATGCCCATCTCAATTTTGATAACCTAACCGTAAATGATGCTATATCCATACTCTACAGGGAAATATTTTACTCTATCTCTCTTTACGTTCCCGTTTCACAACGCAAAACTTCGTCCACCTCCCCACCCTGGTATAATCGCAGGCTCCGTTCTCTAAGAAACAAAAGAAATAAGCAATGGACAATCTTCCTCCGTACTCAATCATCCAATGACTTTTCTAACTACCTGGGCAGCTATCTCCACTTTACCGCCCTACACAACTTCCTCTATCAACGGTATTTAACAGAAACGCAAGCCAATCTTATAAACGATCCAAAGTCCTTCTTTAATTTTGTTAACTATAAAAGAAAATCCGGTGGCTATCCTATCTCCCTCTCCTTCCACGATCAAACCTCGAATGATCCCAATAACTATTATCGCCAACTTTTTCGCCACCTTTTTTAAACAGTCTTTCGCCGACGACTCGTTTGCTCCAGACTTCTCATACTTTGATTATCTACCGAATTTTTCACTTGGACCATTTCTCCCACACACAGTTGATTCTCATGTCATCGAAAACAAATTAAATCTACTTAATGATGAATTCACTCCTGGACCCGACGGTCTCCCTGCCATATTCCTAAAAAAATGCTCCTCAACCATCTCTCGCCCTCTCTCGAAAATCTTCACCCTATCCATATCCCAAGGTGAATTCCCCCGCTTATGGAAATACTCATTTGTCCCCCTATACATAAAAAAGGTCCGAAGAACGTTGTTAACAACTATCGTCCCATAGCCAAACTATCACATATACCTAAACTCTTCGAGAGTGTTTTGTACGAAACACTAAGTTTTCGCTGCAAGTCATTAATCTCTCCTAGACAACACGGTTTCCTCAAATGCAGATCCACAACCACTAACCTTGTTGAATTTGTGTCCTTTACCCTATCAGCCTTAGAGAACGGCAAAGAAGTCGACGTTATCTCAACCGACTTCAGTAAAGCTTTCGATAAAATCTCCCACAGACTGATACTCTTCAAATTGTCCTCCCTTGGCTTCGACCCCATTTCTTTGAAGTTGATATCTTCTTACCTGGAAAATCGCTATTATAATGTTCGTTTTAGATCTGCCTTCTCTAACCCCTTTTTAGCCTCCTCCGGCGTCCCCCAAGGAAGTTCTTTCCATAAACGATCTTGAATTGGTGATCAAACACTCCCACATCTCATTTTACGCCGACGACACCAAGTTCTTCAAGACCATTTCCTACAGTCATGACTCTTCCCTTATTCAATCTGATCTCAATAGCTTTTCCATCTGGTGTTCCAAAAATTGCTTAGAGCTTAATATTTCCAAATGCCAATCAATTACCTTTTCACGTAAACGAATCAAACCTCCTCCTCGTCTCTACTTCCTCAATAATCAACCCATCTCCACGGTTCAAGTCATTCGCGATTTTGGCATATTATGTGACCAAGAGCTTAATTTTCGGGCACACATCGATGAGATAATCCTTAAAGCTAATTCTGCACTCGGTTTCGTGAAGCGATGGTCCTTACGTTACCCGATCTCTTTACATAACCTTTGTCCGGCCCCTTCTTGAATACGCCTCCCAAGTGTAGTCTCCCTACCAACAAACCCATATTTCTAGAATCGAGAGCATCCAACGCCGATTCCTACGTTTTGCTCTTCGAGGTCTCCCCTGGGGCAATCCTTTGATTTTACCACCCTACCAAGACCGCCTGAAACTAATCAACATGAACACGTTGGAAGAAAGAAGAGTTGTATCTGACATTCTTTTTACCCATCGTCTCCTTGCAGGTACCATTGACTGCGCGACTCTCTATAACTCTGTCTCTATCAACACTAACCCCCGCAACGTACGAAATCCCCGTCTCTTCTATCTACCCACCCCCCGTACTGCCTATGGCTCCAATGAACCTATTTCTCGTATGCTGGGAATTGTTAATTCGAACCCTTACTTCGATTTCAACCTCAGCACTCGATGCCTAAAAATCCGCCTTCTTAACCACCCTCCCCTTCTCCCTACCTAGTAAGTGAGATTAGGTTAAGATTAGATTAAGCTAGCTTGAATTAAGCCCAATAAATGGGGGCGTCCGCCCCCACGAAAATTAAATTCGCTCGCGCACGGTGGCGCACTCTTGGGGCCGACGTGATGGGTGCCAAATCTCTTAGCTCTACATCACTGAAGCCCCTTCTCACTTTCTCCGGACAACGGGGAAAATACAATAAAGACAAGGTGTCTGTCTGGTAGCACAATGGACCACCAGTATTTGTGTCTTAGTTCTCCAACTGATAGTAGAAGCCTCCAACAAAAAAAAAAAAAAAAAAAAAAAAAAGTGCTCTGCAGTCAGATCCTTTATAATAACGTACATATATGACGCCGAGCTATTGTCACCGAATATGCAGCATGAGTGTTGATCTATATACGCGGTGATCCCAATATTTCTATCGCTTTGGATTATCACAGTGGATACTGCTTCACAATGCGATGCAGCACCAGTTTGACCATGAATGACTATAGACTTCAACTCTTATTCAAACTGGGTCAAGCATGGTGAAAATGCAAATTTTTGTTTACATGGATATTTATCCAGCCACGCACCTTATTCAGCGTCTTCAGATTTTTCCACCGGTCCGGAATGATCCTCGTCTTCCACGATGAAGTCACCACTTTTGCAGCAACACGTTCTTTCACTAATAAAGCTTAACCATAAATTTTCATATTCATTCGATGCGCCAAATTTTTTTCGAATTTAAGACGAAAAGCACTACTTTCAATAATTTGGCTCGATAGCAATATTTTAACGCCCAAAAATTATATAGCGCCAATGAAAATCTTACAAACGATAAGGATTTGTTTCATCTACTCGTATGTCGACAATTGGGTCACATCTCCATCCTACAACACTTTCCTGAGCTGGATATGATTACCACAGTTTCGGACGCATCACCACACACGTTCACCTTTGACGCAAGACTTGAGATACTGACCAAAACCGCACAGCTTGGGAAAGCGGCGATCCCTTGCTAAATGTTAAAGGCCTCAGATGGTACACAAATAGTTCCAGTGTTGGCACTGGCATCTTTGGACCAAATGGGAGAATATCAAAAGCACAGGAAACGAGTGCTAATATCTTCCAAGCCGAATTATAGGGACTGGCATAAGACGTATAACCATCAATATATTCTCATACAGTCAAGCAGCGCTCAAAGCGTTGGGCTCGTTTAGCACTAACTCAAAATCCGTTAAGGAATGCCACGATGCTCTGCAGAACCTAGTCAACCGAAAAAAGGTCAAACTCTAATGGGTGCCAGGGCACAAGGACACAAAAAGTAACGAAGTTGCCAACCAACTCGCTAAGAAAGGTTCCAACGAAAGGTACATAGTTGTCGGACCTTTCTGCGAAATCCCCAAGTCGAAGATTAATTTTCCTTAGACAAGTGGGAAAAAATCGACAATCGAAAAGATTTATACGCCCCCTTAACAAACACTCTGTTAATATTTCCAAATATAATAAGATAGATATCAGAAGACAGGTAAGCTACTTTTCGGGACACTGTTGTCTGAGATATCATCTCAACAAAATTAACCTCCCGTCTAAAACAAAGTGTTGACTCTGTTTTGATGACAAGGAATTTGCAGAGTTTGCTACCCTCTGCCACCTTAGCACTATCCACCTATTTATGAAAAAAGAAAAAGAAAGGAGTTACAACTTTCGTTCAGATATTTCGGTTCAGCGTATACTGATAGCGCCATCTATTGGAAAGCGGCGAATCCTATTTGTATACTTGATAATGTAGCCTAACCCAGCAAGAGGTATTGTTTCCAATTAATAAAAAAATGCGACATTTTCCTTAAAAAAAATTACAGAGCGATACAATTCATTATTGGGATTTGACATCCCTGTTTCAATCACATACCTCAAACCGAACTGTCACCCGAGATTGTATAGATTTATTTTACATTTGAAAAATATTGATTTTGTGGAAGTGCGCATTACAAACAGATTACGGTCGCCATAGCCGTCCACATGCAAGATTATAAGAAAAAAAGGGAAAACTAGTTCAGAAGACAGAAGTTTTAAGGCTATCATCGAAATGCACGCTCTACAGAGAGAAAATATGCCGTTAATAAAAGTGTTGAAGAAGATCAAAATGATTCCACGGTGAGCATTTAGGCCACTCCCCGCATATCAACCTTTCCCTCTGCTTGAAGCTATGGCTAACAAATTAAATGATGTTAACAGTGAATTTACCACAACGAGGTTCACCTTAAATGACCTAGTCGAGGAATTAAGAACAGCAGCTCATAAAATAGACGACATCCACTTCCCTGGCCAGTATCATATCAATCCGTCATTTGGCAATGCTTCTATACGCGACGAACTGCTTGAAGCTAATCTTTCCGCCCCATTAATACGCTCCTCTCCACCGTCACCTAAAACAACATCTTCCGTCTTCACCCAAACAAACCAACTCCCTGAAGTAGAAAAACCAATATCGAACGCTTTGGCCAAACATGGAGCTTAGGAAAATGGAATCAGCGCCACCAAAAGCTTCAAAGTAGCAACTCCTTTTTTGGTTGAAGGACAGGACTCCATCGCTCAGGAACAATGAGTACAAACATTTACGAAGCACTTCAAAACCCCAAAACTCAGCTTCCAAATGCTCCAACGTCCCGGACCGAACAAATTAAAGCCCTCCATTTCAACGAAATATGCTTGGCTCTTTCTAAACTCCGATGGCCGCCTACTTACTCTCGGTAGAACTACATTTACGAAATGGAATGAAAAGAGTCGTTCCCACCGTAAATCTACCACTAAGCCTAAACCTTAACTTAGTAATAAGAATAATAAGCCTGTCTCTAATATATTAGTAAAAAGCATTTTAAGCCCCACTCTATTCCTCACGATAACTGGAGCTTCAAAACCGCACTTTTTCCAATTTTTATCCACCCGTCAATTTTCCATAACTATACAGTGGTACCTCGAGATATGAGTGCCCTAACATACGAGTTTTTTTTGAGATACGAGCTGTCTAACGAGTGAAGTTTTGTTTTGAAATACGAGCGACATTTGAGATACGAGGAACGGCCAGTTGCGACGCTGCACACGACCCACCAGTTTACTGCGCTTGCGCCTTATGCATTAAGGGCAGAGGATAGCCAGACCACAAACCCATGAAGGATAGACTAACTCTCGCACTGTGCGCCAATGCGAGTGGCGACTGCACGATAAAACTTCTGCTTGTATACCATTCGGCAAACCCCAGAGCCCTCAAGTCACATAAGATTTTGAAAGAAAAACTGCAAGTTATGTGGAGGGCAAACCCAAAGGCATGGGTCACTAGACAGTTCTCTATCTGCCACCTAACACCACTCCTTGCCTGCAGCCCACGGATCAGCAGGTGATTTCTAATTTTAAAAAGCTGTACACTAGCACCTGTTCCGACGCTGCTTTGAGGTGAAAGAAAACACAAACCTCACCCTTCGAGAGTACTGGAAGGAGCACTTTTACATCGTGATATGCCTCAGAATTATTGATCAGGCCTGGCTGAATGTTACAACGAGGATCTTGACCTCTGCATGGAAGAAGGTGCGGCCCGTGTCTGTAGCCGGAAGGACCTTCAAAGGGTTCGAACCCGAAGTGCCAATGGAGGAGGAGATTGTGTCTTTGGGAAAATCCATGGGCCTCGTGATGGATGAGAGAAACGTGAACGAGCTCGTCGAGGAATACTCTCAGGAACCGACGACCGAGGAATTACAAGAGTTACAGTCGCAACAGCATTTGGGGATTCTGCAAGAAATTGGTTTTTAGGAAGAGCCAGAGGTGGAGGAGGTTATCTCCACAAGTGAGATAAAAGAGAATGTGGGAGAGAGTTTCACAGTTCGTGGAAAAGAAACACCCCGAAAAAGTTGCAACTGGTCGCGCATCGGAGCTATTTAATGACACTTGCCTAACTCATTTCCACTGCATTCTAAAAGGAAGGAAGAAACAAACTTCCTTGGACAGTTTTTTTTTTAATCCGGCGAAAAAAGCAAAGATCATTAAAGAGAAAAGCAGTGACTAAAATTAAGCATACAGCAGCATTTAAGTTGTGTGTAAGTTGCATTTAAGTGACCAAAATACAAATATGTATGCACACTTTATAAAACCAGTTTTTTGTTTAAATTCTCTTTTATTACATTTTTATACTATATTTGTTATTTATAAATACATTTTTCTTATTCAAAAACACATAACAAAAACAATTGGGGGTAGCATTTTTGGGGCTGGAACGGATTAATGGCATTTCAATTAATTTCAGTGAGAAAAATTGCTTTGAGATACGAGAAAATTGACATACGAGCAAGGTTACGGAACGAATTAAACTCGTATCTCGAAGTATCACTGTACTTTTTCTTTTCTTTTCTTTTCTTTTTTTAATTATCTTTATTTATATTTTCGTTTGTAATAATTATTTTTGGTTCTTGTTCCTTATAATGCTTAGAGATTATTTATTTATTTACTTTATTTATTTTAATTTTTATGGCCACCCATTTTTAACATATTTAGTATAGTCTTAGACAATTGATGTGGCTTTTTACACTATTTTTACATTTGTGTTTAAATACTGAATGTCACTGCCTTTTCTTATATTTCGTCACTATGTATTCCAATCTTGTTGTTTGTATTTCTTCAATTAATTTATAAGAATAAAAATGTATCTATCTATACAGCCTTCTTCCTCAGCTCCACGAAAACCATAACGACAACGGGTCTGAACCCAACTAGTTCTTCCGCCAATGCAACCTTGTCACCTCCAACCCTAACACACGACCCGGCTCCAAACTCATTCCCAAATATCGACCTTAAGTCCGGAGCCAAGTATCCCAACTTTCGAAGCTCCCACATCCTTAATTCATCAGCACCCGCCCTTTCTAATACTTCAACATCAGCTACAGCCAGTTCCACATCTCTCACAAGATCTACAAGCTAATCTTCGACAACATCTGTCTCCTCCCAACCTTTCGTTGGTCCCCTACAGCCACCATCTATTGACCACAACGAATGTCTCTACGCTCTCTCCGATTAAGAGATAGAAAGATATATGAGAGCATTCGTCTCTTTTTGGCTTATCCTCATGACAAATCCGTCAAATTGTCAATTCATGACAAATGGTCTCAATTCAACAGGAAGGTCTTCCACCGACTTCATTACCCTCAAGAACCTTTTCATTAAATATCGCGAGTTTTTCAATATCTCACCCAAAAAAGTATCATACGATCTTGATACATTCAGACAATATTCAAAGCATGTATCGCACCTTCAGCGTAGCAAAGCTCGCTAGGTTTTTTCATCCCTAAAAGTCTCCCCCTCCCTGCCACTCTAACACTCCCCGGAAACCTCCCTCTTACCTTTTATTATCAGAACGTAAGAGGTCTTCGCTCTAAAACTCAGGCAGTCCTATCACATGCCTTACCTTTTGAAATATTTACCTTGACTGAAACGAACCTAATCCCCAGTATAAACGACCTTGAACTGTTCCCGTCAAACTTTAACGTTTATCGCGACGATGATGTTAACCGACCTGATGGTTGTCTATGCCACGGTGTCCTCTTAGCCGTCCGAAACTCAATTGACACCTTCTTCACAGCAACTTAATCATCGCCGTGTCTCGACTTTGTTTCTATTAAGATTGTACTAGTTACCCCGGAAATCGCTGTACGTCATCTGCTTTTACATTTTGCCATCACAACCATATAAATCGGCCATTGGTACAATCGATAATTTAATTGATTTACGGGATCCCCAAGACGAAATCCTAGTTTTCGGTGACTTCAACCTTCCTCACCTTAAATGGATCTCGACGACCAGTCGTTTTACATTGCCTCTAATCCCACTGCAGCCAAATTGAATGCATAGAACATACGCCGGTTGGTTGCATTTTTATCAGGTATGAGGCTAATTTTTTACTCGGTAAACGTTAACAAAAAAGGAGTCGCGAATGAGAAAGAAAAATCCTCATGTACATATGTAGCTGTCACAGAGAATCACTGTATGGTATGCAATTTGTTCTGGTGGTGTCATTAGTCAGATGTTCTTCAAAAAATTAGAAAGATCTAACCGTCACTGTCAATTCTCGTCGCTATAGCCAAATCTTAACTTTTAAATATTTTTTTAAGCCTCAAATCGAAGGTATGCATGTAAAAGACATGCAGTTGATACATCTCACAAAACACGATCCAATTTGGCTTTATTGTAAAATAATTTCGATAGCGAAATTATTTGGTGATGGTATGAATTGGTCAATCAAATCGCGTGATATGTTGTCGTCGGATTTCTTTTTGTGGTGCTATACAAAAAATCGTGTTTATGTTCACACTTGACGTTTTGAAAATGAATATTGGTGTAGTTATGACCGAATAATTATCGAAAATTACGTTGTCAGAATCGAGTCTTGCTCAGAACTCTCAAGGAGGGCATTTAAATGAATCTTATTTATATACTATTCCAAAATGGAAAGATCCAAAGAATATATTGAAAAAAATTTTTGATAGAAATCTAAGACAAAAATGTGTTTTATTTAAATTTACTTTCGGAACCACAAATTGGATCTAGAGAACAAATTCTGAAGTTAAATATCCGCCTCCGCTCTTTTCCATATAACTAATTGCGATTGTACTTTGCGAATAATAACTTTGATATTTTGTAAGTGCATGTCGATTCATGACGTAAACGCATTGTGTTATATGCCACAATATTGGCGGCTAGGCGAAATCTCCGCTTCGAAAAATCACATACCCAGATTTGTCGCGCAACGGAGCTTCATTGACCTTTTGAGGCACTTTCCTGCTAAAAAGAAACGTCGCCCACTTCCACTACATTTATTTCGAACAAATTTAATCAATTGCGTTCAGTAGCGCAATTCATTGACCGGAACAGTCAATGCAGCAACTTCGTCAAAAAAAAGTTACATGAAACCGCCAAGTCAACTGCCTTCTTCCCGAAGCCGGAATAAATTTTCAGGATTTCCACATGATCTGCGATTGCTTCGAAAATAGCCGAACGTTGATAGTTTAACCATGGCGCGGACATTTAAGATGACAACTCTTTATTTTGGATGACTCTGCATCAGATCCAACCTTAGCTCTTTACCTTTTCAGGAAATGTTTTTTTTTCTTCTTGAAATTAGGTGGTAGATCCGATACAGAAACAACCATATCGTGTTCATGTTCCGAACTTTCAACAACCAACAATCAAATGATTATAAATATTTCATCCCTTCCAGTTTCTCTCCAAATACCCTTCAAACAGATGTTAGTTTTGCCCCCCATAAAAAGCACAAGCCACCACGCTTGTCAGTAAGTCCCCGGTCCTAATAGCTCCCTTTTTCTACTCCAACACTCGATTACATGTCGCAATTGAGGTCAATGATGTCAGTAGTCAGCTGATTCATCACTCTGACAAAGCCACTCTTATCGTCTCGACTTTCCTTCATGGGGGAACGTAATGACAAAGTATTAGATTCACGATTGGGCAGCTACATATCAGGTTTGTATATGTTCTTTCCATTAACGATTACCCGCAAATTATCGCTCAAGTGTTACTATTGTAATCGCGAATTGGATATCGGTTCAAGAAATTATAATCATCACCATCTATTGTTGAAATTCATATCTTGTCTGAGACAACCCTATGCCGAAGATCAAATTATACGTTTTTCATTACCGCTAAGTTCGTGAAAAATTAACTCATTCAATTCCCCATCATTGGGACGGGGTATTATATTCAAAGCAAAGAACAGAATATGCAATCAACTCCACTTATCCTTCAGTATCTTAAGCCGCCAACTAGTCGGCTATGACTATGGGTTTATCAAATATTTAACGAACCGTGTCCAAATGTATGAAGCGGGCGTACTCGCCCGAAAGTGTTTGTACGGTTTTCCATGTAACCCAGATTGAACATGCAACCGATGATTATCGACCGAGGTATGGAGTTTTAGAATTCACATTTGAAACCGTGTGGAGCGTATCCGCATATGGTATCAATCAGATTGCTGGCGGTGCTTTCTCCGCACTGAACTTCCTTTCAAGCGGAACATCATCGAGTATCTATGGTTAAATGTTGCTATTCTAACCAAGCATGAGTTGGTTGGCATTCGAGGTGGAAAAAACGATTGGCTACTGAGAATGATCATGCGATTTGAGGAAAGTAATAGGTAATGCTAGGGTGCTTGATAAGTGCACTAAGGTCCACGATCGAAGCCCATCCAAGGTCCATCCTCTCCTGTGACTCATTATCGCCATCAGTATACCCTTTAGTTACACTTCATGGCTGGCTCCTGCAAGACCCATTCACCAACTAGCAACCAACTTAACAACCAGCAACAAAAGCGATAAAATACATTAGTCATCATGCAGGGTCGCCAGCCACTTTGCAGGTTTCGAGCTCAAGGCGATTCCTCGATTTAGCTAAACCATTTAAACTGGACATACTAATTGTTTGACCACTTTTCCTCGCAGACACATGACAATTCCCTGGAACCATGTTTTGTTCCGCTCTAGAAACGATTTCTATTTCTTGAGGTTCTGCAGAACCTCAAGTTCAATGTGCAATCACGGTGATTTCATCTGTTGCTGCCCATTCAGCCTATGTGCATGAAGCAGACAAAAAAGGAAAAAAAAATTCCGACGATGACAATGACATCAACACCGAAGAGCATGGCGCTATTATTAGACATCGATAACTGCCAGATACAAAGATATGAACTGAGTTGTGGCAACCGCTTCGATGACTGGTGTTTTGCGAATAAAATAGCAAACAGATAGATACTTGTTCATGCTGGAGATACTCATAAATAATCTTTTTTAATAGTCGACGGTTGCGATGGTTGCGAGGCATTCTAGCAGTGGATTTATTCGCTCATTAGCGACTGGTTAATTGAACACAGCAGAGCGCGCGAGCTTTGCGTGCGGCTCAAATGAAATTATTGAGATTACAGCTTTTAAGTCGTAAATAATGCGCGCTGGTTGGATATCTATCGAAGGAGCCCATCGAAGTGAAAATGTGATTTAAACGAAAGTGTGGAAGTTGGATAAAAGCAACCTGTTGAAAGGGAAAGCTGGGCGAGAAAAAGGTGAATCTGCAGCTGTCTTTATTTAGCTCTTGAAACTACTCAGTGATGCAATGGTTGGATCGTCTAAAGGCAGTGGTTATAAAGAACAACATTTGATTGTAAATTAGTACAATATTGCCTAATTAGATGCAAGCCTGTTCTAAAACTTTATTTCGAGATAAGGTTGTGTTGATAGGCTGTATTTTCCTATCCAATGAAGCACTCAGTCCCTTATACTAGTCCTTTATGCTGTCAGATATACTTTATTGATTTAGAGCTAAGGTATTTTGCTCACACCCCCTCTACCCTAAAAATCAGTCTACCACAAGCTTTATAGGTGCTCCGTTTAAGTGATGCCAAGCACGTTCACTGATGTCAAGAGCTTCTGTAGTAAAAGTGTAGAGGTCCTTGATGATAGATGTAAATCTTCTGCACTCAACCCTTCTTAGAAATAAAAGAATAGCCGTCGACGTTTGCAGACAATGGGGTGTATGCGACAGCCCACACCTAGGACACATGCGCCATTTGCGTCGATGTGCCTGGCGGATCTAGTCGTTGAAGGAGGAACCGACCAATAATGTAGATCTAATACGGGCTTTGGTCTTAAAAGTTTCTCTGCTGAGCCCATTATGGCGAACTTGTCAGAAATTTCAATTTCCCAGATCCTGCAGAGACTGAGGAACCAAACGAGACTCTCCTCAAATCTCCCCAAACAGATTTATTTATTCCGGCAATCCGACATAAGAATGCAGAGAGAGAAATTTGAATGATGTCGTCGTAATGACAGCTGCGATGACGTCTAATGAATACAGCGTCCCCGGGTGTCGACTTCATTTATTTAGCCTTTCGAATGTCAACAGCCAGCGCGATATAAATGTTATTCATAGCTCGACGGAGTCTCTACACCTTGTGTGACTAATATCCATTATCTAAGTTAGTCCTAATTGTAGTGAATGAAACATCGGAATTTGGTCAACACAATTTCTTCTTGTCTAGCTATAGTTATTTTAACTAATAATTAAAAGGTGTCGGACAAGTTAGTGGTATAAAGATTTCAACTCGTGTTTGTTCGCTTAAAATATCCCTCCTGTAGCTGAGAGTGTGACTGAAGGCCCAATTGTGCTCATTTCGAGAAGATCTCAGAAATCACCCTGAAGTTTACTGACCTACGAGTATCTCTGCTTACAGCTAATGCTACGGACGTCGCATTACACAATGACTTTATTACACGACAAATTTTCTGTACGTCTGACTTTTCGAAATGGAGACTTCATTTGACCACCAAGATCATACAAATCAAAACCATAAGGCCTCTCCTTTAAGACTACGTAAAGATATCAAGCCTACATATTACTGGCGAAATTCAAAGTGCTGAAAAGTGTCTTAAAAAAGGAATATTTGTAGGCAGATTTGTGGCAGACATTTGGCATATAGTTATTCTATTTTTACCTCAAAATTTGTACTCGTAGAGAAAACCTTTCTTAGCTGGTGTTAATATATTTTTATAAGGGTTCCGTTTTGGCAACTTGCTGCCACACTTGACCCAAAATGCTTTTGAAGTCAAGGACGTTCGTCATCTTCAAGGTTTTCACGGCTTTCTTGGAAACGTTTATACTAATCGTAAACCGAGCTTTTGCCGAAAAAACACGTAGTTACTTAAAAGCAGTATTTAATTTATTTATTTACTATACCGCTATTTAATGTAACTTCTCTTATCTAGTTTGTATACAAATAAAAATTCGCCGATCGTACCAAAGTACCTCTCTAACAACGTTGGAGATCGCCGTCGCGCAGTGGGTAGTGGGTCGGCCGATGATGTTTGATGAGCGAGTTCGGATCCCGATAACACCAACGCCATCGTATGGTTTATTTTGCGGCTTCTTCTCGGCGGGGTACTGGCAAAACCCCCCGTAGCACACTTGACTTGAAAAGTTTCTCGGCTCTCGCCGTTCGGAATCGGCATTAGCCAGAAGCCTTGCTCTTCATGAGCTGTAACGCCATCTAAGATGAAGAACTCACAATGTACGGATACTTATAAAGGCATGTGTAGTAACGCAGCTAAGGAAAAATCTCGCTAATCCGACGAATATAACCCACGAAAGTACAAAATTCCTGTCACATATTGAACACACATCGACGACAGAGTTGGGCTCAGTTTTCATGATACCAGTTAACAGTATCGATTATCGATAAGACATTATTGTAGCGAAAGTAAAAACTGTCGGAATTGTCAAAAACAAATCACAATTTCTCGATGAGCTTTCGCGAAGTCGTGTCTGAGGAGTTTTCTCAATGATAAGCTACACCTAACGAAAATTCTCCAGTTGACTTGTCTAGTTTTGCGTTCTGTTCACTATAAAATCTTACATGCTACCGTACCTCTATAATCGCTTTGAGCACCCACATGCCAATGACAATCATTATTAGTACCCGTGCTTTTAGATTCTCTTAGACGTTTTCTGACAGATTTCCTGGGTTCCAACATTTACAGTCGAACAAAAATCTGTCTTTCACGGTACGTACAGCTGAAGGCTTCAACATTGACTTATTAAACACGACCTCAAAGCGCTAACCTGACATCAGGAAACATGTAAGTAGATTCAGTTATGCTAAAAGCCTTCCGGGGCAGTGATTTGTGGACAAAATCAGGATACATCTATGTATGTATGTTCTTAGACTTTATCATCTCCACCTATGATTAACTATTCTGATGAAGGTTTTGAGACCAATCCAAAAATATAGGTTAGTTTTTAACCAAATAGTTAAAGCAAAATTTTGGCGTAGAAAGGTAGGTATAGGAGATGGACTAGGTGTCCCAATTAATAATAATATAAATAAAGGATCAATTCACTGATACACTTTTTAGAAACCTCAACGCGATGGCTGAAATATAATTTGCTCAAACACCCTTCCTACTTCTCGCCAGAACCCGCAAACTATAGAAAAAATGGTAAAGAGTCTCTCTCTTATTTCTGCCCTTGCAGCTCCGACAGAACGTGTTGGAAAGGTATTTCGAACTGGGTCGGATGGTTTCCAATCGGCGAAACTGGAATAGCTCCATATAAATATGAGGAAGTCTGCCAGTTTTTTTACATCCTGGGTTGACTTACCGTCTAAAGCTTTAATGAATATGGACCGTAACAACTTTAGCGAAATTCGGACTAGTTCCGCTAGAGGGTTGATAAGGGTTGATCCCCTACTAGCCAACTCGTCCTTTCCGTCGTTACCGTCAAAGCTTTTGTACCCTACTATTGTATCTAATGATGGTGACGCTGGACTTGGAACAAAGTTGTACAAGGGTTGGCAGAGAGTTAGATATAATAGCCAGCTTGATGGAATCCATAACGAGATTTTGACTTTGAACGTTTTTGAGACGACTACCCCAGCTTCGCAGTCCATCTTTGAGTGATCTGTGTAAACTGTTGAGTCATGTCGTGTTTATTTATGCTTCGGCTTTTCTTTATCCACTCTTCTTATGACTTTACCTGAGAAGCTGATGACAATCAAGTAGTATCATCTCAAGGAACGTAAGGGCGACTATTCCAGCAGCTGAATTCTTTAAGCCAGACCGCACTGCAGATAGCCATATTCTTGATGAAAGAGTCGGGAGGGCTCCGGTATATAAGGTGACATTCTTCAGACTTATAATATTTTATTTCTTTTCTTTTTAAATCAGACCCCCATACGATAGTCTCATAAATGAGATTGAAACGCACGTTTAAACGTAAGGCCATGCTTGTCTTTAAGAGCGGGCTGGTTCAATTTTAGGTCTCCAGCTAAGCTTGGAATTTTGGACGATTTCCAGATTTCCTCCAAGTTTTTGTACAGAGAACTCTGAAATTAAGTCTTTCTAGAGATTTATGGCATGAGAATGCAGTTTTCGAGAAGGTGGCGCAAAATTAATCACCCTTTCGGAAGATGTTTTTTTGACAAATAATCGGTCGATGGTGTTAACTCAGCGTGGATTTCGACGTCGATTACCTAATCGTGTCGCGCAAACTGGGCCAACATTTCGGCGCTTAGCTACTCGACTCGAAAAGACTGGACCATAGGAGACCACGCAGGACGTGGCCGCCACCGGACTGGTCGTTAGACCAAGAATATCAACCAGACGACATACCACGCAATTGGGCATCACCAGACGGACCCTACAGCGAATTTTAGTGAAAGACTTACACATGTTCCCGTACAAAGTGCAAACAGTGCATCAGTTAATGGCTGCTGACCGTCACTCGCGTGTGAATTACTTTCAAGCCATCCTTAATCTCAACAACGAAGAGGATGATTTTGTGTCGAAAATCATAATGAGCGACGAGGCGCATTTCCACTTATGCAGTTACGTCTATAAGTAAAATCTTCGTTTCTGGGGCGCTGAAAATCCGCGCGTGATGCACGAAGAGCCATTACATTAACTCAAAGCTACTGTGTGGTGCGGCGTTCACGCGGGAGAAGTAATTGGACCGTATTGTTTCGAGGACGCCATCGACAATATGGTCACTGTTACTGCCAAACGCTACAGGGTCATGATAAACGGCTTCTTACTGCCGGAATTGGATGAACGGGGCTTTGTGAACATGTGGTCTCACAAGGCGGGCAACCGCACACACAGCACGAGCCACAATAGAAATTGTGAAGGAAGTTTTTGCTGGTCACGTAAGATCGTCAGATTTAACCATCCCAGACTTCTTTCCTTGGGGCTACTTGAAATCGTGGGTTTATGCCAACAAGTCTCGGGCAATCGCAACCCTTAAGGAGAATATTCGACAGGAATACGAACAGTTATCATCGGAAATCTTGCGGAAAGTCATGGAAAATTGTACAAATGTGTATCAACACTTGCGGGAGCAACTTGGCGAATATCGTCTTTTCCGCCTAACAAAAAAAATTGTAAAGGTCCAAATAAAGATTTCCATCACTCAAAATCATTTTTTTCTTATTTAGTAAGAAAGTAATTCAAACACAAAATAGAATGATAAATTTTGTAAGAATTTTCGAAGACGGCAACACGCTCCCATTACTTCGATCTAACTGAAGCCTGCATACCTGCAAGGCAATTTGAGCAATAACTACGGAGCTAATAAAACATTAAATTTTTACATTCTGTAGCATTCAAACTGTATTTGTTGTCACATAACAATACACAATTTTCACAACACACCAGGCAGAGAACGTTGAAAGGACATCCGCTTCGACACTACCTCTAGCCTTGGATTAATACATCAATTTCATGCGAAATTGCCACCTGACCTGAACCATTTGACAGTTTCTAAAACACGTTGACCCTCTAATTGAATGTCAAAACACTACTTACTCCCGTGCCCTTCAAGTATACCATCTACCCCAACCCATCAGCTCGATATAGTAAAAATAAACTGACAAATCCAATTAGTAGCCGAAGAACCCGTGATCTAACTATAGGGCTCGTCAATCGAAACTCCACCGACATGTCATATTATATATGAGCTAAGACATTCCTTCACTCTCTTTCCTATTTACCCACTTCGTCTTACGAGTGTTTACTCTTTCGGAGATTGTCAAGACAATCGGACCGAACAGGTGGCACGAACTGCCATTGCTTCTGTCCTGGTAAAAACAGATTTATTTATTCCGGCAATCCGACATGAGAATGCAGAGAGAGAAATTTGAATGATGTCGTCGTAATGACAGCTGCGATGACGTCTAATGAACACAGCGTCCCCGGGTGTCGACTTCATTTATTTAGCCTTTCGAATGTCAACAGCCAGCGCGATATGAATGTTATTCATAGCTCGACGGAGTCTCTACACCTTGTGTGATTCATGCGAATGAGGAAATGATAGAGGAATAGTCGATATGTGAATAGGAATAGGAAGTTTCGTGTTTATTTAAGGCCAGATCGTGGGCCTCCTTGGTGGCGAGTAAGTCGATAAGTGCATTAGGGCATTAGTCACTTGATTTGGGTTCACTACTGCATGTGAAAAGTCGGCTTGGTCGGTTGCTAGCAGTTTGGCGTAACGATAAAGGTGAGCGTAATGTCTGTGAATCACTTGGTGGCAATTGAGCGAGAACGAGAATAAGAAGATTACAAGTGCTTGGGTTGGCGGCGGCAGAAATGGCTTAACTTTTTGTTCCCCATGCGATGTTAATGGTGCAGACACTTGACACGTCGGTCAAGAGAGTGCCATGCACTTTGGAAATCATCATCGTCATCGGTGTTGCTGTGGCTGTATAGAGATGTGACATGGACTATCATGCATCACTTTCACCCGAGCTCTTCCGAGAAAAAGGCGATGTTTCGTGCGGTGATAGTGATGTGTGTATTTTGTATTTGTTTGCATACAGCATCGCTGGGAATAAAGGAATGGTTTTTGTCGGACTGCGAGAAGGACTATGGGAGCCTCTCGGCGTAGTTGTACCGCATATGGAGAGGGGTCGTTTAAAACTAAATGCCAGTGGAAGTTGAGGTTGTGGTCAATGTTGAAAACGTTGATGCAGGATGTTTGGGGGAAAGTAATTGCCATCGGTTTTGAGTGAATGTGATGGACAGCCATCAATCATGGCATTTTAAACTTTTATCGAGATTTAGATTAAACCTCGACTACCTCCAAAGTATTAGATTAGCTGCTGAACTTTTTTAAAGCAGTTGTCTAAGTGTTTTATTTGGAAATCTTTTATTCAAGTTGGCACTCAGAATCAACCACCAGAATTGGACATAAATGGGATGCACATTGATGATTCCGGAAACGTCTAAACGGATTTCAATTCTGTATCTGGAATGTCAGGTCGAACAACCAGAAAATTTCCTAGACTAAGGGATCTTTCCATAAGGATGCTTAAATTCTAAAAGTAGTTAAATAAGACAAATTCTACATGAGAATATGTCCACTCTATTTATCAATTATCGTTTGCCGAAAGTTCATGGATATACTTAAGCCCTTCAGGGAAACGAAGAACGAGGTAAAATGGAAAACTTCTTATCTGAAATATTCACATCTTGCAACCACTTAATGACGACCTGGACCTTCCGAGATAGTGCGGAAACATTTGAACGTAGAAAGTCTAATAATGGTACGAAAAGAAGTAGGCTTTAAACGAAATGGAGAGAAAATCTAATACATATGTACATATGTATATGATCAGTGATCGACTTGGATCGATCTAAACCTCGCACTTGACTATATTCGATAAACGCTTTGAGAAAGTGACAGAGTTAAATATTTGGGAATCATTTTGACTGCCAAAAACATAAAGATCGAAATAAATGAAAAGACCAAAATTGGCAGGATACCTAGAACGAATGGACTATGGACAAACGGTCAAAAGAATTGTAAGTGAAAAACCCGAAGAAAAAAGACTGCCACGCCATAGATGTCAGAACCTACAAGAAATGGAACAAGTTAGCGTAGCATGAAAGGGGCACACTCATGATAGGAAGTTCGGTGCAGGGTTTTTAATGAAACTCTGAACTTTCGAATTCAAAATGGCTGGGTGTTGGCTGATCATTTATCATGCCGGATGTCTTTATTTTAGCCACCAAACGTCGACTCGACCCGACAGTTGTGGCGCGCCGATAAAAACGCATAATAGGCGGACATTTTTCGAAACGGAATATTGCCCGCGTTATTCAATGTTATGAACTTTGCAGGGTGATTTACCATAGTCTATTGAGCAATTCGCAACCTATGTGACAGATATTTTTGGAGGCCTTGAATAAATTCTCGCAATTTTTGGCGAAAACTGATGTTTTATTTCAATTAGATCGTAAAAAACCTGTCACTCACACTATTGCCAACTGCTAGCCACACGCTGTTTCCATCTTTTTGGAAGCATATGAATTCCACGTCGAAAAAACTGCACTTCTTTAGAGTTAATTTACGAATCGACTGAATTTTTTGGCATCCTCACAGGAACGAAGGTGCTGCTCAGCCCGGTCATATGATACTAAACGGAATATGTGATAATCGGAAAGAACGGTAGTTATCTGGTAAACACGGCTGATTTCCACTTAAGTGTTTGCAAGTAGATTTGTCAACATTTGGCCGAGGGTTGCCATTTAGCAATATCAGTTTATCGTGTTTCTGCTCTATAGTTAGCGGCCGTTTCGCTGCATCAACCGCAGTCGATAACGATCTCCTGTAATGGCTTCGTTCCTTTTTAACAACCCATTAAAAATTACACTTCGCTAATTTCACCAAATGCAGACCAGGCCTTGGATATTTATTTTTGTCGACGATGCTGATGCATGCCCGAGCTTATCCCACAATTTTTTTAGACTTGAGGTGACCCTATCACCCACTATCCACTTTTCACTGGCAGTCACGATCGTTGGTTGCCGTTCACACGTGAAAAAAACGCCTACTTCGTATGGCTTACATTGGCTTTGTTTCAACCGTTTCGAATGGTTATGTCATCTAATGATTTTCTAGGTTCAGCTAACGCCTGAGTCTTGAAGTCTGCTTTTTACACCGTCGTGTTCAAACGTTTTCTTCAACATCTAAATTATTTGTTTTTTTGAACTGCTCCATACTAAGTCTCGACGAGAATTTTAAGCGATTGAGCTGTAATTTTTTCCTGAATAAATTAGCAGAAAGAATTCTCCATAAATATTATTTTCTTGGCAAAAAATGCTCACACTTCGGCCAACTAACATAAACTGAAGTTCAAACTTGCCTACAGTACTTCTCTGTAGGTGAGTTGCCATCTTAAAATAAATTTCATTGTTACATGAAGCTCGGGTAGCTTCATCTGTTAACAAAGAGTGAGAACTTATTCAAGGTCCCAATACTTCAGCAACAAAAAAATTTCGAGCGTCCCTCTTGAAATACAGATGTTACCGTATTCGAAAAGTGCGACCGGGTAAAAAGCGAACGAAAAACTGTGACATAGGCAAAAAGTCTGTAGTTTTCGACATGTCAGCGAATGTCCTAACAATTTACATCAAAGCTGCTCTCAGGAATAGGAAGGAAAAAGCTTAAAAATGACTTCAATGACTCCAAAAATATAACATAAACTCAATGTCCAAACTATGATACTAATTGCGTAAATAGTGTGAGGTTGGCTGTTTAAACGGGTAGCAAGAGAGTTTTGCCTAAACAACACCACGTTTAAAACATATTCTGGCGGTGATGGTGCAATGGTAATCATCACCGACTGTTGAGCCGAAGGTCTGTAGCCAAGAACAATTCCCAAACGAAAAAACTGCGCAACAACATCAGTTGAAAATGACAGATGATAAAAAAAAAAAATGCTGACGAAGGCATAACACTCGCAGTATAAGATCACATCAAAATTGATACTCTGTGTGTGCATTTCCAATATAACACTTTAATGACATGGAAACATAAAAAGTTACTGTGAACTACAACCAACGCGACAAATTCAGTCGAAACTTCCGAATCCTATCTAGGACAACTACCCCGGAGATTAGTGAAAGAACTTCTTCGACACAAATCATCTGCACCCCGTCCAGGTTGTGTGGCAAACACCATAAGAGCGTAACTCTTGAACCTGCCCGAACCCTATAAAAAAACAAAAAACATATTCGGGCTAGTGGTCTTTACGGTGGAACGTTCTTTTGTTAGCCAGTACACATCCCACAACTTAACATCCATAAGTGGACCTGGCAGTTCTTTGTTCAATCGACAGTTAAATCACGATAGACGCCAGATACTCTTCCAGGACTCTGGATGTCCGGACCTTCCGCGGAGCCAAAAACGACTCGGATATTTACCTTGTTGGAACAGAGTCACAAGAGACCGCCAAGACCTTTTCCGGTCATGTCTCCCTCTAGCTCTAAAAACCCGACGCGATCCATTGCGAACGCCAATGAACACGTTGTCAAAGCCCCATCAGGCCCATGTAGAGGAACAGGATACGCATTGTATTTGAGGACATCCATTCAGTTGTATTTATTTCTCAAGGTAATTTGTTTTGCTTTTTTTTTCTTATTGAATCATTAAAGGAGAACTATAATCTAATGCAGGAAATGAAAAGACATGCTGTTATCGACACTATATGTGCGTTCGCACACACTGATTTAAAAAATCCCCAATTTTCTAAATTGCTGCCGATCTTTCGTAACTAAAGGGTCCGCCAAATAATCTTTTTTTTTTGAAAATGCTATAAAAAAAACTACTGAATATTTTCTCAAATTTCTTTTTTTATTTGAAAGTACAATCCTTCCGGTTAATAATGGAAAATAATTTCATTCAAATGGCTGCCTCGGCTGGCCATGCAGTAGCCTACACGATCGGTCCAATTTTTAAGCACATTATCGATTGTGTGCAGCTGTATTTCACCAATGGCTTCACGAATATTGTCCTTTAAAGCGTCAATTGTCTCTGGCTTGTCGGCCTAACACTTATCTTTGACGGCACCTCACAAATAATAGTCCAACGGTGTCAAATCGTAGCTCCGAGGTGGCCAAACGACATCAGCTCTGCAGCTGATAATGCGATCATCAAAAACAGGGCGCAAAACATCGAGTGTAGCTTCGGCTGTGTGGCACGTAGCGCCGTCCTGTTGAAACCAAATGTTGCCAAAATCCTCCTCTTCAATTTTTGTGAACAAAAATTCGTTCAACATGGCCCGATAACGATCGCCATTGACTGTAACGGCCACTCCTTGCTCATGTTCGAAGAAAAATGGTCCAATTATGCCTCTGGACCAAAATCCGCACCAAACAGTGGCTCGTTTTGGGTGCACCGGCTTTTCAATGTATGCGTGCGGGTTTTCTGTGCCCCAAATGTGACAATTTTGCTTGTTTACATACCCGCCAAGATCAAAATGAGCTTCATCTGAAAAGATGATTTTTTTGGCAAAATCGGCATCTTCTGTAAGTCGATCGCAGGCCCACTTAGCGAAGCGAAAACGCATTGGATGGTAAGTTGGCTTCAACTCCTGAACCAATTGGACTTTGTATGGCGTCATACCAAGGTCTTTATGCAAAATTCGTCTCAATGATGTCTCCAAAATGTTCAATTGTTGAGAACGTGAATTGATGTTGATGGCGCTTCACGCACACTTTCTGCCGCAGCAGCAATAATCTCGGGTGTACGCACTGTTTTTGGCTTTTCACGCTTTGGTTTATCGATGAGGATGTCAGTCTTTTTCACTTTTTTCACAAGATAACGAACATACAGAGCTGACGGTGCTTCTCTTCTTCCAAAATCCGTACGCAATTTTCGCACATATTCTGCAACATTACCATGATTTTCAAAGTAATGTCGCAATATTTCCCAGCGTTGTTCAAGCGTATACACAACCATATTCGTTCAGCGGAAGGATAAAACTAATTATCTGTCAAATCAGACATGAGCTAAGTGTTACCATTCACGAAATAAGCACTACTTGAAAAAAAAAACGTTAGATGACGGACCCTTTATATAAGGTTCGCCGTGAATTGGACGCTTACGATACGGAATCTGTTGCAAAGCCTAAAAAACATGAATAACGATCAAATGCTATTAGGACTACGCAATTTATCCAACAGGTACAAGCCATCGTTGACGAAAATCCTTTGAAGTCAATGAGAGCCATTCCGAGAGACGTTATACTTACAGAGGGCTTAATCACTCGACTTGTTCACGAAGACTTTCGCTATAAATGTTACGTTATACGCAAAGGATAGTTTATTCGGGAACAGAGAACTATCCGTGCAAAGCATATTTAAAATTAGCTTAAGCATCCTAAAGCCGCTAAAACCTGAAGAAAAAAACACTTGATCAAGACTAAAAACCAACCGGAAAAATTATAGACAGTCCCCATGTTATGCACATGAAATTTCCAGCTAACTGCCATGGTTGTAGGAGTTGTAAGCAACAAAGGACATACGTATGCCACTTAATTTCTTTCCTCTAGTATTTCAAGGTTTTAAAAAAAGTTGTGAGATCCTGGACTGATAGCGTACGAGGGAAGAGACCATACATATTCCAGCAGGAATTTGATCTTTCACATTAAGCGATGAAATCGCAAGATTGGATGAACAAACATTTCAACGACCCCATCACCATGAACCTATGGCCTCCAGGCTTCCCAGACCATAATCCCCTTGATTATTATGTACGGGGCGTAGTTCAGCGTATGACAAATAAACCTCCTCATAACATCATTTCTTCACTGAAGGATGCCATAACTGGCAGCAAATCATTTGATTGGGACCTGCAACCGTTTCCAGCCCAGGATTGAGCAGGTTATTGCCGGTAAGGGAGATTTTATTGATTTTATAATCATGTAGTCAATCAACGTTGTCTAAATTTTTTTTTTGGTTTTTGTAAAAAAAAAAATGTAAAAAATACATTACAAGAAAATTGGTTTTAATTTCAATCTGTCTTCAAATACGCATCCTGTACATTGATACGCTTAATCGACGGACAGGACCTGTTCGACAGCTCTAGAAACAGAAAAGAAGGAAATAGCTTGCGCTTCTGATAAGAAAAAAGCAAGAATACGGGAAACGCGTGATCAAAGAGATGGAGAGATGTTGTTGCCAGAATGACGTTCGAAAGTTTTACTTAAAAGTACAGCGACGCTACACAACCAGAGCGAAAGCCTGTAAGAATGAACAGGGGCAACTTGTATAGGAGTTATTGTCGATGACAATGATTGTCATAATATCGACGTCAGACAGAACGAACTGGTCACTATGGACGAAGACGAGAAAAAATGTTGTCCAACCTACTTAAGCGAGCTTTAGACAGTGAGATCGAAGTTGAAGTATAATAAAGCTGCGCAGTCGGACTGTCTACTGGACTATTAAACTCAACTGAAGCCTTTTTTTTTTTTTGTTATTCATTTTTGTTTTTATTATTTTGTAGTACACACTTATCCTAGACAAAAATGCTTAAAACTAGCTTAAACAACAACAGATATAGAATACCTTACTGGCCCTATACGGACACTCTAAAGCAAATAGAACTACTTAAGGCTATGCCTTTCGGCCTTTCGATTAATTTGTAATAATTAAAACAATTAAAATAAATAAATAATTTAGGCAAAGAAAAGTGATATTTTAAAAAAACTTAGCATCAGATCCTCTATTATACAGTATCCTCTATCGTAAGGTGTGTGCACCTGAGATCGCTCGTGAATAATCTCAATTCCCGGTTGACGAATACCGCCTTTTATAACCTGTTACACTCTAAATGCTGTCAAGGATCACGATTTGGATAGAGCAACGTATTGTCATATAAGTTGGTCAACATCATCCTTGAAAAGATCGTGCCAATACAAGAGACATGATCTGTTTCAAGTTCGCCAATTCCTTACATACGCAGGTGACATTGCCATGATCGAGGCGTCACTTTTCGCAACTTTAACTCTCAAGTAGTGGAAAATTTCGTTGACCATGGCTCGCAAGCGGTAAGGACACCACCCCCAGAACTTTTGACCTTGTAGAGCTCTCTCTCTAATAGTACCGGTGGAACTTTTTCCAAAACTTCATTGGTTCATTGCTTGGTCCTCTTCTACGACGTAAAAGCTTAGCCAATCGCGAAAGTTGAATAAGGGACTGACTCTTGGCCGGTTTTCGATCTTTGATATAGCTTGCGTTAACGGAGGCGAAGATACAATCAAGAACTATGATGCTGATACAACATCTTAGATGGCTGGGTCATGTGGAGCTAATAAAAATCACCTCATAAAAAACTGTTTAATGGCTTATTTTCCCAATGGAAACCAGTGTATTAGGAAGCCAATAAGTCCGTTAACCAAAGCCGATTAAGAGATGAGTCAATATATTACTACCGACCTACATAGTTTCCTTTCATATCTGAGGTACAAACGAACTTGAATGGAAAGACGTCACCTAAAGCATCCTCCAGTGCTGACCATTATTTAACGACAAAAGCTGAAAATGGAATTTTTAAAACGCTTAAATCGAGCATTAGTCTACAATGATTAATGACTTTGTTAAAAGGCAGGCAAAGGAATTAGCCTCCTGTAAAAGCACGCGACACGCATAGATATTCTCAAGTGAAACAAAGGGACTCACCGAACGCAATCCACAACAAACTGACACGCGTCAAGTGGGTAGCAGTGCCGTGAATCTATTTTACAATCTAAACTGGTTTAACGATACACACTTGAAACGGTTTAAGTGAGTCATGGGCTGTCATACAATGTCTTTTACTCAAGACGTTCATGACTACATCTGGCAACCAAAAAACAATTACAAAACTGAAGTCATATGAGATTTACAAAGATGCCAAAAGCATACAAACCGTGATGTTCACGAATCGAATTCCTATCCAATTAGTCATCGCGAAACTCGCTACTAGCCAAAAACCAAAGTTCTTAGCCAACGAACCTTACTTCCTGGGCGAGACCGGGTCGCAGTCTACAGCAACGTGTATGCATGCATGACACCAGGTTTGACAAAAACAAAAACCAACAACAACTAATAATAATGCAAATAATTCATCTTTTTTGTCAAAGTCATACATAATCCCAATATAGAGACGAAGAGATAAAGATTAGCAACAACAAAAACAAGAAAAATAATAAATGAAAAATGAAAAGAAAAAACTCCATCATCGCCGGTGTAATGAGCAGGCGAGCAACGATGACAACAAAAAACTTCATCATCTCATCAATGTGTGTGTGTTGTGTTGTGCTTTGTGTATTCACCATTTGAGTAATCTCGGCAAAATGGACACACAATCGAGTGACGACCGACCCATCACCGCTCTCCAACTCTCAACACAACAAACACAACACGAAAAACTGACATTTCGAATAGACTGCGACAACATGATATATTCACAAGTCGTTATTGTACACGCGAGTAAGTGAGACAACAAATTGATTTTTCGCAAAACGAAAAGCCTACGAAATCGAATACAATTTTATCGACCCGTCCGTGGTGCTCGTCGTCAACTGAATTTTCGAACACATTCAGGATAAGGAAAAGGGAAAATGCAACTGGGAGTTACCGGAATCAAGTGAAAACTCGATAGCAATTTATGACTCAAACACGCAATAGATAGAGACCAACCTTCAGATAATTCCAAATCCAATTCGGCCAGCTTCTCGCGGACGTCATCGGGCAGGGCCGACATATCCACTACCATGTCGGACGAGGACATTTTCAGGCCTTGCTCCTATCTGTCCCCGGTATCAGTCCTAGTCCTGGTGATGGTGTAAAGTACCAATCGTCGATCCGCAGTCCTCGATGGACTCTTGTTGTTGTGTGTTGCACCACCACCTATCGCGGCACAACACCCCGGCACTCCGGCGTATATCACTCACTTCCGCACCGACGAGGTAAACGAAATGGAAAAAAAAACACTCAAAATCGAACTTTCTTCACTGGAAATTACGCACGGTGGATTGCAGGCAGGTGGATCGAAACGCTTTTCAAGGCGTTTGGCACCGGAAAACCAAAATATCGGCACAAAGGACGAAACAAACAAAACGAAACTAAAACAACTCCACTTGGGCGAGTTTTTTTTTTGCTTTTCCTATTTTCTGATTGATTTTCACACACTCGCACACACGGCAAACGCGCACGGGAGGAGGTTTTCAATTTTCACTGAAATTGTTTGCACATTTCGCACTTTTTTTCGTTCTTTTCCGGCTCTCGGATGTTTTCCAGATTTTCCGATTTTTCTATACTGCAATCCCGATGGATTATTATCGAAATTCGGTAGGTTTTCCACGATTGTGGACAGAGCTAAGGTTCTTCGTCGGATGGTGTGCCGAAACGGCGGCAGAAGGAGCAGTAGCAGACAGACACTTGCACTTTTTTTTTCCTTCTTGCCTTTATTTGATTTTCACAATCACTCGGGCCACCGCCGCTGCTTCCTCACGAGATCCACTTCACTTTTTTTCCTTCTTCGTTGTACTCTTTCCACTTTGTGCACTTCTCGCTAGAACTTGGTGTATTTCATTCGGATTCAATTGCACTCACACTGGTTCCAATCATTTCTGGGATGAACTTTTATTTTTGTTTCACAAATCTACAAAGTGGAAAAGATTTCTTGGAATTTTTTTTCTTTCTTAGGTTGAATGTATTCAATTGACGCGACGATGCTGTTCTTCGGACGCACAAACAACAAATTTATCTCACGATTTCAACTCAACTGAAGCCGTCGCGGCGAAATGTATCGCTCAGTGGCAGTGGCTGTTGGATAGTGTGTTCGATTGGTGGTGGTGGCTGAGGTTTCGAGTGTGTGTGTGCCGAAAATAGAGAGAGATGGATGGGGTGAGCGATATGTCTAATTCGAAAATGGCACCGGCTGTGGTGAATTCATTCTAAGTGATGTTTATTCAACATAGCAAAACGTTTGATTATGGCGCCTTCAGGTGGCAAGTAGTAGTAGTGAAAAATCGTTTATTTTGAAAAATGTAACAATAAACTGCAACTAATCTGTGCCCCAGTATTAAAGACAATGAGCAAGAGATAGTGAGTTGACATCAAATTTTACTCTATTTTGGACTGATGGCCACAATAATACTGCCGATTAGGGGCGTAGCGGAGTCCTCGTAGCAATTCAAGTCGTCGAAATTCGCTGTTTTCAACTTTATATCTTTAATACAATATCTTTCCCGAAACGGAAGCTCTACTTGCCTGCTGTAACACTCGTCCATCGACTTCATAGATTCCATATTTGGTATCGCTGACTCCAATGATATTATCATCATCTATGACGATTTTAACATTCCGTACCTGAAATGGACTAAATCCGACGATGAGATTCACTTTGTCGCAGCTAAAACCTCGTCCGGTAAGTAAATCTTCTTCGCAGACTTTCTTTCCGACTCTCATCCAACTCAGTAACATCACCAACAACATGATCGATAATTCGACCTGATCTCATATGATGCCGAACACTGCGTTATAACCCTAGGGAACCACCTTCGCTCTTCCTTTAATTCGGTCCATTTCCCCTTATTGAGCACATTTCTTCTAAACCTCAACACTCAGATGTCCTTAGATGATTCCCTTGCCTTTTTCTACTTACTTCAAACTCAACAATTGCCTTATCCTATTCGTCCCATATTCACCAAAAAAAGAACTGCACCTCATCTCAACCCCAGTACACCAATGAACTGTAATCTCTGTAACACAAAAGAAACAAACGTTGGCAGGCATATGTTAAGTCTCGCTCTGCTCTCGTCTCGCTCTGCTCTCGTCTCGCTCTGCTCTCGTCTCGCTCTGCTCTCGTCTCGCTCTTATTCGGATTTCACACAACTATGCGAATCTTCCTCCCTCCGATCCCTGAACGAATGAAATCCTCTCTTAACATTAATCCCGAACAAAAGCTGCCAATTATCCTTCTACTTTTGATTTCCTTAATACCTCCTCCAATGATCCGAAAATAATTGCCAACTTTTTGCCCATTTCTTCAAACAGGCGTGCATCGAACAGGTTCTTTAACCTAATCATGGCCGTTTTTCAAGACTTCTCTAGCGCCAGTGGATATAACTCCTGCCTTAGTCATCGGTCCTGGCTGCCTCCCTACCAAAGTTTTAAAAAAATTGGCCGACCATCTGCTCTCTTCCATCCAGTCCTTACGTCAAGGCTCCATTTCTCAGGGATTCTTTCTTAAGATAACATCATCCCAACCCACAAAAAAGGGCGATAGAATGCTAAACTCTCTTGCATTACCAAACTCTTTGGGAGTATGGTCTACGATACAATATTCTTTCATTGCAAGCCCATCTTTTCTCGAAGTCAACATGGGTTCCTAAAAGATCTATTGACAATCACTAAACCAGGCAAACTCAATTTGCCTCACACTTCTTGTATGCACATCACTTCCACTCGGAGGCCAAAGGGCCCATTAGGAATCACAATTTTCATTTGTGGAGTACACATACAATTAACCTGCCCTATCACGTGGTGGCTGAAACCACCTCGTGCTCTTTATGAATTTTAGAAGATCCGATATATCTGCATTTGCTACGTCCGCAGTCTCTGTGAAGAATCTATGGCCCGGCGAAGCTAGACGCCGATTCTGGAGAGCTGGGCAGTGGCAAAGATGCTGGATCGTCTCGGTTTCTTTCTCGTCGCTGCAGATCCGGCAGAGATCGCTATATCCCGAGATCCACTCCCGGAGCATTGCTCCGAAGAGCATACAGATCGAATTTCGGTCCATCACCAAGAGCTTCTTTGTTTTTCCGATATTAAGCTCTGAACACGATGATCTTGTCGTGGGACTGTCGCTTCTTGAAAGCCAAGATGAGTTGGCTTCTTTTATTATTGTGTCGTTTATGACCGGTATTATTATTATCCGGTATAATGCACTGATCGGTGGTTGGAGTGACGTGTCCGCTTCGCTGATGTCCATTCCAGGCCCTTGCCTGCGATTGAGCTGTGGCCCAGGACCCAGCAGAGTTTGACTTTGTGGTGTCTGATGGACTTCAATGAGTCGCGACATTTCATGACAGCCTTTGATCTCGTTGTACAGGATCCTATTGACTTCAGTGCAGCCTGGCTGTGTGCAAAGATGGTGATATCCGATGGTGGGAGATCGGTTACTTCTTGCTTTCTCTATTGCTAGGATTTCTGCTTTGAAGACGCTGCACAAATCAGGGAGTCGAAATGATTCCTCTTTGTGCAGGGTATCAGAGTAAAACCTGGCCCCAGTGCCTGTGTCAATTTTCGGTCCGTCGATGAAGAGGGTAATCTCGTGATCGTTGATCACGGGGTTTGATAGCCACTCTAAGTTAAAATGGGTCTGATAATTGCTGTGTACATCCAATTAATGATGTACGATTGCAAGCTCCATCTTTTGCCAAAGGTCTTTTTGCAAGCATAAAAAGCATTTAATCCTTTTTTTTTCCATTAAAGTTTGAAGTCAAGAATAATGATGTCAGAATGATGACAGACTTCAAGTAAGGCATTCGACAAAATCTCGCTTCAAATTATATTTCTTAAATTCACTATTCTTGGTTTTCCTCTCGGTTTTATTCTGTAGGTCTAGTCCAACCTTTAAGGATTATTTTCAGATCTTCTCTTTCTGACACAATCCAGCTCGGTCCACTAATATTAATCCCAACTATGATGTTTCAACAACGTTCATTTTTCCGTATATACTGATGATATGAAAATCTTCGAACATACGAGTGCGCATATATTCCTCCGCAGACTCGTGCTTCCTGCAATCTGATTTAGACGAGTTCACTATTTGGTGTCAAAAAAAAAAAAACAATTTCATGCGCAATGTTAGCACACTCCCCTCTTACTCTCAAAACTCTTGTTATCTGTCATGTTTTTAATTGTCCCTCCTGTCAACTTTTTAATTAACTTAGGTGTTATCTGTGATGAGGAACTTAACCTTCTCCTACCCATCGACAAGATTTTCGAACGTGCCAATTCCGCCCTCGGCATTGTGGAATGATGGTCCAAGGAGTTCTTGAATCTGTACGTTACGAAATCCTTATGGTATATACTACCTTCGTTAGGTTCCTTTTTAAATACGATATTCAAGTCTGGTTCCCCTCTTACGATATCCATACTGCGTATAGTCTTTTAACGCAGGTTTACTCGATTTGCCCTCCTGATTTTCCTGGCTTATATATATACCGGGGTATAAGGATCGCTTAAATCTAATCAACCTACAACCCTATAAGAACGACGCAAATTAACATACATATTCCTTACGCATGACATTCTTACTGGTAAAATTTACTGCCCTTCACTGCTTGAAATGATTCCCCTTAAGACCAATTTCTGAAACCTTCAGTCCATGCCTCGCTTCCGCATCAAGTCCTATCTAACGAACCAAGGCTACCGTGAGCCTATATCCAGAATGCTGCGCGAAGCCAACTCCGCTCATTTTGACCTATGTACGTCTCACTAAACTTATATATACTTGCTTCTGAATCATACGTAATACTTTCAATCGTTTCGAACAATTGTATATTATGTATTTGTAACGATTTTGTAAGTTCAACTAGTGTCTGATATGGTTTCAACGTCATACTCATGTTTCGTCACCAGTGATGACCCATTTTAGCAAAAGGATCACGTCATTCAAGAAGCGATGCGGCCCTTCTTTTGGTAAAAATTTAAACTTCGCTGACCCATGACTCATGCCCAGAGTATCTGAAAAAAATTCATGGCATGATCCAATTGATATACCAATATCCTAAGCAACTTCTCTTATACTGATTCGATGATTCTCAATAACAGTTTTCTTAACTGCTTCAACGTTTTCATGCGTTGTAGACGAGATGGGGTGCATCGTCATTAAAATTTTCTCGTCCTTCTGTGATGAGCTTGAATCAGCGCGGGCATCGTTATTAAAATTTTCTCGTCCTTCTGTGATGAGCTTGAATCACGCCAAATGCCACAGTTACCAAATGCAAGCGGATGTCAAATACGCTTGACTTTATTTTTGATACGGAATTTAATACAAATTCTTTGATCTATTTTTTCCAAAATAAAATATCACCAAGCACACTAAAACCCGTTCAACCTTTATATCTCTGAAAAACAACCTAAATATCCAAAAAAGATGACAATATCATCATATGTTAGCGGACATGTGCTTTAACATTACACAAAAATCCAATTAACTCAGCTAGCGCAATTCAAAAAGTCACCTTATTTTTTGAACAACCTCTTATATTTCACTAGGACGTATGAAATGACACCATGAACATGAAGAAGAGTTACAGCAATGGTAAGGAGGGATCATTTCCCAGCGGAAGGATCTTAAATTAAGTTGATCGTAGACAAGTTTGGGGTTAAAGTCTTGGTTTCAATGACTTGGTTGCTATGGGATTTGAATCCAATGTCATCGAGGTCAGGAGCTAGCACTAATATCTAAGAAAATTGTGGCCCTTTGTCGCTGCTCCGAATCCAAAGTTTTTGGTTGTCTCGGAGCAAATAAGATTTTGCATTGGAGGAAAAAATACAGACCGTTATTAAAAGCCTCCCAAAGGAACTTGAAAGCAATTCGATGCATTGATGTTGTGGGGAGATTAGTTGGAGCTCCTGCTCATATGATTTAGGGCAAATTAATGATTTTGGACTAGCCATTTTACGAAGTGTCTCTGATTGTTAAGCTTACTGCCAACTATGCAAGAATTTATATACGTTTTGGTATCGATAATTTGGTCAGCATTGGACTTAAATTTTACTTAATAATGGACTGAAATACAACATTGCTCAATTTTAAATACGGCTTCTCCTATGTTGGCATTGGAATAGCCGAAACTAAAGCTCAATCGTTCTGAATGACAAAACCGAACAGAAGTGAACATACCTGTTCATTGTTTTAATCTTCTACCTTGCAAAGCTGGGGTAGGAAAGACTTATGCAAAGGCTTTTCTGTCTGTCCGTTCGCATATATCAAACCAAACTTGCCGAGTAGCTATAATACTTGGCTGTGTTATAGAGTACATGATTCTGAGCTCATAGCGACCGGTTTTCGAACCCTAGCTACTGTGGTTCCTGAAACCCAGGTAAAAGTTTGCGAAATTCTAGGCAGAAGACCTGGAATTGTAGCTTGGCTCTCGGCAAGCTTATCCCATTTTATTTTGTTTAGGTAAGTATATCTAGTAAAACTTATTCACCAAAACAACATGTATAAAAATGAACTGCGACCACGACTACGGTTAACCACATTGCTATGGATATATTAATTTCTTCTTTAATTACTACCTTGCTATAGCCAGGATATGGCATCGGATTAAAATATCGGACTACAGAATGCCCAAAAAAACAGCAGTCGCAGGGAAATTTTAATTTTTGACCCAGGCATTTCCCATAACCAATCTTCAATAGCCTGATTAAGTAGCTGACCTACAGAAAAGTTAGACACCCTCTAGAGCACTAAGCGTAAAAACTGCTTAAGAAATAGACCGCCAGGCTATGTAGAAAAATCGCTTCTCCAGATTGTATATCGGCTATGATAACATCTTTCCGCATTTCCAGACATTAAATAAGTCTTGTTTTCTTATATTCGACAAATCCAAGAAAGGGAGTCAAAACTTAAGTCCAAAAGCTAATCAGACTGCTTGCCCATTGAACTCTTCCAGCTATACTAAAATTAGTTTGATATATTCCCATGAACATACCTGGCGAATGGAACTTAATTTCCTTTTTGATAGAGGATTTTCAGTAGTACTCTCAAGCCGTTTATGAATAAATCGACCTGCACACTCAGTGTGAGATCAATAAAAAGTCTTGATGTCATTTAAAACTGACTGGCTAGCAGAAGGTGTAGATTATTTAACTTGATTTGAAGAATACAGTGAGATGTGAAAGAAGCGATTGGCAGATGTAACCTCGAGGCAGTCTATCCCAACTCTTCAATCTCAGATTTTAACGTCATCAGACACTGGTTCTATGGCCCAAGAGGCAAGTGAATATTGAAGTCCTCCAGTCTTGCCAGGAGAGGAATAGATTTTCTCAAAAGATGATAAAGAGGTCTTTGAAGGAGGAGACTGCTGAGTGTAATTTGTGACACTTGACTAAACATCCCTCTTCTGAAATTTCTGCTTCAATGCTTTTGAGCACTTCATTGACGTCTCGCTGTGCTACCACAATTACGTTAATGTCATCCGCGTACGCAAGCAATTACGCAGGCTTAAAATAGATCGTGCCGCTTGTATTGGCCTGTGAGTCTCGTATGATATTTTCAAGCATGATATTGAAGAAGTTACATCCAGAAACCAGAGTGAGACGTGCGTCTTTCGTGACACCCTGAAATTTTGAAAGAAGTTCAGGTTCGTAGCGACAAAACCCGTTACAAACGAGCTTCTATCCGTGAATACGTGTGAGCTCATTTCATTTGACCGCAATGTACTCCCGCCACACACACTCTTGGAATTATAACAATGTGCGTGATTGTTTACAAAATTTTGACAGCACTTGAGGTTCCCACGTCTGGTACGTCTCATTGGTGGTTTCTGGTTACATGACAGTGTGTCACCTAATTCGCTACTGGCCTTAATGGAGCAGCGAGAATTCTCCATTGACATTCTGCACAATCGGACGAGTTTGGCAGGGATGTTAAAACCAGATATGACTCGGTATATCTCGTCCCCATGTACACTGTCATATGCGGTTTAAAAATCGACAAAAAGATGGCGTGTGTCGATTTAGAATTCTCTATTGTGGATTTACCTGGCCTGAAACCATACTGATAGGAACCTTTCGAATTATCCACAAAGGCTTTCAGGCATTCACACAATATGGCAGAGAAGATCTTGTACGCGATGTTAAGGAGGCTTATTCCTCTATAGTTGGCGCAGTTATAGGGGTCTCCTTTGTTATGAACTGGACAAACGAGGCTGAGATTCCATTCGTCGGGCATGCTTTCCTGTAACAATATTTTACCAATGAGCTGGTGCATGTGCCCTACCGACCCATCTCCAATTGCTTTAAATAGCCCAGCAGTCAGGCCGTCTGCACCCGCGACTTTGTTAGTTTTAAGCTTCAAAATAACAAGCTTCAATACCTAAAATGATTATGTTGAGTGAATAGATATCACGGCATAAAACTACCTTTTCGGGTATATGTTGAGCTGGGCTTTTTCACCTTTCAAGCGATAGTTTATTAGGGTCTGTAATTAGGCTGGGATTGTACCTATATAGAACACCAACATTTTGAACGTTAAATATTTTACTATTGTATTTAGTCCTATACGGGAATAATAGGCCTATACAGGAATAAATAGACTCGAATATTTTCTAATTAAGAAGATTCGAAGCAAGGGCTATGATTAGCGATAATGACTTGATCTTTCAGATTTTCTTCCCCAATTATAAATATCACGAGGGTATTCTGCTATCGGACAGAGGATATCACGAAGATTTATCACGGGCGACGGGAAAAAAGAGAGTCACATGCGACAAGCAAGTCGATCATTTTCGCTGGCTCTTCCTTTTTAATACCACAATGTCGAATTGGGATCATGCCGAATACGTAAACATAGAATGACGGAACGACAGAACTTGTTCAGCTTTGGAGAGATCTCAGGTACATAATGGAATCCAGTTGCCATAATCCAGAAGTGCTAGCCTACTTGATTGTATTTAACTTCAGGCTTAAGTAGCTTAGGATAGGCTCCATTTTTTACTAGAATAAGTTTTATAAAAAAGAAGAAAATGATTCTGAGTTCGGACATTTTCCTAGAAAAGGCCTGTTTCCTTCAACGGTCTGCCCAAACGCATCACTAGCAGTCAATAACAGTCTTCCGTGATGGTTTCCTTCGGCTTGAGCCGAACTACATCATACTGATTTCACCAAATGATTTCATGTCGGTTTCAACAAATCACGCTCACTGTAATGCTCAACAAGTGTTTTTAGTGCTTCAGCTACAGATTTTTTCCGAATAAAATAAAATTTCACACAAATACTCTTTTCTCGATAAAAAAAAATGTTTACACTTCAGCCAACTAACATATACTAAAGTTCAAACTTGCCTGCAGTACTTCTCTGAGATGAGTTAACAGTTCTGGTAGCGTCATCTGTTGAGAGACAGTAAGAACTTATTCAAAGACCCAATATTTTAATGGGATAACTAATATCTCAAGTTTTGCTTTGAAGGCCACTTACTGAGAAATCCACATGAACTTTCCCGACAACCCCATAGTGAAAATTAAAATACAAAAAACTTGGCTTGTAACGTTGACAACTGAGTACATAATCTCAGAATTAAAATATCTTGTCGTTAGAGACATTTGGTACACTGTGAGTTAAAACCCCCGTAAACGAGTTCGACTCACGCCAATGTCAACATCTACATTTATCGCACTGGTAATAATTTGATGGTGGTTTGAAGGCAAGACGACCGCCACCTTATATACTTAGCACATCACATAAATTATCAGCAGACGCGCATTCAGCTAAATCAACTAATTAACCATTACTTAAATAACCTTATGAGCCTCGACTGCTGGATTCATTCATGTTTCTTTATTTTAATAAGCGTTACCTTTTTAAATTTGTTTATTCGGTCAGTATGAAGCTTGCTGTCATAAAGTCAAGACAAATCAAATTTACTGTTTACTTATTTGGACTTTAATCATTTGTTAGAATTATAGGTCATTGTTTGAATTTAGGTTTGGGTTTAAACAAACAATTTCAAGTAGTTGCCATTCATTTTTTTATTGACGCTGAGTTCAATGAATCGTTGTTGTCTAGCAACAACATTATGTGATGCGATTGTTATTCGTATCATCTGAAGAGCTTTTTGTTCTCAGAACTTTGTAGATAAGTCATTTAGTCGTTCTATAAAATTACGAGGAACTGAATAACAAATAAACATTTTTGGACTAAATACAAATCATTGATGCAAATAAGTTAAGTGACTCAGTTATGTCTTTATAGCATTCGATCCACATGCGAAATCATTAATTATAGACTGATGATATGATTAAAAAAGTTGGCTGTCGTTTAACCAGTTTTCATTTTACTATTAACGTTCTACATACAAACTAGAGAAATACTACTAAAATAGAGTTGTTTTTCAAACGTTTCTTTCATGATTACCAATGGATTAGAACCTGTGTAAAGGATGTTGAATATGATTTGATTTTATTATCGGCGATATTCCAATAAAATTTTGTAATTACGAGCCGTATGAGCAACCATACGTAGTTTTATTGTTTTCATTTTATTCTTATTTCCTACATACTCTTATTCTACGCCCTCTGGGTACACCGAGTCGCATCCTCAATATGCGGCTCACGTACCTGGGGGGCAACATTAAAGGGCCAAATGGTGCATGGTCTACATAGCCAAATAGCTGTATGGTGGTTTGCCAGCAGCTGTTTGGCTAACATAAGGCTCCCAGTTAGGGAATAGGGAAACCCTTGCTGGGAGTAACGGCTCGACCGGAGGCCTAATTCCGGGACCACGGGAGGCAGGTAGCCCCCAGGACAGTAATGTCCTGGCCTGTCCTTGCTGTTGGCCCCCTAGTGGGAGTATCGTGGGGGCTGTGGTTGTCCCAAATGCGGGAAACAACGAACGATAAAACTGGTGGAAACATTAGTGGAAACATTAGTGGAGACATTGGTGGAAGTTCGGAGGTGGTCGACCTCAAATCGGCAAGAGGTTTTAGTTAGGCCTCGCCTCGTACCAAGGGGGAGCCATGTCCCTATGCATGGAATCAATTTGGTACTTATTGAAAAGTGAAACACGGACCAATAAGGACGTTGGTTGTCGTCCATAAAATCAACCCCATGTGGGGTGGCCCACCGTGGAATTAAGCCGACAAGGCAGGTGTCCACGTTAAATGGAATTGACGGAATACTCTTATTCTAACTATACTTCCTAATTGCTAATGCCTTTAGGCTTAAACCTATTTATTTCCAGGAAAAGCTTAAAAACCTAGATAAGTTTTTTTTTCTTATCCTAAAGCTAAGCCGACTAAGTTGCTTAATTCTAGTCTTAACTATAATCAGGTTGGCTAGCATTCGTGTGTTTTGTTCCGAGTGGTCATCTTACTCATTGCGTCTTTCAGCGAATGGGCTTCGCCATCTTACTCACTCTGCATCCTGAAGACCTCACCAAGGCAACAAGCCTCAGTAGCTCAGTCTCCAAAATATCTCCTAGCTAATCCTAATCTAAAATTTCACCGGAGTAGCGAACCGCTCTGGGAAGCGTTTTCATCCGACAGCCACCAACAATTGGCGTGCTGTTTAGCAACATCAGCGAGATTCCAGTCCGCCGTTGTGGTACTAAAAGGAATAAGATCACGACAGACCCTAAGACACTGCCTCTCGAATACACGAATCTATTCCATATAAGATGGCGGTACATTAAACTACACTGGCTAACCATACGCACGATGGGCCTTATTAGGGCCACCTAGCATATGATTTATGTACATATATCCTACGGTCAAGTTGACTGCTGTTAAACAGACTTCTTGTCTTACTAAAGTCTTTTTTAGCTCAAACAAATCAAGCGATTATATGTCTATTGAAATATATGTATATACTGGTCAAGCCAGATATTAAGATATCTAATCACGTTTCTCACCGTTAATGGTTCTTCATGCTGCCCAATGATCGTGAATTTCCTCCAGTTCATTCTGGTTTCACTTCAGCCCTGTACAAGGTCCTGAACAGTATCGTTTTCAACTTTTGAATGTTATTTTTTAACTTCCAATTATCGCAATATCTCGTAATATGATCAGAGTCACACTGCAGCATTGCATTGGACCTGATCTGTACGCTACTTAATCATCTGCATACGCTATTGAATGGATGAGAAAACCTATAAAATCGCTTGTTGTAAGCCGTTTTTAATGTCAAAGATCCTGCTCGAAGTAATGTTGTCACATTTAACAACAAACTTCTTTCCCATAGTCATTCTGTAAATCATGTATAGAAGGTGATTTGGCATGCTTAGCCCAGCGAGTTTATAGAACCATCCTTCTATATATATGTATAATGTCGAAGGCCATTTCAAAGTCGACCAAACAAGCAAACGTACATACACTGGTTTCATTGATCGGAGGTTAGCAGATTTTGTTCTGTGGACCGCAGTGTAATATAACGGAGACGCTCCCCAAATCAATGTTGAAAGAGATTAAAATTAAGGTACATAAGAATGGGCATACCCAGCACAAAACAGGTGGAAAAAATCGGCAGCAGAGATTATTTTGTTCCAAAGCTAGCAGATAAGGTAACCGCTGTCACTAGAAATTCTATAAACTATACTTTAATTGACTGAGAAGCTGATAAACAAGATGGGCTTCCAAATCCCATCGAAAAGCTTGCTGTACCTCGTCATACAAAGTGGCACAAAATTAATCATCAAATTTTGTTTTTGAATTTCTTTTTTATTAAATAAAAAAATATGATTTTGAGTGATGAAAATCTTTATTTTTTATTCTTATATTTTTTGCTAAGTGGAAAAGATGATCTGTCAAGTGGCTGCCGCCAGTGTTGATACACAATACACATATGTACCCGTTTTATCACATTTTCCATGACTTCCGCAAGATTTCCGATATAGCTGTTCGTATTCCCGTCGAATATTCTCCTTAAGGGCTGCGATTGTCTGAGGCTTTTTGGCATAAAACCGCGATTTCAAGTAGCCCCAAAGAAAGAAGTCTGGAAGGTTGAATCGGACGATCTTGCTGGCCAAAACGGGAGATTACGCGACCAGGAAACGCTTAATTCACAATATGTGGTTCGTGCTGTGTGTACGGTTGCACCGTCTTTTTGAAACTGCATGTTCACCAAGCTCACACTATTCTGGAAGTAAGAAGTCGTTTATCATGTCCCTATGGTGTCCGCCAGTAACAGTGGCCGTATCGCCAATGCCGTCCTCAACACAGTGGCTTTGAGTGGATGTAATGGCTTTTCGAGCATCACATGTGGATTTTCAGTGCTAGAAACTAGATTTTGCTTATTGACATAACCGCTTAGGTGGAAATGCACCTCGTCGCTGACGATGATTTTCGACAAAAAATAGTCATCTTCGTTGTTGAGATTAAGGCATTAACTGATGCACTGTTTGCACTTTGTACGGGAACATGTGTAGGTCTTTCACTAAAATTCGCTGTAGGGTCCGTCTGATGATGCCTATCGGCAGCCACAGCTGTGATGTTCTCGGCCGAATGACCAGTCCGGTGGCGGCCACGCCCTGCATGGTCTCCTGTGGCTCCAGAGTATTCGAGTAGAATAGATTAGCGCCGGAATGTTTGCCCAGTTGGCGCGACACGATTAGGAAATCGACGTCGAAATTAACGTTGCGCTAACCCCACTAACCGATTATTGGTAAAAAAAAAAATTACACAATTATTCCACGCTCTTGCCGAGTATAGCGCTCCATTGTCTATTTGTATGTATACTGCAGGTGTCGAGTTCACAAATGTCAAATATGATTGACGTATGACACCATTTGTAAAAATTATAACATCTTCCCTTATCCGCGATCTTGGCATACTATGTGACTAAGAGCTCAATTTTCGCGCACATATAGACGATATAATTGTTAAAGCCAACTCTGCATTCGGTTTTGTGAAGCATTGGTCTAAAGAATTCTTCAATCCCTAAGCCACTCTATCCCTATATTACTCCTGTTCGCCCCCTTCTCAACTGTTCGTCCCCTTATCAACAAACCTACATTTCTAGGATCGAGTGCATCCAACGTCGGTTCCTACGTTTCGCTCTCCAAGGTCTGCCCTGGAACAATCCTTTGTTCTCACCGCCCTATCAAAACCGTATTAAATTTTGAGTGCGTTGGAGGAAAGAAGAAGGGCATCTGACTTCCTCTTCATTCATAAACTTCTAACAGGTACTAGTGACTGCACCACCCTTTATAACTCCATTTTCCTTAATACTAACCCTAGTAATACACACAATTCTCGTCTCTTTTATCTATCCACCCCTCGCACATCATACGGATCTATTAAAACCATTTCCCGTATGCTGGGAAGTGTTGATTTGAATACTAACTTCGATTTCAACCCCAGCACTCCATGCCTAAAACTCCGCCTTTTTAATAGCCTTTTAATAGCATTACTAAGGTTCGCTCCCCCCTCATCCGTTGTTTTTAGTTATTAAGTTAAATTAAGTTAGCGGGAGAGAATTGAATGCGCTCTCGGAAGGAAAGAGTACGTACTAGGCATTTTCGTCAATACTGAGGGAGCATTTGATAACGCTACTTTCGATAGCATGTGTAACGCTGCTAGACGAAGCTAGATGAAGCACTGGTTTTGTGGATCAAAGCAATGCTTGTGCACAAGACATTGATCGCTGATGCAGGCCTCGAACAATGTGTCAAGTCTGGAGTAAACAGGGGCTGCCCGCAAGTTGGCGTCTTGTCTCCGTTGTTATGGTGCATGGTGGTCGACTCTCTGCTCGATGCTCTCAATGCCTCTGGAATCTATGCCCAGGCCTATGCGGATGATGTTGCTGTTCTCTCTGTCGGCTCATGTTTAGCGACTGTCTGCCTCAAAGCACACGCGGCGCTAGATGTGATCGAGGACTGGTGCACAAGTAATGGGTTGTCGGTTAATCCTCTTAAGACTGATGTCGTTCTCTTAACGAGAAGGAGGAAAAATACTGGCATTACTCAGCTGGTGCTAAAATGTATTCCCATTCCGATATCCAAGGAAGCTAAGTACATGAGAGTCATCTTAGATAGCAAACTTCTTTGGTCAAAGCATGTTGAGTCCAAAACCACCAAAGCGCTGTCAGCTTTTTGGCAATGCAAAGGGGCCTTTGGCAAAACATGGGGCTTATCGCTGAAAAAGGTCCTCTGGATCTACACGGCAATGATAAGAACGATAATCTCATATGCATCGGTTGTTTGATGGAGCAGGCCAACACGCAAGCACATTGTAGCCTCTTTCACCAAACTCCAAAGAGCGGTCTGTCTCAGCTGCACTGGGGCTTTCTCCAGTACACCGGAAGCTGCTCTTGATGCTATGATGAATCTTCCACCCCTTGACATATATATCAGAAGGTGCGCACTGAAAGCCAGGTCTTGCCTTAAGAGAAATGGTCTTTGGTACAACTCGCATTGGAGTGACAGTATACGCGAGAAATATCCTACGACCCCTGTCTCATGGATATGCCTTCTGACGTAATGACACCTGCCATCCTACTGCGCTGTAATTTCACAATCAAATTTCCATGAAGTCAGGACTGGTTTTGGCCAGACACTGAACCTGGAATGGACTGTCTTCGCATTTTTACAAATGGCTTCAGAACTGGGCGGGGGTTCGGCGCTGGAGTTTTCTTTGAGCGCGAAAACATTCGACTGCACTTATCGTTAGGAAAATATGCGTCTGCCCTTCAATCAGCGATTTACGCAATCCTAATGACCATGCACTACGTTGTGAAGCACAGGTGGAAGGGAAAAAGTATATGCGTCTGCAGTGGCAGCCAAGCTGCACTCAAAGCTGTGTCGAACACTCTATCCAACTCCAAATTAGTGCATGAAGTCAAGACCTTGTTGAACAAAGTGGGAAGACTAAATTCACATAGGCTTGTATGGGTCCCAGGTCGCTCTGGGATCCCAGGGAATGAGATTTCCGATGAACTCGCTACCTGCTTCCACGGTCAAATCTGACATCAACGACTGGGTCTTTAATGCATACAGTCGTAGACGGAGAGAATATTCAGGACGCAGGATGACTAAGCGCGTAAGCCCTGATGTCTGCAAGAAGTCCGCAACATTCTTCTTATCCTTAAGGAAAAACGATTGAAGAAGACTTATGGTGAGATGCCTCCCTGTGCTGCATATTGCGAGGAGGATGACAGCAGAACACTTTCTCTGCGACTGCCCTGCCTTCGCTCGCGCACGGTGGCACACCCTTGGGGCCGACATGGTGTGCGTGGAATCTCATAGGTCTACATCACTGAAGCCCCTCCTCACTTTTCTCCGGACTACGGGGAAAATACAATACAGAAAGGTGTCTGTCTGGTAGTATAATGAACCAGTATTCGCGGATAGTAGAAGCCTCCAACAAAAAAAAAAAAAAAGTTAGCTTAAATTAAGCTCAATAAATGGCGGTGTTTGCCTCCACGAAAATTTAAAAAAATTAACGGCACTATTACTATGAGTATGAAGTTGGTTCAAGTATTTAGGTGACTTTTTATTTTTCTCGTAAAATAGTCTATCTCCGTCCCTTCATGAGTCTTTTAAGGTTTGGGAAAAGAGCCAAGTTTGATGGTTTAGGCAAGATTAAATTTACGCACAAGCAACGATGAGAGAGTAGGCGCATTATAAGAGCCATGAATTTTTTTCCCGCTAAATTTGGGTTAAGATTTAGAAATTTAGGAAAATAGCATCGCTGACGTACGTTTCATGCCCAAAATATCTGAAGAAGTTTCATAACATAAGCCAACCTCATCTTCAGCAAATCTGATAGTGATTCGAGGATTTTCCAAAAAAAAATTCTTCATTGCTTCAACGTTTTCATCCGTTGTTGAAGTGCTGGGGCGTCCAGAACGGGCATCGTCATTAACATCTTCTCGGCATTCTATGAAGACCTTTTTTTTGCTCAGAGCATACTCGCCAAATGCCACAGTCAACAATTCAAGTAGGTTGGAGCACATAATTTTATTTTTCACATCGAATGTAATACAGATTCATTGATCCATTTTTCTTAATAGTAAAAATCGTCAAGCACACCAAAACACGTAAACCCTTTATATCTGTAGAAAATCTATTAAACATCTAAAATGACTGACAATATAGCGGACACGTGTACCAACCTAACAGAAAAATTTCAAAAATCACCTTATTTCTTGAATAAAGCCCGTACAGGTTTTTTATACAATAAATATCTTGATCCTTACCAGATGGCTAACATCAACGCCGAAAATCGATACAATTTGGTGAGGATAGAGGAACCCGAAAGCCTGAGCCGGAGTTTACCTGGAATGGATCCAATAAAGGCGTGGGTTGAAAGTGATACTGCTTCCGAATCATTGGAAGCCGGTAATGAAATCAGCATGCCCGACATGTACTTTCTTGGAATATCATATGCGAGCGGGAAATCAGTCTATAATCAGAAGCGCATGGCACAGCGAAAAGCATAGGGAAGTCCTATAATACACTTGTTTTGAATTATTGCACTTCGACTGTTTCCTTTATTATAATAAATTGGGATTTTTGAACTTCTAAATTCTTACAAAGCAATGATTTACCCGAATACAGTGAACCATTGATTTTACACTTCTGCTCAACAATACAGAGCTAATCATGAAATTGGCTGAAAATTGCTTCCAGATATGCTGCCGTGTTTGGCAAAGTAACTTTTAGCAAAACTTCCAAAAATAGTTTCTTTCAGTGACTTTTCTGGTCATAGTTATAGTTATAAAATGTCATAGTATATTTTTCAGTTTAAAATATTTTAACAGTGTTGAGTCAGCCATAAAACATTTCCTTCTTCTTATTCATTTACGGTTATTTCAACTTGTCTAACGACCTAAATCCATTACATGTTTTGCACATTTTTGTCAACAAAAGTAATAAAAAGAAAAAGCACGTTTGGACAATGAACATAAAACTTTTGAAAGCGTCGTGCAAACCCCAAAAAAGCAAACAGTTGTTTCTTATTCAAATTTGAAGTGCACAAAACCAGTTCGAGCTGCGACTCTTTTTCCTTCCGTCTGATCTTAAAAACGCACAAATCAAGCCAACTTGTTAGACCACTGTTGCGCCACCTTTAGTTGTCATGAATCATAAAGGCACCACGATCCCTTGAGTAAATATCATTCAAAAAGTTGTTAAATATTGCAATTAATCATCGACCTCATGCCCTGAAGCTCCCACACCTCGGAGCACCCAAATTCGCCATGCGCCCACATTTGGCAAAAAATCAAATCCTCAAAACCCAAACAGATCCAAAAAAAACTCATTGCAATCGTCATATGCATTTCAAATACAATCTGTCGACATCTGAAATTGTTATGCATTATCCAATGAACTCTAATTCACTTAAGAGTCAAGTTCAAGGCGCTTGGTTAACTGGTAAATAAGGCCATCGACGAGTGAACCAGTCATTCAGGTTCAGAGAAGAACAGTTTGCTCGGCGTCTCATACTGTGTTCCGTCCATTTGTCTAATCAGTATAAATACGAAACTCGGAGTTCGCTCGGCAGTCTTCAGAAAAGTGCTTAACAAGTGACAATGGCGCTATTGGAATTAATTCGACTCAGCGTAGTGCTGTTTACAATATTTACCGCATCCTTAGCTGCCCAAGCCTCGGATCACGATAAGGAAAACCTCCGATTCCACTTGGGTGAAATTCGAGCTATTTTGGATGAAGCTCAGGATCCATGTGACAACTTTCCCAAATACGCATGTGGTAATTTCCACAACGCCTCCTTTGGGGAGAAATACCCCAACGATCGCGTGTATCTTTCAGAAATCGCGAATGATCTGAGTAAACTGACCGACATCAAGTTTCAATCCACATTGAAGGCGAAGGACTTTCTAGAATCCTGCCAGAAACACCAGAACCCGAAGAGCATTTTAAAGAAAGTCGAAGTTTTCAAGGATCCCACGCAGTTCAAGCTGGCCAAGACACTTGGAATCCTGAAAACTTCCGGCGTCGATACTATTTTCAGGGCGCACATTAACGTGCTGGATGAAAAGAAACTCCGCATTATAGTTGCCGTGGATGAAAACCTCTTCCTCTCAACTGTCTTCAGCGGGGCGGGGTACGTCGAGAAGGGTCTTGAAATGCTTGACGTCAGTGCATCCGAACGAAATGACGCCGTAAAGAAAATAGATGCATTTATCCAGGAGGGTAGATCCATTCTGACCAATTCCAAGGAAGTTGCAATAATTGGCACAGACGTTAAGGCGCTGAAGAATTTCGATTGGGACGAATATCTCACGGAACTGAAGAAACTCCCCATGCTAACACAGTCGACAATCGAATTTGCCCTTGAAGATATTGTGAATCTCCAGAAGATCCTCGATCTGGCCCACGAGACCGATCCTCAAACACTACGTTTAATCACAGCTCTCGAATTCATGGCCGAAGTCATCGATACTGGCTGCGACTCCGTCGTCGACTACTTCAAGATGCCAATCTTTGGGGAATTTTATCGTCTGTATTTCAAGGAATCCGACAAAGCCTTCAACCTCGATGTCCTGAATGAATTCGAAAAGTCGCATGGTACCATCAAATCAAAATTTGAAAGTTTAAATGGAAGTATGCTCTCGCGCGTTCAAGAGAGACGCAAGATCATCGAGTCGTTGGGACAAATGTTCGATCCGGCTCGCATCGATGCCGACTATCGGGACATCCACATCGAAAAGGATAACTTCTACCAGAATTACCTGTACCTCGCAAAGTTCAAGATCTACAAGTACCTATCCAAGAAGAGTTCGAAGGACGATCTGGCAGAGCAGTTCCTGCTGAATCTACTGAATCCTGTGAATCGCAACAAACCCGTTTTCTACCACTTTGCGTCACAAGGCCTATATCTCTGGGAATTATTTTTCCGCGAAAATCGACCCAAATACTCTTATGATACCCTGCGTAACTGTCTCGAGACGCAGCAGGACAAGTATAAACTGTTCGAGTTCAACGACTTGGATTACTTCGATTACGTGGAGCATTTTGCGGCGTTAAAACAAACCCACGCGGACTTTCGACGATTCTGGGATAACGAATATGATCCTTCCAACAAGTTTGACAGTATCTTCCTGGAGTTCCACTTGAACACCGATCAAGCGTTCTTCTTGAATGTTGCTCAGCGTGAGTGTGCCCGTGTCACGGATGGAAAGAATATCCCGTTCAGGATAATGTTGAATCTGGAAGACGTCAGTAAAGCGTTTAATTGTCCGGCTGGTAGTCAGTTGGATATTCCGAACAAATGCACCGTCTGGTGAGACGCAGCAATTGACTAGCGTCCATTGTATATATGTATGTATATCGTAACCATGTCTAGTTATAAGTGAGTGATTATCAATATTAAACTAACTAGTTATCCATTTAACGAGATCGGGTTTAATTTTTTGGGATCGAATGAGGGGGATGATGGACTGGCTTCGTTTCTAATGAGCACGAGACGGTCATTAATATCACGAATTTAGAACCAGACTGGGCTATTAAATTTAGATAGACTCGATTGATGGAGTGATTTTGTTTTAATAAGATCAAGATTTTTTTCGGCTTGTGATAAACTAAGTTAAAGAGAATGAAACTTAGTTCTTAGTAGTCTCTTCATAAGAGAGGTTCAACTTGCGGCTTAGACTTAGGAGCAGGATTTCACTTAACAATAAGTTGCAGATTTGCAATTTATGAAGACTTTCGGTGTTCTAGGCTTCGTCATTCTGGTAATCCAGTATAAAACTCACGCCAGTAGGTTGCTCATCATTTGGTAAGTTTATGTCATTAACCCAATTACCGTTTAAACGGGCCCTTCTTTGGAAACACTACACATATGCTCAAACAAGTCACGGGTTTGGAGGCTATGGTATCATCATAGTGTTGGTTTTAGGCAAATGTTTATGATCATGCAATGAGGTTGAGGTTGAGTCATAGTTTTTAAAAGAACCTGTTGCAGGACAAATGCTCCGATGTACTTCTGGTTGACGAAAAACCCGTTCGTCAGACGGAGTTAATTAAGCGCCCCTCCCTCACTACTTCGACCGAAAAGCTGCTGGTCGAAGCGAGGAAAGGGGCGCCATCACCATCACCATCGACGTCCGAATCAGCCGGACAACAACAACGATCAGAACAATTAATCCCCGTGGAAGCGGATGTTACCTACCTCTCCGATGGTAGGGAAGGTCGCTACACGGGGGACAACAATCCCTTCGCCGCCCTCTCAAGTTCGGCTACGGAGGAGGAGCGTAGCGAACTTGAGAAGAAGGAACGCTTCCTACGCGCCCAGCTGCAGTCCGTAGTAGAAAAGCTGAAAGTAATTAAAAAGAAAGAGGCATAGCAAGCATCAGCCGCCCCTCAACAAAAGCAGCCACAAAAGAAGCAGCAGCAACAACTACAGCCACAGCAGCAGAAACACCAGCAACAACAACAGGCGCAGCAACAGAAGGAGCAGCAACAACAACAGCCAAAGCAGCAGAAGGAGCAGCAACAACATCCTAAAAAGGAGAAAGTGCCACCAATCTTCACCTATACCACGGCCCTATGAGAGAGTAATTTTCAATTTAAATGTTTAGGCCAGAAAAGCTATGCTGTTCAGTGAAAGATACTGGAGCAGCATAAGAGTATAAGAAGCTTATTGTAGGAGTCCCCAACGGAGTTTTTCTCCTTCACACCAAAGGCCGAGAGGTTGCAGACGATGCCCCTCAAAGGCGTGGAGTCGATTACAGACCCCGAGGAAATGCTCTCAGAGTTCAAGAAGTTGGAGAGTGACGACCTCAAATTCATGGGGGTTAAGCCATTCTGCACGGTGAGCTCCCGACGGGAAAAGCGAGTGATTCCCTTCTTCGTGGTGCAGCTCACACCCAGCAGCAAGCTGGAGAGGCTAAGGATTTCCTTAGCATCCCAAACTGTAACATGGGAAAAATTAAAGAGGAGCGGAAACATTTTGCAATATATCCGCTGCCAAAGGTTCGGGCACGTCGCGTCGAACTGCGAAATACAGCCTCGATGCGTTAAGTGTACAAAGAACCACAAAAACGAACAATGCGACCTTAGAAAAGTCAAGGTGGCGGACAGAGAGCACTTCGAGTGTGTCTTGTGTAGGAACCGAGGGCACCCTATCGGGGATGTCCTAAGTTCCAGGACATCAAGAAAGAAAGCCTGGCTCGTAAGCAGAAGGTCGAGGATAAGCGTCCCTCGGGTCGCTTACAAACACCAGCCGTCACATCCCAGTTGACCTACGCCCAAATGGCGGCAGGCTCGGGAAAGACGGTACAAAAGCCCATGGCTAAACCAGAAGCGCAAAATCCGGCACAGTTCTTATGGAATAATTAGAAGGGACCGACACAACGCTATTCAAGGCGAGGGGTTGCAATCTTTATTAAAAACAATTTTAAACATAAAGTCATATATAGCGGTGAAGTGTGGTAGTTCCAGGTGCTAGAGGTCTGTATTGTGTGCATTCCTCTCCGAAATGGAAAGAGAATGTACATTGTATCAGCCTATGCACCTGAAGCACCTGAACCCAATAGTTTTATCGCAAGCTCGAGACACTCTTTCGATCTCTGCGCTTGAACTCGGTAGAAAACTTCTACATTCTGGCCGGCGATTTAAATGCCAAACATAGTGATTGGGGAAATAACATCCCCAGCACTAGGGGGAGCCTACTAAGCCATTGGTGGATTCTTCGCAACATTGAATATAGAGTCAAGTTGCTCGCAACGGATAGTCCGTCGTATCCTAGGAGCGGCTCCTATCTGGATCTCATGCTGATAGACTCTCGACTGAGACTGGCAGACACGAACGAATGGTCTAATAACTGTCTACGGACCATTGTATACGATAGTGACCATTGCGGACTATGTGCCGTGATCACAGTACCCGACGAGTTCGCGAAGATGGCAGATGGCAAACGGACGCCTACGATTACAGTAGGGCGTGCTGGCCGCGCTTTGCCAATTCTCTGACGAGAGCGCTCACTTCGAGCGCCTCCTTTCCAGCGCCTAATAGAAACCTGTCAAACTTCGAGATAGACAGGTATCTCAAACAAATGGACGATATCATTAAACAGACAATGAACAGTACGATACCACGCCAACGACAGCACGATACCACCGAAACGCGACAATCGACGCACTGCACAGACAAAAAAGTAGACAAGACTCAAACTCTTGTATAGGCGGTTTACTGACAGACAAAACTCGGAGGTCAGGACACTGAAATCACTGATTAAAAATCTCCAACAATTGATCAGAGAGAATTACAGAATATCTGTAAGTTTGCATTGGAACAACAGAATTCGTGCTGTAAAATCCAACAGCGCGAGTATGTTCCCGCAAATAAATAAAATATTTCGGAGAAACATTCAGAATCTGAAGCTTTCGAGAACGTCGGATAATGAACGTTTGCTACGAACAATTAACATCGATCCAGAGAGCGCCATCCTGGATGACGACTTTTTCGTGATTGAGGATCCTCAGGAGAAGGCGGCGACAGTGGGATCTGTCTTCCAGGAAGTGTACAAACCAGTGTACCTGGTTTTACCAGGTTCAGTGAAGATCTCATGGCAAACAATGCCATCGCCAATGAGGGGGCTAATACCCCGTTCATTTCGACGGAAGATCTCCAGATGATCTTTCAGTCATTGAAAAGGAAAAAGCCGTGGGTATCGATGGTATATCCAATGTTGTGCTTAGGCACCTTCCGCCAGTGGCTGTAGAGAGGTACACCATCCCGTTCATAATGCATATTTTCCGTTGAAAGACAACGGTGGTGCAACCAATCCCCAAGAGGGGTAAAGACACCTCTAACCCCGCAAATCTCCGGTCGATAAGTCTTTTTCCGAGTATCAACAAGGTCTTCGAGAAGGTGGTCCATAGAGCCCTGTCTAAATGGGTTGAGGACAACAAAATCATCCCGGATAACCAATTCGGTTTCAGAGCGGGGCATGACACTATTCATGCCGCGTCGAAACTCGTATCGGATATACAATGGAATAAATGCAAGAACCAATGCACGGGTGCATTGAAAATCAACTTCCAGAAATCAGAATCTATATTGTTCAGAACGCGTCCACTGGCGAGGCAAAGTGTAGTTAAATACCTTGGGATCGTGCTGAATCAGTATCTATATTTTGACAAACATGTCGATGCTGCTCTGGCAAGGGTCCGGAGCCCTTTCGCTCTGACCAAACAGCAGCCAGCTTGATTCCAGAGTGAAGCCAATCCGCTACATGGCCTTAATCAGGCCCATGGTTGCCTATGGAAGGTCCGTCTGGAATATGTGAGAACCAGCTTAATGTAACGGATTCGGGTGTTTGAGAGACAGCGTCTTAGGATTTGCCTCGGAATCTGAATATACGAAATTTTACCCGAACGAGATCCTATACAATAAGGCTGGGACTTTAAAGGGTAAACATTTTTCTGATAATGATCGTTGCAAGAGCAACGACTTCGGTCAATAACTCGGGTTCTCGTACTACCCCAATTACTTATACCACGAGAAGATGCGCATTAACAGTTTTGTCCATCCAGAGGCATTCCTCTATTTAGACCAATATGCGCTGATCCATAATAGATTGCCCGCAATTCCGTAGAACCACGGTTCTTCTACGAATGTGATGTCATGCTTCGCGAGCCCGAACGCCTCAGGTTCATTAAGTCGATTTCACGCCGAGATCGAGATGATGTCATCCGACAGCATCAACGTTTTTGGTGGTTGGAGCGGATTGTGTCAGTGGTACATTTTGATAGGTCTTCAAGCAAGCCCCGCCAAACACCAATGGATGGCAGGCTTATATAGATAAGGGTAGAATGGGGTAGGTTAGGGTAGGCTAATGTAGGTTAGGGTAGGCTAATGTAGGCTAGGGTGGTGGTAGATTTACTTTAGTTTTAGTTTGAAAAATAAAATAAAATTAAAAAAAACATTTTTAAAAAAATAGTGTCATACACTTCGTTTGTAAAAGAAGTGAGAACTGATTTGAATCATTAAGTTATTTTAAATTAAGTTACATTTCTATCTACAGGTAGGTCGATTCGTTGCTCAAAATAACTTACTCGAAGGCAATTTTTTAATTGACTGTCGAAAAACTTCGCTCTGAGGATGGAAATATATTTTGTATGCTTTCCCATCAAATGTCACAGCAACTATTCCACCAATAGAGCAGAATCCAAAAAGAATGACAAACCTTTTTATCGCAATCAGTTACTGGCGAGTTTTTTTTTTTTGGATGCGCCGAACGGATGATGGATCTTCATAGATACTAATGGCCTGCACCACTGGCATGCTCGATTCATAGACCCTACCCAGTTGCTTCGAGTCTGTACCTACGTACTAAGCCACACCCTGCACTCTTCTGCCACTCTCCCCGCGGGACTGCACCTAGGTATTACTTCGCGGTGCTGGCAAGCAATTCATGCAATCCTGTGCTTGTGAGTTTCCTCTTGCTTCCCCTTGCTCTTGTTGCCTCTGCTGCTTTTCTTACTCTTCTTTCTATTGTCCTCAGGGCACAAAACCGATGATAGTTTTCGGCAAATTTCCTTAAGCGGTTTTACCCAGACTTGTGCAGCATACAGCATGACTAAGCTCACCACTCTACTCAGCAAAATCCTCTTTGCATGTGAGAGCCCACCAACGTTTGGCAGTATTCTGGAGAGCGCCGTTTGCAGTGTAGATGCCTTTTTGTTCACATAGTCTGCGTATGATTTGAAGCGCAGTCTGTTGTCAAGTATCACTCCTAGGTATTTAACCGCTTCCTTGGATCGGATATTCTGAATGCCGACTCAAGTATCCATGTACTCAACGGTTTTCTCGCTTGTTACAATGACGGCCTCCGGCTTATGGTCTGCCAGTTCAAGGCCTGCAGATTCAAGCCACTGCTTTATCTGGGCGACTGCAGCGTTTATGGCTTACTAAACTTCGTGCGCATACTTTGCAAAAACCACGATAACTATGTCATCTGCAAATCCGATGATGTGAGTTCCTTGGGGAAAACTTAGTCGCAGAACTCCGTCATACATTAGGTTCCAAAGGAGGGGGCCCAGGACCGATCCCTGGGGAACCCCGGCGGAGATGTCATAATATTAAATCCTTTCTTCCGTAATATACCTTAATTTTCTATTTTTAGGTAATGGGACACTATTCTTAGCAGGTAGTAAGGTGTTTCCATTCTTGGTAGCGACCTTATTATCAGGGTCCAGTCGGCAGAATTAAACGCGTTTTTGATGTCTAATATCACCACTGCGCAGTATTTCATTGACCCTCGCCTCTACGAATGTCCTGCTATGGCTTCAAATGCAATATTGACTACTTTTTGAATTGCATCGACAGTAGAGCGTGCCTTTCTGAATCCATACTGGTGGTTTGAGAGGGTTCCCTTCTCCTCTGCTGCAGTCAACAGCCTGTCGTATATTACCCGCTTCAGAAGATTTCCCATTGTATCTAGAAGACATATCGGGACAATGGTTTTCCGGGTGGTTTGTTTCCCTTGGGTAGTAGTACCAGATGCAGCAACTTCCATGGTTTTGGAAACACTCCTTCCTCTAAGCATTTCTGCATAACTACTATGAACATCTTAGGTCTTGTTTGGACAGCGGCCTTCAATGCTTTGTTCGGAATTCCGTCGGGTCTAGGCGCTTTTTTGTCTCCTACTCTATCGATGGGTTCTTGCAGTTCATTCAGGGTGATGACTGGAATATTGCCAACATCTATTTCCCGAACGATTATGAGCATGGTATCTGGCCTTTTGGGAAACAAATGCTCTACAATTGTTCTTAACATTGTTGGGCATGTCATCACCATTCTATAGGCCGTGCCCCATAGGTTGATATCGGCTTCGTCGCAAATACGTTGAAAGCATCTTTCCTTGCTCCCTTTGATTGCCGTCGCTAAATTACTGGCGGGCATTGTGGCTCAAGAGGTTGATTCACGCATTACTGCAACAGCACGATCTTCGTAATGCAATTGTGCTATTAAAAATCACTTGGGATGAGTGCCCTCAAAGCGTTTTACGTTTCGGTTTTTTACATGGCATAAATTGCGGAATTGGGAAGATCACCAGTATGATGACAAAGATGATATCCCTTTATCAATATTGCTACCATTGGATCCTATTTATAATCGAATCTTCGATGTTGTGTCTTTCTTGTTGTTGCCAAGACTTGCACCTGATACTACTCTCTCAGTTGAAAAAAATTACTGCGTACAATGCCGATTCGTTCAGAGGTCCAAAATATTTCAAATAGAGTGAATACAAACGAAATTTTTCGATGAAAATATCCCACAGCTATTCGAGGGATCTCAAAACCGTATTTTCATAAAATCGTTCCTCAGAGGTACATAGGTTACTATTGGTTGCAATGAAACTTAATATGCATATTGGATTTCTGGCAAAAAAAACTGGGTCAACCCATTTTTATAGTTTTTTTTCATGTGAATTTCTTTGCATTAAGGATGTTTTGCAAAGACCGAAATAAATGATAATCTGAAGTAAGGTATGCTCAGCCAAGCTCTCTAAATTTTGATGAAGAACAATGCCCTCTCTATTGATCAATTTTTGTTTACTGCAATCTGGTAGATATTAGAATCAATTGTTTGGCGCGGTTCTAGCACCTCATAATCTCGATTCCATTTCAGTCCCACCATACAGACAACATACATAAGCTTAAGAGGCGTCAATCCTGTCTTTTTCAGAATTTTTGCCAAACATTTTCTATTTTACTCATTTTTCATCTTCCATTTTTACATACATAGCCATTCACATAGACTGATTTAGTCAATTAACTTTTACAAAGTCAATCGGAAGTTCAGAGCCTCGTTGACAACCCTTACCCTAGCCTCTCTCTGTCCTTTCATCTATGGCGCGGACTCATTATTTTTCATTTTATTATTTTCTTTACTTTTCGCCCAATGTCCCTTCGTTTTTCATGTTCTGCCCATCTCAGTTTCCACGATTTTATTACTAGGATAAGGCTTCGAGCTGAGTCAAATTCATTCGTCTGTTTATTCCATCTGTTCCACCCAAGATTCTCCTCAAGATCTTTTTTAAAAAAACTCGAAACATATTCTCCTCCTTCTCTGTCAAAAACAAAATTTCACGTCCGTTAAGATTTTGACATTGCTTAACGTAGGAGCTATTTTGAATAGTTTCTTCATCACTAACAACCACGCGTTGCTCATTTCCTCATATTATGTCGTTTTGGCATTCAATATGATACCCATATATTTGAATTTTCCATTTGCTCAAAGGGTTTATTGAGTACAATCAAGTCTGAGATTAGGATCGATCCAAGTCGGTCAGTGACCATATGTACGGTTTTAAATTATTCTTTGATGTATGTACATCCTTTCGCAATTTTAACAATTTTTTTCCTTTGCCACCCCAAGGAAAGGGCTGACTTCCATTTGTAGGGTTTGACATCTTGTACGCGTGGTCTCTTCAGTATTTTCTAGAGCTTGAAGTCTTCGAACTTTACGGGCTTTTACTTTTTCTTCTCGTTCTTCGTCGAACCACGACTTTTCCTTAGGAGGTTTTCAATTGCCTAGTTTTTTCGTTATTTACTTTACAACTCTTTTTAGTTTAGACCATACTGCTTCTACCCGTTTTGCTTCATCTTTGTTTCCATTTCATCTAGTAGGAAAAACCGCTTAGTATTTTTTTTACGGATTGGGATAATGTAAACATTTTTCCATAGATGAAATGAAACTTGTTCAGATGGTTTGCGCTTAGCGCTTAGGCGCCGTTTCGGTGCCACAAAGCTCGTGAAACCTAAGGCATTTGCAGGGGGACGTACATTTAAAACCAGCCCGTGGAGATAAGAAAACGAATTACCTATACTCGTATATGTATTGGCCAAGCTGAGACAGAAAATACTAAATGGGATATATATGTCCCACTAAAGAATACGGATGGGACATATGTACATATATGTCCCACGCCCCCTTACATGGAAATTTGAAAATTCGAGTGGAAATCAATTCAATATTTTTATTTTTTAAAGGGCGACCTAAGAATGAAGTTTTCTCGGCCTCGATACACATCCGGATCGAAAGGGTTAAGCGCCGCGCCGTTGTGATGCCACAAAGTTCGTAGAACCTCGTGGAGGGATGTTTATTTAAATCCAGCCTATGGGGTTAAGAAAACTAAATATGTTGACTAAGGTTGGTTACCTTTAAGAGATCATCGAGGAAGTATTTGCGTAGAACTTGCGACTTGCCAGTGGTGGGCATTCGCAGAGCGGAGTCAAGTGTACTACGGGGGGTTTTGCCAATACCCCACCGAGGAGAGAGCCGCGAAATAAACATTCGATAGCGTTGTTATAATCGGGATCCGAACTCGCTCAACAGGGGCCGACACCCCTCCCCCTACACCACGACGCTCTCCCACTAGGGTGTAGATGAGGTGCATTTCTATTTTGGCGAATATGGGACTGATAGGATAAGGCAACTCATGACTTTGGAGTAGAATAGGTTAAGAGTATCAACTAAGGACGTGTACGTGATAGGGTTTAGGGAAAACTAAAATTAAACTTGTTAGTGATATTACTGGAGACCAGAATCGGAGAGACGACCTGAGAAGAGGCAAAGTGAGTCTCATCGTCGGATTTAGTCATTCCAGGTACGGAAGGTTAAAATCGCCTCAGATGCGGATAATGTCATTTTGGGTCAGCGATATCAAATATGGAATTTATGAAGTCGATGGCAAGTTGATAACAATAAGAAGGTTGTGAGGCACGATGGTAACAGTAGGTGAAATACATATAGAGCTTCCGTGTCAAAAAAGTTCTTACGACGCTAATAAAGTTGAAATCGGCGGAGTTCGAAATTTTGAAAGGCAAGGGATCGTAACGGCTGTGAATTGCTTATAAAGACTCTGTGACCGTTTGGATCGGTAGTATTTTCTTGGCCATAAGCGCGAAATTTAGAGTAAAAAATGTCGCAAGGCAGTTCTTGGCAATTGCGGTGTACAGCGAAAGTTTTGATCCTCTGATATTCTGTTAATAGAAAGAGATGTATTTGGCTGAACTGAGCGATTACTGGTGAGATGTAACGGTGCTTAGGTTCTTCTTCTTAGATGGCGTTACAGCTCATGAAGAACCAGAGCCAAGCTTCTCTCATTCACTTCTGTTGGGTGCGATGTTTTTCACACAAGTAGAGGTAGGTTAGGATTGAAAATATTTTTGGAGGTAAGAGGGATTAGAGAAACTTACGTGGGCATCGAATGAGGAGCGATCATTAATTACGTCATTGAGTGAAATATTTAACCTCTCATCAAATACTAGATAAAGGTTTTCTTCAGTTCGCGAGGGTTAATCAGGAGGTCTTCTTGATGGATCGATACCATGACGGGATTAAAGTTAGTGATTAATTTGTTTATTTTTGATGAGCTAAGTGAGTTAGATCGAGATCGATATTAATACTTTTAGCTTCTTGTTAGGCTTTAAATAAATGGCTGTTGGGCAGATAATGATACTGACTCCCTACAGTAGCCATAGTGTTCTATAGCTTCATACTCTCTGGAGAAGTTGAGTAAAGCTAGTCGACAATAGAGCGCTGAATCCATTCTAGGAGTTTGATAAAGCTACTTTTTTCTGTGCTGCAGTGAGCAATCTGTTATATATTTTTCTAGGTCTAGATCTGTGTGTGGTTGGTAATATTCATGTTGAATTTCATTTGGACAGCCCTTAAAGCTTTGTTCGGAATTCCCCTTTGTTGAGAACTCCCTGTACATCCAATATGATCGCTGAGATAGTTCCTACATCAATTTATATAACAACAAGCGCGCATAATATGTCGCCTTTCCACAATGGTTCTCAGTATTATTGATCTTGTTATTAATGATGATCGGCAAGCTTATAGTCCAAACCATTCTGTAGGTCGTTGTCCATGGTTTGATATTAGTTTCGTCGCAATAGAAGCTCCCTTTTATTTTCTTTGTTAACTTCTGTCGCGTTAAGGGTTTCCTGATGTTGTTGAAAATCAAATACTTTTGTGGATCGTCGATCTGAGTATTTGTATTTCATGGTTCAGCCAGTGGTATGGAGCATCTGTTCGGACGTTTGCCCCATTTTTCTGCCCGTTGTCGCATTTGAAGCTTCAAGGGTGTTTTGTGTGAGCTGTTAATATCCACACTTAGCATCTCCTCGAGCGTGTCCTTGTTGAACAGACTATTCTTCTAGTGGAAGCATGTTGTTCAACATGTGTGTAGTTCTTATTATAGTGATTTCGTAGATAATCGCCTAACACCAATGTTAGGCCAATGTTTGATCCAATTCCTGCCTAACGATATCTAGTCACCGTCTGATAGTTATGTATCCTTTTATCGACGCTAATCTTTCCAGAAGAATTCGTCTTTATTGGTATGTAGCGACCACGTTCCTTCGTTTTGTTAGTTTGCCGCGGTTTATTCTTGAGCGTACAAATCGCTCTACATGTCTTTATGCTGGCTCAAATACAACTGTCGACGGTCTTGTTCACTTATCAACACCACGTCCGCCTTGTCGTCTTTAACTGTTTGATTCAGGATCTGCCGATTATTCGATCTGACAACCTTCGTCGTTGTTTGCGAGCTGTTTGATAGTTACTTACTTAACAGGCCAGTGATCTATGGAGGATCTGAGCCTGGGCTATGGCTGCCATACAAGTTGTTTGGACAATCCGAAGTAGCAGCGGTTGCCAAGGGCGATTCTATACCGGATGTCCACTGTGGTGTCGCTTGTGAAATGTACGTTTGCCCCGAGGTAGACAAACTCCTTAACCACCTCGAAATTGTAGCAGTCAATTATTACGTTTTGTCCCAGGTGATGAGCGACGGATTGATTTTTGCATGACAGCATGTACTTTGTTTTATCCTCATTGACCTTAAGACCTACTCGTTTTGCCTGTTCTTCAATCGCCATGAACGCTTCCGCTACGTCACGGCGCTACCGCGCGATGATGTCAATATCATCCGCATATTCTAGCAGCTGGACAGACTTGTAGAAGATAGTGCCTTCCCTGTTGATGCCTGCCCTTCACACTATCTGCTCCAGCATCAGGTTGAAGAAGTCGCACGACAGCGCATCTCCTTCCCGAAATCCGGTGCATGTTTCAAACGGGTCAGAGGTCCTAAAATCGAGCTGCGCGGTGCATCGCGTATTTTTTATCGTGGCGCTACACAACCGGATCAGTTTTCCCGAGATCCCGAATTCAGCCCAGCCATGGCAGTAAACAATTCTTTACGATGAATGCTGTCGTATGCGGCTTTGAAATCGATGAAGAGATGGTGTGTATCAATTGAAACTCGTTGGTCTTTTCCAGAATTTCTCGAAGTGTGAACATTTAATCTATATTCGATGTTGATTTGCGGGGCCGGAAGCCGCACTGGTAGCTGCCGATTAGTCCGGTGCAAAAGCAGTGCGATATTAAGCAGGGATATACCTCTATAGTTCTTGCAAGCGGTGGGATCGCCTTTTTTGTGGATGGGGAAAATAGAGCTGGTATTCCAGTCGTCGGGCATGCTTTCATCTTCCTAAATTCCGCAGATGATCTGGTGCATGATCCCTACCAGAACATCGCTGCCAGCCTTGAAGAGCTCTGATGGGAAGAACCTGAACCTGCGGCCTTGTATTCTTCAGCTTGTGAATAGCTGTGCAGACTAATTTGATGCTGGGTGGGAGGACTACTTCAGCGGCTGGAGTTGGAATTTCCTCGGTTCCTACCACTATCTCTTGGTCATGCTCGTTAAGCAACTGCTGGTAATGCTGCTTAAATACATGCACAATTCCCTGCGGGTCAGTGACAAGCTGTTTGGTAGCTCTTTTAAAAACTGGACATTTTCCACTACCAACCATCATACCATATCGACGACTTTCGCGTCCCAAATGAATGGGGCCAGAATGTGTAGTCGGGAAGTATTTCTGAGACTTAAGGGGTAGATAGGTATATGGACCAATAATAATAATAAATCAATTTAACTAATTTAAACTGAGTTTTATTTTTAAGTCTTTTTGTTTTTTTTTTCATTACAATTTGATAAATAAAAAGATTTAAAATTTGATTTCACATATGTACGTCAGAATATGTTGCTCTACAACAGGGTTCGTTTCACTAGAGTCTCATCGTCGTCGTCGTTAATTTGTCATTCATATAGGTATCTCCTTAAATACTTATTACTTAATAAATTTATTTAATTGTTCGTTCATAAAAAGAAGAAACTAAATCAAAATAATGTTCCATAGTCATTCAGATACGTGTAAGTCCTGTTATGTATACATATTTGTTTTGTTCATACGTAGTTCGTAAGCGATATTTTGTTTTAGTTTCCTATTTAAATATATATATTGAGTTGTTTGTGGTTTTAATTTGTTTTGTTACATCTAAGTTCGCACTTAAGAGGTCTCACGTGTTGGCTGCATTGAACACAATATTACCGGAATATCACGAGCTTTCATAGTTATTATATAAATCTACATTTTACAAATACGAGTACTATCTCGGCCTGGCGGTAAAAGTAAACGAAACCAAAGGGAAACAGATAAAATATCTTATAAATCTATGGTTTGAGGCAACAGTGTTAAATATGGGAAAAGAAAGGAAAGGAAATTAGGAGAAGAGATAAAGGTAACTTAACAGAGCCCCTAATTTCAGGAGGATTTTCCATTCTTCTTGGAGCCATTTGTCCGAGACGATTGGATTTTCTTGCGTCGCTTTTCGGATGACCAGTCTGCGTCATCTTCGTCGTCGCTTACGTTCGCGGAAAAGTAACTTGAGTTGCCCTCTTTGGCATTGGCCAGCCGTCGACTGGCTACACGAGATGTCTTCCTTCCCATGCCTGGAATGAAAAAATGATTTTATTAAAAGAATGTTTTATACTGGTGCATTGAGATTGGGAGATTGTGAACCGGAGACGAAAATAAATTTTCTAATCAAAATAATAACCGCCTATCAAAGCTTCTTAGCTCGACGAGGAAGATTCAACATTTTTCCAAACACACCGTCATCGAGCAACTTTCTTTGAAACAGACAATTGACACCAAAGTTCCATGAACTGGAACAGTAGCCCCCGATTCATACAACACTCACCCATGCACTTTTCCAAATGCGGAGCAAATCTTGAGGCCGCCACCTGTCGGTCGCAATTGGGACAGTTACAGTCCATCGCCTTACGTGCGGTGCTCATCCCGAAGACATCATAGTTCGGCATATCCACTATTTTGAACGCCTGTTCGTCCTCCGGCTGACCTTCAATCGCCTCCATCGCTCCGCTCTTCACCAAATAGTGCACTTCGAAGAAAACGCCCATGATGGCATCCTCCAACAGCGAATCGTAAAGGTAATCGGCCGCCTTATCCAAGCATTCAGGATCCTTCATTAACTCAGAAAATGACTTTCGAATCGCAGCCACACTGTTCTGTTCTTGATTCCGGGGTCGACTTGTTTGCGGCGGTGGTGGCAGCAACTTCGGTGGTGGTGGTGGAGGCGGTGGCAGAGGTGGCGGCTTGCTTGGTGCTTTTGTTACAGAACCACCACTTGTACCATTACCAGTGCTTGTGCTAGATGTTGTTGGGACAGCCGTCGGACTAGCTGGAGCTGATATACTGCTGCCACTGCTTCCGGTAACTCCTGGTTTAGTACTACTACTTGCTTGTGGTGATAGTGTAGTTGTTGTTGATGAACTCGTTGATTCCTTATTTGGTTTTGGTTTTTCAGTCTCACTCATTGCTTTATGTTTGATGAAAGGATGTTGGGCTGATTAGGATTTTTTTGTCGCGTCGTTTATGGTGCCGTGGTCAAGGAAATGTGTGGAAAATGACGTGAAAATCGCTGAGTTAACGAGTCAAAAAAAAATAGAAAAGTGTTTTCGTCCGGCGTGCAATCACCACGAAGCAGATTTGACAGCTAAACCGGTGGAGAGACGTGAGTTTTTTTTTTCTCATGGAAGAGAACGTAAACAATGGGATTAGAAGAGCTGGAATGTCAAAGAAATGGATGACGTTTAACGTCAGCTGTTGGTTGATGGACGCATTCAGCGAGGCGACTAGGTTGTTGGATTTGCTAATCATAAAACAGGAACGGAGAAAAGTGAATTGATATTTATATAATTTGACAATAAAACGGTCTTATTTTATTGTAAAGGATCAGATCACTAAATGCCATACGGTATAGTTAGGTTGCCTAAATTACATTTGACAGCATGTCGAATTGTTTCGAGTGCTTGTCAAAAAAGTCTCGATGCTTTACCTAGATAAGAATAATTACTGAATTAATACTTTTCACCGGCCGAAGCATTTTGGACTCAAACGATTGTCTTAAAACTCGTCATTGATGCTTTAGCGTAGAGATCAATATCAGATGTCACAAAGGAAATTATTGAAACTTAAATTGGTTTTTGCAAAAAAGCACGCTTTTTTATCAAACCATTTGATTTTCCTTTGAAACGATCGACAACGAAACGAAAGTAATGGTACATCAGCCCAATTGCCTTTACGACCTCTGTTTCCGTTTTTGTTTGTTTTTCTTTTTGTCCTTTCTTACAAAATCCGCTTCTTCGGGTGCCTTATCGTGGTGGAGGGTCTTAAGAGGGCTATAACCTCGAACTAAGACCCGGAGAATTTTGGGTTAACATGGATGAATGGACAACCATATGGATGGAGGTACTCCAGGTGGCACCCGCAATAACAGATATCAACCCGCGATCTCCTTGATCTGGGTGGATTCTGGAGGCCCCACCATTCATTCCCAACTCTCCGGCAGCCCGGAACGACAACGACTCCTGCAGCTCTGACCATTGACCGACCACCAAGTTGGACTGAGCATGAGTGGTGCAACCAACAGAGGCGACACCGACATTGGCGTGGCACGGGAAACCGCTTAGGTTGTACGGGCCCTAGAGTTGGGACGTACTGTAGATTGCATTGCTAAGTGCCGAAAAAGTGCTAAGTACCAAAGAAGAAGATGAGGCGTGCCCGAAAATCGTGCAAAGAGGCTGGCACAGCCGAGGGCACGAAGGATGAAGGCAAACCTCTAGGAAAAGCAGTCAAGAGGATTAGTTCGGCGGAGGTATCCCCTGCCGAAGCCCATCCGACCCTCTCATCGACCTGCACTTCTTCGCGGCGCGCAGTAAAGGCGACTAGTAAAGGCTGCTGCAGGAGGCACAAGCATGCCAGCACTTACGGCATGCGCCTCAAACCTTCCTCCTCTTATTCGATCAAGACGATCTAGACGATCAAATCCGCAATAAGAGCGTGCCAGGTTCCCAAATTGACGGAGCTGAAGGTGTCCAAGGTCTTGTTATGGCCGGCGCTACTGAAAAAGACGGTGATGCTGACAGACCGATTCTGATTGCAGAAGGCAAAGCGGTGTTGGGTTCAAACAACCCTCAAGCTGGCAGAGCTGTTCCAAAGCGACCTCGAGCTCGAACCGAAAAACGTAAGAGCGCACGCAAACGGAGGACGGCCGCCGGAAACAATCTTGCTGTGGTGAGAGAACGTGGCGGCGGGTAATCGGAGTCCGAAGGTAGATGCGGCGATCAACAAAGATCAAAGCAAAAATCTGAAAACAGAAAGGACTAAAGACTGCTCTTCGGAGGCGGACACTTCACACAACAAATCCCTTTCCTCTGGAAACGAGATAAAGTGACTGTAAAGATTCGAGACAAGCATCTGTCTTACAAAGAGGCAGCCATCACCTCTGAAAAGGTCAGTATAAGGAAAGCTGGCAGTGACAGCAGAATGACTAGTGCAGATTGCCAACACTGCGAGAATCGTCTACTGGAGCTAGCTTCAGCAACAAACAGAGAGGTATGTTCTGATGAATGGTACCTTCGTGGTGAGCGGTTCCTCACAGCAAACATCTGCCTGGATCAGGAGCATGGTGCCGAAAATCCCTCCCCTGGGAATTACTATCTATCAGGTGGATTCCGGGGAAACCTGAAAACAAGTTGGATGTGCTGATGCGACTACGCGCGCAGAACTTGACAAGAGGGCCTGGATTGTCTATTCCTACAAAGAGAGAAAGGGCTCTCTGAAAAAAGATGGCATCACTCTGGTTGTGGGACAACGGCTCTGTCGAGACCTTGGGCTTGGCAGGATTTTCTTCCATTTTAATGTCAAGTAGTCGAATTATGGAACGTGCTCCCGTATCTAGATCTATGATTATTACTCAGATTAACCTACGGCATTGCAAGGCTGCTACCACTCTTCTCAGTAGCAGAATTGCATTAGTACAAATCATCACAATGTATCCATTCAGGAACCATGGGTGTGGAATAAACGCCTGTGTGGTCTTTGTGGTATACGTCTGATGAGCGATCCGAAAGGCCTAGGGTCTGCCTCATCATATCGAACTCGCTATCGGCAACCAAACTTGGTAAATTCTGTGGGCAAAGCGCACGGAGAAATTGAACACTTCAGTACAGCCTCTGCCACTGAAAGTGGTTTCTGAGCTCGTAGAGTACTGTGAAGCCAGAAGGATTGGACTCATCATCTGTTGCGATGCTGACGCTCAAAACACTGTTTGGGGCAGCAGCAAATGCAACCGGAGAGGAGACCATCTTTTAAACTTCACTCTTTCGTTTGACCTTATCATCAACAATATTGGCTCTCAACCAACCTTTGTGACGATGAGATGACAGGAAGTGATTGACCTATTGACCTAACTTAAGCTGGATGTGCTCAGAAAGTCTGATGGTACCTTCACCGAGTCTAAAGTAGAAACTCTTAGTTTACTGTTGCAGACTCGTTTCCCGGGAAATCTGACTGTCATCAACTCGTTGCACACTCCCTCATTAGTAACTGCGACTGAAACGATGAAAACAACTCGGCGTAGATGGTATATTGCGTGACGCGTGGCAACTACTGAGGCTATTGAATTTGCTGTGGCATCTTTCGGTGGTTTCACAACGCCGGGCACTGATGGCATATACCTTGTTATGCTGCAAAAAGGTATAAGACAGCTGCTGCCTACATTGAAAAGAATTTTCACTGCTAGCCTGGTACTTGCCGACATACCTATTCCTTGGCGCGCGGTGAATGCTGACGTGCAAAGTTGCCCTTCGAATGCATCCTCTCTCGGATATGCAACATGCTTATCAGCGCGGAAAATCCTGCAAAACTGCGCTTCAAAACCTAGTTGGGAGAATTGAATGCGCTCCGAAGGAAGGAGTACGTACTGGGCATTTTCGTCGACATTGAGGGAGCTTTTGACAACGCTACTTTCGACAGCATGTGTAACGCTGCTAGACGGCATTACGTAGATGAAGCACAGGGTTTGTGGATCAAAGCAATGCTTGTGCACAGGACATAGTTCGCTGATGCAAACCTCGAACAATGTGTCAAGTCTGGAGTATACAGGGGCTGCCCGCAAGTTGGCGTCTTGTCTCCGTTGTTATGGTGCATGGTGGTCGACTCGCTGCTCGATGCTCTCAATGCCTCTGGAATCTATGCCCAGGCCTATGCGGATGATGTTGCTGTTCTCTCTGTCGGCTCATGTTTAGCGACTGTCTGCCTCAAAACACAGGTAATGGGCTGTTCGTTAAACCTCTTAAGACTGATGTCGTTCCCTTTACGAGAAGAAGGAAAAATACTGGCATTACTCAGCTGTTGCTAAAAGGCATTCCCATCCCGATATACAAGGAGGTATCTGGGAGTCAAGTTTCTTTGGTCGAAGCATGTTGAGTCACAAACTACCAAAGAGCTGAACAGATCTGACATCAACAACTGGGTCTTTGATTCACACAGTCGTAGATGGAGGGAATATCCAGGATGAAGGATGACTTAGCGCGTACGCCCTGAAGTTTGCAAAAAGTCCGTAATATTCTTCTTATCCTTAAGAAGAAATGATTGCAGAAGGCTTGCGTACATCATTACGGGCCATTACACTTTTGCCAAGTATATCTACGTGCTTGGTATTAGGGAATTAGGGAGACGCCTACCTGTGCTGCATGTTGCGAGGAGGATGACATAGCAGAACACTTTCTCTGCGACTACCCCGCCTTCGCTCGCGCACGGTGGCACACCCTTGGAGCCGACGTAGTGTGCGTCGAATCTCGTAGCTCTACATCACTGAAGCCCTCCTCACTTTTAACAATAAAAAAGGTGTCTGTCTGGTGGTACAATAGACTAGTATTTGTGTCTGAGTGCTCAAACCATTGTAGAAGCCTCCAACAAAAACAAAAAAAAAAACTATCGACGAGTATAATTTTGAGATAGTCAAGGAATTTGTCTACCTTGGGGCAAATGTTAACTCCACAAGCCAACACTTAGTAGTGATCCGAAAAAGAATCACCCTGGGCAACCGGTGCTAAATCGGTTTGTCAAAAAAGCTAGGGTCAAAACAGAGATGATTCTGGCTCTTTTGGCGAGGAAGGCGAATGGAGGAGAAGACACAATCTGTATAATAATGTGGACGTAGTCCGTAAGGCAAAAATCAGTCGATATTGGCTCGGCCACATGCAGCTAATGGGCGACCCAGCTCCAGCAAAGAGGGTCTTCGCATCCCAGTCACCTGGTTCGAGAAGGCAAGTGATCGTGGACATCAGAAAGCAGGCTCTCGTTGAGGCTCAGACGCTTCAAGGGTCGCTACCCTGATAAGTAAGTAAGTATTGTTTGAATAGGCTTTTAATTTGCATTATTGTACCTTATGTAGACTCTTGCAAAGTATTGTATGGACTGTCGGTTTCGACGAAATGGATTACACCGCCAATATAATTTTACTTCAACCTTGAGGCGCTCGGGCTCACGGGCAAGATTGATCTTAATAGGGAAATACCTCTGGGGGGGGCAAAGCTGTTAGGGCGAACTCTCTCGTGATGCAAGTAATTGGGGTAATAAGCCCCGGAGATCGGGTTATTGACAGAAGTCATTGCGTGGCTTCGAATGAGCTCTGTCAGAAAATTGCCTACTCGTAAGATCCTAGAGTATTACACAATAAGTAATAAGTAAAATTACTCAATATCGGTTGAAAGCGCTCCGGGCCCTCGCCAGAGCAGCATCTATTTTCACAACTTTCTCCCAGTGAACGTATCACTGGGTAATTTACTTATGCCCAGCCGGCTGAGTTTGTAATACAGACCCTCTAAGGATACGGTGTCAACGTTTTTTTCAAGTCAATCAAACCCGTGCATTGGTTTTAGTATTTATTCCATTAAATATCCGATTCGAGGTTCGACGCGGCGTGAATAGTGTCATGCCCGTTCTGAAACCAAATTGGTTGTGCAGAATGACCCATTTAGATAGGGCTCCATGGACTACTTTTTCGAAGATCTTGCTGATATTCGGAAGGAGACTTATTGACCGTAGATTTGCCGGGTTGGATAAGTTTCGTTCTGGGGACTGGTTGCACCACCGCAAGCATCACAGTCTTCCAATGCACTGAATAGTATGCATTATTCAGTGCATTGTTGAACGGCATGGTGTACATCTCTACAGCCTTTGTTGGGAGATGTTTGAGCACAACATTGGATATACCGCGGAACTTTTCCTCTTTAATGACTCGAAGATCAGGAACACGTAAGTCACTTCATTGGCGACGGTATTATTTGACATTAAAATGTCATTGATTTTCGTAAAACCCAGGCTGTCTGATCGGATCAAATGATTTCGAAGGAATCGATGATGAAGTAGGGCTCTGTTTTTCAGGTCTCGGTTTGGACGAGTGGTCTAATTCACCTTATATACTTCCTGGAAGACAGCTCCCACTATCGTGATCAACGATCACGAAGATATTGTCATTCTAAATGGCGCTTTCCAGATCAATGTTTACTCAATCAATGTTAACTTTTCGGAAGCTTCAGATCCTGAATGTCAAACTGATTGTTTTTCCGAAATATTGTATGTATGATGGATACGTTATGTCAGTTGTTCCGGCGACCTCGATCTGTTGAGCGACGTAAAATTCAGGTACAAAACGGAAATATTTATTTTTGAAATGTTTACATTTGTTGGATAGGTATCTCATAACTTGCCTAAGCTTTACTCCCGACGCGGATAATTTCAGGGACTGCATATAAAAAGCATTAAGTAGTGGCCTTGTTTCTCCTTAATTTTTTTCTTTCTGATTATATTGCTGGGCTGAACCCAATTAAGTTTAAGCTCTCTATTTAATGAACATATCTTTCCAAGTTTTGCTCCAACAGGTTTACTATAGTAAATAAAAATTGACTTAATGACGTTGTTTTAATTTTCCATTATTATTAACTTATTCTCTCTATCTATCTAATATCACAGCATATTGCTCAAAGTCCATAGCCATAGTTTGTGACTAATGATTGTTTTTCACCGGAATATCACATTCTCCATCCAACCAATGTATTTGCTGACTCTCGTGTAAATCCCCGGCAATCCTGGTCGGGCACATCCAATCCCCGTCGACACAACACCAATAAGTAAGTTGTCTTTAGTCACCAAAGGACCACCAGAGTCGGCCTAGAATTAATGTCATCAGCAAAAAGCTAAAGCAATCATCTTTATTCCTTACCCAACATGAGTCGATACCGCCATTTGGGAAGCCAGCACACATCTGCGTTTCTGTGATGAAGTTGCTCTTCCTACCGTTTGCCTGGTACGACCTCTCGCACTGTTCATTATTCCAAATCCTCACGGTTGCTTTCTGTAAAACATCCGATCTTTGCCCATTTTCTTGGTTCTCATCGGTCCATCCCCAGCCCGAAACAGTCGCATATGCATCCTCAAAACTTCGTCCTTCAGTGTCGACTGAGAGACAGGTTGGTTGGATGTGTTCGGAGAAGCCAATTGGCCTTGCCATTTCCAACAGCGCTTGAATGGAAAGAAGGGAAACAACTTACGAATGTTGAAATGTTCTTATTCGGGGCCTATAACTTCACTACCTATATCGTTCCTGACGTGGTTGCATTCATACCCGGGATGGGCTACGATGTTGATGAAATCGACTTGGATCGGATTTTGTTTAAGTCGACGGCTTTGGCGATGTTCGGAAATGCTATGGAGACCAAGAACGCCGCGGATTTGTGATGGTTTCATAATCTTATTTAGACCGTTGCAAACGCAGTGCCCAGCTGTGAGTAACCATCGGTTGTTTAGGATTGAAGCGCCGCAAAAATGACCCCCACGACGTGTTAGACTTACTACGAATGGCATTTCATGACGATCGGCTTCCAAGCCACCAACTATTCTTGGGTTACGTAGGCTTTGACATGACAATGAGGAAACTGAAAGAGGGAAGGAGAAAAGAAATTGATGCGAAAATCTTTCAATGCCGGGTATATAGAGGCTATGGGGGACTTAAGAATAATAATCGAAGTGGCATCCAAGCTATGAAATGAGGGAAAAGATCGAATTTGGAACGAATGACATTGGGAGCTACTAGTAAACCCTCTAAGGTTATATTCCAGAGTCACACTTTTCTAGGAACCAGAATAGGCATCAAGTAACAGGCATGTTCAAAAAGTAACAGGAATGTTGTAAATAATGGAGTTTATTTGTCTGATTCTTGTGATTTTTTTTTCGTTGCTGTGTTGATCAAGATATGTGAACAAAATATATGCATAGTTAGTCAAACCGTTACTTTAGCCCGCTCTCAGCTGTCAACGAGCTTACTAGTGTGTTGCAACGTTTGGCCATTATTTATGTAATTTTGTTAAAAACAATTTCAAATATTGGCCTTGAACGGTATGTTTAAGTGAATCTTTCCAAAAAAGCTGTTAAAACTTCAAAAGTTCTGTACGCTCCATCATATCAATAAGCATTCAAAAAGTGTAAAAAGAAAATGAAATGATCACGAAGGATCACCGAATCACAATCACAGTTGCGAGACGATAACTAGGTACGCTGGCATATCATATGTCTTATGTCATGAAATGTCTCAGGTCTTTTGGGTATAAAATGAAGGTCCAAGAAAAACAGGCACGAAAGAAAGTGCTCAGGCAGATTCAGAACCACTGAAATGTTTCAGTTCAGAAGATGAAATATGTGCTTATCGACATGACGTTAAGACTAAATTTTACCCGCCTGAGGGGCCGCATTTGAGATTACCAAGTCCGAAAAACTTGAGAAATTATCAAAACGGCCTAGTGCACGATAAGTTCTTACTAGAAAGTCTCCTGCTCATATATCATTACTTGTTGGTAAATACTTGGCCAAAGTATCACTGTTACTATGGTCCATTCTTATGACTTTTTTTGTTCCTAAAAATAAAAAGAGGCCTAAAGGCCCCACGATTTGCAGTAGAGAGATTAGAGTCCGATTGAGAGAGAGACCGAGTTTAAGAAATATATATGTATATGGATTCAGACGAGTAAAAAGAAAATTCCTTTTAATTTTTGAATACACCTTTACGTATTCGAGTCTGGAAGAGTTGAATTCTAAAGTTCTTAAAAAAAATTATATGAATTAACTTTTGTGACATGAAATCAATTTTTAGAAATGGAGTCGGGTCTGGAATGCTGTTTCTCACAGTCCTTAAGGCGGGATTGTTAGAGCTCAGGCTATTACAGATGGAGTTGGGCAGTGAACTTGATCCAAGTTTTCTAATTCGTTATGCCTTGAGAGCAATGCAAGGTCTGAGTACTCAAAGCACTTCCTAGTTAAAGGCTTTATGTACCTTATCTGCCAAGTATTAAAATTCCTTGACATTTTTATAACACTCTCCTAAGTGACACTTTTATAAATTCATAACTTTTGTTCTGCCTAAATACAATAGAAACTAATTCGACTTTCCGAAAACGACCTTCATCCAAAGCAAACGTTAACAAAACGATCAACGATAATTCACACAATTCACACTTACAACTTTTTTGGGCGCCAACTCCACACGTCAGGGTTACCGTAAATAAACAAACAAACAAACGGATCCCCATCGTCAAAACAAAAGTCTAACGCAACCAAATATGTTACAAAAACAGATAAATCCGAAGCACCTTCTCAACCCAGTCACAGCAGTTCGGAACTGTTTGCCAATACCTGTCATGCAAATTATTTATACGCTCAAGCCTCAAAGTCAAGAATTCGCACTATATTCGTAAACATAGCCAAAAGCTTTAACACCCACGCAAATTGATAAGAAGAGCTTGTCAGCAACAACTCCACCGCATTCTCGTGACTCGCACAACAATTCACGGGCATTGGGTCAAATGAAGCTCACATGCACGTGTAGCACTAAAAGTTTCCTGTTCCTCGAGTTAAATCAATATCTAGCGATTTGAAAGCTCACACTGATTGACGATCAACGGACTGGGGCTTGGCTTCGGAACGCGATACTGCACAAAAGCCAGCGTGAACAACAGCACCTGACATTGGCAAGAGTCGCTGACACTTCAGAGACAATCAAATCGATCGATAAGCCAAACCAAAAACGTCGACGCTATGACGACCTTCGCATTGAAGCGACACCGTTGTGTGCTATACTGGGCTTTGATGTGGTGTGCTTTGTCGATCGGCAGCACGAGGTGGTGTTTACGTATGGTGATTGGTAGAGTCAATGCCCTGGTGTGGTTTGAAATTTATGATTTTGGCAAAGCGTGTAAAGCTTAGGCGTTGAATCACCGCACAGGCCCGGATCGACTTGGAATAATGTGAATTGCCAAGGTCAAGTCGTAAGTTATCGTTGTAGTATATGTTGGTTAATTGGTAGGATTTGTCTGTACCACGCATCACGAGCATTGGTGGTAAATGTTTGAGCTTTGGAATGTCGGCCTCACATTGAGTTCCTGTCGACTTTTCTACGATTGATAATACTGATAGTCAGTTCTTACTCTTTTAGCCTATTCCTGCTTTTAGCCTTTGTTCCTGTGCTATTCGAACAAACAAAAAATCAAGCGAAGGGGCAGTAGGACCATGAATTTAAAGGGACGCGAAGCTTTGCGGACTCGACATACATAGCTTCCACGTATAATGAAGACAAATGATAAGTTCCATGAGACATGCCAGCGAAGTTATCATAACGAGTACACCTCGTGCACAACAAAAAATGTTCCAGAAACATACCAAACCAAGAGGTCTGAATAAGAAGGAGCTATTCTTCGTTAAAGACAAGTCCAAAAAACCATCAAGTTAGTAAGGGACGATTTTTCAAAGAATAACGCAGGCTTTAGTTACGTAGGTGAGAAACAGACTTTTAGAAATGCTTAGCTGTCTGGAGTGTAGTGATCTTAACAAGACCTTTGAAGAAGTTAAAAGATGCACCTATCAAGCACTCGGATCTGTCGGCATCCTAAATATGGCAGCTGAAGTGGAAGTTCAAATGTTTTTGCTGCACCGATGCATATTTGTTTGATCTTGGTAGCAATTTGAAAATGATGGCAGACGAAAACAGAATGTTGTTGCAGGGCCAGCATGGCTTCTAAAGCAGCGGCCTCAAGGACCAAGGTGATACACGTAGTTGCTGACATATATGTATATACATTTGCCAAAGTCAAGGTTTGGGCGGAATATTTCAGTCCAGAACTGACCGGTAAGCAACAGTCAGAGGAAGTAAACCGACTATGGCTCAATACCTACATTGAGAATTCTATCAAATTGTGTCTCCTGCATCCAGACCCGCTAATTCTATTTTTCTTTACCTCGCGTTAGACTACAGCCTTAGAATCAAGTAATCAGTGGCTAGCTGAGAGGTACATGCACACAATAGGATCATCCAACAAGAGGTGTCGTTTTACATTTTTAAATCAGCAGTAATGTGCAACGTTTACATAAAAAGTCAAACCAAGTCAATTTAGTACAACACCCGTAAAATGCCTACCTCTACTCTGCCCATCATCATAATCCATTCTTCAATAGATGGGGCTAGTGGTGCAGGCTGCCCAAAAATGTCAGATCATAGGGCAAGCCTGTGCATCTGTCAATAATTCCCTAAATTTTGAACTCAAAAACGTCGATTTTTGGGCCGAATCAACGTTATTCACCGGAAGTTTTGTTTTTCGCCTTTAACTCCAACAAAAATTTGCGGCTGAGACGCATCAAATTATTGGAATTTGCGGCAAGACTTCTATTAATAAAAAAACTAATAGAGAAGGGGCGTCTCGAAATTTTAAACCTTCGGGATGGTTTAAGTTGATAGTCGTCACTTGGATTTTCCTCATCGTGCTGTGACAGGCGATGAAAATTAGATTCATAACGATAATTTAATGCGAAAGAAATCGTGGGGGAGCCAACGGCAGGCATATATGTACGTCCATGTATCGAAGTCCATAGTGTGTATTTACTGGGACCAGCTCAGCATGATATATGTACTTGTTACCGGATGTAACCATCGCAAAAGCCGGCTATCGAATATAATTAATGCGTTTGAACCAATTGTTGAAGGGAAAACGATCGCAATGTAAACAACGACAAGATAAAGTGAATTTGTAGCACGGCTATATGTTGCTCAGTTTGTTCAAGCCAACATGGACATATTAAAATGTGTCGTTAGTTCATATGTCGACTCGATCTTGTAAGCACCTACGAGTAGGCCAATATTTTTATACGAAGTTCGGGGCAAAGTGGTTCTGTACGTCCGATTCCTGTGATAGTCTCGAAATAAACTTAGCTGTTTCGATGAATACGAGCTGAAGTTTTCATATCACTAGCCTGTCCGAGACTTTAAAATTTACCGATTAAACTCAATATAACTGAGAAGGTGTCCGATGATGACTAAAAGCAGTACGAATTTAACGGTATTTATTTATCAAAAGTTATTGCAGTATGGCTCCATGTTGATAGCTTGGTAGCAATAATTGCGCGAAATTAAAGCGACACCTCTCGTTCGATGACCCTTTATAAAAATGTAGAATCACGTATGCAGCATGGTCATGAAAAGAGCCTTCTTTTAAAAAAAGTTGATGAACATTTCTCGGCAACTATGTAGGTTAAATCGACTTTGAATGCTTTTCGAATTAGCGCCCTTTCGTCATAAAGTCCGCTCCAGTGTGGCCGTCAACCATAGTAATAACCCACTCAGAGCTGATGCTGTTTCCACCGCCAAATGATCTTGCCGCTAGATATAGTAAGCGTAATCCAAAAAAATGTTATTCGACTTCCGTCGCCTTATCTGCCGTAAATCAAATAAATCAATGGCGCAGCAAACAATCGTACCGGTAATGAACTATTCAAATTTCACGGCCGTTCGCATGGGCGTATCTCCATACATCCGAATTCCTCTCGGGTTAATTGTAAACCACAAACTGCAGCTGTTGTTAGAACCATCATCAATTCCATTATCGCTTCCGGAAGAATGAACGAACCACCCCGAAAGTATTCTGACTCGTTACAATGGGCTGGATGGAAACGGGCGGTTTCTTTCCATCGGAGATGACTATTTGCATATGCGGGTTGATCAACCAAAGCACGTGCTGGATTTGCATAATAGTAGTGTCACTGTCGCGATTTGACGATTCGCGTCGCTATGCACGCTCGAAGCAGTCCAAGTTTAGCGTTCATTGTCAGTGTCGATCGGTGATCGTGTGTGATTGGAAAAGAGCTTTTTTGTTCCCTATTAAAATTCGGCCAGGATGGAAGGCACGATTGCAATTCGGACAGCAAATAGCGGTAAGTGGAGGACGATGCAAATGAGGATTATATGTGTGCGCGATTTCTGTCAGTCGATTGAGTGACATTGTGCATTGGATTGTTAAACTGTTGAATTGCACAAATGAGTGGCAATTAAGTGAGTCGGAGCTTAAAGGTTGCGTGAAGTCAGGTATGCATGTAAAGCTGTTCGGCTGTCTGATGTATTCAAGGGACCCTCACGTAAATATGTAAATTAAATTCCCGGGTGTATCACTGGCTTCACTTGTTTTTATTTTTTCCGGATAGTTAACTGGAAATGACCTGCTCTCAAGGGAAGAGTCAAGGTAAAGTGTAATGTTTTTAAGGGCGTGCGACGTTAATAGGTATTTCGTCTTCGAAATTACTTAGATATTAGAGCTTGAATCGGGGTTTGGTAGCAGAAACTATTTCTGTATTAGTGAGGTCTATTAATCCATTTTACACCAAATTCGGTTTGACAAGGTTCTATCCGTTATTTATGATGAAAAAGATGGAAAGACCTTCAACTTATTATCAGCGTTGAGTTTGAACGTCATGAACGAGAGTAGAGTGTAGGACGTATAGGTACATCCAAAATATATGTTTGTTACCTATGCATCTAATATTTAGAATGGATTTATGTTGTAACAACTCGTGCTGAGAATTGAAATCATCAATAGGATAATTTCACATACAGTGTTGGCTGAAACTAAAGCACGGGATGATATCCCTTTGTATAAAACTAAAGAAAATTAAAAAAACGTTTCGAGTTTTTATTTTTTTCTAACCAAAATATATTTAAACTTCAATTTACAACTAACATTTCTATTAATACTCTTAACCTATTTAAATAAAAACCAATCAAACAAAAATTCATCAAAAAGTAGCTGGACAAAACTAAAGCACGGGCATCCTTTAATGGAAACAGCTTACCCGTGTTTATTTAATCTTAGCATTTGTATCGAATTTACTGTTTTTTTTTTCTAAAGCATGATCCGAACAATAGAAAGAGTCAGTATTTGCGTGTCTTCGGCGGTGTGATTCAGTTGTGTAGTGCAATTAAGAAATGAAATAAAAAAAATAAGAAAGTGGCGCGAAATAACTATTCTCAGCAATTAAAAAAAAAAATAGTGTCCGATTTTAATAATGGTGAATCAGTGGTGCACATCGGAAATAAACTTGGTATAAGCCACACCATGATTTCTCAGATAATTAGTCGGTTTCGTACTCGGGGAACTGTCAAAACGGTTCATAGTAGCGGTAGACCCCGAAAAACGACTAGTTATGACGATAGAATGATTATTAGGATGATCAAAAAGGACCCCTTCAAATCATCTACATAGATGCATAAGGGTCGAAAGTCTAGAGGTCTCAAGCAGGATGATGCGGCGAAGAGCGGTTGATGGCGGCTTGAAATCATATCGGCCCATAAAAAAAACATTTATTTTTAAAAAAAATCGACGAGCAGGACTTCAATTTGCGACGGTATATTTAAACAGGACGGTGGCTAAATGGAAAACTTTCCGTGCTGGGACGGGTTAAGAATATCCCTGCAACGATACCTCTCGCTTGTCGTAAAAGGCCACTAAAACAAAGGTAAACAAAAATCACATCTAGGCAATTTAGAAAACACCAAGGTGAGCCTAGGGACACATATACCACCATTAAACTGCCCCACAAGTGTACATGCATGCAAATCAGTGAATCAGTGGGTTGACACGACTGGAGATCACCGGTGTTGTAAGAGTAAGATCAAACAAAAAAATCTGGAGCATGCCCGTGTCACAAAGAAAAAAAAAAAAAAAGGCAGGCCGAAAAACAATTGGTGCAAACAAATGCAAAAACACCAGCATTTGATTGGCCTCAGCGATGAAGTAATCCCAAACCAATTTAATTTAAAAAGCTCTGACGGATTTCGGACAGTACGGAGACCAAAGGGAAAACGCTTAAATCCTCGCTTTATAAAAAGCAAAATAAAGCACGGTGGAGGCAATATTATTGTCTAGGGATGTTTTTCCAGCTAATGATACTGGCAAATTCACAGGGTAAATGGTAAAATGGATCGTTTCATGTACCGAGAGATTCTTCAAAACGTCATGCTTCCTCATGCAGAGAAGGATATGCCGTTGCGATGGATCTTTCAACATGATAACGATCCTAAGCATACAGCTAACTATGTTAAGAATTGGCTTTCTGAAAGCCATATTAACGTTATGAAATGGCCAGCACAATCGCCTGATCTCAACCCCATAGAGAATCTATGGGAGTTTTAGATCGTCGAATCGAATCGATCGCACTGATTGCCCAAATTTAGACTACTTGTTTCACCAAACACAAATTGGCTGGAATAGCATATTCCAGACAATAATTGATAACCTTATTGACTCTATGCCTAGACGCTGTGCTTCAGTTATCCAAAAAAAATGGTCAAGGTGTGAACCGGAAGTCCACACGACTAACTTCCCAGTGAGAAGAATGAAAGAACAATTTTTTTTTTATTATTATTTATTATTATTATAATTTAAAATTTATTTAATTTTTTTTTTTTTATAATTTTAATCGTGGAAGCTTTGGTAAAGGTATACACCTCTGCCACCTGGTCGTCCCTTACCAAATACCCGACCACCTTGCCATACTGTTCCGTGATTGCCTCCACCTCTGCCCCGAAATCCACTACGGTCGCCACCTCGTCCCTGTTTTCGGACGTGGCCACCGTGTCCTTTATTTGGTAACCTTTGTTTTGACCGCTTCCTTTTCTGTCCTCATCTTTTTCCTTTTTTTCTTTCTTTTCTTCATCTTCTTTTTTTTCGTTTTTTTCCCTTGGTAGTGGTGGGAGTCACCATTTCTACCCCGTTCTGAAACAATAATAATAATAAGACATGTTTGATGATTGTTAATTGTAAACATTGTTAATAGCAATATTCAATTGTTACTAACAATATTCAATTGTTATTAGCAATATTCAATTGTTATTAATAATATTTAATTATTAATAGCAATACTACATTATTAATTGCTATAACCTTACCGATGCTATACTTTCAAACCTGTTATAAGTTTAGAGTTGTTGTAGAAAAAAAGAAAAGAAAAAACTCCGATTGCATTTTTGCTAAAATACTCAATCATAACAGTGTCAATATGAAGGTATCTAAAATCAGCATGAATAAATTGTGCACTTCATTCATTTTAAAATTCAGCTTGTTTGCCTTTTTTCTTGGTTTTCTCGTTAAAAAAAAGAACGGCTCGACCGATTTCGCTGAAAATTCTTTCAGTTCTATGTTATGTAATTACGCGTCTAATGTATCTAGTCCCATGTTAATATCATCTTTGATTCTCAAGATAATCGAGACGAAAAATTATTACGAACACACATACACACATATGCACATATGTATATACACACACCCATACATCTTTATAAAAACGTTGGATTTGGATTTTGGGGACCTTGAAACGTGGAGTTATGTCAAAATTTGGGATTCAGAAAATCGGCCCCATTACAAAAACTTCCCACTGGGAAGTTAAAAATAAATTGAAAAAGGTGTAAAAGTTTACGAAAAGATAATTACTTTTCTGCATTGACAAAAAGCCACTCTTTTGGAAATGCCATTGAATTTAAAACATTGACGTCTGCGATTTTACGGAAACCTGGAAATAATTTCCATGCCACTGGATGGTCAGGATTGCTAGTAGAGCCGTGAATACTTCTACCATAACGAGCGGTCTTCAACCATTGAATCCATTGCTCCATTACGATATTAAGACTACAGCGCAACCCAATTGCGGAGGCTGGTGGATGGCTATGTGTTTTCACAATTCTGGGAATCCTTTCATCGTTTTTGGTTGGACTTCATTCATGGAAACTATGCATATTACCTTCTAATCGGGGGAAATTTGCATTGGTCAGGATCACTGTGCCGATTTCATTACCGGGATATTTTTCCTCAAGAAGCGGCATTCTGGTGCGATAATCGTACGAATCCAGTTGACTGACAATATCACCCCGAGAAATGTCATTACCGCTATTTAGTAGGAGAACTCTTTTATCAACGCCGAGGAGGCCAACGAATGAGTCGGGATCAGTGACGACCTTTATTTTGATATCTTCGCCAGGTTCGGCTTGAACAGAAGCGTCGATGGAGATGGAGTTTTCGAATTCATGTTCGAATTGGATTGATGTATCGACGTATTTGAGATCGGTACCTACGATGTAGTAAATAAAGATTTTGGCAAGTGGGACCATCTGAAATGTCGGGGTGAATTTGAATACGTGGTAGTTGCACTTGTGGGGGACCTGGAAAATAGAGAGGTAAGTAGACAAGTAAGTAAGGGATGCATTATTTATACTTCGATAATATCACTTTGGACGATAGCATTACGTCCGATAATGGAATATACAAAATATGGGATCGGCTTCGCACTTGTCAGGATGTCAGGTAGACATCCTCTCCGAGTTTGGGGGTGAAAGCAAATGTTTAAAAGTCAGTTCGAAAGTCGATCGAAACCAGCTATAACTACCAGCTAGACTACAAACTTCTTTGTTTGGATGGTGATTTCCAATTTCAAAACGTGATTTGATATTATGCAATGACGAGACTTGCCCTATGGAATCCAAATAGTTGACATTGACGGGATAGTAAGGGATGTCGTCATTGGGTATCGTTATCTCGAATTTGGACATTCCATCCTCGTTCAGAAAAGAAGTCAATGTGAAGTGTCAGGTTTTGGCGGTAGTTTAGTTACAGTCGGCTGTTTATGTGTATCCCAGAAGAGTCGTTCCCAATTTTTCGGTTGACTGACTGGGTTTTTCGTATCGGCGAACCGTCCATATTCTTTACAACAATCTGCAAATAATACGCTAAATGCCATCGACCCCTTGTCGGAAGACTCGGAATTAAATTTTATCTCCTGGTTTGTAGATGGTTTTATCGGTCTGGATATACATATACACTCTATCTCTGGCATAATATAAATGCGTCGTATTTTTAAATTCCAGGCCTGAAATTCCTTCGGCTGTCAGGTTATATTCTCCGTCCTTGAGTTTGGGCATCTAAAGAATAATGGAAGATCATTAAAAACGTTTTGAAACGGCAAGCGAAGTATTGTGGGACTTACAGAGAACTGGACCAGCTTGCTTGAATGTGGGACGATTTCGATAGTTTGCGAATCAGAGAATTCTGGTCCGCTGAGGCTGATCTTAATCTTTAAAGGCGTTGGTGCGTCATGAACTGTTACAGTGACATGGTACTCAGCTTTGGATTTGAGTGTACCTGACCCGACAATGATGTAGAGGCTGAAATAAAGAAAGAAACGTGTAAAAATAGAGATAGCTTAAATCAATGGTATTGGACTTATGTACGTCCAGTCGTAGGTCTGAAGATAAATATATGGAGCAACGAAAATACCACTTTAAGACAATATTTGCTTTGACCACTGCATCAATTGCTTGCAAATCTTCATATCCGATCTGCACAGGCTCACTCCTTACCTAACAAGCCCTAGTGATAACAGGGCCAGTGACGACAGTGCCAGCTGTTGGGAAGAGATGGTTTATCACTGATGATGATGATGATATATGGCAGATATGGCGAACCAATGGCACGCGACGAAATATTATCGGCACGTCATCAACTGAGAAACCCGTTGATGATTAAAGATAAAAGAGAAATTCAAAACTGGGGGACTGAGAAGTATGGAATGATTAACAAAGGTGATAAGGCTTCTTCTTCTTCTTCTTCTTCTTTTCCTTTTTCCGGTGTTGTTATGGTCAGAAGTGTAGGACCATAACCTTCCCACTTAACTGCATTCCTACTGGTCCGCTTGTGGGGTCCGCCGGTTTGACCTCAGAAAGTAGCGATAGGCTTCCCGGTTTGGGATTACTTCATCGCTGAGGTTTTTGCAAGGTAAAATGCATTTTTTTTGCACTAATTGTTTTTCGGCCTGCCTTTTTTTTTTTTTTTTTGTGTCACGGGCATGCTCCAGATTGTTTTTGTTTGATCTTACTCTTACAACACCGGTGATCTCCAGTCGTGTCAACCCACTGATTTGCATGTACACTTGTGGGGCAGTTTAATGGTGGTATATGTGTCCAGCGTTTCTCTGTTAATTTTTTATTTCTTAAGGGCTAACCATAATAGGCAGGAGCAAGCAGAAGCTTATGTCAGAACCGAACGAAATTCTCCCCTCTGTTTCAACGAGTAGTCAAGATACCCACAATGAACAGATGCAAGCAGAAGGAAAGGAACTGTCAAATTGTTTTCATTCGATTTGTTTATTTTAGTTGTGGCTTTGGCTTTTTCCTTTTTGTTGAAATAAAAGCCATCTGCTTTATCATAGAGACACTTATTATCCTGCACAAGTGAAATCAACTTGTTAACAAACTCGTATTCCATATTTATTTTTATCTTTTAACTCTTTCCTAACCTCAAATGTCACTTGTCAAAAATTCCGTCCGGAATGTCTTCTTTCAGACCTTCCGTCTGCTCGCATCAGTTAACGAACATTTAACGAAACGTCGTATCTTCCCATTCTGGGCATATCATATGCTTTGTATGTAAGAAGACATTGCCCCCTGCTTGCATATGCTTGCTGCCTATTATGGTTAGGTCTTTAGAAAATAGAATTTAAATTAACGAAGGAGAGAAAGAGAATTTCAAATGAGTAGCGAAGAAATTTGCCAGCGACTCACCGGGTATTTCATCACATTTATTACACACCTCTGTTTATTCGTAGGTCAGTTATGAGTCATGAGGCTGTATGGAAGGCTGACAAATGAGTTTCGCGTGGAATGACGTACGAGTATGAAAGTCGGAGGTTTCATTATGGTTTTGGCTTATACTATCATACCTGCCGCCGCAGATATTTGAATATTTGTACTGACCTGTCATGACTCTGAACTAGAACATCTTTAAGTAAAATGCAATCACTGGACGACATAATTGACACGATCAGTTGCTAAAGGTTCTTCAGGAAGAAAAAGATATTTTTATTATCAACAAGCGAACTTGACAAACTTGACAGACTTTGTCTTAGCGCCATAGTTGGGCCGGGCTACGGGCGCGGGGTTGAAGTGTTAGCGACTGCGCTAACGAATTTATATAAGGGAGAGCGTTTGGGGTAAAATATTAGGTGTTCTCGCTGTTTATCAAGAGATGGCTCCAGTAGTAAGGGCTAGCCGATTGTGACGTATCAAAAACGTCATGAACCAAGCTTAGACATATGGTAAACAAACCGCTCTGACACATTAGTGATTTTGTTTTTGCGTCATATTAGTTGTGTGAAAATGTCTGATTTTGTGCCTAATAATCGTTGCTTTTCTTTCATCGAGAACTCCAAAAAGTTTACGGAAATGCTGCTCTAAGTGAAACAACGTGCCATGATTGGTTCCGTCGCTTCAAACACGGTGATTTCGAGGTTGACGACCGTTCGCGTGAAGGAAGGCCAAAAACCTTCGAAGACGCAGAATTGGAGGCATTGCTCGATGAGGATCCATCCCATGCAAAAAGAGCTTGCATCAGTATTAGGAGTTATCCGCCAAGCTATTACCAAGCGATTGTATGCATTGGGAATGATTCAAAAGCAAGGAACTTGCGTTCCTTATGATTTGAAGCCAAGAGACGTTGAGCGTCGTTTTTCGCCTGTGAACAACTGCTCCAGCGGCAAAAAAGTGGTGATGAAAAATGCATTCATTACAGCAACCCAAAGTCGTCGGCTCGGCCGAATATTCACGCTGCGAAGATTATGCTGTGTATTTGGTGGGATCAGGGCCGTGTAATTTATTATGAGCTGTTGAAACCAAGCGAAACCATTACTGGGGAGCGGTAACGAACTCAATTGATGCGATTGAGCCGAGTACTGCGCGAAAAGCGGGGACAATACGAGCAGAGTCACAAAAAAGTGATCCTACAGCATGACAACACTCGGCCTCACGTTGCCAAACCCGTTAAAACCTACTTAGTAATACTCAAATGGGAAATCCTACCCCACCCGCCATATTCCTCAGGTATTGCGCCGTGCGATAATCACTTGTTCCGTTCGATGACATATGAAGACATCTCAAAATGGCATGATTCGTGGATAGCCTCAAAAGACGAACACTTCTACCGTGACGGTATGCGAGCCCTGCCAGAAAGATGGGAAATCGATAGCAATGGGCAATTCTATGAATGATTCATTTGTATCCGTTTTTACAATAAAGTTGCATTTTCATAAAAAAAACAGTGAAAACTTAGTTGCGCTTATAATACTTTAGCGAGTTTGGAAAGTTTTCCTACTTTTAACTCCCTAGACTAAGGGTTGGGTTGGACTGAAGGGATGGGTCCGGTTGTGAGTGGTTTAGTACGCTTGGTGATAAAGGATTAAGAGCTACTACCATTAAAAGTGGACTTATTGACCTAATGTTTGTATTCCAAACCAGTAAGAGGCATTTTGTACAGGTTAATCTTCTTTTAGGAGGGTATGTGATGTAAACTTTCTAGCAGTTTCTTCTGTATATGTATATATAAATTGTGTGTACTTTTCGAGGGAGATGAAGAAACATCTAATCAACTAGAGTCCGTGTAATTCCGAAGCATTCAAAGTTTTCGGCGGTGTAGGAGGGGTTGCGGCCGACGGCGAAAGGACTCATACCGTCTGTGTTTGTAGAAGGAAGTATCGTGGCAGCCACGTTCTTTACTAGTTGACCCATAAGCGAAAAGTTTGCAGTTGACTTCGCGTTCACAGGCGGTTTCCAAAGATTTGGACTATAAAAGTTTTAATTCTCCAATGATAATGTTGATCTTGGACGTTGTAGAGGTGGAGTCAGCATTGAGCGTGTGCAAAGCGCATTCGAGCAATTCGGGTTGAAGTTTTGGTCAGAGTATTCCCAATATTTACAAGGTTGTCGTCAATTTCGGATAAAAGTGAAACCAAGTTATCTTAGCTTTTCTCATTTTTGCAAATCAATTTGCTAGGCCTTAAGAAAGCGGATTGTGATTTCGCAACGGAATTCTCCATGGAGTCCAAGTTGTCGGTCAGTTTCTGTAACATTGTGAAGATATGTAGATCCACGTAATCCTGGTTACACTTATGCACTCTGCTCAAATTAATTAGCAAATCAACAGACAAGCATTATTGCAATGGTCAGCGAGCTATTGGCTAAGCGTGCAAAATTTATTAGCGGCAGTTTAGTTTGTTTTTGTTTAGCTATTAATCCTTGATGATTAAAATGCGAATTTCGCGGCGATTGAGGGATCAATGAATTAAACAAAATGCAAAGACAGCAGCATTAGAAAGCCCAAGCCCAATAAAGCTACGTAGAGATATTCTGGATCTGGAAGTTATCCGAAATGTGAGGTTTCAAGAATTGATTTAATGATGCAATTCTCAAAAGGGCAAAGCGATATCGTATTTTAATACAAACGCACTCATAATCTCCTTTTATAATCTATTGTTGAAAGCATCAGCCAGGGTTTGAGTTTTTATAGTGGTTAAGGCCAAAATTCTACACTGGTGATGGCGACTATAAGAGCTTATTCTAAATTTCGTCGAAAAAGACAGGTTGTTGGTGCTATAGCTGATAAATTCGAAGCAACATATTTAAAATTAAACTATCGCAGCCGGAGGTGTGATTGGACCATATTTTGTCCTCGATGAAAATGATCGCCATGTTACCGTCATTGGAGTTTGCTTTGATATCATATTGAGTGACTATTTGTGGCCAGATTTGAAGGGCCTTGACATCAGTGATATGTGATCCCAAGAAGTTGGTGACAAATGCCACACAGCTTATCAGCGATCGTGTAATTTTGAAAAATGATTCGGTCGAATGTCCAGCTCGACCCAATAAGTCCTTACTTTATGCCAACAAACCAAAATCTTGGAGCGGTGATTCTCAACCTTTTTTTTCGTTGCCGCACACTTTTAACGATTTCAAAATTTGGCGGCAGACAAAGAAAAAGATAAGTTTAACAATTATTTACTTACCTATGTGTATAACACAGTTTATAAACATTTTAAGCGGACACTCCCTTAAGCGGATGAAAAATGTCGGTCCCGCAGGTGTCCGCTTATGAGAGATTTCACTGTAATTATACGAGTATATCTAAAATTTGGCGGCACACTTTTAGAATTTCGCGGCACACAAGAGTGTCGCGGCACAGAGTTTGAGAATCACTGAACTAGAGGCATCAATAAATGCAACTAAGGAACTCACTCAATTCCTTACTTTTATCGCTAATATGCCATGTGTTTACATTTTAAATACCAGGAGATCATAAAACGTAGTCGGTGAATGCCCAACATTGTCGGCGCAATATTATCGTCGCAACATTGAGGGCAGTATTGTGGAGGCAATTCTGTGGACGCAACAATGCACTGAGAATATGTATCGATTAAATAAATAAAGAATGAAATCGATTAAATCACTCAATAAATCTAAGTCCGTGCCAAAAAAGAAACTCACGCTATGAACACTGTGGGTGGGTTTCTCCTATATTTTGAGGATTGCGGTTTAAGTCTTCCAACTTGCAAAGCTGGGGTAGGGAAGACTTATGTAAAGGCTTTCCTCTATCCGTCTGCACAGATCCAGGGAAAAGTGTGCAAAATTCAAGGTAGAAGACCTGGAATTGTAGTTTGGCTCCCGGCGAGATGAGCCCAACACGTTTCTATGGTATGTTAATTGTTTTTGATGTTTCGCATTGGTGCCCCAGACCGCGACAATGTGTTTTTAAGAGTCAAACAATTTTACAACGGTTTGGTAAACATAAGACAAAGAACCTATTTTTACCCTGCATTGTCAACATTTTCAAAATAAACGAATAGCTGATGTAATGGGATGTCAAAAAAACACTATGAGATAGCTTTTGAACAAATTAAGCTAAACGGATAGTCAAAGCGGAAGACCAAAAAAAAAAACGTCAATATTGCCGTATTGATTGATCGGTTTTTGGAACGCATGTGTCCGAAAAACAAGATCATAACTGCTAAGGATCGATAATAGAATTGACCGAGAGATGTTCATTAATATTGGTACGCGAATTGTTCAGTGCCGGCTAAATAAAATGGATCTGCAAAAAAGCCGCTTCGATTTTCGGTAATGAAGAAAGAAAATTGATGTGGGCCAAGTAGCACAAGGAATAGACCACCGACGATTGAAAAAGGGTCATATTGCCCTCTTACGTTTTTTGCAGAAAATTTGGTGAAAAAGGAGAGACAAATTATGGAATATTTAAATTTTGGTTATATTTATATATATGAAAGGTGATCCAAAAGTAATTAAAATTTGTTATTTCCAGTCCGCATAAAAATCAAAAAAAAAAGAAAAAAACAGTTTTACTTGTTTATATAGGTACTCGTACACAATAGGTTTGCGTACAAAAATCAGGCGGTACATTCACTCGAACACGAACCGGCGAAGGGTTTGAAAAACGAAATTGAAACAGTCGTCAAGTACCTCTGCTTGAAAAACTGATCTGCCAAAAAAATACACAGCGCCTTCGTGAAAACATTGGGGGACTCAGAACATCCACTGAAGATGAACGTCGCGAAGGATGTTCTGAAGAAAATGTTTTGGAATGACTATTAGGCATATACATACATATGTAGATGTAATCTCATATCGCAGCGTTCAAAGAATCCTTACGAACGAATTGCAAATAAAAATTTGTGAGTACCGACAATGTCAGCCGACGAGCAAGAGAAAAAACCCAGTCGACCATAGATCAAATAAGAAATTTGCTTGTATTTTTGAGCAAGACGGTTATAGCATTTTACTAATGAGTTTTAACAATGAAATTACAGAACCACGTATGGCTTTTAAAAAACAGTATCCAAGTATAGCAAAAAATAGACAAGACTAATTTGACCACTTCACGCTCAATATAACTTTGAGGTTCGGCAAAAATCAATTAACTTCCACATAATTGTGTAGGTCTAAGTCTCTAAGTCATCGTCATAGGATACTACATTTTTTCGATTTCAAAGACCTAGTACACCATGAGTTCCTGAAATTTTTAGGGATTTTGATCTTTCGAGAAATAATAGAAATTTTCCAATGTTCAATTTGTCCAATTTTTTTTTATTTATATATATGTATTTAGCTGTTTATTTCATCCCAATCGCTTGAAAGAAAGTTTTTAAGTAAGATTCAATGAAAATCTCCTCTAGTGCATAGTGGTTGAAAGGTCTCGTTACACTTAAAGTCCTTGATTTGATGGAATTGCTTTTGTGGGTTCAGACAATTGTAGATCTGTAGTTCACAGAGACTTGAAAAGCGATCGAAACAAACTCCATTACTCGCACATACTGGAACGTCAGTCTTCTGGCAAATGTAGTTGCATCGCCCATGGTCGTTTGGGATTGGAGCAACACCACCCAAAGCTACTACGATGAGAGCTAAACGAGAACAAATTTAAGCTTTAGCTTCTAAGTCCTTAAAATAATTCTTACCGGTGAAGAGGAGGGCTACAGTGATGAGCTTCATGTTAAGTAGAATATTCAAATGGCGACTTGTGTGAACGGAAAGAACTCTTTAAGACTTGTGAAGAAAATAACAAATGCGCTCTTTTTATATTAACCAGATTCAGAAATATTATCGCCTGTGAAAACGGAAAGGGAACTTGTGGAGCAGCATACAAGGTTATTTTTGAAGGCCATGCTGAAAGTTATTTTGGATAAGGAGGCACGGCTGAAAGGGCTGCTGCTTTAACGTCACGTTATTTTTCCATTCAAAAAGACATATTTTACGTTTACTTAATGACTTCCTTTAAATTATCATAAGATCTAAGTCCTTGGCCTTCAAAGGCGGCTAATTTTAAATTCCAACAAATCTTCCTTGTAAATGCAAAATAATTTGGAGAAAACAATTTATTTTTAGAATTTCACAATCCAGTTAAGAACAAACGTAAACAAATGTGAAATCCTTTTCGCATCTCCTTCGCATGCGCAGTTTATGAATTTCATATAAAAGCTCTGCCAAAGGGTTATGATCGCCACTCGTCATACACAGTTCCAACTCGTTATATCGCAGACAGAAGTCATAGCCATTAAGTATGAAATCCGCCGTTGTTTTCTTCATTCTTGCAGGTAAGTTTGAATTTAAATTTGAAATGAAAACCGTTTTTAGCACATCTTATACTTTGCCAGTTTTCTATGGTGTTGCTCTGGGAGTAAAACCAACTCCACCAAGCAAGTGTGACTTCAAGTGCACCAAGCTGGACGGAACTGTTTGTGGCAGCAACGGAATCTGTTTGAACCTCTTCCCAAGCAGATGCCAAATGGAGAAGTACAATTGCTTGTTCCCACAGAAGGCTTTCGCTGCAGTTGCGGATTGGGAATGTAACGAGAAATCGATGCCATTGTGTACTCTGGGAGATTTGTAAACCAAAAAAGTATTAAAATAAAAGGAAGAAAAAGAAGAGCTACCGAGTTGAATTTGACATTATTGAGTAGAATTGATCTTTTCAATTCAATTGAATCAATTGAATCTTTTTCAGCAATTCATGCGTCTATTTTGTAACTTTTTATCCAACTCCTACCAGGCGATCATAAAATGTAGTTGGTACATGCCCATTAAACAAGAAGAATCCATCGCAACATTAAGGACGCAAGAGTGTATCATCATGGGAATAGAATGAGTCTGAGAGAGAATTGAATCACTCAGAGAATGACATCTGTTAGTAGCTGTGTAAACATTGATTCAATAGAATATGAAACTATAAAAAAATATTTTCGAAAGAAATATTACTAATTATTCATATTTCTGTTACAAAAATCATGAAATTAGTCGAAATAAGTTTCTAACTAATACAAGTCAAAAAAAATCCAAATATTTCTGTACTAGTTCCACAACTGATCCGGATGATTTGTACTCGTTTTGACCAAAAAATGAACAACCATTTCAGAAGTTTGTTCTGAACTTAAATTCTAGTTTCAATCCTTAATAAAAGGATCGAACTATTAAAGTTGGTTTAGTTTTTTTGCTTTTTTCGTCACTCAGGAAATTGGACCGATTAAAAGGAAAGCTTTTTGTTCATCTTATTAAGAAACTAGTCTGCAATTCCACTATCTCAAATAGGTATGTCAACAATAAAGTACCTATCGAGGTACTAAATTGGCTGAATTAGACAACTGATTGCTTTCGGAGCGCAGGCTTGCAGAATGACTAGAATGAATCATCCTTGTCGTGCTAATTATTGGAAGTTGAAGTTACTCTATTCAAAATTAAATTGATAAACTATATTGTTCGAAGTATTTTCCATTGCTTGCCACTTATTTTTCTGATTTTTCGGAAATGATCCGAGTCCCATGTCGGAAGAATGCCTTATCTTTAGATGTAATTAACAATCCAAGTTTTTACAATCTTTATAAGAAGATAGCTTCTGTTCGGATAGGCCATGAGTAATCAATCAAAACAAGTGATAATCAAATGGGGAAATGTTTGGAGAATATAGCGCATGGGGTATAACTTTCCGCAATTTATTTTTTGACGATTTTCCGACATGTGAACGAGCACTGTCGTGATTCTCCTAGTATTTCGACCATTTTTCCTCTAATGCACCGTTCAAGGGCATAGAAGTCGGTACTAATTGGCAGTGATGTGACTATAACCTTCTGATCCCACCAAGCACAAAAAATGAGCTTGGGTCCATGGGTATTTAGTTTCAGTGTAGTATCATGGCCGGACCATTCATTGACTGCGGTGATCGTATGATAAACGGTAAATTCAGCATGGTATGCTCGTCGGCCGTCGAAGCAGCTATTTACAGGTCCCACTTGTCATCCCTTGGTTGCAGTTCACTTCGGACCCTAATAGCCTTAAGGCATTTTCGCACCAGAGACTAGTCCATCCCATGTATCTCTATCGAACCGTTCCTTAACACTTTTGCTGCTGTTCTGGTCGTTTCGAAATCACCACTTTTAAAATGTGCGAACCACTTCCGACACATTTGCTCAGCTAGAGCATGGTTACTTTGGTCACTTGGACTTACGACAGCATTCGTACTAAAACTTTCCGCAATCAATCCACCCGGAACAATAACAACAACATATCCGATAAAGAACGAAGTGTTGTTACTCACGTTCTAACGAAATGATATAGTATATATGCTGAAACTGACACCTAATGTAAGCTATCTGTTGCAGAGGTACTCGTAGTGGATGAAGCATGTGCTAGTAACGCCATCTCTCATAAAATGCGACGAATTAAATCCAGAATTATGGTGGGAAATTAATTTAAAAGAAACTGATTGGAGCTGACAGTTTTGTAATATATGGAGAAGTCGCTGGTACGAAATGTTTTCATAAAGAAAGTAATTTTTCATGCCATTCGAAATGGAAAATTGTTTTTACCACTCCTAAATCATATTTTTTCTCAACTTAAAATTTCCTGAACATTGCTGCGACCTCTTATGGCAGAATTCAATTTAAATTCTTTAATGTCTCTTTTAATGAAATAAATAATTGCTGATGAAACCATATTACCTTGTACCTTGGAATATTCGCTGAATGCATTTGTAAATGAGCAATTTAATATAATCATTAAGTATAAGTATTAGCATAATATTGAGTGCATCACTTCAAGTACTCGTACATAATCCTGGATTTATCTAGCCATTTACAGCATTTTATGAGCTATAGAAGCAAAGAACAACATTTTTTTTGTACTGGGGGCTAGTGCTAATAGATAGCAATGCCACCAGTGTACGTCTATTTTGCCTACCAGCTAATTAGACGAGGAGTTCCTCTACTTTCTTAATAAGGCTGAGGATGTCCCTCGTAGGAGCTGAGCTGATCCCCTCAGGAGAGGGCAGCACACTCGCATAGTATATGCTCTGCAGTGTCCTTTTCCTCTAGACAGAGTCGACGTTCGGTTTCTAACGAGAGGTTAATTTTGTTAAGATGATATCTCAGACTACAGTGTCCCGAAAGTAGCTGGACAGTCTTCTGATCTTTTATATTTGAGAATATCGATAGTTTTTTTTTTCTTCGTAAGAATCTCTTCGATTGTCACAGTCCTTGAACGCTGTTAGTCCTTGAAGTCCTTGAATGCTACGTTTAGACTGGTGACATGAAACTAACTTCTAAAAATATAGATTTAGATTGGTTCTCAAAATTGCTTCTCATCCATCTTTACCATCAACAGCCATTGGAGGATGCGATCTACCATTAACTACAGTTCAGGGTGTATTAACTCAGCCAGGGAATATAACAGACTACTTTTTGTGATGGGTTAGGCTGACACTTACTGTTTCTCCAAGACTAAGGATTTTTATCATGTTAGACATTGTCATCCTTTATTTATTTTCATTTTGTCATTATTTTTTTCCAAATCCTTCAAAACCTTGAACTGTTGAGTCCATTGGCTGAACATTTGGCTCTGATAATTGGTTGCTGTAACCTGTAAAGAAAAAGTAAGTTCAATAAGTCACGTTGGTGTGAATTCATAGTAATTTTATAAAAATTATAATATTTTTCTTAGCCGAAGGCCCTCGCTGCTCTGGCTTACCCCAGCTAGCTTGTAATTTTATTCATTACATTGTTAGCCTTATCAAATAAATAAATAAATAATATTTTTCTTCCGTCACTACTGACATTGAAATTAGATTATGTCAGCAATGCCACTTTTAGACATAAATAGAGAGAACATAAATCAATTAAGAAATGCTTACCAAAAAGATTATTCACACCATTCTGACTTACAATTTGCGCGAGAATCAGTTTATGAATTTTATACGTACCTTGGCCAAATCAAGGGGGTCTTAAATCCCAGCTCACGATTTAACAGACATACAAGTATGTATATTAGTGTACATATCCCATTTTATAGATCTTTAATTAGGAGCAGCTTTTATTTTCAGCCCTTTATTCGTATTCCAATTAGGCAGTTGAATCTGCCTAAATTTTGTTAACACTTGCTTCAATACCCTACATCGATGTACGTGTAAGTCCAATCCTCAACAACCAACATTTAAATTACTTCAATCTGGTATGACCAGTTGGCCTCAACTAGAAGCATCAACAAATGCAAACAGAGAATTCCATATGTTTTCATTTTGAATACCAGGAGACCACAAAAGTAGTAGGTACATTCTTAATATTGTCGGCGCAACATTGGGCGCAGCACTGTGGGGGCAACATTGTGGAGGCAACATTGTGGGCAAGATACTGTGGACCCAACAAACAAATGTTTTTCGATGTTATGCTCAGTGTGTTTGAAGTTTATAAGAAAAAAACATTGAAGTCGATATCATGTTAGTGCTCTAGACCGGGATAAAATGTTTTTAAGAGTCAAACAATTTTACAATGGTTCATAGTAAACATCGCAGATGTTGTGGGATGTCAAAACAGCACTGTGCGAAGACTTTTGAACAAATTAATTTAGACGGGCAGTATAGAGCGGAAGACCAAAAAGAGAAAAACAACGACGACATGGTAAGGTCGAATTTTGGAGCACAAGTCTATGAAAACCATTTCACAACTACCAAGGAATTGGGAATAGAACTGACCGAGAGATGTTCTATTAACTATCATGCGAACTGTTCAATGCCGGCTAAATGAAGTGGACCTTCAAACATGTGGACCTGCACGTGGCGCAGCTTCTCCCAACGGTAATGAAGAAAACAAAATTGATATGTTCCAAATAGAACCAAAAATGCCATATTTTCTGACACCAAATTTAATTTGATTAGATTTGACAGAAAGCAGACAGTGCGAAGGAGAGTTAAGAAGCAATATTCAAGCCAATGTTTGCTTCCGATTTTTTGCGTTTTTGATTGCTGATATGGTGTTGTTCCTACAATAGAGGTTCGCTATTACATCCCAACAAGAGATGGAATCCAAAAACTTTATGACTCTATGCCACGTAGAGTATAAGTTAAAGGCAGGGTAACTAGAAAATGTTAAGTAAATGTAAAAACTTGACTTCATTTGGAATTCAATGCTTTTTAATTACTCCTGATCTTAAGAAATGGGAAAAAATATCGTAATATATATATACAGGGTGTCCCACGAGCAGTGTGCCAAAAAGCTACAGCGTGTAAGTCTAGTCAAGACAAGAAAAAAATCGTATGGGAGGGGGGGGTCTATTTCCCCCCGTTTAGCCGGGAGGGGCAATTTTCTAAAAAATTGACTTATTTTGGAAAAATAATTATTAAAAATCAACAGTTACATCCACAATGCCACGATATACCTTTTTGTAAAGTGAGAAACCTCTTCTTTCATATTGATTTTAAATGAAGCTGTTTTAAGGAGTAGTTTTTGAGAAATTAATTTTCAAACTCAAAATTTCGAAAAAAAAAAAATTCGAACTATTTTTTTTCAAAATTGTATGTAATTAAGTAGTAATTTCTTTTCAAAAATTCAATACTCTCATTAGTTTTTAGTTAAAAAAAGAAAACCGGATGCAAAAATGTCTTGTAGTTTTTGAGAAATTAAAAAAAAACCCGAACCATTTTTTTCTAAGAAAAACCTTTTTTTTGGTTTTAACGCGGCTGGACTTGTAGGCAAATTAATGTATGAAAGATTGACCTCTTTTTTATTATTTTTAAAAAATTCGGAGTTTTATGAGGATACAATAAAGTGATACACTATTGGAATAACCCTGGATTAATTCTTTTTTTTCATTGATAACGCCTGAAAACTGACCTGCGAATTTCGGCTGGGTTCGCCCGCCGCAGATGGGTTCTACCCGAATTTTGAATTTGGTCCGACGCAATCCCTCCCTTAGTACAAGGAGGATGGCTATTATGCTTGGAGTGCCCAAATCTAGAGTATGGAGAGTGCTTCATACCGAAAACTTACACCCGTACCATTTTAGGCCAGTTCAGGGACTCACCTCAAACGACAAGTTTTTGAGAGCAGAGTTTTGTCTATCATTACTGCTTCGAGATGAAACTGAACGAAACTATTTTGCAAGGATATTCTGGACGAATGAAGCACAGTTTACCAGAGATGGGGTTACTAACTTCCACAATTTGCATCATTGGAGTAGCACCAATCCACACAACAAAAAACAAAATAAATCAAAACACCGCTTTAGCTGTAATGTTTGGCTTGGTATTGTTGGACAAACTGTAATCGGGGCCCGGTTTTTGAATGCCGTTATTAAGGGAGAATCATACCTGCAGTTCTTACGAGACCTTTTGCCCGATTTGATTGGCCATAGCAGATAATTTAATCTACCAGCAAGATGGAGCACCAGCACACTACAGCTTACGGGTTAGACACTGGCTGGATGATCATTTTAGTGACCGTTGAATCGGAAGAAGGGGCCCCACGAAATGGCCACCTAGATCACCAGATTTAACTCCTCTAGATTTTTATGTGTGGGGATTCATGAAAAATTATGTTTACGAAGTGGAAATAGTATCTTTGGAACAGCGGATTGAAGTCGCTGGAGTCAAATTGCAGGAAAATTTGTCAAACATAGACTAATGTGCAGCCATTAGAAGAAGATATAATCTTTGCCTTCTAAAAAATGGGGATTATATTGAAAATTTATTATAATAAAACTCCGAATTTTTTAAAAATAATAAAAAAGAGGTCAATGTTTCATACATTCATTTGCCTACAAGTCCAGCCGCCTTAAAACCAAAAAAAAAGGTTTTTCTTAGGAAAAAATAGTTCGGGTTTTTTTTTAATTTCTCAAAAACTACAAGACATTTTTGCATCCGGTTTTCTGTTTTTAACTAAAAACTAATAAGGGAATTGAATTTTGGAAAAAAAAAATAGTACTTAATTACATACAATTTTGGAAAAAAGTAGTTCGAAATTTTTTTTTTCCAATTTTTTTTCAAAATTTTGAGTTTGAAAATTAATTTCTCAAAAGCTATTCCTTACAACAGCTTCGTTTAAAAACAAGATCAAAGAAGTGGTTTCTTGCTTTACAAAAAAATATATCACGGCATTGTGGCTGTTACTGTTGATTTTTAATAATTTTTTTTCCAAATTAAGTCAATTTTTTAGAAAATTGCCCCTTCCGGCTAAACGGGGGGGAATAGACCCTCCCCTCCCGTACGATTTTTTTCTTGTCTTGGCCAGGGCTACACGCTCTAGCTTTTTGGCACACTGCTCGTGGGGCACCCTGTATATATGTATTTTATATCATTTTTATCTGAAATTTGGCCAAAAGTGAATCTATAATACTAGAAAGATTATTTCTCATAAAAAAGATTTTGCTGTGGGGTGCCCAAGGGTTGCTTATTTAAACATTCATTCACTGAAAAAAAGGGAATTTGGAACTGACCAAAACTACCAAAATCGCTAACAGAAGCGGGTATTTTCATAAACTCTAAAAGCTGAAAAATTGAATTCGAAACTGAAATAAATGTAACACTCTGCGTCCATGACGTCAAAGATTAGTACAAAATTGAGCTGTAAATTAATCACAAATGTTCATTCACCAGCCACGAGATATAAATTGACACTTTTGCTTCTAAATTATTGTCATGTGGTGTTTTATTTTCCAAAATTAGATCGGATTAAAAATGCAACTTTTAAAGAACATCGTTAAATAATTGACACTGGCTTGCTGCTTAAAACTGTTATTAATTTTTATGTATTGTATTTTTGAGCAAGACTTACGTTTATAATTCACCATTGCCATGCCATTGCACTAACTACATTACAGAACCACGTGTGACTCTAAAAAAAAATCGTTTTTAAGGCCCTCAAAAAATGTTTAAAACTAATTGTACCTCTTTACGCTCAATATGTCTTTGACGTTTGGCAAAAATCAATTATCTTCCATACAATTGTCTAAGTCTAAGTCATTGTCATAAGATAAACAGCTCTAGCTACGAAAATAAACGAGGTACAATCATCACGTAACGAGAATTTTGTAATTTCGTGTTCCAGGAGAAACATTTCGGATCGCCAAGACTTAAGAAATTCTACAAGCGTGGTCAGATGTAGCTGTCATGCTCACTATATTTTTTCGATTTCAAACACCTGGTACACCATGAGTTCTTGAATAAATAATAGAAAAGTTTATTTTTTATTGTATTATATTGGGCTTTTTATTTAATTCGAATCGTTAGAAATATATCTTTTAAGTCGAATTCAATGAAAGTCTCCTCTAGTGCATAGTGGTTGAAAGGTTTCGTTACACTTAAAGTCCTTGATTTGATGGAATTGCTTTTGTGGGTTCAGACAATTGTAGATCTGTAGTTCACATAGACTTGAAATTCGATCGAAACAAACTCCATTACTAGCACACACTGGAACATCAGTCTTCTGGCAAATGTAGTTGCATCGCCCATGGTCGTTTGGGATTGGAGCAACGCCACCCAAAGCTACTGCGACGAGAGCTAGAAGAAAACAAATTTAAACTTTTGCTTCTACGTCTTTAAAATAATTCTTACCGGTGAAGAGGAGGACTACAGTGATGAGCTTCATGTTAAGTAGAATGTTCTAATGGCGAGTTGTGTGATCGGAAAGAACTCTTGTAAAAGACTTGTGAAGCAAATAACAAATGCGTTCTTTTTATATAAACCAAATTCAGATTATCGCCCGTGAAAACGATTGGAAAGGGAACTTGTGGAGCAGCATACAAGGTTATTTTTGAAGGATGTGCTGAAAGTTATTTTGGATAAGGGGGCACGTCACGTTACTTTTCCGTTCAAAAAGACATATTTTACGTTTAATTAATGACTTCTTTCAAATTATCATAAGATCTAAGTCCTTAGCCTTCAAATTCGTTTTAATTTCCAACCAATCTTCCCTGTAAATGCAAAATAATTTTGAGAAAAAATGTAATTTTAGATTTGAATAATCCAGTTTAAAGCAAACGTAAACAAATGTGAAATCATTTTCGCACCTCCTTCGCATCCACAGTTAATGAGTTTTATATAAAAGTTCTGCCAAGGGGTTATGATCGTCATTCGTAAGATACAGTTCCAACTCGTTTAATCGCAAACAGAAGTCAAAGCCGTTAAGTATGAAATCCGCCGTTGTTTTCTTCATTCTTGCAGGTAAGTTTAAATTTAAATTTGGAATGAAAACCTTTTTTAACACATTTTATACTTTGCTAGTTTTCTGTGGGGTTGCATTGGGAGTAAAACCAACGCCACCGAGCAAGTGTGACTTCAAGTGTACCAAGCTGGACGGAACTGTATGTGCCAGCAACGGAATCTGTTTGAACCTCTTCCCAAGCAGATGTCAAATGGAGAAGTACAATTGCTTGTTCCCACAGAAGGCTTTCGCAGCAGTTGCGGATTGGAAATGTAACGAGAAGTCATTGCCATTGTGTACTCTGGGAGATTTGTAAACCAAAAAAGTATTAAAATAAAAGGAAGAAAAAGAATAGCCACTGGATTCTGTTTGATTTTCACATTGTAACACATCACTCAACAAGTTCGTAGGATGACTCATGAAATATCAACTTTTAGGCAAATTTCCACATTGTTAAAATATTATCCATTCATATTGCTCAGTTTGCATCCATTGGACTGATGGAACCGTGTTCAACTGTTCACGCATGCCATATGAAACAATGAATCGTCGGCGCGTTGCCGGCTTAGGCTTAAGTCGACTGTGAGCAAACGCGATACCCATTTCGAATATAATATTCTCATGCTCAAATGTTCATGCAAAATGCTGGATACATTGCCTTCTAATATTTTTGAGGTGTCATATGTCTCAATTTTCAAGTGATTTCAATTTACTATTGACCAATACCATCTTGTGGACATTTTATATCTTGTGATGTTAGGCCAGCTCGACCAGAGCGGTTAGCATCTTCGCTGTTTGTACAGCAACATAGTCTCAACGGAACAGAGTCCGTATAACATAAGGGGTATATTTTCTCCTTAAATGCAAGCAAAATTAGTAAAAGTAGCGTTAGAACGTCAGACCACTGCATCATATCAGATTGTCATATTTTTTTCTAGGAATCTTCCTAGAAGTTGATTTAATTCCCCGTCCGGCAGCGATGGCTATTTATTGACCTAGTGTGATTTTTTTTTATAGGGTTCGTGCAGGTGCAAGAGTGTACGCTCTTATGGTGTTTGTCACACAACCTGGACGGGGTGCAGATGGTTTGTGTCGGAGATGTTCGTTCACTACTCTCCGGGGGTGGTTGTCCTAAATAGGATTTGAAAGATTCGACTGAATTTGCGTTGGTTGTAGTTCACTGTTACTCGTTTATTTCCATGTCATTAAGGTGTTATATTGGAAATGCACACGCAAAGAATGAATTTTGAAGTGATCTTATGCTGCCAGTGTTATGCCTTCGTCAGCATTTTTTGATCATCTCTCGTTCATTCGTATAGGAATTGTTCTTGGCTAGGGACAGACTTGAACTACAAACCTTCCGCTCAACAGTCGGTGATCATAACCATAGCACCACGACCAAAGTATACATTAGTATACATTAGTTGCATCTAATAAGGGCTTACCACTAATAATTACCTTATAAAATATGTATGTCCAGCGGAAAATTTTCAACTTAAATTTCGAATGTTCGAAAACAACGGGGTGAGGTAAGTGAGGTTCAATACGCATTTGTTTTTGGATTTATTGATAGCGATGAGCCATTGCTCAACTTCGACACGAAATTATGCGAAATCCACGCAAATCCATAAGAAAGATTGGGGCCCCTACTCAATAGAAATATCAACTGTGCAGGTTATTTTGAAAAAAAAAGTTAATCTTTCATCTATAGTATACAAAATCCAAATGGTGCAAGGTCTAAAGGAAAGTGACTGTCACTTTCGCAAGAACAATACTCGAACGTTTTCGAACATCATGAACTCTTGGAACCATATTGTTTAGTAATGAAGCACACGGCGGCTACGTAGATAAACAGAACTTGCGCTACTGGTGCCCAAACAACCCAGGAGAACATCATCAACAGCGTTTACATTGCCCCAAAACGACGGCATGGTGTGCCATTTCTGCCCGAAGGATAATTGGCCCTTATTTTTTTAACCAACAAGAGGCAGTCACTGCTGATATGTATTACCTAATGATGGACGAGTTTCTGTTGCCGCACCTGCAGCTGTTCCCCGGGCACAACTACAGATGGCTATTTCAGTAAAACGGTGGTACACCACATACAGCTTGGATCTTGATGGAGAAGTTGAGGTCTAGTTTCCCGAACAAATTGATCAGCAACTATGGAGACATACCCTGGCGACCTCGTTCTCCGGGAATCACACCATGCGACTTTTTTTGTGGGGATGTGAGGGTGCGGCTGCAAGGTGTTTTTGAAAAATAAAATTCACAACATGACTGTATCATTTTATAATTTCCCAAAATTATTACCTACAATTTTCAGTTTTTCATTTATTTTATTTCAAACTTGAACATTTTCCACCCTTTGTAACCTGACCACCAAGAAAGCGTGATTTTGGCGCTTTGTAAGGCTATGCAAAACAATCCTTAAAATCTTAGCGATTTGAAAACAAATATCGGTATGTTATGGCCGAGTTATTATCCGGTATACGTCGAGTAGTCATCAACATTCTTTTTGCCAGTATCGAGTCCTGCAAGAACTACCGTGGATTGTCATCCTCTAATAATATTGTGATCCCTTACATTAGAATTACATTCTAGATCAATATTGGATCAACCTTTACATGCTTGCAATGCTTCTGGTGAGAACTGACTATAGTTTAAAAAAGGATGAAGCTAATGAGAGTGGAGGTTTTGCAAAGTGTTTTTTGGCCAGTGGAATAGCTGATATTTTTGCTGTTTGGTTTTATAGTGTTCCACTATTGTTCACGCGTGATTCGTGACCTATACGTATGTCGTAGGCAGGCATGTTCAGTTGGCATTGCCATTTCATTACAGAAACAACGTTGTTTCATCTGAACGACGCTCACAAATTGTTGAAATTTACTATCAAAATTCGTGCTCTGGGAAAATGTTTTTCGCGCATTCGACCATTTTACGGTGGCCGTAATCGACTTACTAATCAAGCAATTTTTTTTTTTTTTTTTTTTATTTATTTATTTATTTATTCATGAGTCTTATTGTGTACAATGAATTTGTTACCTGCGAAGCCACGTGGCTTATCTGCAGGAGGTTGTTTTTCAAAATAATTTTTTACATTGCTATCATCGAAGGTCGACAATTTAAATGAAAATGAATAAAAATGAATTCACATACCAAGTTTACGTTGCTACAATTACTTCTTTTTTTTTTTTTTTTTTTTTGTTTTAATAATTAAAGAAAGGTTAAAAAACATTAAAAACTTCGAATGAGATATTGACAGTTTACCAATAGTAATTAAGTTATCGCTTCTAGGAAATATTGTTTTATTCTCTTCTTTCTTAAGTTAGTTTGATGTAAATTTCGTGGATTAGATGGAAGATTATTTAGGATGTTTGGTATGGTGTACAACAGTTGACGCTTGACGTATATGTTGTTGAATGATGGAAGGTGGTACAGCCCCTCTACTCGTCTTCTAGTATTGAGGTTGTGATTGGTTGGAGTTCGGAACCTTTCATCGTCATAGTACTCCAGCGCTGCTGTCATATGGAATATCTGCTTCACCATGAGAATTCTTACTCTGCCATCAGTGTTGATTCTTCCCGACATTAATTTTATCGCCTTGTTTTGTATATCTTGCATCTTCGCGATGTGTGTATCTGCAGCACCTTCCCACGCTAATATGCCATATCTCAGCCTTGACTCGATAAGGGCATGGTAGACTTGTTTTTGTATGCAGTTTGAGGACTTATGCTTCCGGCAAGCCAGTGCAAACAGGGATCGTTTCAGCTTCTTCCGCATATCGTTTATGTGTGGTTCCCATGTAAAATGACTGTCGATCGTTATACCCAGATATTTAAAGGTATCCACGATATCGATAACCTGACAGTTTCTTGGGTCAGTGCAGTTGAATGTTTTAATAATTATTTCTGATTTTGGGTACTGGGGGCTACGAATATGTAATAATTTTGTTTTTGCTGCATTTATTACTAGCCCATTATCGTGAAACCATTTCCCTGCTTCGTTAAATTCTGCCTACATCATCCTGATTGCTTCTACGATCGATTTGTGGCAAACAACAATCGCCGTGTCATCAGCGTATGCGAAAGGACAGCCAATCTTGAAGGATTTTAATAGTTCGTTAGTATATAATATATACAACAAGGGGGCAAGTTTAGAGCCTTTTGGGACTCCATACTGTACTGTATTGGCTCTGCTTTCGTAGCTTTTGATTTTTACCCGAAAAGATCTCGTTTTGAGATAGTCTCTCAACCAGTCTACCAATTTTCCTCTAATTCCTATTCTGTGCATTGCATCGATAAGTTTATGGTGGTCGAGGGTATCGAATGCTTTGCTAAAGTCTAGGAAAAGCACTAAGGCATGGTGACTTTTGTTAAGGCTTGAGTTAATTAAGTTTGTGAAATCACCAAGAAGTTGGTTCGTGCTTTTTCCCTTCTGGAAGCCGTACTGATTCTTGCTTATTATCTTAGGCTTACCAATAAATTCCCATAATCGATCTGAGATTATTTGCTCCATGATCTTTTCTATCACCGCAATATTGCAATCGGGCGATAGTTTACTATCTCGTGTTTGGCTCCTCCCTTGTGAATAGGTCTAACAAGTGCCTCTTTGAGCTTTGTTGGCACCTTGGACGTGTTAAAACTCATATTGATAAGATTCGTTATTATAGGCGTAAAGATATCCGCATTTGATTTTATATCTATAGCCCTAATACCATCTATACCAGGTGCCTTATGAGTATTTAAGTGAGCTATAAGATTTGCTACTTCCGCACAGTCTGTATCTCTCAAATAGATTGTGTGCCGTAAAAGTGTGTTCTGGTGGCTGGATGTTACCTTGCTACATACGTGAATTATTGATTAAATTGAAGCCATAGTGACCAAAATTCGCACGAACTTCACGCTATTGGACATCAACCTATCCATATGCGTAGATTGCGCCAAATTAAAGAAGACCGTGATTTGTCCATACAAAATACTGCTCATGCAAGAACTGACGCCTACACCACATCGATGTACGGATGGGTAAATCCAAGTCTCAACAAGACAACAACCAACATTCAATGTACCATCGAAGCCACCGTTGGTCATCAAAATCAACCAGATCAACCAACCAGAGAGGCAGCAACAAATGCAGAGAATTCCCTTAAACCCTGTATTAATGCTAATATGCCCTGTGCTTTCATTTTAAATAGCAGGAGATCATAAAAAGTAGTAGGTGCATACCCAACATTGTCGGCGCAACATTATCGCCGCAATATTGGCTGCAGTATTGTGGAGGCAACATTGTGGGCCAAATCCTATCGACGCAACAATGTAGATAGAAGAAAGAGAATTAAATCACTCAATAAATGAAATCACACTTCCAGACGGCCTTTTAAAATAAATATAGGTAAGGTTGCAGTATTTCTATGGTTTTTAATGTTTAAGAGAAAAAAACATTCAAATCGATATCGCATTAGTACTCTAGACTGTGACAGTGCTTTTTTACGAGTTAAACAATTTTGCAATACATTTGTGCACATGGGACAAACGACTTTTCATTGTGAACATTTCATTTTTAAAATAGAAAGTGCCACGAGACGGCTTTTGAACAAATTAAGATCGAGGGACAGTGTAAAGGAGCAACTTGAGAGCAGAAGCCCCAGAACAACGACAAGACGGCAAGATCGTATTTTCCCGCCCATGTCTCTGAAAAACAAGTTCACAACTAACAAGGAATTGGGAAAAGAATTGACTGACAGATGTTCATTAATATCAGCACGAGTACTGTTCAACGCCGGCTACATGTGTGGTTCCTTAGAAAAAAAGGAATTGCAAAATGCAGCTTTCCTCAGCCGTAATGTTTGCTTCCCACCGTTAAATATTCACCATATTATGATCTGGGGATGCACAACAAATTAGGATCTTGGCCGTTTTTTGCTTTGGGACAAAAACAAAGAAATTATTGCATTACAGGAGTTATGTAGTTACATCCCAAATCCTATATTACAGAATGAGCCTGCTCCCTGTCATAGCCCTTTTTCTGTTAGCAAAAACAAATTGTAACCCAAAATTAGAACAAAATTCGAAGTGGTTTTTCTAAATAATGCAAGGCAAATATGATTCCTCAATCGAAAATAGCTCTGATCTCAATATAATAGAGTAGTTGTAGTCAATTATGATGTAATAAAGCACCTTAATCAATTGAAGAGTTGCTTATTTAAACACTGAGCAAAACTACCTGTTTTAAAACCAACAAGCGAAGGACGTATTAATGAAAATTCTAAAAGCTGATAAATCGAACTCAAAGCTGGAATATATGTATTCTTCTGCGACCATGACGTCAAAAATCTGCATAATTGAGCTGTAAATTAATCACAAATGTCCAGTCACCAGCCACCAGATGTAAATTAACACTTTGTGCGTCTAATTTATTGTCATGTGGTGTTTTATTTTCCAAAATTAGATCGGATTAAAAATGCAACTTTTAAAGAACATCGATAAAAAATTAACTCTGGCGTGCAGCTTAAAAAAGCTTATTGAATTTGCATGTATTTTGGAGCAAGACATATGTTAATAACTCAGGTTTATGCCACTGCACTTACTACAGAAATTACAGAATCACGTATGACTCTTAAAACATTACTGTCTAAAGCCCTCAAATTATCAAAACTAATTGTAACTGTTTACGGTCAATATAGGCATATTTGAGGTTCGGCAAAAATCAAGTATCTTCCACACAATTGTCTAAGCCTAAGTCATCGTCATAGGGTAAACAGCTCTAGCCACGATAATAAACAAGGCATAATCACCACGTAACAAGAGTTAGAAAGAAATATTTCGGATCGTCAAGACTTAAAAAAGTCTACAAGGGCGAGCCAATGTAACCGTCATGTCCATTAAATTTTTTCGATTTCAAAGACCTCGTACACCATGAGTTCCTGAACTATATAGGGATTATGATCTTCGAGAAGAAATAATAGACAAATTTGTTTTTGTTTGTATTATATTTAGCTTTTTATTTAATCCGAATCATTTGAAAAATATTTTTTAAATCAAATTCAATGAAAGTCTCCTCTAGTGCATAGTGGTTGAAAGGTTTCGTTACACTTAAAGTCCTTGATTTGATGGAATTGCTTTTGTGGGTTCAGACAATTGTAGATCTGTAGTTCACAGAGACTTGAAAAACGATCGAAACAAACTCCATTACTGGCACACACTGGAACATCAGTCTTCTGGCAAATGTAGTTGCATCGCCCATGGTCGTTTGGGATTGGAGCAACACCACCCAAAGCTACTGCGATGAGAGCTAAACGAGAACAAATTTAAGCTTTTGCTTCTAAGTCCTTAAAATAATTCTTACCGGTGAAGAGGAGGGCTACAGTGATGAGCTTCATGTTAAGTAGAATATTCAAATGGCGACTTGTGTGAACGGAAAGAACTCTTTAAGACTTGTGAAGAAAATAACAAATGCGCTCTTTTTATATTAACCAGATTCAGAAATATTATCGCCTGTGAAAACGGAAAGGGAACTTGTGGAGCAACATACAAGGTTATTTTTGAAGGCCATGCTGAAAGTTATTTTGGATAAGGAGGCACGGCTGAAACAGCAGCCCTTTAACGTCACGTTATTTTTCCATTCAAAAAGACATATTTTACGTTTACTTAATGACTTCCTTCAAATTATCATAAATTCCAACAAATCTGCCTTGTAAATGCAAAATAATTTTGAGAAAACAATTTATTTTTGGAATTTCACAATCCAGTTAAGAACAAACGTAAACAAATGTGAAATCCTTTTCGCACCTCCTTCGCATGCGCAGTTACTGAATTTTATATAAAAGCTCTGCCAAAGGGTTATGATCGTCACTCGTCATACACAGTTCCAACTCGTTATATCGCATTAGGAAGTCAAAGACATTAAGTATGAAATTCGCCGTTGTTTTCTTCATTTTTGCAGGTAAGTTTAAATTTGAATTTGAAATGAAAACTGTTTTAACACGTTTTGTACTTTGCTAGTTTTCTGTGGTGTTGCACTGGGAGTAAAACCAACGCCACCGAGCAAGTGTGACTTTAAGTGCACCAAGCTGGACGAAACTATTTGTGGCAGCAACGGAATCTGTTTGAACCTCTTCCCAAGCAGATGTCAAATGGCGAAGTACAATTGCTTGTTCCCACAGAAGACTTTCGCTGCAGTTGCGGATTGGAAATGTAAGGAGAAATCATTGCCATTGTGTACTCTGGGAGATTTGTAAACTGAAAAAGTATTAAAATAAAAGGAAGAAAAAGAATAGCTACCGAGTTATGATTGACTTTAACATTGTTGTATAGAATTGAAGGCATCTCCTTTTCAGCATTTCATGCTATAGGTATTTTGTACCTTTTTATCCAATTCCTACCAGGCGATCATAAAATGTTAATACATGCCTATTAAGCAAGAAGAGTTGCAACATTGTGGATGCAATTGTCTATTATCATGGGGATATAATGAGTCCGAGAGAGAATTGAATCACTCAGGGAATGACATCTGTTATTAGCGGTGTATCAATTGGTTCAATAGGATATGTAATTATAAAAAAAATATTTTTGAAAGAAATATTATTAATTATTCATATTTCTGTAGCAAAAATTATGGAATTAGTTAAAATAAGTTTCTAAATAATATATTTCAAACAAAATCCAAATATTTCTGTACTAATTCCACAACTTGTCCGGATGATTTGTACTCGTATTAACCAAAAATTTTACAACCATTTCAGAAGTTTGTTCTGAACTCAAATTCTTAGTTCTTCTTCATTCAGAAACTGTTGTGGAAATATCTTACAAAGATAGTTTAATGATTCTTAATAAAAGAATCCAACTATTAATGTTGGTTTATTACCTATATAGTTTTATTTGCTTTCTTCGTCACTTAGAATTGGACCAATTGAAAGGAGTGCTTTTTGTTCATCTTATTTAGAAAATAGTCTGCAATTCCACTGTCCCCAATAGTATTGCTCAGGTTGGTCTGTCTACAATAATGTACCTATAAAGTTAATAAACTGGTTGAAATAGACTATAAGTCCTAAAGCTTTTATTAGATTAGGAACTGATTACTTTCGGAGCGCAGGTTTATAGAATGACTAAAATGGACCATCCTTGTCGTGCAAATTGTTGGGAGTTGGAATGAATCCATTAAAAATAAAATTGATAAATTTTTCTGATTTCTCGGATTTGATAAGAATCCCATGTCGGAAGAATGTCTCATCTTTAGATGTATTTCACTAATCCAAGTTTTTGCAATCTTCATAAGAAGATAGCTTCTGTTCGGACAGGCCATGAGTAATAACTGACGGTTTGACGGTTTTCCGACATGTGAACGAGCATTATCGTGATTCTCCTAGTATTTCGACCCTTTTGATTGGTATTTCGTAGTACTTCGTAGTACTTGGCAGTGATGTGACTATAACCTTCTGATCCCACCAAGCAAAAAACACGAGCTTGTGTCCATGGGTATTTAGTTTCAGTGTAGTATCAACATGGTCCATTGATTGACTGCGGTGATGGGACGAGAAACGGTAAATTCAGCATGGTATGCTCGTCGGCCATCGGAGCAGCTTTTTACAGGTGTCTTTTGACACCCCTTGGTTGCAGTTCGTATGGGACCCAGTTTCCTTACTTTTGGATCATTCCCATTGCCTTAAGGCATTTTCGCACCAGAGACAAGTCAATGATTTAAACAACATTAATAGTGTTAGTCATGTACAACTTTTCGCAAGTAATTCATTCGGATCAACAGCAACAACATCGACACATCTGATAAAGAACGAAGTGTTGTTATTCACGTTCTAACCAAATGACATACATATACTGAAAATGACAGCTAATGTAAGCTATTCTTGGCAAAGGTACTCGTAATGAATGATACTAGTAACGCCATCTCTCATACATTGCAATGAATTAAATCTACAATTATGGTTGGAAATGAATTTAAAAGAAACTGATTGGACCTGGCAGTTTAGTATTGTAATTGATCGAGCGGAGCGTAGCGGAGCGAGAGCAATCACCCACTTTTTGGCCTAGCGCGTGCATGTACGGGGAATATAGTGGTCCGGAAACGATTTCGGACTAATCTTGTACGCACTAAATGTAGATATCGGCTATAACCACACATGTGTGCAGCATGTCATTCGATAGATCTAGGTCTGTAGATGAGCCATAAATTATCAAATGAAATTGTTTGATTGAAAAATAGTGAGAAATAACGAAGTAAAGTTTAGAAAAGTGCCATGCGGAGCGAGAGCAAGGTTGATAAAACAACAAATTTGCTCGCTCGATCAAAAATTTTCAGTAGCGGAGTTAAGCCCGCGCCTAGTATATGAAGTAGCGGCTAGTATGATATATTTTCATAAATGAACGGGCGTCTAAGCCCCTTGTCATCTTCAATTTTTCCATGTCATTTTGAAACTCATTTCTACCACTCCTAAATTATAATTTGACTCAACTTAACATTTTCTGCACATTGCGACCTTTTATGGCAAAATTCAGTTTAAATTCTTTAATGTCTCTTTTAATGAAATAAATAATTGCTGATGAAACCATATTACCTTGTACCTTGGAATTGTCGCTAAATGCATTTGTAAATGAACAATTTAATATAATCATTGAGTATTAGCATAACATTGAGTGCATGACTTCAAGTACATAATCCTGGATTTACAAAGCCATTTACATCATTTTATGAGCCATAGAAACAAAGAACAACATTATTTTTTTGTACTGGGGGCTAGTGCTAACAGAAAGCATAGAGCACTGCCACCAGTATAGGTATGTTATGTTTGCTAACCAATTAGACGAGGAGTTCCTCTACTTTCTAATAAAGCTGAAGATCTCCCCCGTAGGAGCTGAGCCCATCCCCTCAGGAGTCATGATTTCTCTGAGGAGAATACGGTTTCTAAGATGGCAGAGGGCAGCACACTCGCATAGTATGATCTCTGCAGATTCCTCGTCATTTAGACAGAGGTTAATTTTGTTAAGACGATATCTCAGACTACAGGGTCCCGAAAGGTAGCTGACCAGTCTTCTGATATCGAGTCTATTATATTTGACAATTTTGCTAGGGTATTTATTCAGAAGCTGTATGAATCTCTTCCATTGCGTCCTTGAACGATATTCAAAAAAAAAAAGAGCAATATACAATACAATATAAACAATATGGTGAAATAAACCTAACTTCTAAGGATTTAGATCAGCTCTCAAAATTGCTTCTTATCATCAACAGCCATTGGAGGATGCGATCTACCATTAACTATAAATCTGTGTGTATTAACTCAGCCAACAGAAAAATTAGATACTGCTTATGACGGGGAATATAATAGGTTATAATAGCCTAACCCATGGCTGACACTTACTGATTCTCCAAGACTAGTGGATTTGTATCATATAACATTGTCATCCTTTATTTATTTTCATTTTATAATAATTTTTTTTCAAATCCTTGAACTGTTGAGTCCATTGGCTGAACATTTGGCTCTGATAATTGGTTGCTGTAACCTGTAAAGAAAAAGTAAGTTCAATAAATCACGTTGGTGTGAATTCATATTAATTTTGTAAAAATTTTAGTATTTTTCTTCCGTCATTACTGACTTTTAAATTAGATTATGTCAGCAATGCCACTTTTAGACATAAATAGAGAGAACATAAATCAATCAACAAATGCCTACCAAAAAGATGATACACACCATTCTAACTCACAATTTGCATGAAAATCGGGTTATGAATTTTATATGTACACTAGCTGGATCTCCCCGCTTTGCCGGGTTCTTTAATAGATTTTTTTCATAGGGTTCGCGGAGATTGAAGAGGTCTTATGGTGTTTGTCATACAACCTGGACAACCTGAGATTCGACTGAATTTGTCGCGTTGGTTGTAGTTCACAGTAACTTATTTTATTTCCATGTCATTAAGGTGTTATATATTTGCATACATATACGGATAAAGTACGTGCATTTGGAACAAAATAGCAAACAGAGAATATAGAAAAACCAAAACCGTTAAGTGCGCGTAAATATGTACCCAACTCCCACATTAACCGTTATATTATTGATGGCGGAAACACAAGAATGAATGTCATTTTTGGTGGATATAGCTTGGGCTTGCTATTCCAGTTGCTGTTCCATTGAAACAGTTACGTTCAGTTACAGTTAACGTTCGAGCGCTCGGGGTTTTGACAGCGTCAGTGGGAACAATGCATTCATACGGAGTAACACGGAATGCAACCTCAGGCTTTGCCTCGGCTAATCTCGTAAGCTCGAGCTCAACGCCAGAGAAGAGCTACTGGCTATTCGGTCGTGCGTTTTGACAGTTGACAATGCTTATATAGGTTATTTCGTATACATATTTGTAACTATAAAAAAGGGAAAAAAAATTTAAAAAGTAAAATTTCAGTGATATTTACTGTCATATTCCCGATCTTTGAACACCCGAGCGCCTGAAGCCAAATTTCGTTTTATAGATTCCTAGGTCGCGCGTTTGACATAAGTTTATCGTAAGTCGGTACAATACCTCTCAATAGCCTTAGCGCTCAAACGCCGCATTGTGAATCAGCCATTATGTAAGACGAATATTAACATAAAAATAATACAATACATAGTCCAAAGGAAGAAGAGGGGGGAAAAAAATTGGTTATTACTTCCGTTATAAGAATCACAGAATAATGATTGGTACATCAATCTCTTCACCAGGAAATGTGCTAATCAAAGAATAGAGTCATATTCAAATCTGTTCAGCCATTTTGTTGTAATATGTGTGCAAAATATAAAATAGGCTCTTTTTTCAGTTAAAAAGTCGTATAAAATGGGTTTTAGGATACTAAAAACCGTCCTATGTAATGTAACCTTAACTAAAATATATATACAAAAATATATACATGATATATATATTTTTTTATGTTGTTTAATTTTTTTTTTTATTTTTTATTTTTTATTTTTAGTATTATTTATATATGCAAACATATGTATTTAGTTTCTTTTGTAAAAACTAAATTTATTTAATCGATTTCGATTTCACTTAATCTTCACAATTATATTCTCCGGGGTTTGGTTACATCCCATCTGTTCGCGGCCAAGAGTCTTCACACACTATACAGCTTTAACCCAGAAAAGTAGTGAGTGAGATTTAGCTTGGCTTTCGTGTAGAGGCCAAATTAAGCGCGAAAATGAATTACGTTATCTCTAAGTTTGCACACTTGATGTATGCTGAGCAAACAACAGGTGCTGAGAGAGTTACTGGGGCGTGGGAGAATAACATTATGTTACAATATATGTATATTTATTTTATTTTGGTTTTTGAACTAAAAATAACTAAACCTACCCTACCTTAGCTTATCCTAGCCTACCCTAAACTGGAATAACCTATGAAAGCCTGCCATTGGTGTTTGGCGGACTTTGCCTTGAAGAGGCTGGCCTATTAAAATTTACCACTGACGTACTCCGCTCCAACCACCAAAAACGTTGATGCTGTCGGACGATGTCTTCTCGATCTCGGCGTGAATTCGACTTACTGAACCTGAGGCGCTCGGGCTCGCGGAGCGCGACTTCACGTTCGTAGAGAAACCGTCGTTCCACGGAATTGCGGGCTACGTGGAATATTAGCGGCACCGCCAATCTATCTTGCATCAGCCCACATTAGTCTAAGTAGAGGAATGCCTCTGGTGGGACAAAGCCGTTAAGGTGCACCCTCTCGTTGTCCAGGTAGTTGGGGTAGTAAGCTCCGGAGATCAAGTTATTGACCGAAGTCATTGCTCTTACAACGTGGCTTCGAATCAGTTTTATCAGAAAGTTATCCACCCGTACAATCCTGGCCCTATTGTATAAGACCTCGTTCGGGTAAAATTTCGTGTACTCAGATTCAGGTGTCCTATGTAACCCGAGACACGTCCTGAGACAATGTCTCTCAAACACCCGAATCATTTCCATTAAGCTGGCTCTCACATTGAACCAGACGGGACAGCCATAGGCAACCATGGGCCTGATTAAGGCCATGTAGCAGATTACCTTCACCCTAGAATCAAGTTGGCTGCTATGAAACAGCCATCTTGTCAGAGCGAAAGCGCCCCGGGCCCTTGCCAGAGCAGCATCTACATGTTTGTCAAAATATAGATACTGATCCAGCACGATCCCAAGATATCTGACCACACTTTGTTTCGCCAGTGGACGCCCGTCCGGTCCTAAAATTAAGAACCTGTGCCAGTTTTTTCTAGTGTCCCGAGAGGCCCTAGACAAAGGCGTTCTGAACAATATAGATTCTGATTTCTGGAAGTTGATTTTCAACTTCCTGTCATCACAATACTGCTGAATTTTTTCGAAGTCACGCTGCAGAAGAGTAACAATGACGTCGATCGTTGGACCTAATCTGTACGCGATTAGGTCGTCTGCGTACGCTATTGAATGGTGAAGAGAAACTAGCAGATCGCTTAGGTAAATGCTGAAAAGGATCGGTGAATTTACCGTACCCTGTTGCAGTCCATTTTTGATTTCAAATGTTTGGGTAGAAGTCACGTTGGCAATTTTCACTACGAACTTTCTACCTGTTAACATGTCAAAAATCATATATAGCAGTGGTTTACTTATGCCCAGCCGACTGAGCTTGTAATACAGCCCTTCTAACCATATGGTGTCGAAGGCTTTTTCCAAGTCAATCAGACAGGCACCCGTGCATTGGTTCTTGCATTTGTTCCATTGGATATCCGATACGAGTTTCGACGCGGCATGAATAGTGTCATGCCCCGCTCTCAAACCGAATTGGTTATCCGGGATGATTTTATTGTCCTCAACCCATTTAGACAGGGCTCGATGGACCACATTCTCGAAGACCTTGCTGATACTCGGAAGGAGACTTATTGACCGGAGATTTTCCGGGTTAGATGTGTCTTTACCCCTCTTGGGAATTGGTTGTACCACCGCTGTCTTCCAGTGCACTGGATAATATGCATTATTCAGTGCATTGTTGAACAGGATGGTGTACCTCTCTACAGCCACTGGCGGAAGGTGCCTAAGCACAACATTGGATATACCGTCGACTCCCGCGGATTTTTTCTTCCTCAATGACTCGAAGATCATCTGAAGATCTTCCGTCGATATGAACAGGGTATTAACCCCCTCATTGGCGATGACATTGTTTGCCATGAAATCTTCATTGAACCCTGTAAAACCAAGGTTCTCTGATCGCCAATGATCGATATCATTTCGAAGATAGAAGTGATGAAGCAGGGCTCTATCTTCCAGGTCGTAGTTCGGGCGAATACTATCATTCACCTTGTACACTTCCTGGAAGACAGCTCCCACTGTCGCCACCTTCTCCTGAGGATCTTCGATCACGAAGAAGTCGTCATCCAGGATGGAGCTCTCCGGATCGATGCTAACTGTTCGTAGCAAGCGTTCATTGTCTGACGTTCTCGGAAGCTTTAGATCCTGAATGTCATTCTGATTGTTTTTCCGAAATATTTTATTTATTTGCGGGAACATACTCGCGCTGTTGGATTTTGCAGCACGAATTCTGTTGTTCCAATGCAAACTTACAGATATTCTGTAATTTTCCTTGATTAACTGTTGGATATTTTTAATCAGTGACTTCAGTGTCCTGACCTCCGAGTTTTGTCTGTCGGTAAACCGCCTGTACAAGAGTTTGAGTCTTGTCAGGAGTCTACTTTTTTGTCTGTGCAGTGCATCGATTGTCGCGTTTCGGTATACGTTTGTGGTATCGTGCTGTCTTTGGCGTGGTATCGTACTGTTCATTGTTTGTTTAATGACATCGTCCATTTGTTTGAGATACCTGTCAATCTCGTAGTTTGTCAGGTTCCTATTAGGCGGTGGAAAGGAGGCGCTCGAAGTGAGCGCTCTCGTCAGGGAATTGGCAAAGCGCGGCCAGCACACCCTACTGTAATCGTAGGGGTGCGTTTGGACACACTCTGCCATCTCCGCGAACTCGTTAGGTACTGTGATCAGGGCACATAGTCCGCAATGGTCACTGTCGTATACAATGGTCCGTAGACAGTTAATAGACCATTCGTTCGTGTCTGCCAGTCTCAGTCTATAGAGTCTATTAGCGTGAGATCCAGATAGGAGCCGCTCCTAGGATACGACGGACTATCCGTTGCGAGCAACTTGACTCTATATTCAATGTTGTGAATAATCCACCAATGGCTTAGTAGGCTCCCCCTAGTGCTGGGGATGTTATTTCCCCAATCACTATGTTTGGCATTTAAATCGCCGGCCAGAATGTAGAAGTTTTCTACCGAGTTCAAGCGCAGAGATCGAAAGAGTTTCTCGAGCTCTGCGATGAAAACGTTGGGTTGAGGTGCTTCAGGTACATAGGCTGATACAATGTGCATTCTCTTTCCATTTCGGAGAGGAATGCACACAATACAGGCCTCCAGCACCTGGAACCTCCGCACTTCACTGCTATATATAATTTTATGTTTAGAACTACTTCTAATGAAGATCGTAACTCCTCCGCCTCGTGTGGCATTGGGTCGGTCTCTTCGAATCACTTTATAAGAATTGTGCCGGATTTTGTGCTTTTGGTTTAGCTTAGTTTCGCTAACCAAAAGTACATCAGGGCTTTCGTGCTGCAACAAGTTGAAAAGTACAGCTCTTCGCTCAATCCTAATCAGTGAATTCACATTCACCAAAAGGATCTTTAAGGGACTCTCGTACCCATTACGATTGAGGAGGCGCCAGGCCCGGCAGAAGCGAGTAGATTCTGTCCACTCGGGTCGTCTGCTCATGGATCTGCTGTTCGATCTGCCCTAGGATGGCGAGCAAGATCGAACGCAAGTCCCCCTCGGCCTCCGGTGCCTTAGTAACAGGCACTGGGGCCTTAGTAACAGCCACAGGCTTTTGTCTGCCTCAGACCTGCCTCCATTTGGGCGTAGGTCATTGTGGATGTAACGGCTGATGTTTGCGGGCGACCTGCGGGACGTTTCTCCTCAATATTCTGCTTACGAGCCAGATTTAATTTAATGTCTTGGAACTTAGGACATCCCCGATAGTTTGCAGGGTGTCCACGGTTCCTACAGAACACGCACTCGAGCTGCTCCCTATCCGCGACCTTGTCTTGTGTCAGATAGCATTCCTCGTTCATGTGGTTCTTTACACATTAACGCATCGAGGCTGCATCTCGAAGTTCGACGCGGCGCGGCGTGCCCGAACCTTTGACACCGGATACATTGTAAAATGTTTCCGTGTCTTCTTAATTTTTCCCATTTTACAGACTGGGATGCTAAGGAAGTGATGGTCCTTAGCCTCTCCAGTTTGCTATTGGGTGCGAGCTAGACCAGGAAGAAGGGTAACACATGCTTCACCCGTCTGGCCCGCGCCTGGGTGAACGACTTGACTTTCACGAATTTGAGGTCGTCGCTCTCGAACTCTTTGAGCTCTGAGAGCATTTCCTCGGGGTCAGTAATCGAGTACGCCTTTGAAGAGCATCGTCTGCAGTCTCTCGGTCTTGGGGGTAAATGAAAAGAACTCAGTCGTGGTCTCTTTCAGTAGTTCCTTGACCCGCTTATGCTGCTCCAGTGTGTTACATTGGATAGCATAACGGTTCTCACCTATACCTTTAAAAACGAAATTGCCAAATTCAATAACGTACTTATATAAGTCTATTTCAATTTTCCTTCTTGCAGTCTATCCCAGTTTCGATTTTTCCCTCTCTTAAATCAACAACAACCAGAGAATTTCCATGTGTTTTCATTTTGAACACCAGCACACCATAAAAAGTAGTAGGTACATTCTCAATATTGTCGGCGCAACATTATTATCGCAACATTGGGCGCAGCATCGTGGGGGCAACATTGTGGAGGCAACATTGTGGGCAAAATGCTGTGGACCCAATAATATATGTACATATATGTATATTCTCATGAGTTTGGATGAGAGTTATATGTACATATAATAATCTGCACCTCTGGCACCAGGTGCACAATAAAACAAAAAGCGCACAATGAATATTTTATGATTTTATGACATCCGGGTTTCTTTTGTATTTTTAAAACATGTTTTTCGATTTATGAAGTGTTTCAGATCTTTATACGAAAAAAAACATTAAAGTCGATATCATGTTAGTGCTCTAGACCGCGACAAAATGTTTTTTAAGGGTCAAAACAGCACTGTGTGAAGGCTTTTGAACAAATTAAGTTCGACGGGCAGTACAGAGCGGAAAACCAAAAAGGAAGAAAACAACGGCGGCACGGCAAGATCGGATTCGGGAGCACACGTCTATGAAAAACCATTTCACAACTACCAAGGAATTGAAAAGAGAACCGATCGAGAGATGTTCTATGAACATCCTCACGCGAACTGTTCAATGCCAGCTAAATGAAGTAGACCTTCAAACTCGTGGACCTTCACGTGGCGCAGCTTCTCTCAGCAGTAATGAAGAAAACAAAATTGATGTGGGACAAATAGAACCAGAAATAACGACCAACGATTAAAAGAGGGTCAAATTTTCTGATGCCAAATTTAATTTGATTGGATCTCACGGAAAACAGACAGCGCGACGGAGAGGTAAGAAGCAGTATTCAAACCAATGTTTGTGTAATGTATATTAAATATCAAAGTTGTATATTGAATTCGGATATCTTGACCGTATATTGCTTAGGGACGATTTGGTAATTGCGGCGAAATGCAATGAAATCATTGCTGATATGGTGTTGTTCTTATAACAGAGCAGTTACGCTATTACATCCCAACAAGAGATAAAATCCAAAAAATGTATCACATTACGCCACGAAGAGTATAAGCTAATAAATGTTAAAAGTGGTAACTAGAAAATATCAAGCAAATTTCACATTTAATTCAATGTTTTCTTAATTACTTTTAATTTAAAAAAGTGGAGAAAACTATCGTAATATTTATTTTATATCCTTTGTATTTGAAATTTGGACGCAAGTGGATCAATAGTGCCAAGAAGGATTATTATTATATATAGGTATATTATTATTTCTCCGAAAAAAGTGAATTTGGAACTGACTAAAACTACCAAAATCGCCAACAGAAGCGGATATTTTCGCAAATTCTAAAAGCTGATAAACTGATTTCGAAGCTGAAATAAATTTAATGTTCTGCGACCATGACGTCAAAGATGTAAATTGACACTTTTTGCTTCTAATTTATTGTCACGTGGGGTTTTATTTTCCAAAATTAGATCGGATTAAAAATAACATCGTTAAATAATTAACACTGGCTTGCAGCTTAAAAAAGCTTATTGAATTTGCATGTATGTATTTGGTTAATAACTCAGGTTTATGCCACTGCACTTACTACAGAAATTACAGAATCACTTAAAACATTAATGTCTAAAGCCCTCAAAAAATTATCAAAACTAATTGTACCTGTTCACGGTCAATATAGGTATATTTGAGATTCGGCAAAAATCAATTATCTTCCACACAATTGTCTAAGCCTAAGTCATCGTCATAGGATAAACAGCTCTAACTAAAAAAGGAGACATAATCAACACGTAACGAGAATTTGTAATTTCACGTTTTGAGAGAAATATTTCGGATCGTCAAGACTTAAAAAAGTCTACAAGGGCGAGTAATTGTAACCGTCATGTCCATTACATTTTTTCGATTTCAAAGACCTGGTACACCATGAGTTTCCTATGGGGATTATGATCTTCGAGAAGAAATAATAGACAAATTTGTTTTTGTTTGTATTATATTTAGCTTTTTATTTAATCCGAATCATTTGAAAAATATTTTTTAAATCAAATTCAATGAAAGTCTCCTCTAGTGCATAGTGGTTGAAAGGTCTCGTTACACTTAAAGTCCTTGATTTGATGGAATTGCTTTTGTGGGTTCAGACAATTGTAGATCTGTAGTTCACAGAGACTTGAAAAGCGATCGAAACAAACTCCATTACTCGCACATACTGGAACGTCAGTCTTCTGGCAAATGTAGTTGCATCGCCCATGGTCGTTTGGGATTGGAGCAACACCACCCAAAGCTACTGCGATGAGAGCTAAACGAGAACAAATTTAAGCTTTTGCTTCTAAGTTCTTAAAATAATTCTTACCGGTGAAGAGGAGGGCTACAGTGATGAGCTTCATGTTAAGTAGAATATTCAAATGGCGACTTGTGTGAACGGAAAGAACTCTTTAAGACTTGTGAAGAAAATAACAAATGAGCTCTTTTTATATTAACCAGATTCAGAAATATTATCGCCTGTGAAAACGGAAAGGGAACTTGTGGAGCAGCATACAAGGTTATTTTTGAAGGCCATGCTGAAAGTTATTTTGGATAAGGAGGCACGACTAAAACAGCAGCCCTTTAACGTCACGTTATTTTTCCATTCAAAAAGACATATTTTACGTTTACTTAATGACTTCCTTCAAATTATCATAAGATCTAAGTCCTTGGCCTTCAAAGGCGGCTAATTTTAAATTCCAACAAATCTTCCTTGTAAATGCAAAATAATTTTGAGAAAACAATTTATTTTTAGAATTTCACAATCCAGTTAAGAACAAATGTAAACAAATGTGAAATCCTTTTCGCACCTCCTTCGCATGCGCAGTTACTGAATTTTATATAAAAGCTCTGCCAAAGGGTTATGATCGTCACTCGTCATACACAGTTCCAACTCGTTATATCGCATCAGGAAGTCAAAGACATTAAGTATGAAATTCGCCGTTGTTTTCTTCATTCTTGCAGGTAAGTTTAAATTTAAATTTGGAATGAAAACCTTTTTTAACACGCTTTGTACTTTGCTAGTTTTCTGTGGTGTTGCACTGGGAATAAAACCAACGCCACCGAGCAAGTGTGACTTCAAGTGTACCAAGCTGGACGGAACTGTATGTGGCAGCAACGGAATCTGTTTGAACCTCTTCCCAAGCAGATGTCAAATGGAGAAGTACAATTGCTTGTTCCCACAGAAGGCTTTCGCAGCAGTTGCGGATTGGAAATGTAACGAGAAGTCATTGCCATTGTGTACTCTGGGAGATTTGTAAACCAAAAAAGTATTAAAATAAAAGGAAGAAAAAGAATAGCTACTGGGTTATATTTGTTTTCAACATTCTTGACTAGAAGTGAAGGACAGTAACACATCACCCAATAAGTTCGTAGGATCTTCTTCTTCTTCTTCTTTTCCTTTTTCCGGCGTTGCTATGGTCAGAAGTGTAGGACCATAACCTTCCCACTTAACTGCATTCCTACTGGTCCGCTTGTGGGGTCCGCCGGTTTGACTTCAGAAAGTAGCGGCAGGCTTCCCGGTTTGGGATTACTTCATCGCTGAGGCCAATCAAATGCTGGTGTTTTTGCATTTGTTTGCACCAATTGTTTTTCGGCCTGCCTTTTTTGCGTGTTGAAATTGGAACGTTGATTGATAACGCCTTTTGGACGGGGTTCAAAGGATCTCTCCTTTGAACATGGCAATACCAACTGAGTGGGTCGCGCTCTATCTTTCTTGTGATGGTTTCTTTACGTGGAGGCTTCCTCGGATCTTTGAACTTCTAATTCTGTCACGCTTTGTTACTCTCGCTGTCATGCGAAGCATCTTCATCTCAGCTGCCGTTAATTTGCTCTCATACTCTTTGTGCATTGTCCAGCATTGTGAACCGTATGTGAGCGCCGGACGTACAACTGAAGTGTAGAGCCTTCCTTTCAGCTTAGGGGGCATTTTTCGATCACAGAAGATGGCGGAGTTTTCCCGCCACATCATCCACCCTACGCTTACGCGATGTCACAAGTTTCTTCTTTATTAATCATAGATCCCAGATATTTAAACTTTTCACACTTGGGAAGCACTCTTCCATTCAAGTAAATGTCTGGAATAGGCTGATGAGGGTCAGAGAACGGGCAGCATAGATACTCTGTCTTCTTTGAACTAATACGATACCTGTGTCCTTCAAAAATGTCCACCCACACATCAAGTGCTCGTTGTAGGGACGCCTGGTCATCACTTATAATGGCTTCATCGTCAGCAAAGAATAGCTGGTGCACATTGGGGTCCGTCACTTTTCCTTCAAGCAAGCAATCAAGGACTGCTATAAAGAGCAGTGGGCTGAGGACGCTCCTTTGGTGTACACCGACTTTGATTGCGAATTCTTCGGTGACTCCTGCGGTGCATCTTACTCTTGTCTTTGCTCTCTTGTACATGTCCATGATCACTCGCACGTAGGTTTCTGGAACTCCTTTTTGTCTTAGCGCTACCCATAAAAGATCTCTTGGTTGCCGGTCAAAGGCCTTCTCGAAATCAACCAACACCATATGCAAGTCCTTTGAAGAATCACGATGCTTTTCCATCATGACCCTTATACTTTGGATTGCATCTGTTGTTGATTTACCCGAGACTGGTCATCAGATAGTCGTATTATTTTTCGCAGTCGGCTATCTAATACCCGTTCAACGATCATCATGGTGTGCGACATCAGCTTGACAGAACGGTAGTTATCACAATTTCGCGTATCACCCTTTCCTTTGTGCAATGGAAGAAGATAGCTTTCCCTCCATTGATTAGGCATGGTGTCGCCTCTCATAAGTTTGGAGATAAGAACCATGAGCCATCTAGACCCGATGTCTCCCATCTTTTTCCAAAACTCAGAGGGTATCCCATCCGGCCCAACAACTTTTCTTTTCTTGGAGTTTTTAACCGTACCGAACTTCTTCGACTGTGATGTCGGATATTTCGGCATGATTCGGGGCGGCTCTTGGAAAGTACACTCGGGGAAACTGTTCGTTCAGAAGTTCCTCGCAATACTGTCGCCATCTCTGAAGAATTTTTTCGTCTTCCACAAGGAGTTGGCTGAAACGAATCTCCTGAGCATTTCTTTTTCTCTGGGCGGCCATCTTAAGGATATTTGCTCCTTTGTTCAAATTGCTTTGTTGAAGCTCCTGGGTAGCCTGGTTCCTGTCAGACGCGGAAGACGATATTTCTTCCAACTCCTGATAGAGGCCTTCCATGCTTTTCGCTTTGAATTCGGCGCATTTTTTCTTCGCGATACCTTTGCAACATCTATATACCTTTTCACGGCGAGCTTTTTCCTCTCTATTAGTAGAAGAGCACTTTGACCAAGCTTGCAAAGCCATTTTCTTTTCGTGTATCACTGCTTTGGCTTCGTCTGTCCACCACCAGGTTTCTTTTGCGTGTTGGCAGAGGCCTTTAGATGTTCCGAGCAGTGATTTGGCTTTCTACAGGCCAGATTGTTGTAGGGAATCCCACATGCCTTGTGCTCTGCACTCCTCATTACCGACCTCATCGATAATGGAAATGCTGGTAATTTTCCATTTTTTTGGAAATTTTTTCATGCTGGTAATAAAAGCTTCGCCTTTTCTTTTATCCAGCTTATACCACTTGATTCTCTCAGACACCTTCGTTTGCTGCTTTGACTTCTTACTCGCCTCCATAAAAAATTCAGTCAGGAGGAGACGGTGTTGAGGGGCGATCGCGTCTCCCAGGATAACTTTGCAATCTTTAACTCGTGGCTTCATGAAACTGGATACCAAATGATAGTCTATTTGAGTTTCATTTCCGCCGCTGCTATAAGTGATCAGGTGCCGGCTTTGTTTGACAAACATGGTATTTAGCTTTATAAGACCGTACGACTTGCACATGTTTAGGATATCTTCACCTGAAGAGTTCCTGATGCCGTATCCCAGCCCTCCGTGGCAGTCTTCATAGTCTCCGCTTGTCTTCCCGACATGTCCGTTTAAATCTCCCCCAACAAACAAAAGCTCTTCCTTTGGGATGATTTTGACAAGGTTGTGGAAATCTAGCCAGAATGCATCTTTTTCTTTTTGTTCGCATCCTACTTGAGGGGCATATGCGCTTACGATGTTCCACACCTCACCATGCATCACCAATTTGAGAGCCATTAAACGGTCACTGGACTTTGAAATGGTTAAGACGTTGCCAAGTAGCTCTGCCGCAAGGATGATGGCGATTCCGTTTTTTCCTTGTTCCAATCCATAGTAAAACATCTTATAGGCTTTTGTTTTAACGTCCAAGAAACGTGCCCGATTACCGGTGTTTCGCCATTTCGTCTCTTGTACGCACAGGATGTCTACTCGCCTTCTAACCATCATTTCTTCAAGCTCATAGCTGCGACCACTCATGCTTCCAACGTTCCAACTCGCGACTCTTAAGTGTGGCTTACGCCGTTGCATTACTTTGCTATCCCCCGGAAATCCTATAGCTCTGGCCCGAGCATTGCTGCTCGTCCCAAGATCACGACCGTTAATAGTGCCTGGCGGGGTAGTGCTTTTCCTTCTAGCGTTCTTTTCCATAATGCTACGGTTTGACCGTTTTCTTCCCCTCCTTTTTTTGACACGGGCATGCTCCAGATTTTCATTTTTTTTTTATTTGATCTTACTCTTACAACACCGGTGATCTCCAGTCGTGTCAATCCACTGATTTGCATGCACACTTGTGGGGGAGTTTAATGGTGGTATATGTGTCCCTAGGGCCACCTAGGGACTTTTCTAAATTGCCTAGATGTGATTTTTGATTACCTTTGTTTAAGTCGCCTTTTACGACAAGCGAGAGGTATCGCTGCAGGGATATTCTTAACCCGTCCCGGCACAGGTTCCAATAAGTTCGTAGGATGACTCATGAAATATCAACTTCATCAGCGAAGTAAGTTTTGATCTTTTGTTGTCCACTCAGTTAACTACCGATTCAAGTCTGGAGTGTAGAGATGGACTCGTGTTTAAAATGTTGTCGCATTCCACATGGACCAAAATTATTTTGCAGATTTGTTTTATGTTTTCTGAAATAACAGCCGATTTTAAGCAACCAAACTGGTCAGCATCATCGGTGTTTGTTTAGCAGTCTTGAAAACAGCAACCCTGTCTGGATGAAACAGAGTCCGAATATCAGTTATCGAACCATTGCTTCGCTGGAACGGTATTTTTCTGACTTTTCTATTGATCTTTACAAATTACAAAAGCAGCGTCACTGAGACCACCTTGTGAACTAAACATAAGATTGCCATGAAATTTTTCAGAAATTCCTGAAAATCTTATGGATTTGGAGCTACGAGTAGATGCACACGATGTCATTGGTTCACACTTTTTGGAAAGGGTATAGCCGTCACATGGCAATGGCATATCCCACACCCTGACCCTGAGAACTACGTTACTGTCAATGGCGCCCGCTATCGAATTTTTGCCCAAATGATACAGCTAAGCCTGATCAACATGTGGTTGTAACAAGGCGGCACTGCATGCCGCACAGCACGCGGATCGATATGCCAACTGAGAAATAATATGCCGAGCTCTTAAGTGGATTAAGGAAAAGAAAATACTACCCGGCAATCAGTTAATTTTAGGCGAATCGTGATACTATTCACACTGTGATTGGTGGAATAAGATACAAAAACAATTTGCGGATGTTTGTTGTTTCGACTTTGAGGCCTTTGGCATTATATGGTTAGAAGGTCCGTTCTACAAGCTTACGAGATTAGGTATGTTAAATCACCTTTTATGCATGATTTACGTAATGACTATGGAGAAAAAGTTTGTTGTTACAACGTGACCTCGAGCAGGATTTTTGTTATTTAAAACGGCTTACAGCGCGGGAGTCAAAAGTCAAAAATGATACTGTTTAGGAATGATACTGTTTTATAGGTTCTTAAATAATGCCAGAAAGAACTGGATAAAAATTGCGATGATGGGCAACCATTAGGGGTGAGAAACTCGGCTAGATACCTTAATATCTGGCTTGATATTTATATTTCAGTGAACATTTAGACACTTATCGGAACCTGGCCAGGAAAGACCATCATCCCTGGCCTGGTGTAGTTTAACGTAGCACTATCTTATATGAAAATAATTCTTGTGGTCGAGTGACAGACAGTGTTTGTCTTTGAATGTAAGGAGCTCCAAAGACCAAATCCATTGTATTAACCTTACAAGGTCCTGTACGATGGAGCAGAAATCGACAACATTCTTGTTAAAATAACGCAAGAGCAAATTGATATTACTATAACTAATAGCAATTATAGATACCACGAGGACACACTCCGATCGGAGGTTATTTCCCTACAAGCATTCTTCCATATAAACTCCGAAAAGTTGGTGCAACATAGCGATGGTATCCCGGGAATTTACCACCGCTAGCGACAAACAGCTCACTCGCGACGGGTATATTGATAGTGCTCATGAGCATATAAGTTATAGTATCGCAATAGCGGACTGGAATTTTGCCGAATCTGTGTATTTCATTCTGTACGCATTCCACGCCCAGGTCCCTGTCATCGTTCCGAATATAGAAAAGTGCATTTAGAATGTTTCTTAGAACCTTGTTTTGAAATCGTTGGATTTTTTTGAATGTTGCTTTTATTGGTACAACCTCAAAGTTGAATATCATATGTCCATATGGGTTTTATGACTTGCTTGTAAAGCAAAATTTTGTTATATGTTGATAGACAAGATTGCCTTCTTATCATCCAGTACATTTTTCTGTAGCGAATACCAATCTCCTCTCTTTTCCTCTTGACATAGGCTTTCCATCGAAGTTTTGCATCCAAAATCACACCAAGATACTTTGCACAATTTGCGTATGGTATGGCTTGATTGTCAATATACACTGGTGTTTGTTCTACTTTTTTTATTTGTGGAATCAAAATCTATTGATTTTGATTCATTTAATCGTATTCGCCATTTTCTTGTCCAATGTTGAATATGCGAGATCGCCTTCTGTAGCTTACTAGTTGAGTTCACATTATTTTCCGACTGCCATTAAAGCCGTGTCATCAACAAATGTAGCAATCGAGTTGTATTCTAGTGTTAGAATATCGTGGGCATACAGGAGACATAATATTGGCTCAAGAATACTCCCTTGGGGTACACTCGCTTTGGTTGCTTTAAGCTCCGAATATGTGTTTTCTCTTTTATGCGGAAGTATCTGTCCGAAATGTATGACCTTAGAATTTCAGCCTGTTTGTAGGGAAGTATCTTTTTTAGTTTGCAGACTTATCCCTCATGCCAAACACTATCAAATGCTTGTGGCTACATCGAGGAAGACTGTAGAACAAATTGTTTCTCTTCAGGCGCTTTTTCAACAATTTTTTTTTTTTTTTTTTTTATTTATTTCATTTTTGTTTTTATACATATATTAAGAACACACTTACCCAAGACAAAAATACTTAAAACTAGCTTACATAACAACTAACATAAAATACCTTACTGGCCCTATACGGACACTCTAAAGCAATCAGAACAATTTAAAACTATGCCTTTCGGCCTTATGATTAATTTGCAATACTTAAAATAAATAAACAACTTAGGCTAAGAAAAGTGATATTTTTTAAAAACTTAGCATCAGATCATTTTTTTATATAAAAGCTTATAACTAAAAACAACTTAATCCTACCTTAACTAAAATATATATACAAAAATACATACGTATACCTTTTGTATGTATAATATATCTTTTTTTCATTATTGTTTTGTGATTTTTTTTTTGTTTTTTTAATTACAGCTTAATCTAAAGTAAGCCTTCCAGCCACCCTTGCTTGCCTTAGCCTGTCCTAACCTACTCTAACCTCTTCTAATCTACCCTAGTCTATGCAAGCCTGCCACTGGCATATGGCAAGCTTTGCCTTAAAGAGGCTGACATATTAAAGTTAACCACTGACGCAGTCTGCTCCAGCCACCAAAAGCGTTGATGCTGTTGGGCGACGTCTCCCCGATCTTGGTGCGACACTGATTTACTAAACCTGAGGCGCTCGGGCTCGCGGATCGCAACATCATGTTCGTAGAGGAGCCGCCGCTCCACAGATTTACGGGCCACGTGGAAGATTAGCGGTACCGCTGATCTATCCTGGATCAGCCCACATTGATCAAAATAGAGGAATGCCTCTGGGGGGACAAAGTCGCTAAGGCGTGGTACATGTAATTAGGGAAGTAAGCCCCGGAGATCAGGTTATTGACCGAAGTCATTGCTCTTGCAACGTGGCTTCGAATCAGCTTTATCAGAAAGTTATCCACCCGTACAATCCTGGCCCTATTGTATACGACCTCGTTCGAGTAAAATTTCGTGTACTCAGATTCGGGTGTCCTATATAACCCAAGACAAGTTCTGAGACATTGTCTCTCAAGCACCCGAATCTTTTCCATTAAGCTAGCTCTCACATTAAACCACACGGGACATCCATAAGCAATCATGGGCCTGATTAAGGCCATGTAGCAAATTACCTTTACTCTCGAATCAAGTTGGTTGCTATGAAATAAGACATCTTGTAAGAGCAAAAGCGCCCCGGGCCCTCGCCAGAGCAGCATCTATATGTTTGTCAAAATATAGATACTGGTCTAGCCAGATCCCAAGGTATTTGACTACATTTTATTTCGCCAATGGGCGCCCGTCCGGTCCGAGAATTGAGAACCCGCGCCAATTTTCGTCGACATCGTTGGACTTGATCTGTACGCGATTAAATCGTCCGCATACGCTATTGAATGGTGAAGAGAAGCTATCAAATCACTGAAGTAAATGTTGAACAGGATCGGCGAGTTCACCGTACCCTGTTGCAGTCCGTTGTTAATATCAAATGTTTGAATAGAAGTCACGTTGGCAATTTTCACTACGAACTTTCTATCTGTTAACATGTCAAAAATCATATATAGCAGTGGTTTACTTATGCCCAGCCGACTGAGCTTGTAATACAGCCCTTCTAACCGTACGGTGTCGAAGGCTTTTTCCAAGTCAATCAGACAGGCACCCGTGCATTGGTTCTTGCATTTGTTCCATTGGATATCCGATACGAGTTTCGACGCAGCATGAATAGTATTATGCCCCGCTCTGAAACCGAATTGGTTATCCGGGATGATTTTATTGTCCTCAACCCATTTAGACAGGGCTCGATGGACTACCTTCTCGAAGACCTTGCTGATACTTGGAAGGAGACTTATCGACCGAAGATTTGATGGGTTAGAGGTGTCTTTACCCTTCTTGGGGATTGGTTGCACCACCGCTGTCTTCCAGAGCACTGGATAATATGCATTATTCAGTGCATTGTTGAACAGGATGGTGTACCTCTCTACAGCCACTGGCGGAAGGTGCCTAAGCACAACATTGGATATACCGTCAATACCCGCGGATTTTTTTCTCTTCAGTGACTCGAAGATCATCTGGAAATCCCCCGTCGAAATAAACAAGGTGTTCGCCCCTACATTGGTGACGGCATTATTTGCCATGAAATCGTCATCGAATCTGGTAAAACCAAGATTCTCGGATCGCCAATGATCAATATTATTTCTAAGGTGGGAGTGATGAAGTAGAACTCTGTTTTCCAATTCGTGGTTTGGGCGAATGCTATCATCACCTTATACACTTCCTGGAAGACAGCACCCACTGTCGCCACCTTCTCCTCAGGATCCTCGATCACGAAGAAATCATCATCCAAGACGGCGCTCTCCGAATCAATGTCGATTGTTTGTAAAAGACATTCATTGTCTGACGTTCTCGAAAGTTTCAGATCCTGAATGTCATTCTGATTGTTTCTCCGAAATATTTTGTTAATTTGCGGGAACATACTCGCGTTGTTGGAATTTACAGCACGAATTCTGTTGTTCCAATACAAACTTACAGATATTCTGTAATTTTCCTTGATCAATTGTTGGATATTTTTAATCAGCGACTTCAGTAACCTGACCTCCGAGTTTTGTCCGTCGGTAAATCGCCTGTAAAAGAGTTTGAGTCTTGTCAGTAGTCTACTTTTTTGTCTATGCAGTGCGTCGATTGTCGTGTTTCGGTATACGTTTGTGGTATCGTGCTGTCGTTGGCGAGGTATCGTACTGTCCATCGTCTGCTTAATTTTATCATCCATTTGTCTGAGGTACCTGTCGATCTCGCCGTTTGACAGGTTCCTATTGGATGATGGGAAGGAATCACCCGAAGTGAGCGATCTCGCCAGATTACTGGTAAAACGTGGCCAACGCGCCTTACTATAATCGTAGGGTCGCATTTGGACATACTCTGCCATCTCCGCGAATTCGTCTGGTATTAATAAAAATGAATTAATTTCAGAATCTTTAAGTTCCTTAATTGTTCGTCTAACTTGCAGTACCAGATTATTAAACTTATTTTTATCCTGCGAGGCTCTGCCACATTTTTCTCGCTCTCCACTTTTCTGCAATTAACTCTCTAATTTCGAGAGGATAGTAGTTACGCTTCAATTGTTTTTTGATGTTAGTGTTTTCCCAAGCCGAAATTTGGGTAGCTCTGATAAATTGCTCAAGTTCTGAATCTAGTTGCTTTTTAGATCGTACTAGCGTACGTGGTTCTATCCTGTCTTGAAGACTTGATTTGAAGCTTACCTAGTCCGTGCGTTTACTAGTAAGAGCTGGATTACTTACATTCCGGATAATGCTCTCGCTCATAGTCAGTAGGATAGGTGAGTGATCCGAGCTCAAGTCATGAATTTCTTCTATTTGCCAAAAGGTTCTTGAGATATTTTTAACTATGAAGAAGTCAATGAGATCGGGGATTTTTGCGGATCAGTCGGCCAGTAAACAGGCTTTCCTGTGGATAAGGCTTCACACCCTTTCTCGTTTATTACGTTAAGAAGTTCTCTTCCCTTGGTTGTGGTTAACCTTGAACCCCAATATGTCTGTTTTTTTTTTTTTTTTGGAATGTTTAGGAGGGCAACAAATACTAGCAACAAGGATTGGATAATGAGTAAATGGCAAAAATGATTTATCAAATCAAAAATTGTATACAATCTTGCGATTTTCCTGGCCTTCCACACATTGTTGTTATTTAACCGGCTTTTCGTCACAACGTAAGATAAGATGTGGAGGATTATCATTTACATTCTAAGTAAGTAGATTTATAGTCACAATTATTTTAAAATCATTCTTTTATAGTGGTGTGTGCCAATAAAATATTGCTTAGATCAGAAACCAGGAACGATCAAACAATTAAGTTTTGTACATTAGAAGCTTCCGATTCAGCAACAATTGCCTTATATGTATGCAAGCGGATGTGGTACTTTATAATAAATATTTTGCTAACGAGGCGAAGACATTTTACGGAATTACCAAGAAAGCTCCTACGGTCTAGGTCACTGTAGCTTTTGTTTTCCTTTTTTTTAAACTTTCCATTCGGAAGTCATTGTAACGGGCCCGATTTTCCGAATAAAAAATGTCGACACATCTTTAGGATTCAAAATCACTATGACTCGAATCCATCGTTATCCATGCATACATATAGTTAAGTTACTCTTGTAACTTATTATTATGATAGAACGAAAATGGGGAAAAAAACACAAACTTTTCAAACAAAACGTTCCTTTTATTATTTTATTTTTATTGTTTATCACACGACCGCCAAATTCACTCTGACTCCATTCCTAAGTGTGTTACATCGCTGTGGCTCTTATCTATCGTCTTTTCAGAGAAGACGATGATAGAGCCGCTATTCTCTTACTACGTATTCTGATATCGTGCTTAGGAAAGATCAAGTGTACTGAAACATGCCTTTTATAATATTGAAAGGAATACTTATGTGACAATATGTCGGCATGTGCGCTTGCGAGATTTTTCCGCCTTAATCATTAATTCATTCGACTCGTGATTCCAGAAGGAAAACATAAAAAGAGATTTGCATACAAATTGAATTTTTATTATAATTTCTTTTGTCGAAAATAACTATTTTAAAATCTATTTCGCCTTGCATATCTCGAATCAGGTCTAATATCATTAAACGCATAATAACATAATGCATGCCCAGTATTCAATAAGCGGTTTTCTAATTGCCGTATAAGAGCGTCTAAAGGCCGAATCTAGCTTAAATTTAAGAGAGCGTATATACTTACGTGTGTATATTAAAATTGTTGTGAACTTTTTTTTCAAGCGGAATACTGTAATGAAGACTAGACTAAGTTTTCATCACTTTATTTCGTTAGTATTTTATATAATAAAAAAATATATCATTTTGTACACACTGATTATTTAGTCTATAAGTGTAAACAATAGACAGTTGGTGGTTTAGGTAGACCAGTCGCCTCCAAGAAGGGATTATTAATCAAGTACATATATGCATCCCGGAATACATGCCCCTCAATAACAATGTAGTGTCTGAACGATAATACTGTGACTTCTTTGTATTCTCGCGACGGTCATGCATCCAAAAAAGCATGATGCAATATCGATGTCAATAACATCAGAAATTTCAGAAATATTTTGAGCCGTTATTTAAATTGTTTATTGGAGCAGCACCTTTTCAATTTATATTTTTAGCTAAATACCGTGATCGAATTGTTTGATCCGATCCCCCGCGCCGTTCTGTAGTTTTCTGGCATATCATTTTGGAAAGGAATTTATGATTTTGGTATTTATTTATATCTGAACATGTTCAAAGGCACATTTAAAGACACGTTGAAAATGATATTGAGCAGTTTTTAGACGAATTATCTTGGCATTATATGAACATGTTATTAAGGAATACCATTGGCCACACCTAGACTTCAGGAGGAAGAGGGTACACTTGCCGCAGAAGAAAAGATAAGTTATGATTACAACCAGGTTAGAGGCAAACGTGGGACGACTTCTTACCTGACCAACCTAACTTATCAATATGATTTTGGCGAATGATTTTGGGGCAATCACAGCATTATTATAGCTGCCGAATTGATGCCATTTTCTTGTAAAGTGGTCGAACCACACATACGATTTCTGAGTTGCTGGCTGATTCAGCACGTGGAGAGATTTTTATATGCAAGGCATCGAAATAAAGCAATCTCGGTGCAGTCTTAAAAAATATTTAAACAATAGTCAATAGTCAGTCATAGGCTGACAAGGAAGGGGTCGAGGCACTAGTGTCTACCACCCAGGAACTAACAGATCATGTTTCAAATAGAGCATATCGCTTAAATTTACTGAGCCCATATAGTGGTCTCTTGTACGGGCCATTCTGGTTCCGAAAACAATCAAACTGCGTTCAATAATAGCTTGTTGATGGCGTCTTTACTCAGAAGAAATAATCTACCATACAAGCAGATGAACACTCTCTGCAATCAGATGAGGATTTTACCTATCCAGTAGAGTTTCTAATTGACCTCTGACCAACGGATATTCCTTAGCGTAGCCCTGTATAAATTATTATTTCTATTTCGAAATTAAGATGTAATACTTAATGATTTTCTTTCTTTTCGCTTTTATATAAAATATAAAAAGTTTTCCAAAAAGGACTTGACAACCTTTTTTTTAAAATAAAATGCAAACCATTTGAGATATTTCAAAAACTTTATTATCAGCTTGAAGTACAATCAAAACATTTATGAATGAAACTCGACTTCGTTCATATGGCCACCGCGAGCACGTTTGCAGTGGTCGATTCGTTGGACCCAATTTTCGATGACTCGGCCACGCATTTCGGCCGCTATTTCGCGTTCAATGTTGGCTCTGAGCTCTACCAACGTCGTCGGCTTGTTGGCATAAACCAATGACTTAACGTAGCCCCAAAGAAAATAGTATAGAGGCGTTAAATCGCACGAACGAGGCGGCCAATCGACTGGCCCATTTCTTGAGATAACACGTTCATCAAACTTACTCTTCAATAAGTCGATTGTAACGTGTGCTGTGTGGCTTGTGGCACCATCCTGTTGAAACCACATGTCGTCCAAGTCCATATCTTCCAATTCGGGCCAAAAATAATCGGTAATCATGGCGCGATAACGCTGGCCATTCACAGTAACGTAACGATCGTTATCGTCGACGAAAAAATATGGCCCAATAACGCTGCCGGCATGCAAACCGCACCAAACAGTTATTTTTTTGTGGATGAAGTGGTGATTCATGAAGCACATGTGGATTTTCACCCGACCAATAACGCATATTTTGCTTATTGACGAACCCATTGAGCCAAAAATGAGCTTCGTCACTGAAGATGATTTTGCGATGAAATTCATCATCTTGGCGCATCTTCTCCAGAGCCCAATCGGAGAACGTACGTCGCTTCAAATGGTCCATCGGCTTCAATTCTTGAGTCAGCTTGATCTTGTATGGATGTAAACCAAGATCCTTACGCAAAATACGCCATAATGTGGTCTGAGCCATGCCCAATTCTTGAGAACGCCGTGGAATTGACTGATTTGGATCGTTTGCCACGGACGCCTGAACGGCAGCGATATTTTCGACACTTCGACCAACCCGTTGTCTCACTGATACGGCAACATCACACAACGAATATGTAGACTCAAATTTTTGCACTAAGCTTGTTATTGCCTTTCTACTAGGGCGAGAATTACAATCGAAAATTGGAGTTAACGCTCTTAAAGTTGCGGTCACCGACTCCGAATTTCGGTAGAAAATTTTTATGCAGACGTTGCTCGTTCGTGTACTTTACCAAAATGTTGAGTTTACTGAATAAATTGATAATAACAGTTCGATTATTAGTGAAAGGGTGCGTTCACAAATTAAATTCAAAGCTGTCAAGTCCTCATTGGAAAACCCTATACAAACATTATACAATATAACAAGAGCGAGCAAGCCCATAATTTCGCATTAAGAAGGTTATAATAAATGATCATTCATTAATTGGTTCCAATGAAGATGAATTCAGTTTGGCAGCATAAACTCAACTTATGGAACATGGAATACTCCTCCTCTATGCTGAAGTAATGATCAAATCAAGTAACTGTCGAACCCGTTGTCGTTTCTACTCCTCCTGGGTTCAAAGCTCCAGGGTAAAACTTAATTGTAATTTTAGAATACTATTTTTCAACTTTCTCGTTTGTTCATTTCTTATATTCCTTCTTCGTTAAATCTTTTGCTCCTAAAGCTCAAAACACCCCTCTTCCTGTAGGCAATAAACCATACTTTCTACCGCAACATGTATATTGTTTATTTACGGTTCATATGATACGTGGCAAACTCGACTCACACTTTTTAAACAACTTATTCTACTTGGAAAGCTACAAAAAAACTAAAACCAACCGCTTTATATAAGCCATCAATACTAAGCGAAAATAAAACATGGTCTAAGACCAACGCGGAAAAAGCTGCTAGGAGCTTTCCCTGTCAACTACTTCAAAATCGAAATCATCTACACTTCCAAAACACAAACAAAACTATCCCAATCACACAGACGACTAAAAAAGAAACTAGCATTCAACTAAAACATAGTCTTGAACCCAATAAAAGTCCAGATTTTTCCCTGATAGAGGGAATATACAGAATTGCCTGTACATGTACAGAATTGCAGAATTTTTAGCACCATATTTCAAACATAATACATCAAAAAACAAGGAAGGAAAAAGATAAAAGAAAAGAGGTATGTAACTATCGCCCAATTTACCTGTTTGCCAATCTTATCTAAACACTTGAAAAAAATCCTATACCAAAGGCTACAACCAATACTCGAACATAACAAAATTGCACCGAAATACCAATTCGGATTCAGACAACGTCACTCGACTGTACAACAAATGCACAGAGTATAATAAATATAATTTCAAATGACTTAGAAAATTACAGATAGTGCTCAACAGTGTTTGTCGACGTTTCCAAAGCTTTTGATAAAGTCTGGGAAAATATCGTACAAGTTGGCTTTCTCTAGGGAGGCGTATTGGGGCCATCACCTTATTTGATTTACACAGCGGATATACCTATCCCGACAGCAAAACACTCCATGTTAGTAACTTGTGCGGAAAACCAATCATTTTGCAAGCAAAGGCGTAACGAATGCAATAAATTAACTCTAAATTAACTAAGTGTGAGACATAACACTACCTTGTTGAAACCACATCAGTATCTTCCATTTGAGACCGGAAAATTTGGTTAACATTTGGCTAAGAAATAAGAATTGACCGTGACGGTTCCTCATTTTCGAAGAAGTGTAGACAAATGATATCTACGTACATTTCGATTTATAGATTTAGAGTTAGCCCAAAGCTTACCTATATGTATATTTCGGCGATCATATTTATAAAGTTTGTTCATATCGGAAAGTCGCAGTTGAAGTAAAGAATATTCCGAATGATGAAAAGTTGACTCTTTGAACCCATTTATTGTATAAGCTTCATTGATTTAAATATCTCTTTCCGTCTTGATAAATTGGCAAGGGAAAAGGGTCCGCCATCTAACGTTTTTTTTTTCAAGTAGTGCTTATTTCGTGAATGGTAACACTTAGCTCATGTCTGATTTGACAGATAATTAGTTTTATCCTTCCGCTGAACGAATATGGTTGTGTATACGCTTGAACAACGCTTCGCTAAGTGGGCCTGCGATCGACTTACAGAAGATGCCGATTTTGCCAAAAAAATCATCTTTTCAGATGAAGCTCATTTTGGCGGGTATGTAAACAAGCAAAATTTTCGCATTTGGGGCACAGAAAACCCGCACGCATACATTGAAAAGCCGGTGCACCCAAAAAGAGCCACTGTTTGGTGCGGATTTTGGTCCAGAGGGCCATTTTTCTTCGAAAATGAGCAAGGAGTGGCCGTTACAGTCAATAGCGATCGTTATCGGGCCATGTTGAACGAATTTTTGTTCACAAGAATTGAAGAGGAGGATATTGGCAACATTTGGTTTCAACAGGACGGCGGTACGTGCCACACAGCCGAAGCTACACTCGATGTTTTGTGCCCTGTTTTTGAAGATCGCATTATCAGCCGCAGAGCTGATGTCGTTTGGCCACCTCGGAGCTGCGATTTGACACCGTTGGACTATTATTTGTGGGGTGCCGTCAAAGATAAGTGTTACGCCGACAAGCCAGAGACAATTGACGCTTTAAAGGACAATATTCGTGAAGCCATTGGTGAAATACAGCTGCACACAATCGATAATGTGCTTAAAAATTGGACCGATCGTGTAGGCTACTGCATGGCCAGCCGAGGCAGCCATTTGAATGAAATTATTTTCCATTATTAACCGGAAGGATTGTACTTTCAAATAAAAAAGGAAATTTGAGAAAATATTCATTAGTTTTTTTTATAGCATTTTCAAAAAAAAAAAAGTTATTTGGCGGACCCTATAGCAGTAAGTTCTCGCAATTTCAACCCAGATATTCATAAACGATCCATATTATATGTATAATGACGAACCTTAGACTAAACATATACAGTCTTGGATGAGAGTTCGGCATGACTTGAAACTGGAATTTCAAATCCGGATTAGGAATGGGATGACCCTATGCAATAGCATTTAACTCGTGACTTGGGCAATGTCTGTAATATAAGGAAATTAATTGTGGTAAGCCCTTATTAGAAGCAACTAATCTTTACTAACTCACATAGTGGTCATTGTCGGACGGGGAAATAAAATAAAACTTCAAACAAAACTCAATAAGTTCATTGGATGATACAGATATACACATTTGACGCCATAATTGATACATCCATATGATTTTTAGGAAGTTCTAGACAACATGATCTGTGATAGTGGTCTGACGTTCTGACGCTACTTCCGTAATTTTCAGATCAATGGAAAAATCTAAATTTTGTCTTGCATTATTTTTTAAGGGGAAAATATAATATTTAAGTAAAGCAACAGCTTGACAACTGTTATTCGGACTCTACTACATACATCGAACCTGGGTTGCTGTTTTAAAGGAGGCCGATGATGCTATCCGCTCTGGTCGTCAAAAATCGGCAGTTGTTTCATGATGGTATTGGTCGAAAGTAAATAGAAGTTACTTGGGTTGAGACATCTGACACCTAAAAGATATTACAAGCCAATGTATCCAGCATTTTGCATGAACATTTGACTGTGAGAAAGTTGTATTCGAAATGCGTACCGTGTTTGCTCACAGTCGACAAAAACCAACAACGCACCGACTATTCATTGTTTCATGTGGCATGCGTGAATAGTTGAAACACGACACCATCACTGTACTCCAAAGGATGAAAGCAATATGAATGGATAATATCGCTATAATATAGAAATGTGCCTAAAAGTTGATATTTCATGAGTCATCCTACGAACTTGTTGAGTGATGTGTTACAATGTGAAAATCAAACAGAACCCAGTGACTATTATTTTTCTTCCTTTTATTTTAATACTTTTTTGGTTTACAAATCTCCCAGAGCACACGATGGCAATGATTTCTCGTTACATTTCCAGTCCGCAACTGCAGCGAAAGCCTTCTGTGGGAACAAGCAATTGTACTTCTCCATTTGACATCTGCTTGGGAAGAGGTTCAAACAGATTCCGTTGCTGCCACATACAGTTCCATCCAGCTTGGTGCATTTGAAATCACACTTGCTCGGTGGTGTTGGTTTTACTCCAATAGCAACACTACAGAAAACTAGCAAAATACGAAACGTGCTAAAAACGGTTTTCATTTCAAACTTTAATTTAAACTTACCTGCAAGAATGAAGAAAACAACGGCGAATTTCATACTTAATGTCTTTGACTTCCTAATGCGATATAACGAGTTGGAACTGTGTATGACGAGTGACGATCATAACCCTTTGGCAGAGCTTTTATATAAAATTCAGTAACTGCGCATGCGAAGGAGGTGCGAAAAGGATTTCACATTTGTTTACGTTTGTTCTTAACTGGATTGTGAAATTCTAAAAATAAATTGTTTTCTCAAAATTATTTTGCATTTACAAGGCAGATTTGTTGGAACTTAAAATTAGCCGCATTTGAAGGCTAAGGACTTAGATCTTATGATAATTTGAAGGAAGTCATTAAGTAAACGTAAAATATGTCTTTTTGAATGGAAAAATAACGTGACGTTAAAGGGCTGCTGTTTCAGTCGTGCCTCCTTGTCCAAAATAACTTTCAGCATGGCCTTCAAAAATAACCTTGTATGCTGCTCCACAAGTTCCCTTTCCGTTTTCACAGGCGATAATATTTTTGAATCTGGTTAATATAAAAAGAGCGCATTTGTTATTTTCTTCACAAGTCTTAAAGAGTTCTTTCCGTTCACACAAGTCGCCATTTGAATATTCTACTTAACATGAAGCTCATCACTGTAGCCCTCCTCTTCACCGGTAAGAATTATTATAAGGACTTAGAAGCAAAAGCTTAAATTTGTTCTCGTTTAGCTCTCATCGCAGTAGCTTTGGGTGGTGTTGCTCCAATCCCAAACGACCATGGGCGATGCAACTACATTTGCCAGAAGACTGATGTTCCAGTGTGTGCCAGTAATGGAGTTTGTTTCGATCGTTTTTCAAGTCTCTGTGAACTACAGATCTACAATTGTCTGAACCCACAAAAGCAATTCCATCAAATCAAGGACTTTAAGTGTAACGAGACCTTTCAACCACTATGCACTAGAGGAGACTTTCATTGAATTTGATTTAAAAAATATTATTTAAACGATTCGGATTAAATAAAAAGCTAAATATAATACAAACAAAAACAAATTTGTCTATTATTTCTTCTCGAAGATCATAATCCCTATATAGTTCAGGAACTCATGGTGTACGAGGTCTTTGAAATCGAAAAAATGTAATGGACATGACGGTTACAATGGCTCGCCCTTGTAGACTTTTTTAAGTCTTGACGATCCGAAATATTTCTTTCAAAACGTGATATTACAAAATTCACGTAACGAGAATTTTGATTATGCCTTGTTTATTATCGTGGCTAGATCTGTTTATCCTATGACGATGACTTAGGCTTAGACAATTGTGTGGAAGATAATGGATTTTTGCCGAACCTCAAATATGCCTATATTGACCGTAAACAGGTACAATTAGTTTTGATAATTTTTTGAGGGCCTTAGACAGTAATGTTTTCAGAGTCATATGTGATTCTGTAATTTCTGTAGTAAGTGCAGTGGCATAAACCTGAGTTATTAACATATGTCTTGCTCCAAAATACATGCAAATTCAATAAGCTTTTTTAAGCTGCAAGCCAGAGTTAATTATTTATCGATGTTCTTTACAAGTTGCATTTTTAATCCGATCTAATTTTGGAAAATAAAACACCACATGACAATAAATTAGACGCACAAAGTGTTAATTTACATCTGGTGGCTGGTGACTGGACATTTGTGATTAATTTACAGCTCAATTATGCAGATCTTTCACGTCATGGTCGCAGAAGAATACATATATTCCAGCTTTGAGTTCGATTTATCAGCTTTTAGAATTTTCATTAATACTTCCTTCGCTTGCTGGTTTTAAAACAGGTAGTTTTGCTCAGTGTTTAAATAAGCAACTCTTCAATTGATTAAGGTGCTTTATTACATACTTCCTGACTCATAATTGACTACAACTACTCTATTATATTGAGATCAGAGCTATTTTCGATTGAGGAACCATATTTGCCTTGCATTATTTAGAACTGGTTTTGAGTTTTAATTTTGGGTTACAATTTGTTTTTGCTAATAGAATAAGGGCTATGAGAGGGAGCAGGCTCATTCTGTAATATAGGATTTGGGATGTAACTACATAACTCCTGTCATCAGCAATGATTTCTTTGTTTTTGTCCCAAACCAAAAAACGGCCAAGATCCTAATTTGTTGTGCATCCCCAGATCATAATATGGTGAATATTTAACGGTGGGAAGCAAACATTACGGCTGAGGAAAGCTGCATTTTGCAATTCCTTTTTTTCTAAGGAACCACACATGTAGCCGGCGTTGAACAGTACTCGTGCTGATATTAATGAACATCTGTCAGTCAATTCTTTTCCCAATTCCTTGTTAGTTGTGAACTTGTTTTTCAGAGACATGGGCGGGAAAATACGATCTTGCCGTCTTGTCGTTGTTCTGGGGCTTCTGCTCTCAAGTTGCTCCTTTACACTGTCCCTCGATCTTAATTTGTTCAAAAGCCGTCTCGTGGCACTTTCTATTTTAAAAATGAAATGTTCACAATGAAAAGTCGTTTGTCCCATGTGCACAAATGTATTGCAAAATTGTTTAACTCGTAAAAAAGCACTGTCACAGTCTAGAGTACTAATGTGATATCGATTTGAATGTTTTTTTCTCTTAAACATTAAAAACCATAGAAATACTGCAACCTTACCTATATTTATTTTAAAAGGCCGTCTGGAAGTGTGATTTCATTTATTGAGTGATTTAATTCTCTTTCTTCTATCTACATTGTTGCGTCGATAGGATTTGGCCCACAATGTTGCCTCCACAATACTGCAGCCAATATTGCGGCGATAATGTTGCGCCGACAATGTTGGGTATGCACCTACTACTTTTTATGATCTCCTGCTATTTAAAATGAAAGCACAGGGCATATTAGCATTAATACAGGGTTTAAGGGAATTCTCTGCATTTGTTGCTGCCTCTCTGGTTGGTTGATCTGGTTGATTTTGATGACCAACGGTGGCTTCGATGGTACATTGAATGTTGGTTGTTGTCTTGTTGAGACTTGGATTTACCCATCCGTACATCGATGTGGTGTAGGCGTCAGTTCTTGCATGAGCAGTATTTTGTATGGACAAATCACGGTCTTCTTTAATTTGGCGCAATCTACGCATATGGATAGGTTGATGTCCAATAGCGTGAAGTTCGTGCGAATTTTGGTCACTATGGCTTGAATTTAATCAATAATTCACGTATGTAGCAAGCTAACATCCAGCCACCAGAACACACTTTTACGGGACACAATCTATTTGAGAGATACAGACTGTGCGGAAGTAGCAAATCTTATAGCTCACTTAAATACTCATAAGGCACCTGGTATAGATGGTATTAGGGCTATAGATATAAAATCAAATGCGGATATCTTTACGCCCATAATAACGAATCTTATCAATATGAGTTTTAACACGTCCAAGGTGCCAACAAAGCTCAAAGAGGCACTTGTTAGACCTATTCACAAGGGAGGAGCCAAACACGAGATAGCAATCTATCGCCCGATTGCAATATTGCGGTGATAGAAAAGATCATGGAGCAAATAATCTCAGATCGATTATGGGAATTTATTGGTAAGCATAAGATAATAAGCAAGAATCAGTACGGCTTCCAGAAGGGAAAAAGCACGAACCAACTTCTTGGTGATTTCACAAACTTAATTAACTAAAATTGGTAGACTGGTTGGGAGACTATCTCAAAACGAGATCTTTTCGGGTAAAAATCAAAAGCTACGAAAGCAGAGCCAATACAGTACAGTATGGAGTCCCGAAAGGCTCTAAACTTGGCCCCTTGTTGTATATATTATATAGTAACGAACTATTAAAATAATTCAAGATTGGCTGTCCTTTCGCATACGCTGATGACACGGAGATTGTTGTTTGCCACAAATCGATCGTAATCAGGATGATGTAGGCAGAATTTAACGAAGCAGGGAAATGGTGTCACGATAATGGGCTAGTAATAAATGCAGCAAAAACAAAATTATTACATATTCGTAGCCCACAGTACCCAAAATCAGAAATAATTACTAAAACATTCAACTGCACTGACCCAAGAAACTGTCAGGTTATCGATGTCGTGGATACCTTGACGATGAAAGGTTCCGAACTCCAATCAATCACAACTTCAATACTAGAAGACGAGCAGAGGGGCTGTACCACCTTCCATCATTCAACAACAATATACGGCAAGCGTCAACTGATGTACACCATAGCAAACATCCTAAATAATCTTCCATCTAATCTACGAAATTTACATCAAACTAACTTAAGAAAGAAGAGAATAAAACAATATTTCCTAGAAGCGATAACTTAATTACTATTGGTAAACTGTCAATATCTCATTCGAAGTTTTTAATGATTTTAACCTTTCTTTAATTATTAAAACAAAACGAAAAAACAAAAAAGTAATTGTAGCAACGTAAACATGGTATGTGAATTCATTTTTATTCATTTTCATTTAAATTGTCGACCTTCGGTGATAGCAATGTAAAAAACTATTTTGAAAAACAACCTCCTGCAGATAAGCCACGTGGCTTCGCAGGTAACAAATTCATTGTACACAATAAGACTCATGAATAAATAAATAAATAAAAAAAAAAAAAAAATTGCTTGATTAGTAAGTCGATTACGGTCACCGTAAAATGGTCGAATGCGCGAAAAACATTTTCCCAGAGCACGAATTTTGATAGTAAATTTCAACAATTTGTGAGCGTCGTTCAGATGAAACAACGTTGTTTCTGTAATGAAATGGCAATGCCAACTGAACATGCCTGCCTACGACATACGTATAGGTCACGAATCACGCGTGAACAATAGTGGAACACTATAAAATCAAACAGCAAAAATATCAGCTGTTCCACTGGCCAAAAAACACTTTGCAAAACCTCCACTCTCATTAGCTTCATCCTTTTTTAAACTATAGTCAGTTCTCACTAGAAGCATTGCAAGCATGTAAAGGTTGATCCAATATTGATTTAGAATGTAATTCTAATGTAAGGGAATACAATATTATTAGAGGATGACAATCCACGGTAGTTCTTGCAGGACTCGATACTGGCAAAAAGAATGTTGATGACTACTCGACGTATAAAAATATTTGTTTTCAAATCGCTAAGATTTTACGGATTGTGTGCATAAACACGATATTTTGCATAGCCTTGCAAAAGGCCAAAATCACACTTTCTTGAAAATGTTCATGTTTGAAATAAAATAAATGAAAAACTGAAAATTGTAGGTAATACTTTATTTTGGGAAATTATAAAATTATACAGTCATGTTGCGAATTTTATTTTACATAAACCAAAAATTTCCAAATGACGCTCGCTGGAAAGCCAGGCACTCTGCAGCCGCACCCTCACATCCCCACAAAAAAAGTCGCATGGTGTGATTCCCGGAGAAAGAGGTCGCCAGGGTATGTCTCCATAGTTGCTGATCAATTTGTTCGGGAAACTAGACCTCAGCTTCTCCATCAAGATCCAAGCTGTATGTGGTGTACCACCGTTTTACTGAAATAGCCATCTGTAGTTGTGCCCGGGGAACAGCTGCAGGTGCGGCAACAGAAACTCGTCCATCATTAGGTAATACATTTCAGCAGTGACTGCCTCTTGTTGGTTAAAAAAATAAGGGCCAATTATCCTTCGGGCAGAAATGGCACACCATACCGTCGTTTTGGGACAATGTAAACGCTTTTGATGATGTTCGCCTGGGTTGTTTGGTAGTAGCGCAAGCTCTGTTTATCTACGTAGCCGCCGTGTGCTTCATTACTAAACAATATGGTTCCAAGAGTTCATGTTGTTCGAAAACGTTCGAGTATTGTTCTTGCGAAAGTGACAGTCATTTTCCTTTAGACCTTGATCCATTTGGATTTTGTATATTATAGATGAAAGATTAACTTTTTTTTTCAAAATAACCTGCATAGTTGATATTTTCATTGCCGTAGGGGCCGCAATCTTTCTTATGGATTTACGTGGATTTCGCATAATTTCGTGTCGAAGTTGAGCAATGACTCATCGCTATTAATAAATTCAAAAAAAAAATGCGTATCGAACCCCACTTACCTCACCCCGCTGGTTTTCGAGCATTCGAAATCGAGTTGAAAATTTCTCGCTGGTCAACCTTTATAAGGAAATTAATAGTTGTAAGCCCTTATTAGATGCAACTAATGTCTACTAACCACTAGGTCAATAAATAGCCATCGCTGTCGGACGGAGAATTAAAATCAACTTATAGAAAGACTCCTAGAAAAAACTTTGACAATCTGATATGATGCAGTGGTTGACGTTCTAACGCTACTTTCGTTAATTTTGTCTTGCGTTTGAGAAGAAAATATACCCATTATGTTATACGGACCCAGTTCCCTTGAGACTATGTTGCTGTTTTAAAGGCGGTCGTACAAACACCGATGATGCTGACCGTTCTGGTCGAGCTGTTTCATAACATGACCTAATATCACAAGATGTCCACAATATGGTATTAGTCGAATGTATCCAGCATTTTGCATGAACATTTGAGCATGAGAAAATTATATTCGAAATGGGTATCGCGTTTGCTCACAGTCGACCAAAGCCTAAGCGCCGACGATTCATTGTTTCATATGGCATGCATGAACAGTTGAAACACGGTTCCATCAGTCCAAAGGATGCAAACTGAGCAATATGAATGGATAATATTTTAACAATGTGGAAATTTGCCTAAAAATTTATTTAATTAGTCATCCTACGAACTTGTTGACTGATGTGTTACTGTCCTTCAATTCTAGTCAACAATGTTAAAGTCAATCATAACTCGGTAGCTATTCTTTTTCTTCCTTTTATTTTAATACTTTTTTGGTTTACAAATCTCCCAGAGTACATAATGGCAATGACTTCTCGTTACATTTCCAATCCGCAACTGCTGCGAAAGCCTTCTGTGGGAACAAACAATTGTACTTCTCCATTTGACATCTGCTTGGGAAGAGGTTCAAACAGATTCCGTTGCTGCCACATACAGTTCCATCCAGCTTGGTGCATTTGAAATCACACTTGCTCGGTGGTGTTGGTTTTACTCCAAGAGCAACACCACAGAAAACTAGCAAAGTACAAAACGTGTTAAAAAAGGTTTTCATTCCAAATTTAAATTTAAACTTACCTGCAAGAATGAAGAAAACAACGGCGGATTTCATACTTAATGGCTTTGACTTCTGTTTGCGATTAAACGAGTTGGAACTGTATCTGACGATTGACGATTATAACCCCTTGGCAGAGCTTTTATATAAAATTCATAAGCTGCGGATGCGAAGGAGGTGCGAAAAGGATTTCACATTTGTTTACGTTTACTTTTAACTGGATTGTGAAATTCTAAAAATACATTGTTTTCTCAAAATTAGTTTGCATTTGCCAGTAAATTAAAATTAGCCACCTTTTAAGGATTTCCGATTATTTTGATAATTCAAAGGCAGTCATTAAGTAAACGTAATATATGTCTTTTTGAATGGAAAAATAACGTGACGTTAAAGGGCTGCTGTTGCAGTCGTGCCTCCTTATCCAAAATAACTTTCAGCACGGCCTTCAAAAATAACCTTTTCGTTTTCACAGGCGATAATATTTCTGAATCTGGTTAATATAAAAAGAGCGCATTTGTTATTTTCTTCACAAGTTTTAAAGAGTTCTTTCCGTTCACACAAGTCACCATTTCAATATTCTACTTAACATGAAACTCATCACTGTAGCCCTCCTCTTCACCGGTAAGAATTATTTTAAGGACTTAGAAGCAAAAGTTTAAATTTGTTCTCTTTTAGCTCTCATCGCAGTAGCTTTGGGTGGTGTTGCTCCAATCCCAAACGACCATGGGCGATGCAACTACATTTGCCAGAAGACTGACGTTCCCGTGTGTGCCAGTAATGGAGTTTGTTTCGATCGCTTTTCAAGTCTATGTGAACTACAGATCTACAATTGTCTGAACCCACAAAAGCAATTCCATCAAATCAAGGACTTTAAGTGTAACGAAACCTTTCAACCACTATGCACTAGAGGAGACTTTCATTGAATTTGATCTTAAACTTTTATTCCAAGCCATTCGGATTAAGTAAAAAGCCAAATATAAAAAAGATGAAAGACATCATATACTGAGTTAATATACAATAAATGACACATGCTGGGTGTGTTCAAAAATACACAAATATGTTTGGTTTTAAAAATAATTATTTTTGATCTACATCATGTTAAACCTTTCAAAATAATCTATTCAGCGCTTCTTTGATCCCTGAGCACTTCAGGAACTGATAGTGTACTAGGTCCTTGACATTGAAAATAGTTTAGTGAGAATGACTGCTTACATCATACCGCACTTTTAGACTTTTTCATGTTTGTCGATCCAAAATATTTCTCGTGAAACGCGAAATTACAAAATTCTCGTAAGTTTTTAATTATGCCTTGTATATCATTATTGTAGCTTTTTTCCAATTCTTTTCTCTTGCTATGTCGCCGTTGTTTAGGTCTTCTGCCTCCAAGTTGCCCCTTTGCACTGCCCATAGATCTATGTACTTTGACATATCGACAAATCCAATTCCACTATTCGAAAAATTAAATGTTCACCATAAAGAGCCATAATACGTCCTTTATCTCATTTGCACAAAATAATTGTAAAACTCTTTAAAAAAAACACTTTCGCGCAGTCTAGAGCACTAATGCGATATCGACTTAAAAAACACTAAGCATACCAAAAACTGCAATTCTGCCAACTTCTGTTTTAGAAATATGTATAAAAAAAAACTCACCCGGACTTTTGTTTATACACGGGAGCGACACTTTAATAAAAACACATAACTTCTTTTGTTCGTTTGTTCTTTTATTATTTTCGTCCGTTCACTATGATGGGTCACTTAAGACTAACTTAAACCTTATTTTAGAGCTAGCGTAAACTTAAAAACAAGAGCGACGACTCAACACCGTTCTTGGCTTGGCTTGGGTTTCGGTTGTGTCTCGGGTATGTACAACGGCAGCTGAAATATATAATAGAACTGTACCTTCTATTGCTGATAAGCATATGTGGTAAAACTGCTGGTTACAATTTGTTGTTGATGCCTGAACCATACCAGTTGGGTCATGTCAGGCTAAAGTAATTTGAATTTTGATTGTTGCTTTGGATTAATCCACCGGGTTATATGGCTTGGCTTTGAAGCTCCTCTAATCGGCGCCTATTGGAGGAAATCGGCAAGTGTTTACAAAATTCAGGCTGAATATCTTGCCTAATTGGGCTATGAATAAAGTTTCGAAAATAACTGTTGTCTGTGGGCTGGGAATTAAAAGCTTCTTGATCCGTAAAAAATTCTCAGGATTGGTAATAGCCGTAGTTTGACTTTCCTGACTGTCATGTAAAAATCAAATAAACTTTTTCGTAGACATCTCTTCATACAAGGTGGCGCAAAATTAATCATTTCATTTTGTTTTGAATTATTTTTTACAAAATGATTTTGAGTAATGGAAATCTTTATCGGATCTGTACATTTTTTCTGTTAAGTGGATAAGATGATATCCATCAAGTGGCTGCCGCCAGTGTTGATACACATTTGTTCCCGTTTCGGATTTTCCATTACTTTCTGCAAGATTTCCTCTGTTTGCATTGCTGTCGAAAATTCTCCTTAAGGACCACGACTTCAAGTAGCCCCAAAGAAAGATGTCTGGGATGGTTAAAGCGGGCGATCTTTCTGGTCATGCCAAATGGCCAAACCGGGAGTTTACGTCACCAGGAAACACTTCCTTCACAATATTCATTGTGGCTCGTGCTGTGTGTGCGGTTGCACTGTCTTGTCGAAACCACATGTTCACCATGCTCCGCTCATCCAATTCCGGCAGTAAGAAGTCGTTTATCATGGCCCTATAGCGTTCGCTAGGCCAGTAACAGTGACGGTATTGCCGATGTTGTCCTCAAAAAAATATGGCCCAATCACTCCTCCCGCGTGTGTGCCGCACCACACAGTGGTTTTGAGAGGATGTTATGGCTCTTAATGGTATCTGTCTCGGAAACGAAAATTTTGCTTATTGACGTAACAGCTTAAGTGGAAATGCGCCTCATCGGTCAGGATGATTTTCGACACAAAATCGTCCTCTTCGTTATTGAGATTAAGGATGGCTTGACAGTAATTCACACGCAACTGACGGTCAGCAGGCAATAAGTGATGCACTGTTTGCAGTTTGTACGGGAACATGTGTAAGTCTTTCAATAAAATTCGCTATTTTTGCGTGGCCACAACCGGGATATTCTCGGCCGAACGACCAGTCCGATAGCAGCCACGCCCTGCATGGTCACCTATGGTTCCAGTATGTTCAAGTCGACTAGCTTAGCGGAATGTTTGCCCAGTTTAGCGCGACACAATTAAAAAATCGACGTCGAAATTCACGCTGCGCTAACACCATCGATTATTGGTCAAAAAAATCGACACAATTATTCCACGCTCTCGCGGAGTATAGCGCTTCATTGCTTGTTTATTTGTATACTGCAGCTGTCTAGTTCACAAATATCAAATATGATTGACGCACGACGCCATTTGCAAAAATTATAGCATCTATCGATAGGATTAAATCAATTTAAAAAATTAATATGAAATTAAACACAAGCTGCTGCGCATATGTTTCTTCATCTCAACTTATCTGGTTTTACTTTGAAAAAAAAATATTGTCGAAAATCCAAGTCACCAAAGTAGTCAAGCTCTTGCTGCATGTCGGAATGCCTTGCAAGGGGTTCACAGTTCTAAAAGTGGTGATTTCGAAACCACCTGAACAGCCGCAAAAATATGAAGGTAAAGAATTGGAGGAACTGTTCGATAAAGATACCTGACAAAAACAGCTATGGGAATGATGAAAAAGTAAGGAAAATGGGTTCCATTCGAATTGCAACCAACGGATGACAAAAGCCATTTCTTCATCTGTAAACAGCTGCTTGGAGGGCCAACAATCGTCCGATCACCGAATGTTGATGCTACGGCAAAACTAAATATCCATGGACTCAAGCTCATGTTCTGTATTTTGTGAAAGAGAAAAGAAAGTCTCATCCGCCATATTTACCAGACATTACTCCATCTCATTATCATTTGTTTTGATTGATGAGAAGCTATCTCGTTATGAGGATTGCAAACACTTGGATTAGTGGATCGATTTTAAAGATGAGGCATTCTTCCGACATGGGATTTGTATATCAACTTCCGTTAGATAACACTACAAGAACGATATATTTTGGTCATTCTATAAGCCCGCGTTCTGATTGCTATCAGTTCCTAATTTAATAAACAGTACTACTAGAGTCTGTGGAATTGTAGCCTACTTTTTAAGTAAGATGAACACAAAGTTCTCTTCTCAATTGGCCAAACTCCCTAAGTGGCGAAGAACGCAAAGACCTAAACCAACTTAATTGGTAAATTCGTGAGGCTGAGACGCCTTAAAATGAATATGGCTTTATAAGGAATCCTCAAACTCTTCTAGTCAGATGTTTCTGAATCAAGGATGATTGAATTATGGGTTTGAGTTGGCAACCAAACATAAAAGGTTACACAATGATTAATCTAATCAATTCCATGATCTAATTTGGTTTTTTTTTTTTTTTTGTTATTTCCCCAGTTTTTGTTTTTTGTTATCGTTTCCTATCATTGTTTAATAATGTGCTATTTCAGTAGAAAAGTTTCCTAAGTAAACGATATCTTTGAACTATTACTGTAAATTGTGAATTGTGCGATAGCCATTGTAATTTAAGAACGAAATAAAAAAGAAATATCAATTAGAGTTGGGTAGTTCCGGACATGTATAGTTCCAGGAACTATGTATGTATGTCCTCAGTCGGAAACATTTCCGATCGTTCCTCAAACTGAACGATAACATGTCCATAATTCCATTCAACCTGAAAATTCATCAATAGCGGCGTTCATATTATACAACCCAGCCGAACGTCCGAACGACGCGAACGTTAGAACAACGTAATCACTAATCACAGACAAAACGAAAAGAAAGATAAATGCAATCGAACATGTCTTATACAAAATGTGAATGAATATCGTGTATGTAACACTCACACACTGGAACTGGAATGGCAGAAGAGTTATCAAACAATAATGTCCGCAATCATACTCGTTTTGTGTTTCGTAAACGAATTATGTATGAAGGATCAGATATGGATCTCTCTATCATACTAATAGTTCCGATAGTTCCGACAGGTCCGATAGTTCCGACAGCTCCGACAGTTCCATATTCTGTTGCTAGTTCCCTATCTGCCTGAGCGGATGCGGATTTCGTAGTTCCATTCTAGGATTGTCTTGTCAACTTTTTATGTTATGTTTTATAGGTACTGTTACTTCTGGTCCGAACTCTTTTTATTTTGTCTACTATTGTGTCATTGCATCAAGTAATAGAAACACTATGTATTGTACAATAGTTCCGATGAGATAGTTCCAGGAACTATGTAGTTCCCGGAACTAGTTCCGACTGGGAAAGGAAACGATCCATGTTCGTTCAGGGCTTGTAACTATTTTGCGCAACTCTCATATCAATTAACCCTTTGCACTCGAGGCCGTTTCCGCACAGACGAACCAGCAACTCGAGCGTTTCGGAGAAACAGAACGTTAACAGTTATCGCCGCAGATAGAGTTACCACAGCGAACGAAGTGGTGAGCGACACTCTCCTCTCGAGTTGTGACCGCTGTAAAGAAAAAAACATGGATAAATATTTATTGAAAACCAAAAAAAAAGGTAAAATTGTTCCGACATTCATCTGCTCAAGTGAAACACCTGGCTCTAGCCAAATGCAAATATCGTGCCCGTGAGTGTTTTGTTTTAGTTTAGTTTTCTAGTTTATAATTTTTTTTTTTTTTATTTACTAAATAATAGAAAAGAAAACCCTAATTCGATTCAAGAAAATGAATGTACAAGTCGGCCAGTACCAAAAAAAATACAAGCAAGCATGGGAGCGAGAGTATTCTTGGCTCAAGTGTGTCGACGGGCAAAGTTTTTGCAAAATTTTCTTTAAAATGCTTGACAATAACAAAACAATTTTTAAAAGGCATAGTGTATCCAGATTTCATTTTCAGAAGTCCAAAAATACAAACCTTCTTCCAGATTTGTTTCTTCAGGTTTCCTCAAGAAACAATAACAATTCAAAACTTAAAGCAGAGATTACTTGTGTTATGTACTGTGTTAATCAAAATTTGCCGTTTTCCTTAATGGATAGTGTTTCTAATTTTTTGCAAGCAGTATGTCCGGATTCTTCCATCGCGAAAGGTAAAAAGTGTGGGCATACCAAAGCTAGTTCCATGGTTAATTTTGTTATGAGGCCTTTTGCCCAAGAACAAATAAGTAGCGTTTTGAGAACTCGAAAATTTTCTCTTATAATAGACGAAACAACAGATGTTTTAACTAGAAAATGTTTAGTTATAGTTACTCGTTGTTTCGATGGACAGAACAAGAAGATTCGAGATAGTTTTTTTGGTCTTATAGAACTTTCGTCGTCAGATTCGAATGATATTTTTTCAAACCTGAATTTTTTTTTTGAAAAAAGAAAATTTACCAATGACAAACATAATTGGAATGGCATAAGATAATGCATCTGTAATGAGCGGCAATATAAATGGCGTTAAGGCAAAAATGCAAAATGTAAATAAGAATTTGTTTTATCTTGGATGTACATGACACTCATTGCATTTATGTATGTGCTCCAGCAGCTACTAAAAAACTACATAACTTTATTGATAAGAGAATTAAAGATATTTACAATCATTTTTCCCATAGCCCTAAGAGATGTGAGGCTTTAAAGAATTTGAAAAATATTTCAAAATAAAAAAAACATAAGATCTTAAATATTTCGCACACTAGGTGGCTGAGAGTGTTGTTAACCGCCTCCTAGAGCAATGTAACCCATTACAACATTATTTCACTCTTTTAAGTTTTGAAATTTTAGATTCTGTAGTGACTACGTTACTACTTTTTTAGCTTATCCTTAAAATAAACTTTATATTCTCTTTCTATCTTATGTTTTAAATTAGTAAATAAAAAAAAAAAAAATATTCCAATCAGAGTACATTCAAATACATCTTCTTGAACATCACATTTCCAATCTTTTCATAGATCTTCTTAAGAATTTTATAAATGTTGATATAGTTAATGTGAACATTGATTTAAACGATTTTTCCCTCCATCAGTCTCTTTCAAATATATATTTCTCAATAGAGTTTCAAGAATATATAAATGAAAACAATTTCGATGAATAAGAAACTGACAAAATAAAAAAGGATGTTTTAAATTTTTATGTAGTAATTTGTGAGCAAATAAAACAAAGTTTTGATTTCAATGATACAAAATTTAAACTACTGAAATACATACATGCTAAATTAGTCGTCGATGGTGCTATGCCATTAATATTGCCTATTTTAGATTCCTTTCCCTTTATCGATTGCAATAAAGAAAATTTAAATAGTCAGTGGAGGTCTTTACTAGGAAACCATTCTTTATGTAAATACATATTATGATGCTTTAGATTGTTCAATATTTTGGTTTAATTTACTCGATAGACAAAACGCTCTGGGGGAAAATATATATGTCGAACTTTGCGAGTATATGTTGATTTTGTGTTCACTTCCCCTGCTGCTGTAGAGCGAAAGTTTTCGATTGTAAGCCAAATAAAAAATAAATTACGAAACAAACTTAATGTAAATACTCTTGAAAATTAAATTTTTTGTAAGGAAATTAATAATATCAGAAACGGTTGCTGGACACCCTCAGTCTCCCCTGCGCTTTTAGAATAATTTCAAAATTTTAATTTTATTGATGGAAAGTTTATAAAAAACATTAAATTGATTAATTGAAGATTTTTAAGATTAAGTTTGATCGGTTGCTTTTCGTTTAATAAAAAATCTACTGCGGAAAGATACAATCTACTGCATTTTTTTTAATGATCTACTGCGCTATTCTTTTTTTGAAGTGGCAACGCTGCTCTCGAGTGCAAAGGGTTAATTCCATGATTTCCATGATAGAAATATAATAATCAATGTTTACGCAACAACTGACAGATTTCATTCTCTGAGTTAATTTTCTCTCGGACTCATTTTATCCCCATGAACATTGTTGCGTCCATAATGTTGCGACTTTTCTTCTTCAATGAGCATTTACTAACAACATTTTATGATATCCTGGTAGGAATTGGATAAAAGGGTACAAAGAAGACGCTTGAAATGTGAGAAAGGAGACACTGGCTGGGGGGCTGGCACATGAAAATAATTTAAATGCTGATTGTTTGTTGCCTTAATCGTCGCAGCTTGTTGATAGCACTTGCCACATATTGTGTCTATACATCCGTTTTATGGGTTCTAAACCAAAGAGATTTTCTATTAACTTTTCATGAGTTTGAGATGTATTTCTCGGAGCAAATAACATGTGTTTTAAAATTTTTTTGTTTTCGAACTATTATAATGAAAGATCAAATGATATGAGACCATTGGAACGTAGTTCCAATACTACGAAAATTTGTCAAGAATAGTTTAATTCTGAAAAAAATAAACACCAGGGCTTATGGAGAAAACCAAATCAACTGTCATTTGAAAAGCTTTGAGATCAGTGAAGGAAACTTACAATTTAACTTACACAGAAATAACTGATAGCTTGGGACTGTATTTTAGTCAGTTATTAATGCACCATGGACCAAGAGCAATAAAAAAAAACTAACAAGATTATACCATCTCACAATATTGGGGACACTCTGTATATGATGTGTATTTTACTACGACTACATCTATATTTTTTCCTATAGTGCGGTATGTGGTATGGGGTGGAAGCTATTCGACTTTTCAACAAATTTCAAGCTCAAAACGGGGAATTAGCATTTTTAACTATAACAGCATGACGCGCAGCAAAAAATTGAACTCTTTTAAAGGAGTTGTACGTGTTTTAGTTGACGGATTGCACTGAATTATGATATGATTGAAACACGTGGACTCCAAAAATGTAATTTTCTATTTATTAGTAATTAATTGTTTTATTGATGTGCGAGGTTTGAACGTACGACCAAGAATGAATTGAAAAAACGTTGATAGACGGGAAGTTGCTCCGGACAATATATCCGCCTACTTCGATGGGAAATTTCGTTCAAAGTTGTCGAATTCTTCGTCAAACGATGAGGAGTGTTTCATTCGCAACATACCGCCCCTCGCTGATGTATCATCTGAATTGTACTTCGAACGTCATTCTCCATCGCCTAAGTGGTTATTTCTGACCGCCACTGACTCGGTCTGTCCTAGCGAAATTGGTTGTATCTCAGTTTGTATGGTCAAATGTTGAATGTTTTTGTACCCTTTTATGCTATTTAAGATATGAAAAGATGGAACAAAGAAAAGAAATTATTTCGACAAGGCATTAGATTTTACTACCCGAATCTTGTTCAGGAAGTAGACATATTTTACTGATAGGTCGCTTTAAAATACCACCCGCAGTACGCACAGAAACCACTCTAACCAAATCGTCTCCCCCTGGATGGACCGAGACAATACGGCCTAATGGCCACTGGGAGGATAATACTTGCTCATTTTTTAGGAGGACTAAATCGTTAACGACCACATTCCTAGATCGTGTCAGCCATTTCGGTCGGGACTGCTGACGATCTATATATTCTTTCGTCCATCGCTTAGCAAAGCCTTGCTTCATCTGCTGTATCACTGAGAATCGATTTAGTGGACTAATGTTTTCATTTAGTAGATTCAGTTCTGGTGGAGCGATTAATGGTTCTCCTATTAGGAAGTGTCCAGGCGTTAACGGCTCGAGGTCCTCCGGGTCGTCATTGAACGGGCACAAAGGTCGGGAGTTCAAAACTGCTTCTAACTTGGCCAACAGCATAGATAACTCCTCAAATGTTAGAGTTGAGTTCCCAATAACTCTTTTGAGATGATATTTAGTTGACTTTATTCCAGCCTCCCACAACCCACCCATGTGTGGAGATGCCGGGGGAATGAAGTGCCATGTCGTGTTGAAGTTTGTCAAGCTGGGTATGACTTCTGATTCCACTGTACATTGAAAATGCCGTTTTGTTATTTGCATGATTTTATCAGCTCCAATAAAATTAGTACCGTTGTCACTATATAACATATATGACTGCAATGTCCTCGACGGGCGACGAATCGATGAAAAGCTGCGAGAAACGATTGTGTTGTTAAGTCGCTTACCGCTTCCAAATGAAGCATGAACAAAGGCAGATGAAAAGACAGATGTAGCCCTTTTTGCTTTTGATTCCTCGTCCCTTGCATGGTCGAATAAAAATGGGACCGGCATAATCCACACTCGAATGAGTGAAGGCCCGTGTGAAATTGACACGAGGAGTAGGCAAATTACCCATTAATTGTTGGCATGGTTTCGGACGTTGACGGAAACAAGTTATGCATTTATGGATTTCTGAACGCACAGCATTACGACCACTTAGAATCCAATACTTATTTCGGATTAATGCTAAGGTTATCTGAGTACCGCCATGTAAACTGGTTAAATGAGCCTGACGGATAACTAAGACGGTAAAATGGTTATTGCATGGTAAAATAATAGGGTGTTTACCAGTGCTGCCAGTGGATACGTTTTCTCTTCCTCAGATGCCAGTTGGTGAAGGGTTTTGATTGCTAAATATGGAGAACATGAGTTGCCAAACATGACTGTGTTTATGGCTTAGTCCTTTAGTGGTTCACTGGCATTGCTCCGCCAGATAATGCGTTGGAAATCTGCGTCGGTAGCTGGCAGATGGATTTGCCTATACATCTTGGCGATGTCGGCACTGAATGCAATACGATGGGGTCGCCAATTGCGAATGACAATGATGCTATCGTTCTGCAGTGGAGGTCCGGTGAACACGATGTCATTGAGTGATTTGCCGTTTGATGTTTTCCTCGCTGCGTCAAAGACCACTCGAAGTTTGGTGGTGGAGCTGTCTCTTTGAAAACGCTGTGGTGAGGAACGTAGTTATATTTATATGCAATTACGTTAGAAATGGCGGTGGGAGTAATATCGTAAACCTTTTCGGTGGTTGTGACCCGATGCATGTGACCTAATTGTAGGTACTCCGACATGACTTCGCTATACTTTTTCCTAAGGCTTGGATTCTTGAGAAATGTTCTATCCAACTGAAGCTGCCGTTGTATCGCAATGTGTCGTGATTTACCTAACACCGCAGTGGGATCCACATATGTCTTGAATGGTATACGAACAGTAAATCTTCTATGCGCGTCACGTTTGTAGGTTTCCTTGTAAAAGGATTCGCACCAAAGCTCTTCGGATGTGTACCGGCGTTTAGATGGAATGCTGTCCAGCTCAAAAAATGTTCGAACTAAGGTGTCGAGCTCCGAGCGTACAGAAAAGTTAGACACCACTACTGTTGAAGACCGTATATTAGATGAAGTGATGGGCCCCCAGATGACCCAACCTAGTTTAGTTTCTTGAGCAACGGGACCTCCTTGGGCTCCCCTTCGTACACCATGTCGAGTATGTCGATTTTAGCAGGTAAATGGTATGATGGGTCAGCTAGTGGGATACTTTCAATATGAGGCTATGACCGTAGTGAGATTTGGCTGGTTAATTTGGATAAGATCATTGCCTCCACTTCTAATGAGAAATTTGAGTTGGTACGTGATTGAATTGATTAAACCAAGACCATTAATATGCGCTCTAATTGTTTTTCTGTTTAAACGAAGAACCCTTGCAGCTTGTTCGGTAATAAAAGTGGCCTGCGAACCTGAGTCCAACAATGCACGAAAACTATGAAGGGTACCGTCGATGGCTTTGACGTGAACTATGAGAGTTTTGGTATAGTTGGACTCAGCTGATGTGACATCTGATGATGAGTACGATGCATTTCTAGCTGTAGAATTTAAGGTTGGCTGGTGAAGTAGGGTATGATGACGGCCGCTACATTCGGTACATGTGCGGGGGCTGTTACACTTGTTAATTTGGTGATTATAGGCCAAACAATTAAAACAATAATTGAGTCTATTAATTACCTTTTCTCTGTCGATGGCAGACATGGATAAGAATTTTACACATTGACGGATGATATGATTCCCATCACAAACCTGGCATTTGATATTAGTAGAGGATTGCTTCTGTTGTGATGGTTTTATGACGTGGAAAGCTTTTGCGTTTTTATTGTCGGCCAAAGGTGATGCGAATGAGGGTTTCCCTTTTAATTGAAATTTGTATGAGGTATTGGGGTTGAGCCTCCGAGTTGCTGATAGATCCGGTGTAATTTCTTCTATGGTACGAATACGAAGTTCAATGCATTCAGATATCTCCTTAAAGGTTGGTATGCTCGTTCCCCGTGTTGCAGATTGTATCCAAAACTCACGGGTCACTTGAGGTAACTTCTCGCCGATGTAGAAAACAAGGATAGCTTCAAAATGTTTGAGTTCAAAGCCTAATGACTTAAGAACACAGACACTCTTTTCACACATTAAGCAGATGAGTTAGGCTTGCGGCATCTTCAGTCATGATTTTAGGAATCGACGAAAAAGACTGCATGTGTTTGTGGAACATGATTCGATTGTTGTCGTATCGTTCGCACAACAACCGAAATGTCTCGCTATAATTATCCGCCTGTAGCGGTACTTCACCGATAACTCTAAGCGCATCGCCATTCAGCGAACTTCGCAAGTAATGAAATTTCTGGATGTTGTTTAGCGCACTGTCTTCATGTATCATGGAGCGATATAGACAGATAAAAGATGACCACATCTTGTACGTTATTTGATGACATGGAAACAGGAGAGCGTTGAGAATGATCAGTGGTATTGTTGGAAGACTCACCGATTTGATTTTCCGATGTGGGCGACAACTTCGATCTCGCTACACACATCTAAATAAAGCCATCTGTCATCTGTTCTTCCTCGATATATGTATGTATATCTTCGATGCTCCATCTTTTATGGTTAGAATTAAACGGTGATTTGATTTGAAATCTTGGTAATGTTTTTCGATAACATTCAATCGCCGTTTGTAATGCGCTACTGTTCGCCTTTCTTGAGATGATTTTCAGTGATTGATGAGGCACTTCTGCAGTTGATAATGCAGATCTTCTTGTTGGTAGATGAGGTCGATTGATGAAGCCATTTTACTTCCACTCGGAAAGTTCACACAAAGGAGGAAAGAGAACCACGTGTCCCGGGTTTCGGCACCAAAATGTGCGTGGCTTAGTTGACGGATTGCACTGAATTACGATATGATTGAAACACGTGGACTCCAAAAATTTAATTTTCTATTTATTAGTAATTAATTGTTTTATTGATGTGCGAGGTTTGAACATGCGACCAAGAATGAATTGAAAAAAACGTTGATAGACGTGAAGTTGCTCGGGACAATATATCCGCCTACTTCTACGGGAAATTTCGTTCAAAGTTGTCGAATTCTTCGTCAAACGATGAGGAGTGTTTCATTCGCAACAGGAGTTGTCACTAAATTTATATGTTCAGGCATATCTTGCACACGCAAAAGATTTTTTTATACAAAAAATATTTTTAGAATCGTACGTAAAGACAAACGTAAACAAACGTGTGATCCCCTTCGCACCTCCTTCTCATATCCGGTTTATCAGTCTTATATAAAAGCTCTGATGTGTGTTGTGATAATCATTATCCATAAACAATTGAGACACATTACATCGCACGAGAAACCGTAAATTATGAAATCCACTGCTGCGCTCTTGATTCTTGCAGGTAACTAAATTTAACATTTCAATGCAAACAGTTTTTTAGCGGCTTTTTACTTTTTGTTTTCAGTTTTTTGCGGAGTTGCTCTGGGTGTACGACCTGCGTTACCGAGTAAATGTGATTATAAGTGCACCAAACTGGACGAAGCTGTTTGTGGTAACAATGGAAACTGTTATAACATCTTCCCAAGCATATGTCAAATGGAGAGGTATAACTGTTTCTTCCCAAAGAAGGCTTTCGTTATAGTCGCGGACTGGAAATGTATAGAGAAGTCGTTGCCAATGTGCACACTTGGAGATCTGTAGTAAAATAGAATAAAAACACAAATAAACTGAAAATACTTTCTTTTATTAACCGACTATTTGAAAGATATCCGCCATCGCCTTCATCAACGGAAATGCCAACTTTCAAAAAGCATCGTCGATAAGGTGGTTTCCAACGTATATTTCATTTGTAATTTCAGTTGTCTTCTAATATTTGTAGGCAAGACAAAGACATTCATTTTCTTTTGTAAAATTTTATTAAATACGATTTTGTTCTTTGTTTTTATATTCAAATATGAATAGTGTTATAATAATAAATCATTGTTACATGTATAATCACTTGGCTATACAAATTAAATCGAAATAAATGTAAACAATTTTAAAATTAAGACATGTTACGACATTTATTACTTGTATTGCTTATTAGTTTCTTTTATTTTCTTCTATAATGCGTGTAAATTAAAAAAATATGATTGTTTTAAAATTGATTGGTTTAGTCTAGAAGCCAATAGCTCAGTTGATGCTCTGCCTATGTTCTTGGATTGTTTCAAGTGAAACCATTAAAATGCAAAAGAATTTTTCATAAACAAAATAAGAAGCAAACATACTTAATCAGCTAACTACAAATTATACTTCAAATAATTCTCATAAATATACTGTACATTCATTAGATTTTATTTTTAATTTTAACTTTAACGAAGTAACGATTGCGCGCGCTACCATCATTTTATCATATCATTTCCTACACAACTAATGTTGAATATTTTTCTAGACAAAACAAATTTATAATCGCATTAAATATATTTTATTATTCTACGAAATAATGTTAAAAAATATGAAACAAATAATCATTTATAATTAATAAGGCATTTTTGAATTTTTGATTTTAGTTTTGTATATATTAACTACTTGCAAGTATAAAACAAAAATAAAACAAGAAACCAACAACGTAACAATAGCGGTCTATCAGCTTATGTACTTCTTCGCTTCCGTATGGGATTTTTGAGTTAGTTTTTTTAAGTCGTTTCTTAGTTAGTTCTATATTTAGTTTGTTTTTTGTTTAGTGGATGTGTAATGACGTGAGATGTACTATGAGTTTTCTTTTTTTTATTAAAACCTATTACTTAATTTAGATTTTTTTATTTCTAGGTAAATATTAGATATCTAAAAAATATATTTTAGTTTTGCGCACTCCGATTGACAGGTTTTACTTCGAGCAGCTGGGGATAGTTCTCGACAATGTTGAGTAGGATGGTGTCGATGTAATGTTTGAGACGTGTGTTCTCGTCTTCTTTGTCTTGAAACGCTTGCTGAAGCTGCAAAGATACGGGTTGAAAAATATGAATAATTGAGGAATAAAAGAAATATGGGGAGGGATGGAGAAGCCAAAAAAGCAATAATGAAGTGTCTTCCATAAACGATCGAAGCAGTGTTAGTGTTAAAGCAATTGTGACTAGGAATATTTCTAAAATCTACTTAAAATAGATATGCTGAAAAACTTTAAACAGTCAAATATGAAATATTGTCAGTTGACAAGACCTGTTTCTGGTTGAGAAAGCCCTGAGAGTTTTTCGAAATTCTGAATTAAGAAAGCCTCATGCGGACACGAGTGGATGATGACACAGACGAAGGAAAAGTCTAAATATGGGTAAGATTGGAACTAATTTAGAAAACTTGATAAGAATTTTACAAGAAGGTTATACATTATGAAACGGGAGTCATTGCATATACTCGTATATCGCCCTCAGCAACGTGGAAACGCTTCCAGAATACTCACAATTACTCCTGACAGAGGTCTTTATGACAATTAATTCACTAATGTTCTAGTACTACTCTTAGTGTATCGTTATAATGTTACCCCCAATAAAAGGGTTTGGAATTTAGAGTCAATATCACTTAATAAAGCGCAGAGCGTAATAAACGTAGTATTTTACAACGACCGAATGTCGATGGCCAAAATCCGGGGCCCCCTAGGTACCCATGTCTCATCCGGCGACAATAGCCTTTTCGCCAGTTCAAAAAATATTAACGTGACAACTACAACATTCAAACACAAGAGAATACACAAGACCACATGGCCTTGAGTAACATCAAATTGATAATTTTCTGATGGGTAGAAGACACCAAACCAGGGTACTGGACGTTAAACCATAGAGAGGAACAGAGAAATTAACGACGAAAAAAGACAGAAGCAGTACGATCAACTATAGAAAGTGTTGTAAAAAAGGCAGCGGAAGGCAAACTACTATAGGCTATTGCAAGGCCCCCAAAGAAAAACCTTGGTTCGACGAAAAATGCGAGGAAAAAGTAGAAACCCGTAATGTTCAAGCATTGGATAATAGCGAAGAGATCACGCATACAAGATATCAAATCCTACGAAAAGAAGTTAGACAATTCCTTCGGGATAAAATAAAAGACAAAGGCAAAGGAAATGAAGAATGTGTGGTTAAAAAAACGAGAGAAATACCTATATATGCAGATCTAAACGCGGTACAAAAAGGATACCAGATCTGCATCGATAATGGGGAGCTCGGACAATGAAAGAGTTGGAAGATCTTAGGGAGAATCTATGGTGGAAAACAGGACGAAGAAACAGGCGAATGGAGGAAGCTACACAATCAAGAACTCGAACAATTCTATCTAGCCCCAAGCCTTATCTGAGTAATTAAATAGCGAAGACTAAAATGGGTAGGACACGTAGTACGAATGGACAATGGACAGTGGACGAACTGTAAAACCAATATTGAGTGGAGAACCCATAGAAAAAAGACCGGCGATAAGGCCGAGCCTACGGATCTGTTCAAAGTACGGCATTAAAATCGTACGTGGAAACTTCAAAAGATCCACTCAGCAACCTGGCTATCTCCAGGTGGGTCAAACCGCCAACCAAACCGACCATGTGTTGATTGACACAAGGCATGAGTCAAATCTGGATGTGCGAACATTCGGGGGCTCAAACGTCGACTGTGACCATCACCTGGCAGCAGCACGACAGCACAACTCACAAGGTTGCAACCACCAACAAAACGGAGGTTAGACATTGGGCGACTAGTCAGAGACTACAGAGAGCGGCTGAGTGAAAGACTCTCCCATATTCCTCAGGTCCACACAACATATGGTTACGCTACCACACTGCCATCTGTGGTACGTTGGCAAATGTGCGGAAAATAAGCGAGCAACGAATGAACCATATCAGAAGGTGGAAAACAAGAGCCAGAAGAGAGGAAAAAAAGCTACTGCGAAAAAAGAAAAGAGCCTCCGCAGCCTCCGACCTCAAGAATATTGAAGAGGCCCTTGAAAGACAGAAAGTTAGAGTTCTATACAAAATAAGCCAAAGCCCTTGCATCCGGCTTTGGATCGGGCGATCAGACTCTCGAAAGTGTGAAGGTAATCTTGTCACCGACTCGCAGGAGATAGTGAATGTGTTTATGTAGCACTTCCAATAGCTGCTTAGCGGGCATGACGAAGAGAGACTGATAGGGTCGGAAGAAAACCCAGCGCCAATCGGAGAATTCCCCCACCCAGTTTAGAAGGAGTCAGCTCAGCTATACATAAGCTGAAATCCGATAAAGCTGCTGGCCTAGATGGTCTTTAAGCTGAGCCCTTTAAAACTAGTGGTGATGTTCCGGCAGGGATCTACGGCAGATCATCTGTCAAATTTTGGGAATATGAAGGCATGCGCGGCGACTGGCCCATATTCAAAAAAGGCGATCTTATGTCTTGCACCAACTACGGAGGCATAACTCTGCTCAATGTTGCCCACAAGATCCTATCTAGTGCATCACACTAATAGGCACATACCTGTGTCGATTCCGGCCTGGCAAATTGACCTCGTTGGTTTAAAAGTAAATGAGGATAAATAAATCAGGCGAACACCGCCTTGGACAGAATGTAACCATGGACAGATATAATTTTGAGGTAGTTTAGGAATTTGTTTACTTCGGGGCAGAAGTTTACTCCACTTATGACAAATTAGTGGAGATCCGACGGTTTGTTAAAACAGCTAAGGTCAAAACTCCTACCAAGCAAGTCCAAAATTATCCTTTACAGAATACCGATCTTGCCAGTCCTATTTTACGAAGTTGGACGATAAGCAAGAAAGCAGATGTTATTTTGGGCTCTGCTGGAAGCTAATTCTCTGTCTGATGTATGGTCCTATCTGCGAGGAAGGCGAATAGAAGAGAAGATACTACCGTGAGCTCTACGAGCTGTATAATGTGATCATAGTCCGAAAGCAAAAATCCGTCGACTACATTTGCTCGGTCACTTCGAGCGCATGGACGACCGCGTTCCAGCAAAAAAGGTCTTCGAATCCCAGCTATCTGATTAGATAAGGCAAGGGAGATTTAAGATTCAGAGACCAAGTGATCGTGGACATCAGAAAACTTGGAATATCCAATTGGAAGCAGAGTGCTTGAGACCGATATGAGTGGAAGTAGACTCTCGCTCAAGCTCATAAGTAAGTAAGAACCCGTGGTAAAAATACCGCTAGTAAGGCCACGCCGTATATAGAAGAGATAGGAGAGAGCAGCGAAACATGGAAGGAACACACTCATGACAGTAAGGATGATGACAATTTCTATAAAGAATCGGATATTAAAGGTATGGATATGGAATTGAACATTAACCATCGATTTAAGCTTGCATTTAAAAAGTCTTGTTTAATGACTTTTAACTTTTTCGAGCAAACTCGGGTTGATATATTGAATCTTCTCGAAACATCTTTTATTACGTTGTTGCGAGTTGCGATAATAGCATTAATATTGGACCAAGTCATATACCATCAATCTAGATGCTGAAACCTATTAAAAAATAAATTCGGTAGTCAACGAAGAGACATTTTAATTAAATTCAAACTATGTAGCGTAGGCGTATTGCCTAAAAATCATGTAAGCACCCAAAATAGCCTAAGTAGTTCGAATGTTATGTCCAAAATAAGGTTCGATCACACATTTGATGGGAAATGTTGATGGCAAGAAGATCCTATGGATGTTGATCGTTTGAGACGAGGGTAGATACAATGATCACGGTGAACCAACCAAAGATCTTAGAAGAGAGTGAAAAATTGAAGTTCGATACTAACCTCATATTGATTTAAGCTCTCATACAATGGTATAACATATTTGAAAACAATTTACAATTAGATTCTACGGACGCTTGTGGAAGGATATCTTGTAAAATATCAATTTTGAAAAAGGCATTTAGCCCTTTAGATTCGATCCAGGAGCTTATCACCTAGGGTTAATTGGATATACAAGTAAGCCATCAACGATGCCCTAACATAATAGTCTGTTCAATAAGTTTTGTCGCTCATTAAGCGATGGCTTCTTTGGGTTCGTTGTTCTATTTTTCATGAACATGTGTGTTCATGAAGTTTTATGTAGATCTGTCAACTCATTCGTATATTTGCAGCCAATCGAAGTTGACCGTGCAGTAATAAAAATCTTATTTTTGGAAGGTGTAGCATCCAAGCAGATTCATAAACGATTACTGAAAGTGTTTAAGGACTCGATTCGACAGAAAGATGAGTTGCTGCTTTTAAAAGTGATCAAACAACTTTTGAAGATGATTCACATGAAGAACGTCCAAAAAAGTGTATCAACACCAGAAAACATAGTAAAAATACAGAATATGATTACGAAAGATCATCTGCTAACCGAGAAAAGTGATAGTGGCTGAAGTTTTGGGTTACAGAATTCGTTAGCATCGTTAACATTGGATAAAAATCACTCTCTTCTGCCTTTTAAGGGTCTACCACCATGATACTGAATCAAGACAGTAAGTTAAGGAGTGGTATGAACCCGACACTAAAGCGAGTTAGAGTCCAGAAATCGGTCAAGAAGGTTTTGGCACCAGTCTCTTGGCATGCAAAAGGAATTTTGTTTGTGGATTACCTCCAAACTCTTAAAACAATATACGCAGATTATTATTAACCCCCTTTGGACCAACTGGATGTAAAAATCAAAATTAAAAATGTTTCATCAAGGCAACGCACCCTCTCAAATTGCTCAAAAAATCATCCAGGAAATCAGTGAATTAAAGTATGAACTGTAGCGACCTTCATTCGCAAACAATACATGCGTCGAAAACAATTTTCATCAAACGAAGAGGCAATATCCGCGATGGAAGCGTATTTCGACAGTCTTCCGGAGTCTCACTTCAGGGATGGAGTCCATTAATTAGAAGATCACCGGATCAAGTGTATTGAAGTTCAGAGCGATTATATTGAATCATAAAAAGTGTTTTTTTATCCAACGACAAAATTTATTGAACAACTTGGTACGCTTCCTTAGAGCGAGAGAGAAAAATAGTCATACCTATATATTGCATGTGCACCCTATGTAGGTGCTTTAGGAAAATATAGTATAAAGCATGATAAACAGCATAATCAGGATAGAATAACAATAATTGAAATTGCTCTTATACAAGATCCTTATATGTAGTTTCAGTCCTATTTCATGGCACAGTATAGTACATCATTGTCGTGAGGAAAGTCGAATGGGGATCTTATTTTTTTGAAAGAGATAGGCAATGTGTAATTTTTTTTTTGGTCCAGTTGACTTATAATCGTTATGTGAATGGTGCAGCCCGGGAACATATTCTGAAAGACAATGGCAAGTGGCGTGTGTATGTAACGAAAATAACTAATACGCAATAGCGTTGATTGCAGCCACATCAACATAGAGGGCAGGCAATCAAAATATACTTTGGAACTTAAGCCTTTACATGGGATTCAAGTCTAAAAATAGTTATCTTTCACGCGCTTTAAATATACGTCTGGCTGGCAATTTTTGAATAACATGCCATCATTTTGTATAGAAATTCTTGGGCCTAACTAAATACTTTTAAGCTAATGACCTAATCATATTTTCCGACCAAATTTAGATAATACGACTGTTGTGTATACATTCTCATCTTATTCATGAATTCTTCTCGTCGCATTTGGCTAGCACAGTAGTCGCTTACTTCACGAGGAATATTTTCTATTATGTAGCTCAGGAAGTTCAACGATATTCCTCGGAGGAAAACTTTGCTTGTAAGGTTGAGTTACGATGATCTGGTGAGTTGGCAAACCATGCTATACCACCAAAGCAGGGCATTCATTTCTGAAAAGCTGAGGAAGCTGATGGCTCAGGGTTTGGCTATGTCCCTGAGCCGTGAACATAAGCAGTTTATTGCACCTTTTACTTAAAAAAAAAAAAACGCTAACAGCAACCTCGTTTATTGTGTTTTCGGTTCTTGAATTTCTGATACAGCTCACACGTGCCTGGTCGGAGGTTTTCTAAGTATCGATTTTAGAAGCAAATTAGAATTTATGCGCAACGAGAGAGGGGTGTCCGGACAGAGAAAAAGCTGCAGCCCAATGAAGGAGATATTTCGATGAACTATTTAATGTATTGTACTTGGCATGGTACTACACGTCAAGCAGCACTGAAACACGGTGCTATCCACATAGAAATACCAACCGTCGAGTAAGTGAAAGAAGCAATCCATCGGCTTAAGAGTTACAAGGCTGCAACTCCTGCAGCTAATACTAACAGAATTAATGAACTATACTGGAGATGAATTAACAGAGAAGTTACATGAGCTTATCTATACTCTATGGAACAATGACACTATTCCCGAGGAATAGAAAAACTTGCTCATTATTCTCGTATTTAAGCCGAGGAATAACATTGTTATCAAAGTGTTACAAGGTTTTGTCAAATATTCTCTGAGGTTGACATCATGTGCAAAGGAAATAATCGAAGACTGCTAGTGTGGACTTCAGGAGAAATCACTTGACGATTGACCAAATTTTCGCTGTACGGCAGCTCCTGGAAAAGAAAATGGAATTCCACCAAACGGTCCACCAACTATTCATAGATTTTAAAAGGGCGTATTACTCTATAAACCGATCAGAAATGTATCATGTCCTTGTGAGGCTAGGAATACCGAAACAAAAATAGTGAAAATAGTCCAAAGGGAAAAAAAAGACGAGATAAGGTACGAAACGGCTTGGCGAACGTTCGTCGATGAGGCTCTGAGCTCATGAGTCCTAAACGGCCGTTTATAATAATAAATAATAATAATAATAAAGTAGTTTAAGAATCCTAGCATTGCCGAAAAACCTACTTGTTGGGTCTAGCATAAAAGCGGTATTTTGCGCCGCTGGTTGCATTGAACAACTGTGGAAGATTAAAGCTGACAGTTTAAGTTTGGATTTGAAGAAGAGTGACAGGACGAAAAAGATGCGTTTATAATAAATAAACATTATGAGAATCTGCAGCGAGAAAATATTCGCTCGGCAATTTGGTAAGAGGGATAAGTCACGCTCCATCGTTCAACTACGTCAGAATTTATAAAGTAGTGAGGCATATCAGGGCATAAAAATCAGCATGGAGGTATGGTCTTGGACCATTTACATAAAGCTGGATAGAACCACAACGATACATGATTTGCACATGACTTTGGCGTGAAGAACATAATGGGTGGATGCCTAAAATAAGGCAAAATGGTTATGTACGACATGCGGAAAAGGTGAAAACCGTCAAATAAATAGTGAGTCATCGCAAACGTCTGCAAAGCAAGAACTAAGAGTAGAATATCATATGTACGAAATATTGAAGAAGAAACTGTCAAGAATTGTAGGGACTCCGTAAATTTATCGCATAAACCCGGGACAAATCCCTCTTGGCAATACACGTTCTGATTTTTCAGTATTCTTTCACTGGAATTAGCGGGTTTCAGGACAAATCTCAGTCGAAAATTGGGGGACAATTGCCGATGAGGTGGAGTTCGAATATTGCAACAGCTAGGTCATCGAAATTTTTTTTCTCAGTCTCTCTCCCGAGCAGAGTATTGAAAAAACCTTCTGTAGTGTAGTAGCCTGGAAAATTTGTCATTTGGTGGTGATCTCATTATATCGTTATAAACAGGTTCTGACTAAAATACCAAATGAATCTGAAGGCAAAAATTAGAACTGATCACATAAACCTGCGTCAAGTCTCCTTGAGCTTTTCATATTAATTCTGAAACAATAACGTGTACAATTGTCTTCGAGAATCGATTGAACGTTAAACCCCCACCAATATTTAAGTTCTTAATTTCTAAAAGCTACCGGTGTTAAGGGTGCTCTTACACTAGGTGAAACTAGCCCTAACCCCCAAATACGTGTTAGCAACAACATACAATAAATAAAAACAAGTTTCCTTGTGTGAAACCGTCTCAATATAAAATGTTAAATTTGTTAAACCAAAATGAAAATGAAAATGAAAATAGCAAAAGAATATGGACAGAAAAGAAAAAAATGTGTTTGAGTTAGGGTTGCATAACACCGCCCAATCATTACCTGGCTTAATGACGCCAATGTGGCTGAATCCACAGAGTCCTGGAAAATAAATAATATAACGGTGTTGTATAAGCCATTGAATTCGATGCTATTTTTTTTGTTTTGTTGTGTTGTGTTTATGTGTTTTGTGAACTTTACTATTCTATAGATAGTGAGCGTTACGTGTGAACTTAAATCTAACGATATTACGTTTTGCTTTCAAAACAGATATAGATAACTACCGCCCGCTGCCATATGCACGACAGATACAAATGTATAGATATATGACAAAAAACAATAAAATTATATTCGTGAGTCATGCGTATTTTAATGGTGAATGAGAGGTATAAGCCTGAAGAACCACGAACGTACCTGCGCTTGGGACATCTCTTCCAGTTCTTGTGCTAAACTGTTTAGAGTCCCGTTGAGTAAGTGTCGACCTTCCTCCACGCCCCGGGTCAACACAGCCGCTTGAAGCTCTTCATTCTGTTCTTCAAGAGCTGAAAGATAAAAAAATGTCATAAAAAGATGCAAAAACTTACGAGTTTAATGAATTACTCTTATTTTTTTGCCGTAAGTGATCCAACTCCTGATGCAGCTCTTCCAGTCTTAATGCCTCTGGCGATGTGCTCGGCATAGCCGGCCCAGTTTCCGATCGTAGTCGCTCCAATTCACGACTCATTTCCACCATCAGATCCTCGGTCGCCTTCTTCTCGTGCTCGAACTTACGCTCCCGTAACTTGGCCTCATTGAGGTCCTGTTGCAAGGCCGCTATACTGTCCCTGGCCAGCTCTAACTTCTCCTCGGTGTTGTGCAGGTCACTGGCCTGTTTATCGCACAGTACTCGTAATCTTTGTGCTTCTTCTCGCAAGGCATTCGCCTCGATCTCAATTGTCCTTATCTTAATTTGGCAATTCTCATTTTGTAAAGCTGCTTCACGCTCGACCCGGGCGAGTAGCTCACGATGGCGCTTCTGTTCTTCCGCTAGGCGCTCCTCGGCTCGGATTTCCGACTGCAACAACAAAAACAAACAAAAAAATAATATTAAAAATACAAAGATTTGAAAGGAATTAGATGTAACTTTAGGGAAGGTTTCGTATTCGTTGACGATGAACATGTTGTGAACCGCCCACAGAAGTTGTTTGAGCAAAGCAAACATCGGAAGATTGTTTGGTCCTTGAGCGATAGTCGGAAGACTGGGAAGGCGTTTGAGCGCAACGTTTAGGAAACTCGGAGCCGGATGCGTGATTTTCGAACGAATTGTTTTATGTTTTTTTGTTCTTTTTGTTTTCTGACTTAAAGAATTTTGAAATAATAGACGAAAATGCTTTTAGTAAGTCATTGAGTGATTTTTGGCAAATTTTCAGCAGAGGAGTCAAGTGCTGAGTATCAGTGCGATACCTCAATGGATGTTGACATTAACCCTTCACGGTATTTACGGGGAGGGTACTAACGACAATAAATTTGAATTATTTATAAAATTTATATATAAAATGGTGTTCAACTTGTTTCACTAGATTTGCCTGTATCTTCGTTCAGCGTATATGATTGAGTGAAATTAGATCAGCCAGCTTGTAGCGCGAATGAAAAGGAACAGGCATACTCGTATGTATGTAAATATAAGCGGTTGCTGCCAGTATCAGTTACCTTTATACTTAATGACAGATGACAGTGTTTTGGGCCAGTTCTCAAAAAAAAAAAAAAAAGAATAAATAACGTAGAAGAATATCATACGCGCCCTTCATTTCTTTTTGAAGATGTTGTAAGACACTATCGGATCCCATCATTTTAATCTGAAATCTAACTGCTAGAGAACGCAGCTGGCTTTATTGCGCGACCTTTATTAGTTAGGAAATTAGTTAACTAAGCCATTTTTATGTTCTTTCACTTTCTGCTCCAAAATGTACAAGATTTGATTTGCAATTCATCAAGTAATTAATTTCCTCGAATCCAGCGTAATCCTACAAAATCATTCTATGGTTTAGGTTCTGAACTGGGTTACACCACAAATATGTACAGGTCTTTCAAAGTGTTTGCCCTCAACTTAGGTTAGCAACAAGAGTCTATAATAACATGTGATTTTTAAGCGTTTGCTTTTTAATTGTCGAAAAATTGCAAATCTTTTGAGTTGATAAGTCAGTGCTTACCGTTTACTTTCATAATGGGGTATGTGTTTACCCCGATTACATTTTAAGAGAGTCCAAATTTAAGTCACTCTTTCGAGCTTATTAGCTGTGTCTTGCTAGTTACAAATGTAATGTTGCCTTTCAAGGCTGCAATTGACGCCCAAAATATTTTAAAGGCGTCAAATTGCTCACCGAACTCAATTCTCAATTGGTCCATCGATTCGCAAGCATGCCACACAGCATAAGTGCGGTCTCGCAGGAACCACATGTCGACCAGATTCGGGTCGTGCATTTTGGGCAAAAAAATGTTCTAAATCATTTAACGATAGCGGGCGAAACTGACGAGGACGTTGTTTTGACGGCCAGCTTTCAGAAAGAGTACTGAAAAACCAAACAGCAAAAAAATTACCCTTGAAAAGTTCGTGGTCAATAATCGATGGAAAGTGCTCCACTAGCAATGTGCTCTGTGCCCTGGACTATTAAATATTAAATATAACTTGTCAATTTCAAAAGATGTAGTGTATTCCCATGTCATCAAGCAATGCTCTAAGAGATTTGTATCAAAACATCCAAGAAACAAAGAGCAAAATGTATGCGAAACGTTCGGCGAAGTATTATAACTTACTTAACTGTCCTGAGGAGAAAAATACCACAATCAAGAAAAAACAGGATTTAAAACGAATACTAATCGTACTCGTATATTGTCAAACCAATTCTTTTCAGGTTTATTAGGTTGGGTTAGAGATGTTGGAAAGAATCAACCAGAGAGTCTACAAATCAACGGGGAGGATTATATCGCCAAAATGGTATTGTAAAAGGTTATTATTGGCATAAACCCTAATAGCATACATGTATAGCTGCTGTGTTATTTTTTCATTATACAGAGAGTTCATGAGACAAGAGACATAATGGGTCCTACCTTTTTAAGGAGAATATTTCAATGCTATTATCCTCAGCTTGCAATAGTTAACAAAAAGTCTTCAAGTAGCACCATCTATTTTAGTACAATAGACCAGTATTTGCGTCTAAGTGTTCCAACAGATAGTAGCTCGTTGCTTTTAATGCCGTACTTTTGATTGGCAAGATCTTTCTCTAGTTGTTCCTTACCTTAAGTACAGTCATTCTTTCCAATCGAAGTCAAAGTGAGCAGTGGTCTTAATTGCTAAAATTTCCAATTATATGTGTTTTACGTTGTAATCGTAGTTAAGAGAGTCAACTAGTCCGATGAATGAACACACGCAATATTTAACATAAATGCTATAAATCACACATCCCTGCGTTGGTATGCCCAAAACCGTCTTTGTACCTGAGACTATTCGGCATCCATATTAGAACGTGAACATAGTGGACCTTTCTGGCTTGCTACTACACTAATTTGGCCGTGTCCGGTCGGAAACTTTTAGGGGCATCCAGCAATGTCTGTCGTTTTAATTTTCGCACTATTTTTGAATTGTCAACTATCAACTACAAAATTAATCATCCAGTTTTGTCTTTGAATTACTTTTTTACTAAATAAAAAAGAAGTGATTTTGAGGGACGAACATTTTTATTTGGATCTTCAAAATTTTTCGGTTAAGTGGAAAAGATGATATCTGTCAAGTAGCTGCCGCCAGTGTTGATACACATTAGTACCCGTATTATCGCATTTCCATGACTTTCCGCAAGATTTCCGGTGATAACATTTCTCGCATTTCTGTCGAATATTCTCCTTAAGGGCTGCGATTGTCTTAGGCTTGTTGGCATAAGCCCGCGGCTTCAAGAAGCCCCAAAGAAAGAAGTCTGGGATGGTTAAGTCCGGTGATCTTGTTGGCCGTGCCAAATCGCCAAAACGGGAGATTACGCGACCAGGAAACGCTTCCTGCATAATATCTATTGTGGCTCGTGTTGTGTGTGCGGTTGCATCGTCTCGTTGAAACCACATGTTCACCAAGCCCCGCTCATCCAATTCCGGTTGTAAAAAGTAATTTATCATGGCCTTGTAGCGTTCGCCAGTTCAGTGATCGTATTGCCGATGGCATCCTCCTGAACGCCGCAGTGACAGTGGCTTTATGTGGATGTAATGGCTCTTCGTGCATCACACGCGGATTTTCAGTGTATCCGCTAAAGTGGAAATGAATCTCGTCGCTCATGATGATTACTGATGTACTGTTTGTACTTTGTACGGGAACATGTGTAAGTCTTTCACTAAAATTCCATGTAGGGTCCGTCTGGAGATGGCCGATTATGTGGCCATGGTTGATGTTTCTTCGACCAACCGATTATTGGTCAAAAAAATTGACACAATTATTCCAGACACTCAATTTCTGGCTTCTTTTAAATATTGAAAGTGCTACTCTGCCAGTCCGTGCGTTATCGATCAAAATAGGCGGTAGTCAGAATGGGCGATGCCCGGAGAATACGACGGATGATAAAGGACGTTCCACTTCAGTGTTTCCAGTCAGATTCTAACGCTCTGAGCAGCATGTGGCTCGGCATTGTTGTGCTGAAAAATCAATTACTCTCTCGAATCATTACCTGCTTCGGTTATGGCTACACTCGGTTGCAACAATCAGTAATATATCTCGCCGGATTGGTACACAGCTGGAGCTTCGATCCACGAAAGTTTGGTTTGGCTTTGGTATTTTCGGATTATCGTAATGGATCCACTTTTCAACTTTTCAACATCAGTCTCAATACAATGTAGAAAATCGTTTTACTTTCCTCTCGCTGGAGCAAACGCAGTTCGATATTTTTCGATTTCCTTGCTTTTGCTCATTCCCAAAACTTTCAAATGATGGGGAATGGCTCATTGACTTACGATCAACGGGTCCGCAAGTTCGTGCTGCATTTCACATGGATGCGTCCTCAAACTTTTACACCGGTTCGGGACGTTCCACGACGAAACCACCACATTGAAACCATTCTCGACACGATCTTTCACTTATAAAAGTCTCATAATTTTTGCAAAAACAAATACTCGTATATGACGCCGATGAAAATTCACAAACGTAATGTTGGAGAACTGTAGATGGATGCCCAAGCTCACCAATTGACAGTTCTGACAAGCAGGACTGAAGGGATTCTGATAAGCCTTAACCCAAGCATAATTTATTTTAAAAATAAAAACAATTAGGGAAGAGTTTTGAAAGAATGAAAACATTCGTGCTTTCGCCCAATTAAATAAAATTGATTTTGACTACATACATATGTACAACAAATGACGGTCTTAATACACTCAAAAACCGTATTGTCATCTGCGAGCATTAAGCAATTTGAGTGAAAAATTATTTCAGGTATATCCATAAAAGTAAGGAAAAAAGTGGATCCTTCGGCCTACAAAGGAAACACAGATTAGACTTGTTACGGAGTTATTTATGCGAACCAATTGAAACGTTACTGTATATATGTTTCAAACTGCTTTTAAAATATTTGAATGGAAATCAATCACCCTTAATTAGTGGAACAAAATATTGAAGGCTTTTTGAAGTTTGTATAAATTAAGCTGGATTTAGCTGCCTCGTCAACCATTCCAAAATAACAATACGTAGCGGATACAATATAAACGGCTTCAAAAGATATACAGGATGGGCCAAATACAATTTTCTTTTTAAAAATGCAATAAAATGAACAAAATTTAATTCTTTCCATGTATTATGGCCTTATTAGAACACACATTCCTATTAATAATAAAATACAACGTCGTTTAAGTGGCTGCCTTGGCAGGCTTCGTAGTAGCGCGATCTATCACCCCAATCTTCCAAGACCTTTTAATTTCGGGCTCTAGCTTATCGATTGCTAAGATGATATTGGGCTTAAGTGCTTGAATCGTTTCCGTATTTTTGGCATAACATCGGTCCTTCATGGTTCCTCACAGAAAAAAAGGCCAAACGTTTCAAAACGCAGCTCCGAGGCGGCCAATTGACATCGTCAAGACGGCTAATAACACGATGGGCTGTGTGGCATGGCGCACCGAGGTCGTTCAATTTCAGTAAAAAAAAATCGGTTAACATGGCCCTGTAAGGCCCACCGTTGACCGAAACGTTGTTCCCAGCCTCATTTTTTGAACAAAAATGCTCCAATGATGCCACCACTCCACTATCCAACACACTGTCACTCTCAGTGGATGCATTGGCTTCTCGACAATAACGTGCGGGTTTTCCTAGTCCCAGATGCGGACATTTTGTTGGTCAACCAATTGAGCCGCCGAGATGAAAATGCGCCTCGTCAAAAAAGATGATTTTTCGCCCAAAATCGTTGTCCAATTCAAGCTGCTCTAAGGCTCACACTGCGAAGCGATAACGGCGCGCCTTGAATTGCTGAGTCAATTGGACCTTGTAAGCGAATAATCCGAGATCTTTGTGCCGAATTCTTTTCATGTTAGTGCGTGAAATGTTGAGCTGTTCAGATCGATGGCGTGCATTGAGTTTCACACTCTCGGCCACAGCAGCCACATTCTCATCTGTGCGCAACTTTCGACGACGGGGACCATGAGTGTTGTCTACTAGCATATCAGTCTCACGAGCTTTCTGCACAAACTTGCGTACAGCAGTCGCGGTGAGTGTTTCATTTCGGCCAAACCTTCTTTTTAAAAAACGCACCGTTCGGGCTACACAGCACTCACTTTGGAAATAAGTTTTCAATATTTCCCAACGTTGTTCAAGCGTAAAACGAATCATTTCGTTCAGCGGAGGAATGATACTGACTTTCTCACAAGATTTCGAGCGTGAAACGGCAGTCAGTGTCAAAATAACCTGTGATTTAAAAAAAAAATCCACTAGATGGGCCACCCTTTAAATAAAGCGTTCAATGCTCACCAATCAAGCAAACAAGTTATAGGACATGTGTGGGAAAACTTTCTTGCGTGTGAACGAAGTGTATTATAGCGCCAGAGACAAAAGTTTCGTAAGATGGTTGTGGAATTGGATATATGTATGTATGTAATACCAAATAGTCGTCAAGCTCCGAAATAAACAAATCATTTTCAATTTTCGATTTTCAATTGACTCACAACACAAATCAAACGAATTGTTGAAAGTATATTCTTTCATTACCTGACCCATAACAAGCTATCTATATTCATTGCCGGTAAAACCAAGTTGTCGCTATGAAAATCGTTCTTTTAATATGAATCTCAATATTTCGGAAATAAATGTTTCAAATGGTTTAGGACTCAAGTCATCTTATATAATTGACGGTACATTTTTTTACCATGTTTAGAGCCTGATTTATAGATCGGGCATTTCTAGCGATTTTTTGTCTGTTTCGAGTGACCAGATTAATGTTGATTTCGCAGGCCCTAAAATGGCAACAACGTAGTCTTTAGAAAACTTTAAAACATCGGCTTTTTTAAAATATAATTTTTCTTGACCTAAATGTTAATTTGTTTCAGTTATTATTATAAGTTAATAATAAGGACAAAAGGCATCATCTAAAGTTGTTTACTTTAGCGTGTATTATTGTGCAATATTGATCGGGTCTTGTAGATGAGTTGAAAGGCTGTGTATTTATTAATATGTGGAATACATATGGAACGGTGGCTCTGTAGCGTAACGAAATTCCTGAATGTGTGATTTGGCATTAGAGACTTAAACCAACCGTCGAGAGCATATGAATTATCATCACCATTAGACATCAGCGTCTACACCAATGCTACACCATCTATTCACCTGGAAGTAATAGACTTTTATCTAATTAAATTAATTATCTAATTTATTAAATTAAGTATCTAATTATCCGCAAGCTGCCTTGAAATAGACGAGTTCAACGACCTAAACTTTGATGATTCTCCAATACTACTGACGTTAAGTTAAGTGAGAGTGCAATTGAGAAACAAAGCAAACCAACATTAGCAAACAAACGCACCGATTGGAAAAGTTTCAAGAAGACCTTGGAAGACAGGATTGAACTAAGTGTACCAATGTGCAATACTGAACAACTAGATAGAGAAGTGAACAAGCTTGTTAATGATATTCAACAATCAGCTTGGATAAACACGCCTAAAACAAGAAGGAAATTTAAAGGAAACACGTACATTTCAAATAGAAGAAGAGCGAGAAAAATATGGCAACGGACTAGAGCCCCTCAAGACAAAACACTGAACAACCTTACCCAACAGCTAAGAAGAGAAATAAGAGCACTAAAAGAAGACTCAATCAATAATTATCTTCGAGGACTAACCAACGAAAAAGCAACCGATTATTCGCTTTGGAAAGCAATGAAGAACATCAAAAGACCAATTATGTCGATACCACCCATCAAAACAAGGGAAGGAAATTGGGTTAGAAGTAACGACCATAAATGCAGAATATTTGCAGAATACTTAGAAAATGTTTTTCAACCAAATGGCGAGCAAGAAATATGGACTCATGTAGAAACAATCGAAGAAGAAAGCGAAGAAATAAGACCTACGACCCCAAGCGAAGTAAAAAGTGAAATCAGAAACAACATCAATCCGAAAAAATGCCCTGGCTATGATCTTATAACCGGCGAGATATTGAAACAACTACCAAGAAAAGCTGTTGTTAAACTAACGCATTTAATCAACGCCGCTTTTAGGATGAGATATGTCCCCGACTTATGGAAAGTGGCTGAAGTAATAATGATCTCCAAGCCTGGAAAGCCACCAAACGAAGTGACATCTTACAGGCCAATCTCAATATTACCAGTCATATCTAAATTATTCGAAAAAATATTTGTCAAACGTCTTAATAGTGTTGTTATCCGCAAAAACCTCATCCCAAATTATCAATTCGGATTTAGGAGACATTATTCAACAAATGATCAAGTTCACCGAATAATCAACATTATAGAAAAAGCGCTAGAAGAAAAAAAGATATGTTCTGCAGTGTTTCTAGATGTAGCATAAGTTTGTAGATAAAGTTTGGCATGCAGGCCATTACAAACTTAGATGTATCCTGCCAAAACAATAAGCTGCATTTTTAGAATCATACCTAAGCGGAAGATATTTTAGAATAAAGCAGGAAGAATCGTACTCCGAATTAAAGGTAATTAAAGCAGGAGTCCCACAAGGCAGTGTACTGGGCCCGATCCTGTATCTTCTATATACATGCGATATCCCCGAACTAGCACATTGCACATTGGCTTCTTTTGCCGATGATACAGCAATCCTTGCGGTGGGAAAGGATAACGCAGAATCAACACAGAAGCTGCAAACAGCTATAAACAAAATTTTTAATTGGACAGTAAAATGGCGAATCAAGCTTAACGAGAGTAAATCAGTTCACGTGAACTTTACTAACAAAGCAATAGCACATATCCCGATTACTATCAACCAAAAAGTAGTACCGTTTGCGAACACAGCAAAATATCTTGGAATGACATTGGATGCTAAACTAAGATGGAAAGAGCACGTCAAAAAAAAAAAAGAAGGAATTAGAAATAAAATACAGGAAAATATATTGGCTGATAGGAAAGAAATCACCACCATCAGTGTATAACAAGTTCTTATTATACAAGCAGTCAAGAAAGCCAATATGGACATATGGTAGTCAACTATGGGATTGTACCAAAAAGAGAAATGTAGAAATCATTCAAAGATTTCAAAACAAAGTGTTAAAAAATATCGTAAACGCACCATGGTACGTAAGAAACAAAGATCTTCACAGGGACCTGGGAGTGGAATTCGTTGCGGATGACATTAAAAAAAATGCACAAAGGCACGAATTAAGACTACACGTATACCCAAACACCGAGATAGTACAACTCTTAGACAACGCAAACATCGTGAGAAGGCTCAAAAGGACAAAGCCATTCGAATTGGTATAGATTAAAGAACCATCCATACTAAGAAATGCAAATGTAGTACATCACATCATCTGTCAAAAGACGGTAATGGGCGGAACTTTTGGAACGAAAAAATACCATATATCAGCTTAAAATTGCTTATTAGTCCAAGTGACTAGATTGCAATCATGTGGGAGGCGGTTTTAGTCGGTAAAAACCCGGCATACTGATTACTCGGATCATCAGTATCTCTTTTAAGATTTCCCCATCCTCTAAAAAAAAAAAAAAAAAAAAAAATCTATTCACCAAAATATTATAACTTTTATTAGTAAAATATAACCGCAACTGATAAACATAATGAAACCCCTCATCAAAGGAATGACTTGGTGAAAGGAGAGCCACGACGAAATGTTGTACTCCATTAGACTTTAGACTAAAGAAGAATATAACGAATTTGATTACAAATAATGCATTTTTCTATTGATTTACAACGACACTTTTTGTTCGATGGTCCTAAACGAAACTAAAGAGGACTCAGTCTTGTGTATCTGACAAGCGGGGCATAAGTTTTATTTACCTGTCATACTTTCGTACTTAAACTGCTTTAGAAAGCTTAGCGGGCAATCCCTCTATACAAGTCTTTCTTTTTTTTTGTGAATATTCATTATGATGGGAGATTAAACAACTTCCTGCTTAGTTTATGCTACTCGACTCAAATATACACGTTCTTCTATGGAAATGTTCCTTCTGCGATTCGTAATTCATGTAATATTTTCCCTCCATTTCGTTGATAATTATAGCTTTACTGTTTACCAGATCAATGTAGTAATCATAAATCATTCAATAATGAAATTTCTTAAGTACCATCAAGCTGAGACTAAATGGAAAGTGCAATCCCTGAAATTAGAAAAATATAGTCGAAGAATAGACCAACTTAAGCTTATGCCAATAATTAAGTATCCATGTTTAAACTAAATCATACCCCGTGCTTTCACCTTTCACATCTGTGATAAAGTAAACCGCGTAAATTTAAGATTTTATTGGGTCCCTATTATCCGCTATTTCACCAGGCGATTCGAGTATGTTTCTTAATTTTATCTAATTGATCTTATATACCGCCGGTTAGCTGTCACTTTCATTGCATTGCTCAAACGTTTCACAAGTCACAAGGCGAGTATTAGTTTACTCTGGATAATGCACGAGTATATAAAATCAAGGTCCTTATTAATAAAGAATCCTGATCTACAGAAGTGCTTTTACATGAACTCCATAGAGGCTCATTGTGCTAATATTTAACTTATTGTACAATTGGGTTATTTTCTTTGTATTCTACTATTTCATTGTCATCAAAATGCATTTGAAAAATTAAAGGAATGTAGAAAAAAACAAATCGCAAGCGGATGTGGAAGGGTGCCAAGAACTGTCGAATCTATGACAATTGACACAATACTCGAAAATGTCAACGTACACAGGGAAGTAGAGCACACATATTATAGTTGGCAAAAGCTTCTGAATGTAAATTAGGTGACGATGCACCTGACATCATTTCGAACGATTGTATGTTGAACTGATGCAAGGAAGAATTTTTTGGTACGAACGTGAGACATTTTAGAACAGCAAGTCGTTGAGACCCCACCAGTTCCTAATATGTCTACAGTGGAAGACAGGTAGTGCTTGAAACTTGGATGGACTTAATGTAAATCAGCTTTTCATTTGGAAGATTATGTACAGTAATCGTTCCGATTTTAAAACATAAAAAACAACATATTCCTAGGCTGTGAGGCGTCCAGAGTCCGTATCTATCGTTTTTAGAAAGATCAGTTGGTGATCTAACTATACTGCGTCTGGCGTGCCTTATAAACAAATTAAGTTAACGATTCCGAACTACGAGTAGTATTTGAAATCTTGATTTTTGGTAGAGTATTGATGAACAGCTGCATTTGAATTTTCCAAAAAGACCATTTGCAGCCTAAATACTTTTTTTGTTTATTTAATGTTTGCCTTCATTTTAGTAGAAATGAATAGATGTTTAGATAAACAAACAAATGGAAGACAGCCAAGAAGTACACCGGACCAGGTAGAATTGTAAACATGTGCCGAAAATGAGTGCACATTACTCATAAAAGGATGAATACTTGTTCTTGGCACCAGTAAGAATTGAAATGAATGATGCGCTATTATTTCTCTGTTGTTAACACTAAGTAAGTGAACTAAACACTGTTAACCCAGGAGATATATATTATAGTATATAGATTGGCAGATAATTAGAGCAATATTTTTATAGTGTCATTTGATGACTTACCAGTAAAGCTTTGCAGCACAGTGCCTCGGGTAATGCGTTGGGCCCTGACACCGATGGCACGATATTTGAATCTCAGCAATAGTGAAGTCATTGCATTTTACGTTTTTTTTCAGCAAAAATAGAACATCCCAATATAAGTGGGGCTGACTCCTCACGGACGTGCTAGACGACAGAGAGGTTCATTTAAATTTCAACTTTTCGAACTGCTGGATTTTTTTTTATTGTGAATCGAATTTTGTTGAAACACAAGAAACAACATGGGAAAATAATTGAAATTGAAAACTTCATATAGAAACCCTTATGTACAAATGGGCTTTGACTTTATATATTCGTGTAGTACCCAGAGTACAATAATACTTGCTTTGTGATTTGTGAAACTGTTTTGTTGATGAATGATCTCACAAGAATAGAGGTAGCTTCATCAAGGGAGACGATGCCCAAAAATATATTTCCTACATTCTGCAGTGTCGTCGCCCTCAAGACAGAATATACTTTTTATCGAGGTAAAAGTTTATTTTATGTAAGAAGCTTATTCAAAAAATAAGGTGACTTTTTGATTTTAATTCGTAGTACAACTGAATAATATTTCGTTTTCGATAAATGATATATACAAATGTTCTAAGTGCTTGCCATTTTGGATATTTATTTTGTTTTTCACAGGGTTTATCGAATAGCGCGGGTAGGATTTGTTTTGGTGATATCTGTCAAATTTGTTGTTTGTCACCATTTAAAGTTACAAGTTACCATACATGGAAAGATATCCACAGCACATTCGAATGATAAAATTTGTTTATCAAAATAAGTGTTCGTTAGTGCAAACGTTGCGCGCGTTGGGCCTATTTTATAGTAGAAGTGGTGGTCCTTAACAGACGTTGATGGCCATATTTAAAACAATCGGTTCGGTAATCAATCAAGCAACGTTTTAGGAACCCAGGACCGGCCGTGAACGTCGCAGCGTTTAGTGAAAGAGAATAGCAGAACCCGAGGCAGTCGATTCCTCGCCGTACACAAGAACTCAGCTTTACGCAGACTTCAACTTGGCGAATTTTGCGTCGGGACTTAGCCCTACACCTGTTAAAGATCTAACTGACCCCGGAGCTCAAAGTTCATGACGAAAGACAACGTCATATGTATGCCGAATGGGCCTCTGAGCGTCCGAAAGAAGACCCCGATGTTGGCCGAAAAAATCATTTTTAACGACGAGACTCATTTTAGGATGAATGGCTCTGTTAACAAAATTGCCGTATATTATGTATGACACCAACCCACACGAGGTTCACCAGGTGACAATGCATTCACAACGACGTTGGTGAGGCGATCACCGTCAATGGCGAACTATGATAACCAATTTATTATAGCTCAAATTGAACCACATGGACCTAGGCGACAAGTGGTTCCAGTAGGACGACGCTGCGTGTCATACAGCAAATGCCACGATTGACATTCTGTATGAACAATTCGAAATTGTCTTTGGGAGAGGTGGCGTGAATTGGCCAAGGTCATGCGATTTAACCCCGCTTGACTTTTTCTTGTGGGGTTTCCTGAAATCGCAGGTCAATGCGAATCGACCGATGCCCTTAAGGTGAACAAAACACAGGCTATATTCAGCCGGATCTATGCGGAAGAGTCATTGAAAATTGGATAACTCAAATTCGTGCCACCGTATGAAGCCGACGCAGGCATTTTAACTTCATATTTCCTATTGGCATACATTTCAAATAAAAAAATTATTCAAATATTTCATTTCAAAATCTATCCGCCTTTATTGAAAAACCCTTTACAAAGGTTAAACGGGTTTTGGTATGATTGACGATTTTTTTCTATGAAATTAAAAATAAAATTAAGTAACCAATTATACTTGAAATTTTGACTATAGCAAAAAAGCAAAAAAAACATGTTTAAGTGGTACAAGCTCTTTAGAGAAGGCCGAGGTGTTGATAACAATACTAGCCTGGACGTCCAAGCACATCAACAACGGCTGGAAACATTGAAGCAGTGAAGAAAATTGTTGTTGAGAATCGCCGAATCACTATCAGAGCAGTTGTTCAAGAAATTGGCACATCGATTGGCTCATGCCATGATATTTTTTTTAGATATTTTAGGCAGGAATGCTCATCAGTTCACCCTTAAGCCTGCTTTCCGACGTACAGTTAAGTTCAGAGATTCGTTTTTCAGCCGCACAACATGATTATGGAATGCTCTTCCCAGCCCAATATTTCCAACTCACTACAATCCACAGACATTTAGGACCAATGTGCACAGATGTACCTCCTCTCGCTTTCTCCCTCTATACCTTCTGCCCGTGCTGTGTCTTGATTCCGGACACTTAAGGGTAGTCATAACCCCTTTTGCGCGCGCAAATTATAAAAAAAAATTAAACATGTGTCAGTGAAGTTTGTTTTAAAATTGCTAAATCCAAAGAGTCCTTATATGAGCTTATCCTCATAAGCTTATCCTCAGAGTGAAAAGTCTGCTTACTGCTTTTACATGGTTCATCCTGAGTATTGACAAGAAGGTCGTACGCTCAAAATGACATTACCTTGAAGTTAGGTGCCGTTTGCGTGAAGTAATACGAATAAAACCTTCAGATTTGTGCGAAAAAAATCATGGCTGTTGCATCACGGTAATGCAACTGCTCACTCATCGTTGCTTGTGCATAATTTTTTGACCAAAAACAATGGCATTATCTTGTTTCAGCCACCGTATTCACCGGACTTGACTTCCTGCATCTTCCTAGCCACTGATAGCACTGTCTTCCGCTACCCATCAGAGCGCGACCTTGTTTTTCTCGGCTTAAGCCCGCAGAGTATCTTGACAGTTTTTAATGGATTTAATGTCCATGCTATGTGCTCAAACAAGCTGGTTTATAAATAGAGAGATTTGGCGAAAAATATTTGGTTTAAACTTCTTTACCAAAGGATCTGATTTTTTGAATTAAACATTTCGATCCATTTGTACGTTTTAGAATCTCTTGGGTTTCGAGAAGCGTTTGTGCGTGAAGGTTTATGATTTATTGATTTTAATTCGGTATTTTTTTTAATAACAAAAAAAAAAAAGAAGAACTTTGGAAAACAAAATAATATTATAGCTGCCGACAGAGCTTAAGTTAGTCTAAAAGGGAACCGAATGAGAAGTTGATTGTTTGAATAAAAAACTCGCACCCAACAATTTGTTTTATTTTTTTTTCCTCTGAATTAAATCGATTTTCGAAGTATTTTAGAAAAGTCGAATCCTGTTCTGTGAAAAGTATTGTATAGCATGTGTGAGTGCAGGATTGCTAGTCAAAATGTAAAAATAGTAAGAGGTAAGCTTACTATTTTTGTAAACATGAGATTTATTTCTATTTCTATGTAACAAGCCTAAAAGCAATTGGACTGGCTCTCATTTATTTTGAGGGAAAAAACAAGCAGAAAAAAAATCGAATATACGAATATGCCCACATCTTAATGGGCTTTTTAAACAGGCGCTCTATCTGTTTACACTAACATTTTAAGGACTTCCTATGCATTTTTATTTATTTGAATTGTGAAAAATATAGGAGTAAATATCTTTTGAAAAATAAAACGAATATAATCCATCACTTGTCGTTCTAAAGGTTAAACAAGGCGGACGCAGAATTTGTGTGATTTGTGTCTGCGTGTCTGTTTACATAGTTGGGAAAACAATGGTGACACGAACTGTTATCAATTTCACGTCGCTGTACCTGCCAAATTACGAATGAAAACGTCATGAAACTTTGATAGTAGCTAATTAATTTCCCTGTTGACAAGCCTGTGCTGGAATCTTTTTTTATCGCATGCTTAGCTTTTGTTCTATCGACAATGAAATTCCAACGTTATAGTGTTATTGTCCATTCCTTAGCTGACAAATCAAAACCGGCTATTGTTAGCGGTCTGGAGCAATTGAAAGTGAAGATAGAAAGTGTATCACACCATATCGGATTACAGCATTTCAAAGCGCCATGGAGGTGGTTCGAAAACTACAACAATATCATCAAAACTGATTTGGAATATGAAGGCTAGAATCGAAGGAAATTTTTTTGCGCAGCGGAAAAAAAATGGCATGAGAACGAATGCAACAAATTATTGAAAAATGAGCTCGGACCTGAGGCCTTACAATTCCAAAAAGCGCACAACCCCACATTTGGGCAAAAAAAGTTAGATTGGAAAAGGCAAAGGAGTTGATTCGCTTGCACGCCGGTAGCAAATTATATCGTCTTCACAGATAATTGAGCAACATGTCGACAGGCCAAATGATCGAGTTTACTATCATTACTATCAGCTAGAGAGATCATATGATAATTTTGAACAAAAATGGCCAATAGAAAGCATGCATCCCGTTTTTTGATGGTTAAAGCCGCACTGACTGCCGGTGGTCGGTTTCCGTTCGTGTTTTTGGACCGTGGGGTTAAGATAAACACGATCGTTTAGAGTGAGAAATTGTTAAAGCCTTGGACGCGCAAATATTACGACCAAAGACCTTGGACATTTCAACAGGACTCTGCACCGTCCCGAAAAATGAAGAATGGCTCCGATAAGTTGTCTGAAATTCACTTGCTATCACAATGGCTATCGAATTCTAACGAGCAGAATCAATTGGGCTTTTCTATCCGGAGTTTTTTGAAGGTTCAATTTGGTTTTAAGAAATACCAAAGAAGTTAGTATTTCACTAGGAATAGAAGTGAGCTTGCAGCAAGTGATAAATAAACAGTTTCTGGGAAATTGTTATTGCATGGTGGCCGTATAGAAAGTGTTATTTAGAATTTTGAATGTAATACATTTCCAGCATTTTGTTATTGAGATTTCATTAAATAGTCACAATTTAAAAAAAAGTGCAGCTATTTGAATTAGCCACCCCTTCGATTCATAGACATAAATTTGCGAAACGTCACATTTCAGCATAATCATCAAAAATGGCAATAATTTGCCTCCTTAGGGGAAGGTGTGCGTTGACCACATATTCTAGGTCGCCAAGAACGTTGCAAAATGTTTAGATTTCCTAAAACGATGCAAGAAATATTTCACCTCTTCTGATCTGGCTTCAATTTACAAGGCCTACGTCCGCGCCTAGATTGAAAACAATGCTCATATCTGGTCTGATGTTCCCAAGACCTTTCTGGACCTGTTAGGTAGAATATAAAAAAAAAAGCGATAAAACTCATAGGTGACAACAATACCACGAAGGGGATCGACTCAAATTACCATCGAAGAAATGTCTTCTCTATCTCTCTCTCTCTCTCTCTCTGTGTTTTATCGTTATTTTAACAAACAAGTCTTAAGTGAGCTAGCCAATTGCATTCCTCCCCTTCAAGAACTTAACCGCAATACACAAAAGCCCGGAATGCTCACCAGTTCACCCTCAAGCCTATCTTCGAACGATTTTTTTTTCTAAATTATTCAAATTTAGAGATTCGCCTTTTAGCCGAACCACACGAATGTGGAATGTTTTTCTCAACTTTTCCCATTCATTACAATCCACAAGTCCACCAATGTGGACTGGTACCTTCATAACTCCTTGTGGACGCTCAATTATAAACAAAAAGGATTTATTAGGAAGCTGGATTTTTAAGTGTAAAAAAAAAAAAGATTATGGCATCAAGTACATGTCCGGCACGGTTTTGCTTGATGACAACTATTCTGGAGATCCAACGGGCGGAGATCCAAATTGCTCGTGAGAAATGGCCACTGTGGCATGCATGGAATTTGGTTGGAACCACATATCAACAGTATCCACATCCAGTTTAGGCCACAAGAATTTAGTTGACATCGGTCTGTAAGGCTTGGTGTTGACCACTCAGGCTGTGCCAGTATTGTTTTGGGATTTTTGACGATTCTCCCGCAATAAAATACGGATCAAACAAAGATTTTTTTGAGATGCACAGTTGTATCTTGTGTGGATTGGTTTCGTCCCAAATTTTATTATATTATTTGTTCAAAAGTCCATTCAAAAATTTGGGTCAGTTTTAAACTACTGCAGAGCCCCAGCCGTGAGCAAACGACGTTGCCTATGGCTGTTTACGTTAAGTTCTTGGGGCAGTTGAATTTTGTACGAACACAAGTATCGACGTAAAAAAGTTAAAGTCGTAGGAAGCCCAAATTCTGGTGAAGAATAATTGACTGCCTCGGCTTTTCCTATATTCTAACGCACAATAGCGATGTATTCAGCACACCTTAGATTTTGGTGACGTACGGATATTGCCTGTTTTTCCTGCTGAACCAGTTGATTCGAATTTGGTCATCAAGCATCAAATAGTCGATTCGCAGAACGGTTATCACGAGAGGAAAAATCACGTAATGGTTGTCGAACGATTTTGAGAATAAAATTTGACGATTTTTAGGCGATTTTCAATGATATACCCGATTCACAATTTAACCGTTGACACTGTTACCACATGGTCGCTATAAATAAACGAATTTCGAGCGTTGCTCTATAGCTTCAACGTAGATGTAAGGTTTAGTATGTGCCTTCGACTTTAAATATATGGAAAACTAATGGTTAGGTACAAAATTAAACGAGGCAGTACCAACTGAGAGATGACATCGATCAACTTGAGTTAAAACAAATCGAATTAATTACTGATTGTTGTCCACCTGACACTAATTGGCACCGAAATTAATACGAAATACCATTTATGCGTTAAAGAGCTGACTGGTGGCAATCGCGTTCGATATCATTTGTTATCTATATCTACAAATACACTTTAACACACAGAGACAACACCAACCAGATATAAAAAATAGATAAACACAGTCATAATATTGCTTTTGAATATTGATATATTACTTCACTTTTTTCGCCAAAGAAGGTGCTTCGGAACCGTATGGACGGCATGACAAAAAAAAAAAAGAAATCACCCTGTCGCGTCGTACGTTTTCTAATGACCAGCTACACAATACCAGACATCGGCTCGTGCATCTTTAAACAACTGTCACTTATTGATGCTTTCCTCGTTCACAATAGTCAAAGTAATTTATTAAAGAAAGAAACTCAACTAATGATCGCTAGTCCCGCTAAAGCCGAAGACGTAAAATAAAAAAATTCCCGGAATAACCCACAAAACCGAGTGAAAAGGATAGAAAAATATTAAAAATAAATCCGAGTCAATGGACATATTGTTTTTAAACAAAATAGCAAAAGACATGCTGCGATGTCACTCACCTCTCTATACTGCTCCTCGAGCATATGGTACCGAGCCTGTAATACGGCATACTCCGTTTTCGTACGCGTTGTTCTGTCCTCGGCGATGTTTTGTGTATCCGCCAAGTCTGTCACTTGTCGCTGCAGCAATTCCAACTGAAAGAGAGAGAGAGAGAGAAAAAATAAATGTAAATACAACTGACGAAAATGAATGAAATAAATGTTGAAGTGTCCAGTAGACTAACACAAGAATTTCTCAATTGACGTATATCATCCAGCAGATCGTCAACTTCCATTGATCGTTTCAGATACATTTGCACGTAGCAAAAGCAATTGGGCTCGAAAATACACGCATAGAAACGTGGATGAGAGAGTAGTCTCCCGCACGCAAATTTCACTGCAGGGCTGATTTGCTCGATCGTTAGATCTTCAGATCGTTTCTCGCGAATTCACATGACCCTGCTATGTGGACATGCGGCACAGGCAAATGTGTCCCTATGTAATGCGGCGTTACAGAAGTGTACAGATGCGCGACTCCCGCGTCCCTCTCATCGACTGATCGCTGCCACGGATTCGCTTGTTGTCGCTCCACTACATACAGCCCATATCCGTCCGTACAACGCTTCAATTTGTATTCTAATCAGCAGTGTGATTAATATGAGTTCGATATTTTTCTTTCTCCCTTTTTTTTTTGCTGAACGTATCCGAACACTCGTCGAGCACCAGCGCACCAGTGCCGTATCGTACCTCTGTAGCTGCTGTGCGGTAGAATCACTTGCTGTCGGTACGTGGTTTACAGTGTTGTACGCGATAATTTGGGGTCAGCTGGATGTTTTGCTTTTTTCTTTTGTTCGCCTTTTGCGAGCGGTTTGTAGATACAAAATTCGATGATTGTTGGGCTTTTATGAGTCTGCAGTCTTTCAATTTAACGGTCGAATCAATCATTCGTCGGCGACGATGGCGGCACGCGATGACGTAAAGAACTCTTCTTTGTTAGCTGCTCTCCGATGGCCTACTGAAGGCCCATGAACAGCGGGCATAATGTTCTGAGTAGATGACGACCGGCCGGCACAATGTTCTATTTCCGCACCATACTAAAAACGTAAAACGATGAAAAAGAGAATATCATGCGGCTAGCTCAGCCCGGCCTATGGGCTCTGTTGCTCGCTAGTCGTAAGTTGTAAATGGCGAGCTATAGCTGGGGACCGTGTGCTATCAGTGTGGAGCAATAGAAGTGTATTCCAACGCTATCTGAATTAGTGTGCGAGTGAAAAAAAACAACAAATTGTTGTTGTGTGCAATGCTCATTGGCAGAGCATTGATGTATGTATGTATGTTCGCGTTGTTGTTAAGTACTCGTATCTGCTGCCCTTAACCGTTGTCAACGGATGCACTTTTCTCAGTTTTTCTTTATTTTTCCTGTTTATAACCCTAGGGTTCCTCTTGTTGCCTGAGAACTTATGTATATTTTTTAACTCGAAAAACAAACTTTACACTCAAGCCACTCGATGTGATGGTTGTCGCGCTTATTGTTTAATGTTCGGTACTTATTTTGGCGACTGTCCCATAGCTTTTTTCTGTATTGTTTTGGCTTAAAGAGCGAGAACTTGTTCTATAAGAAGAGGAGAAGACGTTGTGAATATCTGAGTTATACGAAACATATGGTTAAGACACTTTTCTTGTTTTTATTTATAAATTTATGATCTCTCACGCTCTCAGCCGACCGGGTGACGAAGGGGAAGCAGGATGAAGACAATGCGGAGGACAGGTTCCCTTTAATAGAGAGAACGACACCCATGTTCTTCGTCGAGGTTAGCCGGGAAAGTTCACGTGGACGTGACATTTTAAAGTTATTTTTAAGATTTGTTGTTGGAATTTTGTTTAATTACTGTCGTTTGTCAGAGGCGATCGGTAATTATAGCAGAATGTTGAGTTTTTAAGAAGATATTAAAGGCGATGGTAAACAACATTTAAAAAATATGATGAAGAGAGCAACATCGATCAAGATTTATGGCAACGATGTTGTGGTTAGAAAAACTCGCAGAACTGAACAAAGAACCATTTGATGGGCAGATTTTTATGTATTTTTTTTAACAAAAAGTGGAATCAGTGAGGCCGTGTTCATAAATACAGGGTTTTTCAAAACTAGCGTCTAAGCATGTAAATATTTAGTTTTTTTTCGTGTTTTAATTTTATTATTATCGTCTTCCTCCACAAACTCGTCTACAGGCTTCCATACGAACATCAAAATTAATCACTAAGTTCATCAGGTTTCAGTCCGAATTTTCAGCTGGGAAATTGATTTTGGAAAAACCCCAAGTAATCTATGGCGTGAAATCGGATGATCAAGGTTGCCAGCTTATGTCAATATTACGTCACATATTTGAGGTGTTGTTTGAGTCCATCTCGGTGAAGATACTCGTAACAATTATCTGTGTCTATCTTTTAAGCCCATAAAAGATCTTCAATCATTCGATTAAAACGCTTACCACTGACAGTAACCGCTCATTCAAGACAAATGGAACAATGATTTCACCAGACTAAAACTATGTATGTAAATAATAAATGTTTGAGGATGTAATGATTTTTCTGAAATTACTCTAACGTTTAATACTATAGATGGATGCCTAATGCGTGGGAACGGAAATATCAATGTTATAGGTTCTTTAGCGATCAGTTTCTTAAATCTGTTCAAAACTTTAGAATTTAGGACTCATTTGGAAGATTATTTACACCCTAAAAAATCACCTTGTGCTAAATCAGGGTGTGTTGCTCTAGCGTGTAAATTGAAATGGTTATTATCGTACACATGCTACCTTTACTTCTTCTTTTCCTTTTTATCCCGGCGTCGTTATGGTCAGAAGTATAGGACCATAACCTTCCCACTTAACTGCATTCCTACTGGTCCGCTTGTGGGGTCCGCCGCTATGCGGACATGCTACCTTTACAAATGTTAGAAATAAGAAAAAAAATCGCGTTAAGAATTAATTTACTACTAAGATCTAGGGGCGACCCTATAGGTATATTAATGTAACAATACATAGTTCGAAATAGCTATTGATCAAAGGCTTTACTAGGAAACACGAAAACACACCTCATGTGCTAGTAGTCTTATAACCGCTCTCGATCAATTTTTAAACAAATATCATAAAGACAATAGTAGCCCTAGTTATTGCCAGGATAAAAGTAACTCTCAAGCTACATATACATATGTATGTATTTAGAAGACTCTCTCTCATACTCATATGTAACTAATATTGAGGCTTTGGCGTTTTACTAGGTAAGGTTATTAAAGAGGTATTCATTGGGCATCACTTTCATTCGAAGGCCATAGAACTCATAGTAAATCCATTTAGATAGTGGGACAGAAGCGTAGAGGCCTATTCTACTTGGAATGGTTGAATATAACCCCGTGCCCTTTATAAATTCCCAGAGTCCTTGCTTGTGCTAGTGAATTTAAACAACGATTCTAGAAAACTGGGCTCCTCTCCGTAACTCCTGCAGAAATTATTGGACTTTCCCGTTCTTTTTTCTTCAATATTATTAACATTATGTTTTCATTGTTCTAATAGAGCACCTCCATGTGATTAATTTGATAAGGTTGGAGGTTCATTGGAGCTTCATCGTTTTATGATGGGTTTGGCCACAGGGATATAGTGTTGTTGCGTTTATTCTTCGTAAGACCTGATGAGTTGGCATCTTGGATACATCGTCTGTGATCCTTGGTGGTGGTGAAAAGACTGATGTCCATATCAGAACTTATCATGTCTAATTCGAAAACTTCTCCTTGCGCGTCGTTATCGTGCCGTGAACGAGGCCTATTCTACTTGGAATGGTTGAATATAACCCCGTGCCCTTTATAAATTCCCAGAGTCCTTGCTTGTGCTAGTGAATTTAAACAACGATTCTAGAAAACTGGGCTCCTCTCCGTAACTCCTGCAGAAATTATTGGACTTTCCCGTTCTTTTTTCTTCAATATTATTAACATTATGTTTTCATTGTTCTAATAGAGCACCTCCATGTGATTAATTTGATAAGGTTGGAGGTTCATTGGAGCTTCATCGTTTTATGATGGGTTTGGCCACAGGGATATAGTGTTGTTGCGATTATTCTTCGTAAGACCTGATGAGTTGGCATCTTGGATACATCGTCTGTGATCCTTGGTGGTGGTGAAAAGACTGATGTCCATATCAGAACTTATCATGTCTAATTCGAAAATTTCTCCTTGCGCGTCGTTATCGTGCCGTGAACGAGGAAAGTTTGACTCTGTCCATGCTTATTGATTTAATCTGACAGCGATTGTTGTAGCTGAGCCAATTATAAACAAATCCAGAAAAACCAGATAGAGTTTCTAAGTTCTGGTCGTACATATTGCAGTCATTGTATCTTTAGGATCATGCTTAAACAGCTTTTTAAAAGTTTCAAGAGTTTGAGTATGACACCTTTGCTGTGGTCCTTGGACGATGTGAAAAGAAATATATTTGTCTTCCTGCTGAACAGATCTAGTTTGGTAATTCGAGGATTAATTTCCGGACCGTTTTCTTTTGTCCATAAGGATAATTGTTTTGCCGTGACCAATGTTTAAATAGTCTGCGTAAACCATTGCTTTGATAATTTTCGGAAGATTTCCAATTTAAGTAACCATAAGGAGCAACATTAGGTGTAATAAAATGCCACCTGTGGTGGCCCCCCCCCATAAGTTGGGAAATTGATCGACTAATTGAGTGGTTTAATGGTAATAATTTAAACAAATAAGTAAATCTGTTTATTGAGCGAGCGCGGAGCGAAGCTCCCATCGGGTGACTTCAATAGCGATCTAAGATCAATTATTTCTAAGCCATTTCTTAACCGATCTTTATGATTTTTGGACCCACAGAAAATATTTTCAAATATCCAGGTTATTGTCGAAACAGAATTTAGTTTTTTGGTCCTTATCTAGAAAATTTAATTGATGAAAAAAATTTAAATTCAAATTGCAAAATTTTTAGCTTGACTTATGTAGTGTTTTTTAGGTTCCGAATCTTCAATCGTTTCTGGAATGTCCCTTTTCCATTCGAACGACTTCGGAAAATCAGTGAGAAGAAAGGCTGGCCATCAAAGAGCTTAACGGACTGAAACGGATAGCAGGAATCTCGAACTAATGAACGTAATGATTAATCTCTTAAATTAATAAAACAACCCATTTTCTATCATATTAAAATTTTGAGTCTGCTCATGTTATCAGATTGTCTTATACCATAAGAAGCATAAATGAAATATGCACCATGAAAGTCCACAAGAAGCGTTTTTCTAAACGTGTGAACAGATTTAAATCATAAGTCTCAAATTTCAACACCTGAGGGCCGATTGGTAAAAAACATTAAAAAAAAAGCATTTGAAATCGGACAGATTTGAAAAAACATCAATATGACTCATGACATATAGTATCTAAATTTGATTGAAATATTTCAGCGCCAAAATGTGTTTATTTCATTTAATTTGTTTTCGGTAAATTGATATCAACTCTATCTTTAAGTTTTACCTTGTTTCGCTCAAACACATGCTGCAGAGAAGCGGTACGACAAGCAACTACGCCCTCTAGTTTATTTACTTGTTTGTTTAAGTAAGGGATGTGAAAAGAAAATGCTATAATAATTCTAGCTTGCTGATCAGTTGATTAACAACAGTTTTTATCCAGATAAAACTTGTCATTAAGAACTTCATTTTTTTTACTATCTGGATAGTCCCTTCTCTTTCGTGCAAAATAATATTTAAAAAGTCCCTTGAAAGGCTTATTAAGTCCAATTCGGATTTTTTTAATGCGAATCCTCGCACAGCTTTCCCAAATATAAGGACCATATGCATGTCATTAGTGCTTGAAAGAAAACCTTGGAGAAAATTATTTTATCTTTCTGACTCAATACATAAAATGTTTGAATTGCAATATAAACTTGGTCTGAAGTACGTTTTGTAGTATTAGCCAAGGTCAGTTTTCGGTCTAAGTACACCCCAAGCTATTCAGCATGATAGACCCATGTTATACCCTAGACCCTAGATGGGGAGCCTCAGTAGAAAGGAAGCAATTTAGTGTTTCTCTCATGAAAACAATTGCTTGGCACTGCTCTATATTTACCTTAACAGTGCTTTTAGAGGGTCATTCGGGGCCCGGATTTGACATACATGTTCAAATACACCCCCAAACAAAAGAGTCATTTCAGGCTGTATGTATCTTTTAAGGTTTATCATATTACAATATAAGAAGTCTTAAGGCTTCGTCATTTAAATACAGGTTCTGCAGAAAATTTGGCTGTTGATGGTGAAAATTTTGAAGAAGATTGAAATATATCGATTGCACAGCTTTTTGACTTGTCTTATTTTGCATCTATATCCTCATAAAGTTGACTTACTCAAAAATTGACCACGGTTTGGATGAGCAATTTTTATAAACATTTTTTTCAGCGATGAATCTCATTTTTCAGTTGGTGGTGTTATTGGTCCATACTTCTTAGAAAATGAGGAGTCGTAATAGTTACCGTCAATTTTTATCTCTATAGTCAAATGTTAAGTGAATTAGTTTGCCTTCAAATCGAAGATATGAATGTGGAAGACATGTGATTGTAATTCAACATCTATCTGATGTGCAATCCGCAAACTCTCTTTAATAACTCTCTTTAAATACTTGTCAAGTTATGATCGAGTTATTACCCGACATACGTCGAAAAGTCATCGCAAATTACATTGCCAAGATCGAGTCCTGCAAGAACTCCCATGGAGGACATTTGAACGATTTTATATTCCATGTATAATGGAGCAAACAATACACTGGAATAAAAAATTGTTTAAAACAAAATCATCGTTGTGTTTTATAAAAAAAAAAAATCGAAACCACAAATTGAATAACAATATTTAAAGAAAAATATCTAAAGACTGTTTTTCATCAGGGAACCAAGCTTGTACGCTAGATGGTTCGGCTATAGACATGATAAAGAAAATCGCAACAAGTATGATCCAAGTTGTATAAGTTTGATAAGATCACTCAATTTAATCATCTTGAACATAAGTCCATTGGGTTTAATTAAGTCAAATGTTTTTTCTGTGTCAAACAAAACTAAATCAGTCGATTTGTAAAGATTGACTACCCTATTGGTTTTTCATATTTGTTGGGAAGTGTTTTGATACTTTTTAAATTCAAATTGTTCGGGAGTTAAAGTCCATCTGGGGTGGTATTCAGGTCTAGCTATCTCATTTTGGACTAGAAGAAGACTTACTAGTGAAAAAAGTTGTAAAATCTAACACAGTCAATAAAAAGCCGGATTATTCCAAAAGTATCCACAACAACTAATATGCATTAAAAATATCATCGGAACTAACTGCTATAGGACGGTGATGGCAATTTCGGGGCACTAACTGGACATTCCCGTAGTGACTGGTACTTACTTCTCTTCACAAAAAGAACGCTTTCTTACATAATATGAATATGCAAATATTTTGAAGCTAAGTAAAACGTTTCAAGCTTGATTAAATTGAGAAATGTATAACGTGGCATTCTCATTTTAATTACAAGACGTGGCAAACTAGTATTACCCTGCTGCGTTACTGTTCGAATTTAAGCCCCGGATCTATTAAACCATAAATGTTCAATTAATTAAATGACTCGCATTACATTTAAGTTAATCAGAAGGCCGAAAGGCAGAGTCTTGAGTTTTTCTTTTTACTTTAAAGTTCCGCATATGGTCAGTAAAGTACTTTAAGTTAGTCAATTAATTTAAGCTAGTTTTAAGCATTGTTGTCTAGGGCCAGATAGTTCTAAGAAAAATGAATTTGAAACTAAAAAAATCAACGAGTTTATGCGAATTATTCAAGTAGAAGGACTCAATAAATTTCCTTCACAAACACTGCATAAAATAGTTTAAAATTTGCCACATCTCGATTTCGGATTCGGGGAAGATGTTGATTAGCATAATGTTATCAACGTTAATTTTGCTTTTAGCCTTAGATATATTTTGGGCATTGTACCGACTCCGACGAGTTGGGGACATGAAAGGATTTTGAATTGGGTTTAAGTCCTATCTGGAGTGTAGATCTATCCTATCTTACTACCAATTTCTTACAATTAATTTAATTAATTCAATTAATTCCATTTATCTTACTACCGATTTCTTAAAGTTGTGGGGAGACTCGTTCTCAGACATGGTATAGCCCGCTTCAGGTACAACTTATTTGCTGAAAATGTGCAGGTGAAACAAAATTGGCAAGAATGCAGTTGAGTGGACTTGAATGCTTGCCTTTGAACATAGAGGTTACGACTCCAGATAATCAGATCAGGCCATCAGATTGCCACGACGTATTGACACATAGTTGAGTTGCCATACAAGGTTTCGATGGTTTCCTTGCTCCATTATATGAAGTATCTTGGATTTCCAGCAAAGATTCTTATACAAAACGAGATATACATGTATGTTATGGTTTGGGTGAGTCAAACGTTTGGGTCTCCATATAAATTTATTGTCGACTTGCGGGATGGCCCATTATTTTTAATTAGTAACATAATTTAAATCCTATTTAGGCAGTGAGGTTCACCGAATATCCCTATATATAGTACAAACATATACGTTATGTATATACTTTAATGTATTGCCTCGTCAGAACTATGCTCCATCAACATGGTAATATATTTAGATGTTATAAATAGCTTGGATTCAAAAGCATTATAAAACAAGTCGCGAGCGAAGTTTAGTGAACTAAGAAAATCATGCAAATGCGGATGAAAGCGACCACTGATTGGTGAAGATCACATAAGTTAACTCATCGCAAATAACAATAAACAAATAAAAACACCGTATTTCACTTAAAATAAATGAAATTAGGTTTGTCTATTAAAATTGACAACGGAATGCTGTTAACAATCCTCCTTATATGCGAGTAGTTTGCAGAAATAATTTTTAGATACTTTCGGAATCGACTGCAAACTTCCACTCTGGTTTCAGAGTCGTCGCGTGATCGTGTTATTCCTCGATCAAACTCCTGCAGTGTCCATGATTGTAGCTTTCAATTTCATAATTAAATAAATGAAGTTTGTCATCGAGTCTTATACATGCCTAGGCGTAAAGCAAAGCATTTACATTTAAGTAAATTGCTGTTTCACAGCACGTTCATCGGTGCTTCGAACGTGATGCAACGCCTACGTCGAACCCCCGTCATATCCCCAAAACACATGTCCAAAATCCGGATGTCGTTAAGTTTTTATTAAAATTATTCAGATGCTCGATCGATTAGAAAACAAAAAAAAAATTAAACTCTCTATCGCCTCATTAGTATGAAAATCAAGTCGTAATGACCCATAAAGCGCATAAAGTGCAACCCGTTCGAGCTGTTATCAGTGGAAATAGAAAACACCACATCCGGTTGCTATAGTCAGCGAGCAGTGACCTATGCATTTCTGAGATAAACGCATGTGACGGATATAGTATTTAGGTTAAGCGCGATAAATGATGGAAGCGAAATGGCTGCTGAAAAGATTTCATGCCCTTTAGCCTCTTGACGTGAAGTTTATTAACTGCCCCCGTGACCTAAGCACATTTACTACCACAAGGCAATGAAGTAAAATCGATATCGAAACGCACTTGTAATACCGCATGCATGCAGAGAGGAAATATTTCCTTGCAGCTGACATTTGAACTAGACCTTGATAAACGTTCGGTGGCAGGTTACGACTCAAACACCCACTTATCGATCAAACAGGAGCGGATTGCATACATGGGATGGTTTGTCAGTTGCTTGTTACCTACTACCTAATTAAACTTGTACCTCAAAGGAAAAAGTAGTTCATTTTATGTCCAATTGATTATTTATACTATTATTACGAATCGTAACGAACAACCACAGCCAATGATAACATTTATGATTGAAGACATCTGAGATGTGATCACGCATATCTTTGCTATATTTATGCAAACGAATCGTGTGCAAGCAAGGTGTGAAAAATACGATTGCATCATCCTAAAAATTTAAAAATAGGTTTACACAGTAAACACGACTTTGGCACATGATAATTTGACAATATTCATGTAAGTGTTTGCGAGCCGGAGATTTGAATTTTTTCGACAGTTTCAGTTGGTTGTTTGCTATTAGTTAATTGGCTATTACATTATAATAGTGGATCTTCGATAGTATTCTTCAAAGAAGTACCTTGCCAACATCCGACCTTGTCGCCCTCTCATGATAGATCATCATGCCTCATATCTGGATTAGAACGATTAGAAAATCTGGTATGTGGTGGTTTAAGTCATAGATGCTCTATTTGAAGTGTCTTAAATAACGATACTCAATATTTAAATGACGAAAAAACAAGTTGTGTGCGAAATCTACTCAATTTATGGCATTAAGTTAATGTCCACTACGGCTTTGGTTCGTGGCCCAATCGGGAGGTCCGATTCTCGATGACTTTGTCGCATAAATCTGGCTGAATTTAATGACTGTTATGTTAACCAGTTGTTTGCGATTTATTTGCTTAGACTTATGATTTAAGATAACCTCAAAGGATGAAGTCTCGTGCGAGATAAGCACGCCCTCAAATCTCTCGTGCAGAATGATCATTGTGGCAAGCGCGATGTGGCAAACTAATTGTCGTCAGTATTCACGTGCTACAGGAAGTTGCCTAATGTCCATTTGTGGCGCTCACCGTGTCACCGTTGACATGTTTCAGTCAGTTTGATTTTGGAAGAAAGCCAATGATTTTGCCAGATCAAAATGCGCACCAAACGATGACTTTTTTTATATATATATTTGGTACAGGATTATCTCTAAGACGGGTTCGGGTGCTTAGACACTCTCCTCTGAGCCCTTTCCAGCGAATTCTTCAGAGATCTCATTGGAACTGGTTAAAGGGTTGGACAAAGCTTTGAGTGCAGCTTGGCTCTCATTGCAGACACATATGCTTTCTTCCTTCCACTTGTGCTTTACAACGTAGTGAATGGTCATTAGGATTGCGTATATGTATGTACATATCTCTGATAGAAATAGAAAAACAGGCGCATATTTTCCAAACGAAAAGTGCAGTCGAACGCTTTCGCGTTCAAAGAAACCCCCAACAGTGGGGCCAGTGAAACTACAGGCCAATAGGATGGCAGGTGTCATTGCATCGGAGGGCATATCCATGGGACAGAGGTCGTAAAATATTTCTCGCGCAAGTACACTGTCACTCCAGTGCAAATTGTACCAAAAACCCTTATTCTTGAGGCGAGACATGGCTTTTAGTAAGCACCTTCTGATAAATATGTCAAGGGGTGGAAAATTCCTCTAGGGCAGCGCCCGGTGTGCTGGGAAAAGCCCCCGTACAACTGAGACAAACCGCTGTTTGGAGTTTGGTGAAGGAGGCCACGACGTGTTTGCGTGTAAGCCTGTTTCACCAGACAACCGGTGCATATGAGATTATTGGTCTTATCATTACCGTGTAGATCCAGAGAACATTTTTCGGCGATAAGCTCCATATTTTGCCAGAAGCACCTTTGCATTGCCAAAAAGCTGACAGCGCTTTGGTGGTTTTTGACTCAACATACTTTGATCAAAGAAGCTTGTTATCTAACATGACTCCCAGGTACTTAGCTTTCTTCGATATCGGGATGGGAATATCTTTTAGCACCAGCTGAGTCATGCCAGTATTTTTCTTCCTTCTCGTGAAGAGAACAATATCAGTCGTTTGTGACAGACAGTGGCTAAACATGATCCGACAGAGAGAACGGCAACATCATCTGTAGGCCTGGGCATAGATTTCACCATGCACCATAATATCGGCGACAGGATGCCACCTTGCGGGCAGACTCTGTTTACACCAGATTTGACATATTGTCCTGTGCACAAGCATTGTTTTGATCCAAAAACCAGTGATTCATCTACGCCATGCTGTCTAGCAGCGTTACAGATGCTAGAAAGTTGGGTTACCAAAAGTTCCCCCAATGTCGACGAAAACGCCCAGTATTCTTTCCTTTCGATTCAGTTCTCCTATTCAATTCTCTCAACTAGGTTTTGGAGCGCAGTCCCGCAGGATTTTCCGCGCTGAGAAGCATATTGCGTCTCCGAAAGAGGGTGTATTCGAAGGGCAACTTTGCGCACGTGCAACTCTACTAGTCTCTCCATACTTTTCAGCATGGAGGATGTTAAACTCCAAGCAACTGTGGACGATGTGAAATTGACTTCGTAGGATTGTTCTGCACACTCTGACGCATATAGCGATGCATTGTTCAGACCTTCCTTTTCAGTGACGTACCGGTTTCGAATAATTATTTGTCGAACCATCTGACTCGAAGTTACTCCCAAAATTCGAATAGTCGACTCATCAGAACAGATATTACGAAAATAAGAATCACGTAATGCCCAGAACATTCGTCGAATGAAGCACTCATTTTGAAAAGAAAGTTTGATGATCTGCAACCCTTGTTCAACGCCATAGCGATGATTTGCCATATACTACTGAACAATTTACAATAAATTTGATGAATGTAACTTCAACAACATGGCCGCTATGAATAAACGAATTTCCAGCATTTCTATTTAAAGCCCTTCTATATTTGTGCCACATGTGACTGCTGAAATTTATCCTCAGCATAAAGTTCAAAGCATACTGCTGAGCTACTTTTCGTTTTCTTATTGTTACCTCGAGCATTATCCTTTGTATCGCTCAATTGATCTGGATTAACCGAGAAATTACATGAGCTTGTCTTAACTACATGGGACAGAGAAACTATCACCGGGGAATAGAAAAACTCGGTCATCATACCCGTACTTAAATAGAGTGACCGAACACAATGCAAAAGTTTTCGAGGAATATCACTGTCACCAAGTTTCTACAAGGTGTTGTCAAATATTCTTCTTAAGATAATGACATTATACGCTAAGGAAATAATTGGAGACTATCTGCGGCTTCCGGACGGGTCGACGGGTGAACAGGGCGAACAATATAGGACCGCTTTTACTCGTAGAAAGGAAAGGGAATTCCATAAAACGGTCCACAAACTATTTTAAAAAGGCTAATGATTTTATGGTATAAACCGATCGAAAATGTATCATGTCCATGTAAACCAGCGAATCTCGAAAAAGTTAAACAATCAGAATGACATTCAGGATCTAAAGCTTCCGAGAACGTCAGACAATGAACGCTTGCTACGAAAAGTTAGCATCTATCCGGAGAGCGCCATCCTGGATGACGACTTCTTCGTGATCGAGGATCCTCAGGAGAAGGTGGCGCCAGTGGGAGCTGTCTTCCAGGAGGTGTACAAGGTGAATGATAGTATTCGCCCGAACCATCATCTGGAAGATAGAACCCTGCTTCATCACTTCTATCTTCGAAATGATATCGATCAATGGCGATCAGAGAATCTTGGTTTTACAAGTTTCAATGAAGATTTCATGGCAAACAATGTCATCGCCAATAAGGGGGTTAATATCCTATTCATATCGACGGAGGATCTTCAGATGATCTTCGAGTCATTGAGGAAGAAAAAATCCGCGGGAGTCGACGGTATATCCAATGTTGTGCTTAGGCACCTTCCGCCAGTGGCTGTAGAGAGGTACACCATCCTGTTCAACAATGCACTGAATAATGCATATTATCCAGTGCACTGGAAGACAGCGGTGGTGCAACCAATTCCCAAGAGGGGTAAAGACACATCCAACCCGGAAAATCTCCGGTCAATAAGTCTCCTTCCGAGTATCAGCAAGGTCTTCGAGAAGGTGATCCATAGGGCCCTGTCTAAATGGGTTGAGGACAATAAAATCATCCCGGATAACCAATTCGGTTTCAGAGCGGGGCATGACACTATTCATGCCGCGTCGAAGCTTGTGTCGGATGTCCAATGGAATAAATGCAAGAACCAATGCACGGGTGCGTGTCTGATTGACTTGGAAAAAGCCTTCGACACCGTATGGTTAGAAGGTCTTTATTACAAGCTCAGTCGGATGGGCATAAGTAAACCACTGCTATATATGATTTTTGACATGTTAACAGGTAGAAAGTTCGTAGTGAAAATTGCCAACGTGACTTCTACCCAAACATTTGAAATCAAAAATGGACTGCAACAGGGTACGGTCGATTCGCCGATCCTTTCCAGCATTTACCTAAGCGATCTGCTAGTTTCTCTTCACCATTCAATAGCGTACGCAGACGACCTAATCGCGTACAGATCAGGTCCAACGATCGACGTTATTGTTATTCTTCTGCAGCGTGACTTGGAAAAAATTCAGCAGTATTGTGATGACTGGAAGTTGAAAATCAACTATATTTTGACAAACATGTAGATGCTGCTCTGGCAAGGGCTCGGGGCGCTTTCGCTCTAACAAGATGGCTGTTTCATAGAGGAACTTGATTCTAGGGTGAAGGTAATCTGCTACATGGCCTTAATCAGGCCCATGGTTGTCCCGTCTGGTTCAATGTGAGAGCCAGCTTAATGGCAAGGATTCGGGTGTTTGAGAGACAATGTCTCATGACGTGGCTGGCTACATAGTACACCCGAATCTGAATACACGAAATTTTACCCGAACGAGGTCCTATACAATAGGGCCAGGATTGTACGGATAGATAATTTTTTGATCAAACTGATTCGAAGCCACGTTGCGAGAGCAATGACTTCGGTCAATAGCCTGATCTTCGGGGCTTACTACCCCAACGATTTATATCACGAGAGAGTGCGCCTTAATGGCTTTGTGCCGCCAGAAGCATTCCTCTATTTAGATAGATGTGGGCTGATCTAGGATAGATTGGCGGTGCCGCTAATCTTCCACGTGGGTCGCAATTCCGTTGAACGGCGATTCCTCTACGAACCCGATGTCGCGCTCCGTGAGCCCGAGCGCCTCAGGTTCTGTAGATCGGTCTCACGCCGGGATCGAGGAGACATAGTCCGCCAGCATCAACGCTTTTGGTGGCTGGAGAGAGCTACGTCAGTGGACATTTTGAGAGCTTCAGCCTCTTCAAGGCATGGCCTGCCTAACACCAATGGCAGGCTTACATAGGCTAGGGTAGGGTAAGGTAGGGTAGGGTAAGTAGTAGTAGGGTAGTATGTATATAAAAAAAAAAAAAAAAAAAAAAGATAAATATATTAAATATATATTATGTATATAATTTATATATATATATTTTAGTTAAGGTAGAATAGGTTAGGTTTAGTTACATTAAGGTAGGCTTAAGTTTTATATATAATACAAAAATGATCATATGCTAAGTTTTTAATAAAAAACATTTTTCTTAGCTTAAGCTAGATATAGTAATGTTAGTGGTAAGTTGATAGAGTAGTCGAAAGACATAGATTTAAGTTGTTACGTCTATTTTAGAGTGTCCGCCTAGGGCCAGTAAGATATCTAGATTGTTAAGATAGTTAAGCTAGTTTTTACGCATTTTTGTCTAGGGTAAGATAGATCTAAGAAAATATGAATAAAAATGAATTAAAAACTAAACTAAACTATCTCGAAAAAGTTGGTGATACTGATACAAAAGAAAACAAAGAACAAGCTAAAGTAGGAATAGTTTTATAAGAAAAATTTGATATACTTTTCTTAGATGGCATTACAGTTCTTGAAGAACCAGAGCCAAACTTCTCTCATTCACTTATGTTGTGGCGATTTTTTTTCACACAATTGATATATTCGAAATACATAAACTACTTAGACAAGATGACGCCTTGTCACCACTTCTTTTTAGTTTGGTGCTGGAATACGTAGTGAGATCTCTTAAGGAAAATGACAACGAATTAACCCCTGACTTCTGGAATATAGATGCAGGACATCTAATAATAACGGTAGGAAAGAAAGTACGAGTAGGTTTAGATCCAAATCTGGATACTGACTTTACTCCATAAACGCTTTGAGGAAGTGGGCGAGTTCAAATACTTGGGACAGAAACGACATAATCGAAACAAATAAAAAATTGCATATGGGGTCTCTAACTAAGAAGTAGGAACATATTGTATTAGATTCCGGGTCTTTGAAAACAAGATCGTAATCTATGGCGAAAAACAGAGGAAAGTAACAACCGAAGTTACTAAACTATACAATTGTCCAAATATTAAAATAATGAAGATAAAGTTGGCAGGACAACGGTCAAAAGGATAATAAGTAGAAGACCCAAGGGAAAAAACTGCCAGAAAGGCCGAGCGAAAGATGGAAAGGCATTATAAGGATGGACCTGGAAGAGATGGAACAGAACAGCGAAACAGGGAGGCTTTTCGAAATGAAATGAAGGTGCAGCTACTATTTTGTACACAGCTCTGGATTTAGATTATAATATAATAATTTTATAATAATGCCTTCCAATTATTGTTTCTGAATTTCGAATCCATTGCGTTAAGAGCGATGTACGAGTATATCGCCTCGTATAATTCGAAAACGAAAGATGGCATCGATTTCAGATTAATTTTATTTGGCTCATAATTGCAGAATGAACCCTTGACAAAGTTTTCAGAAAAAAATTAATTGGCGGTTTGTTCTCTATAATTAAAATACATCGTATAGCATATCTAAAGAACAAAAATTGGGAAGCTCGTATTGTGAGTACATTACCAAGGAACCTAATCTTTCAATTTAAAATACCACATATTTTATGTAACCACAGATTAGGGCGATTATTGTCATTACGAGCGATAGTTGATAAGGGACTTCTTGAAGTTATAATTGAGGGAGTAGCAGAAATACAAGTACCCTTTCGTCTCTTTTCCAGGTCTTTTTTTTTTTAAGTTTCGGCTTTTTTCCAAAAAAAAAATTGATATCTTAACTTATCTCTTATATTATTCCCTTAGACTTCATCAATCAATATATGTATGTATTTCTGATTCTATTGGTCTGATTCACTAGATTTTTCTGTTGCTATGTTGTTTATATGTATATGTGTATCTAGTCAAAGCGATGAAGTATGCTACTATCTGTCAACGAGGTTAAAAATGTTTACAAACGTATGTTCAGGCTTTGATGGTTTTGGAATTAGAACCTATCTTTCGTAGTCACATCAATCTTAGGATCTATATCAGCATCAGACGCATTTTATTCGAGGCATAACTGCATCATGAGGAGCTAATTATGTTTCTATAATTTTCATGACAAAAATAAACTGCTATCGGGCTGTGTTGTGGTCTCTTATCTTCATGGGAACCAAGTGGAAAGTTGCTAACCAAAATCGTAGACAAAAACTCTGCAATTAATTAGTTTTTGTATGTGACTTTTTGGGATATTTAACTCCTACAAGTCTTTGGACTCCAGCAGGAATCTTGTGTTAGTTTATCCATTTATGTAATTGAGAAGGATTTTACATTTTATGTGTACACTCCGTCGGCCCCAAAGACTCATTAACTTATATAAGCACAGATAATATAGTCGGTCTTCTCCCACAGCGTAGCTTCGAGGCTCCCAAATACTTAGTACGTTGTCTAGTAAAAGTTTTGTGGCCCGAGATAATGTTCGAGAGTCTTCTGTAGACACTCCCCTTTTTAATTTAATAATTTAGTTTAATTTTCTCTGTCTACAACCAAGACAGTGTCGCTCAGAGAAGTTTACGGGTTCAGATATCCCATTTCCCGTTTGGGACATCTCATTTTGTATATTCACAACAACAGCGAATATCTATGCTTGAAAGAGACATACATATATTGCCTAATGAAAAATTAAGTCGAATGATGTCGTGATCCACGACGTCCCTTGTGTGAACTTGGATAAAAGCATTTCATTCCGAGTTCAAAGCACTCTAAAATCATTCTCACGTTTCCACATTTCCGAATTCTTAAAAAAAATAGTTCACCCAAAATTCATCTCCGTTTAGATTAGATATAGCTTTTAGTGTGTAACTTACGATAAATCAGCTGAATATATTTACCATTCTATACATAGAGCTTGCTAGGAGAAGTTTGCACGACAACCTGTATCATCAGACGAACGATTTTTTTCTAGATAAACCACACACCCTGCACAAATCTTCCCAACCAGAATGTCGACAATCCTTTGATGGGTATTTGATTGGACGCGCCTAGTTCAGAGTTGGTAATTATCTCGAATGAATATTAGACAAGGGTATTTAGCTTTCTCAAATGCGATTATATGTCTTGTCATGTTCAAGGATACCAACTAGTTAATAATGATAGGAGATCATACTTTTAATAACCTAACAAAGAAATGAATAAAATAATTTACTTCATCAATGGTTGTGGACTCGAAAAAAACAACCTGCAGGAAGAAAGTGCATATTTGATGTAGAATTGAAAAAAATTTAAAAACTCTCAGGGCACTGATTGATATGTCTTTCGCTCTGATTATAAACGTATTTTAATTTTAAGATATTTAGACACTTAAGATGCTCTGTAAAGGTTTTTCCTCCTCTCCTTGTTTATGATCCTACCTATACATAGGGTAACTTTATTAAGCATGCAAAAAAAACAGATTTCCTTAGGCTTTCCACTTCTATCTTTACCAGAGACTGTTGCTACAGTATGGAAAAAATACTACGGCATAGAAAAAAAAGAATGGATAGCGATGTTAGTGCCTTTTGGTATTAATTAAATTTTTGGGATGATTCATAAGAGTACACACTTTTCTGTGTTCCGCTTACTGATGGCTTTTTCAAACAATTTATAGCCGGAACTAGCCTTTCAATCAATGGCCACCGATGGTTACCGAGCAATCATCAATGAAAACTCGCAGCTCAATTCAGAGTTCAAATATCAGGAGTTCAAATTTATATGGGCAGGATGTGTTCCTTAATTAGAGGTTTAATGACAAGATAAGAGCAACAACATTTGGAACAAAACGTTGGTCGAGTCATCACTGAGCGGAAAGGGACACTCACCATGCAGCATTACGTAAAGAAATCTGAAACTCAAGAAAGTCCAAAAAGAAAGAACAAAATCAATCCACTTACCTGCTCGTTAAGGTTGTCGCAGATCTCCGCATTGATTCCATTCATCTTCCCGCCAACACTGGTCGCACTCTGCTGCTGTAATCCACCCACCGCCTGTCCACCCGTACTATTCGCACCTTTTTCCGAAAAATCACTCAACAACTTATTCTTGAAATTCTTCAAGTTCTCCAACTTGAAACCATTTGTATTATTGTTATTTGGCTTACAGTTCAGTTTAGTCGTTAAAGCTTCCAAATTCACTAGTTTATTGCCACAGTCCACTCCTGCTACCGTCGCTCCCGACTCATTGAAGTTATTCTCGATGAAAACCAACGAATTGGGACCGGACGATACGATGTCATCAAAATCGTTCGGATTCAGACTGAGAAATGTCTCCTGATCGATCAGGATCGGTTGTTTGCTAAAGTCGCCGCCACCAATGCCGTTGCTCCAAGTCGGCGTGAAGTTCAAGTTAAGGTCTTCGAGACTTTCGGTGCTGCGGTTTTGACTAGAGTTCTTATCACTTGCGTTCAACTTGTTGTTGTTCAGAAAATTGGAGTTATTATTGTTATTATTGTTGTTATTGTTTTGTGGTGAACCTATAAATTCGAATTGGCCAGCCCACATATCATAGGCTAAGTCGATACTCTCGGGCTGGCTGGCCGGTTGGCTATTCATCTTTGAATGGATATTTACCAATTCGATTTGTTGTTCGTTTTTTTTTTTCCTTAATTTCTAGAGTAATATGGCAAGAAGTAGGTTCCGGTGTACTAATCCCGATATCGCCTGTGGATCTCAGTCATATCGGTGTCACACTTCTGGCTCGAATTGGATTTTTGTGTCATCAGATTCTGTCGTCATTATTGTGTTTGAGCAGATTGCTGTCAATTCGTTTCGCTGCGTTAAATTCTGTACGTTAGACGGTGGTATAGAGAGCCAATGTGGGCCAAGTAAAGTGTTGTCACTGGTTGTCTGGGGTGAGCTTACATCACATAGGCTACATGGACGGAAGTTTTTATGCTTCGATTAGTTTAGAGAATTTTTATGTTTTTTCCTCAATACTGCTGGATGAGCGATAATTAAGGAAAACAAGACTCGACGACGCGCAATTGGATATAGAGGAGGTTGTGGAATGTGGAACAATGCCACCTTTCGCGGGTATTATTATTTTTTCTGTTTTATTTCTAAGTGAGAGATACATTTTTCCTTTGCGAGATACGTTTTGTTTTTCATACCTTAGGCAAAGGCAAGTTGGATTCATACCGATTGCATGCAGAGATCCAACGCCTAGATACCACGACATATCTATGAATCCGTGCGAGTTGAATTATGCTGCGCTTACTTCGTCGCGAGATACAAGTGAAAGTTACGAGAGTGTCTCGACTAGGTAAGCATTATACTCGTGTTGCGGCTGTATTAAGATGAATTTATGAACCTTTCTAAGGCGGGCTGATTATTATTATACCAACGATGCCGGTTGTTTTCGTTGCAGATACAGAGTGAAATATGCGTTAATTTGATGAGAGGAAAGTTATTTTATTCATTAGATATAGGCAAAGATACAAACGTAACGAGACAACAGCAATGCGATATAATTAAAATGTACTTGCAGCGATCGAGAGTCGTACTTGACATGAAGGCGGTGAGTTATGGTGATGTTTTGGACGGGTTTCTACGTTCATTTTGTTCGAAAGTCTAAATATGTTGAGTGAGCACAGAAGAAAGGCCTAGTAGATGACTTGATTAGGAATGGGAAACCTTGTGAAGGGTCTTGGGAAATTATTATTTTTTTCAATTCTTTTAAATAATACTCGAGCGTGGTGTGTTTTGTATTATTAAAGGCAAAGGTCTTATGAAATGCAATATGACAAATGCATTGTAATTGCATTTAAGTCCACTGACCATTGAGGCAATGCAGCGTATTTTGTAATTGAAGGCTGGTATGTTAGCATGTATTCATATGAAGGACGCGATTTGAATTATGTAAGATGAGTTTACCGCAAGAATTTGCTGAAGGGGTGGAATTGTTTTATAAAATTGAGCTACAATATTGAAAATAAAAAAAATCAATTTTCTCTTCTTCTTTAGTTACAACTTTACTTGTGAGCCAGTGAGTGCTTAGCCAGTTATATCGAACTTGACTAAAGACACTGTGAATCTGCTTCCTTTGGTTAACCCTACGTTTGATTACTTCTTCCTTCCTTTGCTTAAAATGACAGGCGATAGTAACAATTGTTCGGATAACGACATAAGCAAAAGGATATCAGTGAATATGTAAAACTTTATAATAATCATCTCGAAAGCTATATATGGTATATTTCATTTACATTTTTTAAGTAACAGACCAATAAAAGTATGTCTTTCTTATGGTATTTTATTATAACCCACTTCTGAAATCCGTACAGCGGCCATGATATTCGAAATACCAGTGTCATGCAGAACAAACCATTTACAATCAACGAAGACGAGAGAGAATTCCGTCCACTTCACTTAGACGAGGTAAGAAGTCTGTTAAAACTGCTGGCGAAGATTGATTGCCTGGTGAAATATTTAAAGCAGCTGGTTATAATTTGTTTGGTCACCAATTTACCTATTATACAAATATATGATCAGAAGAAAGCATACCTAATAGATGGAATCTCAATATCATTTCCTCAATAAGGAAGTGGTCCTCTATAACTGCGCCAACTACGAGTATATTAAGCATAAGTCTCATAAGCGGATGGTCGTGGTGCAATGGTAATCATCACCGACTGTTGAGCCGAAGGTCTGTAGTTCAAGTCCGTCCATAATCAAGAACAATTCCTATACAAAAAAACTGTGCAACAACATCAGTTGTGAATGAGAGATGATCAAAGAGTGCTGACGAAGGCATAACACTCGCAGCATAAGATCACTTCAAAATTGATACTCTGTGTGTGCATTTCCAATATAACACCTTAATGACATGGATAACAAAAGAGTTGCTGTGAACTACAACCAACACAAATTCAGTGGAATCTCTCAAATCCTATCTAGGACAACCACCCCCGGAGAGTAGTGAACGAGCATCTTCGACACAAACCATCTGCACCCCGTCCAGGTTGTGTGACAAACACCATAAGAGTGTACACTCTTGAACTTGCACGAATTATAAAAAAAAAAAGATTATTTATAAGTTTCAAGTCTGCACAACAATTGGACTAACACAGCGAGACGTCATTGAAAGTTATGAGAGCACTAAAGCAAAAGTGGGTCTGAAAGTAAATGAGGACAGGAGTAAATAGCCCTAAGAAGCTGTTTTATAGAAGCTTAAGATTTCCTCCTACCTTAAGTCCATCTAAGTAAGTAACACGAATAAATTAAATTTTATTTAACCGGATACTCCCTTATTTTTTTTTTACAAACTTCGGATGTCAGCCAATGTCATAGTGGCCAAAATGGCAATGCTGACAAGTCAGTTTTGAAATAGTCAACGACTTTGTTTGCCTCGGCTCCATAGTAACAAGGTGGTTTAAGTGCGGTGAGAGAGGGTGCAGAATTGCTGTTGCTTATTCTTTCTGAGCTCACAAGGCAAATGATTGAGAACCGAATTTTGTATCTAAGACCCGAATTGCATCATACCGATTTGTGTTCTGCCATAGTCCCGATTTTACCATGCATCTCTAGATATAATTCACTATAAAATTCAGGTTTTATTGGATAAACCTTTCATGTGGTACGAAATTTTTCTAACCGAAATGATCGACCAATCGATTGAGCAATTCAAAGAATTATCACGAAATTTGGGAAAAGCGGTTCGGTTGTTGATCGAGCAGTCCTTGATGATGTCGAAACGTGCAGTAAAGCGCGATTGCTTTTGCTGAAAGTGGGGCGGAAGACTCAAAACCCTCGATTCCTCATCGTGTACAGGGAGTTTGCTTTTCTATGACCTCAAGTTGGCGAATTGTGTGAAAACACTTGGGCATGCAGATTGGGACAGGAACTGAAACTCTAACCTCACCTAATTCGTTTTAAATGTAAAGTGTAACTGCTGTGCTTCAGTTGAAAAATCCGATTAATGTCAACACTTCCATATTGCCGTAAACCCCTAATAATAAATGGAAATGAAATTCAACATTCAATATGTCTTCAACAGAATATAATTTGATCATATTTTCCTCTGTTACCGTCAGATAGTGAAAATAAATTTTGATAACCATTTAAAATTTAAATTTCTTTTCCTCTTGTAAGGTATTATTCTAACAAAACAATTAACTTTCCCCAGCTCACATCGCGCCTGCATTCTCATTCGCTTCAACAGCCTACACCTACTTATGCAACGCATTATCTTTTGTATTACATTACCGAGAAACATAAAGACAAACCAAACCCAAACCCTTCTCTTTCAACACTTAATTAGTGAACACTAAAGAAATACAAATGCGTTGTAATAAATTTTTATTAATTTTGTTTGATTCGACGTTTCAGCAGCATAAGACACTAATCTTCCTGTGAAAGTAGAATACCATTACAAGCTGCACCAACGAGCTTGTCATATTCTCTTTTGTCAATTATTATTTTCCCTTTCATTATTGACTTTCGGGAGACTTTTAAAATATTTTTAAGACACCTAATGAATATTATGTTAATAAGAAAGGCCTAGGATTAAATAGTGGACGAGTATAGTGCAGCGATTCAAAGGTCAATAATTAAAATGAGTTAAAATTTCAATGACCAGCAACGGCCAATACTGCTTTAGATAGCAGATTGGGACCGAAACTTTTCCAAAACATAGAATTTCTTATCGAAGACAGGTTCGAAGGTGGTACAGGTTTGAAATAAAAATCTCCAAGACTTATTACATATTTTAAAATGCAATATGGATTATGGTCTCTAATTTTCGAGTTGTTTAATATTAACGACTCTCATTGTACTTGAATCAGCTATAATCAACAAAGTACTGAATTCATTTGATAAGTATGTAGTTAGTTAACATCACATCATCACATGGTTAGTTGGGCATTATTCAACAAATGCTCATGCGTTGAATAGAAATTCACGATTTTTTTGGATAATTAAAAGCTTTATCTCCAATAAATGGTTATATATTTATTGCTGAAGCTATTGCCATCTTCTGGCAGTATTTGAATTCCGCGTTGGAAAAGGAACACGTATTTTGAAGCGATCCATGAATCAACTCAATCTTAAGTTTCTTCAAAAGATCGGAAGTGATGCCCAACTAGGCCACGTGTCATCGATAGGATCAGTCAGAAGTTGAGATGTGGGCAGAATACGGAGAGTGAAGTAAGATAAGATGGTTTACCACAGAGTTTCCAGTTGGATTATAATAACCAGAGCAAGACGAAGTTTGTTAAAAAATATAAGGTAACCCTTTGAATTTATATTGTTATGTTGGTACACACTTTCCCTAAGATATGTTGACTTTCTCAGCAATTTTAGATTGGATTTCAAGACGTCCCGCATTTTACGCGAGTGCCTAACAATCATTAGCATCGGTAGAGATGATGACTAGAAAAATGAAAACACCGATGCAATAAATCACTTTCGAAAAGGTGCAAATATAAGAATTTAGATGGACTAGTGATCTGGATTTTAGGTATTTGTTCTTCTTAAACTTGTGATGACTGAGGGCTTTGGATTCAAAAATATCTCTTGCTTAGTATCGTAGCTTTGAGCTTGAAATGTCAAAAGTCCATTGTTGTTCATTCGCTGATTCGAAGTAAAACTTGTAACTCATCCTTAAAATATTTGTCTGAAAAAAAAAAAAAAACCGTACCGTATTCGGAGGGTTTTTCTTTTACCCTCCGTAGGATTTGCTGTATTCAGTGTTGAGACTCAGTCTAAGGTTTCAGAGTGATTTCTGATCAGTTGAACCTGCGAAAAATAACCACAGATAATATGCCTTTCACAGATGTGGTTCCTTTTAAAACGATCACTCATTGAAGACTATCATCTTCGACCCGACCTTCAAAGGAAAAATTTAGATAAATAACGCATGAGAATTATTTCTACCTAACTGGTTTATCCTATATACCCAAATAAGACAACCTTAGTTAAACTTGCCAAAAAGCAGGAAAATACAACCTTATCCGTCTCCCTAAACGGTACAAACATTGGATTTTCAGAAGTAAAATATGTACATAGGTATTTACCTTGATCGAAAACTTAACTGGAATTTCAACATCAAAAGCAAACTTCCCCAGGCGACTAAGGCACCCAGAGTGCCTGTCAGCGAACCTACATCAAAACTTGGTGATTGAAACCTAAGGTAAAAACCAATGGTTGTATACCGCGATAGTAAGACCTATCATCACTTATGCGTCTGCTCTATGGTGGACAAAAGTTTAACAAGAAACTACAATAGTTAAACTGCAATGCCTTTAGAGGCGATCACGGCATTACAGGCAACTTGCCCGACAGCAGCCCAAGAGGAAGCCCTGATCGGACATACTCCATTGCACCTTCTTATTAGAAAGGTTGCTATACTCGTATGTAGTGCAATCAGACTTCTCCGCTCGGAAACGAACCCGGCCATTGGGTCGCATGTCCATTCTACAACAACTTCCTTATTGGATATGATCAGTGTGTTTCGGACACACTATCACATATGTACGTTCATCTTTGACAAAAGATTTGAGACACTGATTCCAAACCGCACAGCTTGGGGAAAACGACGATCCCTTGCTAAATGTCAAAGACCTCAGGTGGTACACAGATGGCTCCAAGATGGATTCCGGCTGACATCTTTGGACCAAGTCGGAAAATAAGAAAGGCTCTCGGAACTAGTGCTAGCGTCTCCCAAGCCGAACTATAAGCCTCCCTAACGTGCGTCAACCTAAACTAAGAGACTGTCATAAGAGATATAACCATCAATATACTCTCACACAGTCAGGCAGCGCTCAAAGCATTGGGCTCGTATAGTATGAATTCAAAATCCGTCAAGGAATGCCACGATGCCCTGCAGGACCTAGGCAAAAGAAATAAGGTCAAACTCCAGGTGCCAGGTCACACGGGTATAAAAGGCAACGAAATCGCCGACCATTTCACTGGAAAGGTACATAGGTGCCGAACCTTTCTGCGGAGTCTCTAAGTCAAAGATTAATTTTTTCTTAGACAAGTGGGAAAAATCGCAACACCTGCGCTTTTGGAACAGCGTTGAAGGACTCCGACAATCGAAGAGATTCGAACAGCCCTCAGAGAATTCATGACTCCTAAGAGGATCAGCTCATCTCCTACGAGGGACATATAGACCTACTCTGGTCTCAGTGCTCTATGCTATCTGTTGGCATTAGCCCCCAATTTCAAAAAAGAAAAAAAAAATTGCATGGGCAAAGTGCTTATTCTAAATTCTCTTCTCATATTCTGGCTAATCGAACAATTATAAATCGAATGAAAAAACATTGTAATTTTTCATCCTATTTTGATGTGGCATTCTGTTTCCATTGTTGCCTAACCAGAAGGCTTAGGTCCCCAACTGTCTGCGTCACCTGAATTGTGGTCGAGGCAAACAGTTGTGTCCATTCGTTATATATAATTATTTATTTTAAACCTTAGATCAACAGTGGATGTCTAATTAAACCAATGCAACAGCACTAACCGACCGCTATGGACGCATCAGCACTTCAGCAACGGATGAAAACATTGAAGTCGTGAAGAAAATTGTTATGAAGTTGCTGAGGGTATTGGCATATCGATTGGCTCATGTCATGAGTTTTTTTTTCAGATAGTTTGTTCTGAAATTGCAAAATTTTGGCCAAAGGAAACGTCACATAAACATCGCTCAGGATCAGTTGAATGGCGTGGATGACCATTCAGATTTGCTGAAAAGTGGCTCAGTGGTGGCGAAGGAAACCAAAGTCAAATACCCCAATAGACGTGACCAAAAGAGCCAAGACCAAAAAAAAGCACGCCAAGTTAGATAGAAGGTGTTGCTCACGGTTATTTTAGATTACAAAGCGTGGTGCATCAACAGTTCTTCGGAAGGTCGTATGGTTAATATGGAACATTGCCTTGAAGTTATGCATCATTAGAGTGAAGCAATACTAAGAAAACGTCCGGACTTGTGAGAAAAAAATCATGGCTTTTGCATCACATTGCTTGGACGTAATTTTTTGGCCTCCTGCGACCTTTTTATTTTCCCAAAAATAGAAAAGATTCACGAAAGGACGGAGATTTAACCCGATTGAGGATATAAAGACCGCATCGAGAATCGTCGCGACTGTACTGTATTTGTGAGGAATTAATTTGAAAACACACAATATTGATATTGAAGAATAAAATAAGAAGTCATCTTATTTTTGTTGAAACTTCGTACGTGGTGGAATCTTTCTTGCATTGTGGCCGTTGTTCCTTCAATGCTCCGCTAAAATACATCAGTTGTGTTCGATAATGAGCTTCTGTAACCTCATTGTGGGAATTCATAATTTATCACGCCGAGCTGGTTCCACCAAATACACAGAATGAGCTTCAATCCATTAATGTTTTACTCGGCCATCGTCGTTGATGCATGACCCTGGCGCCCTTTACTTTTGCCTTGGATTATCATTATGGATCCACTTTTCATTACCAATCAATGTACGATACAGAATGCTGCGGTTGGAGCAGCAGTTCGCTCGTAAAAAAATAGCATTCGATAACTTCCGGCTGCAACTCGTATCATTTCAACGACGATTTCAATACCGTATGTAAAAGAAATGGACCTATGTAAGTGTCTGCCTTGGGCGACACTGCCAGAAACTAAGAAAGTGGTAAAGAGGGTAGTTCTAAAACGAACACTGTAATAGTGGTTTGCTATATACGAAGATAGTCAAATGATTTCAAATACGTGGGTAGATAGTTTGAAGAGTATTAGTCTGTGGGAAATTTTGTCTGAAATTGGTTGAAACTGGCTCGACTTCCTTGACATTCTCTTAGGTTAAAAAGGGAAAAAACACAAGTTTGACAAGGTTTTCGGTCGTAGACATATTCTTGAGAGAGTTATGGATAACTTAAAGATTTGAAATGGAAACTTAAAATTTCATACATAACACTTTCGAATCGTATGGGTTTGGGATAATTGCCAACACCGCCTTTTGGACATTTTCGTCAATACGGGTTTATAAAATGGTTTACCACATCTAGAGCAATTACCGCTGACTTATTTGCTTAGCAGCTGTTTCAAGTTACGAAATTTACTAAATATTTCAGATACTTCTCTGAATATTACGCATATATGCTGGATATTCTTGAGCACGTGGTTCAATCAAGCAATGCATTGAAACCTTAAAGTACATTCTTGGCTTATGTTTAAGCCATATAAGAAAAAAACGTTAAGAATGTTACATGTCTTTGATCTCTGCGTAAAATCTCACGCGTGATTGTTACCATACAATTGAGGTCCATGCATTTGTACCCCAAGTACGTCTTAAAGGTTGCAGAATGAAGCACGATGGACCACCTTTGCCAACGAGAAATAACTTTTTTTCATCAGATGTAGCTGATACAAAAGGCATTGCAATATATATGTCACAAGAAAGAAAGACCCTTTAAAAAATGCAATACGATGACAGTTTCCTAATTTGAGACTTGGTTGTGCCTGCCATGCAATATAATGTAATGTCACTCTTGTCATCGCACAAAGCACAGCACGCCGACTGCTGTTTCGACAACCGATAAACACGTCTAAAATCTCACAACTAATTAGAAAACTTTATGGACTTCTCGCTCATAAAATCGCCATATGTATGTCCTACCCGACATAATGTAGCGCCTTCATATGCCCGCATTCACATGGATTAAAAATAAAAACTGAAAACACATTAAGTCGTTCCCAAGTTTAGCCCAAGCGCTCCACCCCATTAACCAAAAGCGAAAGTTACCTATCACGACAGCTACGCAAGTCGAAGGAAACAATTTGTTGAATATACCTCAAGGCGACTCTAACAGAAACCTAAACAACAACAGCCATTCAGGCTGACTTATAGCCCCTTCAGACACTAAAATTACGAATATGCTTCACACCGAATGACACCCAACAGATGTGAAACATGAACTTGCATTCGTGTTAATTAAATCACAAGTGAATCGGCTTTTCTCCACCTTAGCAATTTACCTATCGTTCGCCTTACGTAAGGCCTAATGGAATCCCAAGTGTTGTTCACTTACAGTTCAAGTCGCTTACCTACTATTGATGGCACACTTGTGGTTACTTCTCCATTGAGAGTATGCATCTGCGCACTTGATTTTATCGTTTGTCTCAAGTTTGATCTTTTCCGCCGCGAGCCAAGTCGTCTAACTCAAGTATCGACGGCCATACGAGGTAGCATAAACACCCATCGTGATACCTTAACAAAACACTGACGACGTCTATCTCATTCTAGTGACATAACGTAAACATTTTATCTATGATATTTATCTTTCGCCTGTTAAATGTCTATAGACTCCACGGATGATGTTTGCAATAAAAATGATCATAAAGCCAAAACTGAACTTTTAACTCAACGCGGAAGATGTAAACACAGGAAGACCGAGTATTTAGCTTTTGTCAGTGCCTTCAATTAGCGCGGCTGGGCGTTGGCTTTAGCGTACTCAACGGCTGTTCGGCGAGCGAATTTAATTTTAGAATCTGATTTCATCGCTGAAATAACGGTGGATGATGAATTCAATTGAACGTTCTGAGTAATTTTACTGAATCCTGCCATTTTCCAAGAGCGAACGAACTCGTATGTCCGGATGATGCACGGCCCCGAAATAAAGCCGACGAGATACAACACCACAATATACGAGTACTAACCGACTCGTATGTATCATTTTATGATCTATGAGGCGATAAATCACTGATACTTCTGAGAAGATAAATGGCTCTATCGAACAAGCGCATCGAATTCCGATCGTCTTAGTGTCACTTTAGGGAATTTTGCAACAAACTATCGTTATTTATGTCCGGAGACAGAAAACAAAACTTTTTCTTTTCTTTAGATTAAAACGATATGAAGAGCGATCGTAATGAAGCGAAACGAAATTGGTTTACTGAACCAGTGTGTGCAAAAATATCGGATAAACTTGGATATATAGGTTCAATGCGCGGCAAAGAGAAGCCAAATGGAAGACCTACCGCCAGCTTGACCGCCGTTATGCAAGATGGAAAGAGGTGAATATTTGATTAAGACGTCTTGTTCACTGTCAATTAAAAAGCTGTTTATAATCATCTGCCATGGCAGGTTGGTGAGGGTCGGAAAAAGCTTCGGCAAGACAAAATACTTGGATAGAAAGCGAGTGAATGGGCGGAAGTGAATCGATCGCCGTTGGTGGTCTTGGTTGGATATCGGATCTCTAATGTGGGATCTGTTGCCCTATATTTCACATCAGAGGAGGCTAAATTCGCATATTAGTAGTACTTGTAAAGTTGGATATCAGTTCAATGCAAGGTTTTAGATGTGTTCCACTTCGGTAAGTTAGACATATTGAGCACCGAAATAGGCATTGGATTGTTGTTTCCGAAGAAGTTTTGACGAAAACATTAGAAGTCAACCCTGAGCTAATGAACCTATATGTATTGTCTGATTACTTAACAGACAAGTTGGTTTCGAATAAGTGTTGGAGGCGATCACTTGGGTAAGGACGACATTGGAAGAAGGCGATGTATAAACTTGTACGCGCATGTACCATAGCTATACAACCAACTTTTTTTAATATTTATCTGAAGAAGCTGCAGGGTAAAGTTGAAAGCGTTACTTACGAGTATATTCTACTAATTTTATGGCTTAGGCATCACGATGATCTCTTCAAAGAGTTATTCATTTTTGACTACTGTCTGAAGACAACTAAGTTGTAAGGGTTCCATATAGAGAGTTCAACTTTGAATTAGATTTTTGATCATAACGGTATCATGCGTGTTTTCTTCCAAAACTGCAATTGAGACTGGCTTATAGGCACAGTAGCAATATTTCCCTCTGTACGCACCCTACGTATACGACTATGTGGCTTGATGTCCAATAGCGTAAAATTGGTGTGAAATGGCTTGAATTTTTGAATTGGCAAAAAATTGCTTGAATTGCTTGCTCAGTAAGTCGAATATGACCACCGTAAAATGGTCAAAGTGCGCGGAAAACAGAGAGACAGAGATAAAATTCAATAATTCTTAAGCGTTATTCGGGTATACGTCTTTTTTAGATAAAATGGCAATACTAACTGAGCAGGTTTGACTTTGACATACCTCACGATTCACGAGTGAGCTGTCAAAAATAGAGCACTGAAAAACTAAACTGCAAAACCGCCCTTTACATCATATCTTTCGGTCACACTCTTCGAAGAAATATTAGTAAAGCTGTTGAAAATTTTGAATTTTATTTAATTAGAATGAATTTTGTTTCCCTTTTTAAAACCACCAGCTTTTTTCTTTTTGCATTAATTATGATAGGCAACAAACCTGCCAAAAATACAAGCCTCATTTCAAGCCACTGTTGTGGGTCTATTTAATACTGCTTTGCTGGTGCGAATATGACCTAATATGTGATAATTCTGTGAGGCTCAAGTTAACTTAAATAAGTAGCGAAATTATGCCCCAAAGTTTAGACTATGGGTCGATACCATTGCCCTCGAAATATGCCCGCGAATTTCTTTTTATCATGAGTATGTTCACCAGATTTACGCTATTGGTGCAGCATCTTGATTTAGTATAATGTACTCGTATATTCTTTCGAACTAGCAATTGCGTTGAACAAGACAGGACATCCATCAGTAAGACCGTATAAAGGTTGTATCAAATATTGTCTTTGCTCCTTTGCTAGGAAAATTATGTTTCGGAATGAGCTAAGGCAGTATCTACATTTTTACTACAGTATAAATATTGATTCAATCAGAGCGATCCACCTCCAAAAAAAAACTCTGTGTTTTTCGAAATATCGGAACTCAGTGGTTTAAATGTTGGCTTTCAACAATGATGAGCAGCCAAGTCACGTAAATTATGTTTTGCGGAGTTTTTCTCTCAAAATATTCCCTATGCAATGACCCTTTAGCACTAATTCCACCTAAGTTGAACTACAGTTAAATAGCCACTTTTTCCCTACAAATTTCCCTACCCTATCCTATTCATAGGTGAAGTTATTCCAGTTTTCTTCTAAGCTTCTCTTGAAGATATGGACAACAACGTTTTAATCGGTAAATTTGATTTGAACTTAAAAGCAGTATAAAATACAAAATAAAATCGGCGAAATTGCCTCACCCTCTTGCAGACGATTTCTAACTTCAATATCCTGGGGGCATTCAAACTGTCATTTCATATAATGAACATATACATTTAAGGGCATTCAATTAGATTTTCATCACTAGCAGTCATATAAATTGTTCCATACCCCGAAAGTACATAGGTATATTTATGTCTACAACCTATGTTGGAAGACACACATTCCCGCTGTATCGTAGCTAAAAAGTATAGCAGAATCCTTTTAAAACCGGTTATTATATTCTTGCGTCTTATTCAATGAATGCCTGAACGTTGCCGTAAACAGGCCGATAGACCTATTCTCGTGAACTTAAAACCGCATACGGAGGACATAGCGATGAGCTATATCAAACAATGCAGGACCTAATTGCTTAGACAGCCTGGAAAAATTGTCAAGTTCAACTGTCATTTCTTTCTTCAAAAATATAAAATACTTTCTACAAAAGGGGACGGATTCTGCTCTGATCTCTTTAATATGATCGAAAATGTTTCGCAAAGATTAAAGCACTACTATAAACCCTGATTATCCAAGAAGCCACGTCTAGGCTAAAATGCTATAATTTATGTTCCTATAAGATTAAGCTGGATTTATACGAAGCGTTCATCTATTCAATGCTGTTTTTATTGGACAGTATTTTGGAAATGGCAGATGGATGAACCTTAGTCTTACTTTCGTGAAGAAAATACGAAATGAAGGCTTTGCAGATATTTTGCCTTAATCAGCCATCTAGAAATTTAAAACTTACGGAAGCTGAACAAATTTTAGTTTTTTGTCGAATAAGCCAAAGAATTTCTAGTATTCGTTTTTAGGAATTGCGCACCAAGCTTACCCTGAGAGGATGCCTTGTTTGATCAATCATGTTGTACACATATGTGATTCACTTCGTCCCCTATTTAAAGCAGACCCGCCTTTTCCAGACAAGTATGTCAAAGTAGGTTGTGTCAGTTCCTTCGATTGACGAAATATAACGAATTCTATACGACTATATGATATTAATCTTTTCTTGATCAAATAAATCCGCTTGTGAAAAAGTCCCATGATAAATTCTGCTAATACGATACCAATGCCTAAAAAGCTTGCAGTGACATTCATAAGAAGAGGTACGATTTAACTTGGAACATGCTATGGTCATGTAAAAACTAAGGACGAACCCGGACAACTTGTATGGGAGTCAAAGTCGATGCTGACAACATGAAAAGATCCTTTCTACAGACGGCGAGGATAGTCAAAACGCTGCTGTTAGGCAGAACGCACCATTCACACTGGACGAAAATGAGAAAATATTTCATGCACTCAACTTAGACGAGGTTAAGATGACGATATCGAATGTATTTAAAGCAACTTGAGATGCTAGGTCGTAGGAAAAAAATGTCTGTGAACTAAACCCCAACAGCTTGGAGAAGAGCCAACAATTTCAGATCGACGGACAACACCTTTTAGTCGAATTTAAAGCATGCGGCTTTGACAGTACCCAAAGAAACGAGCTAGACGGAGTCATGCCATATTTTGACTCGTCAAGTTGTGCAGAAAGATAATGAAGGATTCTCATTGTTTCATTATGGTCGGCAACGAACTAATCGAGGCTGCCGATGGTAAGAAAGGATTCAGACAGTTTATCATGTAATTTTTACAACATTATCCTCGAAAAAGATCCTGCAAAATTCACCTTCCCATTGAGGCATTTCAAGTCTGCATTATATGTAGTTTACCTATGAAGATGAAATTGATATGAATTAAGAATTCAAGGGCATTGAAGCAGAAGCTTCAGCATATGGAACTACAACTACGAAGATTGCGGGCTGTACAACGACAACGGTTTGAACACAGGTCTATGGACCCAACATCTAAGAAGAAGAGCGATGGTAGCTCTGTTTCGAAGGGTCTTCGACTCCAAATCCAAAAGACACAAGCAATCGTACCTGCTGGAGAGCCTTGTTGATTGAGACCAAGGTCCACCCTGGACATTAGCGCCTTCTAAGTAGGAAGAACTTTACGGCGGAATGAATATTCCAAATCGAAGTAGAACGACTCCAAGTCGACTAGGACAAAGGTGATAGAAGGGTCGGATAATAGTGAGAGCTAGTCTTACTAAAGCGGTTCGAGTGCTAGTGCAACGTTTTCTACAAAGTTCAAATATGAGACAAATTTACCGAATCGCTCATTCTTCAACCATAGACGGAAACATTAGGCCAATGTTCGTTTTTACCAACATGAGCCAGATGGACGAAGGTCTAGGTCAAAAGAATAAATTGAATTGAACTGGTACTCGAGGAGTAAATATAGAAAAAGTATTTCTACAATCAAGTTCTAGCTAAGACTTCTTGGCGTGGGATCAACTTGAAATCAAGTATTTTCAAAGCTCGTTCAAAATGCAACAAAGAACAACCCAACGGAACACAAGGAAGTAATAAGTACACGTCGTCGCTGTTTTTAAAAACGAGATTATGAGATCTCTCCAGCCTGCAGAATGTAAGCCCGCGAGGAAGTCAGGCTTGTCACAAAAAGCCGACATAAAGCTATTATTAGTTTTTAATCACATTACTGTTCGCCACTTCAACCGCTATTATTTAATGAGGAGATTTAAGTCTTAAAACGGGAGTGTCTACTGCAACCGTTCGTAAATTGAATGTCAACCTACGCCGTCAGTAGTTTATCACACTTTGACAATAGGGAACTGAAATTCAAGGAGAACTTCTACACCCTTCATGGCATGCCATATATGCAAACTGGCTTCCCACGTACGAGAAAAGACAGCACTTCAATGATGACATAATTCTAATTCACATGCATAACCGCGATTAAATGTAGGATTTTGCAAACCTCTTTATCAAACCCAGATCGGAGTCAAAGGAATTCCGAACAAATCCAAAACGCTTACTGTCAGCCGTCCAATTTGGAAACCTCCGATTATAACAACACTCCGGTGCACATGCGCAACTGAGTGGCGTGCAGATATTTCCACTGCAATTCCACTTTCATGTTGCACTCCATCACTTGCTCCGTGGTGTTTCGGTTTTTTGGACATCATGTCCAACTTCGTGTGACACATGTCACAGATACAGATCGATGACCAAGAACCAGTTGGAGTTGCGCAACACCTCACGGATGAACGGATGCGGAGGTATTTCAAGGTGAGCACTTAGTTAACTGTTTCGTGAGTTGCTTGCTCCCCGAATACACAATTCCACATCTACGTCTGGGAATTATTTACATCGTAAATTCGCCGATGCATTTATATCTCTATTAAAACAAAGTTCACTGCTCCGTTGACCCCCATGGAAACAAAGAATAAAACAAAAAAAGTATCTTTTGGGCTTCCGCGGAAAGGTAGACGCAGATTTAGCGACAGAGACAAAGAGTGATGTAAACAAAGGCCAAGCTCGTTAGGTAATTGGAAACCATGGCACATGGGTGGCGGTGGAAGATGGCAGGAAATAGCAGTGGGATTACCGAGGTGAAGGTTGTTGCGCTGGGTGTGTTTTGACTTGGTAGCGGGAAGTCTGTAATAATTGGAACAATTATACCACGATAAATACTAATGGAGGTTTCTGGATTCACAGCAAAAAAAAATTAGTTGCTGAATGACGAGTGGATACCATTCGAAAATAACCTCTGGTGTGGGAAGAAACCAATTTGTCTTTCGTGGAATATCATTTGACACTTATAGAATGAGATACGTTTAGGTTCGAGAGATTTATGTTGTTTTTCACGGCGACAGAAGCAGGGTTATAAAGTTTTTCATTGAAAGATTTATATTTCTAGAATTGTTTGAATTCAAGGGGATTTTCTGGAACTAAAGTATTTTCCAGTCTTGTGTGCATGGAGTTTCGTAGCTAAACATCAATTGACTGCTAGGTGAAGACACTAATGCTCTTACTAAACTCATCTAACTTGATCTCAGCAGGATAATGTTAGTCTTGAATCAACACTCTCATGTAAGAATGAAGTGTTGAGATGGCTGATGACGGAAAAAGGTCGATTGACTGTAGTTAGACTCAACTCGAGTTAAAATATTTGGCTTGCCATCTGAACACACCTACGATGCCCTCATAATTTAAGAGGCACCATGGCTCTAAGGTTGCTATGTTCGCTCAACGCTCAACACAGGTGACTAAGAGATGATTAGTTTTTTTTAACGATTATAATAATAGAGAAAAATGGTAGCAGGGAATTTGATAAGAAGAAGAAAACACATCACCATCACTTTGGACTGATGCTTTTAAATGGTCGTGCCTTGTCTCCTTTCACTGCCTTGTCTGCAAATGCGATAGTTATCGACAAAGCTTTTTTCAGTTTTCGTCGATGAAGAGGCGGTAAAAATGTAGATTTTATATGAAACCTAGCTGAACAAAACAGTGTCTCACTTGTGATCCCCAAGCTTTAGGTCGCTGAGTCCCAAAAAAAAATTCACGAAACACCAACTTTCTCTATTGTCCTGAGCGAAAGGACTTGTAGCCAGGCTCGGAAACATTCTTAAAAGTTACTTAAAACAATTAATTTTGGGTTTGTGTAAAAAAGTTTTTAGCCTCGTGTTCAGGTCCACAGGCTGTTACAAAAGTGTGAACAAATAGTACAAAAGTTTGAAGTGAAGAAGAAAATTCTTTGAAAAATTAAATACGCCAGTGTCACCACTAACCTAGAAGCCTTTACCCTAACTTTAACCTCAAAATCTAATATTAATGTTCTTGATATGGAATTGATCCATTTCTAATTTTTCATAACAAGTTTTTCATTGAGAATTGTAGAGATTCGTTTATCCATTTCCGGATAAGGGGTGGCCATCAAAAATGTCAATTTCAAATAGGAATAGCTAGATTTTAGCTCAAGTTTGAGCCAAATTGTGCACATAATAGATGGGGCAGTAGCAAACATCCCAGCCAAAATCGGTTTATTGCAGGCAATCATGTCATATCTGAAGTGATTCGTTAAAGCAATAGATTTACAGAAATGGTGACCTCGGCAACATTTAAAAAAAAGAATGTCCTAATGCCACTGCAAGCCCAAAAAAGCACCAAACTGCGACTTCTCCAATATTTTTCTTAGCTTTTTTAGTGCAACATTTTAATAACAGTTCAAAAACGCCACGAGATTTAAAATGCCACCTCTTTTTGGATGACCCTTTATAATCTCTTTTACAACGCTTGCCTTAAAAAATACTACTCACAAAGACCGAAGGAAAAGAAAAGTGACTGACGTACAGGTCATTAGGTAGAAAGAAAAATAAGTTTTAGTCTGCACATATCAATATTCGATCAGTCAAACTAAATTCAACTCCGACAAAGACTAGGTATAACTATGTTAAAGATGCCAAAAAGTTCAGAGGCAAGAAGAGCTTTAATAACAGTGAACGAGGTCCTCTATAAATGTATTATACATATAAGTCGAAACGCGAATTTTTTGCCGACCCCATTAGCCATTTAAGATAAAGAGTGTAAACATGACATGACATAACGTCGAAGATGCCATATCAGTTAAGTCTACGAACCGTTCCTTGAGGTATTAGCGAGATGCTAAAACCTTTTGAAACTTTTTGAAGTATAGTTGTCTGGGAAAGGCGTTTTAAATTTCCCCGTTCAGAGTCGGCACTTAACGTCGAGGAAAAGTAAAATCATAAGGAGCTTAGGTGCTTGAAAAAATGTCATTACTCATCCTTCGTTATCCATCGAAGATCTGGTGTGAGGGGTTAGCTGGTGTTTTTTTTTATAATCTGTAGAGGGAGAGCTGTAACCTTCAAAATAGTACAAGCACTCTTACCTACCTTAAAGCTCGATTGGCCTAATTCGTAAATGTGCCCAAACCGAACTTTCGAACTAGCTAGAACCAGTTGGTTAAGTTGAAGATTTGGCAATGGATATCACTGAATAATGTCAAAACTGCTAATTGGTTATTGGCATATATGTATGGCTTGCCGCCGAACTAGAATTCCATCTCAGAGAACTCAACTTAAAGATCAATGCGGGACACTATTAACAAAGTGAAGCCCCAAAGTGTATCTCCGAAAGCTTTATTAATAAAACGAGTGTTTACTGCGACACAAGTTTGCCGCTAGCCCGAACAAGTATGTAAAGTATCAAAAGTAATATTTGCTTACAAGACGGTGAAAGAAAAAACAACACAATCACGACACAATCACTAAGGTGGCAACTATATTTTGGAAACCAAACTTAACTCACTTGGCATACGGGCGAGTAGCAAACAGGTGTGTCCCTTGAACCCCAGGTTCATCCCTAGCCATAATGCTATACAAGAAGAATAAAAAAAATCGAATTGAACTGAATATCTGTCTAGAGAGGCGAAGCTGGACTAGCTTATAATTATTATAAATAAAATGTCACATTATTAATGATCATTCCATCTGAAACTGACCATTTTCTCTTTCTGACATATTTTTGCAGAGAGAAGCCAGAGTCCAGCCTCCTGGAAGTGATTTGATCTCACCATGCGATATTTTCGTATGCAAATGCCTATAGTCTCGCATTTTTCATTTTGCAATCCACTCAAATGCTTCTAGCAACGAAAATCATTACCAGATCATCAGCGCATCATCATCCCGCCCATGGAGCCTACATGCATATGACTAATGCCATAAAACCTAATTGCCGTTTGACTATTGAGGAACTCTTGAGTGGCTATTGCCCTATTAATGTGACACGACCAAGTGTAATTGGCGAGCAACTTGAAGTAACTCGTTGAAGACTCAAACCTTCTAACTTAAACAAGTATCCTAAGCAGGAACATTGTACAAGACTATCTATTTACTTCGGTTGTTTCCTCTGTTTAAGTTAGTTTTACTGCTTGTTCAACGAAGCATCGCATCGTGAATGCCAGGCGCACTGAACACTGGGGAAGATGTGTACTCAAATCAGAATCAGAACACGATTCGGATTGTTGTACGATGACGAGTAAGCAGACTTTAGTTGTTGCCTTCCCTTGAAATGGCGAATCATTTTCCACTCTGACGGATACTCCTCGCTCGCTGCACTTAGAATTCACAAAGTGAAATAATGTACAGAGCGAATGAGGCAATCTTGAGATCTGGGGGCAAATCGGATTCGTTTCTGGTTCATTTGTGGACTTCCTTGGTATGAAATCTATAGTGCTCTGCGCGCTGAAGTGCGAACAAAGAACGCGAATGCAGCGAGTATCGTTTCATGAGTGTGGGGGGCAGACCGAGGTGGCATTCCAGATGCAATTTTCTGATTTAAGGAATCAGTTAATTGCTGACATGGACTGACAAGCACGGTTCCCTCTGCATTTGTGAGGCTACGTTTGTGTGATTAAAATATAAAATGGGGCGGCACGCTAAGGCGGTTAGATCCATTTGAACGTGAAGTGGTCCTCTTGGTGCATAAAAGCAACAAGTACGTTGCAAGTGGATTTCAATGAGGTTGATCTTAAAGTAGAGTCGATGGGATCACATTCAGTTGATGGTGCCTTTTGAATCACTTCCGCTTCCTAGGTTAAGTGGCACGTTGAAGTGTTTTATGTAGAAGACAGGCTTCAATCTAATACGGTATTTCCGATTGAGGGCTCTCGGGCGTTGATAAGACCAATTGAGATGACTTGAATCGTGATTCATGTCGTGATTCTGAAATTTCCTTTCTTTCAGCAAATTACTATAGTTTTACGAGTTTAGTCAGCGAAGGTAATGCGTAACTCTTACTCATCGATGACATGGTACTACGACCCCAGTTTTTTCAAGTTTCCTGCTAAGAGACAATCGAAAGGAAATGACAATCGCTGACCTTACTTATCCTCAATAATTTGTCTTAATTGAATTAATGAACACATGTGGCTTGGCGAATTGCCGGCAACTGCAACAATAATGCATCTATGTATCTATTAAAGCTGTGCAATTTGTCTTGATTAGATAGATTGAGCAAAATTAAATGACGAGAGGGGGACGAATGTGTGCATCTGTTTCATGTAATGTTCTAAAGAAAATAATTTTGTTGGAATTCGGTACTTAGGATGATTTGAATGTTATCTTCTAGCTAATGGTGGACCAAGGTTATCGATGCAGTCACAATAGTCGAAGGCAACTGATAACACACAAATTAAATAATGCCATTAGAGCGCTTGTAGTCAAGGTTGTCTTGAATTGAAAATGATCTGTTGTATTGTTCAGATAATGATATTTTTCTTTTGTGATTACTGCGGTTTTAGTTGAACGTTTTCTGGATGCTATTATCAATTTAAAATCCACCTACAAGTGGCTTATGTAGACGCGAGTGTTAGTATTTAGCTTTTGTTCCCATACAACTCCTTTTATTACTATTTATTCGGAGAACATTCCATGATGTGTTTAAAATGGTAGTCACCTTGAAATAACTGGTATACACGCTTTCCCTTTGAGACATTTTCCCAGCTAAGATTGGAAAGGTGCTACACATTTATCAATCTCAGGAAATTTTCATAGGCCAACAAGAATTAATGCATTAACACTATACAATTAATCGTTCATTAAGTACGGGAAATTCTGCAATTTCATGCGTTGCATTAGTCCGATTCGCGAGAGTTTTTGTCGTTGTGTACGTAGACATGTCTAAAAAATATCTGAAACTTACTACCTAAGTCGGTTATCAATTCAGCTGCCATCTCCAAAAGAGTATTGCAAACATTTTTGCTGTAAGAATAGAATAAAATGCTACAAAACTTCACTTTAGTAAGACTAAACTAGACCTCATGATCGTTTCTGTCTACCCTTAAGGCATTATAGAAGACAACTATTGAGCAACTGGTGGAAAATGAAAGTCTATCATGACTATATGAAAGACCTCTTTTGCAATCTGTACAGCGGCGTTGATAGTCGGCATACCGTTGTCAGGAAAAACAGATTATTTACAATGGATGAGAAAAATTTTCGTCCACCCGACTTAGACGAGGGTAAGATAGCGATATCAAAACAAAAGTCTAATAAAACTGATGGCAGAAATGTATTGCTTACTAAACTATTTAAACCAGCTAGAGATGCGTTAGTTGGGAATACACACTAACTTATTTGTAATATTTGATCGGAGCAAAGCATGCCCACAAATGGAATCGCAGCATCATTTGCTCCATCATTAAGAAATGACACCTCGTTAAGTGCGCCATCTATATAAGCCGTACGTTTCCTACGCATAATTAAAAAGGGTTACTCTGCTATATGAACGCTTGAAACCGTTCACCAAGAATTTAATGGGATTTTATCAGAGTGGTTTCAAGTCAGAATCTATCCACAATACATATGACAGTGTCACATATTTTGACATTCATATTAAACTCGTCAGACCGGTAATAAATTGACTAACAAGACCTTAAGAAGAATCTACGGTAGAAAACAGTAAGAATAGGCGAATGGAGAAAACTACACAATAAAGAACTCGAGAATCTTAATTCAGCCTCAAGCATTGTCCGAGTAATAAAATCGTGAAGACTAAGATGGACACGACCCGTGGAACGAATGGACAGTGGACGAACAACCAAAAGAATATTGAGTGGAAAGCCCAAGACAAAAGACGAAAATACCGCCGGGATGTGGATGGAATTAGAACCACGAAACATGGCTCTGAATTTCCGAATTTCAATAAGTTAGTAATAATAATAATAATAATGAACTAACTGAGGGCTTCGACAGGCAGTGGATCGAAAACCACTAATCTACTCAAATTTGTTTCACAGTGTTTGTGTGCACTCGAAGCTGGCAAGCCACTGACTCCAGCAAAGCCCTTGACAAAATGTCTCACCAAATTATTCTCCTTAAGATCACTGCCCAATATAACGTTATCTTCAAATCTTATATCTCTGATCCAATTAATGCTACCTTCGGTGTCCCACAAGGTAGTCATCTCGGCCCATTGATATTTATTCTAACCATTAATGATTTTGTGTAATGTCAGCAAATGCTGAGCTATCACTTACTCCTGCAAACGCTCTTCCTCACCACTCAGGACCTACATTCGAACGAAACCGTTCCCCCTGCCAACTTCTTGATCTAGGGGTCATTTGTGACCGTGAACTTAACTTCCTCCTCCATATCCACAACATTATCAAACGTGTCAACTCTGCCCTCGGTTTCGTGAAACGTTGGCCCAAAGAATTCTTGAATCCTTACGTTACGAAATCATTACGCTAAGCGTATTGAGGCCATTCAACATAGGTTTATTCGTTTTACCCTTCGTGGCCTTCCCTGGGCTGACCCCACTAATTTATCACCTTATACGGATCGCCTAAAATTAATCAACCACCAACCTCTCCTTAAAGAACGACGCGATGTTGCAGATATTTTTTTTTATTCACGACCTTCTCAGCGGTAACTTTGACAGCCCCGCATTATTGCACATGATTCCCCTAAAAATCAACCTACTTAACCTCCAGTCCATGCTCCTTTTTTATGTAAACACTCATCGCACAAATTATGGCTATCACGAACCGATTTCCAGAATGCTGCGCAAAGCTAACAGAAATCTCCTCGACTTTAACATCAAAAAGTACAGTCTTAGAATTGCCCTATACCACAACCCTTCACCCTCTCCTTAATTGTTTCCACCCTACCACCTAGTTAATAAGTTAATTAGGTTATGATGATGGCATCGATTTGGTTCCTGCTTTCCATTAGATAAAGGCAGCGGGACGTCATTGAAGCTTTTGGGAACATGGAAGCAGGAATTGGTATGAGAGTTAATGAGAACAGAATAAATAGCTTTAAGACGCTTTTCCGTTGAGATACAGGTTTATCCCGAACCAGAACGCCATCTATGTAAGTAGTGGTGCAATGATAATCATCACCGACTGTTGAGCGGAAGGTCTGTAGTTCAAGTCTGACCATAGCCAAGAACAATTCCTATACGAAAAACAAAACTGTGCAACAACACCAGTTGTGAATGAGAGATGATCAAAAAATGGCATAACACTCGCAGTATAAGATCATTTCAAAATTCATACTCTGCGTGTACATTTCTAATATAACATCTTAATGACATGGAATAAAATTACTGTAAAACTACAAGCAACGCGACAAATTCAGTCGAATCTCTCGAATCCCCGGAGAGTAGTGAACGAACATCTTCGACACAAACCATCTGCAACCCCGTCCAGGTTGTGTGACAAACGTCATAAGAGCGTAACCCTTGAACCTGCACGAATTATAAAAAAAAAAAAAGTGCCACAAATTTTTTAACAAACCTCCTATGTCAGCCAAAAATTAAGCATACCACTTACATTATGAACGGAATGTCAATACTGACAGACATGACTTTGAAACACCAAACACTTGTTAATTGTTTCCGGGCTCACGAGGTCATTGAGTAACAGCGACCACTCAGAATATCAAGAATATTGTATCATTCACCATACTGATATCGCTGTACGAGACAAAGGCATAGATCCTAATAAAATGACGGTTTTCCAATAGTTTTGAACGATATTTGACTATACATTACTTTGACAATACTGTCATTTTATGGCGTGCACGAGGAGCTTATCTATAACTTCAATTTCTCTAATTTCGAGAAAAGAATTGAGCATGCATCCATATAAGGACCAATTGATACAAGAACTGAATCTCAAGATCATCAAGCTCTTCGTTCTCTGCTTGAGCTCTGGAGCAGTTGGAAACGAATCCAGATTTTGGAGAAAATTGAACGTCCTTATGAACAAGCATTATGTACGCAGGGGAGTAATCCATAGTAGTACGAGTATTAAATGTTTCCATTGCTTCCGGAAAAAACTGACTGCTTAGTGTGAATTCCGCGGAGGCGGTTTCATTTGGTCATTTCATTAACCAAAAACAATTGACCAACTAGGGAACAGGATCATAATGGTTTAGTGAGATGCAGCCCGCCTTCATAGTCATACCCCGTTTTATACGAAATTGGCCCTCTCGGATCGGGTCCTGAAAGTTATTTATTATTATATTTACTTACATCTGCATAAAAGTTCGAGTCGTGTAGTAGTAGCCTAAAATAGTTGACCCACGTTGAGGGATTAGACATTACAACTCTGTCTGGAATAGTCTTCGATTCCAAAGAGATCGACACGGCTAGGAGGACCGCACATAGGGTGTCGTACACAAGTTAAATGGGTCTTAAAACCAACTTGGATTAAGGTAAGAGAGCCGGTAAAACTTCGGACTTCTATGACATGTAAGAAGAAGATTCAAGTTGTTTAGGAACATCAATCTAATGAGGTTTATATTCTCAGAATGACTCGAGCGTATTGAGTAAATATGGTACCCACAGAGCAACCTTCGAGGCACGTTCCATATTCACAATATGAAAATGAACAATTTTTGCCCGGCAGAGCCAAGTAACCAGATCATATCGATTCGATGTTTAAAAGTCCAATTTCCGCATCGTGAGAAAATCCATTTTGGCGAGTTCTATTTATATCTTATAAAAGATCTCTTAATCTCTTACTTTTGTATTGCAATACATTTTATAAATCAACCCCCAGGCACGTTCCTGCCACATTACTCATCGTTTTTAAGTACATTCGGGTAAGCTATTTTTTATATTACGAACAAGCAACAAAGCAACATTTTCACTTAAGGGCTCATAAGGTAATCAGTTCCACATTCGCGTTTTCGCTTAAGCCATAACATATCATGTTCATTACCTCTGGTAAGTATCTCAGCATATTGTCTGCAATCGCCGGTTTCCGAAGCAAATGCGAAACAATAACTCATTTTTCAAACCGCTAGCAGCTTTTCGCGTAAATTTTCATATTTGTTTTCTTCTGCTTTTCATTTACACAATGATGCCAACAACAGAAACTCCGAAGAGAAATGAATTAATAACTCTAACCATATTGTATCCATAGCATTGTTTGGATATGCAAATGAAAGTAAAAGTTTTCCACACAATTCGTATTTATGGAAACATATTGTAAGTGTCTCGGGAAACAAAGTAACAGATATGCAAATACACGCTGGCACGTTTCGTTAGTTAATTGACGCAGCATTCCAGTATGGTGGCTTCTTCGGCGGTTATGTGACAGAGACACCAATTTGCATACATATCAACGAATGCTGTCTTATCAAATGAAAATTTAAATTCCATCCAAACGTCGTTGATAACACGACGGTTAGTGTTATCATGATGTCGCGACCTTATTTAATAATGTTTCCTAGCTTAGGAGAAAGTGATCAGAAATAAAGTTTTTTTAATGAATTTTCGACGAGGGTCAATGGCAGCGAGCTGAACAATAAAAAGGGCTTTATATTGCGAGGTTCTCATGACCTCAAATGTGTAGTAGGTAAAAACATTTTCTCTACAGAGAAGGTAGAGGCGATGATTTTCAAGGTTTAAAATGTCAAGCTTTCATTGGCTAGCGGGGATTACAAAATTATAAACAATTTTGTTAATGCTTTTTTTAGTTCACATCAAGGCGTTTAGAAAAAGTCGACAAATAAAAGAGGTTCTGATACACATACCCAATCATCCTGTATCCATAATTGGAGATTTAGATCAAATTTCTTATGGAGCGAGTGAGAAGCTTGAAATTAATGACATATCTCGGCAAATAAGCATAACAAGGGCACTTGGACAAAAATCTACATACATTTGTCGAGGACAAATATACTTATTAGTTCAAATCTACCAAGTTTTAAATGAGATGAAAACCATGTTATGATGATTTCAAATGACATACTTCGCAAAGCATATTGTCCGCCGTACAAGATATGATCTTTTCTGGTACAATTGGTGGCAATTCCAGAAGTCCAACCTTGTCGCGTAAGTCCAGTTGAATTTGCCGATGGCTTTCGATGTATGGAGCTTAAGGGCGTCATTTGTTTGCAGTTTATTCGTACAGACCTGCGATTTAACATACATAGCTCCAAAGGAAAAAGTTTAAACTTATTCACATGCCTGATCTCTCTGGGCAATTAACGCCATCGCTTATATAGAATGAGCATAGGCTTTGTCGTTATAGATCGTCGGCTCCCAATTCCAACTGCTGCAGAGCCCAATCGATGAACACATAAGGTTGCCTCTAGACTTTGACTAGGAATAACTAGGTACCCTCGACAAGAAGAAGTTAATTACTGCATTAAGAATTGACTATATCATCAGTCTTATCGACGCGCTCGAAACGGCATATGGAAAGCTGGCACACTCAGAAGCATTGTATAGGGTCCGCCAAATAACTTTTTTTTTTTTTGAAAATGCTATAAAAAAAACTACTGAATATTTTCTCAAATTTCTTTTTTTATTTGAAAGTACAATCCTATAACGTATAACGCCTATCGCAAACTAGCTTTATTTGTCCACAACAGAGGCTGTTTCAATCCCAGCATCGAGTGCCTCCCATACAATTTTTCCTGAAAAGTTGGCTTTTATAAGCTTGTAAGTAAGCAATTTGCGCAACATTATTAGAGGCCAGAAGCTTTACAATTATGTGATAAATCAAGTGACGGTAAGTCAACTAAGATTGCCAGCTATTGTCTACTGTAACACAATGAAAATGAATCTAGCAGCCTTGAAAATAAAATAACGGCTATCCACGCCTCTCGTGACTGTGAGCTGCTCGAACGCTTGGAAGGAAGAAAATGCTCGATAAGGGTGAAGTCATACCACGACGATGTCAAGCGGTACAATTTTGGCTTTTCAGACAATGAAAAGTACAAGCAGAATTTTAACAACTTTTTTTTTTTAACTGGGCATTAGCATGAAGCCAAGGTACTTAATGTGTCAGTTAAAGAAAGAAGTGAAAGAAGAACGAGTTACCGATATACAAAGAAATTTGAAAGTTCCTGAAATACACCGTTTGGGAAAACGACTTGATATAAGCCAATATTTATAATTCGAAAAATCTGAAACATTACAATCGCTTCTATAAGAAAAAAAATTTATTGCACGCTTCTAGAAGTTCCAAATATGTTTTAGGAGTACTTGACTAGATGGGATTGTCATACTCAACCTACACTCTTAGTAAAAGCCGTCCGACAGATCATTCAATTAGGGCTTTGTGTTCCCGTCATGACAATACTAACGAGGACTATTAACTTTAGCTGCATTGGGCCCCGAATGGTCAATTAGGCTAGGCTTCTTACAAATGACATCTTGGTTGGTTCATATCGGTTCATATGATACAAAGCCATATATACCTTCTTGCATACTTCGTGCTCGTATCATTAAGATTTGATTGATTACTTCATCACGATCATTGTTGACAATTCCATATCTAGAAAGACATGTCTTAACTATTATCTAACCATCAGGCTTACGTATAAGAGCGCACATTTGGTACAATTTGATCCAACACCAAGCCAATTATTAATATAATGTTATACAAATTCTGGTTAGATGAGCAGAATCTCCACCTTGTCTATATAACCTCAAAAGCCCTTTAACACAAAAGGCAAGGGAAATTATATAAAAATTCTTAAAAATGGAAGTATGTACATAGACCCACTTTGTTGTGGAACTTTTTCGGATTTTCGATTAGCTGTCAAATAGATATATTCTTATCGACCATGATATACATAAGTAGTGAGTCAGCCTAATCTATCATCGATTTGTTTTATTAAAAAATGTTAGACCAAGTTTCCTGCTTTGGCTTATGGTTTAAGGCATCTTTTATAAGACTATTGCTGACGCACACTGTTGAGGAAGGCTCTATATATGTATTAATTACAATCTAGTTTGTGCAAGGCTAACAAGTATTGCGTTACTAGTTACGTGACATGGTCCAATATTGCACGCTTCTATCCTTTATTTTTCTTCAATTCCTTGTTTAATACCTATTCTAATAGGGTTTCTTTTTCGAGTATAAAATGCTATTTAAGACAGTATAAGCATGGCTTTTTAGGGCATCAAGAGATCGATATAGCTTTCGCTATATTTCGTTTTATAATAAGAAGCTCAATTTCATCACTTCCTATGTACAACTTCGTAGTTTTACGCACTATTGAACACGTCAACCCCTAAAACCCAAATCCGTTCCGCTCGATTACCGCATTATTTAAATGCTTTTGTAATAACACAATCGTTAATGTTTTAATTAAAAACTACAACTACATCACCAAGAAAAAAACCTTCCTGACAACCGTCACGATTCTCTAATTGTAGGTCATTGTAAACGAAAGATAAGAAGCGCCAGCCATCGATCAAAACAAAACGAAATGCGATTAAAAAGGGGGTTTCCTTCACTACTTGGTCTTATTTTCATTTTTGCTTTCAGCTTTCCTCTGGTGAAATGCAGACCTAGGACAGAGAACAACTAATAAATTTATCTAATCAATAGCGTACCCATGTGGTCATAAGCCAATAAATAAACAGTTTACGTCCAATATTGACATTAAGAATCGCTTTTTTTTTATCGAAAATTGACAGGGATGGATTTTTATTTTTTTTTAAATGTCAACAAATAAACAGTCGCATAAGCATGGTAAAAATATATTTTCGAAACTAGAGAAAAGTGCTCGTAGTAGGTTACTACTAAATTTATTGCAAGAAAAGTGGAACGGAGGCCGTAATTATCTTGCGTGTTTCAAAGGGAATGGGTTTAAAAAGTTGGAAAATTCTATCTTCGGGTTATTTGTAAACAAAAAGAAGAAATTGTTTTTCGCTTTTAACTCGTGTGTATACATTTTGGGTGTGGTTAAAAAAAAAACTCACGTTTACTACAAAATGTTCACTGAAGCTTCTGAAGTAGACACATCTGGTAGAAATAAAAATCAACTAAAATAAGATAGCCTGGTACGCAACGAATTCATCGGAAATAAGTTCGCAAGGTAATTTGTCGCCTCTCGCATTGCGACCGCCTAGTTTATGGATAGTGAAGACACTGCAGCCCTGGCAACTGAATTATTACCTACTAGATGGAAGGAAATCGTTATTCACCATCTGGGTTTGACATTTCAACTTTTTAAAAGTGATAGAGAATGAAATTAAAGAAAAACATTTGACAGGTCAATAAACAGTAAACAGAAACGGATAGGATTGAAATGCTTGGCATTGAACGCCTTACTGCTACTTCATTGTTTCACCGTTTCCCAACAGATGAGATTACCAGAAGTACATACCATACATGTAATTTAATATGGTAACTCAAACAACAAAGTTTGAAGACGAAGAATGGAAGGCATTGCTTCATGAAGACTCATGCTGGACGAGGGCTAAGCGTATTAAATCATTACAAGAAGGTGACACAACAGTTTCGAAATTTTGAAAGCGTTAGGAATAATTCAAATGCAAGGACACTCGGTGCTGTACGAATTAAAATCGACAGAGGGCAAGAGGCGTTTTCTCACGTGTGAACAAACGGCAGGGAAGAAAAGGTTTTTTGCATCGTATCGTGACTGGCGATAAAAAGGGGATATTGCACCGTAAAAGATCATGGGAAAAGCCAGGGCATGCACCAACATCGTCGGCAAACATATGGTTCAAGGGTTCGGCTTTGTATTTAGATCAATAGCAAACAGACTAAACCATCACGGATGATGGCTATCGACTGCAATTGATGCATTTGGACCGATCATTGAACGAAAAATGGCCACTATACGCGCAAAGATACGACAAGATGAGTTTGCTACAGGACAACGGTCAGCCACATGTTGGAAAATTAATGGAAACCTACTTAGAAACGCTTAAATGGGAAGACCTACTCCACCCGCCGCATGCACCATACATTGCCTTTTCCCACTATTATCACTTGTTCGGTTCGTTGGCCTGCTCAGCCACTTTCATATTTACTAAGATGCCAAAAAATGGATTGATTATTGGATAGCCTCAAAATAATTGTTTTCTGACGTGGAATTTCTATGCTGCCAAAAGAGGAAGAGAGGAAAAGGTAGTGGCTAGAGATGGACAATACTTTACAATCTATCTCATCGTAAAGGGCTGGCATCAGGCCAGCTTTGACCTTATGTAGACCCAGAAGGGAAATATAATTATGAGTTCACAAATGGCTCCGAATCTAGCGATATGCATTAACAGCTTGAAAATCTTCTGATCCAAATAGGTGAAAGGGAAAGACCAATTGCAATCATGGTTTGTTTATAGTAGCCCTCTTTTTTTCTGGTGTTGATAGACAAACCGATTGTGTAAGGGGCTGTCATTTATCAAAGAATAGAATAGGGTAGCAGGATCAGTCTTCTATTAAAGAGTGGGCCATCTAGTGTTTTTTTTTTTAAATCATAGATTATTTTGAGACTTACAGCTGTTTCGAAATCTTGACCCAAAGCCAGTATCATACCTCCTCGTTTTTTAAAAAGAAGCACCCACCGCGACTGCTGTACGCAAGTTTGTGCAAAAAGTTCGTGAGACTGGTATGCTAGCGGACAACACTCATGGTCCCCGTCGTCGTACAGATGAGACCGTGGCTGCTGTGGCCGAGAGTAGGAGACTCAATTTACGAACATCAACTCGCCATCGTTTTCAACAGCTCAACATTTCACGCACTAGCCTGAGGAGATCTAGCACAAAGATCTAAGATTATTCGTTTACAAGGTCTAATTGACTCAGCAATTGAAGGCGCGAGACCATCCGCTTCGTTATCGCTCCGCAGTTTGGGCCTTAGAGTAGCTTGAATTGGACAACGATTTTGGGCGAAAAATCTTCAGTTTGGCGCGGATTGTGGAGTATTGGCATCATTGGACCATTTTTCTTCGAAAATGAGGCTGAAAACAACGTTTCGGTCAACGATGGGCATTACTGAGCCATATTAATCGTTTTTTCACTGAAAATGAAGACATGGATTTACATGACCTCTGGTTCATGCAGGATGGCGCCATGCCACACAGTCCATGCCACAATCGATCTGCGCACCAAATTCCCAAATCGTGTTGTCAGCCGTCTTGGCGATGTCACTTGGCCGTCTCGGAGCCGCAATTTGAGCCCTTTGGACTTTTTATGTGAGGAACCGTGAAGGACTGATGTTATGCCAACAATCCGGAAACGATTCAAGCACTTAAGGCCGATATCATCCAAGCAATCCGTGAGCTACAGCCCGAAACCATCAACAAGGTCTTGCAAAATTGTGGTGACAGAATGCGCTACTGCGAAACCAACTGAGGCAGCCGTTTGAACTTACTAATAAAGCCATAATACATGGAAAAAATTTAATTCTCTTCATTTTATTTCATTTTAAAAAGAAATTTGTATTTGTCCCACCCCGTATTATAACCTTTATTATAACTATACTTATTTTTAGTCAATACCCTGGTGAGGAGAAACACATCGAAACCTGAAGTCGACAACTTGGTTTCCGCGGTATTCGAGCGGTCAACGGCGTCAGAAGACAAAACACTGAACTCTGAGCCACGGTTCCTCTGAAAAAGCTTTAGAAACATTAAATATAGATGAGTAAAACATAGGTTTAGAAATAGAAGTGATATAAGTCCTTTCAATAAGGCAATGGAGACATTGAAGATGATCAGTGCCTAGGACGAACCAGCGAATCGATGAAAACGTGAAGGAAATGATAATCAACGATCCCCAAATTTGCAGTTCTCAGATCGATCAGCTGGTGCCATGTAATTTTTTCGGATCTTTTATGTATGAAGCTTGTGGCAGAAATATTTCGAACCAAATTAGTGGAAACGGAAGCTAAGGTTCGATCGCCACAAAGGAAAGAAGCTAACTTCATGTTTACCGGGTTTTTCGTCTTGAAAGTTATAGAACAGTAGAGCTCTTACCAGAATGCCAAATAAAGGCAACCTCCCTTGGGTTGAACAATTCCAAAAAATTTCACAGATTTATTTTGGAACAGCTTATAACTTTTGTACCACGATAGTGTACCTGCTTGTTTGAAAATTGTTTACCAAAAACATTGTTATGATGCTCGAGTCTTCATAATCACTTGGCTGTGATTTTTAGATGTGTCCAAAAACAAAAAAAGAAACCATAGGAGGACATGCTTTCGTAAGCTGAGAGACCTAAATAATATCCAAAATAAGGTCAAAGAAAAAAAGTGTCGGGAATTGGACGGAGCGCTAGCACAAGCATTAGATATTTTATGAAGAAAATTCCCCGTATTTTTTGAACATACCTCTAATACATACATTACGGTAAGAATTTTTGACGAAATTCCACAACTTTGTTACTTTAGAGAGAGAAAAGTACCTGAAAATGATAGGCTCTCAAAAGAAATTGTCAACTATTGAGCAATGGTATATGTTTTTAAGTCGTGCTTACATTGGAATATTTTTTCTAGTCCAGAAACTCGGAAAACCCTTTCGCCGTTTTCATTTAGAAGTTCAATCTCGAGCATCAAGTTTAAATATGTCTGAACGGATCATACTAAATACAAATACGATCCGCCAAGACTGACATAACAATTCGAGTGCAGACTCGATTTAGTCATCGTGGGACAACAAAAACCAAAAATCCTTCGACTATATTTGACTCCCAAAGAATAAGTGAAATAACTGATAAATGAACGCATCATTCAACAACGAATTCAAGGGCATTTGCCGGCGATGAGTTTCTTTAACATAAACTATTTTCATGCACACGACTCAAACGATTCATGAACGGATGCATGTCTCATAAGCGGCTGACTAATTACACACATTTTCCTCCCAACCCTATTACTCAGTATCAAGACATGACATCTACCAGCAACCACTCGTATAATGCGTTAATTGATAAATTTAGAACATAAACAAATAGCAGAAAAGAAATTGATAAACAAATATTCGTTCTCAAGATACATTTGTCGTCAATGTATCTGAAATACAGTTGAGGAGGCAAGGTCACCTCCGAACTCGCTTCGAGGGCGATGTCGAATTCACACAATATTTCGCCGCGCGTACCATTCAAATTTCGAATTGGGGACTATTCAGATGCGAAATGTTGTGCTGTTGAATGGGGACGTTCTCATTTAATTAAATAAACGTTTTTTTTTTTTTTTCATTTTACGAGTACTTTTGTCGCTGGCCAAGCTGCGAAGACGTAGACGCACCCCGGATGGAGCTCTTTTTTTATTTTGCACTTCAATTGTGCAGATGTCCATAAAAATGTAGAGAACAGAGCCCATAGCGAGTCGATAAGGGTTAAATATGGCATTAGGCGGGACACAATGGCTTTATGGTTACCACGAGAAGATAAACAGAATTTCAATTTGTGGAAATCAACAATGAAGCGAATTAATGGCGAATGTGAACGCTATTTACCCGCGTAGACAGGAAAAGGGAGAAGAAAGACAAACGTTACGTAATGTCGAGTGAGATACTGGGAAAGATACTACACCCAGTAGCTATGTATCTATGACGGCGTGCGGTTTATTTGGATATACACATGTAGTCTAGCGTTTGTGGATTAATTTCAATTTATGGTGAGATGTGGTTTTGGGAACGACTTCCTTACGGCTTTTTTAATGATAAGCTAGTGAAGACAAGAAGGGAAGAGCTCTTAACATATGACAGGCTGAGCAACTGTGGGTAGTAAATGCCCTTTTTAAAATAGAGCTAGTAAGATCAAGTCAATGGCCTTATATTTGTCAGTAAAGTTTTGTCTAACTGTTTACCTATCAAGTTCGAATTAGGGAACAAACTAGTTCATGTTTAGGAGCATTTTCCATGAAACGTTATTATAATATTATTTCCGTAACAAAATCTAACCTAAAATAACCAAAGGCTATGAAATTGTATAGGAAGCGGAGCCCACTGGAACTGGCAAATATTAAGTCACTAAATATTACGTTCAAGCCAAAGCCTTTTTTTTTTGTTCAGAACATACAATAACACCGACATACATCTTAGTCTAAGAGTAGATCTCTTTATGAAAGACCACTTTCTTTGGTTAGACGTTTCTAATACTGGTCGACACACTATTAATAATAATTCAAGGCGGTGACCACGAAATTTTTTAGGTTAAAGCAACTTAAGATTTTTCAATTATGGAAGTCTTATATGTAGATAAAAGTTATGAAATACTTTTTTTTTGTATAATATTCGCAGAGATTAACTCGTTAACTAAAATCAAAGACAGGCTAGAATATAAGCTAAGAAAGTTCGCACAATACCAGTGAACAAAATAGGTAAATGAAAGGTAAGAAATACCTACATACATATTGTTGAATGAAATAACCACACTGTGTTGTCACTGTCGAACCACTTAACTCTTTATTTTTGTACTCTAGCTTATATACTAAAATTATGCTTATTCTACACAGAAAAAATGATATTTTGGTGGGAACTCAAATTAATCGTAAATTGCTGCGTGTGTGACATTTGATGCTATTGTTTACTCGACAGGTAGACTGCGCGAATGTCACTTGAAGCCGTTGTTTATTTTGCAATTCATGGGAATGTCTCAAATTGTTGGTCACAACATGCTGGGCCTCCTCACATAGACGAGATACAGAAATCGTTATCTTCAAATGTTTGATTATTGGTTTTCTCCCTTTTTCTTGGTGCAGGTACTGGTATTGTTACGCTTAACGTACGGCTTCTCCACCATTTCAATAGGATAACGACAAGGAGTGCGATCAGTAATAAACCCCCTGTGGATCCCAATATTGAGTACTGATATGTTCTGTGCGTCTTGATATCGTTCAATATGTGCTCCTGACTCTTTTGAATCTGAATCGAATGTTCCAGCCTTGAGATTTCCAATGACATGTCAGGTTGTATTATCGGTGTTGGTTGCCGCTTATATTGTAGAGTTGTTAACTGCTCCGAAAGGTTGTGTGATGGAAGAAATGATGAATTTATCGTGCTAGTTATTATCTGTTTCCCCATAACTATCATCATTTGATCTTTAATGATGCAGTTTGATGATAAATGTATTATTCCACTACCCTTTAGCAATTTTGGTATTGGATTAAAATTGCAAATAATATTCACAGTTGTTTGCTTCGCAACGCTGTAGATCCAAGAGTTTGGTTGATGCATTTCTATCCAGTATGTTATCGGTGGCATAGAGTGAGTTAAACATGTCTCTGACAACTGCTGATTGTAACGCAGAATGCTCATCTCACAAGAGCTCGCTGCAGCGCCGGATATGTAAATCGGGTGCTCAATGTTGCACCAAAATCGATCTGGAGATCGAATCTGACAGGCTTCAAATTCGTTCTTATTTATAGGATAATGGTTATTCCCCTCAACATTCACCAATAAGTAGTCAGATGAGGGTATGATATAGGTAAAGTTTCCATTGTGCCAAGTAGGTACTGGCAAGACCCTGTATACCTTAAATTCTTCGTTGTATAACAGAGGAAGGGCAATTTCGATAATAATGTTGCGTCCAGTAACTCGTCCTCTTGACTGGAGACTCTTATAAAGTTGTAGAATAGAGTCGAGCTGCCTCTCACCAGGTAACATCAATGAACGCGGAAGGTGGTCGTGTATCCGATTTAATTCTTCCTTAAACTGTTGTACAGTCAATATAAGCGGATGTATTGTTCCACCGTGTGTTGACAACACAATATTGAGTAAGATGTTCTGAGTGTTTTGATAATTTATCATCATCAATAGTGTATTTAAACCCGCGGACGACAGCTGTTCATACGCATCGTACTTGTCCATCTTCTCACAGACTTGATTTAATACGCCATTCAGTTGGTCAAGTTGCCTTTTAGTGAATGACTGTTCTTCCTTAAATACATTTAACGTTGAATCAATGATTGTAGTTTGATTTTTCATTAAAAGAATCATATGATCTTCATTTTGTTTCACGTGATCTATTGTTTCTTCATATCGTTGGGCAAATCTTTGGTCTAATATTCCAAATAGTTCATTTGCAACCGTACCGACTACGTCGAATGGAGAACGTTTTGATCTATGGATCGGGTTATCGTTTGCGTGTAACAGGATGTCGTTGTTTAGATCAATCTGCTGAAGTTGTCGATCAAATTGATTTAACGTGTCTTCGCATAAAATGGTTTTCACCTTTGGTACCCTTGTGGACGAACAGATTTCCTTCATGTGCTTGATACATTGCTTGAACGTATAATATTCTGACCAATAGTTGCTCATATTGAAGAAGATAATAGTTTTCCATGAACTAGATATCAGGTTTGCTCTTCCAACATCTTCGAAATAAATACCGGGCTGACTATCGAATTGCATTATCTCATACTGTTCGTTAACTGGCATGGCAGTGATTGTGCTTATCAAAACTGTTATTGCCCAAACCCATAATGGTAGGCTGACTCTCTTATTGCCCTTTTGTCGTAAAGGCTTGCTTGGAACGTATGCTGCGCTTGTGGTATCCTCTATTGATGTTTCCGTAACTGCAACATTGATTTGAACTTGAGCTTCAGGTTTTGTAGAAGTTTGTTTCATCTCTGCTTGTATTTCATTCTTTTCAATAGGAATGAGGCACAGTTTGGTAATGGGCCTTTTGAAGTATTTTTGGTTACTGAATACTGTAGCAGCGCGAATTTCGTTATCCTTTCCGGGATGTACTTCCGTTATGATGCCCATCGGCCAAGTAGTTGGTGGCAATCGATCTTCTTTAATTAATACAATATCGCCAAGTTTAATATTGGGCTCCCTTTTTTTCCATTTGGTTCGTTGTTGGAGTTGTGAGAGGTATTCTGATGACCAAACCTTCCAAAAATCCTGAGTCATCTTTTGTATTAATAGCCAACGGGAACGGTAACCTTTTAAATCCTCTATGATCTGTTGGGGGACAGCGTTAAGTGCACATCCAATGAGAAAATGTCCCGGAGTAAGTATTACGGTTTCGTCGACGTCATTGTTGACCGCTATGAGTGGTCGGGAATTCAAACAAGCTTCTATTTGCGTTAGTAAAGTTGAAAGTTCTTCGAAGGTTAAGGACGTATTTCCGATTATTCGTTTTAAGTGGTATTTCGTAGACTTTACCGCGGCTTCCCACAGCCCGCCGAAGTGTGGTGACGCAGGAGGTATAAAATGCCACTGAATTCCATCCAAAACAAGTTTCCTTGATGCATCTTCTGCAGATTGTCTTATAGCATTCTTTATTTGGTGCTGAATTTCTTTGTTGGCGCCAATAAACGTAGTTCCGTTGTCGCTATAGAAGTGTGAACACATTCCTCTTCTTGATATAATCCTTCTTACCGCTGCTATGAAAGCTGCAGAGCTGAGATCACTCACTACTTCTATGTGAACGGCCTTGGTTGATAAACAGACAAATATAGCGATGTAGGCCTTCGTTGTTCTATTTCCTCGTCCTTTAGAAATTAATAACTGGATTGGTCCAGCATAATCGACTCCAGTGTTTGTAAAGGGTCTAGACGGAGTTACTCGTGCAGAAGGTAGCATTCCCATTAATTGGGTTTTAGTTTGTGCGTTGAATCGATGACATCTTACACAATTGTGGACAACCTGTCGTATTATCCGCTTTGCTTGAATGACCCAATAAGATTGCCGCAAGGTTGATAACATTAGTCGGATGCCTCCATGTAAGGTTCGTCTGTGTATGTTCTCAATTAATAATTTTGTAAACCTCTCGTTGTGCGGCAAAATGCACGGATGTTTTTCAGCATCTGATATCATTGCATGTTCCAAACGTCCTCCCACAACCAGAAGATTGTCTTTATCTAAGTAGGGGTTCAATGACAGAAGTTTACTTTTCCGGTTAATAGGTTTTCCATTTCTTATGCATGACAGCTCTTCGGGAAACACTCTTGCTTGGATGGAGCGTATAAGCATCTTTCGGGCATCCTCCATCTCGTCCACGCTCAAATCTCCAATTTTCCTTGATTTTTCCCTTTTGCAATTCCTTGCAAACCTTATGCAGCACGCAATTACCTTTAACAGTTTGGTATAGCACGAGAATCTTTCAGTTATATCGTCAATTGTGTGCACTGCTATGTTCAAAACTTGTCTTTCTTCCGGAATCTTTACAGCATGTACTTCCTGCTTTGGCCACTTACTTGAATCGAACTGCAGCCACTGGGGACCATGCCACCACAATTGGTTGTTTTTCATTTGTTCTGGTAAACAACCTCTAGAGGCAGAATCCGCTGGGTTGTCGAATGAAGGGATATGCCTCCATGAAGTTTGTTTAGTCACTTCTTGTATTTCCGACACTCTATTCGCAACAAAGGTCTTCCAGGTTGATGGACATTTCTGGATCCAAGCAAGAGCGATTGTAGAGTCACTCCACGCGAATACTTCAATTACTTGAGTGCCAAATATCTTTAGTATTTCTGCCAATACCCTTGATAGTAAATGTGCTCCACAAAGTTCTAATTTGGGAAGAGGAAGTTTTCTCCGGATTGGAGCCACCTTTGTTTTTGCTGTCAGCAACGTTGTAGTGTAAGATCCATTTCCTTGTGCAACTCTTGAGTATACTACTGCCGCATATGCTGCTTCTGAGGCGTCGCAGAATCCATGAAGTTCAAATTTCTGATTTTTCTTTACTTTCATCCATCTAGGGATCTTAATGTCCTCCAGAGTCACAAGATTGTCCTTAATTTTTTTCCACTGACCTTTCAATTCAGGTAAAAGCGGTTCATCCCATTCCACATCCGACTTCCAAATTTGTTGCATTAAAATTTTTGCACTAACTGTCACTGGTGCTAGCCATCCAAGTGGGTCATATAATTTGGCTATTTCAGACAACGTTTTCCGCTTCGTCAAGATGTTTTCCTGTCTTAAACATTTATCGTTGTGAACCTTGAATTGAAAGGTGTCGCGTACAGGATTCCAATGGATCCCTAAGGTCTTAATGGTTTCTTCTTCAAAAATCCTTATTTGATTTTGAGTCTCGGTAGATTCGGATGGAATGTCTTTAAGCAACCTGCGATCATTAGCTGCCCACTTTCGAAGATGGAAACCTGCTCCTCTTAGCATTGCAATGAGTTGTACCTGAGCCTCTTTACATTCTGACAAGGTGTCTCGTCCGGACAATACGTCATCAACATAAAAATCATGTTTTACAATTTCTGCTGCGACTGGATACCTCTCCTTCTCATCTAAAGCTAATTGCTGCAGTGTCTTTACTGCTAAGTATGGTGCAGACGCAGTTCCATATGTGACTGTTGTCAATTTATATTCTTTTAGTGGTTGGTCGCTGGAGCTTCGCCACATAATCCGCTGATAATCTTGGTGATCCTCATGTAGCATGATTTGCCGGTACATCTTTTCAATATCTGCCGTAAAAACATACTTATGGCTTCGCCATCGTATCAACATCGATGTAATGCCTTCTTGAAGTTTGGGGCCAACTAGCATCAACTGATTCAAACTAACACCAGTCGAAGTTTTCGCAGATCCATCGAACACTATACGTAACTTTGTAGTAGTGCTCTCAGGTTTTAGAACAGCATGATGGGGCATGTAGTACCTGGAATGCTGTAGACGATTATCTGAAGTTGCCTCGATCATGTGCCCAAGCTCCTGAAATTCGTTAATGACCTTTGTATATTCTTTTTTTAGCTGCAAATTGGTGTTGAGCTTTGCTTCCAGCTGACGAAATCTTGCGATGGCCTTGTTCTTCGAGTCTCCTAATGTAGATATTTGTTTGTTGAATGGAATCTTCACTACGTATCTTCCGTCGGGTCGTCGATAATGTGTTTTCATATATATATCCTCACATTCCTTATCACTTGGCTTCAAGTATTTCGGTGCCGCAACTTCTTCCAGTTCCCAAAATTTTTCTAACTGTCGATCAAGTGATGTTTGCACTACCAATCCGACAATTCCAATCCCATCAAGCCTTTTAGAGGATGTCCGTCCTGAGATGAGCCATCCTAATTGCGACCTTTGAGCTATCAGAGAAGATTCTCTATCTCTTTGTAGTCCCTTAAGAATAATGTCACCATATGAGTCAGCTCCTATAATCATGTCTACGGAACCTGGGCAGTTGAATGTAGGATCAGCTAATTCAAGGTTTTTGAATTGATTAGGTTTTATATTTTTATCCACTTCGGATGGCAGTTGCCTTGTTAATTTTGGTAGTACTAGGGCTTCTAAATGTAGTACAAATTCAGATGGGAATCGTGGTCTCAATTGTACTTCCACCTTGTACTTAGCAGTTCCCGCATTCGTGCCGCCTAATCCATTTACCTTTACAAGGACCCTTTGCTTCTTGAGTCTCAATAGCTGCACGACAGATTCCGTGATCAAGGAGGCTTGAGAGCCGGGATCGATGAGCGCTCGTACATTAACACCGTGGCTAAAACAATCATTGTTCCTTATGTTTACTATTGCAGTCGTAAGTAATACATTTTGGTTCTGCTCGCCGTGGATCACTTGTTTCGTGGAATTCGAACAGCTTGGTTGTTCCATTTGCTTAAGCTGTGGAACTCTTTCTTGCCATTCCATGTGAAGTAATGAATGGTGGTTTTTATTGCAAGTTTTGCATTTCCGCTTGCTATAGCATTGGGTACCATTACCATGTCGTAGACAATTTTTACACAGTTTGGCGTGCTTGACAACTTCAAGCCGTTCCTTTGGTGTGCTATTCGTGAATTTTGGGCATGTGTATACTGCGTGATCGCCTTTACAAATTACGCACTCCATTGATTTTGATGTAACAAGGAAGTTGCGCACTGGACGTTTCGGATCGTCCACCCATTTATTTTCCTTTTTCTTTGCAGGTAATAGCACTTCTAGGGCTTGATATCTTCTTTCTAAGAAGTCTAACAATGATTTTAAGGTTGGCATCTTATTTGGTTCTGTGAGACCTTGCTCAAACAGGTTACGGCTTTCTTGATCTAGTGATTTCGTCGTTAAATGCACTATGATAGGACCCCAAGAAGATGTATCGAAGCCCAGATTTTTTAAAGCTGACAAACCTTCCTTGATAGCATCCAACACTGATTTGATTGCAGATGCAGATGATTGGTTTGCATAGGATCTTAACATCTTGTCCATGTACATCGAGACGATTTTACGCTCGTTACCGTACCTCGATTTAAGAGTTTCCCATGCACAGTTGTAATTGGCACTTGAAATCGTTAAATGTTGAATTAATTGTAGTGGTTCCCCTTCCAAATGGGTCTTCAAATATTCCATTTTCTCTGTTGTACTTATGGAGTCTTTCCCATGAATTATTGTAGAAAATACATCATAGAAAGAACTCCACTCGAGATAATTTCCCCGAAATGTTGGTAACTTCAAGGGAGGTAGTTTTGCGCTAGATTCCATCCCAGTATTTAATTTATTTTCCTTGGCGAGAGCCGACGCCATCCGATGGAGACATTGATTTATGTCTCTTTTAATGTCCATGTATTTCGACTGTTTGACATATGCTGATTGCAGGTCTTCTTCCACCGCATTGGCCATAAACTCTTCATGAAGCTCATTCAGGTTCCGAAGTTGCTCTAACAAAATTTTCTGTTGATAATCGTATACTTCCTTAGAATATCCAGCGAAAGTTTCTTCGAACTCCTCCATGTTACCGAGTATAGCTTCAATTTTCACGTAAAGTTTTCTGAGTCTTTGCGATTGGAGGCTGATGTCCTTAGACGTAGTTGCTTTGGCCGATCCTATTTCTCCTACTTCATGAGGAACTATGCTTTCTAATAAACCTTTTAGTTTTTTATACATCTCCTCGACTCTGCCATATGTATTTCTCCCCATATATGGCGTGTCTGGTTTGACTGAGTCCTTTATTTTTTCATGGTTGTTTTGAAATTCGGCCCATAGTGCATTTATTCTCTCCAAACGCTCCTGTTTATAACTCGGAGTCTTTCTAGAAGCACTATCTTTTTTGAAGTTTATAGTTGCCTTCTCTAGCTCTTCTGCTAGCGTTTTTTGTCTCGCAATTATGACAAATAGATCTGTCTCATCCTCCATATTGAAATTGTCACCTTCACTTATCAGTTAATTTACCAATGTCAGTAGCCTTGGTAACGCTATAATATACCAATGTCAGTAGCCTTGGTAACGCTATAAATGTTTTGTAATATACCAATGTCAGTAGCCTTGGTAACGCTATAAATGTCGATGGTTGATTCACTTTCGAAGGACCAAATTGTTGAATGAAATAACCACACTGTGTTGTCACTGTCGAACCACTTAACTCTTTATTTTTGTACTCTAGCTTATATACTAAAATTATGCTTATTCTACACAGAAAAAATGATATTTTGGTGGGAACTCAAATTAATCGTAAATTGCTGCGTGTGTGACATTTGATGCTATTGTTTACTCGACAGGTAGACTGCGCGAATGTCACTTGAAGCCGTTGTTTATTTTGCAATTCATGGGAATGTCTCAAATTGTTGGTCACAACACATATCGAGATCGTTAGTTAAGGCATAAAGTGTGGCATAAAATGGGAGGCTTCTCCCATTGGAACACAAATCTTTTCCTAGGAACTAGCTCCGAGGATTTAATTGGTATATTTTACATTTTCATATCGAAAGGTTAAAATGTTGTTCAAGAAAAAAACAAATTATCCGATGCGCATGGAGAAGATGTATTAAGAGACCGCCAGTGCCAAGCTGGTTTTCAAAATTTCGATCCGGCAATTTTGATATTAAAGATGCACCACGTACTGGTAAGCCGGTTGAAGCTGATGAAGCCACATTAAAATCAGAAATTCGCGGAGATTAAATTAATCGAATTCAACTGTTCAAGGTCACTTGAAACGCATAGGTTTACTTACAAAGCTCTGCACAAAGCCGAGCGGCAACCAAAGTAGCAGTCAGCTCAAGTGTTGACAGACCACCCTTATTCAAACCTGCGACCCTAGACTTCACACATGAAAATGAACGTGGCTTCTCTCCGAATGCCTTAAGGATGGTATCGGCACAAATGTGGATGGTTTTTGAAGTTGTCGAGCAAACTCTATGCCCATGGTCTAGCGATCTCATCCAGATCCGTCAAACATTTCACACATTGTCCTCACTCCACTAATAAATCTCTAAGCAGCGGCTGATCTCAAGTAAGCGTTTCCTTCCATATCGATATAATTCGAACATTAACGGGACTAAGAAGGCCCAATGGATCGAAAACCCTCAAGATTGTACTTAACACAATGATCTTATTGGCTCCACCACTACTTACTGTCTCTTCCATGTTATGCATGTATTGTAACATCAATCTCATTATTTAACATAGACCAATTCAGCCCAAACACAACGATCAACCAGCTCAAGGCACTTTGAAAGCCGATATTCTTCAAAATAAAAAAAGGTGAGATGGTGGAAGCTTCTACCGGACAACACACCGATCAATTCTGAGGTGTACTCTCATCAGTTGGACAAATTAAATGATTCCCTTAAACAGAAAAGGCCATATTTGATCAATAGTATGCAATATTCCAGCAAGTTAATGCTAGATAAGTTTGGTAACTCGCCAGAAGTTTTTACAGCTTGGATGGAATGTGCTCATCCGGTGCTTACATTTTTTTTTAGACGGTAGAACGTGGTGATCGTTAGGTGGTCGAAAACCATTTGGATCAGTCTTTTTGCCAACAAAGAACAAACATTTTAGGGCGTGGAGTCATACTACTGCCAGAATATAAAGGGTGTTTTTTAGAGGTTTGGTTTTTAAACTGGTAACACTGTTTCTATAATACATATTGTCAATTTGACAATTGGAAGTTAGTTTTAGTTAGGACGTTTTGCCAGTTTACAACATCTTCCCAGAACAAAGCATGCAAATTTTGCAAACCTATTTTGAAACCATGATTCGTTTCTCCAAACTTATCGTGCGCTACGTCCATTTATTGCCATTGTGGAGCACAGTGTTGATGAAAATCTGAATGAGTCGACTCTGCATCGCATACAGCAATAGGAGTAATGACCATGCACTTTGTGGAAGATTTTACGGAAAGATCTTGGATTAAAAGCTTATAAGATCCAGATTGTGGAAGACGCGGAATTTGGAGTGGAGAAAACCCAGAAGCCTTTGCCGAGACGTCCTAACAACCATTAAAACTCACTCTTTGGCGTTCTTTATGGCCTAGTGGAATCATCGGCCCCTATTTCTTTAAGGACGATGCCGGCCAGAATGGAACCGCCAATAGATAGCGCTATGGAAACATGCCACACGGCGCGCGACACAATTTATTACGGGAAGCATTTACTGAGCGTATAATTTCGCGTAATGGTATAAAATTATCTATTAAATAAGGCTTATATCATAGACATTAACATTAGCTTCAAGTGTTTTATTTCATAATGAATTTGTATATCTCTAAAAAAACATCCTTTATAATTCAGTAAAATACTTTTTCACTACAAGAAAATCGTCTTTCATTTCCACAAAAAATAAAAACCAAATTACTTCTAGATCAACCTAATACTATGGACAAATATAATAATTCGACTGTTACGTTAAGACCCTAGGGAGCCTGTACAAACGTGGAACTAAACAAAATGTGTAGAAAGACGGTGAAAAAAGAATAGTGCAAGACACAATGTGATCAACATTATCTTAGCCAGAGATTAGAGCAGATAACAACGATATCAGCACAGAAATTGATCATCACCATCAGATTTAGGAGATGCCACAGAAACCATTCACGTAAGACCTTGTTGGCTAATTGAATTTTATTGAGAGCGAGACTGACTAGAAGATCTGACTGGGGACAACTGCATGACAACTATAAAGCGCTGGTTGTTAACCTTTGGCCCGAAAACTGCCTTGACTTTATACTCTTAACCGACTTATATTCGCGTCACCTAATCCCCTGTTAACTACAGATCTGTAAGATCTCACTGTATTCCTCGGTAATGCACCTATTCACACTTCCTTATTTAGCCTAAAATAACATTACGATAATGCTCCAGATTCCATATGTACGAGTACTGGTCCCCCGCGAAATGGAACCTTGCAAGACTATCATTCCGCTTCCAAATAGAACGTAAGAAGCGTATGGCTGACAGGGCTATATGTTATTGCAAATATAAAAATTTGTTTATAATATATATCGGTTGATGAATAAGAAATAATTTTTTTTCCCAAAATCCAATGAATTTCTGATATTTTTTGGACATAGCTTGTAGGTATGGCAACCAAACAAGTTAACAGAAAATTCGTCCGTATATTCTAAAATATATTTTTCGGTGTATCACAATACTATCTAAACAGTGAAGTATTAATGGTCAAAAATGAGAAGTTCCACTGATCGGTGCTGCTATCAATTTCACTTAAGTCAAAATATTTCCATGTTTTTTCTTAAGCTTTCTAGTTGAAAGAAGTCCATAGCACGCAATTGAGAAATAAATCGGTCACCTTCCTTAGCAGAAAAAAAAAGTTCAAACCTCATAAAGAGCCACGGGAGACTGCTTAATCACAAAGAACCCTGATAACCTAAAATAAAATAACAAAATGAATCAAATGAAAACAAAAAAAAATTTTTTCGTTGTCACCGAAATAAATTTGGACACGCTAATGACATATTTCAAATTGGTTTTGATTTCACTCCTATATAATCAGCTCTAAATATTGGGCTCAAAAGGTTTTTTAAAATGGTCTTATGATATCTCTCTACGAATCAGGTGGTCACTCTCAACAAGACGAGGCGTAAATTCGAGTGTTCACCTCTAATCGGTATCTAATCAATAGGAAATAAATTCAATAAAAGTTCAAAATGCTTTCACTTAATTAGGCTTATCACACATTTACGCAATATTCACACATTTCGCGGAGTCAAGAATGACAAAAGAACAAACTTGTACGACTATATCAATAAAAGTCTAGTCCAGTCCAGTGGGAGGATAGCATCATTTGATCAAACAATTAAAATCATACATTGGATTATGTAAAGTAGTTTTTGGCGTTGTTTCAGTGTTTTATTGTTTCAACGGTTATCAAGGGCTATTAAGTAATTGACGTACTTCAGATAACGCTTTTCATATGGTTCTTTTTTTAAATACAAGAATCATTATAAAATTTCTTGCTCTCTGGGATAGAACAAGGTATTCTCGAAGAAATATGTACGTTTATTAATATCCGAATTTAAGAATATTTTAAGACAAAAAATTCACTGAAGCGAAAAATGTAAATTTGGCTCCCAATGTGCCGTAAAACGAGTGATATATCATGCATGATATTTCATGCATGATAACAAGATTTACGGTTTTTGGCATCTCCTCTAAGTTTTACAGTATCTCGTTGGGGAAAAATGTATCTATCCATGGTTATCGTATTCCTCTGTATTCGTACGCTACAAATTTGTATAGAAGTATACCTTAGATACTGGCAGAATGTATGTATATAATCCCAATACCAAATCCGTAGGTAATCCAAAAATGTGAAAAAAATGCTCCAAAAATGTTTTCCTCCGTAGATCAAATCACTTTTCACAAATTTTCCTTTTCTGCCACTTTTGGTTAAGGCACTTTTTAATTGACTTTAATGAGACTTAACTCACTCTGCCCTTATCACGATTTATTATAATTTCCCGGCCACTCACACAATAGATATGACGACCACAACGATATCAACTTTTTATTTTTTTTTGTTGTAACTGTGTGTTTTGAATTACCTTTAATTTGGTTTAATTTCAACCGCGACGATGACCGATGACCGGTGATTAACAAAAAAAAACAAAAACAAGAACCAGATACAAGTTTGTATTTTTGCTTTGAATTCCTTCAAGAAGTTTGTATCTTCTCCCAAGTGCCAGCGATTTCAAACGAAAACGATCGGAGATCCCCGCAAAACTGGTCGTGAAAATGCAGAAGAAACAGAGAAGATACGCGAAATAATCAAATAAATACAAAACAAATTCGAAAAGGAATACTTAAAGATACGAGTACGAAAAAAAAAAATAAATAAATAAAAAGAATAATTAATTTGTGGTTATCTCTGTCCCGCACGAAGACGCTCCACACGCGGATTCGATTTATTTTACTTAACGACGACGACCGGCCACCATAATAGCATGGTGTGTGCTATCGCTTCCAACGCTACAGATACTCTAACGAACGCGCAGATACAATAATTCTTCGAACATGGGGCGAAAAAAAAGAAAAACACAAAAGTACGTTGGAGTCTAGCCCGAAGACTGTTAGCGTGAGCGTGACTACCAGCTGGGTGACGCGCAAGTTGATAGAAATAGTAGTGATGGTAGTGCTGACGGTGACGGTGTTTGTGTTAGATGTTTAGGTTCGATGGCGGGTTGGATGCAGATTGAATGCTCGACTTGTAGATACGGTCGGTGGAATAATTGTTGTTTAGTATTTACGAATGAAACGAACACGAGTAGGCAAGTAGTACAAACAAATCGGTGTTGCCATGGTGCCTGAGCGATGTAGGTTATGGATTCGCTTGTACAGTGGCAGTACATGCAATTTGGTAGAGGCGAATGACATCTTGGGAGGGAGCAGATTCAGAATTGACTAGACCTATCTGACGCTACTAAAAAAAATGGCATTTAAACCCTACCTATAGTTTTTCACATTTCTATGATTCAAAGATCGGTATACCAAGGACTTCAACAGCAACACTTTCATATACCCTCACCCCAGTCATAACATTTTGTTTATAAATTGAACCAATAATGAATGAAACAATTCTTCCCTACTATAACCGTTCCGTCTTAGTCTCCCTCAATGCCGCCGCAGCCAGCGGCCAAGAACGATTATTGGGAATCTAAAAGACCAAGTGGGATTTTATCGGTGCTTTTATTTATTCTGTTGTTTTTCTTTCAATTTGGTTTTCCCGTACTCTTGGCGTGAATCTTGTATTTTCCGCTCTGATCCAACGACTCTGACGTTGGGTCGATTGTATGTGGAATGCATAGTTGCAAGCATGTTAGATACGCGTGCAATGGAGCAGAACCCTATTACTCCAACTTTTCTACATATTACCGAAAAAATGAGTCGTGAGGAGATCTTTACTAATTGGACAAAATTGATGATAATTGATTATAATACATTGGAAGAAAGTGCATCTGAATTGAATTATCACTTAATCAAAAAAAAAAAGTGTTTGTTTGGCTCGCAGCATAAGTTGCATTTAACGAGCTTTTATGCTCTTACAGTAACTGTACAAGGTTTTCTATTTTTGGGTAATACTGAAAAGAACGTCAATTGATGTGGTACTAGTTACTTACGATGTCTGACGTGGGATGAGAACTTACCTGAAAAGATAAAAAAAAAAATTTTAGTTCATTTTATTCAAGATTTATGCCTTTAGACTGATTTAAAGGTAGAAAGTTGCTACTTCGATAAACGTATTCATATCTAATAAAATTTAAAATCATTATTTATCACCTGTACGTTGGTTACAAATACAGAAAAATTTGGGTTGGCCGTTAGCTTCTGATGCTGATGACTCGGGATCATCAAAATCGATGTGATATGTTTTTGAAATATTTATGTAGAAAAAAAAAAATCTCGAAATTCGCCGTTCGGAGTCGGCAATAATATATAGATTCCTTCCACCTAAGAGGGGTGATCCGAAAGTTAAAAAAGCAATTTATTTTCCTATATAGTCTCCTAACAAGTCAGTAAATTTAGTCCATCTTTTTTCTGAATCCAGGATTCTCTTAGGAAAAAAATGTTTGCATTGACCTTCCCAAAACGTGTCAATAGTGCGTTTCTTGCCTCGGATGTATTTTGTAAGCCAAAGAAAGAGGTTAAAGACACTGGAAGCTAGATCTACTGAATAGGCTGGATGTTCGAGCAGTTTGAATCCCGTTTCTTGAATGGTAGCCATCGCACTGTAGCTTTGTGAGCTGGTGCTTTGTCTTAGTGAAACAGCACTCCAGTTCGCAGATTGCCGTGTCGTTTTGCTTTAATGACCTCCCGCAATCTCCTTATTTGGTCTGTATATTAAAATCCTGAAATAATGGCTCCCTTTTCCAAATATTCCACCATAATTAATGCTTCAGCGTCCTAAAAACGGATGCCATAACCTTTCCCACCGAACTTAACACTTTGAATTTCTTTGCCGTCTCGCTTTTAAGTCATTGATTGTTGTTTAGTTTCAGGATCAAAATGGTGGATCCAGTTCTCTTCCATAATCACGAAATGTAACGAAAACATTTTCTGATCTTCTTAACTTCACGATATTCACCCTCAAAATGCCGACTCGTTTTTTTTCTTTTGCCCCTGGGTTAACATTCTCGGTAGCTAACGCTTAGAGACCGTTTCCATATGAAGTTTGTTCTTTCCTTTGAACACTGCCTTACGAGATCCCTGTGACCTTAGCTATATGCCTGATGGTCACCCTTCGATCTGCCAACACACAATTTTTGACTTTTTTTCACATTATCTTCAGTAAAGGACGTGAATGGGCGTCCTTCGCGATACTAATCTCCAGTGGATATCCTGTCCAGTACCCCTCCTTGAAGATAGAGGAGCAGAATCCCACAATATTTTCACCAAGTTGCTGTGTATATCTTTGGTAGACATTTTTTTTTTCAAGCGGAAGGCACCTAAAACGTTGGTGAGAGAAGCTGATTAAGAGAAGCTTGGGATTTGGTCCTCCACGAGCTTAACAGCAAGATAGTTCGGACATAAAAAAAGGCTCCTTTCTTTCAATAGTAAGTTCTGACACAAGCGAGACATAAGGATGCACGTACACATTATTTTCGCACGTACGAATATACTAGCAAGTAGCTATACAATACAAGGTACTCGTAGCTTTTTTTCATTTTCGTTTTGTACACCCGTATATTCAATAGTCATATTCATGGTTCAAGCTGAAGCAGCCGTCCCTAATATTCGTTTTTCTCGCCTTTTCCGAATGATCAAGGCAACAAGCAGAAGGATAGAGGATATTTCTGAGAAAATTAAATAAATAAAATAAAAACTAAAATGGAACGAACAAAAAAAAAAATTTAGAAGAGCAGAAGCTTATTTTGAAATTAAAAAAAAAACTGAGAGGCTTGTGAATTTGTTGGAAAATCCTATGCCGTAGCTAGGAATGTTGTCCATATTATCGGAGGTAAATGAGAGACATATTGTCTAGAAAATCCAGCAAAACTCCAAGACACTAGTATAAGTATTGACAACAGAGTCAGACTGTCGAAAAAGTAAGGAGAGTCTTATGGTCAAATAATTTTAACGGCAGAGTTGATCGTAGCAAGCCCCCTAATTTCCAAAGCTGAAAATGGGTATCCAAAGAATATGTTAACAAGACTCTTGACTTTTGGAACGCCGTAATTTTCAATTAGCACTTGATAACTTGATAATCAAAGGAATCAAAGTGTTTGGCGAAAACCATATACTGAGCCGAAACAAATAAAAGCGACGGTGAAATATGGTGTCATGATATGAGAGTTGATCAAATGGAGTTTTTTGACTCTATTCAAATCCGAAAAAGAATTTGCACCAGAGCGTCACGAAAATGGGTCTAGGCTCAAATGATGTCTTTCAACAAGACAATGACAATGACAATGATGAGCACACTGCTCATAGTGCCAAAATTTGGCTGCACCGACATTTGTGGGCTGAACTTGAAAAAAAACATTCGAAACAACGAGAGTTTAAGCCCAAATTTCTGTAACAAACCTGTCGATAATGTGCCAAAACGACCGTTCGGTAAATTTTTTAATCATTTTTTGAAGTCAGTTTGTTTATTCTCGTTTTTATCTACTTAGATTGTGCGGTTATTTCCAGTTCGCATAAAAAAAAAAAAAACCAAATTCGAGCTGTTATCAAGTACCTCTGCTTGGAACATACTCCCAATAGTACTCTGAGCCAAAGAGCTTAAGCCAGACAGAATATTCACTGAAGATGGACATCGCAAAGGACGCCCATCAACGTCCCCCCACTAAAGATCAGGTATATATATTCTCTATAACACATAGCTGAGGTCACAGGGATCTCATATGACACCGCTCAAAGAATAGAATGGAACATGAAAAAGGTCTCTAAGCCATGAGTACCGAGAATGTTGACCGACCGAAAAAACGAGTCAGCATTTCGAGGGTGAATCTCGTTTTTGCCCTAACCTTGTCTCTTATAACATACCCGGAAACTCTTTAATCTCGACTCGTTATCCCAGCTTGAGCTAACGGTGGCCTTCAATGGTGCAGTACGTTATAGTATTCGTACTATGGTATAGTATGGTGCGTTATGATATTCGTAATTGCACACATATTTCCCTGTGCTCTAGGGACTTGTTACGTTGAAATCTTGAAAAGTACATCAACGTCAGGTACTCTATACTACCTCACTACTACTTCTTATATTATATAATCGTAATCCGTCGTATTTATATAGCTAGCTTAATTTTACTCTAAGGACAATCAATCTCATTCTTTATCGCAGTAATTTTCAAAACTCATCACGTAAATTTTTATCCACGCTGTCAGATTATGGAACTCATTACGATCTTGTATAAGATTCTCATAATTTTAAAAGTGCAATCTTCATTTAGACAGTTATAAAAACCAATAATTTCCTTTTCCTTGCAATCCTTTCCAATTCATTGCATATACGATTGTATTAGTTTAAGTACTAAAAAAGATTTATATCTTATGTAATGTGCGAATGAAATTAATGAACCGTTTCCTAAGTCAGGTTTGTTTAGAGGATGTATTATAATACCAAAGCTATTTTTGTGACGCTATTTCATCATAAACGGAACGGACGTTGACTTTGAGTTATTCGGGTAACTGATCAAAGAACTGGCTCATTCGGGGTTAAGTCACACGATCTTGGTAGACGATATTAATGACCAATTTGGAAAATTACTTGACCAAGAAATTTTTCTCACATCGGGCGATGGACTTGTCATTGTGCCAACTTTTTCATGGTCGAGCCATAAAATAAAATACTGATCGCTTATTCACGATAACAGGATATCTTAGGTACTATTTTATTGTTTTCTTCATAGCGAACGAAAAATCGATCGGGCGACATGACTCTTGAAAGCATACTACGCGGCTACAGATATCGACAACGAGTTATAGCGGAGTTTGACATGTTTTATAAGAAACATTGCAGAGAGATTGGCTGTTCACCGTTCGATTATCTTCCGCCACTTACGAATTACGAGTTCTCCATGAGCTGGCTTAGCAAAACATCGACTGGGGTTTGCCCTACCCAGCTTTCTCGGCATTCTTTCTTCAAAAGTGGTAAAATATCCATGATAACACGCATTATGGTCCAAAAATTAAACACAAAGCAGTGTGATATTCTTTCTCATCCACCATACACACTTGACCGATTACCACATTTTCAAACACTTGGATCACTCTTTAGTGGGAAAACAATTTAACAATGAGGAAACTTCCCAAGAAATCCTTCAATCGAGAAATCTAGGTTTCTACAAAACATTGTATTACATTGGGAATCGAGTATTTCTTAAATATTATATGTGAAAGAGCAAGAATCGTTTAAGGTTTCACTATGATATCCAACATAACATGCACAACAAAGTTATGTAACCAAATAAATTAACCTGCATTAGGTAACCTAGCTTTAAATGCAGGCCACACCAATCCAAGAAAGAATAAAAATAAAAAATGGCTGAAAGGAGATAAGAATAAAGCTGTGATTATCTTAAATGTTCCAGCAAGAGGTGTCAACAGAAAAACGCAACATTTCAATGAAAAAAGGTGATATGTCAATTTAAGTGTAAACCCCGAGGCTAATAAAGTAACAATGTCGGTCTCAGCTCTGTGGACACACATCTCTTTGAGAAAATTGTTTAAATCATGATTGCGATGTTTTCCGCGAATAACAGTGAAATATTGAAAATGAAGTACATGACTCACTGGCACTGGCGAAGGCTTTATCTTATATTTAGCTTCAAAAAACCAACAAAGGGCCAATCGAAATTTCCATTTCGAGAAACCACATGTCCAAAAACTTTATCAAGCAACACCATAAAGCAATTATTTAACTAGTTGTGTAGCATGTGGCCACGTCTTGCTGAAAATGAATGTCATCCACGACTATAGCATCCAACAGCCCCGTCAACATAATTCAATTACTTTTCATTCACTAAAATGGTCGTACCATAATTATTTTCGAAAAAAAGTGGCCCAATGACGGCGCAAGATAAAAAACTGCCACAAACTATCATTAATTGTGGAGAAAAATGGAGAGAGGTTGTTTCACTATTTCTCTTGAAATGCCATACCTTGGCAAATGGAAATGCCTCAGCCCTCGTTATATTTTTGTGTTTAAACCATGATCTCGTTCATTCATTTTCATAGTCCAATCAGCGAAAGTAGAAGGCGTCCCTCTTAATTCTTATGTTAAATAGAGCTTATAGGCCAAGACTTTGTGTAAGATGCAGCGCAAGATAGTTGTGGGTGGACGTAGTTCCTTTAATGGTCTCAAAACCCAGGGCACCCTGGGTTTTCAATCAATATCAACATTGGCGCTGTTTTGAGCTGACCTTGCCGTATGAACACGAGTTGGAGTATTCACATCATTAACCTATCCAAGCCTTTCAAATTTATCAAACAAGTACAACCTAAGTATTTTAAGAACCAACTGTCAAATATGCTTGTGAAACGGAAATCAATACTCTGAATATTAGGCGGTAAAAGTTGGTATACCGAAGGGAATCGTATTAGGGCTACTGTTATATAGCCTTTACACTTGGTATACACAAACAGAACTTACTGTCTTAGTTTCCTATGCCGACATTCTGGGAAAGGGTAAGATTAAAGAGGGAACAACAAAGCATTATTGAAAAGTTTTTATGACAGAAGTTCAAATCCTGGATCCAAGTGATCATTCATCTCGAAAAGTGGAAGGCGCGCGTCAAAAAGAGGCGAAAAAAGTCCCAACTATACTAGTTGTTAGGAAAATATCTAAGTTCTGATATCTAAGATTGATTCTGTATAAGCTCTAGACATATGATGTACAACTTTAGGGTGGGTACAATGGTGGCTAATAAAACGCGCTCATTTTTTCATGAGTAAATATTAAATTCCACTTTTTTATCTGCAGATTGATATTTAGGTTTAACAAAATGGACAATCATGATGACGAGGCACGAATGTAGATTGTGCCCCGCTATCATGCACAGGAGTCGGCAGTTTTTGTTCTAAAGAAGTTTCGGTGCACGTCCCCGAGACCATAATAAGGCTTAAAATACGTACCATCGAAATCACAGAATTCGGACGCAGGTCACACTTGCTGCTATAGCCATTGCCATATAGATCATTCCAGACGTTTCGACAAGGAATTTATCCGCTCAAATGAATATCAGCAGATAGTCCTGAACGAATATTTAAATTTTATACCTAATAGGGCTCAAATTACAGCAGAGGATTTTTCGAATGACCGAAGAGAACGAAACCATGCTCAACTCCATTTTTATGTCAGACCAATGTATGTATATGAAAATGTAAATAAGCAAAATGAAATAGAATTGCACAAGGCTAAGTGAGGCGAACTTCCCAGAAGCTGAGTTGTCGAGCCATGGATGGTCAGGTCACTGGCGACTCTCATTAAAAAGATTTTCTTTGTGTGGTTTCAAAAAGGTGACACAAGTTCACATATAACCAGGCATATTGCAGTGAACATTTTACTATAAAATTATTTCAAGAAACACCACATTTAGCTACCTCCTTCGGCCTCATAATAATTGTGAGGTTATTGCATAATAATTGTGGGAAGTTTACGGAGCACATATCAATGATTTAAAACAATCGACTCAACAGTAATGAACTCAACTTAACACTTCAACTCAGCAGTGATGGGAAATTTTGTGATAAAAAGATGCGATATCATTTTTAAAAACCAATAAATGTAAAATTTTAGAGTAGTCACTTCCAAAGAAATCTCGTACTGAGCCCTCTCAGCAGGACCTATCACTGAAAAGCCGTTAGCCAAAGATGTACCCGCCATTAAAAGCAGGCAAGTAAATAATTTTTTTTTCTAATTTATAATCTTCAATTTGTTTTTTAGTGAGTAAAAATCCCGCATACGCTGTTGCTCCTTACACTAAAAATGAAAGTCTTTTATGCATGTTGGAGAGCCTTTAATAAATCACTCTTGAGTCTGTTGGATTTTTCTTTTTCTCGACAATAGCATCACAAAATACAGTCGTCAAATCAGTGTAGGTCTAATAAATTACAAGATAGAGTAAACTATAAATTAAAATCAAGCAATTTTACTTTCGGTAAATACACCGATTGGATTTTAACGTCGAAACTCTATCAGAAAGCGTTATAATTTACGATTATTTACATTGCTGTATCCGTTTTCCTCTAGAAAGTTGGCTGAAAATGAAAAAAAGTCTCCGAGTTGCTCGGGTTAGTTTCAGCAATTAAATGTGAACGATCAGATAGAAAATTGGACCATAGAGCCAAAAACTCCATTGTTGAGGATTTAGTACATTAGCTAGTGCATGTACTCAAGTGCTTAACTGGTACCTGACAATGGTGGATTGGTGATAGTCTGAAAATTGCTTCCCTTTATCAGATCGGTCAAATTGCTACGATCTATTGCGATAGAAACTGTCTTCTAAATATCTGAAAAACAACAGACGGGACACATCATGCTTTTGTCACATTATATCCCAGTGCTGCGTTGTTCGAAAAGCATATTCATGGCATGTTCTATATTTAATGGATCAAGGCTATCGACGGAATCCTGGATATGAATCTTGAATCTGAATGATTCAGGCATCGATATACTAGATCAGCAGATAAATGGGCGGTAGACGAGGTTAAATTGGTCTGGCCGGGTTCAGGTATTTAACGAGCTGTGGTATGGTTGACCACAAATAGGGTCTCGTATAGATTGGGTAGCCTTCTTCTAAAAAATATAATTTTCGCAAAGTACAATTGCGAAGGCGATGATCCTTTCATTCTAGACCAGTTTGGCAATGACGAGATCCTATTTACGTCAAATTGCCAAAGAATATCTGCATGTTCCTACTTCTACACATTTTTGTCCTGTTTTGCAGAGGTCTTGTTTACCGCAATGGAAGTGCCGAAACAAGTTTGGCGAGTATATTAGCTTTCACATTGCCAAGTAGATCTTTATGGGCTTGGGGTCAGCTTGGTTGGATATTGAGTTTAGCGCCAACATTTTCTCACTCTAAAACAATATCAAACGTGACTGTAACTGCTTTGGCTCCCTTTGTGCCAAGAAAACACTAGCTACATTAGAGAGTCTGAAGTAGGGGGCTTGTTTCGGAGAAAACTTCAGGCTGCGGTTGGACTGAAATGCGCATTTTGAAATAAAAAATTGCCGGATTCATAGAATGGCTTGATAGGCGTTTGTGACGAATAATAATATTTCAAGCAGCCTCAAATGTATAAAATAAGGGCATCATCCGCTCGTACATATCGTAGAAAAGGTAAAGGGGTTTAAGATCATTCAGCTCCAAAAAATCGAAAACTTAATCTGGAAAGAATAAATTTTAAAAGTCTTAGTTCACCTCGACGAATAACCTATTTACCTCACTTCTAGGTAGATGAAGTCTTTCCTCTAACATGAGCTTTTTCGAGCTTTTTTATAGCTTGTGCTCTAATTATATGGCTTAGAAGAACCAGAATTAGAGGTCTGCCTGCAATCTATTTTTTTATGAATCTCACTCCCTTAGATTAGGTTAATGTTTAAGAACTGGAGATTCCCTCGTGAAACTCCGTACATTTCAGAGATTTTTTGGATGCCCAATACCCCGGTAGAAGCAGGAAAGCAAACACCATTTGTCGTAACATGGCGATCATTTTCGTCAATGGAAAAATACGGCCCAATCATGCCTTCGTCGTGAAATTTTTTTTGTGGATGCAATAGAGTCTCATGGCCCATTGAACCGACGCTCTTACGACTGCAATATTTTCGATACCTCGACCGGTGCGTTGTCTTACAGACACGGGAGTGAATGTGAATCAATAGTGAATGTCTTGACTCTAGTGTATCCACTATAGCACCCACCTACATACCTTTCTGATAGGATCAAACGACAAAAATTAGAGTAAGATTTCGTAAGATTAAGAGCACCAACTCAGAATTTCAGTACTTATTCTTAATTTTAAAAACGTCGCTCGCTGTTCAACTTCACTATGATAAAAAGGTATTAGAACTTGGCTGACGTTTTGATATTGACAGATAATGAAAAAAAAAAAAAAGATCGCGTTTGTACTAAAATTCAAAATTGTTATGTCGCTTTTGGAAAACCTCAAATCTATTTTGGTTATATGACCTGTTTCTGGATATTGGTAACAAGATTTTCCCTACGTGAGTTGATGATGTGATTTGCTATTTCACATAATAAGTCAGCCCCTTATTTTCTTCTATACCAGTCTCCCCCGGTATTTTGCTATTGAGTTGTAGCTTGTCGAGTTTTAAAATGCATTTCTGTGGAAAGTTGGATGTTTTAAGAGAAGTTCCAGGGGCTCCAATTCAATTTTTGATTCGTTTCTATATCACTTTGCACAGCGATTACTGAGCTGTAATTTTTAGGTCGACTATGCCGATCACATTTACTGCTCAACCCTTTGTAAAACATCGAATTCTTTCTCTTACCTACTCCTCTTACTTTCCTAGTTTGTGAAACTAATGATCTCTATTTGTGGATATTTCACGTTAACATGGAATTTATGCACGTGAAGGTAATATATAAAAGGGCAATGCCACTAGCAATCTCCTGAATAGAGTAAGCAATACAAAATAGCTACCTTGTAAGGATCAAAAAGAAAGTAGAAAAAATATTTTTGGATATAAGGTAGACACCTAAATAAACACCTCCGCAATATGCTTCCATAAGCGAAGTGAAGCGAAGCGTATTTGTCACGCCAAATAGACAAAGCCGACAAAAATAGATTTCGGCAGCAGCAAACTCATCATGTACATACCATATGTTTTACGACAAATCTTCTCAGCAGGGAGTTGGCGAAACCCCACGTAGAATATTTGTCAACAAAAGTTGTACAAAATCAACCGTTCGAAGTTAACAATGAGCAGCAAGCTACTTTTAAATAAGGAAAAAAGTTAGTAAGGGGCGTAGGCTTCGACTCATACAGTAAAAACCGAATCAATGGTTTGGTCGCTCTATCTCCTAACTTAGTTCACATCACCAGAAGCTATTCAAGAAACTGTTCCAAATGTTGTCTCTACGTCTCTATATCAACAACTTCTTACCGCCTACACAGTGCTTACACTCAACAGCGTAATTAAGCCTCAATTAGCCACAATTTGACTCCATCAGCCAGCTCAAGCTCACGATTCATCACGATTAATTTATTTTTTTAAATTCGCCGCTCGAATAGACACATGCCGCGTTCATGTCAATTTCCAATTAAACCAATAAATTAATGTTACTTTTCTCATTTTGGAAGCAGTTTTCATTAAAAAATATGCAAATGTCTATTCGGAATGCTGCATGCAAAAGACGTGGGATATGCAGAACGAGCGGAGATTGTGATTGATTCGTGGTCGTTTCTGCACAAATCATCGGTGAGCGTCGAGGCGAAATGGAAGCGAAGCAAAACAGCAGTGACGCTAATTAAATCCGGTAGCTATTCACGCGATTTTACGACTTTCCACTTACTAAGGACTTGGAAATGTGTTCAGCTCATGGTCAAGTAGAGACTATTTTCCGACGTGCTTTACAACATTTGTGGTGGTGATTTGTTTTGACTAATTTTCGCGACTTGTCTGTCAGGCTAAATTGGCATCTCAATTACCGTGAACCTGTGATAAAGAAATGCTGTCACGACAGTAATAGCTTAAGTTCTTGCATAGCTTTTTGGAGTGCAAACGCTGTGAACGAAATTCCGCAAATAAAGTGGATTTTTACATCAGTTGAGAAACCGTATTTTTTTTTCGATTTCATACTAAAATTGGATAATAAATTTCGTAAGTGGAAATGAGAACCAACATAGTTGAATGATTAGCAGTTAGAACTAGCTTCTTGTAAGATAAATCCTTTTTTGTATCAGCTACAGTTTTAAAAACAGCCTCCAAAGGATTTTTAAGACGTTTCATAACAGTAATTCCCGTTATATTGTATAATATATGTTGGACTTAAGCCCAGTGAGCTGATTTATGGGTGATTTACCTCCATCAATTACCTCCATCTTTCGGTAATGTCCTGAAAAGTTAGAAACTTATAGGTTCTGAGAAGTAGTCTCTTGGTACGGCTTATTTTTATTGCATTAGTCGAATGGACATACATATGTAGTCTATTCCTAGCAGAAGTTTCACGTGCCTTATATCATGGAATATACGCTGAATGATAAATTGTTGACCGAAATTCTTGATATAATTCGTAGCTGGTGAAACAAACCTAACCCAGAATCACAAATACGAATGATGATGACGTTCGTTGTATGTGCTGATAAAAAATGTCCAATCAAAAACCTTTTTTTTTGTGTGTAAAAATGTCGACATTCGAGGTAAATAAGCATAATTTGCGGGAAGTTTCGCTTTCCCCCTTCAATCCGAAAATTTGCGGAAGATGCGTCGAATATTAGAATTTGTCGATGAGGGGTCTACTAGTGCTAGAACGTGTTAACTCTACAAAAGTGGTGATTTCGAAGTGGATTGGAAGTGAAGGCATCAGATTCATCGGGGGTGCCTCAAAAAGCCTTTTCTCATCGTTTTTAAGCCTTGAGAATGGTTCAAAGCCAAGAAAATGAAATGCTGTACTAGTGGAAGCCAAGAGATGTTGAATGATGGTTTGGGACTGGCAGAGATGGCCTTGGCGCAGTGGGTAGTGCCACTGACGCTTGATGAGCGAGTTCCGATTCAACACCAACGCCATCGCATGATTATTTCGCGGTTGCTCCCCTCAGCGGGGTATTGGCAAAATCCCCCTTGTAGACTTGCCTTGAAGAAGCTTCTCGGCTCTCGCTCTTTAGCTTTAGGCACACACCATAAGTGAATAGCAGCATAAGTGAATAACAACAGACACTGGCTCTTCATGAGCTGTAAGCCATCTAAGGTGTCTGACTGGCAGTACAATGGATCAGTATTTGTGTTTGAGTGCTCCAACAGATAGCAGAAGCCCCCAACACAAAAAAATGGGACTGGCGATTAATAGTGAAACCATTGCGATAACCAGTAAGAGGCCAGTCAATAACGGTGGTGCACCCTATCAATAAATAGAATAAGAATTATACTAACCAAGCCAATCTTCGATCAATCAGCATGATAGTTTCCATGTGACATCAGTACCATCATAGTTTCCGACCTACAATCGTGTAGGATGATGGTCGACTTGGCTAAGTCCCGACAGTAGAAAGCCTGCCTGATCTACAAGCTTATCAGATTCAGTACCCATATTCATGATTTATTTAAAAAGAAAATAATGTGGCACCATCTTCTTTGACAAATATTCGGTTGGACGAAAAGCAGTGCCGTGGAGGCTGCCTCGGATTGAATAAAACACCGAAATCCTAGTATGTACATATATAGGGTTTTCCAAAAAGGACTTGACAACTTTTTTTTTAAATAAAACGCAAACCATTTGAGATATTTCAAAAACTTTATTACCGGCTTGAAGTACAATCAATACGTTTATGAATGGAACTCGACTTCGTTCATATGACCACCGCGAGCACGTTTGCAGTGGTCGATTCGTTGGACCCAATTTTCGAGGACTGGGCCACACATTTCGGCCGAAACGGCCGCTATTTCGCTTTCAATGTTGGCTCTGAGCTCTTCCAACGTCGTCGGCTTGTTGCCATAAACCAATGACTTAACGTAGCTCCAAAGAAAATAGTCTAGAGGCGTTAAATCGCACGAACGAGGCGGCCAATCGACTGGCCCATTTCTTGAGATAACACGCTCATCAAACTTACTCTTCAATAAATCGATTGTAACGTGCGCTGTATGGCTTGTGGCACCATCCTGTTGAAACCACATGTCGTCCAAGTCCATATCTTCCAATTCGGGCCAAAAATAATCGGTAATCATGGCGCGATAACGCTGGCCATTCACAGTAACGTGACGATCGTTATCGTCGACGAAAAAATATGGCCCAATAACGCTGCCGGCATGCAAACCGCACCAAACAGTTATTTTTTTGTGGATGAAGTGGTGATTCATGAAGCACATGTGGATTTTCACCCGACCAATAACGCATATTTTGCTTATTGACGAACCCATCGAGCCAAAAATGAGCTTCGTCACTGAAGATGATTTTGCGATGAAATTCATCATCTTGGCGCATCTTCTCCAGAGCCCAATCGGAGAACGTACGTCGCTTCAAATGGTCCATCGGCTAAACCAAGATCCTTACGCAAAATACGCCATAATGTGGTCTGAGCGATGCCCAATTCTTGAGAACGCCGTGGAATTGATTGATTTGGATCGTTTGCTACGGACGCCTGAACGGCAGCGATATTTTCGACACGGCAACATCACACAACGAATATGTAGACTCAAATGTTTGCACTAAGCTTGTTATTGCTTATCTACTAGGGCGAGAATTACGACCGAAAATTGGAGTTAACGCTCTTAAGGTTGTGGTCACCGACTCCGAAATTCGGTAGAAAATTTTTATAATTTGCAGACGTTGCTCGTTCGTGTACTTTACCATGATGAAAATGTTGAGTTTACTGAATAAATTGACAATGACAGTTCGATGATTAGTGAAAGGGTGCGTTCACAAATTAAATTCAAAGCTGTCAAGTCCCCATAGGAAAACCCTTTATAAAGCAAAAATCAAAACCTTAATAAGTTCCTGAAGGTAAAATTAAGCAGAATTTACGATACGAATAAGATGACTCGAATTTTAAGGGTATACATTATCGAAAACATTCTGAGCCTTGGTCTGCTACACCCGAGATTCAGAAGGATGTGTACGGAGCAGAGAAATCATTTTAGTAATTTACCATCACTAAGTATGCCGACAAAGCGTAGGACCTCCTGTGTTTTGACACCAAATCGAAATATTTAAGCAACATACCGATTTTTGATTATTCGTTTCTTCTAGAACTTTATTAATATCAAGAAATTGCCGTTTACCCGAAGTGACGGGATGTCTTTGAGATTGACATTACGAGTTTGCATTTTCGACAGTAAAATTAATTTTAGTTATATACGAGTAAACGGAAATCCATTCTTTTTAATGATGGCGAAAAATGTTCTTGGCAAACTGAATACCAAAGCCTAATATTTCTACCTTGGGATGTAAAAATGCATTTCACAATTCAGGTAAATATGTTGATTTTATTTGCTAAACATTGAACGCCAATCCAAAGATATTGGTTCCGGTTAAGAACGTGTTGTTGTGCAGACTTTTAGGCAATTCTTCATGCGTTTTAAATTGCGCCGTTTTTATTACGCCTTTAAATTAACTTCTGTAAATTATATTATCTGGCAAAAAATAATACTATTGTAGGCGAGTAGCTAGTCTATTTACAAATTTTATGCCAAGAAAAGCACAACGCTTCTACAAATATGCTTTAAATTGTGCTGTATGTTTTACGGATGCGAAATTTTCTATTCACCGTTTCGCAATACATTTTCTAAAGAGTTATAGTTTTTTTATAGTGATGTCTTGTATTGTTATTTACCTACTTCTGCTTTGACCTTAATTTGCTTTATATCGTACACTAATTGTTTTTGCCGTACTTATTTGTATTTATTTATACGGCAACTAACACTTCTTAAAGACCGACATAAACTTGCTTTTAATGTAGCCGAATCTCTTAAATGGATCCTCAGTTTATAGGCTAATAATACATATACTGATCGTTTTTCATACGTGCCTTATGCATATAAGCAGCTTGTCTAAAGCTCTTTATTACTTCAACCGTTTTTTCTGTTCATTTCATCGCACGACTTTTGAGCACTCAACTTATTTAAAGATCTGTTTCATACTGGAATATATTTAATTACCCCAAAATGTATTCCGTTAATTTCGGAAAAAAATAGTGACCACCACGGCCATACAGTTGTAACTTTAATTAACACCTGAACAAATCAGTAGTTCATAACTGGAAAAGGGCCTTTTAATAAGGTTTTTAAGATATGCGAGTATAATATAGGTAGATAGAAGAAATTTAATTTCTTAGGCAACTTTCACTCATTTTATTTTTTTTTTTATTTTTTGAAAGAATATTTTAACGTCGCGTCGTTCAGATGCCCACAACAGCTGACCCCCTTCCAACTATTGCATCCAGGCTTTAATGCTACATGAGTGTAGCTCTCCTTTTTATTCAGAGGCTAAGAAGGAGACTTCGGGTCTTTGAAAACAATATGCTAGGCAGAATCTATGAAGGAAAACAGGACGAAGAAACAGGCGAATGGGGAAAACTGCACAAACCACGATTCGAGAAACTCTATTCAGCCCCAAGCATTGTCCGAGTAATAAGACTAAGAGGGGCAAGATACGTAGGATGAATGGACAGTGGATGAGCAGAAAAAAGAATAATGAGTGGAAAGTCCGAGGCAAAAATACCGCCAGGAAGGCCGTGCAGTAAAGCCAACGAGGCTCTTAACTTTCGAGTTCCAAATGGACGTTAGTAATAATAACAAAATATTCATGTTCTAAAATCATGCAATATCAGAGATATTTTAGTGCTTCTTATACAGGGTGTCCCACGAGCAGTGTGCCAAAAAGCTAGAGCGTGTAGGGCTGGTCAAGACAAGAAAAAAATCGTACGGGAGGGGCGGGTCTATTCCCCCCCGTTTAGCCGGGAGGGGCAATTTTCTAAAAAAATTGACTTAATTTGGAAAAAAAAACAATTAATGTCTCGATTTCGACCGATAGCGTGTCCAAAAGTAATTACATGTACAGGAATTTTGTAACACGATAGAACTCTTTTGCCAGTTGTGAGGCATGTTACGCCCTTGTTGACAATAGACGTCGTCTACGTCTATAAAACAAATTCCGATTAAGGCGGGAGCCTTCCCTGAAACGGTCGTATCCGCATCATTTTCAAAAAAAAAAAAATGTTGCCCAACGACACCGCGAGCTCAAAGCCCAAATTGTTTTTTTTTTTGGATTCATTTTTGCTTTTCTTATTCTGTTCTAATTTCCTAGAAAAAAAAAGTTTAAATCTAACTTAAAAATTTCGCCCTGTGTGAGCACTCTTAGTCCAACAATATTTCATTATATTTATTTTTATATATATATTTTGAAAATTATAACAAAAAACATAGATTCGTGCTTTCTTTTCCTAGACAAATCCTAGTCTTAAATGTAATCAAGTTGGCTAGCACTCGTGTATTCGTGTCAAGTTGTCACCCTCCTGATTGCATTTTTCCGCAACTATAGGTAGGCTTCGCCATCTCACTGTACATACCTGAGAACTCAGCAGGCTAACATGTCTCGGTCAGTTCTCAGGTTCCCCTAAACATGAAGAAGCGCCCAGCCTACAAAAGATCCCCTAGCTGGTCCTAGTCTAACCTACGAACTAAGGAGTGCAGATGATCTTACCAAAGTGACGCACCGTTCTGGGAAACGTTTTCATTCGACAACCACCAAAAATCGGCACGCTATTTGGCAACGTCGCGTCGGTGTGGTCCCAGTCCATTATGGAACTAAAATAATGAGCTGTTTCCCTCAGGAGCCCTCATGGCGGTGGTAAATTAGCAGAAAACCCCTCTACTGTGCACTAACCTCTCGGAATCAATATAGAGAGATGCTTCTCTAGGAATAAGGCCAATCGGAGTGTGCTATTGTGGTATCTATATTGGGGTAGTAAGCCTCGACTACTGTCGTTAGTCATAAGCCCTTGCAATATGGTTTCGTGTCATTTCAGTAAAAAAAATTGTCGATTCTATTTGACCTACTTCGTCGTACAGATGATTATTAGAGTAACATACATACTGAACTGGGACTCTGTACCATCTAAGACAGACCCTAAGGCACTGTCTTCCAAACACGCGAACCTTTTCCATATAAGACCGCCCTACATTAAACGACAACCAGACTCGGGGCTCATTAGGGCCACCTAGCATACGATTTTTACCCTGCGGTCAAGCTGTGAAACAGCTTCCTTGTCATACCGAAGACATTTTTAGCTCCAGGAAGACAAGCGTCTAGAGTAGAGGCAGTCGCGAAGTTAATTTTTTACTTTCCTGCTTAGCCTAGTGCGCTTGAGAACAGATTCTCTAACCATATGGTATCGAAGGTCTCTTCATTGGTTTATTGCCTTATTCCACTTAATATCGAAGACCAGTTTTGACACAGGCTGAATCTCATTTTTGAATTCTGCTAATATTCGGACGGAAATAATTGATCAAAGATTAGCAGGGTTTGTCCTATCCATATCGCGTTTGGGGATAGGGTATTCATTTTCTTGAGCTATTGGAGCCAATTCTAATTGCTTACGTTCCCAGACGAACGTAAATGATTCTCATCAGTGAAAACTATTTTGTACGAAAAACCATGACCATGTTCGTGTGTGTGGTCTGGCTTCACATCTTTTGTCAACTGGACTTTATAAGCATATTGGCTAAGATCTTTGCGCCGGCGACGGTGAGGTGGAAAGTAGTTACAGACAGGCTTAATTCCAGCTACGGTAGCTACACGAGTATTTTCAGCCGACCATATAGTTTAGGGATAGTTTAGACGATGTAGCACTAGCAGTGGCAATATTACCCACTAGATGGGAGACAATGAATTCTGACAGTCTACAATTCATAAATTGCCATTCAGGTTGCCCTTACCTCAGCCTCGTATATTGCCAGAAGAGACACAAAGTTTAAAAACAAATTTTCTAGTGATAGTTACTTAGCTTAAGCTTAATTCGTCGACAATGCGCTATGTCCACTATATGTGGTAATTCCTTTTCCTTATATGCTTCCATGTGAGCACGTCCTAATGCATCACAGAGTAATTAACGATTTAGGCCAAAAGCAAACCATTGTATCAGCAGCACTTATATCAACAAATTAATCGCCAGATGACAGCCCCTTGTTACCTTTTTCTTATGCGAAACAATAAAACAATGCAACAGCGATCCGCACAAGACTCAAACTGAAGCTCTCTCCATTAAAGTCGGTAAAATATGCACACGAAAAAGCGCTAGAATTCCGCTCGGTTACCGAAGCCCAGAGAAATATATGTTTTTTTTAATTGTTGCGCAATTCCAGATGTGTAACAAATGCGCATGTAAATACAGATACCAAGCAGAGCTTGTTGTATGTTATAGACACACTGTAAATGGAGAAGTCACATTGCCCCGCCGGAGACAACCGCGGTTTCTCATTGTCAAAGATATACGAAGAAAAAAAAACGAAGAAAAACCTGACGATTCTTTCATGGAGTGCTGGAGAGCTGGAACGTCGTATGGTGGCTGTACCCACCAGCATAGGTATGAACGTAGGCGGCAATTGTTCCGCCTTGGTGTTTGCGACGTACCTTGAGCAGCTGGCAGCCTCCTCGTAGGCCGCTCGGGCTGTCGCATGGTGTTCCACTGCCAGGTGGAGCGGTGATTATTAATTTATGTTCTTGCATGTGCTACATGGCGCACTATCGGTAGTTGAGTTGTTGTGTTGATGTCATTGTGGCTTAATTTTGCGAATGACTACTTGGAATGGAAATTTGTTTCCTGTGAGGGAATTAGTTTGGGTTGGTCTGAGAGAGGAAAGAATACGAGGTGGGTTGGGAAGTAAATTGGAGTTAGAGGCGCACATGCACATACTCGTATGTACCCAATGAGTGCGTCCCAAATCAAAAATTGTTTGTCTAGACAGTACTGCGGACTGCATCAAGCAAGGGAATTATGTAGAACATATAAGTTCGTTGAACACGTTAACCAATTAGGCAACTACTATCACCTTTGCTGTAAGCGTTCAACCTCAACTTACTTAGGGCTAACTTAATTAAAAGATTTCAATTCGATGTCATGGCTAGAAGTTCACGTCTCAGTTTGAAGCGTCTCTTTTATCTTTTTTCCCAATTCCTTCATTTCTATTTGTTCCTCTGACCGCATTCAGCTGCTTTATTCTATCACACGTAACCTAGCGACTTAAAATTCCCCACTTGTTCAAAATAAACTACCACACCGCCATCAATCGATGATATTCGTTTTTGGCTTCTTCCTTAAGACACCACGACAGTCGGGCATTATTTCCACAAACTTGCATTCGTTGCGCCAACTTTTAGCCCTTAAGTGGACACCACCCCGCTGCCATACCGTTGGTCTAATGCACTTATGCAATGGATTATATAAACGTATGTAGATATATGTGAAAACGTCCAATAGAGCGGAAAAACGAATGTGTCCCTCGGGGCACATGCACGACACCCGGTCCTAGAGCAAAAAGCAGAAATAGAGAAACAAACGAACGAAGTGCGCGGATGAAAATCGTTGCAGGTTCATTTGGGTTACGGATTTAAAGGTCGAACAACAGAATTTGTACTCAATAAACGGTAGCGTATCTCATGCATGCATATCGAGTCTGTGAATGGGATTTGTGGCTCGTCGGCTCGCGATACCATGCACACAGGTGATTGTCGCGAAGAATAGTCCAACGAGTGCAAGGGGGCAACAACCCACAGATGTTTCTGGAAATCACCAGATGCATGGTGTACACCACGAGGGCTATTGCTGAATTGGTAGTCTCCACGCCCAGCTGCCTCCTGGTCCACCGCAATCACAACAATCTTTTATTAATTCAACTCCTAGCTGCTGTTATGCGAATGTAAGTATCTCAAGATACCCAAATGCGTGTGTGCTGTATCTGCAATCTGCGAATGAAGCGAATGCAAATGAGAGTTCGCTTGCAACATCATTCCCTAGATGGTCGTCGTCACCCAATTGGTGGGATGTGGTATCGCCTCCTGCGCGTGCGTCAGCATACCAAATTAATTCACTTTACGCAATGAATAATTATTTCGAATTATGTTAGAGAAAAATGCATTCAAACTTAACGCATGACAGCCAACGACATCTGGGGAGCTCTGGCACATCTGCACGCAGATCGACAGGCGAGGATGTGTTTCGAAGATTTCTTCGACACACATTCTTGTTTCAATTAATTAACTGTGTTTTCCTCACTGTTTTCAGTGTGACGATTACGACAGATAGTACTCATAGAGAGACAGATACACTTGGAAAGAAAAACGTTTGTCACTTTTGTTCGACAGACCGTTAATGAAAATGAAACTTAATTCTCGCATGTCTTTCCTGAACCATTAAAGCTGTAATTGTTCTGAAAGAAGATATGCGCGTGGAGACGTTATAACAAAGGGAAAGGGATCCCCTTTCGATCGAGAACGAATGGGAGCAGACAACGATGGCGGAGATAACAGTTCTGGTTGGGGTACTTCCTAGCTATTCTCTTGGTATTCTGCTTTGTGTTTTCTGGACATAAAGGAAGACCATGCAATGGCGACTTATTCGACTGCACGCTCTTGGGTTTATTTCTGAATAATACGATGGACGCATGAACGTTGTTGGTGGAGATAATTATGGAGATTGTGACAAGTCATGTCAAAATAGGTTTATGACTGATTTCTGTCGATGAGAACCGATACCGTCATGACTAACCTATGTTCCCATAAGTGTAAGAGATCTTTGTTACTTGGTGGCCCTCTTAGTAGCAATAGCGTATTCATCAGTCAACTACCATGCTTAAGGTAAGAAAAATTGCGAGGTAAGTTCCAAAAAAAATCAAAAGTTCCTAATTTCGTGCATAAAATTAATCGAAATATTGACTTTTATGATTGTTAATGATAGTGTTGAGGGCTCTCAGTTAAATTGGTTACGAGTGTAACCTCTTTGCTATAAAATTTGAAAATTTTCAAAATGTTAAATATTATTTCCGGTGAGCTTGGTATAAGTCATAAAACTATTCCATAGGCAATATGCGCGGTAATTTATCGTGAACTTGGGCTTCCGATCATCAACACATTTGTAAAGTTTCATCGGCGTGCACAATGAGCCTCATTTGCCTGAATTGCAACTGAGGCACGACGAATAGTTATAGAAATTTACGTTGAATCTTGAATCTCTATGAGTGAAAGTACGTGAATGATATTAAGGTAGAAGAGGAGCGTCTCGGATCGATCAAAAAGTTTGAAGACGCAAAACTGGAGGCATTACCAGTCAGATCCATATCAAGTGCAAGAAGAACTTGCAAATTCAAACCATTTCCCATCGTTTGAAATTCGTCGCAAGAGTCAAAAGAAAATAAACTGAATACGATACAAGCTGAATGCGAAATGCTGCTCCAACGACAGGAAAGGTTTCCTGTATCGTTACGATCATTCAAAGCGAAAGGAATTCTAGTGACATCAGGGCCATGCAGTAAGATCCATGGATCGAAACCCATGATCTGTATTAAGCGGGTATAGTTCTGTGTAGTTTACTCGTATCATGAGTTGTTGCTCATCCACGTGTTGTTCAAGTTGATAAAATAAACCAGGAAACACTGAAATGGGTCGTACTATCGAACCTGCCGTATTCTCCAGACATCGACATGGATGAGCAAAAGTTAGTTAGTTGAGCAATTCTTTTAATTTAATTCTCGTGGGGGCAAACACCCCCATTTATTGAGCTTAATTCAAGCTAGACTTAATCTAAAACTAATAAGAACAGGTGAGGAGGCGCAAACCTTAGAAACTAAGACTGGAGGAGGGAAGGCTATTGAGAAGACGAAGTTTTAGGCATGGAGTGCTGAGGTTGAAATCGATGTTAATATTCGAATCAACACTTGCCAGCATACGGAAAATGGGTTCATTGGAGCCGTATAAGATGCGGGGGGAGGACAGATAGAAAAGACGATTGCGTGTATTACGAGGGTTAGTGTTAAGAGATATGGAGTTATAAAGAGGGCGCAATCAATGGTACCTGTAAGAAGTCTATGAACGAAGATGATATCAGATACTCTTCTTCTTTCCTCCAAAGTACTCAAGTTGATTAGTTTAAGACGGTCTTGGCAGGGCGGTAAGAACAAAGTATTGTTCCAGGGCAGACCTCGAAGAACGAAACGTAGATATGTGGGTTTATTGATAAGGGGACCACACTTGAGATGCGTATCCGAGAAGGATGCGAACAAAGGTAATATAGAGAGATCGAGCCAACGTGACTCGATTTGAGAATTCTTTAGACCGACAATTCACAAAACCGAGTGCAAAGTTGGCTTTACGAATTATATCATCGATATGTGTGCAAAAATTGAGCTCTAGAGACGAGGAGGAGGTTTGATTCGTGAAAAGGTAATTGATTGGCATTGGAAATGTTAAGTTCCAAACAATTTTTGGGGCACCGAACGGAAAAGCTGTTGAGATCCGATTGAATAAGGGAAGAATATTGTTGCGAGGAAATGGTCTTGAGGAACTTGATGTCGTCGGCGTACAGTGAGAGTTGGTAATGTTTGATGACAAACTTAGTGTCCTTAATGGTAAGAATAAAAAGAAATGGACCTAGGTGGCTGCCTTGGGGAACGCCAAAAGAAGCGAAAAACGGATTGGAAAATGCAGATCTAAAACGAACACTGTAGTAAGGGATTTTTAAATAAGAAGATATCCACTTCAACGCAGTGGGTTCAAATCCAAGGAAAAACATTTTGAAGAGTATTAGTTTGTGGGAGATTTTGTCGAACGCTTTACTGAAATCAGTTGAAATAACGTCGATCGCATTTCCATTCTCTAATGCTGAGAATGTGAAGGACACAAATTCGACAAGGTTTGTGGTTGTGGACCTACATTTGAGGAAGCCATGTTGTTTAGAGGAGATTAGAGATTTGCAGTGGACACTTAGAGTGTCGAAAGTTTGGGTATGTGTGACAGTTTGGTGATGGGGCGGAATTGGGGAGAAATTTGGTAAGTAGTCGAAGTAAGTAGTGTTCGGTATAAAGGAGTCATCGACAAAGATTGTTTGAAAAAGTTGGCAAATATTTGCCGATAGTTTTGAAGGAGAGTGAAGTTTTGTAGTTGACAAACTAAAAGAAGGACTTAGGATCGTTAATAAGATTGGCTTGCGTTTCGATCAAATGGCGTTCATAGAGAGTCTTATGCGGCTCGGTGAATTGCAGATAAATACCAATGTAGTTTGAAGAGTACGATGGAAAATTGCCCACAATTTGTTTCTTGTGATTCTTAGTGAACGGAGCCTGCGATTATACCAAGGAGGGGAGGTAGAAAATGTTTGGATCGGGAAAGGAGAACATAAAGAGAAATAGAATTGAATATTTCTCTGTAGAAAATAAATATGTCGTCGTTTATTGTAAGGCTGCCAAAATTGAATAAGGCGTTATTGAGGTATTCATTGATTAGGTTGAAATTTGCTTTGTGGAAATCGTAGGACTTAAGCCAAGGGGAACCATTCAATGGTGGAGAGTCGTGAAAAAATGAAAGAAGAAGGGGAGGATGGGAGTTGTCGAGGGTGATAGGGAAAGGAGACATAATGAAACAGAGGAACTAAGGGGGTCGGTTGTGAAAATCAGGTCAAGCTGTCTACCCATGTAATTTGTGATGCCACTAACTTGAAACTAACTAAGGTTTGAATCAGCTAGGCGATCTAAGAAGAAACATTCTTGCAGCAGAGGAATTAGTGGCAATGTAAAATGATTATTCGTCTGATGGAGCCCATTTAAGTGAAGAAAGATTGAAACCACCGAAAAGAACGATTTCATAATGGGGATCCCGGAAATAATTTAAGCTATCAATCGTACTAATGGCGGGTTCATACGATTCAATAGGTTGAGATGGGAAGATATAAAAGCAGATGACATAGAGCACCTTACGGGGCAGTACAATCTTGATTGAAACGAAGTCGAGATACAATAGACATGCAACTAATTGTCTAAAATCAAGCTCCAAGTTTTGAAAATTCCCCAATACCAGTTACACACCTGTTTTAACCCTCCAAAAAATTGTAAGTTTCACTTTTTTTCAGAACCGGATCAAAAGTGGAAATATATTAGTAGCACACCTTCTAGGTCTGAAACGAATGTTGAGAGGTCGTCAGTTGTTGGGAAATCTTGTATAGTACAGGCTCTTCAATGGTCTTTGTAGTTAGTTATCAATACAAACTCAAAAAACTATAAGATCGTAACGTTTGAAATTGACGATTTATTTACCATTTTTAAAGCGGTAGATATCCCGTGAGGTGATAATAAGCCAAGAGACAGACCACAAGAGGTTAGTGATAGTGCTAGCTACGACCTTGCTGCAGAGTTCGAAGTCTCGGGCACAACCATAGGTCGACACCTTTCAGATATTGAAGAATCTTGACTACAGCAAATATAAACGATATTTGGAGGTTGAAGTATCTTTGACTAACAGCATGTGGAGCATTTCTAACGTCGTCACTTATGACGAGAAGTGGATTTCATACGATAATCGAAAGAAATCGAGAATGAGCTTCTTAGGGGATTTGCAAAGCCGAACTTCCCAAAAAGGGCTATGATGATAGTATAGCGGAAAGCGAGACAGTCACTGACGAATCATACTCAAAAGAAATCGACACAATGCGTAACAAATTGCACCAAAAGCCGCCGTAATTGGTAAATACGCATGATCCCTTACTACTGCATGATAATTCAAGACCGCAAACACCACAGTCTATACTGCTAAAACTGGCGCAGTTGAGATATGAAGTTGTGACTCATTCACCGTACGTACCAGAACTACGGTGTGCTTCCCAATAAATATAAAAGAATTTTGATAATTCTTGACAGCCGAATTGAATGATTGAAATTCTTTCATATACCCTAAAAGATTATTTTTATTATTTATTATATTTTATTAAAACTCGAATGTTATCACTGCTCTTTTAGCTTCCGTTGGCTTAGCTCTAGAGGCGGAAAAAGTTGTGAATGACTATCTTTGGCAATGCGATACAAACTACGATAATTGAAATGACCAATTGTTGAATACAATATATTGTTTGCGCCAACCATTCTTTCAAACTTTGGAAAAAAAAGTGCCATCGCTTGGAAGAGACATCGTGTGGAAGAGACTTGATAAATTTATTTTAAAATATTAACCTCCATGTGGCAACTCTTTTCTGTTTGTGTGACAATAAAAGAGCAGCAGATGATTTTTTTAAAATATTTTATTTTTATTTTTTTTAAATTATGACCATTTTGGTCAAGTACGATAAAATAATATTGGTCTAAAACAGATGATGGAGCTCGAAAGACAATAGCAAAACGGGATGACATGTGAAGTGATGCCGTATGTTGTGTTTGCTCTAAGAAAAATATTATCCAAAATAAGCTAGTATCACCTAGCTAGTTTTACAGAGTTTGTAAAAAAAATACCGGGAAAATTTTTGAAAAAATGGATCCTTTGAGCGTCAACACACTATTGTCATCGACTGTTCTAGAGCTATTTGGGGCGATCCATATTATTGGTATTAATTTGTCTTTGTTTTCATTTCTTGTTAGGTTAGCAATGGATGACTATAACTTAACGCAAGAAATGGAGAAACATGTTGTATTCGTCGCCTTGTGTGCAAAATATACTGATTTAGAAATATCGAATTTTCTGAATTGCAGCCGATCATTCGTATATATGTAAGGTTCACCGCGAATTGAAAGCATCAGCTTATGGTACAGAATCAGCTCGAAAAAAATCTGAATCTGACAAATCTGACGAAAAAAATGATCAAGACCAAAAAATCAACCAAAAAATTGATAGATCGCTAGAGATGGAGAAGCTCTATGCACACGTTTGCAGCTACTGTTATGGTTTTAAAAGTTGTGAGCTACGAAGGACATGTTATGCTATCTTATTTCTTTCCTCAAGGACTTCGGGTAAACGCTGCGGCCTACACCGCATTGTAAAACAATGGATTGATCAGGAATAGACCATATATAATCGTATTCCAGGAATACGAAGGCCGAACATTTCCATAACCACTGCACTGCGAGCAGGGTCAATACAAATAAGGGCATTTGGTTCGGGCATGTAATCGTTTCCTGCCCAGGATTAAGCAGGTTATTGCTGCTAACGGAGGCTTTATTGAATAATTTTATAATCTTACACACTCAACGTTGCGTACTTATTTCATGGGAATATAATAATTCAGTTTCAATTTGTCCGCAACTCGCAGACTCTCTTGTGGGTAGATTTTAAGAGGTCCTTAAGAGTAGGTGTGCAAGCTCAGTGGCGGTCCCACGGTGGTGTCTTTTAAAGGCATATTTCACTTTTGGGAATAGAAAATAATCTGCTGGAGCCAAGTCGGGACTGTAAGGGGGTTGGAGAATCGTCGCGATATAGTTTTGCTTTATTTAGTCGGTCACCTTGGAGAAGGTGTGATGGGTGCATTATTGTGAGGTAATTTACAATTGCTGGCGCTGGCCAAATTATCAGTAATATTGGTGTGCAATGTCATATTATCAATTCCACTTCGATCTACGATGATTTGCACGCTTAACGAACGGTGGTTTGAAGCACCTCACATACACGTACATTCTTTCCCATCACCGCGAATTCATGGAGTACATATGTATGTCCAAATGCACGCCTACGATTATAGTAGAATGCGCCGACCGTGCTTCAACAAATCCTTGAAGAAATAGCTCACTTCAGACGCCTCTTATTTACCGTCCAATAGAAACCCGTCAAAGGATGGGATTGACAGGTCACTTACAGAAATGGTTGAGGAAATAGACAGAATGATACTACAAATGCGTATCGCAACGTGACAATCGACGCAGTGCACAGACAAAAAAGTAAACTACTGTGAAGACGAAAAGTCTTGCACATGCAGTTAACTGACAGACAAAATTCGGAGGTCAGGACACTCAAGGCACTGATCAACAACATCTGATGAAGGGCTATCTGTGAATTGGACCACCAGAATTCACTCTGAATTTTTGGATTTTAAAAATTCTCGCACATAAATAAAATCTTTCAGAAAAACAATCAAAATGACATTCAGGATCTACGAGGGTGGTCCGATAAGTACTTAGCTTCACCGCCAGATGGCGCCAGTATCGCAAGAGCAATACTGTAGTACATTCTAGTAGACGGCTACTGTCGAAATTTCAGACGGATGGGACTCGTAATTTGCCCACTCCGGACAACAAGCGCAACCGTGAGACCATTTCAGAGCAGTGTTTGACGCTGTTTAAGCGCCATCCGAAGGAGTTCCTGCGTCGTTTCGTGACAGTCGACGAAACATGGATCCACTGGTACACACCAGAGACGAAGGAACAGTCAAAACAGTGGACTTCACTCGGCGAACGGGCTCCGAAGAAGGGGAAGACTGTCCCATGGGCCGGAAAGCTGATGGCCACCGTTTTCTGGGATTCACAAGGTGTGATCCACATCGACTACCTGGAGATGGGCAAAACGGTCACAGGACTGTAATATGCCAAATTATTGCGCCGATTCGACGCCGAATTGAAGAAAAAACGGCCCCACTTGATGAAGAAAAAAGTGCTCTTGCACCATGATAACGCACCGGCTCACACCTCCAGCCTCGCCGCGGCCAAGTTGGTCGAATTGGGCTACGAACTGCTACCCCATCCACCGTATTCGCCAGATTTGGCCCGTGCGACTTATTTTTGTTTCCAAACTTGAAAAAGTCACTCGCCGGGCAGAAATTTCAGTCGAACGAGGACATCATCGCCGCCACGGAGGCCTACTTTGCAGACCTCGAGAAAACGTATTTTTCAGACGGGTTAAAGAAGTTGGAGCATCGCTGGGTCAAGTGTATCGAGCTAAAAGGAGACTATATTGAAAAATAAATCGCCATTTCTCCAAAATTTTTGTTTTTCTTTTGTAGGCTAAGTACTTATCGTACCACCCTCGTAAAGTTCCCGGAACGTCGGACAACGACCATCTCTTACAAATCGTCAGCATTGATCCGGAGAACCCCGTCTTGAATGACAATTTTTTTGTGATCGATGATTTTCAGGATAAAGTAATGACATTTAGAGCTATCTTTTATTGCATAAGGTAACTGATGACATTCGTCTGAGCAGAGCCCGGCTTCACCTCATGACCTCATGATTTTATGGCAAACTACGCCGTCGCCAATTAGGCCGCTAATATTCTGTTCAAATCGATGGAAGAACTCTAGATGATCTTCGAGTACCTAAAAAAAAGAAATATACTGGAATCGAAATTTTATAGGACCCAATTAATCCTAGAGTAAAGGTAATCGACATATTCTTAACCAGGCCTATGATTGTCTGTGGATACTCCGTGCTGTTAAATGTAAGAGCCAGCTTAATAGAATGGGTTCGGGAGTTTGGTTGAGACCATGTATCAGGACTTGCCTCGGATTTTATAGAACACTGGAATCCGAGCACACAAAATTTTACCCTACCTACCTAAACCTAGGGTCTAACGGGTAAATAATCATCTAATAAAACTGATTCAAAGCCACGTTGTAGAAGCAGTGACTTCAGTCAATAATCTGATCTCCAGGGTATCACCCAAATAGACTGGTACTTGAAAAAGGGTGTGCTTAACAGCTTTGTACCGCCAGAAGTATTTCCCTTTTTATATAGAAACGAACCGATTCAGAACAGGTTAACGATTCCCTTAATCCCCCCCCCCCCCCCCCCCCACCATATCGCGAAATTTCCGTAGAACGGAGATTTTTCAACGATGTAGCCCTCTTCCACCCGGAATGCTTCAGATTCAGTAAAGCGGTGTCCTGCCGAGATAGAAGGGACGTTGCCCGACAGCATCAACCCTTTTGATGGCTAGAGAAAAATTCGTCGTACGATATGCTGATATGGGAAACTACCATTCAGTGGCAAAGCCGACCAAATACCAATGGGTTAGGTTAGGGTAGATTAGGATGAATTAGATATAGGGCAGGATAATTGGGCAGGGTAATTGAAAAACACAGTAAAGCTAGATTTATGTATTTTTGGCAAGAATTTTTTATAAGAAAATGAAAATAAAAGAATGAATGAAATTTAGATCTTTTCTATGGACTCGAAACCGTGTCACACGGATCTTCAATGATGTTACTTTTTATGACCGCCTCATAGGTAGTTAGAAATCACTTCTTTATAGCTGTTAACGCGACGCTCTTAACGGAAAATTGAATGTTTTTGGAACCAAGCGGAAGAGACTTTGTGCCTGAGGCGCAAATGTTCATCCAAATCCATCATCCATCTAAATTAAGTTAACGATTTTAAGTAGCAAAACTTAGATCATGTGTAATTCACTAGATTATGTTTTTGACCGATTAGACCCTACATTTTTTTCTCAACAGATTCATTCCCTTCTTAGAATAGTTTGTACTATCCTTTCCGAACAAGCAAGGTCACCAAGGGCCGTCTACTACATTATTAACATTTCTGCAGAAAAAATTAATTTCGCAAACAAAATTGAATGCAAGCCTAACTATCAAATCTGTGGAAATATTGACATGAAATTTGAAGCCAGGAGACAAAAATACTCAGGGTACTGGGAGAGTCTCCAGTAAAATGAGTTCATTGATTGGATTCTCTCTTGCCAATGAAAAATGTATGGTACCTATACGTCTAGAAGGCTCTAGTGTTTGAATCTATCGTTTAAATAGAATCTGTATGTTCGTAAACCTTTCTTTCGTCTTGCATAAGAATCAAATAACGATATCGACTCCTAATTTCACTCGAGGCATGATGACGTAATAAATATTTTATATGCTTTGCAAAAACAAAAAAATTTCGAGAACAAAAAATAGGAAGCTGGTGGTCTGTATGATCCAGTCATACCTATTAATTTTTTTTTTCCATTGAGAGATTAAGCAGGCTCTCTAGGAATCCTGCAGGTGTGATGGAAATGGCGATTGTGGTAAATTTTTAACTCTACTACCCGTTGAGGTACATGAATCAAAAGATCATACGCATCCGTTTTCGATAAAGTCTCTGCCGGTTTGTTGTTGCTTCATAAAAACACAACGATCGGGATCGGAACCCCCACTGTGTCCGTATTGTATATTACAGGCATAATTCACATAATTTTTCATACTTCTATTGATTTATGACTACCTTCTGGCAAATCAAACTTGTCCATACCAGTTTCGATCTCACGGGAGCATGGAATTACATTCATAAATATAGAGTAAACAAACGTAGGCGTTCTATGAGTGTTATGAAAGCTTAAAATTGAATTCAGTTCAACGATCGATTTTTGATTCAATACCACCGTAGCTAGGAGCAATTTAAGTCCCATTCCCGCCATCTACTTGATATCCTTTTGACATTCAAACACCTGCACCCTATCGGTCAACGATCTCGAGTGTCTTGCAAATAACTTGCCGATCGTCTACGTTCTATCATATCCACGGTAAGCATAGCGACTCAGATTTTTCCAACAAGTTTTTCGTTATTTTTCCTTTTGTTTTCCTTGGCATGCAATCTATCTACAACCGGTTGTGGGAGTTAACCGAGGCAAGACCTCGTTTCGAAGTCAATCGTACTTGCATTCATTCAGACTCTGCAGTGCTACTCGAAACGAATCTCAAAGTTGATTTCGTTTTCATTTTCATTTCCACGGATTTCACCTTAGGTTTTCACATGTGTTTTCCTCGGCTATCCCCTCGCACGCCATGCTAATGAAGACTGAAGGAGGAACGAGTATGTTGCATTGTAGTTCGATGGAATGCACACCCATGTGAGTTCGATGCAGTCGGTGAAAAGTCTCCTGCATGCCGCATGCAGCTAACGACGGGAATTAATTGCATGAAATTTATGCAGCGGTGGGCGAGAGTACGACTCGAGGGATTGCCCGCCACCACCATCAGCTGAGTGATGGTTGACAGTACCCCAGATGGGGTGTAGGGTTTTCAGTATGCGATTTGGCAATCATATGAAGAAAACCAAGAGATACATTACGACTTGGTAGTATAGACACGTTCTGAGGTTTGGCTACGTGCCTGGAGAGAGTAATCTGTGGTAAATGGCTAGCGGGCAGCAGTACTGTCTAACGAACCTGACATCCTGCGCGGCGGATTGTTGTTTTCACGTTACATGGCGAGGAAGTTGCAATTCCGGCAACTGTTGAATATGTAAATGTAGATCTGAGGTTGAATCGAGTTGAAAGCGAGAATAAAAGTTGAAGGAACTGACTGGATGTCGACGACATCCTAAAAGGTTGCAATGGGGTAATTAACTTTATCTGAATTGCCAAAATACGCATCCGCAATCGAAATGAATATAGTGATATGCCTGGCCTTCAAGTAAATAAGTCTTTAGCAGTTTCCCAACAGAGCCCAACAGAGAGCTTGCGAGAATGGCAATAACAGCAAACGTCACTACTACCCCAATCCCATTTAATGCATTGCCCCTGAGCTATAAGATAAAACAACAAGAACCAAGCCCCAATGATTAATCCTTTGAAAGATCAAAATAGAAAGCCCCATAAACCACAGACCACATCCCATTTTATCCGATTGGATGATGCACGTTTACAAGTTCACAGACTCCCTCCATGAAAGATAAATTACGACGACGATTGCTGGAACGGTATACTATAGATGCCAAAGATACTTAAAAGGAATCGCTTACGACGAATACAGAGTGAGATGAATGAAACCTGCCGCAAGGTCGCCTGTGGAAAGTTATGATTACTCGCATTTCGTGCAGCAGTAGTACGGGTAATATGAAGAGATATAAAACTGGTTTGAAATGGGAATTCATTCAAAATACTTTTACTTCGATACCGAGATACTCGTACTTCAGGTAAGGAGTACATGTAATTAAGTGAAACCGAAGATCGAATTGAGTGGTAAGCATAAATGGACGCGAGTCGCTTTGAATTACAATATAAATAGAAAAATTGTGAAGTGGATATGGGAAACGTACCTTATGACTTAAATCTTGGACGTCCTCCAGGCTGACATCGCTGTACATGTCTTCAGTTGTATCACAGTTTGAGCTCCTTCCAGATGAGTTGAAACTCGATGATCTGTAAAGATGACTGAAGTGGATAAATTAAATTAAATTAAATTAAATTAAATGTATTTGATGGATTCTGTGAATAGCAATTAAATGATGCAATGATCTGGATAGGTACATCGGGATGGGAATGATTGGTGGGCCAATTAGATTTATTAGCGTCTACTCCAACGAATCTAAACTGACACTTACTCGTAAAGCAAAAATGAAAAAGACTTCGAGACTTGGTCAATATAGCAAAAAAAAAAATTGGAAAGCATCGAAGGAGCAAAATGATGATAGATCGTTTAAGAGTTGAATGGCTTATGAAATTAACACGACAAGGTTGTGATACTTAAAGCTGGCGCAGAAGAATACATTTGCTAAGCAGTGGAATGACTGTCAGTCTTGGTAAACGGCGTCTTGGTAAAATAAATGCCCTCTATTGGGCAAAAAAAAAAGGAAACGAAAGAACTCCCGTGAAAGAGTGAGCGTGAGAGAATAGCTTGATTTAAGATACATGCACAGTGTTGAGGAAAGTGTCGGCGGACACTTAAGGTAGTAGCTTCTTCCTAGTCGTTTAAAGATGGGGCCACGGCACTCCTATTTGGCAAACCTCAAATTTCCGCCTTGGCCTTCTTTTGTGGATAATCGCCGAGCGTGGACCAATCACGCATAGAGTGGCAAAACTCAATATTTGTAGTATATCATATTTGATCATCATTTGATTTATCATAAAAGCAATTGATAAGGATTAATATCGATTAAGACTACGTAAGTAATCGCAAAATAAATATGAAGTATTGTAATTAATTAATTAAAATGCAATTAAGGTTTTGTAACTCAACAAAAAAGGAAATTTACTGTTTCCTTCCGAGCAGACAAATAAGTATCGGTTGCAGCCCAACTTGCCGCAACAGACAGTAAGAATCCTTCAAAGATTGGATACTTTTGAACGATGGCATTCCCCGATCGGAACATCGAGGTACGGAGTACTTGCAAATTGGACAAACCAGGAGACAAATTGCTTCACACCGAGGAAGGGAATGGCGACAAGTCGCTCATGAGAGTAAAATGTCCATTAAAGTGACTTGAAAATGTGACAAGGTACGGGATCATCCAACAAGAGGAGTCGGTTTCATAAATAAATTTCGGGTAATTACTGACCTGCCTAAATGTTGACAACATTACGCAAATAGTGAAAATATTGCAGAAACTCTTCTAAAGCTCTCACTATTTTTTAACATTATGGAGATAAATTTGAACGGCACGGAAAGGTTTGTGATATACATCAACCCAAGCCAGAGACAAAGACGAAAGATTGAGGTGTACAACTATCGCCCTATGGCTATGCTCTATTGCATTCCCGACACTCTTTGAGCATATCGTCTATGAAGCAATATTCTTTCACTTCAAACATATTTTTGTAATATAGGGTCGATCGACAACCGTTAAACCAGTTTAGTTTAGTTAAGCTTTGTAACCGACTTCAATAAGGCTTCGATAAAATCAAATTATATTTCTTAAGTTCAACGCTCTTGGTTTCCCTCCGGTTTTATCCTATATATCAAATCCAACCGCGAAAATCGTCGGTGCAACACTATTTTCAGGAATTATAATTCTAATCCCATTAATGTCATCTCCGGAGTCGCCCAAGGCAGCCACCTCGGCCCACTAATAGCTTTATGATATGAAAATCTTTCTGCTGATTTGTGCCAAGGCTTAACGGTATTTCATCACTCGACTCCAATACAGCATGTATATTCTATTGCTCACTTGCCTCTAAACAAAGTATAGAAGTTCAAAAATATTGGTCTCTAAGCTCTCTTTGATTCTAAGCTTAATTTTTCGAAATATGTCAACTACGTAGTTCTTAAATCTAGTTCTCTGGTTTCGTTACTAGACACTAGACTTTAGAAATCCTTCCACACTTAAGAATCTTTACTTTTGTAATTTTCGTTCTTTATTAGAATATTGGTGCATTATATGGAATATTTTTCTTGGTTTTCTTGGAGATCCTTAAAAGTTCTCCGTAAATATTACGTTCAACTTAGGTTTATTCGTTTTATTCTTCGTGGTCTAAAACTAATCAATCTACAATATCTAAACATACTCTTTATCCATGACCTATTTGCCGGTTATTTTGACTATCAATTATTCTCCTAACTTCCAATCCCTGAAACCTTCGGTCCATTACACTCTCTAGCATCAATTCCCTTCGAATGGACTATGGCTACCATGAGCTAATGTTCACAATACTGCGTGAAGCGTATCCCAGTTGTGTCAAGCTCGGATGTGAAAAATCAATGAAAAATATCATGATTTTTGACACCACCCTATTTTTCTTCAAGTTTTATACACAACTTTTTCATCCAAAATAAATTATAGTTTGGCGCGGTTTACGGGTTAACAGTGTCATTGGGCTATATATTTTCAAGTTGCGTGTTCGACCGCTCCAGTAAATGGCGTTACAAAACGATGTTGGCTGACTAAAATTGGTACTATGAACGTGGATAACGATTACTTTTATCAGGACGGCGCCACATACCATATAGCTGGTGAAATAACAGCTCTATTATGTGAATTTTTTTAGACGTCCGACCGCCGACATTGTGAGATGTAATACCATTACACTTTGCCCTCCGCGGCACGTTAAAGATAATATCAAAAGCCTTAACTATGCGAAAACGTGACGAAAATGTTCATCAAAAGAATGACTATTTTGGAATTCACATCAAGGATTGAGTTGTTATCACCAACTTTTTTGAACTGGTGTGTCGTCTCATATAACTTCCCTATTGGAGGGATTTAGATCGTCTACATACAGTTAAGGTGGGTATGTCATCGATGTTAATGCAACAGATATCAATTGAAACAACAAATCAAGCAGTCAATTCCAAAATAAAAATATGAGTATTATAAACACTGATATGACGACACCAAGTGGTAGAGAGCGATACAATTGGCATCCCGATAAAATTGAAAGCATTCATAAAACCGGTTTTCCATAACCCGATTCGAAAGCAGATATTTTTAGTCTTCTACTTCAGAATCGTTTTCCGGGAAAGCTACTGTTGCATCATTGAGTCAGTCTGAGTCGGCGGAACTGACAGAACATATCCTGCCAAGCCCCAGAAAAGTTTAAAAAAGCTGCTCACTATATTGGAAAAAATGTTTACCGCTTGCTTAGCGGTAGACTTTTCTCGACGTAGAGTTAAATGGACCAAGGTTGGTAAAGGCTACTTCCTCGTCAACAGTGTCCTTTTTTTTAATTTTTCCTGAATTCCTTCCTTTTAAAAAGTATGAAAAAGTACTAGTGAACTGATTGAATGAATCCTTTTTCTGAGATTCAACTGTGAGCGAGGAAAGTCCTGCGAGACAGCATTTCTAACTCGGTAAAATATACGAATGTACTCGACAGAGAAGAGTACGCGCTGGGGTTTGCACTTTTGGAAGCATTTGCAATGTTACTAGATGGGTAAGTAGTGTTACAGATCAAAACAATGCTGGTGAATAGGACTTTGGTCATTGACGGTTGTTTTGATCAATGTGTTGTGTCTCGTGTAAACAAAGGCCGCCCACAATGTGATGTTCCGTACCCAATCCTATGTTTCTTATAAATGCTTCCGCAGTCTACGCCCAGACTTACGGCGATGACGTTCTCTCTGTGAATTCAAATTTTGCAACTGAAGCAACTCAGTTAATTCTATAGGCCAAACAAGCAATAGTCTATCGCATAAAAGTTTCCTTCCTTCCCCTTCGTAGCCGGATTCTGCTCTACATGTTATGCTAAATCTTTCCTCTCTTGTAATGTTTCCCACAGCATGTATGCTGAAAGCCGTACCCCGTTTTAAGATGATGTTTTTCGTACAATTCGCATCGGAATTCTTGCGTGAGAGTTATTTTAGAACTCTGTTATGAATATGTAATCGCAGTATAAGACTGTTCTGGGCTGTTAAAATGTTTTTGTAAATTCACGGGCGGCTCCAAGTGCAGGTAGGGGTCTGATACTGGGCCATTGTCGAGCATGATAGCTTACGGTTGCTTTTACACAGAGATATATGCAATCCTAATGGTATTGCATTATATTTTGAAGTACGTATGTAAGTGCGCATGCAGCAATAGTGACAATATTCATCATCTCCAAAACAGTCCAGGAATTAAAGACATCTTCGAACAAAATTAAGAAACTAAGTTTCACCACAACCTGGTTGAATGGACATAATATAGCAGATGAAACCGTCGGGAATGTAGACTTGTAAAGCATATATAGGTAAGTCCTTATGTCTGCTAGAAAACCTAACGAACATTCTAACTGTGATGAGAAGGACGCCAGAGCAGAAAGTTTCCTTTGTAAATGTCGCATCGGTGGCGTACCTTTGGGTCGACATAGTATGTCAAGGACAGCTTAGCTTTATACCACTGAAAAATTGAAATAAACTAAAGTGTATATATGACAGTGCAATGGAGCAGAAGATGTGTCTGAGTAGCTATAATTAAGGTCTCCAATAAAGAAAAAAAAGGTAGGCTGCCCTTGTGTTCAATATTAAATGCATATTGTTGAATCTCGGTTCTAGCCGGGCAAGTTTAAATGACTACCTTGGTCTTGGTGGTAAAGAACATCAGTTTGGTTTTTTGGTGTACTCTAAATACTTTATTTTCATTCTCATTTACCATATAGGGAAATAATCATAATACAGAGTCATCCAATTTGTGGTCCGAAAATAGATTTGAACAAATCACTTTTTTGATTTAGATTTCGATCAATTTCTTTTCTTTAGTATATTTTTATGATCTTATCATTTCGAATGAAATACAAAATTATTCAAATGTTCTCGATAGAGAGTTCTTGCAGGCCTCGATTCTGACAAGGTAACTTTTTATCAGACATAACTTAATATGAATATTCGTTTTCAAAATGCAAAGAGGTTGCATAAACATGATCTTTTACATAGCTCCAAATAAAGAATTCCAACTGCGGCAAATCGTACGATCTTGGTGGCCAGATCACATCACTAAAATGCGAAATCATACGTTCAAGAAATTTTTCTTGCAAAAGCCCAAAGGAGTGGTAATGCGTGAGATATGAAACCGTCTTGCCCTCTATGCCCACATCTTCAATTTGAGGCCAAACAAACTTGGTTAACATTTGGCTGTAGCAATGACGGTTACAAAAATGACATCCAGAAGTATGGACCAATGACACCACCAGACCAGACCTTTTGAGAATGCAATGGTTTTCGACATTTCCCTTTGGGACATTTTTTGTTATTGTATCCAGCGTTGAAAAATGAGCCTCATTGCTGGATAAAATCTTTTGTGAAAATTAGTCATCCAAACGCTAGTGTTCAAGCATCTCATCGACGTATATTCTACATATTTCGTGATCACCTGTCTTCAATTCTCGAGTGAGCTGAAGTTTATAATTTTGAAACAAATTCAAATGCAAAATACCGCCATAGGGTGCCGTAAGACAAGCCCAAATGCTGTGCTCGACGTACAATTTATAGATTTGGGTCTTTTTATACATTTCCACGAACGGCAGCGATATTTTCTGCAGAGCATTTCGATGATGCATAAGGACTAAGACTACTGTAATATAGCCAGGACCTTGGATTTATTAGAGTTTTGCTTGTAGGTCGCTCAGGTGTGTAACTTCCGGGGCATAAGTATACTCGCCGAATCCAGGTCCGTCAAATCGTTCCATTAGGTCGATCCAATTTGCATGCTTGGGCCCCCAAGTTCGGTTATAACTCTCGACCGAATTAGGTTAAATATCAAGTCGGAGTCTCAGTTTTTACGATATTTAACAAGGGAACAGTAATTGGTAACACCCATTGTCTAATATCTTGTGGGTTAAGACCCAAGTCAGAGTATTCAACTTCGTGCTATCAATACCTACTTACCGTTCCACTCGCCGAGCGATAGCTTTAATTGTCGTGGGCCACACTACCCACCCGATCCATATTATAGAATAGCAAATATTAGATCAGGGATTCAATAGAGATGCACAGCTCTTGAAAGTCTTTTCGCAATCTGGCTACACACTACCCATGGTCGAAAAATGTTTAATTCGTCTTGAAAATGCCACAGCTTCTCATGTCATTCGACCTGACTTTGCATTGGTTTGCGTGGGCTTCAGGGATTAAGGATGGCCGCTGTAAACAAGACTTCCTCTATTGGTTGCCAATGCATCAACCCCATACTCCCATGGCAATCAAAGTTTTCTCATAAGATTTAGGAAAAACATTGCTAAAAGCACCTTTGATGACCATGAAGATCCCTAGGGTGTATTGTCCAAAGTTTAAGTCTTTACCCAAGTTGCGGAAGGCGGTCTTTCTAAAAAAAACGGTTGAGGGAAGCTACCTCAATTTGAATGTAAATTCAAATCAAAACACTTTTTTCATGCCGGAATCGACAGATTGTTGAATATATAGAATAACGTTCAGATCAGAAATAAAAAATTGCATTAAAAACAAAATTATTTTCACAAGTCTTTTTTTCAATTGTGAATACTCATTTCCATTTCTCTGAGTTCATCAATCGTCATTGTGAACTGCATGGGAGTTCGACAATGGTTTGTAGCCATACTACATTCAGTGCAACATGGACTACAACCTCCGGTGCTTATCTAGCAGAGACACTTGAACGAAAAGTAACACATTTTATGCACAAACCAAATGAACGAATCTAGTACATTGCTGGAATGCTTCTAAGAGCTTTGCGAACAAAGCGGAGATATCTAGATACAATTTGCTGTGATGACTTAATTAATCCCACCGATGAGTAACTCAGATGTGACAACTTCATGACTGTGCGATGTGGGGCATACAGATGTGGAGGCCATAAAGCTAATAAATCTCACGAGCTTCAGCTAAAAATGTACATATTTGGTTGTGATCTTTATATAAGAGGAAGTATGGGGATAAGGCAATCTGCAGTCCGAAGATATCTAATTCAACATTTCAGAAATGCCTAGCACAGTATTAGAAAGCCATTCACGACAGGAAATGCCACACGCAACGCGACGTGCAGTAGGAGTTCCACTGCCAATTAATCTCACGAAGCAAATAGTAAACAAACACGCAGTGTACCTGCCCCTGATTACGCAACAACGCGTCACGACCCACAAGACAGTCCACAACCATCCGTCAGTCAAGCACTACCCGGGAATTAAGCATTTGTAACGAAAACCGCTGCCTCACTGCCCAGCTGCAGGTTGCCAAAGTCAACGCATTACACAAACGTCAGCGTGTGAGCGTGCGCCTGCGAAATTCCTCTGCCGCCATCATGTGCAGTTCATTAATCTGCAACTGATTTTTCGATTTATTCGACCATGTCCCGTAGAAGCAACTCAAATGGCGATTGTTGTTGTTTTGTTTTCTTTTTCGATTGTGTTTCTTCACGTAGCCGGCAACAGATACGAATGGCAGTGTAGGTGAACGGGTGCGTTTGAGGAATATCTAATCGAATAATACCAATATGGTTGACGATGAACGATGAATGCTGTCGGAAGTTGAAGTTGGAGTGGGAATATCACTTACCTGGCTAAGGCATTGGAACCAAGCTGCCGTCTACCAGAGCTGGAAAGAGAGAAGAAGATGGAGAAAAATTAATTGGTTGGTCGTTTATAGTAAATAATTTGTTTAAAATGCTGCCCAACCAGCGAGTTTAAAATATTAGCAAGGCTGAACCTTGGAGAAGCAGATGGTTTCGCAAATGGCACAAGCCGCCTACAGTTGAGCTAAGCTTTGTTATAAAAGAAAAAAATATGAAAAGTATGCAATATGCCAGTCTAAAGGACCATATAAGGCTGGGTTTGATGCTTGAAATAAAAAACTCCAACGAGGACAAAATAATTCTTTTTTTACTTTAGAGTGTTGTCTCCCGGCGGAATAAGGGTTAGAATATACCCGCGGCTCGGAGTGCCAATTGTAAGCCGCGAATAAATTCTACCCCTTGAAAAGAATGACAGTGGTAGTCGCAAAGCTAATGACTTTGCACCACCCACATTCACACCACTACAGCAATACACCATACCAACACCACACTTAAAATAACATCAAAAGTCGTTGACCCAATAGGATGTTAAATCTGGCTAGTCTTCCTTGTGTAAAATATTCTTGAGGTAAACTAGTTCTCCTATCGGATTTCCGGGTGGGAACTATCAAAGGGCAATCATCCATGAAAAGAAATCCTCAAAAATTAAAGATAGGCTCGTGGAACGTATGGAGAAATTAGTAAGTATAAATTGGGCATCGCAATGGTACAAGAAGTTCGACGGAACAACCTTTAGGGACGGATATATCCACAATCTTGGAACAGGATTCTTCATCAGCAACAAAACTGTGCAGAATGTGGTGGACGAAGTATTTTACAACTATCGAATGTCAATGGCCGAAATCCGATGGGTCCCTGCTACAACTATTGTATATACTTCTTAACGTACACTGTCCAACGGAAGATAAGGATGAAACAATGGATGGAATATTTGACAATTTCTCGTCCTTCGACGTGAAAATTGTACTTTCGGGGCTTCAATGCGAAAATAGGACTGTTAGCGATATACGGTGTGGGCCATCAAGTGTTTTTTTTTTAAATCAAGAATTCTGCACAAAGATTTTAGATTATTGGCTCGCAAGGGCCAATTGACTCAGCAATTGAAGGCGCGCGACCATCCGCTTCGTTATCGCTTGAGCAACTTGAATTGGACAACGATTTTGGGCGAAAAATCTACTTTTCTGACGAGGCGTATTTTCATCTCGGCGGCTACGTTAACAAAAAAAATTACCGCATCTGGCTCGGAAACCACTGTGGCATCATTATTTAACCGACTTTTTTTAATGAAATTGAAGACATGGATTTAGACGTTCATGTAGGATGGCGCGCCATGCCACACAGTCCATGCCACAATCGATTTTTGGGCACCGTCGGCCGTCTTGCCGATGTCAATTGGGCGCCTCGGAGCTGCGATTTGACCCCTTTTAACCTATTTTTTTTGTGAGGAACCGTGAAGGACCGAGGTTATGCCAACAATCCGGAAGCGATTCAAGCAATTAAAGCCAATATCATCCCAGCAATCCATGAGCTACAGGCCGAAACCATCAACAGGGTCTTGGAAAATTGGGGTGACAGAATGGGCTATTGCGAAGCCAGCCGAGGCAGCCACTTGACATTGTACCTAGTCCTGCCATAAGTTCTGTTACACACTTTCCAACGCTTATCGTTCAAAACTTTTTCCGGGAATAGAACCGTTAACTTTTTTTTCAGAACACATGCTCTGATCAGTGAAGAATACTAGTCAGTTTGGTTTCAATTTGCGAACTATTAACATGGAGTGGGGCGTAAAAGAGAATCGAGTCGCGGTAAAAGCATTGCATAAGTGCGGAAGAGTGCTGGCCAAATTTTCGAGTTGCTAAAACCACTCGGAATATCAGGAATATTCGTTTATCGGGCTCTTGCTCGCTTCGGCAAATTGTCTGGAGTAGAGGACAAGTCAAGAAGTGGTCGCCCACACGTCGTCCGTACGAGTGCGGTAGTAAAGGCAGTACGTGAACGAATTCGGAGAAATCCCCTTAGGAAGCCGAAGATCATGTCCAAGGAATTGGATATATCAACCAGATCCATGTCATGGCTGATTCGGGATGATCTGAATATGAAAGCCTGTCGTCGGTCCACGGGTCATCTTCTAACTCCTCAATTTAAAAAAATTAGGCTGGAAAGATGCAAGCGACTTTTGCAGTGGCCGCGGACAATGACCATGAAAACATTCTGTTTACGGACGAGAAAATGTTTACCGTGGAAGAAGTTTTCAGCAAACAAAATGACAAGATTTATGCCACTTCATCCAAGGAAGCGAAAAAAATTGTTCCAAGGGTTCAACGTGGCCATCATCCTGTTTCCGTAATGGTTTGGTAGGGGGTCTCTCACCATGGTGTCACATCCCTCCATTTCTGTGAAAAACTGATGCAAAGGTTTACCAAGAAGATGTGCTAGAGGATGTTGTGAAGAGTTTTACCAAAACCCTTTTCAATGGACACAGATGGATCTTCCAATAGGACTCTGCTCCAGCCCACAAAGCCAAAACCAAGTAGGAGTGGCTCTGAGTCAATATTCCTGGCTTTATAGCAGCAGAAGATTGGCCGTCGAAGAGTCCAGATCTGAATCCACTGGATTATGGTTTCTGGTCAGAATTGGAAAATATGGTCTGCAAGACTCCCCACAGAAATTTGGAAAGCCTTAAAACAGCATTAATACACAAGGCTACATGGCTATCACCGGATGGAGTCAAGAGCAACAAAATTGATCATTTTCTGATAGGTAGAAGACATCTACGTAGACGTTAAACCGTACAGAAGAGCGGATTGATATTCAGGCCCATCTTAATCATCTGCAAAATTAAAAGCCAAATTAAAAAAACTAGAGACGAAACAAGGCAGGTAGAAGCAGTATGGTCAACAATAAAGAGCTTTGTAAACGAGACAGCGGAAAGCAAACCAGGCTATTGCAAAGCCCCCAAACGGAAGCATTGGTTCGATTAGGAATACAAGGAAAAAGTAAGAGCCTGTAATGTTTTGAGACTTCAAGTCCTGGAAAACAGCGAAGAGGTCACACATACAAGACATCAAACCCTACGAAAGTCAGCCATCTCCTTCGGGATTCAAAACGAAAATGGTAAACGGCAAAGGAAAATTCAGGAGTAATGTGCGGCTAAAAACACGAGAGCAATGTATGCGGGGCGGTACAAAAAGGATACCAGGCATCATGTTTTATTCGTAGCGATAATCGGGAGCTCGTTTCAGACAACGAAAGAGCTGCAGCATAATGGAGGAGATGGAGAGGGAACAGCAATGAAAAATTGTGTTATCCACATAGCACAGGTCCAGGTAGAATTGCCAACTATTGAGGAAGTAAATCAAGCAATCCATCGGCTCAGAAATAACAGGACCACAGGAATCGACCTAATACCATCCGAATTAATAAAATTTGCAGGAGAGCAATAACCACAGAAGTTACATGGGCTAATCCCATCTATATGAGACAATGGAAAAACTCGGTCATCATTCTCGTATTTAAAACAGGGTGCCCGTATACAATGTAACAATTACCAAGGAATATCTCTGCTACCAAGTTGTTACAAGATGCTGTGAAATTTCCTCTTAAAGAGATTGGTACCATACGCAGAGATAATAATCGGGGACTACCAGAGTGGCTTCAGGAGGAATCGTTCGACCAGTGACCAGATTTTCACTGTACGGCAACTTTCAGAAAAGAAATAGCAATTCCTCGAAACAGTATATTAACTACTCGCAGATTTTAAAAAGTCAAATGACTCTATTGATCGATCGAAAGTGTATCAGGTCCTTATAAGGCTAATACTAGTACGTCTAAAGGGAAACAAAGGTCATGTTTTATCAGAAACATTTGAAATACGTGTAGAACTGAAACAAGGAGATGCCTTGTCACCGCTTCTTTTTAATTTAGTGCTGGAGTTCGTAAGGAGAAACCATCAGGAAAATGAGAAACCCTTAACAGAATCACATCCATTCTAGCTTACACTGATGATCTGGATCTGCTGAGAGATAGTGGAGAAACAGTTAAAAGAAATGTTGAAATAATGGCAGGAAAGGAAGTATTCTTAGAGGTAAATAAAGAGAAAACAAATGCTCACTGACCTACTTGGATCGATCCAAACCTCGCACCTGACTGTACTCGATAGACGCTCTGAGAAAATGGACGAATTCAAATACTTGGATACCATATTGAGGGCCAAAAACGACATATACAGGGTGGGCCAAATTTTAAAAATGCATCAAATGAACAAAATTCAATTTTCTGCATGTATTGTGGCTTTATTAGTAGGAACACACATTCCCATTAATTATGAAGTACAATGTCGTTCAAATGGCCGCCTCGGCTGGCTTTGCGGTAGCGCATTCTGTCACCCTAATTTTCCAAGACTTTGTTAATGATTTCGGGCTCTAGCTCACGGATTGCTTGGATGATATTGGCCTTAAATGCTTGAATCGTTTCCGAATTGTTCGCATAATATCGGTCTTTCGCGGTTCACCACAGACAAAATGTCTAAAGGGGTCAAATCGCAGCTCCGAGGCGGCCAATTGACATCGCAAAGACGGCTGAATGCACGACGGGGGAATTTGGTGCGCAAAAGATCGATTGTGGTATGGGCTGTGTGGCATGGCGCGCCATCCCGCATGAACCAAAGGTCGTCCAAATCCATGTCTTTAATTTCTGTAAAAAAAAGTCGGTTAAGAAAAATCCAATGATGCCACCACTGTACAATCCGCACCAAACTGTCAATCTCTGTGGATGCATTGGCTTCTCGACAATAATGTGCGGGTTTTCCGAGCGAGTTTGTTAACGTAGCCGCCGAGATGAAAATGCGCCTCGTCAGAAAAGTAGATTTTTCGCCCAAAATCGTTGTCCAATTCAAGCTGCTCTAAGGCCCAAACTGCGAAGCGGACGGTCGCGCGCCTTCAATTGCTGAGTCAATTGGACCTTGTGAACCAATAATCCAAGATCTTTGTGCAGAATTCTCCTCAGGCTAGTGCGTGAAATGTTGAGTTGTTGAGATTGATGTTCGTGAATTGAGTATCACACTCTCGGCCACAGCAGCCACATTCTCATCTGTGCGCACCGTACGACGACGGGGACCATAAGTGTTGTCCACTAGCATACCAGTCTCACGAGCTTTTTGCACAAACTTACGTACAGCAGTCGCGGTGGGTGCTTCATTGCGGCCAACATTTTTTTTTTAAAAACGCACTGTTTGGGCTACACAGCACTCATTTTGGAAATAAGTTTTCAAAAGTTTTCAATATTTCCCAACGTTGTTTAAGCATTCCGCGGAAGTATGATTCTGACTTTCTTTTAAGATTTCGTGGGGGAAACAGCTCTCAGTGTCAAAATAACCTATGATTAAGAAAAAAACCACTAGATGGCCCACCCTTTAGATCAACATAAATAAAAAGCCGTAGCTCGTGCTTTCTTCGCGATGAAGGGCTTTTTTCTCACAATGCTATGCATTTATAAAACCAAAATGGTCCCAGTAACACTTTACGGATGTGAAACCTGGTCTTTGACTAAGAACGAGGAAAATAGACTTCAGGTCTTTGAAAACAAGATCTTATGGAGTATCGATGGTGGAAAACAGGACGAAGGAACACGCGAGTGGAGGAAACTATAAAATTAACAACTCGAGGAACTTTATTATCCGAGTCATTAAATCGCACAACGATTATTGTAGTTGTAGCGTTGCAGTCGATGCTGAAGGTAGGGAAAAATACCACTGTCAAGAGATCAGTCCTCTGAGCATCGACTGCAAGACTTTCTCTGTGATATTGTGCTAACGCCTTCAACTAATAGTAGATAAGTTGGATCGGTTTCAGGCCACGGGAATCCACTATACATTTCAGATCACTCCACCAGCACCACCTACACAGAAAAGTGTACACAACACATCTCTCAATCAGTTCGTAGGATGACATATAGGTGGCGCCACTATTGAAAATTAATATGATTGATACCATGATACGTGTCAAAATGAATACCCATTTACAGACCTAAAAATAATGCTGAAAGGAAAGAGATATGGCTCCAACGAAGAAGTGGTTGTTGAAATTGAAGAGTATTTTGAGACCAGAGATAACAATTTTACAAAAACTGTAGGGAAGTGTTTGCAGGCGTTTATCGCTCTTTAAGGAAATTATGTGAATAAACAAAGTTGAATCGTGCCTAGAAATTGTTGTCTTATTAGTCATAATTACGAACTTAATGAGGGATTTGTTAGAAAGAAGCCGTGTCTAGTTTGACATCCTTGGCTAACTTTCAATGAACAGAGAAAGGCAGCGAAGTACATGATGTCTCTCGTGGCAGCCAAAGACGAAATCACAACGGCGAACAGACGCAGAGTTTATCATACTAATCGCTTTTTCTGTGAGTTCAGAAAGCAATAAGGTAGCAGAGCTCTTTTTTTTGGCAAGCTAAGGTGACAAGACCTTACAGAGACTGTACGGAGACAATATGTGTTTTTTAAGCGTTTGGTTTTCAAATGTCAAAAAAACACAGGTAAATTGCAAAAGTGTATAAAAGTTTTACTTGGGTTCATAAATCAATGGCTGCCATTTACAACACTGTCCACGACTATCTTTCAATTGGTTCTTAGGGAAAGTAACATTTTAAGCCATTTTTTTTGGCATACTAGCTTATATGTTTTCAATTGGATTTGCCGTCATCATCTACCACTCTGCATTCGCAGTTTGATATCGACCAGCTGATAGTACGTGTTAGTATTGATAATGTTCATGAGGTTTATTTTATATTAAGTTATATTCCACCTAAAAGTTCTCTTGAATTATATAAAATTCATATAGACAATTGTATACCAGTTTTGAACAGTCTTAAAGAAAATCAACATATTATTATTTTAGGAGATTTTAATTTGCCTTATATCAAATGGTTACAGGATCCAGATGACAGTAATAGTTTGATTCCTTTCAATATCAATAGTGAAAATGAGAGTATTGTTGTTGACACTTTCTCTGAATTTGGTCTTAATCAGATAAATTGTTATCCTAATAAATTAAATCGTTTCCTTGACCTGGTTTTCATAGATAAAGAGTTAAATGTGAGCATCGACAGCCCTAAGCCACCTCCCTTGCCAAACTCTGATAACCATATCGTGCTTTGTTTACTCTTTAAATTCTACAAATATCTAAAACAAACTTCGGACCTAAATTGTAAATATAATTTTAAAAAATGTAATTTTAACGAAATATCGAAGTTTATAAATACACTTGATTGGATGCCTGTTTTGAACAGTAAAAAAATTGAAGTTGCGTATGGTACCTTTACCGACGCAATAAACGAGGCAATTGATTTATATACTCCGAAGTTTATCCCGAAATCATCCTCAAAACCTCTTTGGTTTAACAGGAAACTAATCAATATAAATAATCAAAAAAACAAAGCTTATAAATTGGCTCGCAAATCGAACAACGATTGTATTCTCTATAATAGATACCTTTTGTTACAAAGGGAATTCGATTTTCTAAACAAATTTTTGTATATGCAATACGTTTTTAGTATGGAATCAAAACTTAAAACTAATAGTAAGTGTTTCTGGATGTTCATAAACAATAAAAAACGATCTACTGGTATTCCAAATTCGGTTCATTATCTAGGTGATACTTCAAGTGAACCTTCAAAAAATTGTAATCTCTTTGCTAAATTTTTTCGTTCAGTATTCAAACCTTCGTGTCCAGGTACCACATCATATGTGGATAATTCACTAGAGCAAATCAACATTGGGGATCTGCGAATCAGTAGAAGTGAAATTTTAGAAGAATTAAAAAAACTGAAAGAAGACACACAAACAGGGTTCGATGGTCTTGCTCCCATTATTCTAAAGAAATGCGCTAGTGCCTTTGCAGTTCCACTGGAAGCTATCTCAATCGCTCTCTCCGAGAAGGTAATTTTCTGACGGTTTGGAAGTGTTCTTTTATAACCCCTATTTTTAAGTCGGGGTCAAAAAACCTGGTAACGAACTATCGACCTATTTGCAAAATATCGGCGATTCCAAAACTGTTCGAAAAAATTGTCTATAATGAACTCATATTTCTTTTAAAGGAAGTCATTTCTCCATTGCAACATGGTTTTATAGGTGGAAGATCAACGACAACTAACCTTACCGCATTTAGCAATTATGTGTTATGTTCCCTAGAACAAGGTTATCAATGTGACGCAGTTTACACAGATTTTTCAAAGGCGTTTGACAGAGTAGATCACTCCATCTTAGTTGCCAAGTTAAAAAGAGTAGGTTTTCACTCAAATTTCTTGAAGTGGTTAAAATCTTACCTTGCTCGCAGAGTTCAACACGTTCGAATTAATAACGTTCTTTCGGATCCCATCAATGTGACCTCCGGTGTCCCCCGAGGTAGTCATTTAGGACCACTTCTATTTCTAATTTTTATAAACGACATTCCAAATTTTTTTACAAATAGTCTTTGCTTAATGTACGCTGACGATCTGAAACTGTTTTTAAGCATTAAATCCATTCAAGATTGCTTTAACCTACAGAAAGATCTATCCAATCTATCTGTTTGGTGTAATAAAAATGACCTTCACCTAAATGTTTCAAAGTGCCACAGTCTAACTTTTTCCCGTAGTGCTTCACCGATTGCCTTTGAGTATAATATAGGGGGAACTTCATTATGTAAATTAAATGAAAAGAAAGATCTTGGTGTTATTTTTGATGTCAAGTTTAGTTTTTCAAGTCACATTGACTATATTGTTGCTAAAGCGAGCTCAATGCTGGGGTTTATCTACAGAAATTCCAAAGACTTTTCAGACCCTTTTACTATAAGATCACTATATTTCGCATATGTCAGAACGGTGTTAGAATACTGTTGTACTATTTGGAACCCAATATATGCGGTTCATTCTATGAGAATCGAAAGAATACAGAGACGTTTTACGAGAATAGCTATCAGATTGCTACATTGGAATATCGATATGCCCACGTATAATTCAAGGTGTTTATTACTAGGCATTCAAGTTTTGGAAACTCGACGTAAATATTTCGAAGTAATGTTTGTGAGAGATGTTATTAATTATAAAATCATTTGTCCCGATTTGCTTTCCATGTTGAGTATTTACGTTCCTAGCCGTGATCTCAGACAATGTAGAATGTTCCACGTTCCTGCACATAGAGTAAAGTATGGTTATAATGAGCCCATAACTCGCTGCTTAAGACAGGCAAACTCAGTATGTAGCGTCCTTGATTTCAATATGTACCTAAGTAGGGATTGCTTTAAGAAAGAATTATTATCCTTATTATCTCTACTGAACACTGGTGGTTAGTTATTAAGTTATTAAGTTTATTGTTAAGTCAATTAAGTTATTATTCTAATTATTATTCAATTTGTTATTAAGTAGTCTATAAGAGACCTTGTGCTCTGCTTGATGAAATAAATAAATAAATAAATAAATAAAATAAATAAATATCTTATTATTAGCGAATAACACATGTAAGGTTATACAAAATATACGGCAAATAGTCAAATCTCACCATCTAGGTGGCTAATTTATCAGTCCAAAACCGTCAACCGAAATTTTCCCAATCGATTCGCGTATTGTAATGCATGAAGCGCCATGAGCTTCGGATTCTGGCAACAACCAAGGCATCGACTTGCCATATTTGTTCTCAGTGGAATACTGACAAAGACTCTTGTAAAACCACATGAAGTAAATTTACCTAGCAAAAGCCTATCAGAGTTGACAATAATCACTCTTATTTACACCAATGGTATCAGTGGTACCGCTATCTGCTGGGATCGCTCTCGCCGAGGTACCGTTGAGTGGAATTCATTCAACTCTTTGGCCTCAAAAAAACATGCCCAAATCATCAAAAGAAAAAGAAATCAGTTTCACTTCCTACCAGCATATAGACTTAAAAATAAAAAACGCACGAAACATACATTTTTACCATTTTTATAATTATGTTTACGAATTGAAGTTGTTTTTCATCTACAATATGTATATCCACATCACGTAGATCCGTGAAATCTGACCTCGGATATTGGCGGTTGACTGATGAGTAACATCTCACCGGTGGTCTTGTCATTCGCCGCAATATTCATTTTAACTGCGAGCTCGTCTGTATGGCTTTCGGGTAAAAGCAATTCGGGAATATTTGTCGTCTCACCGTGATGATGATGATGATGATGATGCTTCCCACTAACAGACGACTTGTAAGATTCCTTAGTGACACCACACAAATAGAATTTGAAGAACTCGTACGTTGACCAGCAAATAGCCGTAGCGGGCATTGTATACAACACTCGAGCGGTGATTCCTTTAAAGAATCCTTTCAGTCCGGCAATTTTATAGATCCGCTTGATGGCATCGGGCATGGTTTGTGTCAGTCCTGTTTCTTGAGTGTTCAACAACGTTTTAACAACATCCATTGGTGTGGTAATTGCTGCAGCTGTGCCTCCTGATATTCCACCCGCCACAACGTGGAACGGTGGATAATATTTTCGCTCCTTGTTGAAATGATTCTGCAGAAATTCGTACGTCGTGAAGTGGACAATCTGATGAGGAATATTCATAGCCACTTGGGCGCCATAGGAACGATAGAAGGCTTTCATGCCTTCGGCCCGGTAGACGAGCTTAACGCAATGAAATACATTTCTATACGGAGACTGGTACATCTGAAGTCGCTGCTTGATTGCCTCGGTTGGTGTTGCGATGCCTGCATGAACGAATGTAGCCACCATAGCGGACGACATGTAATTGATATTGTGCGTCGTATAATCGGACATGAATTGCTTGGTCAATTCGTATGATCCAAAATATAGGGCGTGTCCTGGACCGGCGCCAATTACAACGGCCATAATGCCTCGTATAGGGCGTAGCTTTCCCTCCTTCTGAATCATATTCCAAAATGTTGAGGAGATACTCAAGGTGGAGACCGCCGGCAAAAGGCTTTGCATCCGGGTCTTCACCGAATCCAACGGGTACATGATGCAATGTTCAAAAATGCCAGCAATCGCGCCGGCCATCATATTGATACCGACACTTGTCGTTGGCAACGATTCACATCCATCGCGACACATTGTGAGCAGCAACACCCAGGTTAACTGGCTGATCCCTGGGCGTGAAGGTGTCTTGGCGGTTTTTTATTAACTAGCGAGAACAGAAAATCTCTGTCTCACTTGAAGTGACTATTTGAAATCGTTCCTTATGGTACACTCAAATGGTCACCATCTCTTCGATATTTAGTAACAAACTCTTCTCTCAGAGTTTATCTGTTTTTTTGGTTTTTATTTAAAAATTGTTGAGGCTTTTTAACACACACAATTTTGGTCCTGATTTAATTGAGAGGCAATGGATTTTTTAACTTTATATTGTTTTTCAAGAGAGATTTTGGCATGCGAACCTGAAAGAGCCGAAATAAAATTTGAAAATGATAAAAAAATTATTTTCGAAAGGAAACAGAGGGGCGACTGCGTGTGAATGATTTGACGAGATGTCAGATTGATTTAGACAGATTGATCTAGTTGTGTTTACAAGGAAAAAAAGAGTCTCACTTTCCACACCGCCCAAGCTTGAAGGTGTCATGCTGACCACCCATGTACCTTTCATGATTCCGAATTAACATGAATTGACTTGAGTTAAAAGAAGTTATGCTTATAAAAGCATCTTCGACATTATCCGGGTACACATCGATTATTGGACCCGTTTCAGATGGAGCTCTGCCACGAAGTGAAAGCTACTTGAACGTATTCACCAATCTGCAGAGGCTAACGGCAGTACTTAGAATGGCAGTACTTAGAAAGCCACAAACAAGACTGCACAGGATGATCACCATCATCTGGACTCTTTGGCTGTAGGACTTTAATCTATGAGAAAGCTGGGGACCGAATGTCGTAAGTTTCACTTACGGGTCAAAAATGGATACAGGTATGACTCCCTAGACATCTAATATGTCCACGTTGTAGCTTACTCATTGAGTCAAGGGGAGGGTTTAGAACGGTCATCAGTAAGACCAATCCTTCAATACAGCTACCGATAAGCCTATTGCACTGGATTATGGACGAGATATTACTCGAAGACGCCTACTTATAATGGCTCACGAGGAATGATCGTAAGTCTATCAAGCCTGGACTACAATAAAAAAAAAGTTTTTGGGTGCGATAGGTCTTCCCTAAGAGAGTTTGGAGATGAGAGACAAGACTACAGTGAGAGCTTCAGTTTATATATATTTTTTTTTTTTTTTAAAGAAAACTTAATCACCACTACCAAATAGTAGTTATACCGAATAAAACGCGTCTGAGGTTGCTATAAATAATAAAAACCTGCAAATCCTTGAATTTACTTATATAACTTTGGCTTGGACTGTACGAGTATGCTCAATGACCAATCTGCCCTGTTAAGGTACACTTTCCTGCTCCAATACGATTACTATGGTCTCTCAGATTATTTACTTGACTTATAATGAGATTGACTTAAACGGCATGGTCTACTGGGGATTTTAAGCTAATTAGGGAGGAAAATGAAAAATAAAAACCGTTCACAAAAGAAACATGTGGGCTAAGAGCTGACAAGATCAACGATCGTACCTCCCACGATCTTTGCAGAATCAGCAAACATATATGAGTCATCCAATTAGTTGTGATCTAATATGCTATTTTCGACAGCTACTGTCACCTTTCCATTCCCACCTGTTCATTCCCACATGCAAATTAAGCCTTCACGCACTTGCAACAACTTTTCACAGATCATACACCGATCATGGCATTTAACAAGCTCTCAAGGTCGCTGCCTACAATTATCGCTCAGCAAACAAACAAATTGAATAAATGACCTACGAGCCGAGCAGGAGACGAAAGAATGTATCTCTATCTGCTTCCACAGTCGACGATTCAATTACACAAAAATCTAGGTTCTTCATTTGATCTGCACTCCCCACTCGGTCTGTCGTCGACCGACTGTCTGGTTGTCTATCTGTATGTGAAAACGTCTCCCCGCTAGTGATTGTTCGGGATTTTTATCTATGTCGCAATGTTATGCAGCTCGTAAAAGAAAAAGCCGTCATTGTCGTGAATCATCACAACGAGAATTCACAGACGAATGCTTCGGGCTAAGTGAAATGCTCCACATTTCGAAATTCCCTGAAGACCCCACGTGCATGAATGCATGGTGCGTGCGGTTGGGGGCTTTTTTGAAAATAGTTTGCTTTTGAATAATAAAATGCATTTATAATAAAAATGAAATATTATTAACGAGCTCGATTTATCTGTCAAACCGGTGTCGAATGGCATCGGAAAGTGGGACGATTGGACCGATTGGGCGGAATGCTTTAATTAAATGTAAAGTTTACGAGCAGACTATTTTCATGTGGTGTTTGTCCCGTCTTTCCCTTAAACTTAATTCACTGTTATTTGAAGCCCGTGAGCAGTAGATTGGTTGATGTTGAAAAGGCTGAAGACTTTGGTTGGAAGGCCGCAGATTGCCCTCTGGGGTATACGATTTTTTATACGAAATCGAGTGGCTTATGTATGCACAAGCTTGCTGACATCGCATAAAATTAAAACCAACATCAAATCGTTAAATCAAAGCCTGCCCTCTGCCTTGGGGGGAAAGATTCAAAAAGTATTATGGTTTGCCAGATTTCGGAACTGTGGTATTCATTCGAAAGATCAACCCTCTATCGGAAACCACAAAGATTTTAACTATGGAGATCAATGAGATATTAACCATTCGTCAGCATGATACCATTTTAAGAAACTTCCAAGAACAACATACATATGTGTGACGCATTCTTTGATGAAAAAAACAAGCTTAGCTGCGCCTCAGTGGTCATATCTTTGTGTCTAAGCAAGCAAGCATGAAAACGATCCTGTTTTGGATCAAGTCATAAAAGGAGTCGCTATCTGGTGGGTTTCATTTTTTTGTTTCGAGGTTATTTCGCCCAATAATTGAATGGGAATGAATACTATGAGCAACTTTTTGAAGTCAATGAAAAAGGTTAGGCAAAACCGTCCGGTTTGGGCCAATCGAAAAAGTGTCATCTTCCACTACAAGACCACATGTCACTCGATAGACACTGCAAAAATTAAAGGAAGTAAAACGGGAAAACTCTTCGTCACCCACCTTCCATTTGAATATTTCGTTTTGTCTAAGCTGTCAAAACTAAAAGGTGTGAAAATGTGAAATTTCGATTTGACTAAAAGATGACATTACTACTAAATAAGATTAGTGGTAATGATAATATGGTATTTTGGAGAGTGAACATCTGTCAATTAAACTCAATGTCAGAGGTTTGACGTACAATTATTTGTCGAATTCCGAGCCAGAAAAGGACCATTTGCGCCAAGTTTCATTGCATTTTTTTTACAAAGAAAACCACTGCTATAAGTCGTCGATTATTTATGGAAGTGTATGCCGAACATGCACCAACTCAAACGACTTGGTAACGATTATTCGGTGATTTTGGCCGTGGAAGACCAGAAAAAAAAATCCGAAGAAGCTGAATTTCAGTCATTACTAGATGAAGACTCGACTCACACCCAAGAACAGATCGCAGAAGCATTGAAAGGTTATCATACAAAGCCCCAATCCCTATCAATTGAAAGAATAAGACATCGAAAGGATCAAATTTCCTTTCGATTTCGATATTGCCTGATCGGCAATACTTCTTCTTCTCAGGCCAGTGACACATTGAGGGTATGTGCCTTAACTGCCTTCCTTACTTGACGGTTGCGAGCATGCTGTTTCCAGTTATCAAGATCAAGCCATCTTGTATCCGCAATCACCGATTTTTATACCGGAGGTTCGATCTATCCTCCTTTTCGAACCAGAAGGCTCGGATTCGTAGGCACTCTTAGCTCTAGCGTTGGTATGGTACTCATGCGCTCTGAGCCAATGTAGTCGGCGGATCTTTATTTCCGTACTACATTCACATCCTTGTACAGCTCATAGACTTCGCGGTTGTGTCTTCTCCTCCGTACGCCTTAGGCTGCAGCCATGCAGTAACGACAACCAATTGAGCGATAAAAAAAAATTAAAACATATCAAATCGTATGGCGGTGGCTACGTAAGCCCTGGGCGACTAGCGATTTTGGTAAGCTCAATCCCACGTCGCTCAATCGCTCAATCACTTACTGCGTAGCCGCAATCCTAACCGACGGTATGACCGAATATCCCGTGCAGAATTTTTCTTTCGAAGGATTTCAGAATTAGCTCTGCCGTCCAGCTTTCGGCTTCATAAGGCCAAACTGGCAGGATAAATGTTTTGTAGAGCGTAATATTGGTCAAGTTAGGCTCTAACTGTTTTGACAGGCCGTAATAGCAGAGGTTGCTAAGGGTGATTCTATGCCGGATCTCCAATATTATGTCGTTTGTGGCATTCACATTTGCCGTCTGTCGATTATTAGGTGGTGGATAACGGATAGGTTTTTGCTCGACAGCAAGCACATGCTTGGTCGGTTGGTTTTCTCCTCATTTATCTTCAAACCAGTTCGCTTCGCATATTCTTCAATCGCCTACTACTCAACAACAGCCCTTTGCGAGCACGCGATAATGTCTATATCATCTGTATATCCTAACTTGTAGAAGATGGTGCCGTTCGCGTTAACACCTGTCTATTCGACAACCAGATTATAGAAGTCACAGCGCCTTGCCAAAATCCGTTGCAGGTGCCGAACAGTTTTGACGTTCTTGAACCAAAATGCACGGCGCACGGCATTTTTTTAAGCGTGGTGCGACACAAATGGATCGGTTTTAAAGGGTTCCTTTTAAAATCGATAAAAAGTTTGTGCGTATCGAATTGAAACTCATTAGTCTTTTTCAGGATTTCACGTAACCATACTGGAGAGTCTTCCGCCCAGTTGCTCTCTGTAGGTTCTGCAGCCTCCGGTGTGTTCAGGCGTCCCATGTCAAAGCAGACTTTGGTATTGGTGCGGCCTTCTGACATTGGATAGTCGAGCTTTGAAACGTGCTGCTAGCAGGTAGTGGTCAGAGTTGTCGCTCGCCTCCCTGAATGGTTGCATATCCAGGATGTTTGACGAGTGCCTTTCGTTAATGAGCACATGATCGATTTGATTGACAGTTCAACCTTCAGGTTGCTGTGTAGATTTTCTTGCGAGGGAATCTTTAACGATTATTCAAAATCGCTCCGTCGACGATAAAACTGAACAGAATATGACCAAAAGTACGCTTAAGTTATTTTCCGTCGTGACAATGCTCGTCTCAACGAGGATTAACTTTTACAATAATTGATAAAGTATGTATATCCATAAGAATACTCATTTTGAAAGTAATGTCATTTATCTATATTCGTTTACAATAAATTCCTAGGAAGCTTAGATACTTAAGGGATGCAGAACGAAGCTCCAGCTTCACATTAGCCGAGTTGACATCATAAAGTCCTGCAAACAACGAGAAATTGACTGCTTCGGATTTTCACGCACGACAGCGATGTTTTCAATAGAGCTTGCATTCCTAAGTTGTACGGATGTTGGCTGATTAAATTGGTTTACTCAAAATCGACCAACAAAAGTCGAATAGTTGAGTCGATAGTAAGATACGCGGATCATGTGTTCAACGACGCAATGATTTCGAAAATCAGATTTGATAATTTACACACATTTTTTTAATGTTATAACCTTCATAGCCGTACTACTCGTACTACTGATAAATTCACTAAAATGCGGCAAATATTGGAGGCCAGCAAGGGTGAAGGCCGTGAAGTCGTTTAAGATAGCGAGTGCTTTGGGCAACCAGCACATAAAAAAACGAACGAAACCATGGAAGAAGCAAACGGGGTAATATGATATATGATATGGCATTTGATTTGCCTCAGACCCATCTGCGATGTTGAGGCAAGAGCTGGTGTCAAGAGTGTAGAATTTTGAAGAAAAACAGCATAGAATTGAAGTTCCGTAGAAGAATAAATATTGTTATTGTTAATAATGGCCATTCGGAACTCGCAAGTTTAGACCCACTTTGAGAACTCTTCGCCAAGCTTCCTTGTCATCAGTGCATTTCTTCCACGTTTCGGGGTTAAATTCCAACTCTTCTAGGTCGATACTTATATTGCCCTCTAATCTATGGTGCGGCCTTCATGACGGTTTTTTTCCTTAAGGTTTATCACTCATTATTCTTTTTACTATTTGTCCACTGTCCATTTTAGGGTGGGTTAGGTTAGGTAGCTTCCCTCCGTAAAAGCGGTGGGGATCACTTAGACCAAGATCGGTCCATTGTGCTACCACTTGAGTCGGCTTGGTAACCGCTGACATAAAAGTGTTTTTGAATCTTATCCAAACCATAGGAATGCAAAGAGAGTGCATTTATACGGAGAATTGAAAGGGTCTAAGCAAAGGCTCATAATATCTCTTAATATCTTTTACCATATAATACTTGCCACGCAGATTGCGACATTGATAAGTTGCTGGTTGGTTCAGGATTTCCTGCAAGCTCTTACCAAAGCAACTATAACTAAAGGGTCCGCCATCTAACGTTTTTTTTTCCAAGTAGTGCTTATTTCGTGAATGGTAACACTTAGCTCATGTCTGATTTGACAGATAATTAGTTTTATCCTTCCGCTGAACGAATATGGTTGTGTATACGCTTGAACAACGCTGGGAAATATTGCGACATTACTTTGAAACAGAAGATGCCGATTTTGCCAAAAAAAATCATCTTTTCAGATGAAGCTCATTTTGATCTTGGCGGGTATGTAAACAAGCAAAATTGTCGCATTTGGGGTACAGAAAACCCGCACGCATATGTTGAAAAGCCGGTGCACCCAAAACGAGCCACTGTTTGGGGCGGATTTTGGTCCAGAGGCATAATTGGGCCATTTTTCTTCGAAAATGAGCAAGGAGTGGCCGTTACAGTCAATGGCGATCGTTATCGGGCCATGTTGAACGAATTTTTGTTCACAAAAATTGAAGAGGAGGATATTGGCAACATTTGGTTTCAACAGGACGGCGCTACGTGCCACACAGCCGAAGCTACACTCGATGTTTTGCGCCCTGTTTTTGAAGATCACCTCGGAGCTGCGATTTGACACCGTTGGACTATTATTTGTAGGGTGCCGTCAAAGATAAGTGTTACGCCGACAAGCCAGAGACAATTGACGCTTTAAAGGACAATATTCGTGAAGCCATTGGTGAAATACAGCTGCACACAATCGATAATGTGCTTAAAAATTGGACCGATCGTGTAGGTTACTGCATGGCCAGCCGAGGCAGCCATTTGAATGAAATTATTTTCCATTATTAACCGGAAGGATTGTACTTTCAAATAAAAAAAGAAATTTGAGAAAATATTCAGTAGTTTTTTTTTATAGCATTTTCAAAAAAAATAAAAATTATTTGGTGGACCCTTTAGTATCCCCTCATTAGCATCAATCAGTCATGGAGTTTCTCTTAGTTGTAAAGTTTATGGCGAAAAGGACGTCAAGGTGAAGGACGGTTACAAAAGAACTCTAGAATTCGAGGCATTTTGGATAGTATCAAATATACAAGTAGAACATATGGGAATCTTCTATTTTCTAATAGACGAAGCCAGCGGTACATGCTGATCGGGAACTTTGGAAGGGAAAACTGTTCTGGGACGAAAAGCTAACTATACCTCGAGCAGCATTTTGTGGGTCGCCGATGCAAGCACTAAGGCTTTTGGAGTTGTAGTCTATATTACAAGCGTCGATTCATTGGGAGAAGGATCTTAACATTTCTGTGCGCGAAAAGTGGAGTGACTCCTTTGAAGGATAATGACCTCACGTTGCCAAAGTAAGAGCTGACTGTCGCTTTGATTGCAACTCAACTCAAAACTTAGATCTGTGGCTTTTACTTATGGACCGATTCGAAGGTAACATTGTTGGATGAAATAAAGCTAAACCCAAGGGTTTCACAGTGGCGGCATTTTAGTGGGAAGGGAAATCCGGTTGATCTTGTGACAAGAGGCGTCAGCGCCGACGTTTTACAATGTGTTGCATCTTGTTGCTGGATAGTATTGTTCTTATCATGGAGACGGCTGCTGAAACTAAGTTAAAACCGTTGTCGCCTTTAGTTCCGTATGTAAATGTGGGTGAATGGAAACATCTTCTCCCAGTTAAGGCATATACTTATGTATGCAACGTTTCGTAAAGTCATGACGTACAAAGACTGGTTTAACATTTAAACACCTAAGTGCAGAAGAAGTCGAGGGTGCACAATTCTACTGGGTCAGGTACATTCAGTCGAATTATTTTTCTAAAGAAGTTTGCTCTTTGTAGGAAGGATAGTCGATTCCGAAGACATCCAAAATTGGGGAACTGCTTCCTTTTCTGGATTTCAATGGGCTATTGAGAGTTAAAGGTCATCTTCAATATCTTGACGACTCTTCACACACTGCATCCCATAATATTACCAACCGAGACTCACATCACGGATCTCATCATAGATGACTGTCACAAGGGCACCCTACATGGTGGGACGAATATGTAGCTTCTTATCATTATAAACGGTTATCCAATTGGCGGGGCCTGTGGCGGTCACGTTGTTTTGGTGACATCTATCAAATCTGTTGTTTATCACAGTAACTGATGCCAAATCACAGTGGCAAGTTACACGATTGAAAAGCAAGTGCAAACGATAAAACTTATTATGAAAATGAGTATCCGTCAGTGCAAAGGTTGAGCGCAGTCGACTTTCCAACGTTTGGTGTCCAAATTTGAGACGACGGACTCGGTACTCAATCAGCCAACATTCGTACGTCAGAGGTGCGCAAACTCGGCCGAAAGGCGTACACGAGGCAGTCGATTCCTCGCCCTGCATAGGAACTCGATCCATAGAAGATCATACTGACCCAGGAGCTCGAAGTTCATGACCATAGACAACGGCATTTGTTCGTTGACTGGGTTTCAGAGCGTTTGGAAGAGGACCCCTATTTTGACCGAAACATCATCTTTAGCAACGAGCGGCATTTTTGGATATATGAGACGACACCAACCCACACGAGGTTTACTATCATCCTCAAAAAGTTACCATTTAGTATGGCTTTTGGTCCGGCGGCATCATCGAAAACATCGTTGGGTATAGAACGATGATAACCAATTTCTTATAGTCCAAATTGCACCATATGGCCCTAGACAATATGTGATTCCAGCAGGACGGCGCTAGGTGCCACATAGCGGACGCCACGACTAACATTCTGCATGAACGATTTGAGGGTAAGGTTATCTCTCGCAGAGGTGACGTGAATTGGTTTGCAATTTGACCCAGATAGACTTTTTCTTGTGGAATTTCCTGAAGTCGCAGATCTATACGAATAAACTACAATCGAGGGATGCCCATAAGGTGAACATAACATACATTTATGTATTTATGCAAAAGAGTCATTGGAAACTGGACCACTCGGACCCGTGCTACCGTAAAAAAACCGAGGCGGGCTTTTGAAAAACGTCATATTCCGTACATAATGGCATACATAGGTCTTTCAAATCAGTCAATGAAAGAACATGTCACGAATGGCTTTAACGTTGAATCACCACTCTACTTCTGCATCGTCACCACCCTCTCGCGGGTATCTACAGGTGACATTCGTGTGACGAATGTGCAAAGGATGTCTATAATTTGCCAGCCTTTTCCTTTGCCATTAAAAAACTTACATGCAATCCAATAACAAGCATTCCAATTCCATTGCCTCACATGTGGATATCGATTATTCCTATACCACCGACGACCGCAGCAGTGAATTGTTCACATTTGTCGGACTCCGAGCAACAGAGTTAGCAATAGCCGTTCCCAGAGCCAGAGGCGATTAAATCACTAAAAGTATGTGAATGCGAATACAACAATTAAGCAAACGGAGCGATGTGAGTGAGTTCGGCGCGAGTGAGGTCGACCGGCAAACTACTCGTATAGAGAGTGCATGGTGGCATGGTGGCATGAAGCGTGGCGCGCTGGAACATGGTGTTTATGAATTAGGTTGAGCAGTGGTCGTTTGATTTAAGTTTTTGTTTTTTGGCTTGTTCGCTTGGTGCTAATTAAGTCTGTCAATGTGATTACCCGCGGGTTGGAGAGTGAAAGTGCTGCTGAAATTGGCGCAATGTTCGCGGGCTTCTCAACTAGTCAATTTTTGTTTCCCTTTTTGTTTTTGACATATGTTACGCAATCCGATAGTTATTTATTTCCCGCTCCTATCCGATGAAATTCACGTGCTCACTCTATAAGTACATAGTTAGTTTCCTCTTGCGTTTAGACTTTTTTCTGCATCATTACAGATAAAAAGCTTCCAATTGCTATCATTACAATCATGCATAACACTCGTTTGAATGCGTTGCAAAACGTCCTATTGGCCCGTAACAATCTTTGATGCAATCCACTTTACCGCTCATTTCTCCTTCAACTTGGTGTGTGTCATTTGTATCGTTTGCTGATTTATTATTTAACTATTAAATTGCATCATACGTACTTGTTGCACAGTTGCGCACCAGATTCAACATTTATGACAAGCGAATGTGACATAGATATGTATTCAATGCCAGTGGCTTTATGCATGCGGCAGGATTAAATCGATTGGCAGTGAATTCAGTGTTGGACACACATCAAGGTTGACTCGTGGCTCATAAGGTTTCTTCTATTTACAAAGTAGATTAACCACAAGTTGTTACAGTTGATATTTATAGAACGGTTGGGGGAGAATATGGAAGAGAAAGCTTGTATTTAACGAAGGAATAGGATATTAGCCTATAAACGTTGGAAAAAGAAATGAATAGAAAATATTCAAGGCATGAGGAAAACATCCCACAACCGAGAGCCTTAAGAAAGTCAATTCTTACCTTGGCCAGATAATAACAGTTCTGAAGACGTTTAAGAGATATTGATTATACGCCAACTATTTTGTAGTCAGAAGTCAGTTTGAATTTTTAGTACCAAATAGGGTCAACTGCTCATTTGGGTCAACAATTCCAATGTTGAAATTAATAACATACATGCAGTTTTCAATTACCGCAGGCTCTAGACCATCGGTTTAAACTAATAAAATGTCCTTAATTTTGGCAAACAATTTCAAGGTTTATAAATGATGAAATCTTATTAAAAGCTATAAAAGTGCTTCTTATTCACACAATTAGGTTGGAAAATGATGGTAGAAATATCGGAAATTTTTCACACTTCATGGCTTAACTTAGGCAGGATATGGGCAAATCTCGTTCAATGACCTACTCTGAGCTTAGAAAGAAGAAAAGACATAGAATAATGTAGAAGTCATGGTACCGAAGGGCTAATTTTGACCTACAATCAATCAAAGTTTTGTTAGGAAAAACATCAAGGGTTTAAAGGGTACAGACTTAATTGACTAGAGAACCGAACATTACATATTTGGGATTTTATTTAGTCTGTATTAAAATCACATATTTGGCTGACCCTCTTTTAACCAAAACAGATTTACTAATTGATATCACTTCCACAACTACTCCCTAGAAAGAGGTGTCGTCGGAACAAGCAGAGAATGAACCTTTCTGTTTGAATATGGACGTTAAAGTCATCAATAGAGTGAATAGACATATTGATCAATCATGAATCTTGAATAAAACAAGATGCAGCCAAGTCTTTAGTTTTCTGAGGTTGCTAAATCAATGGTTCTTGGCCATTCTTAAAAAGAAAAAATCAGAAAAATGTTGAGTTCCACAATGTCAACGGAAGAAGATATTTATTTATTTCTTGCATAGTACCTAGTCCTGCCATAAGTTCTGTTACACAATTTTCAGCGCTTATCGTTCAAAACTTTTTCCGGGAATAGAACCGTTAACTTTTTTTTCAGAACACATGCTCTGATCAGTGAAGAATACTAGTTAGTTTGGTTCAGTTTTTGAACTATTAACATGGAGTGGGGCGTAAAAGTGAATCGAGTCGCGGTAATAGCGTTGCATAAGTGCGGAAAGAGTGCTGGCCAAATTTTCGAGTTGCTAAAACCACTCGGAATATCAGGAATATTCGTTTATCGGCTCTTGCTCGCTTCGGCGAATTGTCTGGAGTAGAGGACAAGCCAAGAAGTGGTCGCCCACACGTCGTCCGTACAAGTGCGGTAGTAAAGGCAGGACGTGAACGAATTCGGAGAAATCCCCTTAGGAAGCAGAAGATCATGTCCAAGGAATTGGATATATCAACCAGATCCATGTCATTGGTGATTCGGGATGATCTGAATATGAAAGCCTATCGTCGGTCCACGGATTATCTTCTAACTCCTCAATTTAAAAAAATTAGACTGGAAAGATGCAAGCGACTTTTGCAGTGGCACGCGGACAATGGCCATGAAAACATTCTGTTTACGGACGAGAAATTTTTCACCGTGGAAGAAGTTTTCAACAAACTAAATGACAAGATTTATGCCACTTCATCCAAGGAAGCGAAAAAAATTGTTCCAAGGGTTCAACGTGGTCATCATCCTGTTTCCGTAATGGTTTGGTGGGGGGTCTCTCACCATGGTGTCACATCCCTCCATTTCTGTGAAAAGGGCGTAAAAACTGGTGCAAAGGTCTACCAAGAAGATGTGCTAGAGGGTGTTGTGAAGGGTTTCACCAATACCCTTCTCAATGGACACAGATGGATCTTCCAACAGGACTCTGCTCCAGCGCACAAAGCCAAAACCACGTAGGAGTGGCTCAGAGTCAATATTCCTGGCTTTATAGCAGCAGAAAATTTACCGTCGGGGAGTCCAGATCTGAATCAACTGGATTATGGTTTGTGATCAGAATTGGAGAACATGGCCTGCAAGGCTTCCCACAGAAATTTGCAAAGCCTTAAAACAGTATTAACCAGAGGAGCGTCCACGATCTCCATGGCAACCGTACGTGCCACTATAGCCCAAATGGGCACACCGTTTAAAAGCTTGCGTTAAAGCAAAAGGCGGTCATTCCGAACGAACCCAACGTTTTTTTAATAACCAATATTGTGTTCTAATAAATGAAATAATTTTGAATACAATATGTTTATTGCTCTTTTTTTTATAGCGTTTTATATTTGTAACAGAACTTATGGCAGGACTAGGTATAACAATAGTATTATAATTTTCTCAAGCCTGCATAGGGATATGGTTTTATAGAACCTTACTGCTAAAAACCTTGAATCTCGATTGAACCATAGTAGTGGGAAGAGTATAAGGCCAAATCGTCTGCGTAGAGTGCAGTGTCACAGCTGGGATCGCTGGGCATATTAGAGAACTGGGGCCAGGACTGAACCTTGCCGAACTCCGGCTGGGACTGGTTTTGTTGAAAAATAGGCTCCCTTAAGACTTTAAAGCATCGATTCAATAAAAAGCTTTGTAGAATTTTTATAAGTTTATAAGATACCTAGGAAAGTTAAATTTAATCAATTTATATATTAAGCCATTGTGCTACACTGATCCGAAGAAGATTAACATCCCAATAAGAGCTAGAGGCACAAAGAAGAGCTGCAATCAACAATTCGAAAACACTAACAATAGTTTTAGGGAGAACTGTTCAAACTCAATGCTACCCACTTTTAATGCAAAAAATGATCTCGAGTCCCGTCCTGTTAAATTAATCTCCTGGATGAATGTCAAAGATTAATAGCAAGTTGCAATACACAATAAGTGATCAAAAGAAAGAATTGTTCAAAGGCTCTGGAAAAAGCAACGTCAAGCGTTGGTATACTATCACATACCATAGACCACTGGAAGCAACCTCATCAAAAGCCACGAATCCTCAAATCGTGTGCCACCCACAGCATGTGCAGAATTTTAATGCTAGTAAGGTCTGTTCATATATTTGATTTTCGACTACCACCACCAGAAAAACATTGGTTTGATGACCAGTTATAGGCATGACAAAGAGGTAAGCAAGATGCTGAAATGAACCTTTGTAGGTGCGCCCCACAAGGTTTATAAGCAGTAGCGAAGAGAAACACTCCGGCCTGTTGAAAAGAAAGAAAAAATCAGGGAGGAAATGATCATCATGCTGCCGTGTCTTTAAGATGCAAAAGTTCCACCACATCTGGTCTATGTTACACAATTAAGACTTAGTAATGCAAAGATGAAAATGGTAATGTGCCGTGTATTTTTCTGCGGACTTTTAAGCTATGTTGACAAACATTAGGTCACTAAGAGGCAGAACATTCCATTGTCTTTGGAAGAATCCGAGTAAATTCCTCCATGAAGAAATAAATCTTGACTTACAATAGTTTAAAAATACTCAAACTGCTAGAGCAGGTGACTTATCCAATATCAGCCTTCTTTCTCGGAAGTGAGAGTCTGAAAGGCCGTGAAAATATTCACCTACGGCCCTCTCAACTTCTTCATTGGATATGAAGCGCTACCCAGAAACAAATTTGTTCAGGTTTGGGAACAGATGGAAGTTTGAAGGTGCAATATCAGGAGAATAAGGAGGATGGCCGAGAAAATCGTACCCTAAATCCCGCAGTTTTCTTATAACCAACGCACCCTTGTGTGCAGGTACGTTGTCCCGGTGAAAGATGATTTTTTTCTTTTTCAAGCCTCTTTTCGCGATCCAGCTGGTCAAGAAGTTTAGAGTAATATTGGCCTGTTATTGTCCTGCCCTCTGCAAGGTAATCAACTAATAGTATCTCTTTGGCGTCCAAAAACACGCTGGTCATTACCTTTCCGGTAGATGTGATCGATTTCACTTTCTTTGCCGCTGAACCACGGCCTTTCACCCACTGCTTGAACTGCTGTTTCATTTCTGGGGTGTAATGCTGGACCCATGTCTCATCCACGATGACAAATCGCCCCACATCGATCAGATTAAATCGGTCCAAACATTACTGCACAACTATGTACTTTGCGCATTTGCTTTTGATAGTCGTTCAGCAAATGTGACTTTGCCCAAGAGCATTTATGTACATGCCTTTTCATGCAAGATGTTTCGGACCCGTTCTTCCAATATCCCCATAGCTTCAGCAATCGTACTCCCGTTCACTGGTTCAACACGACATCATTTACTTTTTCGATGGTTTCCAGTGTGGTTGCGATTCACGTTGCTCATACTCAAGGGATGTCCGACCATGTTTATGTTCAGTTCTGCCCACTTTTTAACGGTTGAAGTCGAAGGAGCGAAGTCTCCATAAGCATTTGTTGACTGCAGATGAATTTTTTAGGAAACGACTGAAGCCTTTTAGGGATAAGTTAGTCGGTTCTTACCTTTAAACCATATACGTTGAATTATATCCCAGAAAAGACTAATTAACTCTAAGCCTCTAGGACTTTGTCGATCTTGGGACTGAGTATGATAACATCTACAGAGGTAATTAATACAGCGCCGTCACCCTTCGGATTTCCAACTTAACTAATCTGGCCGAGCAAAACGACGGTGGAAAACACTCGTTGGTCCATCAAAGTTGGCAGTATTCTGGAAGCGGAGCCTTCAGCAAAGCAACACCATGCTCCCATCAATATATATTGGAGAATATTGTGCAAAATCCACTACAAGCGAAACCAGGCGACATCGATTTAGCTAGCAAGCTGTCTTTAAGCTTTGACTTTGCTAACTGCTATTTTCTTGGATTTGAAAGTTTTGAAATGAATGTAAAAGGTGATACAGCAGTGAACTATACAGCTCTATATAAACAACAATCTGCGATAGCAGAAACATATAGAACGCAGGAAAGTTTGGCAGCCCGCCAGTTCAAAAAGTCTGCGAACCCAGACTGGAAAGGCACGGAAACTGGGGAAGAACTTATTTCAGGGGAACTGAACCGCAACGAACTCGGTTTGTGCAGCTGATTAAAGATCAAACTGACTGGCTAGGCATGTAAATTGGTTAACTTCACCCATTAAGTTCATGCAAATGTGAAGAAATATACTTCCAACTCTGTCGGTACCTAATTTAGCTGTCTTTAAGAACATTTGCATAATACACCGCCTCTCAACTGAGGTTACATGTTCGTATATAGTCAGTTGGTGGGAATATACTATGACTTCCCCATGCCTCTATATATGTAGATACGATGCGTCATCTGAGAAGTTTTATGAAAAATTGGACTCAGCTTCCAATTTAAACGTCAAGCAAGTGTAAATGACGTGATATTTGCTTTAGGTAACCGACAAGCCCACATGTAAAACTTCATGTCTGCAGAATCCATAGTGTGTTAGCCGGAAAATGTAATATAAAACAAGCAAGTATACTACACATTCAGGAAGAACAATTAAAACAACTAAACCTGCCTCACAGTACCATAAACCAGTCACCGCAGTTCCACTGTTGGAATCACACCACAGTCCCATAATCGCCCTCACCGGTATGACCACTATGAGGCGGTGCTTTGTTGTCAACCGTCATGGAAAAGTGTAACAACTCTTTGATTTTTTTTAGTATTTTACGCAAAAGAAGTGTGAAGATAAAAAACTGCAAATTACGAAGCTAATTTCCATATGACATACAATACATGTCAAACACCCGTACGGATTCGGAATATGCTAAAGCGGGCATATTTTTCACCGGAAGATATACGAACGTACTCGTATATAAGCCGGATTGTTTTGTTTAAAAAAAAAATCACTGTGCAGAACGTTCTGTTGAGTTTCGGCTCGTATTCATATACCCCGCGAGTACTGTGCATAACTAGGGTTCAGTTGTTAAATAAAATGTTTGTTGCGCTGAATTCACACAAAATAACAAAACAAAAAGATAGGACAAGTGTGGGCTCACGAACATGGTATGGAATGGATGTTATCTAAGTGAAATTAGGTTGTTAACTAGTGGGAGGCTCAGTGGGTAGTTGTCAAGTTAATAAACAGGTTAACGATAAACCTAGTAGAAGAAAGACATACATACATAAGAATTGGGTATGTTTAAGTAATTTCGGAGAGCTCAGCGCCTTTATAGCCAAATGGGAGTGTTGTCAACCTATCGAAAGAATTTGCATAGAGATTGGGCTTGCAGAAGCAAGAATTAAGTATGCGTAACACACTTAAGCCACGAGATTGTGAATATGTTTGAGGATACAATACGATTTCGTACATTGCGAGGGTTAGTGTTGATAGAGACAGAGTTGTAGTGGTTCGCGCAGGCAATGTTACTTGAAAGGAGTTGATGGATGAAAAGAATGTCAGATACAGTTCATGTGGATTAAATCAAGACAGTCTTGGTAGGGTGGTAAAATTAAAGGATTGTATCAGGGGAGACATCGAAGAGCAATAGGGACCGGCGCTGGATGCTCTCGATTCTAGAAATGTGGGTTTGTTGGTAAGGAGATCACACTTGAGAGGCGCACTCAAGAAGGGGCCGGACAAAGATTATGTAGAGAGATCGGGTAACGTAAGGGTTCGAGAATTCTCCCATCATCGCTTCACGAAACCGAGTGCAGAATTAGCTTTAAGGATTATCTCATCGATCTTTAGCTACATAATATGTCAAGATTGCGAATGGCCTGAACGGTGGAGATGGGTTGATTAATGAGAAAGAAGAGACGAGTAGGAGGTTTAATTCGTTTACGTGGAAAGCTGATTGATTGGCATTTCGAAATATTAAGCTCCAAGCAATTTTAGGAACACCAGATGGAAAAACTATTGAGATCAGATTGAATAAGGGAAAAGTTATGAGTGGAGGAAATGGCCTTGAAGAACTTAGTGTCGTCGGCATATAGTGAGATGTGGGAATGTTTCATCACTATTTCAATATCCTTTAAGAACGAAAAGAAATGAACCTAAGTGGCTGCCTTGGGAGACGACAGAGAAAGCTAAAAAAAGGTTAGAAAAGGCAGATCTAAAACGAAGACTATAATAGCGACTTTCCAGGTAAGAAGACATACACTTAACAAAAATGGGGTCGAAGCCAAGGGAGGATAATTTATAGAGTATCAGTCTGTGTGAGATTTTATTTAATTTAATTTTAATTTTTCGACTTCTTTGCCGTTCTCTAAGGCTGATAGTGTAAAGGACACAAATTCAACAAAGTTAGTGGTTGTAGATCTGCATTTGAAAAAACTGTGTTGTCTGATTAAAGACTTACTCGATTAAAGACTACTCTCGAAGAGTTCGGATATATGTGCCAGTTTGGCAATGGGATGATAGTTGTTAATAACGTTCTTCGGACATTTTTTGTGTTTCGGATGCTAAGTTTTTCAAAAAATAAACATTTTCTTAGCTAAACTATTTTCTTTTTCAAATTATTTGTAGTCAAGCATTATGTCGAACGACAGAGTTTAAATTGTTCTGTGTACTTTAGAGTGTCCGTCAGTCAGTAAGGTATTTTAAGTTTGTTAAGTTATTTAAGCTAGTTTTAAGCATTTTTGTCTAGCCTAAGACAGCTCTAAATAAAAATTGAATAAAATTTAATAAAAAAGCAAATTTTTTGAAATATGGCAGGGGGCCGTGCAGGGACGGGTTAAGAATATCCCTGCAGCGATACCTCTCGCTTGTCGTAAAAGGCGACTAAAACAAAGGTAAACAAAAATCACATCTAGACAATTTAGAAAACACCAAGGTGAGCCTATGCACACATATACCACCATTAAACTGCCCCACAAGTGTACATGCAAATCAGTGGGTTGACACGACTGGAGATCACCGGTGTTGTAAGAGTAAGATCAAACAAAAAAAATTGGAGCATGCCCGTGTCACAAAAAAAGAAAAAAGGCAGGCCGAAAAACAATTGGTGCAAACAAATGCAAAACACCAGCATTTGATTGGCCTCAGCGATTAAGTAATCCCAAACCGGGAAGCCTGCCGCTACTTTCTGAGGTCAAACCGGCGGACCCCACAAGCGGACCAGTAGGAATGCAGTTAAGTGGGAGGGTTATGGTCCTACACTTCTGACCATAACAACGCCGGAAAAAGGAAAAGAAGAAGATGGCAGGGGGCCGTCAGATCCAGAATGAATTCATAATTAAGTAGATATATGTAATTTGTTTTCGATGACATGGGACTCGACTGTACGAGGAAGAAATGGTCCAAGGGAAAAAATCGGTAAATAATCGAAGTAAGCAAAGTTCGGAGCAAAGATTGTTTAAAAAAGATGGCGATAATATTGGGGCCATTTGAGGTTTGACCACGGAAGAAGAGCGAGGTAAGGTAGCCATCAGATTTTCTTTTGTAGTTAGCAAACTTAAAGAAGGACTTAGGATTACTTATAAGATTGGCTTGCGTTTCAGTTAAACAGCGTTTATAGAGGGAGTTGTGAAGGGCGGTTAAGTGAAGATAGCAGCCCAGGTAGTTAGAAAGTCATAAGGGCTTAACCCCTTGTATCCTCTTGTGACATTTCAGTAACAAACTAAAAAAGATCCTACAGAATCCATACGGAATGTTTTTTTTTCGCTTTAACTCATTGTACCATTAAGGTTACATACCGTAATAACGAAATAATACATGACTTTACACACAGATGGCTTTACTAGTATATTACAGACAGTTAATTTTGACAGTTCGTTGTCTGCGGCAAGTCGGTACATGCAAAAAGTTTGAAATTCATAAAAAAAAGTTTGTTGTACTAAAGTGACTCGGTTTTCAATTAAATAATTAGGTAAGTGCCTAAATATCTATTATTTGATAGTTTGTTGTGATTTTTTTGTATTTGTATTCTAGAAAGATACCTACATGTGTTTGTGCCATTTATATAACATTGATTAACGAGGGTAAAAACTATTTGTGGTATAGCTAATACAATATTACTTCTTCTACGATGTCTGCATGGCGTAATCGCCTTCGTGAGAACGAAATTATTAACCTTCTTCATACTGGTGAAGAGAGTGAAGACGGAATGGATTTTGATGACGACGACGTGATAGATCCCGACTTTCAACCATTGTTTGATGAGGAAAATTCTATGTCCGATAATGATGCGGATATAACAAGTATTGACCTAGATTCAATTTTAAATGTTATAGAAAATAATGTAACTATTCCGCAACATATAGCAACATATAGCAGCAAGCAACTTCATCAGCCTCAAAAAGTAGAAACAAACAAAGCAAGAGAGAACAGATTATTCAAAATACGAACGATTATCGATAGATTAAATGAAAATTTTAGTAAAGTTACTAAGGAGGAATATCTATGCGTAGACGAGCAAATCTGCTCCACGAAAGCTAGAAATAGTTTAAAGCGCTATAACCCCAAAAAACCCCATAAATGGGGATACAAAATATATGTGCTTAGTGGAGTCAGTGGGTTTGCTTATAAAATCGAAATGGAAACTGATGCTGAAATTATTGTATTCACTGGAGAGCCTGACTTAGGTGCTTCGTCTAATGTAGTTATGAGGATGGCACGTGATATACCAAAAAATCAAAATTAAAAGCTCTATTTTGATAACTATTTTACGTCTCTGCCACTGATGCAGCATTTGGCCAAAGAAGGAATCTTTAGTCTTGGGACGATACGTCTTAACAGAATTCCTAACTGCAAACTACCTACTGATAAAGAGTTATCAAATAAAGAGCGTGGTTATTCCATGGAATTAGTGACTGATGTTAATGGTATTGAAATTTAAAATGTTGTTTGGAAAGACAATAAAGTTGTTACGATGGTGTCGACTTTCGTAGGTGAAATGCCCAAGGACCAAGTTCGACGTTATGACAAAAAAATAAGAGATACGTCAACATTGATCGCCCCAAGATAGTTAGTGAATATAATCAATACATGGTGTTGATTTAGTTGACAGTATCATGGGATACTATAAAATCTTGGTGCGAAATAAAAGGTGGCAAATACGTTATTCTACCATTTAATAGATCTAACAGTGACAAATGCGTGGCTTTTATACCGGCGAGTAAAAAGTGCCTCACGAAAGAATGAAAAGGATATGTCTTCGGCCGATTTCAGACTCGAGGTAGCTGAAACTTTGTGCAAACTTGAACAGCGAAAAGCAATCAAGAGCCGCAATCCGATTGAAAGTGACATTCAGGCCAAAAAGCACAAAGGTCCTGCGCAACATATTCCTCCTATTGCAGTACGTCAAGATCAAGTAGGGCACTGGCCAGCTTGGTCAGAAAATAGGATTAGATGCAAGTTCCCTAAGTGTACAGGAGTTTCCCAAACGATATGTGAGAAATGTGGTGTAGCTTTATGCTACAACAAAAAAAATTAATTGCTTCAAAGATTTCCACACCACATAGAAAAAAAAGAGAAATATTAGCTCAATGTGACAGATATGGCACACTCCTATTTTTCTGAAATTAATGAAAAAATGATAAATATATGTATTAATTTTTCCAAAAATACGTGTTTTATTATATTTAAAACTAAGTCATTTAATGTTGTCTATTTTAATATTTATGATTGTGGGTTACAAGGAGTTAAGTATGTACGAAGATTGTCCACTGCTTATTTCTTTTGTTTTTTTTTTTTTTTTGTTTAATTCGTGTAGTTTCAAGAGTGTACGCTCTTATGGTGTTTGTCACATAACCTGGACGGGGTGCAGATGGTTTCTGTCGAAGATGTTCGTTCATTACTCTCCGGAGGTGGTTGTCCTAGGTAGGATTTCAGAGATTCGATTGAATTTGCATTGGTTGTAGTTCACAGTAACTCTTTTTGTTTTCCATGTCATTAAGGTGTTATATTGGAAATGCACAGAGTATGCATTTTTGAAGTGATCTTATGATGCAAGTGTTATGACTTCGTCAGCACTTTTTGATCATCTCATATTCTCAACTGATGTTGTTGCACAGTTTTTCCGTATAGGAATTGTTCTTGACTATGGACGGACTTGAACTACAGACCTTTGGCCCTGTTACTTAGAGAACGAAGCCTGCGATTATACCAGGGTGGGGAGGTGAACAAAGTTTTACGGTATGAAATGAGAACGTAAAGAGAGATAGAATTAAATATTTTCCTGTAGAATATGTATATTGCATCATTCACGGTTAGGTAATCAAAATAGAGAGGGGCTTTTTTAAGGTATTCATTGATTAGGTGAAATTTTGCTTTGTGGAAATCGTGAGATGACAGAACTGTAGGAGGATTGTTCTGTAATGGAGAATCGTGAAAAAGGAAAGGGGGAGAGGATAATCCCTATCACACAGAACTTCACGTACGGGTTACGCATTAGATTTCATAGGCGTGTAAATAAAGATCAATCATTAAAATTCGCCGTAAAGTGCGATATGTGAGACTTAATTGTTGACTTCGACGAATTGAGGTGCTTAACTGATTGAAAACAGTTTCGTTCACAATGGTAAGATCCTAGTGTGTACGCATAGCGTGCGAGAATATGGATATGGAGTTCCAATCCATGGTCTGCGTGGTAGACGATGCTATTGCCAACAATTGTCCTTGACATACATATGTCAAGAGTATGAACAATATGAAATTCAGTAAATAACAGCAAACATCCAAACAATCTGTTATCTCACCCTTTACTAAAAATATGGGTTATGTATACAAATAACGGAAACTTCGGATTGAAAGAAGTTGTAGACTCTTTTCATACTATTCGATTAACGATTTTGACTGGACCGGATAGTGCGACTGCAAGCATTTGATCAGGAACAGCACTGGGTTGATTGGAGTAGCAGTATCTCTACGAACATGATATTGTGCTTCGCGAGCCCGAGTGGTATAAGTTCAATAAGTCGGTTTCTTGCCGAGATCGGCGGGACGTTATCAGATAACATCAACGGTTTCGGTGGCTGAAACGGACTTCATCACTAGTCAACTATGTTAGTTAAGCCCCATCAAATCAAAGCCTGCGAAACGTCAATGGCAGCCTTATACGTGCTAGGGTAGGTGAGGGCAGAATAAGGCAGTCAACGGTGGAGGGTAGGTTTAGTTTAGTTTGTACATAATAAATGTTATATTTAAACATATTTTAGTTAGGGTACGGTTAAGCTAATTTAAGTTAGTTTTATATAAAAAAGTATGTTTTGATAATGTTTTTTTGAAATAGAATTTTGCTTAGCCTTAATTGTTCATTTATTTTAATTGTTAATAACTAGTCGTAAGGCCTAAAAGGCATAGTCTTAAGATGTTCTGTTTGCTTTAGAGTGTCCGTATGTGACCAGAAAGATATTTGAAGTTATTTAAGTTTTTAAGCTGATTTTAAGAATTTTTAACTAATGTAAGATAGTTCTGAGAAATATGAAATAAAAATGAATTTAAAATCGAAACAAAAAAAAACTAAACTAAAGAAAAAACGCTTAGTTGCCGGTCGCCGTAAGTTGCAATGGCTAAATGGCTGTTAAACACCAAAATGTCGTCGCCGTGTTATGTAAAATGGACCATGCTCTTCCCCATGTCACCAAAAAAATTGAAGAGTGTTAAGATCTTCTTTATTTTCGGGAACAGAAAACAATTATACAAGTTTGAGAAGTGTGGATGTGAATATCCATTATTTTGTTTGGGCATGATGCGAAATTCATGAATTGGTGTACAACAACACCGGTAGCCTGTAAATAAGTTGTACTCCTTATTGTTTATAAGTTATCTGATGTCCCTTGAGTTAAACTTTGGAAAATACCACGAAGTACTCATACCAAGCAGAGAGGAATGAAACAATAACCCCCCTTGGATGAAGAATGGAGCCCAGAAATGGTATACAGATGGGTCGAAATCTGAAAACAAGGTAGGGGCTGGCGTAATAGAACCATAATGTAGCCTACGCATTCCCCCTTGCAATGAGTCAACTATATTTCAGGCCGAGCTATTTGCAATCAATGAAGGAGAACATATGTAGCTTCAGCGACAGGAAAACCACTAACACAAGGATAACTATATTCTCAGGCATCCAAGCGGTTCTTCAGCGCTAAGAGGTACACCTTTAACGCTAAAGCTGTCCGGAATTGTCACAATAGACTAAACAAACTGCCTGTAAGCAACAAATTAAAATTGATCTAGGCGCCAGGTCATGAAAACCAAGAAGGCAATGAAAAGGCTGACATAGAAGCTAAGAAAGTTGCTCAGATACCTTTTACAGCTCAGACATAAACCTACTCTTACAAAAATGGATCATAAAACAAAGAACCAATTCTAGAACAGACAGAGGAGGGTATTAAACACTCAAAAACGTTCATGGAACAGAATCACGATCCCAAACGTGTCAAAGAAGCTCTAGAACTAAATAAAGCCGACCTAAGAGGCACGATGTGAGGCACTAACAAGACACGGGGCATGCAACTACCACCTTTATAAAATGGGTCTTAGTAGCACAGAAATCTACAGGCGATGTGGGCAGGTCAAGGAAGCCATGGAAGACTACTGACAACCTGCCCAAACCTTGCCAGAGAAAGATTCAAAATGACATGTAACACAGCCATAACAGGGAAAGACTTCCAAGAAATCCCATCTAGAGATGTTGCCAAATTCCTGAAGGCAGCACTCAAATCATAGATCAAAGAAAGGGGTACAATCTTTAAGTCTTTAACAATCTGTCTTGAAAGATACGAAAGGTGCCAATTGAGAGCCAGTTCCAGCTATGAATATATACATAAAATAAACATAAACATAAAACTTCGGCATTACCTACTACCGAATAGAATGCCATTACGCATGCTTTGAGTAAAAAAACAAAACGAGCAGGGGCTAGTTTTGGAAGTTAATTTATCACACATTTATTCGTCTTACTGTGCATTTTGTAGGAAGAAATTAGAGAGTTCTGCCAATTGGAGCTGTGACCTTTTCTCAAAAGATCTTAGGTAACTTAGTTCCATGGTTTCGTCTTGTTTAAATTTTTTCAATAAAACGATATTTAGCCCCCGCTTACTTCGTCAAGCTTCCACCAGACTTCTTCCGATTCGGCTTGCATTACTTGCTTTCAAAATCAATTCGCACACAACCCCTTGTAATGAATTTGCCCGGAACTATATTTGTATATTTTTTTCAAGTACATAGACTGCTAGGTAGGTAGGTATGTAAGTATGCATTTCCGACAACAGGAGCAAGCCTCTTTTATCACAACACATCATTTGAGCGGCTTAATACCAAACTAAGCGGGCAAAAATCGACGGTTGATGTCACGGTTTAAGTCGACAGAGAATTACATTATTTTCAGTCTTTCATTCATAGTGATTATTAGAGAAGGAAATCTCAGTTTCGGTTCAGAGGTTAAGATTAGATGTTCTACTATAAGTTACAGAATATCGTTATGAGAAGCTCAGAAACTCAATTTGTGTGTCCAACATTTGGTCAAAAACATTTTTAAATCTACGCAAATCAACTAAAGGGTCATTCAACAAAAGGTGTCATATTAAATTCGATGGCTTTTGGTACTCGTATATCGGCGTCTTAGTTGATAAAAAGGGAAACTTTTTTACAATCAACTCGTAGTATTGAATTTGATATTATGAACTCCGCTGTACAGTGTTTAACAGAATTTTTTTCCTATTGAATAATTTTCTCACTCAATTACATACTTCGAAGCAATAAACTCATAAATTCAACCTTTACCCCTTAATGTGGCTGAATGTCAAATTCACTTTCCCATCCGTCAACTCCGATCACGACAATTTCGTAAGAAGCATTATTCGATGCCAACGCACTTTTCGACTGCCCTTTTCAACTCTGGCACAATGACTAATTATTTTCCATGAATCTCACAAGTGTTTCATCAAAGTCGCACGCTTGATTCGAGTCGCCATCATTGCCACTTTGAATGCCATTCAAATTCTAAGAAAATAATCAGGTTTCGCAGCGGTATCGGCTGTTCATTCTGAACAGCACCAAACCGGCATCGAGCCTGAGTCATGAGAAAGTCACCTTAACCCTTTCGATCCGGATGTGTATCGAGGCCGAGAAAACTTCGGTCTTAGGTTGCCCCTTACAAAATAAAAATATTGAATCGATTCCCACTCCAATTTTCAAATTTTCATGTAAGGGGGTATGCTGGGGGCGTGGGACATATATGTCCCATCCGTTTTCTTTAGTGGGACAAATATATCCCATTCAGTATTTTCTGCCAAAAATATTCAAATAAGAAAATAAATACAAAATCAAATTTTATTGTTCACATTAATAAATAAACACAAAGAAATGTACAGAAAACAAAACACATTCAATGAAAAAAAAAATAGACATACATAAGTAAATAAAATTCAATAAATTATTTGTGGTATTCTGCAAAACATTCAAGGCAGAGAGGAATTTGACATTCTTCACACATTGTTTTGGTTCGCTTCTCCATCTTTTTTAGAGCACAGGAAGAACACCGCCTGCGTGTAGATCCTTGAACTGGTAAATGTGTTACCGTTTTTTTATTTTTCCTTCCGTATCGATTTCTACGTTGAATTTGTGATGCTTTCTTCCCCTCATCAATTAAGTTTTCCGCGATGTGAACAAGAAAGTCCAAAAAAGTTACCAAAAATGCGTAAAAAAATATAGATACTATATAAAAAGCGTACTTACCACTTTCTCACTTTTTTTCACAATATTCAAAATACTATAGATAGGATCTTTTTATATTCACACACCTTTTTCACTACTTTTTCTAATAATTTACTTGGTAAATTCAATTTTACGTCTGACCCCTGGCAAGATTTTCGACTAATGACTAAAAATGCGTCACTCAATTGGCGAATACACAATATTTCACCGTTATTAAAAGTATAAACTACTGAATGGGACTTCAAAGTCCCGTTTATAATGTATTTTCCTTTACTTAGGAGTGTTTATACTTCGTTTGGGACATATATGTCCCACCCGTATCGAAAGGGTTAAACAGCTACAAAGGGTCGGGTAACACCATTTACCGCCCATTTCTACAGGTTATATTTATGTATTTCGCAAACAAAAACCTTAACTTCACGCGTAATGGACGTGGCTAAGAACGTCGCGACACCATGCTTTCACACTTTAATTAGAACTACCATAGAACACAGAACACTTAAGTCCACATCACTCAATTGACTTATTGTGCCTAAATCAAAGGCATTGATCTCATGCTTTGTGGGAGAACGTGCCGTGTTGATTCAATTAGATTCAGTTCTTGTCCACCTCGAGCATCGACACATTGTGCTTGGGATGAGATGTGGATTCGCTTTATTACTCCGGCGAATGCCAAGGTTTTTTGACATTGGATACTTGGGATAGAGAAATACAAAAAGGAAAAGAAAAGTAAAGGAACCATTGTGTGCTGCGAATGACTTTTTTTATTGGCAATTCATCGGAGGACGTGAATGGTTTACTGAAGCGATGTCATGGTGATGTAGAGATTCGTATTCGACGGCTGGCAATTGCAGTAAAACTGTCTTTTATTGTTGTTCAGCAACATTTCGTTTGCGGTTTGTGTATCACTGAATGCCAATGTAAACAACTCTTTCCAGTTGGTACTCGACCTTACGCTCGACTGTAAACATAAGAGTACTTGAATTTTTTGAATGGGGGATGGGGAAAGCAAGGAGTGGTTTAACAATTGTGAGATCTAGAGGACTGGTAAATCGCAAGAAATCGCTTCCTTGGGCAACGTTCAATTCTTCCTTTCGTCTAAGAGGATATTTAAAAGGATGTCAAACAACGATGTCGAACTTGTGTGTTGTGTGTCTATTATACTATTGGCATTAGAGCAATAGGATCAAATGCAAGGCTTCTCCTGACCGCCTATGTTGTGGTGTGGTTTATGTCTTCGCATGATTAAAACCTACTGTGTTTATCGTCGACTACGAAGGACGAATTTTTGAGAAACATTTTTCAGACAAGTGCGAATATACTACAAGGCGCCACTTAAGAGTAATTCCGCGAAATACGTTGTCGATTTGGCAGTTGGAGGCTTTGAATCTCGTGTCATCAGCGTCAGAATACAACACATCTGCCTCTAAGCCATAGACCATAGTGAATGGTTTAAGTAGATGTAAATAAATCTTATTCAGTTGGTTAGAGTGAGGCCTGGGGCTAACAGATTATTATTTGCAAGCTATTTCAAGAAGAGTAGTATTGAGTTGAAGGACGGTATCGTAAACATTTATTCAGTTTCGATGAGCGTTACATAAAAAGATTAAGAAAATTGCTCTAAGTCGTATAGGAAAATGAAGAACAAGTTTTGATAACGAAGCAACATGAAATGATGTAACATAGCCCTGAGGCTATCCACGACGCTTGCATGTCAAACAACTGGTATGGAGTATGTATAAAAGATCTGACAAGAGGCCCCACAGGCGGGGAAGAAAGACTCTATCTTAAAGGTCAGGTGGATAGTGCACGTAACTGTTAACAAAACTTTTAAGAGGAAAAATATACCCAAACTGTCAGAATAATCATGAATTAAGTAACTGAATGGATAGATAATTTGGTGATATTAGCCGTTAAATATGACTTCGGACGTACAGGTGCCCACGTAGATTACCGATTACAAGTGTGTTTTTTATGACACCTATTCAGTGATTTTTTCGTGATTGTGTTGGTGTAGAGGACCACAATTGAGTGATAAAAAAATGAGACTGCATCATTAGTTTAACAATAAGCTAGTATGTGACTTCATCTCTGACAACACACACTATATGTATCTCAGAATTCAATACCACGACTCAATGTAAAGTATCTACTGTTGTAGATAATTAGGCACATCATGACATAAGAAATTGGCCTTCTTCAAATTGGTTTCAAGAGCACACAGACTTATGTTACCCCGAGTGTCACTAGACCCAGAAAAATGTTCCACTGTATGCGAGTATCCACTTAAGAATCTAAGATTAATTGTATGAATCCACTTTCGGGGATGTACTCTTAAGTGGATTCTCTGGTTGTCACAAAGATAAATGATTACATCGATTCAGGGACCTTTTACATAACCCCAGAGAATGTGTAGTAAGCAATTAGCAATAGGTGGGGATGTCATGTTTCGTGCGGAGTATTAAGGAGGGTCGGACTGAGATACGACAATAACAGACAAAATTATGCAAATTACAAAATGAATAATGAGGTTACATTCTTGCCCTAAGGGTTTCTAGTGGCTTTTGGCCATTATTTATTTTTAATGGTTGAAGACTTTGGTTCCAAATCCTACCAATGAAGACATTACACTCGCAGGAGTTTACCCTTGCATTCTAATCCATATTATTCAAAAACACGTAAAATACGTGGAATTATACACCGTTGTAAAATATACCTACAATTGAGCGTCAAATCTCCGAGTGTCACACATGGTGAAACCTTGCAATAAAATATTAAACTAAGCCACTGGGCTCTAGCCCAGCAACGGACAGTAAGAAAAAGAGTATAATTGAGAGCCAGTTCTCTCACAACGAAACAAATACTATGTTTAAAACACCGCATGCATGCTTTTTTAGCAAATTTCTCTTGCTATTGCTTATAGGATTATCCAACAAGAAGTACCATTTTTAAATCAGTATAAAAATGTCACATTTTCATGTAAGTACCTTCACTCATTTCGGGTTTTTTGGTATCTACCATAGACTTACTGGACTCTAAGATGACGGAGACTGGATTTCGCGTTTTGGATGGGTCTTCAAGATTTTTTTTACGAACTTTTTTTTTAAATTATTTTTAGTTAAGCGTTAGGACGAAAGACATAGTTTAAGCTGTTCTGTGTACTTTACAGTGTCCATATAGGGCTAGTAAAGTATTTTAAATTTGTTAAGTTATTTAAGCTAGTTTTAAACATTTTTGTCTAGCCTAAGATAGCTCTAAGTAAAAATTGAATAAATATGAATTTAAAAGTGCGGATAACTTCTCCGATCTTATTTATTGAAGAACATATACATTAGACTTTCATGTGTCCTTGACCCTAAAATTTTCGAATGGAAAACGACATTCAGAGCATGATGATGATACTCGTATAACTTTCTAAAAATTTTAATCAGCTTCAATGAGATAACCGTGTCGAATCTTGTCCTTCTTAGGTAAAAATAAATAAATTGTGCAACCTAAATCCTCTAAATACTTAATTTATATAAAAGCCGTTTGCGGGAGGTCTAGAGTGTCCTATAAGGCCACTTATAAACAAGTGAACTAGCCACTTCCCTTCCCTGAATAAGGAGATCAGTAGCTTGTATTATGTTGTTAGTAGCCTTAACGAATCATCGCCTACACAATTCTATCTCAACGTAGGGTCTCGGCTAAGTGGTTAATCTCCATTTAGACCTGTTATTGAGTATTTGAGTGGGATGGTCGTGGTGCGATGGTAATCATCACCGACTGTTGAGTGGACGGTCTGTAGTTCAAATCTGTCCATAGCTAAGAACAATTCCTATACGAAAAAACTGTTCAACAACATCAGCTGTGGATGAGAGATGATCAAAAAATGCTGACGAAGGCATAACACTCACAGCATTAGATCACTTCAAAATTCATACTCTGTGTGTGCATTTCCAATATAACATCTTAATGAAAACGAAAGTTACTGTGAACTACAACGAAAGTTACTTTGAACTACAACGAAAGTTACTGTGAACTACAACGAAAGTTACTGTGAACAAAAGTTACGTAAACTACTGTGAACTACAACGCGACAAATTCAGTCAAAACTCTCTCAAAAAAAAATCCTATCTAGGTCAACCACCCTCCGAAGAGTAGTGAACGAACATCTTCGACACAAACCATCTGCATCTCATTCAGGTTGTGTAACAAACACCATAAGATTACATGTGTGTTATCACTTTATTTCCACAGTACAGAATAAAAAAGTCAAGTAATATGCCCTATCAGTGGATAGTTACCTAAGGGATAGTTACGAAAATCCTTAATCCTAACTCAATTGTTATTGTAGTAAAGCTATAGCAAAGCATCTTGAAGTACTACAGTTTTCCACAAAGAAGAACAAAGGAATCGTCCAACCAGCGTAATATTGTTATGAAAAATGGTGATACTTTTATTTAAGTTTAAAATATTTGGTGGTTATATTTGCCAGTGCTGAGATCATTCTTCAAGTGATCGTTTTAGCTCGAGTTTGCAGAAGTAAATAAAAAAAATATGTAACTATATAAGTTCATTGTCTGTAGGTTAAACTAGATTCACTCTATTAGCTTTTTAAACTGACTTTTTTCCTTATTTATATGGGATTGTTTAAAAATAAGGTGAATTTTCGAATTTCGCGAGCGAAGTACCTTCGATTTTCGTTTTTTATTTCTGTTATGTTGGTACGCTTCTCCTCTGATATATCCTGACATTGTCAGCTAGTTAGGACATTTAGTTTGCTTTTCACGGGTAAAAGTTTGAATGTGGAAAACTTGCCGACTTTTTGCTATAGAAAAAGATGGATCAAAGAATTTGTGTTAAATTTTGTGCAAAAAAAAGTAAGTGCTTCATCATACGAGAAATCTTAACTGTGCATTTGGCTAGTCTACTCTAACCAAAAAACATGTTTATAGGTGGTACAAGCTCTTTACAAAACATTGAAGCAGTGAAGGAAATTGTTATGGAGAATCACTAAGAGAGGAGTTGCTGAGAATACTGGCATATCGGTTGGCTCATACCATTACGTATGTCAACGAAATTTGTTCCGAAATTGCCAAATTTTGACCAAAAGAACCGTCACATGAGCATTGCTTAGGAACTATTGAATGACGTGAATGACGATCCAGACTTGCTGAAAACAATCATCACTGGTGACGAAACATGACATCGAAACCAAAGCCAATCATCCCAATGGGAGTGACCGGAAGAGCCAAGACTGAAAAACGTTAAGTTCGGTCAAAATTTTGCCTACTGGTTTATTTACAACAGTCGGCTTCATCATGAGTTCTTGCCGGAAAGTCATACGATCAATAAGGATTATTACTATGAAGTTATGCGTCAATTAATACGAAGAAAACGTTCTGATTTGTGGGGGAAAAAATTATGGCTGTTACATCACGGTAATTCACCTGTTAACTCATCGTCGTTTGCACATAATTTTTTGGCTAAGAATAATACCGTAATCATGCCTGAGCCATCAGACTTAGCTCTCTGCAACATTTCCTCTTACCAAAATTGAAGGACGGAAATTTTCCACGACTGAGTAGATAAAGACCGCATCGCTGGAAGAGCTCAAGGGTATACCAAAATACGTATATCGAAAGTGTAATGAGAATTAGAAAAGGCGCAAGTGAAATAAATCTGAGGGGGTTACCTTGAAGGGTTCAAAATAGATATTGATATACCTATAAAATAAAAAGTCACCTTGAACATTTTTGAACAAGACCACGTACAACATAGTCAACGTTCTTAAAGCTGAGTCAGATGAAAAGAGGTTTGGGCAATAATCCTCAAAATAGTTCATAAGCTTAGACGTCGAGGTCTCTAAAGGAAAAGGAATATTTCAAAAGAGGCTTATCGGAGGTTTTATTTTGGAATAAAATTTTTATCATATCAAATGTTACCTCGGCACTACATACAAATAGCCAATCTTTTCATGAAATTTTTTATTACGTCTTGTGAGCATGACTTGACTTCATATTAAACATTGTCCCAAAAGAAAAATTCGCATGATGTTAAATTGCACAATCTCGGTGGTCATTTACAATCTCCACTTCGGAAAATCACACGTCCAGCAAATTTGTCACGCAACAGAGCTATTGTTGCGCCATGAGTGTGGCATGTGGCGCTGCCCCGATGAAGATAAATGTCAACCATATCCATAGCACAAATTTCAGGCAAAAAAGTTAGTCAACACGGTTCAGTAATGCAATTATTCTGCGGCGGAAACTTGTGAAAAATGTGATGACCCCGACCCCAAACGGCCCTGTCAAGACGTCAATCATTGTGAATGGAGAAATTGTTTCAATATTTTTCTTGAATTTTTGCCGGCTCGTCACAGAATAATTTTTTTTTGTAAAAAGTCCAGCATTAAGAGACTACAAATGAATGGCACCAATTCACCCAGTTTAAACCTTTCAAAAATCACTGAAGTATTGTAATAATTGAGTTTTGACAGTTTGACAGGGAAGGCGCTTTGTTTTTTATTTTTTACGGGCTTCTCTACAATGTTTTTTTAAGTCCAAAATAAAGACTTACGCACTGGATGGCCATCTGATAATTTTTTTATTAAAAGCATTTAACTTAAAATTATTACCGAAGCCTTTCATAGAATTTCTTCCACTGAGGCACTTATACTGCTTTAAAGTCCTAAAAATATTTTTTGAAAAATGTGGATTCTACGCGGTTAGACAACATGATAACTAAAACTTGCGTATCAACACCAGAAACTTTGTAACAGTGCCAGCAGTCCACAAATCGCACTTTTCTAGGTTTTATTTCGTCACTGCGCCTCGACTCTTCAACTTGTTTCCTGATAACATCAGATGTGAAAGAGTGAAAATAGTTTTCTTAGTTGCCATTAAAAAATGGCTTTTCTCGTTTAATTACACGGCTATTGAACAAACTTTTACACCGTTAGTTTAAACGTTTATATGTTTAGATATGCTGCTTTTCATTTTGTACTCCGTCTTCGAAATTTCAACATATTGTTTTTCCCATCAATATTTTATTGAATTTTATGTAATTCTATATTTGAATTGACAACAGAATGTATTTAAAAATTATTTCATTGTTTAATTTATCTAATTATTTAGTTTTTTTTATTAGCTTTAAGGTTGCAATGGAATAAAGTTTGAAATTATTATTATTATTATTATTATCTTTCATTTGGCTTTTTATTGTTTACAATCTGAAACATAACCTTTACTTTTTGGGCATATTGTACATAAATTGCTTAAAACTGAAGAATGAGCAAATGAACATAGATCTGGCTTATAAACGAAGGTTCTAGCATACAAAAATTCAGCTAACTTTGTAGTTGATTCGAAAGGGTTCAAAAGAGATCGAAGATTCTTCGGGGCGGGACTGCGTTGTCCATACACACTACATGGTCCAGCTATCTTAGACGTTGGATTCAAGGCCGTCGTACTTCTCGTTGATCTTTTCCTCCAAACTCCGCTTATACAAACGGTTCTGTTCTGATTAAGGGCAGAATTATCCTCTCGAAACGACCAAGAGCCTCCTCATCCACTTTCGTTAAAGTGCATACCTCTGTGCCGTAGAGAAAAACCGGGATGATTCAGGTTTGTTTAGCACAAACTTGGTCTTTCGAGAGAGGGCGCTACTTCTAAACTGCTTCTTGAGCCCAAAGAACTAGCGGTTGGCAAGAATAGTTCTGCGTTAAACTCAGCGCGGGTGTTATTGTCGCTGGTCAATAATGAGCCTAGGTAGATGAAGTCCTTGACCACTACGAAATTATAGCTGCCAAGAGTGTCGTTTTGGCCAAGACGTCGGTATTGTGTGTCCCTATTTGATGACAGCATATACATATTTGGATTTACCCTCACTGACCTTAAGACCCATCTTAGCCGCTCCCGCCTCAATGCTTACGAAAGCCTCATGTGCCATTTAAATCACGTCGATATCATCCGCGTACGCAAGTGATTGCGCAGACTTCTGTTGGTCAGTGAGTCTTGCACGATCTTTTCAAGGACGATGTTGAAAAATTTGTGTGACAGTGTATCGCCTTGTCTAAATCCTTTTTTAACATAAAAAGTCTCGGTTAGTTCGCTACCGATCTAAATGACGCAGCGAAAATTCTTCATTGTCATCCTGCACAGCCAGACGGGTTTGGCAGGTATGTTAAAACTAGAATTGGTTCTGTATAGCTCGTTTCTATGCACACTGTCATAAGCAGCTTTAATATTGATAAAAAAATTTTGGGATTTGGAATTCTTTTGCGTGAATATTTGGTCTGTTGTGGACTTGCCTGGCCTGAAGCCGCACTGACAAGGGCCGATCAGGTTATCCACAAAAAGCTTCAGGCATTCACACAATATGGCAGAGAAGATCTTGTATGCGATGTTAAGGAGAGTTATTCCCCTTGGCAGTCTGTATACGGGTCTCTTTTCTTGTAGATTGGGCAAACGATGCTGACATTCGTCGGGCATGCTTTCCTCCGAATTTAAGACAGATGCCCACCATTATTCTGCCGTCATTCTGGTATAGTGAATCATATACCACCCATCTCGAACGACCAAACCAGGACAAACCTGATGAGGGTTCAGGTTCTGATAGATTTTTCCTCGGGCAATGTCTACCGAGAGTTCCCATCGCATGCATTTAATTGTGGTCTGAGATTCAATGCGACCTACCTTAAGCCCACCAGACTAACCTAGACAAAAATTCTGGCGTGTCGGCCACTCCAATACCCAAGATACCTTAGAAGCGCTAAACATTTTAAATCTGGTATAGTCTCGATGATCTGCCTGCGAACCCGAAACCTGTTTGACATTGGCTTACGAAAGGAATTCGTTATATGTACGAGTAGGTGCGGTGATGACAATGATATGCTTTGAACGAGAAATGATGCATTTTGGGCGCCAAAGTAAGACATAGGCATAGTATTTCAATAAGACCATTCACATGAAATTTGATTCGACGCGCCACGCTCTGCATATTAGATTCCAATCAAGCGAACATGCACCTACATACTCGTATGTACATTCGTCACTGTTTCTGAGCGAAACCAACCCCTTTTTCAACCTAATTAAGAAACAAAAAACGTCTCCCAGCTCCGAGTAATACAATTCTTTTTTAAATTGACGGAATGCGCACCACGAACAACAACACTGGACGAGGTGTAGAGTTCAAGAAACCTTACGAGAACCCACAGGTAGCCGTAATGGTCACGAAACGTGTTGTGCACCATTGACTTACCTGCTGCCAAGTTGGTTTGGGAGAAGTTTCTGTGAATTATGCATGCAGTCCAAGCAGCGCATATAACCATAACCATAAGCGAACATGAGAAGTTAGTGTCGTTCATTCACAACAGGATGGAGACCGAGTTGACATCCAATCGCTTTAAGAATTCAAAACAATGTCACAATAGATACAACTACTCTCGCCTCGAATGAATGAATAAGGTGCGAGTAAGTGGGGTCAATAGGATCGATGTGAGCTTCTACGTCTTTCTTGGGTCTTCTATGACTTTTGCCAACTTTTGCCTTGTTTTCTATGATATATCGCATTGAGTACTCCGAAGCGTACCTTTTAGGCATTTTTTCACTAGCAAACCGCGTTTATGCTCGAAGTTGTATCTTAGACTTATGGTAACCCGTAAAAGACGGATGGCCTTGAGGTTAGTTTTTTAAGGTGTTCCTTAATGAGTACAAGTACTCGCGGAGCTGGATTTGTACAATATGTTCCTTTTTAATGATGCCATCAAACGAGTGGTTTTCTTACCCCGAGGATGATTAAGTACGTCATCGACATATTGCTTTGGTTTGAAGGCAAAAGCAATGGAATTCATTAGGCAGTACATCGCTTCGACAAGGCGAAGAAATGGTACAGCTTATGGGCATCATAATTAGTGTTCGCGATTATATGATGGAGAGAAACTGCACTAATGATTTAAATCTCATTTAAAGAACTAGCTCTGTCAAGTCTTGACCTATGAATATATAGCAAGTGTAGAATGCGTCTTGGACTATGTCAGGCTCCCTGAAGGTGATCGTAACATACATACTTTCGACTATTTTCCGTGATTGTTTTAAAACTCTGCCGGTAGGAAAGACTCATGAGGGCCGATGTTCAAGGAATACTTTAAATCTTTTTTTAATTGCAAATCTCAGATAGAAAAACATCAGAGTTCGTGATAAATCTGCACGCTGCACGCCATTAATGAATTTCAGATATGGGAATTCCGTTATTGAAAATGGAGGTTAGGTAGTTTAAAGACAAGAACTTCAAGGTGTAAGATTTTATGTGGGTATTCGATTGTTGGGGAAATTGTTCGTATACATTTTGAAAACGTTACCACTGCCGGGCTTCATAATGAAATGAGATTTACTAGATACATAAAATGCCTTATTATGTATTGTAACTCAATGCTTTATTTCAGGATGAAAACAGTAGAAAAAAGCGTGAATTGTGAGGGCTTATTGCGAGGGTAGATATTTGTCTGAATGTAAAATTGCTGCCAGCCTATCTACAGTCCATAAATATCTTAATAAACTGTAGTTTCATCGATGTGAGTAAGCACAGATGATAATTCGACTTATTTTCATTCTTATCATTTTGACTTGGAAGGGCCCTGAGATTTTCTTCTTATAAGGTTTACCCTATAAGTTTGATTATCTTTTAATCTGCCAATGGTTTTTTTTTTTAACACGAAAACAAGGGATTATGACTACACTTAAGGGGCAAGAAGTCAAGACACAGCACGGGCCAAAGGTATAGAAGGAGAGAGGCAAAGGATTTTCCGATGCACAGTGATTTTAAATGTTTGTGGATTGTAATGAGTGGGAAAAAGTTGAGCTGGAAATAGCAAAAAAACGGTACAAAATGAGTCTCTAAATTTGACTGTGCGTCAAAGGGTGAACTGATGAGCGTTCCGGGTGAGACGTGTATTGCAGTTAAATTTTTGAAGGGGAGGAATGTAATTGGCTAGCTTACTTGGGCATTGTTTGTTAAAATAACGATAAAACACAGAGAGAGAGAAGAGACATTACGTCGATGTTCGAGTGAGCCGATCGACTTCGCGATATTTTTGTCTCCTATGAGTTTTATTGCTCGCTTTTGTATTCTATGTAGCAGGTGCAAAGAGGTCTTGGGAGCACCAGACCAGGTATGAACATTGTGCTCAAGCTTGGGGCGGATGTAGGTCTTGTAAATTGAAGCCAGATCAGAGGGGCGAAATATTTCTTGATCCTTTGAGGAAACCTAGACATTTTGCAACGTTCTTGGCGAACTCGAATATGTGGTCATTCGAACTAAGAAATTTATTAACACACATACCAAGAGTGAAAAATCTTTCCATATCATCGACACAAGCGCCATTCAAGGATAATGGCTGATTATTGATGGTTAGCTTGAGTAACAGTAAACAGCATCGTGTTTTGGAAGCATTAAATTCCACTCTATTGTTTATACCCCATTTAATTATGCTGTCAAGCTCGGAAGGGACGTGAGTCCTGGAACGAATATGTAAAGCTAAGAGTACTGTCATCAGCGAAGGAAGATCATTTATAAAAATGAGGAAGAGTGTTGGTGACAGAACAGAGCCCTGGGGAACACCAGCGTTTATTTTTCGACAACAGAGCCCTATGCAAAACTCTGTCAAATGCTTTTGAAATATCGAGCGCAATAATCTTGCTTTCGCCGAAGTGGTGCATAGATGGGTTTCACTTTTCGGTGAGATATTCCATCAAATCACCAGCGTTTCCATGACCTTAGAAAGAAGGGACGTTAGTGCTATGGGTCGGTAGGAGCTGGCAGACGAAGGTTCGCCCTTTTTCGGGACGAGCTGGACAAATACTATTTATCATCTACTCGAACAGAGACCAGAAGAGTAGGAAAGATGAAAAAGCTTACGCAGTGGTTTTGCCAGCGTGGAAGAACACCTCTTTAGAAGTATTGGGGGAATGCCATCAGGGCCAGCGGATTAGCAGATTGGCTTTGTTAAAGAGCTGACAGCTAGGATGACATTGTAAATGAGCGTAAGGATTACATTACGATAACATTACGAATACTTCCCATTTGGAAGTAATTGTAATGTCTTGTGAAGGTTTGGAAGAAATTTCAATTTGGGTTTTATTATTTATAGAAAACAAAAAGTTTAATTTTTCGTCTGGCATACAGCCGAAACAAAAAAGATTGGAATGGGATGGTAATTTGGTAGTTTAGTCACATCTCTGGATCCATTTTTTATTTGTTTTGTAGCTTTAAATGTAGGTATATTCAAGCAGACTGATTAAACTCTTGATTTGATGTAGAAATACCGAAACATGTCAAAAAAAAATTCTGAAATATCAAGGCCAAAAAAGACATTTGAAGTGAAGGTCATCCTCACGACGGTTATCGATTTTATCGGAACTGTGTCCCACGATATGTCCACACAGAGTCAACGTGTAATTAATACTAACTAAAAATGTAATGCCCCTTTATTATGTGACGGAGTGTTCTTTCTTTCGATTCTCATATAATTAAACGATTCACCCTTTGTTATTAGAACGTGCTCATATACAAGGTGTGTTGAAAAATAAGGTTATAAGTAAACTACTGCTAAATATTATTTTGACATGTTAACCGGTAGAAAGTTCGTTGTGAAAATTGCCAATGTGACATCTACCAAAACATTTGAAATTAAAAATGGACTGCAACGGGGCACGGTAAGCTCGCCGATCCTTTTCAGCATATATCTAAGCGATCTGATAGTTTCCCTTCGCCACTCTATAGCGTACGCGGACGACATAATTGCGTACAAATCATTCCCAACGAGTTGAAAATCAACTTCCAGAAATCAGAATTTATTTTATTCAGAAATTCTTCGTCTAGTACCTCTCGAGATTTTGCCGCAGGTTTTCAATTTTTGAGTCGGACGGCCATCCACTGGAGAGACAAAGTGTAGTCACATACCTTCTTCTTCTATATATATTTTGAAAAACATGTAGTGCTGGTCTGGTAAAATCCCGGGACGCTTTCGCTCTGACAAGATAACTGTTGAGCAGCCAACTTGATTCTAAAGTGAAGGTAATCTGCCACATGGCCTTAATCAGGCCCATGGTTGCATATGGAAGTCCCGTCTGGTTTAATGTGAGAGCCTGTGTAATGGAAAGGATTCGGATGTTTGAAAGACAATGTCTTGGGACTTGTCTTGTATTACATAGAACACCCGAATCTGATTTCACGAAATTTTTTATCGAGGGCTAGGATTTTACGGGTGGACAATTTTCTGATAAAGATGCAAAAGCAATGACTTCGGCCAATAACTTTATCTCCGGGGCTTACTACCCCAATAATTCGTATCACGAGAGGATACTTATTACTTTGTCCCTCCAGGGGCATTCCTCTATTTAGACAAATGTGGGCTGATACAGGATAGATTAGCGGTGGTGCCAATCTTCCACGTGTCCCGCAATTCGGTACAGTGGCGACCTCTCTTAGAACATGATATCGCGCACCTCAGGCTCGGTAGAGTGTTATCATGCCGAGATAGGAGAGACGTTGCCCGATAGTATCTAATTTTATTTTCCACAGATATAAAATTTAGACATAATTTGGTGTGTATCAGTTTGTTTTCAATTTTATTTTCTTCTCTGAGCGAAAAAAAAAGTATATTAGTGGTACAAGCTCTTCACCTAGACGATCTACATGGCAACAATGGAGTAAAACGTGAAGAAAATTGTTATTGAGGATCGTCGACTCACTGTCAGAGAAATTGCTGAGGACATTGGATATATGTTATGTAGGCTAGCTCATGCAATTAAATACGTCAGATGTTAGGCATAAAACGTGTGTCATCAGAATTTGTTCCGAATTTACTAAATGTTGAAGAAATCTGTTATGACTTCGATGGCTAATAATGAATCTGATCACTCTTCGTTACTTGTGCGTAATTTTTTGGCCAAAAACAATATCGTTATCATATTTCAGCCACCGTATTCATAGAACTTGGCCCCCTGCGACTCTTTCTTTTTCTCAAATCTTAAATAGCCATGAACAAAACGGAGATTTGCCATGATTGAGGAGATAAAGTCCGCTTCGCTGGAAGAGCTTAAGGCTTTACCAAAAAGCACGTATCAGAAGTGCTTCGAGGATTGGGAAAAGCGCTGGCCCAGGTGTATCTCAATGAATTCTAATCATGTTTATTAAAATCCAAATAAACATCTTACTTCCACCATCACATAGTGTATACTTTCTTCATCTTGTTGGTTACGACGACTGAGAGAGTATCACTTTCTCCTAACATGTATTGTGTCAACAAACTTATTTTCTAACATAGAATCTCGTTACCGAGAAAAAGGAAACATTCACACTGAATGCAAACGAGAGAGATTTTCATTCAGCCGACTTGGAAAAGGTTGGGTCAGCTTATCGAAGCGGATGCCCAATAAAACTGCTTGCAAACGGATTGCCCATTAAGTTATTAAAAAAAGATGACGATAAGTTAGTTGAGAACATACAACAAATTGGCTGTAGGACAAGGTCGGAGAAATGACTACCGAAAATATTGAATATTATCACCACTTGCCCGACTCTCACTATCCTAATCATAACTTCCCGTATAAGATTTTTTCTAAGACTGTTCATGAATAGGTTCTATAAGTATGATTTTAGGCTGTGAATTGCGGATTGACATGGACCACCTTCTTGTCAACCGCATATGACAGTGTCTAAAATGAGGCGTTATATAAAACCATTCCATGTTTTGACATGTCTACCCAATTTGCTCAAGCTGTACAAGATGGAGAATATTCGTGGCTCTATGGCCATGTGATGTCATGAGATTTCTGTGAAAAAATCTTGTGATAATCACTAGCAAATAAGAGGGGCACGATTTGTACCGAGCAGCACAATGGCATGCATAAACAGGTGACATTGACATGATGGGATGAACACAGCGAGACCTCAATAGAGAGTTCAGAGTATTGAAGCAGAAGCGACGAAAGTGGGTAAAAGGGTGAATTAGGCTAAAAGTGAATAATTGCTGTCAGAAAGACACGTAATAATTAGTGGCGTCTTGGTCAAAACGTTATGCAGTTATTATTTCGAAGTAGTTACGTAGTTCGTCTACCGTAGCTCACTAGCCTTAGAATACCTCCTGCCAACAACTGTTTCTTTGCACGCAAAAACAACTTGAGAAAGTGGTTAGCTTGTTTTTCGATTTCAAGTCATGTTTTCACTTTAATTAAGTTTTCAATTAAGTCGGCTTGTGAATTAAAAGACAGAGGGTTCGTTATGCTGCCATAAAGATGAGCAAAAGTTGTAGCTGGCGATAGAAAATACATCAAGGAATAAACATGTGACCATTATGCGAAATAAAATTCCGAAATTTAGGAAAAAGCGGCGAATTTCCATGAATTCTAAAAACAAAAAAAAATTACGATTCCAAAAATTAATGTTCCCTTTCTACCTATATATTTTTTTATTGTTTGTTTTTCAATAACATATGGAAAAAGCAATTAATTTACCTTCATTTAAAACAAAAGTATTTGTTTTTAGTAAGAATTTCTTGATTTATACCTGTATAATGCTTATAGAATATAGAAACGCCGGCATTTTACTGGTTACGATGCGATATTCATAGCGTACGAATTCATACTCTGAGTTTCAGTGATTATGCTATTACCATCGAGCTATAATAAATATTTATTTTATGAAGCCCCTACACCCCGACTAATTTAAGATATGTCTTCAGTTTTTAAGATCAAGTTTATTTCCAAACACAATTCTTTTCGAAAGTATACTTCTTTTCGGAATCTCACCCAAATTTTAAGTAACTAGTTTTAGTCTTCTGCCTTGCAAAGCTGGGATAGGGAAGACTTATGCAAAGGCTTTCCTGTCTGTCCGTCTGGAAAGATCCAGGTTAAAATTTGCAAAATTCAAGGTAGAAGACCTGGAATTGTAGCTTGGCTTTCGACGAGCTGATTCCATCTTGTTTGTACTTAAATTATAATAAACCTTTTCGTCTGTGAGATCTCTCGAGATTATGCTGAGTATTTTATGATATAAGAAAAAATTTGACCAAGCTGAGACTAAAACCAATTATAAGACATACATATGTACGAGGGTAAGATGAAAAGTTCTCGGCTTGACAATGAATGACTGTGATTTGGCAGTTAAAAAATTATTTCACTTTTTTACATAATCTCTCTTAGCTTCAACGCACTTGTTCCACTTGGTTTCTCCAACATGAGAGTCTGGGGGGGCTGTGAAAATATACATTTACGACCTTCTCAATTTGTTCAATGTATACAAAGCGCTACCGAGAAACAAATGCCTTCAAATTTAAGAGCAGATGGAAGTCTAAGGGTGTCAAATCAATCGTACCCCAAATACCGCACCCTTCTCATCGCCAACGTACCGTTGGGTACAGGTGCGTTGGGTGAAACATGATTTGTTTCTTTTTCAAGTCAGGTCGCTTCCCGCGAATTTTACGTGTAATTTATTTCTCTTTAGAAGGTTATCAATTCACGGAATGCTTTCCACATCCCAAAACACGCTGGCGGTGGCCTTTCCGGCATACATATGTATGATAGACTTCGCTTTCTTTAGCGCTGTATCACCAACTTCAACCCACTGCTTGGGCTGCTGTTTCGCTTCTGGAGTGTAGGGGTGGACCCATTTATCATCTGTGGTGACAAATAGTAATAATGGCAAAATCGGTTGGACCCCAAGTCCAAAAATTGCTGCAAAACGCATTTTCGAATTTGCTGGTTTCCGATTTGGTTGCGGTTTTAGGCCGCCCTTCACGTGGGTCATCTTCGAGGGATGTGCGATTAATTCAGCTTCTCATTGTTTAACGGTTGTCATCGAGGGAGCAGAGATCTAATAATTTTTGTCGAGTTCGGATGAATTTCCTAAGGGTTAAATCTGTCATACAGACTAATGACACGTGCACCCAGGCAGGAAACATATATTTTTACTGATTGGAACGCCATATCTGTGTCAGGCCGAGAACTTTTCACTTTACTTATGTGGTGGACAAACGTATTGCCATTGGTTAAAAGGCCTAAGAAAAAGGGCAATTTATTTCCATATTGTTAATGGGAATTAGTAGTAGTTATATTTATTTACAATAAAAAAGTATCACAGCGGGTAAGAGTTTTATTTAAAAATACTTGTACGGGGGATGATCCAAAAGTACCGATAAAAATCAATTATCTTCAGCCCACATAAAAATCAATAAAATTTTTTTTTTTGCTTGCTTACATACATACATACATACATATATACACACTAAAGTTAGCGTAAAAAATATATAAATAAAACACGATTCCCAAGAGATTCATTTGAATAGGAACCGTCGAACGGCTAACATTGAAATTGAGAACAACGAAATTAGAGCTTTTATCAAGCACCTCTGCTTGAAAAAAATGTCTACGCAGCGAATATTTTCATCAACATTGGGGGACTCTGCTTCTCCACATTCCACAGCAGCACGCAGGGCCAAGAAGTTTAACCTGCGCAAAACATCGACTGAAGATGAGCATCGCGAAGGACGTCTATCCACGTCCCTCACTGAAGATAGCGCGAAAAAAGTCCAAAATGTTGTGTAGGCAGGCATATAGTTGAAGTCTAAGGGCTCTTATATGGCAGCGTTCAAAGCATCCTTGCGAATGAATCACATATAAAGAAGGTCTCTGCGCGTTGGGTACAGAGCATGTTAATCGACGAGCCAAAACAAAAAAATGAGTCGACATTTCGAGGGTGAGAATATCGAGAAGTTCCAGGCAGGTCAGGAAATGTTTTGGTTACGTTTCGTGGCCATGGACAAGACCTGGATCCATCATTTTAATCCCGAAACTAAACAACACTCGATGACTGGGAAGCAAGCCTCCTCACCGACGCCAAGGAAAATCAAAGTATCAAGGTTACGTTCGACGGGAAAGGTTATGGAATTGGATTTTTTGAGGCGGTGGAGGAGTGATTATGGTGGAATACTTGGAATATTTGGCCACTATTTCGGGATCTTACTACGCAGACCAAATAAGAAGAATGCGGGAGGTCATTCAAGCAAAAAGACGCGGCAAACTGCGAGCTGGAGTGCTGCTTAGAAAATCATGTTTGCAATGGCTGCCATTCAAGACATGAGATTCGAGCTAGTCGAACCCCCGACCTATACGCTAGATCTAGCTCCCATTGATTTCTACCTCTTTCCCCGGTTCAAGAAACACAAGTCGAGGCAATCTGAAGACGATAGCGGAGTTATGGGCACTGTTGAGCCGTTTTGGGAGGGTCAAGACAAAGCATTTTTTTCCAAGGGAATCCTGAGTTTAAAAAAAAGATGGACTTGTTAGGAGGCTATGCAGAAAAATAAATCATATTTTCAACTATAACCACCGTGTTGTAATTTCGTTATCATTACTTTTGGATCCCTTTTGACCCCTCGCACGGTATATTACCTTTATATTCTATTCTATTTTTAATTAATCGAAAAGGACAATATTCCTAGAAATGTAACACTTAGTCATTAACGTCAGGCCGTTCAACTCGATTTGGGAAACAAGGTCAACCCCATTCCTTTTTTTGCTATGGTATAAACATATTTTTGGCGTTAATAACATTTTTCCATATTTATCCTGTCAAGGGCAAGGAACGTATACATACATGCCTTAAATTAGAGAATTGGCTATCCAGATAAATTACTGACTAAGCTATGATGCGGCTTTTGTGACTGCTTAAGTTAATGGAACATTTACTATTGGTCGTACGTGTGATACGAATTTTTTTTTAATAAGATAAAAGAAATCAAAAAGAAAACTGACACGAGGTAATATTATTTTATTTATAGACTAACGAAATAGACCGAACTAGAACGAATAGACTAATTTCAGACCCATTTTCCGGGAAATCAGACTGTCATCGGCTCGTTGCACACTCCCTCATTGGATACTGCGGCTGTAGCGATGAAAACAACTCGGCGTAGCTGGTATGTTGCGTCACGCGTGGCAACTACTGAGGCCATTGAATTTGCTGTGGCATCCTTCGATGGCTTTAAGTCGCCGGGCACTGATGGGATATACCCCGTTATGCTGCAAAAAGGTATAAGACAGCTGCTTCCTACACTGAAAAGAATTTTCACTGCTAGCCTGGCACTTGCCTACATACCTATCCCTTGGCGCGCGGTGAAAGTGGTCTTTATTCCCAAAATAGGGAAAGAGGATTACTCACTAGCCAAGAGTTTCAGACCAATAAGTCTAACATCATTCCTGCTGAAAAGCATGGAAAGACTAGTAGAGTTGCACGTGCGCAAAGTTGCCCTTCGAATGCATCCTCTGTCGGACATGCAACATGCTTATCAGCGCGGAAAATCCTGCGAGACTGCGCTTCAAAACCTAGTTGGGAGAATTGAATGCGCTCTCGAAAGGAAAGAGTACGTACTAGGCATTTTCGTCGACATTGAGGGAGCTTTTGATAACGCTACCTTCGACAGCATGTGTAACGCTGCTAGACGGCATGGCGTAGATGAAGCACTGGTTTTGTGGATCAAAGCAATGCTTGTGCACAGGACATTGATCGCTGATACAGGCCTCGAACAATGTGTCAAGTCTGGAGTAAACAGGGGCTGCCCGCAAGGTGGCGTCTTGTCTCCGCTGTTATGGTGCATGGTGGTCGACTCTCTGCTAGATGCTCTCAATGCCTCTGGAATCTATGCCCAGGCCTATGCGGATGATGTTGCTGTTCTCTCTGTCGGCTCATGTTTAGCGAATGTCTGTCTCAAAGCGCAGGCGGCGCTAAACGTGATCGATGACTGGTGCACGAGAAATGGGCTGTCGGTTAATCCTCTTAAGACCGATGTCGTTCTCTTCACGAGAAGGAGGAAAACAACTGGCATTGCTCAGCTGGTGCTAAAAGGCATTCCCATCCCTATATCCAAGGAAGCTAAGTATCTGGGAGTCATTCTAGATAACAAACTTCTCTGGTCAAAACATGTTGAGTCCAAAACCACCAAAGCGCTGTCAGCTTTCTGGCAATGCAAAGGTGCCTTTGGCAAAACATGGGGCTTATCGCCGAAAAAGGTCCTCTGGATCTACACGGCAATGGTAAGACCGATAATCTCATATGCATCGGTTGTTTGGTGGAGCAGGCTGACACGAAAACACGTTGTGGCTTCACTCACCAAACTCCAAAGAGCGGTCTGCCTCAGTTGCACGGGGGCTTTCCCCAGCACACCGGGAGCTGCTTTGGATGCTATGATGAACCTTCCACCCCTTGACATATATATCAGAGGGTGTGCACTGAAAACTATTTCTCGCTTAAAGAGGAATGGTCTTTGGTACAACTCGCAGTGGAGTGAAAGTGTACTTGAGAGAGAAATATCCTACGATCACTGTCTCATGGATATGCCCTCTGACGCAATGACACCTGCCATCCTACTGCGCTGTAACTACACAGTCACATTTCCTTGGCGTCAGGACTGGCTTTGGCCAGACACTGAACCTGGAATAGAATGTCTTCGCATCTTCACAGATGGCTCCAGGACTGATCAGGGATCCGGCGCCGGAGTTTTCTTCGAGCGCGAAAACATTCGACTGCACTTCTCGTTAGGAAAATATGCGTCTGTCTTCCAGACGGAGATTTACGCAATCCTAATGGCCATGCACTATGTTGTGAAACACAGATGGAGGGGAAAGAGCATATGTGTCTGCAGCGACAGCCAAGCTGCACTCAAAGCTATATCCAATCCTCTGTCCAACTCCAAACTAGTGCATGAACTCAAGACCTTCTTGAACAAAGTCGGAAGACTTAATTCACTTAGGCTTGCATGGGTTCCAGGTCACTCTGGAATCCCAGGAAACGAGATCTCCGATGAACTCGCTAGAAAAGGCTCAGAGGAGAGTTTCTCAGGGCCTGAACCCGCCTTAGGTCTACCAGCTTCAACGGTTAAATCTGACATCAATGACTGGGTATTTAACGTACACAGTCGCAGATGGAAGGAATATCCAGGATGCAGGATGACTAAGCGCGTACGCCCTGACGTCTGTAAAAAGTCCGCAACATTCTTCTTATCCTTAAGAAGAAATGACTGCAGAAGGCTAACGGGCGTCATTACGGGCCATTACACTTTTGCCAGGCATCTTTACGTGCTTGGCATCAGTGAGACGCCTACCTGTGCTGCTTGTTGCGAGGAGGACGACACAGCGGAACACTTTCTCTGCGACTGTCCCGCCTTCGCTCGTGCACGGTGGCGCACCCTTGGGGCCGACGTGGTGGGTGCCGAATCTCTTAGCTCAACATCACTGAAGCCCCTCCTCATAGCCTCATGAAGCCTCTCCGGATAACGGGGAAAATACATTAAAGACAAGGTGTCTGTCTGGTAGTACAATGGACCAGTACTTGTGTCTGAGTGCTCCAGCAGATAGTAGAAGCCTCCAACAAAAAAAAAAAAAAAAAAAAAAAAAAAAAACGAAATAGTAAAAGTCAAGTGCAATCCTGTAAATCAAATACTAAATCAATGCCTGTGTCACACATTATAAACTTGAAAGCGGCTTAATTCTGTCTTTTTTTTTAATCACATTACAAAACAAATTACACTCGTCTAATAATAGATATGAACATCAACCAAAGGTAAATGGAAGAAACAAAACAAAAAATAGAAAAATAGATTCCACAAATGACAAACAACAAACTACAAACACGTGCCTCCACCGACCCACATCTACATATCAACAGTCTACAGCACTAACTATAATACATGAGCATCTATCTAACATCCAAAAACCAAAAATGACAAAGGCTTACGAACTTTTTTAAGTAACTGTAGTCGTACGGAACGAAATTGAAATAGTCATCCTCCATAAATGCGACTTTTATGTTCGCTCCTACTATCGCTTACTCGCCTTGTTGAGATGAATTTATTATTTTAAACCAATTATCAGTGCAGATACTCAACAAGATAAAACTGTAGATGGATGAGTATGAGTAGATTGTCGTTTTGTTAGACAAACACAAGTACAAAATCGAAAACAAGAACAAAAACAGACGAAATTAGAATAACACTGCGTTGCGGTCTCTTGAGATTAACAACAATTAGTCACATGCAAACACAAACAGAAAACAAGATACTTAGAACATGAAAGATACACGTATTCTCCACGTTTCGAGATCACTTCCTTTTTCCTCCCAACTTTCTTTCGGAACCGCAATTTACCATAAGCGCATTTGAAACAACAGAATATTGGCACAGATTGGCGTTAACGAGGGCTAACAATCCATCGTGGGGTGTCATTCAACATACCGCGGAGCCTATGTCGAACAGCCGTCACACGACTGTGAAAAGGTGCATAAAAACAAAATTGCAATACAATATGTTAGCTTAATTACTTTATCTCTTGTCGATGCTCGCAGATACTTTGGTTACTTTCATTCATCAGCGGACTTCGTTCGTATTGTAGTTGAATACAATCGCACTTAAATGCACTTTGATTTCCCGATGCGGTCACATTAAATGCACACACGATCTCACGATCACTGTACGATCACTACCTGAGCTTTAGCTGCCGCTCTAATTACTGTTATAAATAAAATAAAATTTCACACAACCGATCCGATAGAAATTGACATTTTCTCAACTCCGACGAACAGATGCACTTTCTTTCACGTATAGACGCACGATGGATGGATGGATTATGTATCACAGAAATCTATTCGCCACACACGTGACAAGTAAAACGAATTATTTTCCTTTTGTTTTATTTCCAATCACTGGTAATCCAAAGCGACAATTGTATCTACGAATAAATTGCGTTGAAAGTAAGTACACCCGAACCGGCAGCACGATATCCATCTACTGACAGGAAAAACAAAAGAAAACATTCGTCCATCCAAACCGAGAGAACAACTCGAACGCAATCCACTCCAACCGGTGTGGACTGGAAAGTCGTATCTGACAAGCTTTAGCTGGAATCCAACTTTGGCGCCCCACACTGGAGCCGTATTTACTTAGCAAACATGTTCGATTGGAGCTCGCGGCGTTGGACTGTCTGCAAGTGCACGGTGACAAGCGATTATGTCAAGTGTGTCTGTCTGTCGTCAAATGGGTAAATTCAGTTTAACCTTGGTGAGAACTGGATAATGGGTGCTAATGTACTTGTAATGACTTCAAGCTGCCGATGGGAAAAAAGGTCTGAGGTAAATGGTGTTGTTGCAATCCGAGAATGTAGATATACAAATTGTGGCGTTTGGAATGGTGAGTCTTAATGCACAATTTGTCAAGTTTATTGTTCGGTTGCAGAAATCTGAAGAGGGCGATGGGATAAGAGGGGCTTACCCTAAAAACCAGGCTAATGATGACAGTTTTCTTTTGGTATTTTGATTTGCATTTTGCAGATTTGAAGCACACAGTTATAACAAGGGGAAGGGATTGCCGTAATCGGATTGATTAGGAAAAACGCTGAGTTCTTGCAATATTAGCAACTGCGAGGGTTCACATGTCAAACCGAAGTTAATTGCTTGTGAAAAGAGTTTTTGCAGCATCATACTGCGAGGGAAAATGAAAATCAACCAATGGGCAAAGGCGAATACAAAAACCTTAGCTATCTGGTAGACGGAATGCAACCGCTAAAGGAAAGTAAGTTAGATCGGCAAGGAACCGACCAACGAGTGACCAAATTTTCATCAAATGGGAATTTCACGAGACAGTCCACCAACTATTAGAAGATTTTAAAAAGGTGTGTGACTATAGACCAATCGAAAATGTATTATATTCTAATAAAGCTGGGAATCCCGAAACGGTGATGAGACTGATACAAGTGTGCCCAAAGGGAAAGAAAAGAGAAGTTAAAGTAGTTGAAGGTTTAAAATAAGAAGACGTCACCTCTTCTCTTTCATTTGATGCTGGAATATGTAATGGCACCTTCTGTAAATTATAGTGGAATAGACTTTAATGGAATCAATTAGCCCTTGCTTATGCTGATGATCTGGACCTTATAGGAGGATAGTAAGAAAGCAGTTAAAAAAACGCAGAAAGTGAAATAATGGCGAGAAAGGAAGTAGGTGTAGAAGTAAATGAAAGAAAAACCAAATATATATTATACGTGATGCCTGGCAGACTTGTATCGAATAAAACTTAACACCTGACTGTACTCGGTAAAGTGAGAAATTGGACGAGCTCAAATATTTGGGAAATGTATTGACTCTCAAAAATGGCATAAAGATAGAAATAAATAAAAAGCTGCATATGGGCAACACGTCCTTCTTCGCGGTAAAGAAAATATTCAAAACTATGCCAGTGTCTAACGAGGCTCTTCACGATGAAGGTGAAAAATAGATTTCGGGTCTTCGAAAACAAAATCTTAAGGAGAATCTATGATGGAATACAGGGCAAAGAAACAGGCGAACAACGTCACTAAAAACAAGAAGTTTTATTAAAACCGTGAAGTCTAAGATGGGCAGGAAATATAAAACGCGTGGACAGTGAACAAATAGTCAAAACAATATTGAGTGAAAAACCCGAGGAAAAAATACCGACAAGGGAGGAAGAGAGGCTTGGCGAAGGAATGTCAACGAGGCTCTGTACTTCCAAATTCCAAATTGCCGGTAATACGAGTACCATCATCTTGTAGGGCATCTTGTAGGCTATTTAGTACGATACAGAATCGCATTAATTGTCTCCGAAATTCGGCAAAAATAGGTCAAAACCTAAGAAAAGCGCATGTGGTAGAATATGCTAACAGCTGTATAAAATGCCAATATCTCTGGCGTTCTTACACCTATCGATGCAGCAATACCACCATCTTGTAGGGCATCTTGTAAGAATAGGACTATACAGAATCACATTAATTATAGAATCACAAATGATAGTAAGCTCCTTATAAAGAAAGTTGGTTATATTTTATAGTTTTTGTACATGGTGTCTCACGGCAGAGTTAGAATTCTAAAATTGTATAGAGGTTTCGCCACAAATTAGCCAAGTCGGAACCCAAGCAGAATTTCCAGAACCGAAGAAAACTAAAACAAAATTGCAACTAGCGTTCCTCAGAATACCAGCTTACACGCAATACACAAGGCGGCCCAATATGTGTCGCCCCATTGAAAGATATTAAAACTTTTCCAAAAAGCGGCAACTATTCTGTCGTTTTGATATTATTTGTGAAGTAAACAAACAGACGTAGAATATACGTCAACAAGCCATGGAACGCATTACCTCTCAAATTTACAAAATATTTAAAATATTTACAGAAGAATTCGCCACTGACTTGTCGTCGCTGCTCGCCTCGAATAGACTCGAAGAACCACCGGAAACCCTCGCAGCGCTCGTTCCGTCCAGAATATCGCCGCTATGGCTGTGACCAAGCGACGTATCGTGCAATTAGCCATTATATGTACATTCGCTTCTCCATCGCATTTTGCTGAATGACTTGAAGATGTCCCCTAGATCTTTCGCAGAGAGTCTATCAGCTGCTGTCTGTAGAGCGTCATTGGCGTGCAAACTAAGTCCGCGCTATCCCGAACCTCTATGACGACGAATTTTGACCGAAATTCATCATGAGTGACCATCTTCATTTCCTCCTGAACGGATACATAAATAAACAAAATGTGTGCTTCAGGATATTGGGAATCCACTATCATATACGAAGAGCCATTATATCCGCTGCAAGTCACCAAATGGTGCCTCACAGGTTTTTAAAAACAACACTCTGGAAGCTCTCAAAGAGAATATCCAACAATAGTACAAGGTCCTTTTGCCCCAAGGTCTGGCCGAAACGATTAGAAATACGGCAAAAAGAGCCCAAACGGTCATCAACAATGGCGGCACCCACTTGACCTAAAGCATCTTCAAAAAGTAATGGAAAATAAACTTAAACGTCCAAATAAACCTTTAAAGCAAATAATGAAATCATGTCGTTTCATTGCAAAGCCACCATTAGTATAAGAGAAGCTATCTTATATGTTACCAAATATGTTATATTCAGTGGGCACAAAAGGGGTTTTGAAGGATTCCGTCCATTTCCATTTAAATGGATAAACAAAATTGTCACTTCTGGTCACCTATAAATCCCAGATGGAATCTTCAATCTATGCTGCATAGCCTTTAAAGGAAAGCGTGGTGTGATCTTTAAGTGAATGCAGCCATCAAGTCCTTTCCTTATAATTGCGTGGGTTGTCTCTGATGATGTGTGTTTGCATATGATATAGTCATTTTTGACACTGCTAGAGTAATACCGACAGCGACCAAACCGGCATAATTCTGAATGTTTAGGTCAGAATCCTCACCGCAGCGGAAAAATGCCTTCTGAGGTAAACATATCCAAAAAAAAATGACCTTGTGTGCCCTAATGTTCCAAGAAGTGCACGATTTCAACCTCGTTAAAAAAGAACACTAGAGGGAAAAGGAGTTGATCCACTTGCAGTGAAGTGGCCAATTGCTAACAGTGTCTTCTCTGATGAAGCCCCATTTGTAATAAGCAACATTCCAACAGCAAAATGATCAAGATTATTTGCCAAGGAGGTCACACAATATTTCGATCAAGGAATAGTCACCGTTTTTGATGATTGACCGCTGTAACTGCCGATGGTGATCCTCGTTTCGTATATTTGGTGGCATTAAGATAAATGCGATTGTTTATGGTGAAACTGTCTTGAAAATTATGATGAAGCTGTGAGCTTGCAAACATTTCGTCCAAAGGTATTTTAACAAAACTCTGACCTTCACTTGAAGCCCGAGCGAATCAAGAATATCTACGACAAAATGCTTCGCACCTGATTTTCTTGACACAATAGATTTTTCGATCTGGTGCATTTTGAAGTCGAAGATTGGCGCTGAAAAATACCAAAAACCGAGAGCAGTCAAGTTAGCCAGCGGAAATGGAAGCTGATGATTACCATTGCAATACGACCACCCCCAACTAACCGTTTCTAGGAAATTGTTCATGCCAAAGGTGATCATATAGAAAATATGTATAAGTTAGATCCTTAATTTGAATAGTAATTAGTTACCGTTAATGTCAGCCACCCCGTACATTTGGGGTCCTTGTCCCTTAACGGACTTCTCTGATTATAATATGGCTGTTGTTTGTTTACTTTTGTCGTTTTTTCGTTGTTGACCACCACTTCTAAGCCCTAACATTTCTTAAAAATGTCCTTCACCGTATTTCGTATTTTTACAGCGAAATATCTGCTCCACTTTATAAATGAATACATTTTATCGTCTAATAAACCAAAACTTGTGCTTTTTGTACTGCTCAAACGTCGTTGCTTGGTATCGTTGACTGGCAGCCAACAACCACTTATGTTCCAAACCTCCATTCAATTCCATCTACCAATTGTCTACCATCCAAGGTTTCCTCCGTTGGAAATACTTATATTTCTCCAAGCCACGTGGCTTCCAAGTACCTCATTACCATTTGTTACGACAAATACAAACTTTGTGTTGTTAATGGCTTATTGGCGTTGAAAAAAACCTGTTTAATCTAAACACCTGCTGTCGACTTACTATAAATAGGATTCAGCCCATTGAATATATCATAAGTCAAAACAGCAATATCGGCATATTAGATCTTGGTTTTGACTACATACAACTTTGAACTTGTATCATCTCCACGCGAACCTCTAACCCTTTCCTGGACGTACCAAGGCAAAATGTTTTAAACTATATGAAGCTAAATTTCAATTAATCTTATTTATTTGTTTTACGAGAACTTGCTTAGTCAGAAGCTATTTAACACACCCCCTTTGTTCTTTGACATTTTCCTTTTGCTGCGACCATAGCAATAATTATGACTAACATGTTTCATTACCAATAATTGTGGGAACGAATTCTTAAAACGCCATTTCTTATGCAGGAGTAAAAAGAACTCATTCTTCGCCACAAGCTTGCGACCAACGAACCCTCGAACTCACCTTACAACTAAGTCGAATCAAATATCTTCAATCCAGTGGTAAAGTACATACGAGTAAAAGCCTAACTACATTGCATGGAATACAGATAATCGTTTTCTAATTCACATATTCCGTCCTACATTGACAACATTCCGTTTTTTTATTTCTCTTTTTAAGTACTGGCGTTACAAATGCTTTATGAGGTACAAACTATGACCACGTATAACCTAAAGCGTTTGAAATTGTAGTTTTATGGGGATGTAATTGTTGTTGGTAATTATCCGCAATTTGGACATTACGGTGTACTAAGTTGAAGGTCGGTTTCATTAACAACGTTTTACAGTTTTTAGGTATAGTACCTATCGGAGGGCCTACCGAAATATGTTTGACCTTTTGAGAGAGTTTACGTTGTAAAGTAGTATAGATCAATAGAAGTTGCTAAACAAAATCAAATGAAGGCCGAGATATCAAGATGTTGATTGAAAAGAAACGAAATTGAAAGGTTTTTCGTACACGACAGCTCTCAAAGACTAAGTGAGGTTCGGAACCGAGGACACCCTGCAAACTATCGGGGATGTCCTAAGTTCCAGGACATCAAGAAAGAAAACCTGGCCCGTAAGAAGAAGGTCGAGGAGAAGCGTCCCTCGGGTCGCTTCCAAACACCAGCCGTTACATCCCAGTTGACCTACGCCCAAATGGCGGCAGGTTTGGGAAAGACGGTACAAAAGCCCATGGCTGTTCCTAAAGACCCAGTGCCTGTCTCTAAGGCACCGGAGGCGGAGGTGGATGTCTGTTCGATCTTGCTCGCAATCCAAAGGCAGATTGGGCAGCTCCAAAAACAGATCCTTGAGACGGCGATCCGAGTAGATAGTATCTGCTCGCTTCTGCCGGGCCTAGCGCATCTAAGGTCGTGATGGGTACGCTGGTAGAGAGCCCCTTGAAGATCCTGTCGGTGAATGTAAATTCCCTGATAAGGATTGAGCGACGAGCCGTACTTTTTAACCTGTTACAGGACGAAAGTCTGTCTGGATGTACTCTTGGTTAGCGAAACAAAGCTAAACCAGAAGCACAAAATCGGGCACAGTTCTTATAGAATAATTAGAAAGGAAAGGAAACGCTACTCAAGGCGGGGGAGTTGCGATCTTTATTAAAAATAATTTTAAACATAAGGTCATATATAGCGGTGAAGTGCGGAGGTTCCAGGTGCTAGAGGCCTGTATTGTGTGCATTCCTCTCCGAAATGGAAAGAGAATGTACATTGTATCAGCTTATGCGCCTGAAGCACCTCAAGCCAATGTTTTCATTGCAGAGCTCGAGACCCTTTTTCGATCCCTGCGCTTAAACTCGGTGGAAAACTTGTACATTCTGGCCGGCGATTTAAATGCAAAACATATTGATTGGGGAAATAACATTTCTAACACTAGGGGGAGCCTAATAAGTCATTGGTGCTTTCTTCACAACATTGAATATAGAGTCAAGTTGCTCGCAACGGATAGTCCGTCGTATCCTAGGAGCGGCTCCTATCTGGATCTCATGCTACTAGACTCTCGACTGAGACTGGCAGACACGAACGATTGGTCTATTAACTGTCTACGGACCATTGCATACGACAGTGACCATTGCGGACTATGTGCCGTGATCACAGTACCTGACGAGTTCGCGGAGATGGCAGAGTGTGTCCAAGCGCACCGCTACGATTACAGTAGGACGCGTTGGCCACGCTTTACCAATTCCCTGACGAGAGCGCTCACTTCGAGCGCCTCCTTCTATTCATGCCGCGTCGAAACTCGTATCGGATATCCAATGGAATAAACGCAAGAACCAATGCACGGGTGCCTGTCTGATTGACTTGGAAAAAGCCTTCGACACCGTATGGTTAGAAGGGCTGTATTACAAGCTCAGTCGGCTGGGCATAAGTAAACCACTGCTATATATGATTTTTGACATGTTAACAGGTAGAAAGTTCGTAGTGAAAATTGCCAACGTGACTTCTATCCAAACATTTGATATTAACAACGGACTGCAACAGGGTACGGTGAACTCGCCGATCCTGTTCAACATTTACTTCAGTGATTTGATAGCTTCTCTTCACCATTCAATAGCGTATGCGGACGATTTAATCGCGTACAGATCAGGTCCAACGATCGACTTCATTGTCACTCTCTTGCAGCGTGACTTCGAAAAAATTCAGCAGTATTGTGATGACTGGAAGTTGAAGATCAACTGCCAGAAATCAGAAACTATTTTGTTCAGAACGCCTTTGTCTAGGGCCTCTCGAGACACTAGAAAAAATTGGCGCGGGTTCTCAATTCTTGGACAGGACGGGCGCCCACTGGCGAAACAAAGTGTAGTCAGATACCTTGGGATCTGGCTAGACCAGTATCTATATTTTGATAAACATGTAGATGCTGCTCTGGCAAGGGCCCGAGGCGCTTTCGCTCTGACAAGATGGCTGTTTCATTGCAGCCAACTTGATTCCAGGGTGAAGGTAATCTGCTACATGGCCTTAATCAGGCCCATGATTGCCTATAGATGTCCCGTCTGGTTCAATGTGAGAGCCAGCTTAATGGAAAGGATTCGGGTGTTTGAGAGACAATGTCTCAGGCTACATAGGACACCCGAATCTGAGTACACGAAATTTTACCCGAACGAGGTCCTATACAATAGGGCCAGGATTGTACGGGTGGATAACTACCTGATCAAACTGATTCGAGGCCACGTTGCGAGAGCAATGGCTTCGGTCAATAGCCTGATCTCTGGGGCTTACTACCCCAATGATTTATATCACGAGAGAGTGCGCCTGAACGGCTTTGTCCCGCCAGAAGCATTCCTCTATTTTGATAGATGTGGGCTGATCCAGGATAGATTGGCGGTGCCGCTAATCTTCCACGTGGGTCGCAATTCCGTGGAACGGCGATTCCTCTACGGACCCGATGTCGCGCTCAGTGAGCCCGAGCGCCTCAGGTTCTTTAGATCGGTCTCACGCCGGGATCGAGGAGACGTAGTCCGCCAACATCAACGCTTTTGGTGGCTGGGGGGAGCTGCGTCAGTGGACACTTCAATGGCTTCAGCCTCTTCAAGGCAGGGCTTGCCTAACACCAATGGCAGGCTTACATAGGCTAGGGTAGGGTAGGGTAGGTTAGGGTAGGATAAAACAAAAAAAGAATAAAAACCAAAAAAAAAGTATAAACATATAAAAATTAAAAAAATATATATTTATATATGTATATATATAAAGTATATATTTATATATATATGTACAATATTAGTTAAGTTAGAATAAGATATGTTTAGTTAGGTTTAGGTAGGTTTAAGTCTTATATAAATATATATAAAATGATCATATGCTAAGTTTTTGAAAAACAAATTTTTCTTAGCTTAAGTTTATCATAATAATGTTAATTGTAAATTATTTATATAGTAGTCGAAAGGCATAGGTTAAAATTATACAGTTTGTTTTAGAGTGTCCGCCTAGGGCCAGTAAGATTCCTAAATTTGTAAGGATAGTTAAGCTAGTTTTAGGCATTTTTGTTTAGGATAAGATAGATCTAAGAAACTATAAATAAAAATGAATTTACAAAAAAAAAAAGCCTAAGTGAGGCTATTAATACTAGACCAGTAACCCCACCGCTTTTTCAGACTGTTTTAGTAAGGATCTGGTCTTACAGTAAGGAGCTGCAAGCAGAGATAAGTTTACTGGCATAGGAAAAAGACCATAGTTCAGACACTAGATGTCCGAATCGCGGACCAAATATCGACATGGATTATTGCCTTCTTGCAGTTACGGCACAAAGGTGAATTCAGCGAAGAAATTGAACGCCCAAAACCAGTCGCAAGATAGTTAGTTTATTACATCTTCTTTACTTTTCCCTAAATTCCCGCAGTGTGTACACAAATCCTAATACCATTAAGGCGTTACTACTGATGTACTGAATTTTAACGATCCACTTCGAGAAAAGGTTTGGTTTGACGATGAAGCCGGCTTGAATAAAAGGTAACACAAGCCTGAACGGCAGACACGGATATCTGATAGTAGAATCGATGATGGGGATCTACATAATGATGGTAAAAGACGCAATTCATAAAGGGCGACCGGGTTTAAATAGTTATATCGAAACTACAGTCTAGTTAAGCTATTGGCCAAGGCAGACCTCTTGAGATCTTAACAGCAAAACAGTTAGTGGAAGTACTCGTATATAATAGGTCATCCAACAAGAAATGTCATTTTAAATCAAATGAAAGATGAAATATAAATTTTTATAAAAAAGTGATTTTTTTTTATTTTAAACTGGGGTTAAGCTCTTGCAACATAATAACTAATGCATACCTCAGCTCAGCCTACGAATATAAATAATCATTATTTTTATACAAGATGAAGAAACAGGCGAAAGAAGTACACAATTAAGAACTACAAGAACCTTAATCAGCGCGAAGCATTGTCAGAGTAATAAAATAGTAAAGACTAAAATGCGCGTGACATCTTGGATGAACGTGATGAATGGACACTGAACAAGCAGTCAAAAGAATAATGAGTCGAACATCCGAGGGAAAAAGATCGTCAGAAAGGCCACGCCGTAGGTTGGAGCACAATATAAGGATGAACCTAGAAGAGATGGAACAAAACAGCGAAGCATGGAAGGAACACACTCACGACAGGTAGGCTTGGCGAAAGTGTTGTCAACGAGGCTCTGAACTTTCGAGCTCCAAATGGCCGTTAATGGCAACAATAGCCCGAAATATACGTATATATGTAGCTGGCGTTAAAGCCCATGGAGGGCCAGAGCCAGGCGTTTTGTAAATACCAATTACTGGGCTTCTGTGGGATTCGATCCCTGTGTCAACGGTGTCAGAAGACAACCCACTAACCGATAGGCCAAACACATGTCTCGTAATAGAAAAGTGGTTTCACCTGCTGTGTTGCATATGGCACCATCCTGCCGACAAATAGTGTCCTTCACTTCTACAGCACCAATTCATTCGAAAAAGGTCAGTCAGCATCATTTGCTAACGTAACCGATACACTTAAAACCTTGCCACTCTGATTCGTTGTGGTTAGAGAGATGAGAATAAATTTGTATACAATATCATGGTTGATTATACAATATTCCGGCAACCAATCAACGTATGCTTGGTCTGGTGTTTCCAATTCTTTTTTTTTTTTGTTATAATTCTTGCAGGTTCAAGAGTGTACGCTCTTATGGTGTTTGTCACACAACCTGGACGGTGTGCAGTTGGTTTGTGTCGAAGATGTTCGTTCACTACTCTCCGAGGGGTGGTTGTGCTAGATAGGATTTGAGAGATTCGACTGAGTTTGCGTTGGTTGTAGTTCACAGTAGCTCTTTTGGTTCCATGTCATTAAGGTGTTATATTCGAAATGCACGCACAGAGTAAGAATTTTGAAGTGATCGTATCAATTGGGCATGATCTTTATGCAAAATTCGGTGTAAGTAGCGATTATTTCGAAATGGAAGGAAATGGGGCTTCAATCGCACTCATAGCTATCGCGGCGATATTTTCAGATGACCTTCCGGGATGAACACGAATTACAGCCTTCAATCTAATGTTGACCAGAAGCACTGAGAACGTTACAAAAAGTTTCCGCGACATTCGCACTCATTGTGCAGAGAGTTTTTAACTTGAGGAGAGCTTGTTCAATGAATGGAAATTTATTTTAGTTTGGAGTCCTATGGAAAAGGAAGGGCTTTTCACTGTGCGAATTATAAGGTAATAAGTATCCTGAACATCCCATAAAAGATTATTTTTACGGTGTTAATTGCAATTATTCGTAACATGATCGCCCGACATTTTTTGGCAAGGAACAAATTATAAAAAGTCTTATATACTTTCGACATCAGGATAACGATGAACTGCTCTTACCGCTCTTCCAAGGTCGGTAACAAACTAGCCTAGATCTTCTATGTCAAAAAGTTTTAGGCAGTTCGACGCGATGACATTTAAAAATCGTGCACAGCCAATAAGATCGAAAGAAGATAACATGTGTCTGGCGGTTGAAGAAAACAAAACTAGGCACAAGCTGAAGTTAAAAAGAGAAGGCAGACTACAGTCATTCTTTCCAGAACGTCAGTATTGACAGGCAAATTATTGTGAAAGTAGTTAACCTTTGTTTCGCAGTCACTAGTTTCAATGATATCGCCGCGAAGTTTAGACGCAGATTTGATGAATCGCATAAGTCTACATATCCAAGATCTAAAATGCTCGGACCATATTCAGATTATTAAATAAAATTAGCGCCAAAAGTGTCCACGCCCAACCCAGAAGGAGCGCATGTAAGATTGAGCAAACAGGTTGTTAATTTAGGTCCCATGGATAACGCCATATGTGTAAGGAAGTTTGCAGTGACAGTGAGAGACATGGACCAGATGATTTAAGTCATTCTACGACTCTTAGTTTTTAAACTCCATATTAAAGGTTGTAAGTGGATTTTGTTTCTCGGGTGATAACTTTAAAAAAGCCATAGCTGTAGGCCAAATTATAAGCTTCTGTTGGAAGTTAGATTATCCATCCATCAGAGATAACGGACTGAAATTAATTTAAAATGTATTTAAAGTTTCAACTGAAAAGAACGCCGTCTATTTGGAATGAACATTGGTGATGGAACAACAGTGAAGAACAACTTCTTCGTCCCCCAAATTGTCAAATTGTCAAACAATCGATCGTAAGTAATTTAAAAATTTAGGGTACCATACACAAAGTAGCTATTATATGCTCGTACGCATGTTTTATCAGCCTTTTTTCACCAAAAAGCATTCAAAGATGTTGATCTCAATATTTACTTTAATTTTCCACTACAGAGAACTTGAAACGATCGGAGCTGACTGGTTACCTCATCTTTTAACACCTTTGTCTTTAGAATTTCAGTTGACGCCAGTAGCTTCGCATCATTTACATTTTAGCACATCCAATTTACACCTTTCAATCTCGGAGTATCACCTAGTCACGCAGCAGATATCACCGATCACTGAAAACCTGCGCACGAACAAAACATCATACATCAGAACAAAGCGTTACAGAAGCCTCACAGAATGAGACTATGTTCGTCCCCTGTGGTTATATGCCGCTTCACACACTTATTATCTAATAAAGAGCTTAGGTAGATCATTAAAATATTAAACATATAATTGAATAAAGAATATCATGCGGTTGCGGCAATAGATGCAGATGTGATTGCAGTGGCAACGTCATGTAGCATTATCTGTCTTCCTGGAGTCCTATAGCACAAGTACACCCAGACTCAATGAGAGTGAACAATCCCACGAATTTGGAATAGCTAAGTAGGGCTACGTGTACAATTATTCGAACTTTTCCCCCTTTTCGCAACTGTTGCATGCTATTCGCTTCCACTCGAACTACCAAGTAAATGGTAACTTCTGCGTGAGAAAAACTTGTAAACATTTCCATTTTCTTTGCCACCGTGCCGCTGGCTTTTGTTCTGGAATAGGTTACTCGATGCACTGGTGTGGTGGGAACCTTAAGGTCTCCTCGGATGAGTTCATGTTGACAGTTCGAGGTAATGAAGTGCATGGCTTTTATTACTCCGGTTGGTTCTTGGCGAATGTGGTTTTTTCGTCCCACTATTGCGGAAGCAATCGTAGATGCAAAGGAGACCGAGCATTAATCATAATTATAGTACATCACTAATGAAGAGGTCAGGGTGTGTATGAAGGTTTTTCCTTTTTGTTTAAGCGAATTTTAAACGATGCACAAGGTGTCGACATAGGAGAGGCTTGTTCATATAAAAAGATAACAGATCATTGCTCGATGCTCTGACACAGTAAGAGATCCGGAAATTGAATGTCGAATAAAATGCTAATATGTATATAACGTTTAAAATGAGAGATCCAAATGAGATATTATAGCTTGGAGGAGCGAGCGCTACCTATTGTCACTTTTAATAGAACAAAACATTCTTGTACAAGTATGTATTCATAGAACTAGTCGAAAGGCACAAAAAAAGGTGTCCGCTACGTAATCTACACTCGGAAATACAAACACATGATAGAAAAAGCTTTTAAAGATCTCTTACCCGCAAAGAAAATGTCAGGCCACTCAAAAAAGAACTCGATCGCAAGTGTTGTTATTGGCAATAAAACCTATTTTCATGAGTACTCAAAAGAAACGAGAAAATCTTTGCCTTTGGCACCAGTAAGACTGCTAAACCAACAAACATAAACAAATAAAACTTTTATGCTTCCGAGCTGGTCAATATCAGTGCCAATACAAACGAAAGACATTGAGTTATTTAATGTGGTATGCATGAGTACCAACCTAAACGATGGGAAAGGGACTGTAAAAGGTAAACTGGAAATTGGCTTGGAGGGATCATTGACTGATTTTTTTTATAACGAGAGGTGGTTAAAATGCATGAGACATATTCGTCCAATGGACAATATTTCCCTCGGTAAAGATATGTTTAAAGTGATGACGGAAGTTGGCGATGCAAATTAACAAAAAACTTGGAATTATGTACGGAGTGTTCTATAAAATTTCCAGACATTTATGGTTAGATAAAAAAAGTGTACGGCTTATACAATATCACTCGACACTCGTAAGTCCTAGCTTTAATAATAGTACCAAAGGCTATAGAACCAAACCCTTGAAGGCTTAAGGCTGCCCTTCTGTGTTATCTCACTGAAATAACAATCGCTAGAGAACAATGCCCCCGTTCGTGCGCCATTCAACAACCTAGCCAGTTATAGAACATATTACCTGCAACTCAGCCATAACACTCGTTACACCCATGGAAGACTCAATCCAACTGATTTTTAGTGACACATAGGTATAGACCGCTTTTTCTGAACTGGTTCTGTCGAGATATGGTGTTGTAAAGACCTATCTCGATTCGATAAATCTCCTGATCTGAAATCTATGACGAAACTGTCTAGAGGAAGACATAATTACAAAATTCTCGTTACATTTTGAACACAACTTTAATAAACTCGTTCAACGCGTTGACAGAAATGTTTAGATCAAAAGGCCAACCATTTTCCCATTTGTCTTAATTTTTTGACTGAATACCAATGCATTGGCGCTGCCTCATCGTTGACTTGATCCTCTGTCAGTAATCAAGTTAACGATTGCTGTCGCCTACTGGAGGGGCGAACAAAGTTGCTCAGCATTGTTGATTCGTCGACGCAAAAAAAAAAATCAGGGTATCGTGCTGCCGGCAGGCATCGTAAATGTTCAATATTAGGCCAAGTGTTGTGACAATCAACATCGGCAAAAAACATTGACATCTAGAAGCATTAACTACTGTCGGTGCATAGAGTTGAGTTGACGGGTTTTGTTCAATGGAGATCAATGAAACAATGTCCTCAACTCAGGATAATGAGATATACAATATGAAACACAAACAGCAAAAGTTCAATCCAAATGGCATTGATTTAGTTTCGATTTAATACAGGCCTTAAGTCGGGCCACACATCGGTAGCTGCACGCGATTCCTTCATCGGAAAATTGGTATAAAGACTGACTAAATACTAGGGTATCTTTTACGCCATACCAGGTCCTCCTACACAGGTCACAACTGGATAAAAATCGGGACTATCAGACAGCCAGTCTTGAGTAGCTATAATCTACATAGTCTGGAATATTGGTTTATGGTAGGCGCAGAATCCTGCTAAAAGGTCCACTGAAACAAAGTGCTATTAAGGAAAGCAACTACCTGTTCCAAAACAGTTTCTTAGTAAGCTTTAGCCGATATCTTCAACATATTTTCACAAAAAGGAGGTCTGTTACCCCGTCGTAGGAAAGGACCTATCAAACCATGACTACATTTCTCGACTCAAGGTGAAGCCTTAGCAGTTGATTGGGCTTCCATACATAAGTAAGGTGAAAAGTGATGGGCCTAAAATAGAAATGACGTTCCAATCAGGACAAATGCATGTTTCCTGCCTGTGTATGACTTATTTTAACATCTTGCGTGTTTTTCGTCAAAATGGATAAACTGTAATATCGTTCGGTCATAAATTTCTTTGTTTTTGATGGAAAGGAAATTCATCATTCATTACGGATGCTCTGCTCCTTCGATGTCAACCTTTAAGGGCAGCTGAATTTATATGCGGTCACATCCCTCGAAGATGATTTGCGTGAATGACGGCCAAAAACTGCAAGCAGACCGAAAACCAAAAAAAAAGTGCATGACACTCCAAATTGACAAGCATCGGCGATAGGCAAATGAAGGGGAATGAGATAGTTGGGGCTGTGGGGATAGAAAGAAGGGACGCAAAACAGAAAGGTCTACGCAAGATGGTTGCCGCATTTGTTAAGACCGATTGCCGCAATCTTTGGACCCATTCATCAGGGATCCGACCGATTATATGAGGCGAATTGTCACCATGGATTAGACATGGGTTAAACACTACACGCCGGAAACGAAACAGCAGTCTAAGCAGTGGTTAGAAGCCGGTAGTTTAGCGCCAAAGACAGTGAAGTCGATTGCAATTGCCGGGAAGACATGCCATGCATATTTTGGTCCTGTTAATTGATTACCTTACAAAAGGCAGAACAATTACAGGCGAATATTACTCCAACTTTCTTGACCAGCTGGGTACCGAAATTCGCGAGAAGAGGCCTGGCTTGAAGAAGAAACAAATCATCTTTCGCCAGGGCAACGCGAAAACTGCGAGATTGCTCGGCCATTGCCCCTTATCTTCTGATTTGGCATCTGAGGTACCATGTGTTCCCAAACTTGAAGAAATTTGTTTCGGGAAAGCGTTTCGATTCCAATGAAAATGCCTTATAGATTCTTATTTCTGGGAAGTAGTACTTATATTGGAGAAACGCTGGACCAAGTGTGTTGAAGTCAAAGGATATTGTGCAGACAAATAAAATCATTTTAACTGAAAATCGCTTTCTTTCATTGTTAGGCTGAGAATTATTCACCTTCCCCCTTGTCAATTCTGTTATTTGCCTTATTGAACTTTTCCTGTTCGATTAAAAAAAATTAATTTATAAACAGAGTTTACCTCTCAAGACTGTTTTCGTATTTTAACAATAGTCGCGTTGATTTTTAGACTCTATTCTGTTTATAATCTGCACGACGTTCGTAGGCCCTAAGGTCTAAACCTTTCTTGATGATAGGACTTTTTATACCTTCGGTCATTCAGAACATTCGGCTAATGCCAGTCGGCTTGAGCGTTTTTAAAAACATAACTTTATTCGACCTTACATGTACATACATATGTATAGCTGCTACCGTAATACGACTTTTTTATCGGTCTACTCTATGGGAAAACAAACCACAACCTGTACAGGTTTCAGTTTCAAATGACAATCTAATCAGACTAAAACAGAGGAACGAATATAAAGGCTTTTGGTTTTTATGATGCTCACTTATGTTACAGCCTACCAAAGGCAAAGCCTTCTAAAAGCCTACATTTTAATTAAGTCGAAGGATTATGCAATCAAAACGCGAACTGTGAATTTTTCGTTATCAAGCCTAGCCTAGTTATCGCTAGATTTCAACATTATTTTCTTAAGTGTCTATCCTTTTTTCTTCTCAAAAAGATTCAGTAAGTTTACTAAAATACTCAGAAGAAGAAATTACTTTTATTGCAATTGGCATTTGACTGGAATCGTTGACGAAATTTCTGTTACGTATGTAAGTGCTCAAAACTAATACTAATACTAAAACATGACTGCCTAAAAATATGCTAAATAATAATCCTCTTACATATTTAGACTAGCGACTCGAAATTCAACAACTTTATGCCGGGCGATATCTTCGTCTTTGATACCCATTATTTTAAAACCGGATTTTTGTTCTAGTTTTCACCCAAATAGGAACAAACGAGTATAATGAGCAATGATTATTTCCTGTTACGTAATATGGTACAACACGCTATGATCACCTTGTTAACAGAAGCACGCATTCTTCGTCAGGAATTAAATTGAACGTCTACCAACCATTACGATTACCTTCCATACAACGATTTATTCTTTGTCGATCCATTCCCACCGATTTGCATCTTGCTGCCATTTACCCATAAATCCTGTCCAATCTCGGCCGGCTCGCTGATTTAATATGACACTTGCTTGCTCACATGCACAACAACATACTCGCACAATGGCACAGACAAAGCGCAAACATGCCCCCGAGGTGAAACACTGACTTGGCTATCATTCCGATGCAATGACGCGTCGTCCCAATGAAGAAATGCTTCTTTCTTCTTTCACAATCTTCTCATTATCCCACAAAACCTGTCCAAGACATATATCAGCAAGAGGAAGACAAAACGTACCGGTTTGACAGAGGTATGAAATACCACATCCTCTGCTCTCCACTCTCTCTCTTTAGGTCTGGAATGGCAGAGGTTTTGGATGCAAACCGTGTCTGTGGCGTGTTTGATTGCGTCACTGTTGTCTTTTTCAGAAAAGAAGACCTCATCCTCTCATACCTACAACATACTGCAAATTACTGCCAATGGCTCAATATGCCAATGGTAAGATGGTGTTCAGATACAGATACACGTACTCGTACTTCCGCGGCATGTCAACTAGTTTGTGGCTTTATGAGCATATGTAGGAAGCATTGGTACGCTATCCAGAGAAACACACTTTCCATGGAACGTGATCACGAAACTCTGTCTTCGGATTTTAGAAGATATTTGCCGACATCCGATAGATAAATCTTATACTCATATCTACGAGTATATACGTACTTACCCAACATTTTTTCACATTTTTGTTTTCGCTGAAACAGGAATATTTAATAAAGAAATGATTAATGACACCGAAACCCAATTTGTACCACTACCATTAAGACACTCCTCGAGAGCGTCTCCAGCAAAATAAGTGTGCAAGCAAGAGTGTAATTAAAAGCTTGAGATTTAGATGAAAACATGTTTTGGCATAGCAAATGAAATGCGGGTTATGAGTGGTACATAATTCCGAACGAGAAATTGAGATACTTTGTCACATTATTTCTGATGTGCTTGTATCTATAATACTTTGGAGTTGGATAGATACGTTCCGTTGGTTAAATTAATCTAACATTTATCCACCACCGCAATTCATTGAGAAGGAAAGTAAGATTTCTAATAATAGATACACTGATTAACGAGATAGGATATTGCTTACTGTCTCATGGAGCCCCAACGGCGATTGGGCAAGCTATCAGGGTTGCTGCAAATATAAATGACTCAATATTATTCGAAAGAAAGATATATAAACAATAAATAAATATTATACTCTGTTTCGAAAACGAAAAGATAATAAAATGAAAAATACAAGTTGAGGAAATGCCTGGAGGCGCTGTCATGAAAGTCATGACTGTCATGTTTTCATATCAGGAATGACTGCATGTTAAGAGCACGAAAGCGTTAAAGTGATAGAGTTAACAGGAAACACAGAAAATATTAAGCCCACAAAAATTTGAATCTGATTATGACAGATACATCAATTCGGCTTCGATTATAGTCAGGAATTGGAAGATAAAAAATCCAGTCCATTGAGCCCAGTACGATGATCAAATTAGAAGTAAAAAATCTACAATCACAATAGACAAGCAGTGAATTTGCCGATTATGTCTCTTTCAAGTTCTCTGTAAAAATATCGAACACGAATGAAACTGATGTCAAAACGCTTTCCTATGATACGCTCCATTACAGACCAGCGTTGACACGAAACCCCTGGAAACATAACATCCATGGTAACGATTCCCCGGCAAACGAGTGCTGCTCGGTGACCTCCATGAACAGAAAAAAATTAAGAGCACGGGTCGAGGAGAAGAAATTACGTTCAGCAGTGTCATAAAAAGTAAAACAAACATGTCGAGGGTATAAAGTCAGAACGGAAGCCAGGAGGAATACGAATGGCTTGCAGCAGAGTTACAGTCTATGATGAAAATACGGAAAGACCATTTCCACCCAAAAATGCCCGATTAACGAAATCTCAGCATCTCAACTTCTTCTTCTTCTTTTCCTTTTTTTTCTCCGGCGTTGTTATGGTCAGAAGTGTAGGACCATAACCTTCCCACTTAACTGCATTCCTACTGGTCCGCTTGTGGGGTCCGCCGGTTTGACCTCAGAAAGTAGCGGCAGGCTTCCCGGTTTGGGATTACTTCATCGCTGAGGCCAATCAAATGCTGGTGTTTTTGCATTTGTTTGCACCAATTGTTTTTCGGTCTGCCTTTTTTGCGTTTTGAAATTGGAATGTTGATTGATAACGCCTTTTGGACGGGGTTCAAAGGATCTCTCCTTTGAACATGGCAATACCAACTGAGTCGGTCGCGCTCTATCTTTCTTGTGATGGTTTCGTTTACGTGGAGGCTTCCTCGGATCTTTGAACTTCTAATTCTGTCACGCTTTGTTACTCCCGCTGTCATGCGAAGCATCTTCATCTCAGTTGCCGTTAATTTGCTCTCATACTTTTTGTGCATTGTCCAGCATTGTGAACCGTATGTGAGCGCCGGACGTACAACTGAAGTGTAGAGCCTTCCTTTCAGCTTAGGGGGCATTTTTCGATCACAGAAGATGGCGGAGTTTTCCCGCCACTTCATCCACCCTACGCTTACGCGATGTTTGATGTCGTCATGACAAGTTGCTTCTCTATTAATCATAGATCCCAGATATTTAAACTTTTCACACTTGGGAAGCACTCTTCCATTCAAGTAAATGTCTGGAATAGGCTGATGAGGGTCAGAGAACGGGCAGCACAGATACTCTGTCTTCTTTGAACTAATACGATACCCGTGTCCCTCAAAAATGTCCACCCACACATCAAGTGCTCGTTGTAGTGACGCCTGATCATCACTTATAATGGCCCCATCGTCAGCAAAGAATAGCTGGTGCACATTGGGGTCCGTCACTTTTCCTTCAAGCAAGCAATCAAGGACTGCTATAAAAAGCAGTGGGCTGAGGACGCTCCCTTGGTGTACACCGACTTTGATTGCGAACCCTTCGGTGACTCCTGCGGTGCATCTTACTCTTGTCGTTGCTCTCTCGTACATGTCCATAATCACTCGCACGTAGGTTTCTGGAACTCCTTTTTGTCTTAGCGCTACCCATAAAAGATCTCTTGGTTGCCGGTCAAAGGCCTTCTCGAAATCAACCAACACCATATGCAAGTCCTTTGAAGAATCACGATGCTTTTCCATCATGATCCTTATACTTTGGATTGCATCTGTTGTTGATTTACCCGAGACAAACCCGCACTGGTCATCAGATAGTCGTATTATTTTCCGCAGTCGGCTATCTAATACCCGTTCAACGATCTTCATGGTGTGCGACATCAGCTTGACAGAACGGTAGTTATCACAATTTCGCGTATCACCCTTTCCTTTGTGCAAAGGAAGAAGATAGCTTTCCCTCCATTGATTAGGCATAGTGTCGCCTCTCATAAGTTTGGAGATAAGAACCATGAGCCATCTAGACCCGATGTCTCCCATCTTTTTCCAGAACTCAGAGGGTATCCTGTCCTGTCTTTTCTTGGAGTTTTTAACCGCGTACCGAACTTCTTTGATTCGGGGCGGCTTTTGGAAAGTACACTCGGGGAAACTGTTCGTTCAGAAGTTCCTCGCAATACTGTCACCATCTGTGGAGAATTTTTTCGTCTTCCACAAGGAGTTGGTCTTCAGCATTGTTAATAAACTTTGGGAAACGAATCTCCTGAGCATTTCTTCTTCTCTGGGCGGCTATCTTAAAGATATTTGCTTCTTTGTTCAAATTGTTTTGTCGAAGCTCCTGGGTAGCCTTGTTCCTGTCAGACGCGGAAGACGATATTTCTTCCAACTCCTGATAGAGGCCTTCCATGCTTTTCGCTTTGAATTCGGCGCATTTTTTCTTCGCGATACCTTTGCAACATCTATATACCTTTTCACGGCGAGCTTTTTCCTCTCTATTAGTAGAAGAGCACTTTGACCAAGCTTGGAAAGCCATTTTCTTTTCGTGTATCACTGCTTTGGCTTCGTCTGTCCACCACCAGGTTTCTTTTGCTTGTTGGCAGGGGCCTTTAGATGTTCCGAGCAGTGATTTGGCTTTCTCCAGGCCAGGTTGTTGTAGGGAATCCCACATGTCTTGTGCCCTGCACTCCTCATTACCGACCTCATCGATAATGGAAGAGAGGTAGTTTTCCATGTTGGCGATAAAAGCTTCGCCTTTTCCTTTATCCAGCTTATACCACTTGATTCTCTCAGACACCTTCGTTTGCTGCTTTGACTTCTTTCTCGCATCCATAAAAAATTCAGTCAGGAGGAGACGGTGTTGAGGGGCGATCGCAGCTCCCAGGATCACTTTGCAATCTTTAGCTCGTGGCTTCATGAAACTGGATACCAAATGATAGTCTATTTGAGTTTCATTTCCGCCGTTGCTATAAGTGATCAGGTGCCGGCTTTGTTTGACGAACATGGTATTTAGCACTATAAGACCGTACGACTTGCACATGTTTAGGATATCTTCACCTGAAGAGTTCCTGGTGCCGTATCCCAGCCCTCCGTGGTAGCCTTCATAGTCTTCGCTTGTCTTCCCGACATGTCCGTTTAAATCTCCCCCAACAAACAAAAGCTCTTCCTTTGGGATGATTTTGACAAGGTTGTGGAAATCTAGCCAGAATGCATCTTTTTCTTTTTGTACGCATCCTACTTGAGGGGCATATGCGCTTACGATGTTCCACACCTCACCATGCATTACCAATTTGAGAGCCATCAAACGGTCACTGGACTTTGAAATGGTTAAGACGTTGCCAAGTAACTCTGCCGCAAGGATGATGACGATTCCGTTTTTTCCTTGTTCCAATCCATAGTAAAACATCTTGTAGGCTTTTGTTTTAACGTCCAAGAAACGTGCCCGATTACCGGTGTTTCGCCATTTCGTCTCTTGTACGCACAGGATGTCTACTCGCCTTCTAACCATCATTTCTTCAAGCTCATAGCTGCGCCCACTCATGCTTCCAACGTTCCAACTCGCGACTCTTAAGTGTGGCTTACGCCGTTGCATTACTTTGCTATCCCCCAGAAATCCTATACCTCTGATCCGAGCATTGCTGCTCGTCCCAGGATCACGACCCTTAGTAGTACCTGGCGGGGTAGTGCTTTTCCTTTTAGCGTTCTTTTCCATAATGCTACGGTTTGACCGTTTTCTTTCTTCCCCTCCTTTTTGACACGTGCATGCTCCAGATTTTTATTTTTTTGATTGATCTTACTCTTACAACATCGGTGATCTCCAGTCGTGTCTCAGCATCTCAACTATTGGGAGAAAAGTCTATTTACCATCGAGCGAGATTTTCAAGAAGGCTCTCGTCTCTTCCACATTGTGGCGAATTGTCCGAAAAGATCTTGGCCTACAGTCTCAAAAGATAAAATTAACACAAGGGCTGAAGTCTCTTGATCATTTAATGTGCCAAAACTTCCCTCATTGGCCTCTGCATAAATTATCTTCAGCGATGGAGCTAATTTTTTTCTTAATGGCTTCGTCAGTACGCCATTGGACTGGAACAAACCCAGCAGACTCCATTGCATCCATAAAAAGGCTGGATTTCATGCCGAAGATGTGCTTGGAACGTATTTTTTCGTCGATGAAAATACTCGTAATCGCCATGTTACGAACAATGCTGTTTTCTGTCGTACCATGTTGGAAGACTATTTTGGATTAGAGTTGAATAGACTTGACATTAGTGATATGTGGTTCCAATATGGTCTGATCGTATGGTCACCTTGCTAAAGCGAATCAACGCCGCTGAATTTCTTTTTATGGGTTGCTTGTTTATGGCATATGTAAATCAAACTTGAAGTGGCCAGTGTAACCGTTTACAAAATCTTGATCACCTGCGTCGCCCGCTACAGCGCAGAAAATTGGACCCTATTGAAAGTAGGCACTTGGTTGTTTCTTGCACCATTTATGTTAACGTACTGTAGAGGCTGTAGAACGACATTGGTTTAGTCAGGTCTCTACAGAATCAAAGTCTAAGATGGCTTATCCTGGAGAGCGAATGGACTCCACTGTTTTAAAAGTTTTAGATTTCAACCCCGAGGGACGACACAGCAGAGGATGACCGCATTTAAGGTTTCCTACGCAGGTAGAACTAAGTGGGCATGAGCACTAGAAGCTAAAGAACTTTGTTGGTGGATGCTACTAAATGAGGGTAAGCCTGGACGTTCTAGAATGTCCAGAGAGAGCGTATATTATAGCTAGAATCGTTATAGATTGGACAAACTAATAACCAATATCCAGGATAAAGCACGGAGATGAAATTGACACTAGAGGAAGAAGACGCATTAATGTAATGAATCACAATACAAACTATGCATTTCCAGAACAAGTCCATTTAAATAAAGAAGTTAGGGTTATACAGTGCCGAAATTGCATGTAGGAGCGATTGGCCTAAAGGCAGTGGGAGAAGCCTCTTCGTCTATTTCAATGAGTTTACTTTGATGACTAACTGTGAATGGGTTTCAGCCGCTCTGTCGGAAGAATTGCATGCAATAGTACAGACGATTTCAAAGCGCCCCAGCCTGGGAAACTCTTTAATCCTGCGTCTATGGGTCAGTTGAACCTGATACGCGGAACGATAAACATGGAATAGGGTAACAAATAGAATCACGTCGTTGTTATTGCACTGCACATATGCAGTAAAATAGTTGTTAAAACCACTGAACATATCGAAAAAATACATTTTTCATGTTATAAAATGGTACAATGAGATCTCCTCGGTAGATGTAAGAGCGCGAAGTGGCCGACAAATTACTGTTGCAGTTGTCAAAGCAGTTCCCGAAATAATCCGAGAAATCCGCTTCGTAAACAAAAAATTATGGTTCGTGAAATGAAATAACCCCTAAGAACGATGTCACACATTATTAAAGAAGACCTTAAGTTTGACGCTTACCGAAGAAGGACTGGATAACGCTTGACTGAGGCTCTGCGCTACATAAGACGAGATCAAAAGCATTACTTCAAGACACGCAAACAGCGGACACAAAAGAATTCTTTTCACAGATGAGATAATGAAAGACAAGAAAAAGCCAAAATGTCAGAATTTACGCCCATAGCTCCAGGGAAGCTGCTGAAAACGTTAGGACAGTCGAAAGAAAGCTATAATCCATCTTAAGTGATGGTTTTTTTTTTTTTTTTTTTTTTTTATGATTCGTGCAGGTACACTCTCGAAGTGTACGCTCTTATGGTGTTTGTCACACAACCTGGACGGGGTGCAGATGGTTTATGTCGAAGATGTTCGTTCACTACTCTCAGGGGGTGGTTGTCCTAGATAAGATTTTTTGAGAGATTCGACTGAATTTGTCGCGGTGGTTGTAGTTCTCAGTAACTTTTTTGTTTCCGTGTCATTAAGGTGTTATATTGGAAATGCACCCACAAAGTATGAATTTTGAAGTCATCATAAACTGCGAGTGTTATGCCTTCGTCAGCACTTTTGATCGTCTCTCATTCACAACTGATGTTGTTGCACAGTTTTTCCGTATAGGAATTGTTCTTGACTATGAACGGACTTGAACTGATGGTGTTTCTAACCTGCATTTTTGTGAAACACGTGCTTCCAACTACCAAAGTTTGGGAGAAGGTTGTGAAGCCCTTGAATAACACCTTATTTGCGGGCAAGAACTGGATTTTTCAGCAAGATTCTGTGCCGGCCAATAAGGCAAAAACCACATAACTTTGATTTTTTTGTTTCTGTAAGGGACAGAATTTATGACAGGATAATGTATATATCCGCTGGCATGAGTGAGATTATCGAAAGTCGCCGGCTATTTGGAGCTGTTTAGAGCTACTTCATTCGGTATGCGACAACGGATGAAACATGGATACATAACTGCACTCCAGAGTGAAATTGGCAATCCGCTGAGTGGAGAGCAAAGAATGAAAATCGACCAAAGCACCTAAAAACCTTGAGAAAGAAAGAGCCATCAATAGCGAATTTTGCATGACGTTACTATCACTTGTTTGCAGACCTACATATAAATAATCCAATAAAGAGAGTTGGTGCAGTGAAAAAGTGATTGCTGAAACTGAATGATATTTGAAGGCAAGGACACATCGCTTTAAATAAAGGCCATCGACATGTTAGAGAAACGTTGGAATAAGTGCATGACCCTTGAAGGAGACTATGTACACAAATGGAGCAGAATTTCGCCTAAAAGTAGTTGTTCTATTAGTCACCCTACAAACTTATTGAGGGAAGGGTTAAGTGTAACTAGAAATGAGTTTATACATACCTATAGTACAATAGAGTATGGTACCAAAATGATGACAATAGGTGGTACAACGTTGCCGAATAGAGCTTACAAGAGCAACTTTAAATCTATTTCATATATATGGAAGAGGCTCTGCTCTTCCATATTCCATATTCCAGTAGCACGCAGGACCAAGGAGTTTAAGTTGGGCAGAAAGAAAAATGGCACGGTGTACTGTTTCGCTAAGACAACGCGTCGGCTCACAAAGTCGTAGTTGAGATGGTTGCCATTCAAGAAACGGAATTCAAACCGCTCGATCTAGCTCCCAATGACTTTTACCTCTTTCCTCCGCTCAAGGAACACATCAGAGGCAAGAAGTTTGAAGACGATAACGAAGTTATGGCTGACGTTTAGGCGTTTTGAGAGGGTCAAGACAAATGATGTTTTTCTAAGGGAATCCTGGGTTTAGAAAAAAATATAAACTAAATGTATTAACTTGTTAGAAGACTATGTAGAAAAATAAATCTATAAGTTTGACGTGTCTGTGTGTCTGGCTGTGGTATCGTAGCTCCTGATCGAATGAACCGTTTTTGATGATTTTTTTTTGTTTGAAAGTTAACATGATCGGGTTTTAGCTACAATTTATGAAGATCTGTTTAGGAGTTTCAAGGTCATCAACTCTTTTTGTCGGCTGCATTTACATTACTTTCAAACATATCTGTGACCTAACATTTGAAACACACATGTTTGCTGGTACCACTGACCTTCTCGAGTACAGGCGTATATACATATGTATGTACATTGTCGGTTATGAACTACAATACATTATTGCAGCACAACATTACAAAAAAAAAATTGCGAAGGGTTATACAAATAGTAAGTATACAAGGTGGCGCAAAATTAATGACCTTATCGGAAGAGGTTATAATTTTTGCAAATAGCGTCGTACGTCAATCATATTTGTCATTAGTGAACTAGACTGCTGCAGTATACAAACAGATAAACAACAGAATGATGTACTTCGCAAGAGCGTGGAATAATTATGTCGATTTTTTTGACCAATAATCGGTCAGTGGTGATTTCCAAATCGTGCCACACCAACGGGGCAAACATTCCTGCGCTTAGCTACTCGATTCGAACAGACTGGAACCACAGGAGACCATGCAGGGCGCGGCCGCCACCAGACTGGTCGTTCGACCGAGAATATCGCGGCTGTGGCTATCGATGTCGCTGACAACGAAGGAAAATCAATGGAACCAACAGAGAATTTTAGTGAAAGACTTCACATGTTCCCGTACAAAGCGCAAACAATACATCAGTTAATGCCTGCTGACCGTCAGTCGCGTGAGAATTACTGTCAAGCCACCCTTAATGTCAACAACGAAGAGGACGATTTTGTGTCGAAAACCATCATGAGTGACGAGGCACATATCCACTTAAGCGATTACGTCAATAAGCAAAATCTTCATTTCTAGGGCATTCACTCAAAGCCACTGTGTGATGCAGCGTTCTTCGGGAGGAGTGATTGGGCCATATTTTTTTGAAGACGACATCGGCAATACGGGCACTGTTACTGGCGAGCGCTAAAAGGCCATGATGAAAGACTTCTTATTGCCAGAATTGGATGAGCGGGGCTAGGTGAACATGTGGCTTCAACAAGACGGTGACATCGCACACACAGCACAAGCTACAATGGATATTGTGAAGGAAGCGTTTCCTGGTCGCGTAATTTCCCATTTTGGCGATTTGGCCAGCAAGATCGCCCGATTTAAAAAACCCAGATTTCTTTCATTGGGGTTGCTTGAAGTCGCGGACTTATGCCAACAAGCCTCTGAAAATCGCAACCCTTAAGGAGAATATTCGAAAGGAATGCGAACAGTTATCACCGGAAATGTTGCGGAAAGTCAGGAAAATGCAATAAAACGGGCTCAAATGTGTATCAAGATTGGAGGCAGCCACTTGACGAATATTTACATATCACGCAATCTCAAGCTAACGCCTCATATAGAAGTGGTACAATATCTAAACACTGCAGGAATTTAGTAGACCTTGTAAAATAGATTGATGTACAAAGCTTAGTGCATACGTACAATTTGAAACTTTTAGCGGTCCCCCGAAGCGGCGAATATTATCTTAAAAATATTAATAATTCCGAGATAAAAAAAATAATTTTTTTACTTTTTAGAGTTTTTTTTTTTTTTTTGATTCGCGGGGTTACTTAATATTTTTAATTTTATTTCTTTGGAACTGGTGAGAAAATGCACATTCGGCGTTTCCAAAATTCCAAATTTGATCGCAAATACGCAAAAATGTAAATTGCGATGGAGCTAACCTTATGATTTGGAGCTGCTTATCAGCATCTGATCTTGGACCACTTTCCTGGGTAGGGAGCAATGATATGCCCGTTTAATGGGAGTTCAGGCATGATAATAATATCAAGCACTCCTTTAAACTATCAAAGCAATTGTTGCGCGCTGTTATATTGTATGTGACCCAAAATTGGAATCTCATATGTGAGTTCTATTTACCAATTACTTTGCAAAGTGGAAAGATGGGTTCATATGGCAAAGAAACTATAGGTAACTATACGACTCTATTGCACTTTCTTTTTACAATACAAGTAGTTTTTCTAAATTCTCAGCTTTATACGAGACCCGGCCTAGGATTATATTCTGGAGTACTTTACCCGGCCAGGAATATACATATGGAGAATAATCCAATATCACAACTAAACCCTAAAAGTCAGATCAAGAAATAGAATCCCAAGGAGTACGTAACCAATCATTAATTTAGGTTCAAAACATAAATAATCGGAAAACTTTGACTATTGTTCATTTCTTCAGCATTGTTTTCATAACTTTTAATTCAAAACTAATTATCGGCATGTAAACGACGTATATAAACAAACATATTTGTTGGCACTTGAGTGACTGCGAAAAACGAAACTGAAAAGAAACCCAGACCACTCACATTGGAAGAAACACTCAAGTTCATACCATCCCGCTCAAGAGAGTTTTTAAGTAGCTTTTACTCAAAAATAACAACCTTTCTCTTCTATTATTCTACTACACTTTCTCGAATATTGAGTGGAACTTCCAGAATTGTCACTCAAGAGAGTTGAGAAAATAATTTAAGAAAAGATGCAAGAAAGCGCCGTGGCAAAAGGAGAAGAAAACTAATAAAGCACTCACCTCGTAGGCGTTCGCCGCAAACTCATCCGTGCCCAGTTGTCTCTTGGAATGATACTGTTGCGATCTTCATCACTGTTCGGAGTAAAAAGAAGAAAGAATTAAGAAGAAATCTAATAATGTAGTCAATAAATTAATTTCATATCATTCACTCCACACTAGTGTAAAACAAACTTGAATTTATGTTAAGACTGAACGCAATAATTTGTGATTTGAGTGTAAATGTGCCGTCAAAGACTGCAAGTGAAAATAAAAAAGAAAAAGCGATTTTTAATGAGTTTTCGATTTTTCCTTTTTCACTTTTCTTATTTTGTTTCGTTTTACATACCCGCTAGGTGTGGAATTTCCATGTGGTGCAAGTTCGAGTTCCACGCCGCCGCTACTGTTTAGATTGTTATTACCATCATTGATGCTGGCGCGTACGAGAGCGCCACCAGCACCCTCGCCTTCGCCATATCCTTCAAAAGACTCGCCCTCGGACAGCGAGGAGCACTGGGATTTTGGCACATCTAAAAGATCTAAGTTTAGAAAATGCATGAGATAAAAGACCACATTTACCTGTACTCGGTGGGCTGGAGGGTGTTGGGCTCGAGTCGCCGGAATCAGCTGTGGAGAAGAGGAATGTCGGTGTATTTTTGGCGCCTTTAATACTGGGCATTGGAGCCATTTTGTTTATCTTTCGGGAACTAAAAAAAAGATATACATAAGTGAACACGTTAATTGTCTCATTTAAACATTTTGAAAAAAAAGTTCCAAATTTAAGGAGACAGAATTCAAGCGCGCATATTGCGTCAAGTATACAAATGGCAACTCGCTCTTTTTTAATAGATGGCGCTAGTGGTACACGCTGGTAAGGAATATCAGATTAGAAACGTCACATGATGAGGTTGCTCGCCTAATAAGCGTCTGAGGCACGTCGAATGATTATAAAAATGTATAATGAGGCTTCTACAAAGGTGTAGCAAAATTAATCATCCAGTTTTGTTTTTGAATTACTTTCTTAATTGATAAAAATAAATGATTGCGAGTGATGTAAATCTTTATTTGGACTTTAGAATGAATTCTGTCAAGTGAAAAAGATGATATTCGTCAAGTGGCTGCCGGCAGTGTTGATACACATTTGTACCCCTTTTATCGCATTTTCCATAACTTTCCGCAAGATTTCCGGTGATAACTGTTCGCATTCTTGAAAATCGTAAGGGCTGCGATGATCTGAGGCTTGTTGTCATAAGACCGTGACTTCAAGTAGCCCAAAAGGAAGAAGTATGGGATGATCAAATCGGCGATCTTGCCAAAACGGGAGATTACGCGACCAGGAAACGCTTCCTTCACAATATTCATTGTGGCTCGTGCTGTGTGTGCGGTTTCGCCGTCTTGTTGAAGCCGCATGTTCACCTAGCCCCGTCATCCAATTCCGGCAGTAAGAAGTCGTTTATCATGACCCTGTAGCGTTCGCCAGTAACTGTGACCGTATTACTGATGGCGTCCTCAAAGAATAGCGCCCAATCACAGAGAATACGCCGCACCACACAGTGGCTTTGAGTGAATGTAATGACTGTTCGTTCATCACACGCGGATTTTCAGTGCACCAGAAAGGAGATTTTGCTTATTGACGTAACCGCTTAAGTGTAAATGCGCCTCGTCGCTCATGATGATTTTCGATACAAAATCGTCCTCTTCCTTGTTGATTAAGGATGGTTTGACAGTAGTTCACTAGCGACTGACGGTCAGCAGGCATTAATTGAGGCATTGTTTCTGCTTTGTACGGAACCTGTCTAAGACTTTTACTAAAATTCGCTATAGGGTCCGTCTGGCGATGCTCAATTACGTGGCTCGTCGTCTGGTTGATGTTTCTTCGTTCTCAGAGACATCGGCAGCCACAGCAGCGATATTCTCGGCCGAACGACCAGTCCAGTGGTGGCCACGGCCTGCATGGTCTCCTGTGATTCCAGTCTATTCAAGTTGAGTTGCTAAGCGCCGGAATATTTGCCCAGTTGGAGCGACACGGTTAGAAAATTGACGAGGAACACCACCGACCGATTATTGGTCAAAAAAATCGACACAATTATTCCGAGCTCTTGCGGAGTATAGCCCACCATTGCTTGTCTGTTGGTATACTGCAACTGGGAATGGTCGTGGTGCAATCGTAATCATCACCGACTGTTGAACCGAAGGTCTGTAGTTCAAGTCCGCTCATAGTCAAGAACAATCCCTATACGGAAAAACTGTGCAACATTATCAATTGTGAATGAGAGATGATCAAAAAGTGCTAACGAAGACATAACACTCGCAGCATAAGATCACTTCAAAATTCATGTGTGTGCATTTCCAATATAACACTTTAATGACATGGAAACAAAAGAGTTACTGTGAACTATAATCAACGCAAATTCAGTCGAATCTCTCAAATCCTATCTAGGACAACCACCCCCCGAGACTAGTGAACGAACATCTTCGACATAAACCATCTGCACCCCGTCCAGGTTGTTTGACATACACCATAAGAGCGTACACTCTTGAACCTGCACGAATTATAAAAAAAGAAAAAAAAATACTGCAGCTGTCTAGATTCACAAATGTCAAATATGACTGACGTAAGACGCCATTTCCAAAAATTATAACATCATTCGATAGGATGATTAATTTTGCGCTACTTTGTATATGTGAAGAAACGTGTCCCGAATGGTTTCAATGCTACAAATGTCATGATTTCGACACAGAAAAGGCGAAAATCATAGAAGCCGCAGAACTCAATTATTACTGAATCAAGAACCATGTCAGGCACAACAAGAACTAGCAGAATCATTGACCGTAACTCAGCAAGTTTTGAGAATGGTCCAAAATGTTGTCATTGGACTTGAGGCCAAGAGACGGAGCACTGACTGGTGATGAAAAGTGAATCCATTATGATAATCCGAAGCGAAGGGAATGGTGGTGGCGCCGCAACAATGTACGAGTAGATATTAACATCGACGGCCATTCACGGAACGGAGCTCATGCATTGCATTCGGTGGGACAAGAACCGTGTGGTATATTGAGTTGTTTAGAAAGTAATTTCGCTTTCCTCCAACAGAGGAGTTAAATTATATTTTTTCATAGCATAATCACGATATATTTTGGCAGCTGGTATATTGTAGCACTGTTTGCTTGTGAAAGAGTTCGATTCTACGTAGTGTTAGCAAGAATACTGTTGAAGTAAAAAAAAATGCGGCGCGGGCACTAAGTCTAATTATATTTAGACTTTCGGCTATTATAACTTTCGGCTCAAACCTGTCTATTCTATCTTACTATGAGTACGTTTCAAAATTTAATTTTCTAGGAAAAGTGTATAAAAAAAAGCCTAAATTCAGTTATTTTCTTATCCTAAAACTTAACCCTTCTGTCAATGAGTAGGTCTGGCCAGACCTTTTCCATTTTCGAAACTATTTTTTCCTAATTAATTATGTAACTATCTCTACCAAAATGCCTGACTTTGTCAGCGTACATATTTTAAATGCTTTAATGTGGGTGAGAAAAAAAAGTTTTTCTACAACTACCCCTAGAGTCAATGAAATAGGTCTGGCCAGACCTTGCTACATATTGTATGGGGTACGTACGTACGACATTATTAGTTTTGTTTAGTGCATTATATATAAACCAAATAATTTATTACGGTGTTTTGCAAAAATATGCCACTATCTCGAGTTTTCAATTAATTACTTATGTTTATGACATATGCAGGCCATAGCTTTACTTGAGCCTATCGTATTTGATGGTAAATCGTTTATTACCTACGACTTCTAGATAGTTAGATTAGTGAATTTTGCAGTTATTAGTTTTGGTCAGTTTATGGGTATATAAAGGGTTCGCCAAATAATTTTTTTTTTGAAAATGCTATAAAAAAAACTATTGAATATTTTCTCAAATTTCTTTTTTTATTTGAAAGTACAATCCTTCCGGTTAATAATGGAAAATAATTTCATTCAAATGGCTGCCTCGGCTGGCCATGCAGTAGCCTACACGATCGGTCCAATTTTTAAGCAAATTATCGATTGTGTGCAGCTGTATTTCACCAATGGCTTCACGAATATTGTCCTTTAAAGCGTCAATTGTCTCTGGCTTGTCGGCGTAACACTTATCTTTGACGGCACCCCACAAATAATAGTCCAACGGTGTCAAATCGCAGCTCCGAGGTGGCCAAACGACATCAGCTCTGCGGCTGATAATGCGATCTTCAAAAACAGGGCGCAAAACATCGAGTGTAGCTTCGGCTGTGTGGCACGTAGCGCCGTCCTGTTGAAACCAAATGTTGCCAATATCCTCCTCTTCAATTTTTGTGAACAAAAATTCGTTCAACATGGCCCGATAACGATCGCCATTGACTGTAACGGCCACTCCTTGCTCATTTTCGAAGAAAAATGGCCCAATTATGCCTCTGGACCAAAATCCGCACCAAACAGTGGCTCGTTTTGGGTGCACCGGCTTTTCAATGTATGCGTGCGGGTTTTCTGTGCCCCAAATGCGACAATTTTGCTTGTTTACATACCCGCCAAGATCAAAATGAGCTTCATCTGAAAAGATGATTTTTTTGGCAAAATCGGCATCTTCTGTAAGTCGATCGCAGGCCCACTTAGCGAAGCGAAAACGCATTGGATGGTCAGTTGGCTTCAACTCCTGAACCAATTGGACTTTGTATGGCGTCATACCAAGGTCTTTATGCGAAATTCGTCTCAATGATGTCTCCGAAATGTTCAATTGTTGAGAACGACGGTGAATTGATGTTGATGGCGCTTCACGCACACTTTCTGCCGCAGCAGCAATATTCTCGGGTGTACGCACTGTTTTTGGCTTTTCACGCTTTGGTTTATCGATGAGGATGCCAGTTTATTTCACTTTTTTCACAAGATAACGAACATACGGAGCTGACGGTGCTTCTCTTCTTCCAAAATCCGTACGCAATTTTCGCACACATTCTGCAACATTACCATGATTTTCAAAGTAATGTCGCAATATTTCCCAGCGTTGTTCAAGCGTATACACAACCATATTCGTTCAGCGGAAGGATAAAACTAATTATCTGTCAAATCAGACATGAGCTAAGTGTTACCATTCACGAATTAAGCACTACCTGAAAAAAAAAAACGTTAGATGGCGGACCCTTTATGGGAGTGGAGGATCACACCAATGTGCTGCATACATTCGTTGTGGATAATCAAATTTAATCCCTTATTCAGAGCGACGCGACGATGTCGTTAAATTGATTTTAGGCTATAAATCAGTTTATAAGGTTTGACGCTTAAAGAGCTCGTGTCGAACGGCAAAGTGCAGATAAAACAGCTCCCATTCAGGACATGCGGACAATGCTAAATCAGCAATTGGGAACTGCGTACACAGACAGGAGTTGTAACCACTGACGAACAGCTATTCCCATACAGAGGTAACACACGATTTACACAATACGTACCATCGAAGCCTGCTAAATACGGAATAAAAGTATGGTGGGCTTGTCATTCCAGCAACAGATACCCTTACAAAGGGATTCTGTATACAGGTAAAGAAGATGGACATCAGAGAACTGTGAATTTGGGCGAGAAGGTGATGATTGAATTAACAACCAAGTACCAATCTAGCGGGAGAACTGTTGTTGCTGACAACTTCTTCACAAGTTTTGAAGATGTGGAAAAACTTCGAAAATCTGGTTTGGCCTCTGTTGACACTATTCGACGGAATAAGAAGTGTATTCCTAAAGACATACTTCCAGATTTTTATCTGTGCATTTAGAGATAATTTTACTGTCAACCGTCAATTTTAATTCCACCGAATTGGTTGGAAAAGCAAGAAAGTCTCAAGTAATTCTGTTTTACAACAAACATAAAGTTGGCGTCGACGTCATGGATCAAATGTTGGGAGAATATATTTACATGTAAACGACAGACGAAACGATGGCCATTGGCTTTTTTTCACAACATGCTGGATGTTGCAGCATTAGCATCTTGTATAGAAGGTTTTTGTCGTATTTTACTTCTAAATCATTTTTTTATTTTGTCTTTTATACAAAATATCAAAAATTGTCAGTGGAAAGATATAACCTAGTTATCAAATCCCTGTATTGTAAAATGTGCGGTAGCAAGCCATTGTAAATTTTACATACAAAATAAATATCTATCTATCTATTAGCATCTTTCATAATTTAGAAAAAAAATATTTCATTGAGTTCCATACATTTTCATACAAAATGTATGAAGGTCCAGCCGGACCTATTCCATGGATGGGAAGGTTTTAAAACATCAATTGACATAAGGGTTAACCTATCCTAAGCAACTTAATTCTAGTCTTAAATATAATCAGGTTATCTAACACTCATGTGTTTCGTTCCGAGTGGTCACCCTCGTGATTGTGTTTTTCGCTCACTCTGCTTGCCCGAGATCCTACCAAGGCTAACAGGCCTCAAGCAGTTCCCAGGTTGATCTAAGCATGATGACGTGCCCAGTTTCCAGAAGATTCTTTAGCTAGTCCTCATCTAACTTAAGAACTGATGAGTGAGTAGGATCTTACTGGAGTAATGCACCATTTTGGGGAGCGTTTTCATCCGATAACAACCAAAATCCGGCGACTTTCTGAGTTTTGGAACTTTTTAACTTCCAATCATCGCAATATCCCTTAATATAATCGAAGTCACATTGCAGCATTGTATTGATTACCTCAATTTTGGACCTCAGTCCAAAAAAGAAGAGGGATGCGACAATTTTGATGTTGAAGATGCAGAGGAATTGAAACTCATCAATAATCAATGCAAGAATCATGGTGTTAAAAGGATGATCAAAGCACTTCGAAAGCGGAAATTCATTTAAAATAGGTGATGCTATTTGTTTGGTGTTAAACCTTTTTTTAGCTTCTACCGGACAACACAACGATCAATTTTGAAGTGTACTGTCATTAACTGGACAAATTAAATAATTCCCTTAAACAGAATAGATCAATAACCAAACCTTTACTTCAAATAAGGAGATCAGAAATAATCTGGATCAGTTTTTTGAATCATGTAAAAGGCATTTGATTAGAATCAATACTATATAATTCAAATATTTATTCATTTTAATTGCAAAATGATTTCAATTTAAAAAAAAAACGAAATTACCTTCCGAACAGTTCGATATCATGAATTTTTTTTTTTTTTTTTTTCTAATGCATTTTTATTTTTACTTGAAATATTATTTAAAACTAGACAGAGAAAAACGCTTAAATCTATCTTACTGAGCTATTTCTTAGAACAACTTACTGGCCCCATGCGGACTCTCTAAGTTAATACGATAAGTAACTTAAAACTATGTCTTTCGACGTCTGAACTATGTTGGCAATTATTATAAGATCAATTCGATTAGGCTAAGAAAAATGTATGAAAAAACTTAGCAAATGTGTTTTTTTTTTGTTTTTATATAAAATAACTTAAACTAGACTAAAAAAATAAATACACCTATTCTGACTAAGACTACTTAACCTATGTTTTTTTTTTTTTTTTTTTTTTTTTAATTTTATTCTATTCCTAATTCTACCTTATGCTAGGCATAGCTACCCTAAGCTATGCGAGCCAGCCACTGGTGTTGTTGGCTGGCTGATGTACCCTATTACTCAGTCCCCGACGGTGTCCCCTCCAGCCACCAAAAACGTTGGTGCTGCCGGACGACGTCTCGCCGATCGTGACTCGATACCGTCATACTAAACCGGAATCGCTCCGGCTCGCAGAGCACAACCTCGCGCCCGTAGAGCAGTCGCCGTTCCACAGCGTTACGGGCCACGTCCGATATTTTTTTTTGATGAGTTTTTGGAACTGAATGATCACAGGAGTTCGCTACTGAACACTACGAATGCGCTTGGGGCATTGTTTTTTTAGATCGATGAAAGGATCTTGAAACATTGAAACATGTGACGTCCCACTCCATCCATGACGTATGGAAGACAGTCCATACAACAGCACTTTCGATCTTACGAAAAAATCAAAAATTGGATCGAATCGCGGTCACCACAAAAGACATGCAGTTTTTTCAAAGCGGAATTCGTATACTGTCAGAAAGATGGGTTACAGTTTTAGGAAGCGAGAACAAATATGTTTAAGAACAAATATGTAAACAAAACTCACATTATTTATCTGGTACTTACCGAGTTATCGAATAACACAATGATTGTGAAACAGACCAAGTATCCCAAATGCATCTATTGATAATTATAACTTATAAGTTATACAATTGCCTGACTTTTAATGGACTCTCAAGAACCGGGCCTCTTTTTATTTAGCTCAGAAGAAATCATTAATTTAAGCGTAGTTTTACTCTATTTTTTAACGATTTCTTTTTTAATTGCAAAAAGTGTTATTTTTATGACGACATTGTCATTTAAAATTATATTAAACACATAAAATTGGTATAACAGCCATGTATTATTTTTATTGGTCAGGTGATTTTATGCCAATGAACAAGACGGCTATATCAAAAAAGGGATAATCAAAGGCCCAATTTTCCACCTTTTTAAGCAGAAGAGCAATCAGCAATAATATGGGGAATGTTGGGTTGTGGTTTATCAGCGTAGATTAGCGACTGTACTATGGATTTCCACATTAAAAATAACACTAGAGTAGGACATAGACAACTTCACAGGCCCATTAAGCGAAATTATGCGTTAATCAACCGTTTTCGTTTTTAGTTTTCTCACAGCGTAAAATATGTGGTCTTTTTCCTACCTAAACGGCTTTCAATTAAGGTTCGTTTTTATAGACCAATTTGTGTTTTTTTTTTTTTTTCTCTTGTTTAGCAAAAGTAACGGTGGTTCAATAATCTTTTTTTCACTTTCTTCATTACAAATTCCATAAAGTTATCGGCCATTTAAACAATTTAACCAAAAATGAGCCTTCGTTGCTGAACAAAATTTTATGAAGCAAATATGAATTGATGAATTTTAATTTCCTTAGGTAAGTTAATTAGTATTAAAGTCTACGTAGCTTCTTGATTAGATATTAAACACTTTTACCAGGCCTTTTTCCAGTCTCTGTTACACGTCTGTAACTCGATCTTTGAGATGACATCTAGTTCCCTTGTGATTTTAGCCTCAAATATACTTGCGATATGACGACATTTCAACGTTCGCTTTATTTTCGATAAAAAAAAATATATCGGGGAACATTACTGTTGTGCCAAATATTCTAGTGTTGTTGTACAGGGTAATCCAACAAGAGGTGTCATTTTGAAGTCATAGAAAAAATATGAAAAGTGGTATGATATTTCGAATGTTTACCAATAGTATTCTTTTAATCAATTTTTTCATCACGTTTTCGCATAATAGCTACTATAGGTGTTTAGCGAATAACGGCTTTAGCTTTTTATTTTCAGCCATGAAGCGTTAGTGGAGCGTTTGCTTTAGACTTCTACTTTAACACAGTCTTAAGTGAAATACTCTAATGGTGTTATATCGCACGATCTCGACGGCCAAGTGAAACCTCTATTTCGAGAAATCGCACGTCCAGGCAATTTGTCACCCATTAGAACCATCATTTAGCACGTCGACATCGTTCGGTAACACAAGCCATTCACTGAAACAGTCTCAGCAGGATCACGGAATTCAGTCAGCAAAAAAACCCACAACAGACTGCCACTTCTTGTGAATGAAGAGGTTGTTATACTATTTCTCTTGGGTTGGCGAAGCCAGAACAATAAAAATGAGCCACAATGAGGCATAATCTAAAATGACACCTCTTGTTGGATTACCTTTTAGTTTTGCGTAATACTCTTTATCGATAGTTTGACCATATACTGTTAGTTAAATGTTAAAATAAAAAATAAACACAGTGAATATGTCTGTCATATTTGATCCCACTTTTTGATTATTTCTTGGTCGTAGCTCATCGCCACTTATGACTCTTGATCGTATCGATTCCGTGATTTTTCTAATTGTGATTCATTCGCAATAACTCAATTCAATTATTTTACTTTTTCATGGGCTTTTGATTTTCAAAGTTCTCACAGCCTACTACTAATCACAGCATACTATGGAATCTAATATCAGTCGATATATGTACTCGTACATGTGAACCATCGCCTAAATATTTGAGAAGAATTAAGGATTTAATATTCTCACTGATGGATTAAATAGTGATGAATGGTTGGGCAGAAAAGGCAGAACAACTATACGTTATAGTCTATGATCTTTCGTCAAGACTCCGAAACTACAGTTTGTATTAATTTTCCAGGCAACACTCAAGGCAATCTAATAAGCCTTTCCTGACTGAAATGGGGTGGATGGAATGTTCACATCTTCATTGTGAGCCAGGCCTAAAATCGCAAGTCATACATATGTTCTTACATCAAAGGAAGTTCTGGTTATCGCCTATCTATTGTGTTAAAGCGTAATGTTTGTAGCGACGGCAAGCCATTGAACGAGGAACCACGCTCCTTATTACAGTACAATCCACAATCTTCATTATCAATTTACATGGAATGCACATAATTTCGTTCCAAACATAAGTAACATGGTCTGGCGTCGCAGCTAGCCGTAATGGTCCCAGCGGATTTTAATTAACCGTTATCCCTTCTTGCCTATATTTTTAAATATCGACGTGAATTAAAAACGCACGACGTGCACGAACTAACGACTTTTGATATCACTCATCCGCTAACACGCAGTGCGCTCCCGGCCATTGACTCATTGCGCCCAGAGACCACTTACTCAAAATGGCACGTTCATTTGCCTACAAGCTGTACGTGCTACAAATATGCCAGATACTTATCGGAAAATCATGCACATGCACTCAGTTACTATTAAAAGCCTTCGTACATTGCTTTTTAGGAAATAGCCCGTCACGCTTATATACATAGGTATTCTCAATGGAAATTGGAATATTTCAATAAAAAAATTATGACTAGATATCCTTTTTCTATGCCATCGAGTCATTATTGTTATATTATTTAAAGATACCTCTGAAAGTCAGGCCTAAAAAGTCGGCGTCTAAGTTTCAGCTTATTTTCTTTCTTATTCTTTTTATTCAGTCGATCGCTTGAAGGACCCGATAATCTATAGGCACCACCTAACTATTATGCGAGACTGCATAGGACTAGCCTTCGGTATGCCATTTTACAATATGGATCGTTTAACAATCATCGGACGTGTTAAAATAGTTGTAACTTAATAAAAATACGATAGGTTGGGTTACTTTCCTAGCAACTGGAAAATGCCAAGATAATCCCAATTTTAAAACCCGGTAAGTCTCCCAATTTGCCTAGCAACTACAGACCAATAAGTCTACTTAGTTCCCTAAGCAAATGCTTTGAAAAGATTGTTAAAAATAGAATTGAATCAATCGTCGAAAGCAGTGCAATATTACCTAGGGAACAATTCGGATTTAGGTCTTCACACAGCACTACACATCAAGTACACCGTGTAACCAGGGACATCAAAAACAACCTTTCAGTAGGCAAAAGTACTGGCATGGTACTTCTGGATGTTGAAAAGGCCTTCGACACCGTGTGGCACCATGGATTACTGCATAAATTATTAGTCTTACACTTCCCCTTGTATTTAATTAAAATAGTTCAGTCCTTCCTATCCTTCCGTAGATTTAGTGTTTCTATTAACCAAATCTACTCAGTTAGCCAAATACTTAAGGCAGGAGTCCCACAAGGATCTGTCCTCAGTCCAATTCTTTTTAATATATATACCTCCGATTTCCCCAACCTGCTAAACTGCAGTCTAGCTCCATTCGCTGACGACACTTGTATTTACTCATCGGATGCAATTGGTTTCAACGTTGAAACTAATCTGCAATCCGCTATAAATACTGTCCAAAGTTATTACAATAATTGGAAGATAAAAATTAATGCTTCTAAGACTCAAGCTGTTTTTTTTACTCGTAAAAGAAAAGCTTGTTTACTTCCAAGCAACAATCTTTTTCTTAACGGAGTTCAGGTTGAGTGGAAAACATGCGCAAAGTATCTCGGCATTTATTTAGATAAACGTTTAACCTTTAAGTGTCATGTACAAGAAATTATAAAAAAAGTTAATCTTGCAATAAAAATTCTCTACCCGTTTATCTGTAGGAATTCAAAATTAGACAATGACAACAAGTTACTGTTATTTAAAGCAATTTTCCAGGCCATTATTTTCTATGGGTCTCCTGTCTGGGGTATGTGTGCAAAAAGTCACCTGCGCAAACTCCAAACAACACAAAACAAATTGCTAAAAATGATCCTAAACAAACCTTGGTTTTCTTCTACTGAAGAAAGTCACAGATTGACAAACATTGAAATGGTCAAAACTAGAATAGAAAATCTTTATCAGAAATACAACATATCTTGCCTATCTTCCGACAATATCTTAATTTCAAACCTAACTTCATTATGAGTGCAATAAAACTACCAGAATCCCTTAGCTACCTATCTGTCCTAGTTATACATTTATGTATTTACCTATTTATTTATATATTTGTCTAAGCATCTATTTATTTACCTATTTACCTATTTATTTATCTAATTATTTATTTATTTATTTATTTATTTACTTATTTATTTATTTATTTAGTTATTAATTTATTTATTTATTTATTTATTAATTAATTAATTTATTTATTTATTTATTTAATTATTTATTTATTCAATTATTTATTTACTTAAATGTCGATTTCAAGTAAATCAGCTATTCGAAATCAAGATCCTCTCCTCTTCTCTTTTCCCACCAGTGAAACCAGACACTTAATTTTAAATGAAGGTATTTAGTGGCTTTTCCTTCACACAATAACTTTATTTCGATAACTGTACTTTATACCTCCGTGCAGGGACGGGTTAAGAATATCCCTGCAGCGATACCTCTCGCTTGTCGTAAAAGGCGACTAAAACAAAGGTAAACAAAAATCACATCTAGGCAATTTAGAAAACACCAAGGTGAGCCTAGGGACACATATACCACCATTAAACTGCCCCACAAGTGTACATGCAAATCAGTGGGTTAACACGACTGGAGATCACCGGTGTTGTAAGAGTAAGATCAAACAAAAAAAATCTGGAGCATGTCCGTGTCACAAAAAAAAAAAAAAAAAAAAAAAAAAGTCAGGCCGAAAAACAATTGGTGCAAACAGATGCAAAAACACCAGCATTTGATTGGCCTCAGCGATGAAGTAATCCCAAACCGGGAAGCCTGCCGCTACTTTCTGAGGTCAAACCGGCGGACCTCACAAGCGGACCAGTAGGAATGCAGTTAAGTGGGAAGGTTATGGTCCTACACTTCTGACCATAACAACGCCGGAAAAAGGAAAAGAAGAATACCTCATATCATGTGTATATTAATATTGTAGTAGTAAGGTTAAAGGACCATATCTCTATAAAACTATATTGTACATGACAAAAATTGTAAAATTTTCTGCCACAATAAATAACATATACATACAGTGTTGTGCAAAACAAACGCAACAAATTTAGTCTGCACATGTAAATGTAAATATTTTCTTTTTCAATGCACTTTCTAAAAAATTATAAATGCACATTTACGCAACAATGAAATAAGAACATAATAGTATATTTTTAAAAGCAATTGACACCCACATAATAAAAAGTCATAGCAAAAAACACAATATGTAATTAATGGCACTGTGCAAAACTAACGCAACAAATCTAATACTTGGTGTAGTTGCCCCTATTTTTAACAACTTCAGCATATCTGCGTGGCATTGAAGATATTAAATTTGAGATTGTGGATTGAGATATTTGTTTCCATTCAGCCCTTAGTGTTTGGAACAACTCTCGCTTATTTTTGAAATGTTGACCTGCAACTCGTCGCTTTAGAATCCCAAAGAGGTTCTCAATGGGATTCAAGTCTGGTGATTGCGCCGGCCAATCGAGAACTTGCACTAGATTGTCTTTTAGCCAATCCTTCACCAGCTTTGATGCGTGTTTCGGATCGTTATCGTGCTCAAACACCCATCGCAGTGGCATATTCCGCTCAGCATGCGGCAACATCTGCATTCCTAAAATATTTTTGTACGCAAAACGGTCCATTATCCCCACAATCTCCTGAAAGGGTCCAACATCACTAGCTGAGAAACATGTCCAAACCATTACGGCACCACCTCCATGCTTTATTGTAAGTTTGTAGTTCCGAGGATTTAGTCTATCTCCCTTCCAACATCTTACTGTGCACATACCATCTGAATTGACCAAATTGAACTGAAACAGTTCTCCATTTTTCTACGGGCCAATTCAAATGCGTTTTTGCAAAATTGAATCTAATAATTGTTAATAATAATATTTGTTAATTGTTAATTCTTAGGTTTTGTGCTATTAAAACGAAATATTTAAAAATAACATTTTCTACATGTGTATTTTTTTGAACATCGGCTTTTCGTGGGCCTGTAACTTTTCAAATCATTTTCCAAAGCTCTTCTTCTTACCGGACTTGGATGGACACTTAAATTTAATGATGCCACAATATTTTCAGAAGACATAAATGGATTTTTTTTTAATAAAACGACAAATTCTTCTATCGATCTTCTCCGATTTTTTCCGAGGTCGACCACCCAAATGTGCTATACTTACACTTCCCGTTGTTTTGTACTTTTTAACTAATCGCGATATAGTGGAGCGGTTTATATCGTATTTTTTAGCAATGGAAATTTGACTCTCCATTTCGAAATTTAGAAATAATTTGATTTTTGATGTGATCAGTTAATTTACTTCGGGCCATTGTTGTAGTTCCACACTCAACAAAAATATCCCTTTGATTGATCAGTGATTCATTTCCTTATGAGTAATAGAGAATATAAAAGAACTTGGAAAAGTACCGCTAGCATTTTTCCGTTGCTTTTGGAAATACAACACATTGTTGCGTTAGTTTTGCACAGTGCCACGAATTACATATTGTGGTTTTTGCTATGACTTTTTATTATGTGGGTGTCAATTGCTTTTAAAAATATACTATTATGTTCTTATTTCATTGTTGCGTAAATGTGCATTTATAATTTTTTAGAAAGTGCATTGAAAAAGAAAATATTTACATTTACATGTGCAGACTAAATTTGTTGCGTTTGTTTTGCACAACACTGTACATAATAAAAATACGACCATGGCGCTCATAGCTATAGCAGCTTATGGTCGAAATGATCGTGCGTCGGAGGTCACATATATAGAGGTAAAAATGCGCATTGATCCATAAGTCTTCGGAAATGAGGAAGGAGGAACCTTCACCGTTTAAGACTGATGTCGTTCTCTTCATGAGAAGGAGAAAAAATACTCGCATTACTCAGGTGGTGCTAAAAGGAATTCCCATCCCGATATCCAAGGAAGCTAAGTACCAGGGAGTCATCTTAGATATCAAGCTTCTTTGGTCAAAGCACGTTGAGTCCAAAACGACCAAAGCGCTGTCAGCTTTTTGGCAATGCAAAGGTGCCTTTGGCGAAACATGGGGCTTATCGCCAAAGAAGGTTCTCTGGACCTACACGGCAATGATAAGACCGATAACCTCATATGCACCGATTGTTTGATGTAACAGGCTAACACGCAAACACGTTACGGCCTCTTTCACCAAAATCCAAAGAGCGGTTTGTCTCAGCTGCACGGGGGCTTTCCCCAGCACACCGGAAGCTGCTCTAGTTGCTATGATGATATATGTATCAGAAAGCCATGTCTCGCCTCAAGAGAAATGGTCTTTGGTACAACTCGTATTGGAGTGACAGTGTAATTGCGTGAGAAATATCCTACGACCCCTGTCTCATGGATATGCCTTCTGACGCAATGACACCTGCCATAGCTATAGACAAACCAATGTTCTTTGGCTTCAAATCGAAGATATTGAAGACATGAAGTTTCAACAAGACCATCGCACATCTCACACAACATGAACTATTTTGGCTTTATTGCAAGTTTTCCTGTACGAGTTATTTCGCGTTCTGGTGAAGTGAACTGAGCATTTGTCGCCATTAGATTTATTTCTGTGGGCTGAGCAAACATTGTGTTTATGTACACAATCCACAAGCTTTTGACACTTTGAAATATATGTATGTATATTAAAAAGAAATCGAAATAACCTTAAAAGAATCGACTTCGTTAAGAACCCCGTGAAGGGCATTTCAATGGTAAAGATCAAGGTAATATGCTAAAATAAAAATTTGATCTATATCGAAATATTTTATTTAAATTGATCTTCAGAACCACTAATTGGATCCCTCTGTACAATGGATAAATAACAGTATTTAGACATTGTTAAAAAAATGTTAATAAAGTGTGAATAAAACCGGCTTAAGTGATCATTTCATATTTCAGTAAGATAATGATCACAAGCATACAGCTTTGGCGACTTTATAATATGTACTCCGAAAGAGTTACCAACACTTCTGAAATCACCTCAATCTCATATGTAGAACATTTGTTGGGATGGCATATCCGTCAACATAGCTTATCGTCTGAAAATATGATATGTCTGAAAAAAAGCTATTGAAGAAATGGTATAGTATTAGTCGAGAGCACACGAAACCCTTGGTCGTTTTTATACCAAAACGATTAGAAGAAGTCATTCTCAGACGAGGGTATCTAACTAAATATTTTAAAGAATTGCATTTTTTAGTACAATAAACCAATATAGCCATCTGGTATATTGTGTGCACAAATTTTTTACATTAATTGTCAAGACGACGTGGGCAATAAAACTTGCTTTAAATTTCACGTGAACAATTGGCCTTTAAGGTGAAGGAGAGATTTAAGTACCACGTCTCATTAATCTCTAATTGCGGCTGGCAAATTCGCAAATCACGCGTCGAACGATTACCCACTTATCTACCTAACGCTGTTAGTTGACGAGTAATCAAAATTTAAACTTGAAAATTTTCCATTGAAACCCCTTTCGACTCAGGTTGAATCTCTCTTACAAGGTGTTACCTCAGCATCAGAATGAGAGTCATCACTGGCCGTGAATCACAGGCAGAAATGTAAATAGACTCGGTCGCATCTCTTTAGAAGTAGCGGGAATGGGAGGGATCAGGAATTAATTGTCCATTTTCTCTGCTTCCTCCTACTCTCGGCCGTAGTAGGACACGTGCATAGGCTCCTTTCGATACTCTCCAGAAAATGAATTATCTCCTACCCCCGAAGGATTACTTCAGAAATTGCGTAGCAGCACAAAACACCTATTTTAAGTGTCATCCACTCTATGTCTATCTATCTACCTGAGGTGTGGTCTTATATGGACAATTAGTAATGTAAATTTCATATACCAAGTTCTAAATGAAGTTTTCAACGACCTATTACACCATTTTACATCTTATAAGTAAGAAATAAGCTAAAACCCTTTTGTGTTTTAGCTAATATTTGGTGCCAATATGATCAACTCCTCAGTCTAAATTATTCTTATGTAACACAGTATTCCTCTCAAAGTTACCTTTCAATTTTGTTCCTATTCGCTTTTTATTGTTGTGAAAAAGCATCCGAAAACAATCAAGGCAAAGCTCACCAAGCCTTGGTTGACAAAGAATGCGAGGGAAAAGTAAAAGCCCGTAATATTCTAGCTCTTCAAGCATTGGAAAATACTGAATAGAACACCCGTACAAAATTGCAAATCCTACACAAAGAATTTAACCGGTTCATTCAGGATAAAGACAACAATGTTTAAAGGAAGGATGAACGGCGAAAACCACTACAGCAATGTATGCAGGGATAAGCGCTTAACGAAAAAGGTACTAGGTCAGATCGTTATTTATATGCACCGATAATGGGACGCTAGTTACCGACAACGAACGAGTTGCAGCCCAGCCAGCAGGCAATGTTTCAATGAGCTGCTAAATGTAGATAGAGAGCAAACAGCATTGGAAAACAATGTTGTCCACCTAGCAGGAATCAAGTAGACCAACCATCGAAGTAAAAACCTAATTCATACGATGTAGGCCGCAGGAGTACCATCCGAATTAAGAAAATATGCTGGAGACAGAGAAGTCACAAAGGGCTCGCAGGAGTCGATCTAATACCATCCGAATTAAGAAAATATGCTGGAGACAGAGAAGTCACAAAGGGCTCGTCATGGTACTATGAAACCATACGAGTACAAAAATTACCCCGGAATATTCAAAAATTCTATTAAAGAGATTGGTGTCATACATTAAGGAAATAATCGGAGACTACCGCTTGATGAGTGACCAGATTTTCACTACACGGGATAAATAGGATATCCACGAAAAGCTCCACCATTCGTAGTTTTCAAAGAGGAGTGTGACTCTATAACTCCGATCTCTATAAGCCGATCAAAAATATATCATGTACGTTTGGGAAACGGGAAAAGCCTAGAGAAAATTATAGAGAAATAATCCTTAATAAAACACACCCACTCTAGCTGTCGCTAATGATCTGGACCCACTGAGAGATACGTGAACGATTAAAACAAGGAGATGCCTTGTCTTTTTCTTCTTCATATATGGCCTACAGTCCGATGTAAACCTGGGCCTCAACCAACAAGCGTCTCCAGCTGGCACGATCTTTTGCCAGTTGTTCCGAGTGCCGTACTCCCAGTTGGTTAAGGTCCCTTTCCATCTGTGTGCGCCGCCTTAGATTCGGTAGTCCTCTGCTGCATCGTCTCTCAGGGTTAGATTGGAAGACTCCTCGGGCCGGAGCTGTGCTGTCCATTCGCTCTACATGGCCTAGCCATCTTAGACGTTGGATCCGGAGACGTCGTACTAGTTCATAGTTGTATCTTCTCCTCCACTCTCCGTTTATATAACTGAGACCTTAGATTGAACGCATTGAACATAGATTTTGCTCTCGAAGCGACCAAGGGCATCCCCATCCGTTTTCGTTCAGGTCCAGGCCTCCGCGCCTTAGAGGAGGATGATTTATGTAGTGTTACCTTGGTTTTTCGAGAGAAGGCTCTACATCTCAATTGTCTTTTGAGCCCAAAGAAGCAGCGCTTGGCAAGAGTAATTCTACGTTTGATCTCTGGTTGGTGTTGTTCTCGCTGGTCACTAGTGAGCCAAGGTGGACGAAATCCTTGACCACTTTAAATGTGTAGCCGTCATTGTAACGTTCTGGCGAAGACGTCGGTGTTGTGCATCGTCTGCGTACCCAATCAATTGCCCAGACTTCAAATAAATCGTACCCCTTGTATTGGCCAGTGATTCTCGTATGACCTTTTCAAGCACGATATTGAAGAAGTTACATGCCAGTGCGTCACCTTGCCTAAATCCTTTTTTAACATCGAAGGTCTCGGTGAATTCGCTATCGACCTTAATAGAGCAGCGAGAATTCTCCATTGTCATCCTGCACATTCGGACGAGTTTAGCAGGGATGTTAGAAATAGACATGGCTCGGTATAGCTCGTCCCTATGCACCCTGTCATATGCGGCTTTAAAATCGACAAAAAGATGGTGTGTGTAGATTTGGAATTCTTGGGTGTTTTCTAGATCTGCCGCAGTGCGAACATTTGGTCTATTGTGGATTTACCTGACCTGGTTGAGGAGACTTATTCCTCTATAATTGGCGCAGTTATAGGGGTCTCTTTTCTTATGGACCGGGCAAACGATGCTGAGATTCCTTTCATCGGGCATGCTTGCCTTCGACCATATTTTACAGATGAGCTGATGCATGCGCCCTATCAACTCATCTCCAGCCGCTCAGCGTTAGTTTTAAGCTTGGAAATAACAAGCTTCATTTCATTTAAGTCAGGTGGGCGAAATTCTCTTGTATCTTCGTCCGTTGCGAATGGATCCTTGTCACCACTTCTTTTTAATTTTGTAGAGGAGTAACCCTAAACAATGATGATTTAAGCCTGCTAGTAGATAGTAAGGAAACAGTTTATGGAACGCCGAAAGTCCAATAAGGTCAGAAATAAAAAAAATAATGCAAATGACACTTTACGTATTTGAAACTTGGTCCCTGATTAAGATGGAAGATCATAGATTTCGGGTCTTAAAGGGAATCTATGTTAGATAACACGACGAAGAAACAGGCGAATGGAGAAAATTACACAGCCGGGAACTTGAGGGCTTTAATTTTGCCCTAAGCATTGTCCGAGTAATAAAATCGCGAAGGCTGAGATGGATAAGTAGAACGAATTGAGCATGTACAGACAGTTAAAAGAATAATGACTGAAACACCCTTAGGGAAAAGACCCCCAGAAAGCTCCCGCCGTAAATGGGAGTACAATATAAGGATTGACCTAAAAGACGTGAAACGGAACAGTGAAACATAGAAGGAACACATTCATGCCAGGGAGGCTTGCCTCCGCACTCAACTTCCGTTGATGATAATAATTCACTTTTTGTAACTGAAGCTGACCATAGATATCAGCCCAATATAACCAACTGGATTCACTAGCAGGCTCAACTTGCTGTCAAGGAAGACACGCTTCTTAAATCCATCAATCGATATTGAAGAAGCGGCTTATCAATTAAATGAAGCACTCATCTATTCCTTCAGAAACAGCTGTGCACCCAAGATAGATACACATAAGCAGTGCATACCTTGTTGATATGCACAGTTCGGAGTTTTGAGGAAATAGGTGAGATCCCTGTTCAATAGAGCTAAAAGAACGAAAATTTATACTGATTATTGATCTGGTCTAACAAAATACAACTTCGAATTGAGGAAATCCAAGAGAAGATCTTGGAGGAAACATTGCGAAAGCGTAATTTCACTACTAACTCGACTCTATAAAGCCCTATCCCAGGAACACACAAATAGACTCGGCTTCGTAGATCAGACGGCAATTTCACTGTCACTCGCAACCGTGGAGACATTTTCCTGGTTCTACTAGCCAGCCAACACCTATCGATGCTCTAATGAACGTCAGAAACTACATCGATAGTAGAACAAATAGGCTCTTTGGCAGACTCTTCAGCTCCGATAGAGTTAAATGGGCAATTGGTTAATTTAAACCCTAAAAAGCTCCAATTAAAAACGGTCTTTCCTGCTATATTCCAGAGAAGCCTAGATATTATTCTAGCACCACTGATAGCTCTCTTAAGGTCAAATTTAAACTTGGGATACATTCCTCAAATCTGAAGGGAAGTCAACCTTGTCTCCATCCCTAAGATTGGAAAACCAAGTGAACAACCTAAATCCTATCGCCCTATCAGCCTAATATATTGCCTACTAAAAACAATGGAAAAGCAATTGGAAAATCAAATACCTCTGCATCCAAATCAATATGCATACCGCAAAGAACGGTCTACTGAGAATGCGCTCCATCATTTGGTAGCGCATGTAGAAAATACATAGTTTCATACGCAAGGAGATCGCAATTTGCGCCTTCCTCGATATTGAGGGGACATTTGATAATACTGGCAACAACTCAATCACCACTGCACTGCCCCGGAAAGGTGTAGACCATCCCACTAACCATTAGGTTAGGGTTAGAGCGATGCTTGAGAGCCGTATTATAGCAGCTACATCCGGAGAGGTCTCTGTGACAGTATCGGCAGCTAAAGGATGTCCACAAAGTGGAGTTCTTTCAAACCTTCTCTGGTCGACGAGCTACTTTCAGTTATGATGTCATCGGATACGCCTTGACCTCGCAAACTTAACCTGAACTCAAACATCAAAAGCAAACTTGCATCGGCAGACTAAGACACTGTGTCGACGCACCCACGGTAAAACCTGGAGATTGAAATCCACTGGTAATATACCGCGATAGTAAGACTTACTCGTATGATCACTTATGCGTATGCGTTATGGTGGACAAAAGCGCCTTCAGAGGTTAAGATGTCTCGGCATTACAGGCGCCATGCCAACTTGCCCGACGGCAGCCCAAGAGGCACTGATCGGAATTACTCCACTGTATCTTTTTATTAAAAGATATACGCACTGCAATCATGGGTCACATGTCCATTCTACAACACCTTCCTGAGCTGGATATGATTACAACAGTTTCGGAAGCATTACCGCACACGACCACCTTTGACAAAAGATTTGAGATATTGATCCCAAACCGCACAACTTGGGAAAGTGGTGATCCCTTGTTAAATGTCAAAGACCTCAGGTGGTACACAGATGGCTCCAAGATGGATTCCGACGTTGGTGCTGGCATCTTTGGACCAAATCGGAAGGCCCTGGGGACTAGTCCTAGTGTCTTCCAAGCCGAACTATACGCCAGCCTAACGTGCGCCAACCTAAACTTAGAGACTGGCATAAGACGTATAAACTTCAATATACTTTCAGACAGTTCGGCAGCGCTCAAAGGAATGCCACGATGCCTTGCAAGACCTAGGCAAAGGAAATAAGGCCAAACTCTGATGGGTACTAGGTCACAAGGGCATAAAAGTCAACGAAATCGCTGACCAACTCGCTAGAAAAGGTTCCAACGAAAGGTACATTTCTGCAGAATCCCCAAGTCAAAGATTAAATTTCTCGACTCTGCCTAGAGGACGAGGAAACTGCAGAGCACATACTATGCGAGTTTGCTGGCATCTTAGGAAGCGTATCCTCCTCAGAGAAATCATGGCTCCTGAGAGGATCAGCTCCTGCGAAGGACTATTATTAATTAGGTAGGGAACTCCTCGTCTAGTTGACTAGCAGGCACAATAGACCTACATTGGTCGCAGTGCTCTATGCTATCTGTTAGCACTAGCCCCCAATTATGAGAAAAAAAAAAGTTTAACTGAACATCTGGTTGAAAGAGTCGTATTGTGACAGAATTGAAGGACTTCAACACTGGACAATATTCCCTCAAAACGGATAACATACAACCCCCTTACATCTACACTACTCGTTTACCACCAAACACGCCTTTTCACACTGCAATCAATAATTCTTGACCAAGTTAACCGCCTTCCTTTGAAGAAATCGATATTCAAATCTTAACACCCTCTTTTAAAACCTACTCCAACGCAATACTTCCGTCGGCTTTAAGTGCTGTCCAAGCAGTTCATAGGTTGCTATTTTAAAGCACTTTCCACATCTGTTTTAAAAAGAAAACTATCCCGCCGAGTTAATACCAAGTAATGAATGCAAAAAATCAATAGCTCACGGAAAGACTTGAGTGGATTAGAAAATGGGAATATCCGTGAAAATAAAAAAAATAATAAAGCACTTGAGCGTATGTTTCGGTTCACTTGTTTAGGAAACAGTGAAACAAATGTTCGTCGGTGTACTTCAGTCGCATTATGGTATTTGTGACACTGCTACACATGGGCTCGCATAAACTGACTGAAATGAGAAGTGCAAATGCAAGGACACGAACTGAGGCGAGTGAATGGTATGTGATGTAGGAGCACTTGTCGCTCTTTGTTTGACATGCTTTTGGAATTTGTTTGCCCAAGTGGACAAAGGCATGGGATTGAAAGGATCTACTTGTTAATGCATCTATTTAAATAATTCATTGTGAAGCTATTCATGAATATGTATCTCGTAGATCTTTATTTGTTTTGTAAATCATCACCTCGATGCAATATTCCGACTCTCTCTCCTTTATCTCGTCTTTAATCGTGGCCTACTAACACGTGACTCGACTGAAGTGCAATATCTCACTTTATGACGACTTCCACCTCAAGGGCACTCACCTACATATGACTTTCTCGACTGCACACGAGCCCTGTAACAATCGTTGCATGTATTACAAGCCCCTTCCCCGCGTTTCGCAATTTACATTTCTTGATGACTCTTCTCGCTAATGCCCTTTTGGCTACAAAACATTTTCCTTAATGAATAGAAGGCACTTAATTTCGGTCGTTGGTATTAAATGTCAGATATATAGAGTCGTCAGGAACACACTTTTGTGTGCAATATTAAATTGCACAGCAACTAACATAAGCACTTAAAAGCGCATTTGAGATGTGCCTTTTTCCTTGTTTCTTTGTGGGTCTGAGAATGAATTTGAAAATAATTTTCATTATTTTCTGAGAGAGAGGACTTGGTCCGCCTTTATGGGCAAATTCAAGGACTTCTTTTCAACGTCAGAGTAGGTTATTTAGTAGAAGACCATCTAATCAGATTATGGGATTTGTTAGTAGGGAAAAGCAAGGCAAAACAATTTGACTCTATCAACAGAACGCCGTGGTGCAATGGGTACTGTACCGGCCGCGACGCACGATGAACTAGTTCGAATCCCAATAACACCAATGCCATCGAATGTTCATTTCGCGGCTTCTCTCCTCGGCGGGGTACTGGTAAAAGCCCCCCCGAAGTATACCTGCCTTGAAAAAGCTTCTCGGCTCTCGCCGTTCGGAATCGGCGTTAAACTGGTGGAATGAGAGAAGCTTGGCTCTGGCTCTTTATGAGCTATAACACCATCTAAGAAAGAAGTAAGAACTTGACTCTATCACTATCCTTCAGAGTCATTCTAGACCAGAAATTTAATTTAAAGAAAACTGAGTCAGAATGCTACCGTAGCTTTCTATGCCAACAATTTTTTGGCCTACTTTGATTCTATGGATATACTCTGAGCAGCTGTTGTACGTTTCATTCTCACGTATGGCTCACAAATTTAGTAGACCGCTCTAATCAAAGCTTACAATCTTACAATGAACTTAACACGGACTTAAGATTGGTAATCGGTACCATGGAAATTATGATATCATCCCAAAGAACTAAATAAACTCTGCATATCCATCCCTTGGGCATCCCTCAAGCATACAAAGTGTGTTTTGTCACCCACCAATAACTAAAGTCGGATATATCAGTCAATCCAAATGTCAGATTGCTACATTATTAGTGCCAATAGTCTTTCCAATTTTATAATTATTACACACGGCAATGACGTTACCAAATTTTAGAAATTTGATTCCAAAATGATGCTTCTGTGCGTCAAACCTATAGAGCAATTACACCGATTAAGCTACACCCGACATAATCGACCATTCGCCGTATTGTTTCTCTGCAAGACGCATAGGAAGAGATTATAGCATTCGCTCAGGAGAGTGTTTAATTAGATCCAAACTTATCGATTTGACGTCAGATCAGATTGATCTTTGTCTGACCACTTTGTGGAACATTTTTTGCAAAGATCTTGGCTTAAGGGCTGAAAAGATCCAGCTCGAGAAGGGATGCATCGAAATTTCGGTGAGTGGACCCGAAATCAACTGGTATCGGATCCGCTGTTCTATTGATTGTTTTCAGCAATGAGGCTTACTTCTGACTAAAAGTGTATATCAATAAGGAAAATTGTCGCATGAGACTATCGAAACGCGGTCTAAATTCGGAAAATTCACAATTTGGTGTGGTCGGTGAGCTGGTGGAGTCGGATCATTTTTTTTTTTCAAAAATAAAGCTTATCAGCGTGTTACGCTCAACGATATTCGTTATAGAGGCATGAATAATAACTTTTTACCACAGAGATGTGGTTCTAGTAGGATGGCGCTACTTAACAGTCTGCAAACTTTTACTTTTAACTTATTAAAGGTAACATTCGACGAACGCATATTTCTGCGAAATAGACGTGTTAATCGTGTCTCCAAGACCTTGTGATTAAGATACTTAAAGTCGTTCTTCTACGCTAAGAGATCAATGATAATCAACTGGATGACTTGCATATAGTATTTAATATTTGCGACTCAGTCTTCCTCTATCCGTACCAATCTTGCATCTTTCTAAAGGGTCCGCCATCTAACGTTTTTTTTTTCAAGTAGTGCTTATTTCGTGAATGGTAACACTTAGCTCATGTCTGATTTGACAGGTAATTAGTTTTATCCTTCCGCTGAACGAATATGGTTGTGTATATGCTTGAACAACGCTTCGCTAAGTGGGCCTGCGATCGACTTACAGAAGATGCCGATTTTGCCAAAAAAATCATCTTTTCAGATGAAGCTCATTTTGATCTTGACGGGTATGTAAACAAGCAAAATTGTCACATTTGGGACAAAGAAAACTCGCACGCATACATTGAAAAGCCGGTGCACCCAAAACGAGCCACTGTTTGGTGCGGATTTTGGTCCAGAGGCATAATTGGGCCATTTTTCTTCGAAAATAAGCAAGGAGTGGCCGTTACAGTCAATGGCGATCGTTATCGGGCCATATTGAACGAATTTTTGTTCACAAAAATTGAAGAGGAGGATATTGGCAACATTTGGTTTCAACAGGAAGGCGCTACGTGCCACACAGCCGAAGCTACACTCGATGTTTTGCGCCCTGTTTTTGAAGATCGCATTATCAGCCTCAGAGCTGATGTCGTTTGGCCACCTCGGAGCTGCGATTTGACACCGTTGGACTATTATTTGTGGGGTGCCGTCAAAGATAAGTGTTACGTCGACAAGCCAGAGACAATTGACGCTTTAAAGGACAATATTCGTGAAGCCATTGGTGAAATACAGCTGCACACAATCGATAATGTGCTTAAAAATTGGACCGATCGTGTAGGCTACTGCATGGCCAGCCGAGGCAGCCATTTGAATGAAATTATTTTCCATTATTAACCGGAAGTATTGTACTTTCAAATAAAAAAAGAAATTTGAGAAAATATTCAGTAGTTTTTTGTATAGCATTTTCAAAAAAAAAAGAAGTTATTTGGCGGACCCTATAGTTGAAGTACTGGCGAACAGAAAGACCGATACAATCTGGCTGTGAGACCCATCCATCACCAAAACCCAATCCTCGGCATTGATCACCTTCATACGAGTGGGTCAATGCAAAAAAGAAATTAAATGGCTTAGCGACAAGATTAGGATTATTCCCTACTGGGTTCAAGGTCACAGAGTAGAGAAGGCCAATAAGCTATCTAAGCTCAAGGCTTTCGCTAATGCCCACTCAAATGGTGGGTCTCTTGCTGTGGTGATGAGCCTACATCCTTTTACGCGCCTTTTACAAAGCTTGCCTTAATAACCATTCTGAAGTCGATAGGCCCAATTCGACCAAAATAGCTGGATTCAAAATCATAACAAACTCGTTATAAAACTCAGGTCAAGTGAGGGTCGACGACATAACAAGCCTTCAGCGCTAGTTGTACCTGGATTGAGCTTCAGCCAGATAACCACTTCTACTGTCTAACCATTCACGGAGGACCCGATTTTATAGATGAAAAAAGAAGAGTCTGCAGATAGCCCCAAACATGGATAACCAGTTCCGGATCCAGTGAACAGTAAATGTGGAATTTGATTTCTCAACAACTGCAACATATGTATTAGCATAGAAGCCTTTCTTATATAACACTAAAAAACATGGTGCAATTGAACCTGGATTTATAAGCCTTGTCAGGGATCATGACCGCATAATCAGCTGCAACCATTGGCATTCCAAGTTGATTGGGTTCATTTTCCACCACTTTAAAGTCCACCATCCTATGTCTTGTCTTTATTCGAGTTAAGATTCTAATAATCTTCGACTGGAAAGTATGGTGTCTGATTGTCTATCAACATGGTCTGACCAACTTAAGCATTTGATTACATATATGCCCAATTAGGCTAGTCACTGTGCAGCCGACACAATTCGTGTTTAACTAGCTTCCTCCATTGTATCAATATTGGCGGGGTCAAGGACCACACACAACATTTTTCATTGAAAATACATATATATGTCTCTGAGCTATGTAGTGGGGTAGGATATTTACCCAGATAGGACACTGCCACTCAATCGGCTCCTAAATTCATATAACATGCACTTGACAAACGTATTTCCGCGTCTGATTTCTGCGCTGAAATCGCTGTAGATTTTGACAAATTAGCTGCTGATTCTGACTCTGGCTCTGACTTCCTGGCTTATACTTTAGACCTTAGTGGTATCAGTCTTTTTCGGCAGATATTTTTGTTTTTATAGTAATCTTTTGCTATCCACTACATAGAAAGATGAGAAAGGGCTTCAACACCACGTGCCCCATCTAACATCAACATAGGCAGGAAAGTCATATTTGACACTGTAACGTTCTCCTCACCAGACGCAGCCCAGGTGTGTTTGTAGAGAGTGAGTCCAGGTTATGAAAAATCCTCATATGAGGGTGACGCGACTAAGTGACTTCAGTTTTCTAACATTATTTAGTAAGATGTTGCGACGGTGTATGGAGCGATTCAATAAGAAGTGTCACTTGATTTTAATAGTAAAGTGCAATATTTTCGTGATAAGTTATGATGTTTTTACTTCAGGCTAAAGTTTTGAACGGTTTTTAATAGGATTCATCATTTTTTCAATCTTTTTTTTTTTTTATTCTTCGCTACATTTTCATTTTCGTGAGTTAATTAATAAAAAGCGGTTCTTTTGATTAATGTTATTCGAAAACTCGTGGAAATTTGAACCAATTCCAAGTGTGGCTAACCCAACTCAACAACCAAGTTATTTAAACGTCTTAAGTCAATATGGTATCATATTTTGAATATTGTTTCTAGGGAACCATTAAAGTAAACCAATAAAGCAACACGTGTATTGGTATGTCTGTCCAATACCTATAGTTAAAATTAATTGTGCCAACATCGATTTCCAGCTCTACGCCGTCACTCACAGGCAATATTGAATTAGGTGTAGGGATAACTGCTAGCTTCTCCTAATCCTGTTTTCCTTGGCAAAACATTACCTTTGGATCCAATTGAACCCGATCCCACCCAGTACAAGTATTAATATTCAAGTTTTGCTACCGGCAGTCATTGCCCTTAATTTCTGCCACACAACTGCACTGCCATCAAAACACTGGCTAATGATTAAACCTCCATTGACTTACAACGCATGTCGGTGTCAGTGTACCCAAGTATACGTACCTGTCACCTGCTGTAGTGTGTTTTTTTGTTGTTTTCTCTTTTGATCTCTCACCCTAGAAGCATTCCTTATGAACGTCACATGTCACCTGGTGATGACTATAATTTCATAAAAGTGGCATCAGATAGGGAGGAAAATAAATATGGAAGGCTAGCACGAAACATATGCATGAGGTCCTGCTGTAGGTGATGATGCGTGCAGGTACTTTACTTCCCAAAGACCGGATATGGTGGGACCGGTTCTCGAAATTTATCTGTCGGCATTCGGTAGGGAAAGAGGAGTAAACACTTCACAAAAAACACTTACTTCAGTGCTTCATCGAGTTTGAGTGGCTTTCGAGTGGTTTGCCTGATTGATGTGGGCATTGAACAGATAGTCGTATTTGAGGACGCAATGGTTTAGATTGCATAAATCCTTGAATAATTGCAAGCATGTGTATATTATGAATGGATTCGAAGGACATAGGTTTGGATTGACTGTTAAGACGTTACAAGGGCCTTTTTTAACTTCCCACTTGAAAGTTTGTGTAATGAGATCGATTTTGTAAAATGAATCCATCGTTTAGAGAGGTATATCTATGTATAGGTTTGTATTTACGTGTTTTCATCTGTGTGCTCCTATCGTGTTCGTATTGCTGAAGAAGATATCGCCTTCAGGCCAATTTCATCCGACGCACAATTGCATAACGGATAACTGATGAGGTTTTGGCAATGTGTGTTTAATAACTAACGCTTTAAGACGGAAAAAGATTCATGAACATATGACCGTACGAACACATGCACAGACAGAATATATCAACTTTTTCTTTCGAAAAATCGGACAAAGTTAGTATAATAAACTATTCATCTATTGAACCATAACTCGTTTTATACTGACTCAATGTACAATAAAAGTTGGACGCTATGTGTGCAAATTGTTTCCATTATACCGGATCAAAACTCATGGCACAAACAATTGCCGGAGCTTCGCTGACATATACTTTGTCGTCATTCAAGCACGATTACGCTCGATTGCTTACGCTGAGTGATATCTTACCAACAATTAGGCACATGGTTTTATGTTGGTATGTTGGTCTCTTCATATAAATTATGAAAATAATAAGATTCTGAGCTGAACTTATTTTTATTCAAACGTGACTTATGCTATGGACAGAGGAAGAGCTTTGCTTAGTGAGATCTATTATGACGAAAGGCATAAGGCCAGTAGGCAGAATTTCGTTGCAATGATGTTTCTGCACCCGATATATACCAGAGTTTGGCGTTTCTTTCTTACCTGGTTTCCACAGAGCATCATGGCAGGCCTGGTCGGATTTTGAGTTCATGCTATGTGAGCTCAGCCCATTGAACTACACGGTGTCATCGGTCGATCCGATGACGTCGTAACAAAGACAATTGATCACCGATTCTACCCGGTAGGCCACCCTGATGATGAAAACCCAGCAAATGGAAATATCGCCAGCGAACGATCAATCCACCTGTTCGTGGAAAGAGATGACCTCATGTGCATCCTTGATTCAATGAAAAACAAAAAATCGTCGGGCATTGATGGGATTCCTAGCATAGTATTACGGCATATGTCCGAGGTAGCAGTCGATATATTAGTGATGCTTTTTAACAATATGCTGAATAATGCACATTATCCAGCACATTGGAAAATAGCGGTAGTCCACTTTATTCCCAAAAAGGGGAAGAATAAGAGCAACCCAGCAAATCTTCGGTCAATAAGTTTACTTCCGAATATTAGCAAGGTTTTTGAGAAGATAATCAAGAAAGCGGTACTAAAATGGGTTGAGCATAATAAGGTTCTTCCGGAAAACCAGTTTGATTTTAGGGCGGGACATGACACTATTCATGCTGCGTCGAAACTGGTGTCCGACATCCAATGGAACAAAAACAAAAACCAATGCACAGGCGCCTGTCTGGTTGACCACTTCCGACGCCATGCGAGGGACAGGCGACTCTTATACGACCCGGATGTCGTCGCTCGGTCTGAGTTCTTTCGGTACAGCACCCCGGCTTCAATTCGGGACAAAGAAGACGCGATCAGACAAAAAAGTTTGTTCTGGTGGTTGCATTCACAATCCACTCATGGAAGTGAAATCAATCCATAGGCGGCAGGTATATAATAGCGCCAACAACGACCCTTACCTTAAAAGGGTGCAATTAAAGGGATGAACACATGTCCGATGCGACTTACACACTGGGCATGTGTTCATCTCATTAATTATAGTTTAAGAATATTTTAGGCTTAGGTTAAGTTTATTTATTTATCTAGTTAAGGTAGGTTAAGTTTAGAGTTAAGAAATGAAGTATAGTAGCTAAGTTTTTTACTAATTTTCTTAGAAATAGGCCATATGTAAGCTAGACGGCAATAAATGAAAATGAAGTCGAAAGACGTTAAAATTAAGATTTAGATTAGCTTAGAGTGCTCGTTAAGAGCCAGTAAGAATATGAATTATAATGTTAAATTAGATTTAAGCATTTTGTCTAGTAAGTAAGAACACGAATAATATAATAAAATGCGATTAGAAAGAAAGAAAAAAGTAGGCCACCCAGAGAATTATGTATGTATATCATTTTTTGCGGTGCGCATATTTTTTCTAAGTATGCCCTTGATATGAAGTCCGAGGAGATTTTCTATTGAGAAGGACATCGCATTGATAGCACGATAACATATAGGCAGCCTCCAAGTCTTCCAATTTTTATGATACTTGATAATGTACAGAACTGACGATATTGAGGGGTAGCTCTAGGGCTCGTGACAAGAGAAAAGGTATGATTATGATTCGGGACATGAATGTTTATATAAATTATAAGCAAAATATGAATGCCAGAAACTAGTCAGTGACGAATGCGGCCGAAGGCCTCCAAAACAAAATATTCGAATATAGCTTTTTCGAATAAAAGTCACAGAAGTCAAATCGGCAGTAGTTGAACGCCGATCTTCGACCATAGTGGTCCCGTAATTCTGCGGGATTAGAACCAATGAAAAAAGAGAAAATGTCGCGAAGAATACAGCATGTTAACCCATTGTGTACATATTAAAGTATAGAAGCTTAAATGTAAGCATGGATGTGGAAAGAAATAACAATGAGTATAATTGAATGAACTGAAAAGATTTTGTGAGAAACGACAGAGATTGTATAGGCACTTTAAGAACAACGGCGAAAGAGTAAAAAGTTCAGAAGTGGGCTAAACAAAATAGGCTGCCATCTAGATGCACACTTAAGAAAAACTTTGCTTATGAAGTGAGTTTTAAACCCAACCCAACCCTACCCCAACAAAATAAGCAAATCAGCCGGAATACATGGAAAAGGATCTCAAAAGAAACTCATCGGTACTGGAGCTCATGCCAACAAAATAAATAAGCATACGTTTGGATCAAACATCTTTTCCACCGATATTAAAAACGTCAGTTGTCTGTTCTATTTTCAAAAACAGTAGAAGAATGGAAATTAACGATTATAGACCAATCTCAATTTAATCTATGATGGTTCTGGAGGAAGGGGTGATGGTTGAATTCAAAGACTACTTAGACTGGAGCTGTGATATCATCTCAGACGTTGGATACATAGACGCCTGATTAGGGCAATATTGGTGGGCAGTCGTAACAGTTTTCGGTTGAATCGTTTAGTTTATTTCACCTTTCAAAAATTTCATACAGAATCTTTCATCCAAAAAGAGTTCTTTGCCCATCTTTGACAACGTAGATGCTTCTGAACCATAAAGCAGGACCGGGATGATAAGAATGTTTTTCAAAGTCTATTTGGCATAATCTTTTGAGGAGTAACCAGTTTAGTTTTAAGCTAGTTAGAGATTTTACAAATAGAGCCTTGACTAAAACCGCAGTATCGTTGGCTTTATTTATCAGTCATAAAGCAGTTAAAAAACATAGCAACACGCAGTAAAGTAGGGATAGAAATGGTAGAAAGTTATCTACGGAACAGAAACGTAAAAATAGAAAAGTGTACGAGTAAAAAGAAAACAATTACATATGAGTCACACAAGGATCGAAATTGGGGCCTTTTCTATTTATTATTTATAAAAACGATCCGTTTAAAGTTCTGAAGCAAAAAACAGAATATGCGTGCGCGAACGATACAGCTATTATCGTAAATCACAGAAATTCCGAAGAGGCAGCGAAGATAATGCCGAGACAATTTAATGAAATTATAATATGACCATGGCCATTACCACAGACAAAATAAAAGTTATGCACTTACACACACCGCATATTCCGAAGGTAAGGATGAACATAAAAATGAATGACTTTCACTGTTTGCACACAGGCAGGAATCATGAATTAAATGGATGATTGTTGTAAGTACATTCAAAACTTGTCAAAGTATAATTGCTTGTGATGGACCCAAGTGAAATGCTCATAAATTAACTACGATAATCAAAGTATGTTCTTCTTTATCTAAGCTAGCTTTGTCCACAATCCCTATTTCAACAAAGCGAATTCGGACCAGTGGAGTCTTATTTGCCCTACAGTATATTAACTTTAGGAAAAGTAGGAAATAAGTAACGACTAGAAAAAATGTAAGCCCTTATTCGAAATATTAAATATAGTCCAACGAATGCCTTCGAATGAGATGTCATCATAGAAACTCCACTCCGAGGCTCGGAAACGAAGAAGTCGAAGAAGATATGATGTCACCGACCTAACTATACTAAACGAATTCCCGAATGAATTTCGCATCTCAAGAAAAATCTGACTATGCAGGCACGAATTAAATTAAATTATATTTAGTAAATTCTTCAAGTCTTCAAGGTTTCCATATTACTGGTGAAGTGAAGTGAAGTGAAATGAAGCTAATATCTGACTCACGAAGAGTCCGAGGCTTCCGTTGGAGGCTTCTACTCTCTGTTGGGCTACCCAGACGCAAATACTGGTCCATTGTACTACCAGACAGACACCTTTCTTTATTTTATTTTCGCCCATGTCCGGAGAAAAATGAGGAGAAGCTTCAGTGATGTAAAGCTAAAAGATTCGGCACACACCACACCACATCGGTCCCAAGAGACAGTCGCAGAGAAAATGTTCTGCTGTGCTATACTCCTCGCTACATGCAGCACAGGTGGGCGTCTCACTGTCGTCTCACGGCAAGCCTTCTGCAATCATTTCTCTTTAAGAATACGAAGAATGTTGCGAATTTCTTGCAGACATCAGGGCGTACGCGCTTAGTCATCCTCCATCCTGGATATCCCCCCCCTCCCCCATTGCGATTGTGTGCATTAAAGATCCACTCGTTGATGTGGGATTTGAGCTAGAGCGGGTTCAGGTCCTGAGAAACTCTCCTCTGAGTCCCTTCTAGAGAGTTCATTAGAGATCTCATTTCCTGGGACCTCAGAGTAATCGATTTGAGCGATATATTCAGAAGACTTCTGGCTCCCCTGCGAGGACATTGGAGCTCAACCACCAGCGAATCAATTTCCTGCAGCGAGCTTTTTTGACAGAACATGGAGTTCAAAGAAATTGGTGATGGCGCTACTCAGGTTATGAACGGCATCCTCCATCAATAGCTTCGTTCGGAGTTTAGGTTGGGCACTCAAGCTCCTCTCTAAACCGTAACCAGTCCGTCTTGGGCTCCACAGATCAAGTGTAATCCGATATATCTATGGTCTGACGATGTAGCATCTGGTAAGACTCTTCAGTTAATGATGGACTTCACATACCCAGGGTTAGGTCAATCACCTCCTGTCGTCCCGCCGTGACTAAAGTTGGTTGAGAGCCAACATTGTTTAGGATAAGGTCAGACGAAAAAGGGAAGTTTAAAATGTGATATCCTCTCAGGTTGCACTTGCTGCAAAATGTCTACGAAGTTGGGTACAGTAGGTATATTAACTTTATAATACCTTTAACATTACCCGTCATGTTGAGTCCGATGTGTTGATGATCAGAAGGTGTGGTCTGGTCTAAAATATGGCAAAATTAAGTCGTTTTTTTTTTCAAAATTGTATTTTGAGGGTCAGAAGGCACAATTTTTCAAAAAAGTATGCGCCGTTGAAATTGTACGCATTTGTATTTGTTTTATAATAACAAAAAAGAACTAGTGGTTGAAGTGAGTTTTCTACTAGGAGCGCAACTAAGTTCTCGCTGTTTTTTTTATGAAAATGCAACTTTATTGTGAAAAAAAGGTTTACAAATGAATTATTCAAAGTATTGTCCATCACTAGCGATAACTTTTTCTCATCTTTCTGGCAGAGCTCGCATACCGTTACGGTAGAAGTGATCGTCTCTTGATTCGTGGATAGGAACTGCTGATCAGCCCGACCATGTGCCATCGAACGGAACAAGTGATAATCGGACGACGTAATATCTGGGAAATATGGCGGGTAGGATAGGACTTCCCATTTGAGGGTTTCTAAATAGGTTTTAACGGGCACTTTTGCGTTTGGCGTTTATCCTCATCGAGCAATGCCTCCGATTTAGCGTCTTCAAAGGTTTTTGGCCTTTCTTCACGCGAAAGGTCGTTAACATCGAAATCACCATCTTTGGAGCGACGGAACCAATCACGGCACGTTGTTTCACTTAGAGCAGCATCTCCGTAAACTTTTTGGAGTTCTCGATGCGCTTCAGCCACCGTTTTCTTCGAATGAAAGAAGAAAAGCAACACTTTCCGCCAATGACGATTATTTGGCACAAAATTAGACATTTTCACACAACCAAAAGTATATGATGCAAAAACAAAATCACTAATGTGTCAAAGCGATTTGTTTACTATATGTCTAAGCTTGGTTCATGACGTTTCGGATACGTCACAATCGACCAGCACTTTCTACTGGAGCCATATGTTGATAAAAAGCGAGAACTTCGTTGCACGCCTATCTAATATTTTTTTTCATTGTTTACAGCTTAGTAGCAATTAGTCCAGATTTTATCGAAATCATAAAGCTTGGCATTCCTTGCCAGAAATTATAACATCAATTGCATCAAAATCTACTACGAACTATATTCACCTAATAAGTGTACAGCTATAATTCAGCTCGGATAAACCTACATACTTGTGTATCAGACACTTACAAGCTGCCATTTCATGTGTATCTATTTTATAAGAGATAGATGTGATAAATACTAATTAAGATTTCCAAAAACAAGAGCTCAACTATGAAAATGAATAATTCGTTTTTGACTCAGCATTGAGTAAAAAAAGTGATTTGCAGGATTTCTTGATTGTCTTGAGGATCGTCCTCCCCCAGGTAAAGTAAGAAATAATTGAAAACGACAATCTTTAAGTTTTACTGGATGGAAATCCAAGGCAATCTCAAAAAGAACTTGAAAAAAAATGTGAGTGAACCGAGCAATATCGCTTCGATTGTATACAATGGGAATAAGACCGAATGGATCCTCATACCATTCCTGTTTCCCTATAAATTTTTGGTAACGCATCTACAAGCTTGAAATTTTTTTTTTTTTCAAACATGTCGCAATTTTTTTTTACCAAGAAAAGAATATTTGCGAGGAATTTTTAAAATTACATATAACATATTTCATTTAAAAAAGTATGCAGCTAAAACACAGAATTTTTGGTGGGTCTTACGATGAGGATGCTCTGTAGGAAACGACATTAAGAGATGGATTCCGACGCTTTAAAAATAATGATTTTGATGTCGAAGATAAAGAACGCTCTGATGTACTTAAAGGGTTTGAAACGAAGAGTTAGAGGCTTTACCTCATAAAGACGCTAGCTCAACTTTCATAATAATTACTAGTAGACGAAAAAATTGTCTGTGCAGGGACGGGTTACGAATATCCCTGCAGCGATACCTCTCGCTTGTCGTAAAAGGCGACTAAAACAAAGGTAAACAAAAATCACATCTAGGCAATTTAGAAAACACCAAGGTGAGCCTAGGGACACATATACCACCATTAAACTGCCCCACAAGTGTGCATGCAAATCAGTGGGTTGACACGACTGGAGATCACCGGTGTTGTAAGAGTAAGATCAAACAAAAAAACAAACAAAAATCTGCAGCATGCCCGTGTCAAAAAAGGAGGGAGAAGTAAGAAAACGGTCAAACCGTAGCATTATGGAAAAGAACGCTAAAAGGAAAAGCACTACCCCGCCAGGCACTACTAATGGTCTTGATCCTGGGACGAGCAGCAATGCTCGGGTCAGAGCTATAGGATTTCCGGGGGATAGCGTAAGCGTAAGCCACACTTAAGAGTCGCGAGTTGGAAGCATGAGTGGTCGCAGCTATGAGCTTGAAGAAATGATGGTTAGAAGGCGAGTAGACATCCTGTGCGTACAAGAGACGAAATGGCGAAACACCGGTAATCGGGCACGTTTCTTGGACGTTAAAACAAAAGCCTACAAGATGTTTTACTATGGATTGGAACAAGGAAAAAACGGAATCGCCATCATCCTTGCGGCAGAGCTACTTGGCGACGTCTTACCCATTTCAAAGTCCAGTGACCGTTTGATGGCTCTCAAATTTATGATGCATGGTGAGGTGTGGAACATCGTTAGCGCATATGCCCCTCAAGTAGGATGCGAACAAAAAGAAAAAGATTTCCACAACCTTGTCAAAATCATCCCAAAGGAAGCGCTTTTGTTTGTTGGGGGAGATTTAAACGGACATGTCGGGAAGACAAGCAAAGACTATGAAGGCTACCACGGAGGGCTGGGATACGGCACCAGGAACTCTTCAGGTGAAGATATCCTAAACATGTGCAAGTCGTACGGTCTTATAGTGCTAAATACCATGTTCGTCAAACAAAGCCGGCACCTGATCACTTATAGCAGCGGCGGAAATGAAATTCAAATAGACTATCATTTGGTATCAAGTTTCATGAAGCCACGAGTTAAAGATTGCAAAGTGATCCTGGGAGACGCGATCGCCCCTCAACACCGTCTCCTCCTGACTGAATTTTTTATGGAGGCGAGTAAGAAGTCAAAGCAGCAAACGAAGGTGTCTGAGGGAATCTAGTGGTATAAGCTGGATAAAGCAAAAGGCGAAGCTTTTATTACCAACATGAAAAACTACCTCTCTTCCATTATCGATGAGGTCGGTAATGAGGAGTGCAGAGCACAAGACATGTGGGATTCCCTACAACAATCTGGCCTGGAGAAAGCCAAATTACTGCTCGGAACATCTAAAGGCCCCTGCCAACACGCAAAAGAAACCTGGTGGTGGACAGACGAAGCTAAAGCAGTGATACATGAAAAGAAAATGGCTTACCAAACTTGGTCAAAGTGCTCTTCTACAAATAGAGAGGAAAAAGCTCGCCGTGAAAAGGTACATATATAGATGTTGCAAAGGTATCGCGAAGAAAAAGTGCGCCGAATTCAAAGTGAAAAGCATGGAAGGCCTCTATCAGGAGTTGGAAGAAATATCGTTTTCCGCGTCTGACAGGAACCAGGCTACCCAGGAGCTTCGACAAAGCAATTTGAACAAAGGAGCCCAGAGAAGAAGAAACGCTCAGGAGATTCGTTTCCCAAAGTTTATTAACAATGCTGAAGGCCAACTCCTTGTGGAAGACGAAAAAATTCTCCACAGATGGCGACAGTATTGCGAGGAACTTCTGAACGAAAAGTTTCCCCGAGAGTACTTTCCAAGAGCCGCCTCGAATCATGCCGAAATATCCGACATCACAGTCGAAGAAGTTCGGTACGCGGTTAAAAACTCTAAGAAAAGAAAAGCTGTTGGGCCGGACAGGATACCCTCTGAGTTCTGGAAAAAGATGGGAGACATCGGGTCTAGATGGCTCATGGTTCGCTCACATGCGGTTCACAATGCTGGACAATGCGCAAAAAGTATGAGAGCAAATTAACGGCAGCTGAGATGAAGATGCTTCGCATGACAGCGGGAGTAACAAAGCGTGACAGAATTAGAAGTTCAAAGATCCGAGGAAGCCTCCACGTAAAAGAAACCATCACAAGAAAGATAGAGCGTGACCGACTCAATTGGTATTGCCATGTTCAAAGGAGAGATCCTTTGAACCCCGTCCAAAAGGCGATATCATTCAACGTTCCAATTTCAACACGCAAAAAAGGCAGGCCGAAAAACAATTGGTGCAAACAAATGCAAAAACACCAGCATTTGATTGGCCTCAGCGACGAAGTAATCCCCAACCGGGAAGCCTGCCGCTACTTTCTGAGGTCAAACCGGCGGGCCCTACAAGCGGACCAGTAGGAATGCAGTTAAGTGGGAAGGTTATGGTCCTACACTTCTGACCATAACGACGCCGGAAAAAAGGAAAAGAAGAAGAAGAAGACGAAAAAATTTTCTCAACATTTCAAAAAGCTGATTCAGAAGCAAGAAGAAGGGTCCTATAAAAGCTTAAACTGAAAAACAACGAACGGCTTTTTCTTATATGCAAACTCTACTTCAACCGCAGAAGAGATAAGGCTTTTTTATAATATCGTCACTGGCAATGAAAAGGCGATGCTGTACAATAACCCGAAATGTATAAGGTTATAAACTAAATCCGGCTGTGTATCAACGCTGTCGGCAAAGTCAAATATCCACCGTTCAAAGGTTCTGTTCTTCATTTAGTAAGATCAACAGAGTGTAGTTTTCATGAGCTGCTCATATTGAAACAAAACGAGAGCAGAGCATTTAGCGACTGCAATTGATGCATTTAGGCCGAGCATTGAAGGAAAACGGCCGCTATACGAGCCGTTACATGACAACGCTCGGCCACATGTTTCAAAATCAGCACTTCCATTCTTATGTATAGTAGATTCTTGGATGGCATCAAACGACGTGTTGTTTTTCCAACGTGGAATCCATATGCTGCCAGAAAGATGGGAAAAGAAGATGAGTTATGGTTTGAGTGACATCTTTTTTTACGACTTGCTTTAAGTAAAGAATAAGTTTTCTTATTCAAGGCTCTAATATCTAAAACGAAATATCTCTTTCTGCCCTTGAACCTTTCATTTCTTTGTTTAATAAATAACAAACATAATCTGTGTTCAAAAAGTAACAGAAATGTAATAATTTCACGAGTTTTATTAATCCTATTCCCGAGAATCATCTGCTTTTGGGTTGATAAACGTTTCTTAAAAGTAAAGCGTTGTTTTTAGTGGGCCTTTTTGGATTGGAAACCTACTTGGAAATAAAACCCGGAAGATGTGATCTTTGCTGCAGTAAACAATCTAACCCAGCTAGTAAATGAGCCAACACGAATACCAGACATTTCCGATCATTCCGCCAACACCTTGGACTTATTCCTCACCTTTCATCATGATAGGTATTCTATCGATATAATGTCACTCCTAAGCCCGTCAGACCATTGCCGTTTCAGCTCATTTTTCGCATTCAAACCACATAGTCAGAGAACGAATTCCTAGAAGAACAGTCTGGCTCTACGAGAAAGCCTCTTGGAGCGGACTCAACAACTTCTTTAGGAATTCTTGATAGTGACGTGGATGCTGCTGCTGATACGATCGCGATCATACTTCTGCTGGGTATGAGATCCTTCATTCCAAATAGAGTGAAGAGTATCAAACTCAAATACGTGGTATGACTCAAGCTGTAGGAGGAGCTGAGTTTGCGATCTTACAAAGCCAATCACTCTGAGAAAAACCGGAATAAGTTAAAACGGGCCAGAAATGACTATAATGCTTTGATTCGAAGTGTCAAATTCTCCGATGACCAAAAGTTGAGGTACAAAGTGCTAAATTGTCCCAATGGCAGCAAAAACTTTTGGTCATTTGTGAAAAACATAAAGAATTTTGTCGCGTCCTCAATCCCTACACCCATTTACAATAACATTAGGGCTGTCAGCTCTTCAGACAAGGCCGTTTGCGTGGAGCTCAGATTTGTGGGGAAAGGACTCCTGGCTTATAAGCTCACACTTCGTTGCTTCCTCATCTCGTGAAAATGTTTCATGTTCCTAAACCGAGAAGAACGAGAAGAAGTATCGTCATTATAGAAGAGATCAAAAGAGCCTCATGAAAAGATCGGAATGCTGTTCCAAATGTTTCAGAACGGTTCCCGGGATCACAAGGAACGCTGATTTAGATGGTGAAATTATTTGAAGATGACAGGATGACAGATCTAGACGACGAGCAAAATTCCTATTACTTTTTTAACACACCTTGTTTACATAAGCTTTGGTCTTTCCTGCCCTGCTAAGAGAGTTTGCCAAATAAAAAAGTTATTTCTTCCGATGTTGTTCCCTTATTAACCAATTACATATTACCTTTCAGCAAAAAATAAAAGCTGCTGATGCCCTTAGAAATACCCAACAAATCAGCAGTGTGTAAGAAGTCAATTAAACTCTGCTCAATAACTAATTGAATCCTCATGCTCTATTGTTGTCATTAATTACTCAAGTGCCAGTCTTCCGTGGTGCTTTTTGAAAAGTTCGTCGTCTGTTTGCGAAACAAAAATACTTTCCCCACAGAAACCCCATCAATCCAATCGTCAAAGCGAAAAGAGAAATAAATAAATAAAAACAAATTGAAACCCAACACCCCGACCCGAGTTCGGATACCCTAGCTCAAATAAAGCACACAACCGTTGCCACTTCTTCTACTATCTTTCCATCCACTTGCGGTTCATGTTACGCTTGCGGTAAAAACCTAGCGGATTCAGCAGATTCGCTTAACGATACAATTCCACAGAGGATAGGTAGAACACTCAACGCAGGAATCCAATTCATTTCCGTGTTCTCCTCTACGCTTAATATCTGTAAGCCTAATTATAAGCGTATCGTGGCATTCCCCGTGCGAAATCCAATTTGTACGATTAAGATCGCTAAACTGTTGATGTCCCGATGCACGTGTGCATTTGTCAGATGAGAATCGTTCGAGATGCAGCTGAGATGATCCCTAATGACGAAGTTGGGAAAAGTCATTGACTGCTTTAGCATTGTGCTTTTGACGGCTTTGCCACGGGTGGGAACGATCAAAATTGCGATTAATGCACTATGAGCAGAAAGATGTAACCATAGGTGCGGCATCCATTATCTTTAGGTTGAGTTGTTAACAGATGCATACGCAAGAACTATGGTTACATGCGATGCCATTGTCTCCCATGACATAAACTCGGAAACCAAAAACTGAAATTATAGATGGCGTTTTCGTAGCACAAACTAGGAAAACTCTTTGCGGTTTTTGCTATAGGTTTCATGCTTAGGTAGCCGCAACAGATGGCAACTCCGAATCGATATATTGGTTAAAAGTCACGCACAACAGTTGTTATGACAAGTCGCACTTGGCGGCCGTTTTTAAATGGATTCTGTACGTGCGTCTATCCAGCGTGTTTGATGTCAGATCTTTGAGGAAAAACGATTTGACACATGCTTGTGCGGATTTTTCTGCTGGAATAGTTCAATTTGATTTGGTCCAGATGACCGTGACGAATTGAATGGCGACGTGGTGATTCTGGGAATTCTCTTTTGGTTCTGTTCTCCTTGATGAGATCCTCTGTACCCTGTAGCCTGTTGATACAGTGTAGTCAAAGTAATTTTAGTTCTCGTGCCACAGGATCAGCGGGAAAAGTAATTTCCGGTTCTAATTAAAGTTACGTGGTGTGTGCGTGTTATGTGGCAGTGAGTGAAGGTTATTTGCAAGGATTACTCTATCTCGAATGGAGTTTATTGTCAGGGGAATGGAACAGTTCGGTTCCAGCTTCGTTGCTTTTGTTCATCGACTGTAGATTAAATAACAAAGAGCAATGTAAGTCGTTGAAGACAATTTGTGATTGAAAGAGCAAAAATGCAATTATTGCAGCTGCAAAGGAACAAGAATTCCACGGTTCTGAGGATTCATAGGTAATGGTTATGGGCTTATTCAAACTTGAATGGAAGTCGCAGCTGCAGAAAGAGACTATCTTGTTATCCACCATAATAAATGGGTTTAAGGCAGATCTATGCAGGTGTGACGGACGCCGAGGACATTCAGGCAATTGCAATTTATTCAGAAACCAGCGCCAGAACCTAATCTGTAGTCCAGAATATATTGTCCAAATATGAGGGAAGGGGATCAAATTAAAGATGGAAGAATGAATCAAAGGCGGTTTCACTAGGTCTACATTTTTTTTATTTGATTTTGATTTTGGTGGTGGCTATACCCCCATTTTATTGCGCTTAATTCAACCTATGTACATACTTAATTTAACTTATAATCTAGGAAACTAAGAAAGAGGGCGATTGAGACGGAGTTTTAGACAAGGAGTGCTCATGTTAAAGTCGAAACAGTTTTTCGCATTAACATTCCGCAGCATACGGGAGATAGGTTCATTGGAGCCATAGGAGGTACGAGAGGTGGGTACATAGAAGAGACTTGGATTTCGTGTATTACGAGGGTTTGTGTTAAAAAAGATAGAGTTATAAAGGGTCGCGCAGTCGATGGTACCTGAGAGGAGTCGATGGATGAAAAGGATGTCGGATATCCTTCTTCGTTCTTCCAGCGAGTTCAAATTAATAAGTTTTAGGCGGTGTTGATAGGGAGGTAGGATCAGTGGATTGTCCTAGGGCAAGGCGCGAAGAGAAAAACAGAGAAAACAACATTGGATACTCTCGATTCTGGAAATGTGGGAATGATAGTAAGGAGACCACACTTGAGAGGCGTATTCGAGAGTAGGGCGAACAAAGGTTATGTAGAGAGACCGAGTGACGTAGGGATTGGAAAACTCTTTAGACCATCGTTTCACGTAGCCGAGTGCAGAATTATATCGCTGATATGTGCAAGGAAATTGAGTTCCTGGTCACATAATACACCATACATTATGGAGAAAGTAGAGGCGGGGAGGCGGTTTGTTACGTTTGCGGGAGAAAGTAATAGATTGACACTTGGAAATGTTAAGGTCGAGACAGTTCTTGGAGCACCAGGTGGAAAAGCTGTTGAGGTCCGATTGAATAAGGGAACAGAATTGTTCTGAGAAAATGATCTTAAAGAATTTAGCATCGTCGGCATATAGAGAAATGTGGGAATGTTTGATAACCAATTCAATATCGTTAATGGTAAGGATAAAAAGAAGCGTACGTAAATGACTGCCTTGGGGGACACCGGAGGAAGGAAGGAAGGGGTTAGAGAGAGCAGATCTAAAGCGAACGCTGTAGTGGCGATTGTCCAGGTAAGAGGAAATGCACTTTAATAAGATGGGTTCAAAGCCAAAGGACGACAGTTTGAAGAGTATTGATCTGTGTGAAATTTTATCAAAGGCCTTACTGAAGTCAGTTGAGATAACATCGACTTCCTTGCCATTTTCTAAGGCTGAAAGGGTGAAGGAAACGATTGGAAACGAAGGAAACGGTTTGTGGTTGTAGACCTAGCTTTGAGCAAGCCGTGTTGTCTGGGGGAGGTTAAAGACTTGCATTGAAAACTTAAATTATCATACAAAATACTTTCGAAGATTTTGGGTATATGAGACAGTTTGGCAATGGGACGGGCCATGAGTGAATTCATTATTAAGTTGCTTAAATCCTTTTTCGATGATATCGGGGTCGACACTTCGAGGGCGAAATGGTCCAAAGGAGAAGTTGGGTAAATAGTTGAAATAAGTACGATCGGGTGCAAATGAATCATGGATGAAAGATTGATTGAAAAAGGTGGTAAAAAGGTTGGCAATGTTATGAGGATCATTGGAAGTTTCATTATTGAAGGAGAGAGAGTTTGGGTAGCTATCAGATTTTCTTTTGTAATTAGCAAACTGAAAGAAGGACTTGCGATTATTTATAAGGTTGATTTGCATCTCGAGTATTAGAGTGAGAGTTATAAAGCTCTACAAACTGGAGGTAAGTACCGAAATAGTTAGAGAAGTCATTTGGGGATTGAGTACGAAGAAAAGTTATCCAGAGCCTGTTCCGTCTGTTTTTCAAAAAACGGAGCTTGCGATTATACCAAGGTGGGGAGGTGGAGAGGTGGAGGAGGTTTTATGTCGAGAAAAGGGTACGTAAAGGGAGATAGAAATAAATATTTCTTTGTAGAATATAGATATGGCATCATTTACTGTAAGGTTGTTGAAATTAAAAGGAGCACTATTGAGATATTTATTGATTTGACGAAAGTTGGCTTTGTGGAAATCGTGAGACATTCGAACAGTGGGGGGAGAGTTCTGTATAGGGGAGTTGGGAAAAAGGGAGAGAAGAAGGGCAGGGTAGTAGTTGTCGATGGTTGATAGGGACAGCGGACAAGCTGAAACTGAGGAGTTAAAGGGGTCACTTGTGAAAATGAGGTCGAGTTGTCTGCCCATGTAATTTAAAATGCCGCTGACTTGGTTGAGGTTGGAATCAGCTTGGCGATTAGAGAAGAGGCATTCAGATCCATTTAAGGTGAGGAAGGTCGAAGTCACCGAAAACTAGGATTTCATCTTGGGGATCTCGTAAATCAATTAAATTATCAACTGTATCAATGGCCAAGTTATATGTTTCAAACGGTTGTGATGGCAAAATGTAAAAGCAGATGACGTGGAGCGATTTTCGGGGTAATAGAATCTTAATAGAAACAAAGTCGAGACATGGCGAAGTTGCTATGGGGGAGGAGTCAATTGAGTTTCGGACGGCTAGAAGATCACCGCGGCATGGACAACCATCAGTAGGTCGGTTAACATCATCGTCACGATAAACGTTAAAGTTGGATGGGAATAGTTCAAGGTTGTTTGTACTAGGGATTAGGTTCATTTCGGTTAAGGCAAAGATTTCAAAAGGTAAGACATGTGATTGCTGCAGGGCTGCCTGAGTTTTAGAGCGCAGACCTCTTACATTCTGATAATAAAAGCTAAAGGAAAGGTTTTCGGAGAGCATTAGAGTGGCAGGGAAGGGGAGACTTTTAGTTACAAAAAAACCTATCATGGTCAGCTTTGCTACGCTGAAGGTGCGATATACGCTTTAGTCTATATATTGTCTGAAGGTAACAAGATCGTTTGACTTTTTTTTGAGTGAGATATTGAAAAACTCATGATATTTAATAAAAAGGTTCTTGAGGGTAGTGAAATCGGTGGGGAGACCTTCCTGTTGCATTGAGACCATTACGCTGGTGTTTGTTTTACCTTCATAATAAACCGAGTCTGATTTGTCATGAAGATAAGCCAAGAAGAGACGAATGTTCTCATAGATCTTTTTATCTCTTAACCTGGAGAGAGCGTATCGACATTCGTTGGGGTCAATAGATTGCTTTGTAGGTAGTAGGGGATCAACAAAAGATTTGTAGGGGACAGATGTTGAAGAAAATTGGTTTGTAGATGGTGGGAGAGATGAGGTTCTGGTTCTAGCTGAAGTATTAGATAGGGTGGGTATTGAGGGATTAAGGATGTGGGAGCTTCGAAAATTAGGATACTTGCCTCCGGACTTAAGGTCGAAATTTGGAAATGAGTTTGGATCCGGGTCGTGTGCTAGGGTTGTAGGTGATAAGGTCGTATTGGCAGAAGAACTAGAGAGAAGACTGCATATGGGAAATTTATGGGTGGTTAAGAATTGGAAAGAGTTTGGTTTTGAAGCTCCAGTTATCGTGGGTATTAGAGGGGGGCTTAGAATGCTTTTTACTAATATTATTATTCTTATTACTATGTTAAGGTTTAGGCTTAGTGGTAAATTTAGGGTGGGAATCATTCTTTTCATTCCATTTGGTAAATGTTGTTCTACCGAGAGTGATACAGCACCATATCATCTTTCGAGCTATATCAAGGGTTGGTTTAAAAGGTGTCCCCGAGAAGGATTTTTAGGCTAGAGATGAATTTGAATAAATTCTTTATTTGCGTAACACCTACTCCGAAACTGGACTTATAGAGATTGTGACGGATTTATTTTCTTAGTAGCTAGGATCGCCACATTTCCGATTACGAACTTCTTATCTACAATGATGGCTCTAAGAGAAGTATTGCCTAGGATCGGGGATCTAAATATTTTTAATTCGTACTGCCTCCAAGCTAATATACTGGTGATTACGTAGGGGTGAAAAACACTGAACACAATCTGTCACAAAAACATAGTTACCGCCTTCTGCAGTCGGCATCAAGCCCAATCTTTTGCAATGCAAGAAATAAATTAAACAGGCTGGTAGTAGGTTCGAAATCACTCTCTTCTGGGTTCTAGGAACTAACTAAAGGGTCCGCCATCTAACGTTTTTTTTTCAAGTAGTGCTTATTTCGTGAATGGTAACACTTAGCTCATGTCTGATTTGACAGATAATTAGTTTTATCCTTCCGCTGAACGAATATGGTTGTGTATACGTTTGAACAACGCTGGGAAATATTGCGACATTACTTTGAAAATCATGGTAATGTTGCAGAATGTGTGCGAAAATTGCGTACGGATTTTGGAAGAAGAGAAGCACCGTCAGCTCCGTATGTTCGTTATCTTGTGAAAAAAGTGAAAGAAACTGGCATCCTCATCGATAAACCAAAGCGTGAAAAGCCAAAAACAGTGCGTACACCCGAGAATATTGCTGCTGCGGCAGAAAGTGTGCGTGAAGCGCCATCAACATCAATTCACCGTCGTTCTCAACAATTGAACATTTCGTATGACGCCATACAAAGTCCAATTGGTTCAGGATCAGTTCAGCCAACTGACCATCCAATGCGTTTTCGCTTCGCTAAGTGGGCCTGCGATCGACTTACAGAAGATGCCGATTTTGCCAAAAAAATCATCTTTTCAGATGAAGCTCATTTTGATCTTGGCGGGTATGTAAACAAGCAAAATTGTCGCATTTGGGGCACAGAAAACCCGCACGCATACATTGGAAAGCCGGTGCACCCAAAACGAGCCACTGTTTGGTGCGGATTTTGGTCCAGAGGCATAATTGGGCCATTTTTCTACGAAAATGAGCAAGGAGTGACCGTTACAGTCAATGGCGATCGTTATCGCGCCATGTTGAACGAATTTTTGTTCACAAAAATTGAAGAGGAGGATATTGGCAACATTTGGATTCAACAGGACGGCGCTACGTGCCACGTGCCACCTCGGAGCTGCGATTTGACACCGTTGGACTATTATTTGTGGGGTACCGTCAAAGATAAGTGTTACGCCGACAAGCCAGAGACAATTGACGCTTTAAAGGACAATATTCGTGAAGCCATTGGTGAAATACAGCTGCACACAATCGATAATGTGCTTAAAAATCGGACCGATCGTGTAGGCTACTGCATGGCTAGCCGAGGCAGCCATTTGAATGAAATTATTTTCCATTATTAACCGGAAGGATTGTACTTTCAAATAAAAAAATAAATTTGAGAAAATATTCAGTAGTTTTTTTTATAGCATTTTCAAAAAAAAAATTATTTGGCGGACCCTTTACATAGAAGATACCTAAGTAGATTTGCTGCATAGAGCCATTCCGGCCTAGGTTGTAGACCATATAGCTATAGTTGATACGGTGAAACTCAAGGTGAAGATTTCAGGCGTCAGAATTAGAGTAGGGTAGAGCTGGCAACATTTATTGCTTAGATCTGACGGACGAATAGAATGTCAGCAAATGTTTAACTGGGGCTTGCATAATGGGGTAAGCGAAAGCAGTCGATCCGATTAATCTGCGTTGGGCTGCGTCATTTCATAGAAAATGGGTATTATTAGAGGGTGAGCATAGCTGCCTACCACATTTTAGGTCGAAGTAAAATGAAAAAGAGCATTTTATTGACATGAGAATCAAAGAATTATTCTGATAGGACCTTCCCGCTTAACCACTTAACTGCATTCCTACTGGTCCGCTTGTGGGGTCCGCCGGTTTGACCTCAGAAAGTAGCGGCAGGCTTCCCGGTTTGGGATTACTTCATCGCTGAGGCCAATCAAATGCTGGTGTTTTTGCATTTGTTTGCACCAATTGTTTTTCGGCCTGCCTTTCTTTTTTTTTTTTTTTTTGTGACACGGGCATGCTCCAGATTTTTTTGTTTGATCTTACTCTTACAACACCGGTGATATCCAGTCGTGTCAACCCACTGATTTGCATGTACACTTGTGGGGCAGTTTAATGGTGGTATATGTGTCCCTATGCTCACCTTGGTGTTTTCTAAATTGCCTAGATGTGATTTTTGTCTACGTTGTTTTAGTCACCTTTTACGACAAGCGAGAGGTATCGCTGCAGGGATATTCTTAACCCATCCCTGCACGGACATCATCACAATGCGAACATTTATTTCTTTGGCACAGCTAAGTCTGTCAATTAAGAGCCAGAAGACATGGGCTTATCTCAGATAACATGGGTTTTGCAGATCATATGGGTTGGCTTAGCATTTATTTATATTAAGCTAAAATGGAAATTCGATATATGGCGCTAGCGGTGCATAATGGTAAAAAATGACATATCAGAAGTGTCATATGGGGAGCTTGGTCATCTATCAACAAGTTACCATTATATTTGTGAATTTTCATTTTTTTTGTGAAAAAATGGCGACTTTCGAGACTAGATGCAAGTTTTTTTTTATATTCAGCACGAAAAAATTTGCGGCTGAGAAGAATCGACTGTTTATATAAATTTATGGTGAAGCTTCTATAGAATAGTGCAAGACCGTGCCGCGAGTGGTTTCAACATCACAAGAGCGGCGATTTTATGAGGTAGGCAGGGGCAGAATTAGCGAAACAAATGAAAGAAGTGTTGCCGCCATGCATCGCCGTCCAATCGAAACGTTGAAGCTCATACTGTGTATTTGGTGGGAACTTCTTCTTAGATGGCGTTACAGCTTATGAAGAGCCAGAGCCTAGTTTCTCTCATTTACTTATGTTGTGTGCGATTTGTTTTTCACACAAGTGAACGGGACCTACAGTTTTAATGCCGATTCCGAACGGCGAGAGTCGAGAAGCTTTTTCGAGGCAAGTGTACTATGGGGGGTTTTGCCAGTTCCCCGCCGAGGAGAGAAGCCGCGTAATGAACATTTGATGGCGTTGGTGTTGTCGGGATCCGAACTCGCACATCATGCGTCAGAGGCCGACACACTACCCACTGCGCCACGGCTCTCAATTGGTGGGCACACCTCAGAGTAAATCCATCGCGGAAACCCACCACCGAACACAACTATCGTATCTGAGCTAAGCATTGATGAAAAAACGGCTACAATATGAGTAAAGACAGGACAAAGTGAGTTCGCAGCACGACAAAGCACATAAACATATTACTCAGGTCGTTGAAACCTATTTGGAAACACTCAATGGGAAATCCTGCCTGACTAGCATATTCTCCAGACATCGCCACTTCCGAATACCACCTGTTCCTGAGAAGCACTAACGATTTTTCGAACAAGCCAAAAATTGGATCGATTCGTGGATTGCCTTAAAAGACTTCCAGTTATTCCAAATAGGAATTTTGAGAAAGTTGGGAGAAAGTTATAATTAGCCATGGAAAGTTATTTCAAGAATAAATATGTAACCATTTCGCCGAAATAAAGTCCCAAATTTTGAAGAAAGAAAAAACAACCATCTGTAGACCTGATAAGATGCGAAGCAGCTTCTGACTCAGGCATAGGAATAGATTGTGCAAGGCTGTTAAAAATTTTGGAAGAGAATAGCCTAAGAGTCTAACCTCGAGAAGAAGCGACTGCTTGCTAAGCCAACACAAATCTCTTCAAAGCAGCTGGGGCTGATCAATAAAACATCTGGAAAATATTTCTCCATGATTAGATCTCTTGAACATCGCCTATAGGCCTTCTTCCTTCGTTTGGCAAGAACCTGATCTCGTTGTGGTTTCAGGCTAGAAAAATTCAAATAAGTTTGTTGTTGTGACATCCTCAGACTCCCTAAGTGTGTCGGTGCACGATTTCACTGCTCCATCGTTCGGGGTTATGACACGTTCGGGACACTTATCCATAGTCACGCCTTAGTTTTAGGCTACGAGTCTGGATTCTGAAAAGTAAATGGTTGGAAGTTTCGTGAGGCCAAAACCGTTTGGGTGAAAACCCGATTCGGGGCTAAAAATGTTGTTGGCTTGGGCCCTAGAGTGCGGCTGTAACGCTTGACCAGATTCTTCTATTGTAGATAAGAACCAAAATTGAAGTGCTAGTCACACGATTTTCACCTAGGGTGTAAGTACGGGTAATTCTTTATTCATCTCGGTTAAAACCCGAGTCGGAGAATTAATTTCCATGTTATCAATCTCTACTCACCGTTTAACTCGCCGAGAATAGATGACTCACCGAAGATTCACTGACGATTGTCCCTCAGCTAAATGCCTCGGCGATGTGAACGCCAATCTTCCAGTCGTCATTGCCATTTGGCCTGTTTGCGGAATTTGTAAACAGTGACTCCAACTATGGTTGTTCGTCTTCGTTTAAATTTGTTAAGTTTGGGTCTTCGTTTGACCCCCCACCCGTGTAAGTACAATAATATTGTGTAAGAAAAATTTATTTGTTTCTTTTCTTTTCCGAAAATTTGCAGCAAATGAAATTTTTCTTTACACAATGGATCACAATGGACCATTGTCGTGGTCGTGGTGCAATGGTAATCATCAACGACTGTTGAGCCGAAGGTCTGTAGTTCAAGTCCGTCCATAGTCAACAACAATTCCTATACGGAAAAGCTGTGCAACAACACCAATGGTGAATGAGAGATTATCAAAAAGTGCTGACGGAGGCATGACACTCGCATACTCTGTGTGTGCATTTCCATTACAACACCTTAATCACATGGAAACAAAATAGGAAACTGTGAACGACAACCAACGCAAATTCAGTGGAATCTCTCAAATCCTATCTCGGACAACCACCTCCGGAGAGCAGTGAACGAACATCTTCGACACAAACCATCTGCACTCCGCTCAGGTTATGTGACAAACACCAAAAGAGCGTACACTCTTGAACCTGCACGAATTATAATAACAAAAAAAAAATCTAAATGGACCAATGTCCCGTGACGAAACAAACCAATTTAGCAATGTCTTGATGATTCACAGATTGTTGAGATCATATTTTGGCCAAACGGCCTTAGAATTTCTGCATGTCCTGGCCGCTTTCACTCTTTTTTGCAAATGGGAGAAAGTTTTGATAATGGACATGGAAGCATTAAACTCCAGAGCTTGATACTCATCGACTTTCTTGTTGCCTAGCTGACCTTTATGATTTGAAACGAACTTTCAGGTACAGGCCTTCAAAGAACATCTCCATGCTACCAAGGATATAAGAAGTTTTCGCAGGCCTTTTTGGTGGCCCCGGAGATGGTATTTAAGCAAGGTCAAGAAATTACTTTTCTAGTACAGAATTTTGAAAGAATGGCCTGGCCCGTTCACCCAATTCGACAAAATCACTAACTTTTGGCTCTCATTCCCATATCAAGATCATCAGCTTATCGTTGTGAGTTCTACGCATTATTACTTTAGCTACTCGTGTTCTTCATTTGTAGAACTATGACAACTTAGTCTATGGGTATCGAAAATTGGGCTCTTCAAAATTATTTTACCCCCTGAAGATGTTGTTAATTTCTTATTAGAAAGTCATTTTAATGAACCCGATGTTTAGAATTATGTGTTCACACTTTTCAGTGGCTTTTTTTAACAAAAAAAAAAAATTAAAGAAAACTGAATAATTTGAATAAAAATAACGTGCACACTTTTATGTCTACTTACATACATATTACATTATGTGGCAATTCACTCAAGCGGCCATCAAAATGAAGAAATTCATAGCAGCATATTAACCTTGACATGTTTATCTTTAGTATAAATAGTAAAAAAGTTATATGTCCCCGCGTGGGCAGTCGAAGCCGTGATTATGAAACCTCTAACTAAACTAGGCACTCAATATTTTAAAATCTTAAATTAAACAACTAGAAAAGACTTTTAGTGCCACGTTTTAGGATCAGTCTAATTTTTAATGAAATCAAAAATCAATAAACTAGCTCATTCGTTTCTAGAAAACCTCATTCCACTACAGAAGTATCTCATTAGCATCCATTCATGTTCGGGCTGAGATATTTCCGTCAGCCTCCTTCCTCTCGCACTCGTTTCAAGAGAAATTTCATAATTGCTTCCATGTTTACAATCCTACTTCCCAATAAAACATCGCCACAGACTCTCTGTTCCTGTATCACTCGTACTATGACGCCACAATTCCCACCATGTGGCATAGATACAACAAACTTCGCTGATCTAATAAAATGCATTCGTTCCATTACCTACAGCTGAATAACCTGAACTCCAGTCAGACGTTTAGATAAATCCAAATGTGGAACCCCGTCATCATCATCACTACATTTTCCGAGGACAACTCTTTCCAACTGCGAATGTGTGGCATGCTGCCGCTCCATTATACGGAGAGCTCGACTCGAACAATGGCATGATGTAGAGCTGGGACGACGATCACGAGTGGTAACTTATGCTCTCACTGCAGTTATCAAGTTGTATGCCTTAACAATTGCATTTGGTGATATTTATGGTGTCGTAGTTGGAGCGGTAGGAGGAAGTCGAAAGCACTGCATAGCTACAAATGTAGAATGGGTGCCATGTGAGTTTGTGTTGGGGACTTATTGGGATTGTGGGTTATTTATGTACTCGGATTGGTTTCGCTTGGCTTGCAATGAGCTTTGGAAAGCAATTATTTGTCATCAGTGACTTGAGTGAGTGCTGGATATTGGGTCGTTTCATGGGAATATTTCAGGTAATGACGTGAGTGATTGTCTTCTGGTCTCATTCGGAGTTGAATGTCTCCAGGAATAGATATTTCAAATGAAGGAGAAACTTCTTTGTCTACCATGACCATGACATTGTCTAGATAAATTACTAAACCACTTGTGCATTGGGTCTAGGAAATTCTTAACGATTAAGATCAGGAGACCTAGATTTTGTATTCCTTCAACGATTATAGTATAACTCGTTCAGATCTACATAAAGAAGCCTGGGTGCATCGAAATTCTTTACCTGTGCCATATATCAACAGCTTTTATAAAAGGTCAGAGAATAACTTTATCTTTGGCGGAATTAATTGTCGCTTTACTAACATTGACTCTTACTTACGTAAGACTTAAGCCAGTGCATGACCTTATGAGTACTGATCAGTCATAACAATGTATTCAGTTCCTAGTTCCTAGACTGCTCGAAAAGTTAATGCTGAAAAGACTTACTTACACGAAGGAAGTAAAAACAATAATCCATCGGCTTAAGAATAACAAGGCCGGAGGGGTCGACCTAATCGGATTTAATAAAACAGGTTGGAGACGAATTAACAGAGAAGTTGAAAGTCGTTCATCATCCACATTCCGGAGTGGACCGATTTTCCCTATACGACAGCCTTTGAAAATAGGAATTCCACGAAACATTATCAGCAGTTCGTAAATTTTTGGACTCTATTAATAGATCGAAAATGTATCATGTCCTTGTAAGGCTGGGAAAAAACGAAAAAAACGATGAAACTGATACGAGTATGCGTAAACAGCAACGAACGAGTTTTAATACGAAATGCCTTATTTGAAACATACGGAACATGTGAAGGGTTAAAACAAGGAGACGCATTGTCAACACTTCTATTTAATTTGGTGCTGGAGTTCGTAATGAGAAACCTTCAGGAAAATGAAAAGAGAATAAGCCTTAATGGAATCACACTCGCTCTAGCTTACGCTGCTGACCTGGCCCTTATAGCAAATAATGAGGAAACAGTGAAGAGAAGCACATGAAGTTTTAAAAGCAAATGAAGAGAAAACCAAATATGTAGTCACAGATCGAATTGGATTGATCCAAACCTCAACACCTTACTGTCTAAATACTTTGAGAAGGTGAGCGAGTTCAAATATCTGGGAAAACATACATACATGAAAGGCCGCATATGGGCAACGCGTATTTCCTGGCGATGAAGGAACTATTCGAAGCAATTCTTTTGTCCTGAAACGGCAAAATCTATATTCATAAAACCTGAATAGTGCTGGTGAACCTTTTGGTCTGTGACTCAAAAGGAAAATTAATTTGGGGTTTTTGAAAATGAAATCTTAGGGAAACATGGCGGAGGAACAGGCGAATGGAGGAAATTACGCAGTCAAGAACTGAAGGATTTTTATTCAGCCCCGAGTGATAAAATCGCGAAGACTAAGATAAGCAGGACACGTAGAACGAATGGACAATGGGCGAACATGGCTAATAATGTAGTCGTCAGGCTAACACCCTGTTTATTGCAACGGAGGATCTCGAAGCGTTTTTCAACACTGTACTATCCAGTGCATTGGAAAACAGCGGTGGCGTAACCAATCCCCAAGAGGGGTAAAGGCAACCGACAAATCTCCTTCCGAGTTTCAGCACGTCTTCGATAGGAATAGAGCCCTGTCTAAAATCAAATAAAATCATTTCAACCCAGTTTCAAAGCGAGGAATGACACTATTCATGCCGCGTCGAAACTCATATCGGATTCCAATTTACGCGTGCCTTTCCGATTGATTTGGATAAAGCTTTCGACACCGTATAGAACCGGTAGAAAGTTCGTTATGAAAATTGCCAACGTGACTTCTACCCAAAGTTTTGAAATTAACAATGGACTGGAACAGGATATAGTAAATTCGCCTTGAAGATCAACTTCCAAAAGTCAAAACCTATTCAGAACGTCCTTGTCTAGGGCCTCTCGGGACACTCTACTAAACTAGCGCAAGTTCACCATTTTTGGACCAGAGGGCCTCTATTGGCGAGACAAAGTGTAGTCAGCGAGATAAAGTGTAGTCAGATACCTTGGGATCTGGCTAGATAAATATCTATATTTCGACAAACATGTGGAAGCTGCTCTGCCAAGATAGCTGTTTCATAGTAGTCAACTTGATTCCAGAGTGAAGGTAATGAAAAGCATTTGGGTATTTAAGATACAATGTCTCTACCTGCCCTAATAAGGTATTTTACAATAGGGCTAGGATTTTACGGGTGGACAGTTTTTTGATAAAGCTGATTTGAAGCCACTTTGCAAGAACAATGACTTCGGCCAATAACCTGATTTGTGAGGTGACTTGCTTGTACCGGCTCTATTGGCCTTAACTGCTTGAATCGTTTCCGGAACAAAAAAGTCCAAAGGGGTCAAATCGCAGCTCCGAGGCGGCCAATTGACATCGCCAAGACGGCTGATAGCACGATTTGGGAATTTGGTGGGCAAAAGATCGATTGTGGCATGGGCTGTGCAGCACGGCGCGCCATCCTGCATGAACCAGAGGTCGCCCAAATCCATGTCTTCAATTTCAGTAAAAAAAAGTCGGTTAACATGGCTCTGTAACGCCCACCGTTGACCGAAACGTTGTTCCCAGCTACATTTTCGAAGAAAAATGGTTCAATGATGCCATCACTCCACAATCCGCACCAAACTGTCACTCTCTGTGGGTGCATTGGCTTCTCGACAATAACGTGCGGGTTTCCCGAGCCCCAGGTGCGGCAATTTTGTTTGTTGACGTAGCCGCCGAGATAAAAACGCGCCTCGTCAGAAAAGATGATTTTTCACCCAAAATCGTGGGATGGTCGCGCGCTTTCAATTGGACAATTGGACCTTGTAAGCTAATAATCCGAGATCTTTGTGCAGAATTCTTCTCAAACTAGTACGTGAATTGTTGAGCTGTTGAGATAGATGGCGAGTTGATGTTCGTGAATTGAGTCTCACATTCTCGGCCACAGCAGCCACATTCTCATCTGTACGACGACGAGGACCATGAGTGTTGGCCACTAGCATATCAGCACAACAATCGCGGTAGGTGCTTCATTTCGGCCAAAACTTCTTTTTAAAAATACCACTGTTTGAGCTACACAGCACTCACTTTGGAAATAAGTTTTCAAAATTTCCCAACGTTGTTCAAGCGTAAAGCGGCTTATTTCGTTCCGCCGAGGTATGATAATGACTTTCTGTTTCGAGCGAGAAACAGCTGTCACAATAACCTATGATTTAAAAAGAAAAACCAGTAGATGGCCCACCCTTTAAATAAGATACGGAAAGCCTCTAGCCACTCTTTGATATTTGCAACTAAAGTACATCGGCTTTTCGATACCATTGGTCTATAGTCAAATGACTGCTGCTTAGACTTTCACCTCTGGTAGATGATCGGTTTAAAACAGTTGAGTAATATTATTCAAATATCTCGAGGAACATAGATATTTATGAAACCAGTCTGTCCGATGCTTTTCCGATTTTCCGGCAGTCTTCCTGGTTTCAGTATCTAGGGCAGAACTTTGCCAGGAAACATTTCGCGGATCTCGCCAACGACCATATCCTAAACAGGATGTTGGTTTAATTTAGGCATTTTTATTATTATTTATAAATTGAAGAGGTATTTCATTGTAATGATCTACACATTATCGTTCTCAAAGATCGGTTGGCAATCTAATAGCTTAAAATATATTTCGGACTAACTGATTTTTTTATTGGCGGAGCCCATATTTACGACTTCCTAACGCCTTTAACGATTTTCCAAAGAAAGTAATTTTTTTTTCTCACCTTCAAGTCGTATAAATAGGGACGAATGAACAAATAAATAAAATTGTAAAAAATAAATATAAACATTAATAAACGTATACATAAAACATGTTATTATCAGACATGCTAGGTAGCTACATATGACTATTTGGACAAATATATGGTGGGAATGGCGTTATTATTGTTTACCTTTTGATAATTTTTTAGAACGAATTCAATACGGTTTTGGCACGTTTCCGTATATATGTATACATATACTCCCATGCGGCGCGTATCGGTTTATCCTTATGTTTATGCCAGCAATGACCAAGGAGTTTCTCGACAAGTGCCCCATAAGTTTTCTAAGGGAATTGCGGCTGAAAATTGCTTCGAGCCTTTGTTTGCCTTAACATCTCTGCTCTCAGAAAACATAAGCCTATCATTTTTAAAGTTTGCCTGGGACTTGTTTTCCACCTCGTAAACATTTTCTCGAACTGCTTGTGTACCAAATAGTAGTTTTCACACCTAAGGCAGAAAAGCTAAGCCACAAAGGATTTCGAAGTGTCTAAGCAGAAGCTTTCAGACGTATGTAGAGTGATTTCTAAGTACGAATACAGTCAAATGTTTCATGGAATTGTCTTGAATAAACCACTGAAATTCCATTGTTTCTTAGAATTGGTGTATAAAAGCTGTTCATTCAATGCTGTTAATTTGGTCAATTTAAGTCAAGCCATAGAAATAATAAATTGCGAAGCAATATTCAAAGAGCAAAATGAATTCAATATATGGAAAAGAATTTTGTCCTTCTTCTTGGTAGAAAACATGTCACTATACAAAACGTTGTAAGGCATTTTAATGGAAGAATTTTCACACAAAATAAGGCAAGCACTACAAAAAAAAATTGCGGCAAGTGGGAAAAAATGCACAAAACGAATTGTTATGAAGGAACTTTCAACTGGCTTAAGGGCGATTTCGACACAACTAAAGAGTTCGTTAAGCACAGTTGTGCGCCAAACTTTTGAAAGCATTGCCCAGAGCTCAATTTAGTATATCTTGCGTCGTAAGACAAAAGCCATATATTTTGAAAGAAAGCACTTGGACTTTGTGAAGGCTTATCTCAATAACGATATAAACTTATGAAGGCAAGTAAGTTTTAATGTATTTGACTCGAATGGTAAGAGGTTGATGTGGAGAAAGCAGAGAGAAGAATATGTTCCGAAAAGTATATAAAGCATAGTGAAGCATGGAGGCGGGAGAGTCATGGTGTGGAGTTATAAATCATTCAGGGGGTGTGATTATTTAGTGTTTACAAAGGAAACAATGAGTAAACAGGTTTACCACAATATCCTGGAAGAAAACTTGTCACACAGTTCGGAAAAGATGAGAATTCGCAGTGATTATTACTTTTAATACGATAATAATTCCAAACATATAGCGTATGATGTTCCCATGGATCCCATACAATGTTCCACACTTTCTGAAAACTTCCCCGCAAAGTAGAGATATTGATTCCACAGAACATCTTTGGGCTATATTGAATTGAGGTGTTTTAAAATAAACTTCAATTATAAAGAATTTAGAGAAATGGGCCAAAATATTTTCCAGTGTAACTGCAAAGCTTACAGAATCAATGCCGCGAAGACTGCAAGCAGTAACTGATGCCAAGGGCTGACCAACATCATATTAATATTGATTAGGGTTAAATATATTTTTTTAAGTACATTTTAAGAACGGAAAATAATTTGTTTTGTTGTCAACATTTTCTGAATTTATTAAGGCAGAGGTTAGCTTGAACTTTTATACAGTGCATCAAAGTCAAAATGGGACAGTCTGCAAAAATTATTTCCCCATTGAATTATAAAACATAGAGTGTATATCACAAAATAATAAATATATATTTTCAATGTTTTCTTTATGTAGTATAAAAAAAATAAAATATATTAATATAATTCAATCGGAATAAAAACGAAAAAAAGTAGGAAAACGAAGTCAAAGTTAAAATGGGACACTTCAACAAAAAATAAAATAAAAATAGAGTAATAAAAGATATAAAGCTTATTAATATTTTGCTTGCGAGCCTTTTTGTTTTTTAACAGCTGCTAGTCGTCTCGGCATGGATTCTACTAATTTTCTGCAGAAGGAAGGCTCTATCAAATTCCATTCAGCTATTAACTCTTTTGTTAAGTCGTTCCTATTTTTTATTGAATATTTCTTCAATCTTTCTTCAAGATGCCCCCATAGGTGTTCAATCACGTTCAGATCGGGTGCTGGGGTGGTGTTTCCATCACATGCTTTCAGTTGTAAAGAAGCCAGGACCTTACATTATAAGCTTTATGCTTGGGGTCATTATCTTGGTAGAAGTAAAACTCATTCTCCAACCCCAATTTGCGTGCACTTGTTGCAAGATTATTTCGCAGAATGTCCAAGTACATGAATTGGTCCATTGTACCTTCAATAATGTGATGATTACCAACACCAGCAGCTGACATTGACCCCCACACCATTACTGAACCATCACCATGCTTAAAAGTGGGGCGCAAATTTTTTTCTCGGAGCCCTTTATTGGCCTTTCTCCATACATATCTTCGACCGTCGGAGCGAAACACATTAAACTTACTTTCATCTTTAAAAATGACCTTCTCCCAGAATGAAAAATCTTTATTAACGTGCTTTTCAGCGAACTGCTTCCTTTTCGACTTATTGATTTTGCTTACGAACGGCTTCTTTCTTGCTATTCGTCCATTCAAATTATGTTTTCTTAGAACAATTCGTATTGTTTCTGGGTGAGCTTTTTTCTTAAGAACTTCATACACTTCGGTGGCTAGATTCGGTCCACTAAAATGCGGATCATCCGAGTCATTAAAAATGTTCCTTGACGATATTTTAGGCATATTCTCAATTTTTTTTGTACTTTTGTAGCGTTTAATGATGTTGTACACCGTTGAGTGTGCTCTGTTTCCATTTTTCGCGATATTACGAATAGATTTTCCATTCTCGTATTGATAAATTATAAGTTTTCGCACTTCGACCGACGTTTGCTTCTTTCCTGCCATAATTTATACCTTTTTTCCCCAAAAACTGCGTCAATCAAAACTTTCTTCCGAAATGTATTTACCGTTATGTTTGGATATAACGAAGTTGTCAACATTTGGAATGAATCCCGAAGATTTCGCCTATTATAGAATGTGTCCAGTAACTGTCCCATTTTAATTTTGGCGTTATTTTCGTACATTTTAATGTTTTAATTTAGGATTCAGTATAAAATTCATCAGTAACTTTTCTTTTAAGGTTTTTTGGTTTGTACATATATAAACAAGCCTTAAAAAATAATAAAAGTAATTTTCTACTTCCAAATTGTATGTTGTTGTTTTTTGTAATTAAAGTTATATTTGCATTGTGTCCCATTTTGACTTTGATACACTGTAGATGTATTCATAAGTTTGCAAATCACTCTCCAAACATCAATGAGACTTAATAGATCTACCTTAAGGGAAGAACTGCGGTGAGCGCACTGGATTGTAAGAAAAAGAGAATATCCCAACAGCTAAAAGAATTTACAATGACGTCCTTTTTTTGGCAAAAACGGAGCCAAAAACAGCAACTCCGAAAAAAAATTAAATATACAAGTCCACCATCATCATCAATTCTAGTGTTGCCTCCTGTTGCGTAAGCAAAAATACCACCATGGTCTCATCATCCCTACTATGGTTTCTTACCGTTGATGAAAGGTATAGAGAAAACATCGCACACAATTGATTTAACTGTCCTGAAACTATCGAAAAAAATACATTTACAATAAAAGACTATACTAATCTGTTCAAAGGATAAAAAAGGTATTCATTCGCATGTCACACTTAAACTAGCGGCAGAAACTAAGTGTCTTTACTGAATATTCTATTTCAAACTTACATTGAAAGGAAGGCTAAAGGAAACAATGAAAAAAATTCTAAATGCGATCTACAGCAGTCTTTTCATATAGAATAATACTGGATCGTAAGGAACATAAAAAGTTATCAGAGTATGGTTACCAAACCACTGAAGCTGTATACGATGGAGACTAGAGAAGCACTCTTCAAACAAGACTAGACTTTACCTCAAAAATTACTCTCAGACTCAGAATATCCTATGGGAACGCGGCTAACAACAAAAAAAAAAAAAAAACAATAGATGAATACCTATAACAATAATCAAGTGTAAATCGGAGTAACTAGACCTAAACACGATCCAAATATTCCAATATTCCTTTAAGATATTTCGTAATTCATTTAGCTTGATGAGCAAGCAAAGGGTCAAATTCTGCTACGTCACAAGGTAGGAAGACGAAAAAAACAAACGAATTAGATAGGCGGGAGTCTGACATGGACCTCTGTGAAGCCGGATCACAGACGATATACTACTTTGATTCCAATTAATCATGGCTCAGGTGGATTAATTGTAACAGTGTTAGATTCCTGTGTCCAATTATATTATAGGCAAACAAGAAGAGAGCGCCGTGGCCCAGTGGGCCAACGGCAACACCAACGCCATCGAATATTTATTTCGCGGTATCTCTCCTCGGCGGAGTACTGCCGAAACCCCCCGTAGTACATTTGCCTTGAAGAAGCTTCTCGACTCTCGCCGTTCGGAACTCTAGATCCCGCTCACTTGTGTGAAAAACAAATCGAACACAACATAAGTGAATGAGAGAAACTTGGCTCTGGCTCGTCAAAAGATATCAGCAATCTAAGAAGAAAAAGGAAACAAGAATCTTTTAGCTTATGATAATAAGAATAATCAAGAGGCACCGCTTCGTGCGAGCTGTCCACCATCCAGCTACTGCCCAGCCCTGCAGAACAGGGGCCTGATATCGTCACAGCACAGTTTCTTTAAGAAAAGAAAACTTGCCTAGGTGGGATTGAATGGAACTTCTGAAATACACATTTTCAAAAGTCTCACACAGAGTAAGTCTTTGACTTTCTGTCCCAAAATCTATTTTGTATACACATGGGTGCATCCCGTTTTGGAAAAGATGGCGCTAGCGGCCAGAAATGTAAGATTAGGAACGTCACATGGTATGCTTGGAGATTGGCGAACAACTCCTTGTCATTACATTTGTGAACTTTTATTGGCCCAATAAATTTTTTTGTCGAACTTCATGCTAAATAAGCATTATTTGCGGAAATGTTTGCTCGAAAAAGTCTGCGGCTAAGATACGGTGAATGATTACCTATGGAAATGTATGATGAGACTTCTATTCTATTGTGTCATAAATGGCTACAACGAGTGGTGATTTCGACATGGAAGACAAGGAGCGTCGCAGAATTGGAGGCATTAGCTTTAGTTAACGACATTCCAACATTGGATGGTCGAAAATCAAGGACATGCCTTACGAATTGAGCCCAGAGACGTCGAACAGCGGCAAAAAAGAAAGGGTTTTCTGCATCGTACGAGTATTACAACGCGACGAAAAATGAATTCATTATGATACTCGAAAACTAAAAAAATCATGAGGCGCATCAACCATGCTGACCATTAACATCGATGGTCTATTGGTAGGGCTAGCCCCGACTGATATGTTCTGAATTGTTGCAACCGGGTGAAACCATCACAGGAGCTTGCATTGACGGCCACAATAAGACAGAAGGCCGAAATCGGATGTTCTACCCCACCTGCGCTATTCTCCATACGACTACCGCCTACTACAACCATCGTTTGTTCAAAAAATAAGGTAACTTTTTATTTTTTCTCGAAAATTATTTATTTATTCATCAACATATACTCTGTGTTTTTTAAAGTAATCCTCCTTAGATATAATACACCAGCGCTTATTCCAATGTTCAAGTATTTCGCGCGTTTTATTACAGGCTCTTCCAGCGATGCGGTCTTTATCACCTCAATCGTCGCAAATCCCCGTCGTTTCCTGAGTCTTGTCAGTTTCTGAAGGAGAAAAAAGTCACAGGGGGGCAAGTCCAGTAAATACGGTGGCTGAGGCATGATTACGATATTGTTTTCGCCTCACCATCACCCACAAGCAACGATGATTGAGCAGGTGCACCGTCGTGATGCAAAAGCCATGCATTTTTTTTCCCACAGGGCCTGTCATTTTTTTTTTGTTAATAGCCGTATTGACCGTACTACCTGCCGGCAATAACTCATGATGAACCAAGCCATTGAAAAAGAAGAAAACAGTGAACAAAACTTTCCCATTCAACCCATCTTGGAGTTCTTTTTTCGGCCTTGGCTCTTCTGGTCGCTTTCTTTGAGATGATGAGGATTTGGTTTCGATGTCATATTTCGTCAGCATTGATAACCTTTTCAGAAAATTTGAGTAGTCATTCCGGTCATTCAACAGCTTATGAGCGATGCTCATGTGACGGTTCTTGCGGTCAAATTTAGCAATTTTGTAATGAACTTCGCTGACACACGTTTTGTACCCAAAAGATCTGAAAAATTTCATGGCATGAGCCAACCGATATACCAATAATCCCAGCAACTCCTCTGATAGTGATTCCACGATTTTCCATAACTATTTTCTTCACTTGCTGGGGCGTGCAGGGCGGACTTCATCATTAATATCTTCTCAGCCTTCTGTGAAAAGCTTGTACCACTTATGTATAAAGTGGACTAGCTAAATACCTCAGTCAACATTTCAAGTTCGTTGGAGAGTTAACATATGTCCCTCACATATGTACCATCATATCAAAAAATAAATGTTAAAATCAAATGTGCTTAGATCATGAAATGCAAAAAGTCACCTTATTTTTTTAACAAGCCTTGTATAATCTGAAAGCACACTTCATAAAAAAACTTAACATAACCTAACCTTCGTAACCTTGGGGCCTACTATCATGCTCCGTGTTATTTTTGATTAACTTTACTCTTAAGATTCCGCACAGAATTTATGGACATTTTGTAAAGGCTCTGTACTTTCGTGCCTGATGTCTGCTTAACAGTAAAATTTAGTAAATGTAGTAGTTGTGTCTGAGTACTTTAGTAAATAAAACAAACGTTCTAACAAAAATAAAAGGAAAAAAAACAAATAAATCTGATTATTTACCGATCGATACTGAATACTTTTTTGAAGCCCGCCTCTCGTTTCGTGAATGTGGCATCAATTTAAAGGATCATAGATTCAGAGCAAGCTATAATTAAAATTTGAATTGTTGTCTCAAAGATTTTATTAGGGTCCAAACTTCTCGAGAGTGCCGTCGCGCAGTGAGTAATGTTTCGGCCTCTGTAGCGCGATGAATGAATTCGGAGTCCTATAACACGAATGCCATGGAATGCTTATTTTCCGGCTACCTCAGATTGGTTAACATAACCAGTTTTCTTAACTCCACAGACTGGATTTAAATGAACATCCTTCTTCATTTCCCTTAGGTTTCATAAGCCTTGTAGCATCAAAACGGCGCCTACGCGGTAATTGTACTCTGACGCGCATAGTCGGATAACCACCTCCTGCCTTCTCTAGGATTTGTACATTAAACCTCATTTTGACTCTATCAAGAAGATAAATTGTATAAAATTTTTGAACGAAATACTTGATTTACAAATTTGTACAATATGTATAACGCGATCCAATCCAGTTAGAGTTAACACAAAAAATGCAGTTTTTAAATTACCTTTGAAATGTTCGCTAAACAAAAGCTTTAACGCCTATTATCTTGCACACCGTTGTGTCAGTGATTCGGACAGCTGCCTACCCACGAACCCTTTCACTTTCCAAAAACTCCGCGAGCTAAGCTAAAAGTAGTTTCATTTAAAGCAGTAACTTTCTGTTGGAGTTACGTTTAACCTAAACACTACAATAACTCAATTTGAAGTAAGCAACGATAAAAATATAAGTTCCCACCGTGCCCCCAACTTTCTTCTTTTACTTCTGTCTTAAGTGAAATTCATATAAAAACCAAGAAAAAATAAAACAATCAACGTAAGCATCTTATTAAATATGGCCCCGTTGCCTTCCTAATTGAACGGTGCAACTCATTCGATGCAACTCATCAACCAACTACTTCCGACTTAAAGCATAGCCCTGAACAATAGCTACATAATTCCACGGTCATTTATCCGCCAACAAAACGACCTAAACTTCTCGTGTCCCCCATCAAGATTAATGATGTCTCTTGACATCAAGCCAAAGCCTACAAGCGCAACCTGTAATTATTGACTGCCAAGAAAACGAGTTTCACTTCACTAGCCATTGCATTTCTCCGTCTGCAGTCTTTTTCGTGACCAGTCAAGCGCATGGCAATGGTAGGGCAAATATCGAACCCATAAAATCTCTCACTCCAAAGCCAAGTCCGATCAATGAGTCATCGCGGGCAGTCCGAAACTAGCTTACGCAACCAACAACTAATGAACAGCTTCGACGTGCTATTGTGAGAAGCCAAACACCAACTGGAACATTTCCATTTGAGTGATTGTTGAATAATTTGTTTGATAGCTTCAGTGCCCATCTGGGAATTAAATGAACTGCTGATGCTCCGTGCGCTGGTTTGGCGCTTGGAGTTTAGCACCAAATTACACGAACAGCAATTATGAAGAGGAAGACCTAAGTTGATGTATAGATTCCTGGTACAATTACCTTATGGTGAATGATTTTCTTATGACGCCAGTGTACAGATCTGGAAGAGAAGAAACAAAATCAAATGATTAATTTAGTATTATGTGAATTTGATGTTTTTTTTAAATAAAATTTTAAATTAACTATCCGGCGGATGTGGCTACATATCTCTCAGGGAAGACGCAGCACATAGGAAGTATTTTTTTCACAAGCTACTTTATTACTACCGGTGGTCGGGATGGGAATTTATTTGAAAATGTGTTTATGCAATTATTGGAAGAAAGGTCAATGCCGAAACATCAAGGCAAACTAGTACCATATCGAGAAAAGGTTTAATTTGTAGCTCTATTCAGGTTAAGGAGATAAGTCTTGAAGAAATTTCGACAAATATAAACGAAAGGCCTTGAACGTAGACCTTAGGTTAGGCTCTCGGCATCGTTTTTGTACAACATAATCGTATTACAAGCGTGCTATGAAAACAAAAGGCAGGGCTTACCAATATGTGTGAAGCTACATTACTTTGGTCTAACATCTGGACCAGATCAAATCTAACTTTGGGTTTAAGAGGCCCGACCTATTACTCTTATTTTTCTTGCAACTTATAGTTTTTAAAAATATTTTGCTTAATTAGCCCGGAGCGGCGACCTAGAGAAAACTATTATACTGAAAAGCTAATTAGAAGATGTCGTCAACCTTCTTAAAAAAATTAAAGACTGATCCTGCAGAAATAAAGGTAACTACCTCTGACAAACCTAATTTCCCAAAGTGGCAGAGGCTAACACAATCACATATGTTAATTTCATACACATAATCATATGTATGTATACTCTACGGTTTCGTAATACTTAAGCCAAAGTTTTCATACTCAACCCAGATTCTGGAATCGTTTCATTTGAATCTTTAAATATTCTTAGAGTATTTAAGGGTCGTAGGAAGTTCTTCGATTTGGTTCTGTAAGACAGACTTCTTGTGCAAAAGCATGTTAAGATTAGGAAATACCTTAGAAAAGTTTGTCACCTATGAAACTTACAGAGAGCCCTTCTCTTATTTAAAGGGTAGCTGTGCCTGGTATTGACCATAATTTGACCATAAATTTCTTGGATAAGTCCTGCAGAACATCATGGATGTCCTTGATAAATTTTGACTATCAGTAAATGCTGTTCGACTTAAACAATCTAAACCTAAAACAAGTTCAAAACCTTTAAGGTAGAAAAGATTAAGGAGAGTGTGAATGGCGGCAATAGAAAACATTTCTAAGACAGAGTTTGATCTTCTGTAGGTCGAAAAGGGTAAAGTTCGCCCTGAGCAGCATTCTGGACATTGGCTCATGGTAGCCGTAGAAGGTTGCGAAGATTGATGTTAAGGGGAATTATTTTAAGCAGTGGGGGACAGTCAACATTACCGGTAAGTAGGTCTACGTTCTTTTATAAGTTTTAAATTAGTTTTAAGCGATCCTTACAAAGTAGTAAATTTTAGATATCAGCGGAGGGCAAAACAAATAACCATACATTGGACGACCTCAATGTGCGCAATGTGGATACCATAATAGTTGAACCAGACTTGATACTAGCATATTTAAGAAGAGACCCAAAGAAGGTAGTATACAAGGATTTCAAGAACTCTTTGGATGAACGTTTCGCAAGCCGAGGGCGGAATTGACTCTTTATATAATGTTTTCGATATGAAAGTTAAGTCCTCGGTCACAGATAACACCTAATTCAACAAACAAGTTGACAGGAGGAACAACTTCATGACAGGAGGCATACGTTTTAGGAGGTGAAGGGAAGCGCTTACGGGAGTTAGTGATAGCATGATAAGTTGCTAACTACTTGACACCATATAGTTCACCTTTTTAGGTCGGATTGGAGGAAATAGAAATCGGCAAGGGAAGATATGTGTTCGGAAATGTTCCTATCTTTAGCGTATACGTAAAGATGAAACTTCTTGATAACTCGATTAACAGTTTTATTGCTTCGTGGCCGACGATATTCGAGGTAGAATTTGATCCGGATAAAATCAAGGGGGAAACCAAGAGCAGTGAATTTAAGGAGTATAATTTGGTGCAAGATTTTATCGAAAGCTCTGTTGAAATCTGTTCCAACGACGTCTACTTCTTCCTCTTCAAGTGCACCCCAGGATTGTAAGACGAACTCAATTGGGTTAATGGACAACGATCGACCTTTTAATACTACATAATAATTTGGAGAGAAGATAAGCTTGCAGTGAAAAACAATTGTGTGGTCGACGATACTTTCAAAGAGTTTGGAAATGACAGAGAGTTACTCAATCGGGTTGGACACCTCATTCTTTCGTCTTATTTTTGGATTGGGATAACGTAAGCATTCTTCCAAAGCTGACGGAAGAGTGAAATAGAATCTTGAAATAAGGCCGTGAGAGGTAGGAGCAGATGGTTGGCGCACATTATAGCGGGGTGCTAAAATTGTCCAGGAACGGACGAGTAGTTGTCCCTTAAGTCACATACATATGTTCCCGATGACTCGAGTCGGAGTTATATTACTCACTGACATTAGTGAAATCAGAGAGCAGCCTTTCATGTACTCAAAGTTTGACAGGATTGAAAGACCTATTCGGTGAACTACTGGCTGGAGAAATTGGCAAAAAAATTGGAAATTATTTTCAGACCATTGGAAGAAGTATTAAAAAAATTAAAAGTACGGGGATAGTTAGTTAGCTTTTTTTTTTATATTTATAAAGTGGTAGAAGCTCTTGGAAGGAAATGTTTAATGCCGACTTCTTATCCAGTAAGGGATCAGCGGACAACCTATCGCACCAACTGATTCAAATAATCACGATGCGATGCAGCGATGTCCAGGCGAAGGGTGAACCTTGTTAGATCACAGCGTTCTAAGTGAAGACCAGAGTTTCAAGAACGACCTTCTAGTTGGGGAGCGTAAGCTTGAAAAGGCCATCTAGGAGAGCAAAGCAAGATGCTTTAAGCAACTCTGCAACGAAGCAGACCTAGATCTCTGCGAGCTGGCATATAGAAGAAGCTAAGGGGCAGTAGGTCCACACACATATACTGCCCAACAATAGTGGGAACAATAGTAGAACGTCTATTTCCCTATAGACCGCCTACTCCGTGCAGCGCCAGCACGAATCAGATCCCGCCGATAACTACGGATAAACTGCACGAAGCATGCAGGAAGATAGGCGACAAGAAATCAGCCGGACCTGGCACCGTCCCTAATATGGCGATGAAATCAGCCATTAAAAGGAGACCAGACATTTTTATAAAAACGATTCAAAGGTGGTTTGAGAGAATTTTCCCTGAACGATGGAAACTCCAACATATGGTGTTGCTACCCAAGGATAACAAACCACCTGGAGAACCACCGTCGCCGTCGATGCCATAAAAGAGGTAGTAGCTACAGCTGCTGATCCTGTACGGGGGGAAAAGTTGGCGACGAAGCACAAAGAAATACTGCGGATGAAGCAATACTCGCCGACGAGATGCATAGGGTTTACCTTACGAAAAACGCACTGTCAAGAGACCAGCGTTATCCGGAGGATAAAAGCAGAAGAAAAGGCAACATCTATAGCACTATGGCAAGGCATGTGGGATAAGACGGCAAAAGGCAGATGGACCCACAAGCTGATCCCTACGATTGAGGCTTGGAGAAAAAGAGCACACGGGGATTGCAATTACCACCTTATGCAATTCCTGTCACGGCGGCTATCGAAAATATCTTCACAGATTTAGACACGATGAGATGAGATTCATGTTGTCTGTAATGTTACTTAGTTGGAGGAGACCAAAGTGGGAGAGACGCTCTGTGAAATGAATTTCCTCGCCGGGTGAGATTTTAGTCGCGAGAAAATGAGTCTCATCCGTGGTTTTAGTCCATTTCAAGTAGGGAAGGTTAAAAACGCCACGAATGATGATAAGTCATTGTGATCAGCTATATCAAATATGGAATCTATGAAGTCGATTGAAAGTTGAGCTTCCGTTTCGGGTAAGTTATTAAGGCAATTGAAAGTTTAAATTAGCGGCTATGAACCGCCCGAATCGGCAGTATTGTCGTTGCCATCAGCACGAAACAGTGCGAATTCTGAATTAAATATCTCAGTGTCTCTGTTAGTGGGGCATAAATTAATTTCAAATATGTTGATTTAATATGCTTTGAAGACGCTAGGATGCATTGTTAGCGTTTCCGAAATTCTAGTTGGTTTTGGTTAGGGCCAAAAATACACGCACCAGAATCGGACTTTATGATTAGGATTGCATGACTGTTATAAATGTATATCGAGGTATGTTAGTCTTTAGGCATTCCGATTCGGTAATTGCTCTACTTTGTTTCAACATACGGCAGGGACACTATCGTATATAGTCAAACCATGATTTTTGGTTTTAGCCTCCAGTTGAGTTTACGATCAAGGTTGTACCATTTAGTGACTGTGAGGCATTACATTTCACGCATATGATGTTGAATTTAATCTTGGCTTGAATCATATTTATACGCTCCGTAAAAGTCACTTTATCTACGACTGTCAATTTTACTCGAATAAGAGTTTTTCCAACATTGCCATCATTAGTCATCATAGAAGATGTCAGAGTTGTTCATTAGCCTTTTAGCCGAACAATAGATCATCGCAAGCCAGTTAAAAAAATGCAAATGATTGATCACCAGAGTTACTCTGAACCTGTTTTCCGTGGCAGTCTCCCACAAGGGGGTCCAATATAGTATCCCCAGCCAGGAGTCTCACAAAGGTTGTGCATAGTCAAAGAGATCATTTTTTTAAATCTTCATAAGAATTAAGCATCTGCTTGGGCCGACCATGAGTCATCGATCAAAGCACACGATTACCAGAAGTAACAATATCTGGAGAAGATGGCGGGTGGTATACCCTAGTATATTTTCGCCAGTTTTGTGACCTGCGGACGAACATTGCCGTGCTTCAAAATCAATTCGTCGTGGCTTTCCTCATATTCCGGCCATTTTGAAATGTAGATCTAGAGTGCTGACTTCATTCATGCTTCATTTGAATAGCTCATTAAAAACCAAACCATTCTGATATCATAAATACAGATCATGCAGTTAGATCAATGAACATTTGGCCTCGCCAACGACGTCTGCGAATGTCGTAATGAATACACTTTTGAACTCCAGTGAAAATTCGAGTCAAAAATTCCTACTTCCTTCACTTTCAACGTCCCTTGTTTTCAATTCGCGCTCCGTGAGATCCAGTTTTCTTGCTTTGGCATAATTAACATTGTTAATTTAACAAGTCAACTCCCAACGATTACGGAAATTTTTAAAACGTTTGACATGGATATTTATCGAGCAGTTCTTCCAATTCTGTATCATCTTATGAAGCTGTCCAAGCCATTTCTTGTTTTCTAAATTAAAAACACCACTTTTGAAACATGTACATTTCGACACGATGACGACGATGAAGTGATTATTAACGATCACCAAATCATGATTGGAAGCAGCAAGGAAAACGACGAATTCCGCCCAAGAACAGTAGCCAAGGTCAATAACGATGCCGAACGTGCCAAAATAGATTTATAGAAATGAAGTCAAAATTAATGTTCAATTGTCCTGATGGAGACAGTTTTGATCATTAAGACGGAAAATAGCTCAACCAATATGCTTGAATGAAAAGGTCATGCTCACTGAGCTCTAAACATAACACGAGGGTGGTCCGATAAGTACTTAGCCTCACCACCAGATGGCGCCACTATCGCAAGAGCAACTTACTATCGTGTAGTACATTCCAGTAGACGGCTGGCTACTGTCGAAATTTCAGCCGGGTCGGACTCGTAGTGTTATTTTGACCGTGTATGGAAGCGGGAGTGTCTGCGGATGTTAGAAAAATGGAAAAAGAGCAATATCGGTCGGTGATTCGATTCTTGTTTTTAGAAGGGAAATCGCGGTGCGAAATCAAAGAGCGTTTGGATGCTGTGTACCGTGAGTCTTCTTCTTCATTAGCGACCATCAAAAATTGGTTTAACGAGTTTGAACGTGGTCGCACGTCAGTTTTTGATGAGCCACGTCCAGGTGCCCCGAAAACGGCTACCACGGAGGATATCGTGACAAAAATCCACGATCTCGTATTGGCAGACCGCCGATTGAAGGTGCGCGAGATAGCTGAGACAGTAAGCATTTCAAAAGATCGCGTGGGTCATATCCTGCATGAAATTTTGGGCATGAGAAAGCTGTCGGCGCGATGGGTGCCGCGTTTGCTCACTCCGGACAACAAGCGCAACCGTGATACCACTTCAGAGCAGTGTTTGACGTTGTTTAAGCGCAATTCGAAGGAGTTTCTGCATCGTTTCGTGACAGTCGACGAAACATGGATCCACTGGTACACACCAGAGACCAAGGAACAGTCGAAACAGTGGACTTCACCCGGCGAACGTGCTCCGAAGAAGGCGAAGACTGTCCCATCGGCCGGAAGGGTGATGGCCACCGTTTTCTGGGATTCACAAAGTGTGATCCACATCGCCTACCTGGAGAAGAGCTGTACAGTCACAGGGCTGTACTATGCCAAATTATTGGACCGATTCGACGCCAAATTGGAGAAAAAAACTACTTGGCGAAGAAAAAAGTGCTCTTCCACCATGATAACGCACCGGCTCACGACTGCGCCCTCACCACTGCCAAATTGGTCGAATTGGGCTACGAATTGCTGCCCCATCCACCGTATTCTCCAGATTTGGCCCCATGCGACTCGCCGGGCAGAAATTTCAGTCGAATGAGGAGGTCATCGCCGCCACGGAGGCCTACTTTGCAGACCTCGAGAAAACGTATTTTTCAGACGGGTTAAAAAAGTTGGAGCATCGCTGGGTCAAGTGTATCGAGCTAAAAGGAGACTATATTGAAAAATAAATCGCCATTTCTCCAAAATTTTTGTTTTTCTTTTGTAGGCTAAGTACTTATCGGACCACCCTCGTATACCATAAAGTCAAACGATCAATTCAAAAACCCCGATTTGCTGTGTCATAATTCTTGGCTTTGAACCACAATAAGCCATTTGTTCACACTTTTTTCTATTTCTATTCGAAAAAAGAGAGCTAAAGGTTATACCAAAGATTAACTTTGAGAATAAGTTGTTTAAAAATTATTAACTCTTCTGAGTTCTTTTTTTAAAAACTGAAAACATAAAAACAACATTTTGTAGCATTTGTAACACAAAAAACAAGAAGTTTTTCGGGACCTCTATGCGCGTATAACTCACTCGGTCTTCCACTTTTGAAATGAGGCATGAGACCTTTTGCTGTCTGAAGGTTTACCGTCAACTCTCTTTCTCCTTTCTCGTTTATGGACATGGGTTGATACGAATATTGTCTTCTTGGTCTTGATCCACGTTCTCCCTATCAGTCATATCCAATTAAATGTTCTGGGGCCGTTGAATATATTTTTTTAATTGCCATCTGAGCACCATGTTATATCCTAGATATTGTCGATATGCTTTCAGTAGTATTGCTTATTTCTTAGTCCTATTGATGGTAAAGCAACCTTGTCTGCTCAAATTCTCAAATTCATTCTGAATAAACAAAGGAATTAACTTGTCATCGCCATCCTTCCATTTTCTCATCCAAATAAGTCACACGTGTCGTCCTATCTCTCCAACAGGTATTTATGATCCACCTCGATAACAATCGCTCTTCCACAAGTCCCTCGAATCCCGACCAGATGTCGTTCATGATCTTGCGCTTCCTCTGGCAGTTGCACGCAGACACATTTAAACAACAATATAAATTGAAACGCGTGCCGCCGTCCATCTGCGAGAAATTATTGCACATTCACATCTCATGCCCATCTCATTCCGTACGTACTTCAGAAGCCAATTGGTGCAGGCTCCACTTCAGAGCTGCTCCCGGAGGGCCGCTTATTAGTCTCAGCGTTGATTGATGTTCTTCAACTGATTTCTTCGCTGTTTCCCCGACGAGATCAAACATTCGATGCAGTGCCATATACAAGTCATCAACAACGGTCGGGATAGTGGATGCATTGTCTGCGCAACAGAGATCTATAAATACTTTCCACATAGAGTCAGTCCTACATACCTACCTACATACATATATAGGTACATGCGGCGCTGGAAATAATAATCGAAAGTTACCTCTCTGATGGAAAAGCTAATTTCCATTTTCATGTTTTTGTTGCTTTTTTCATTCCGATTTGCGGTGGTCAATTGTTTATGAAAAGAGGGAAGTGGAAGACTGTGCAGCATTATAGCTGAATTCGATATGCGTGTAGAGTATTCCAGTATGGACAGCGAACTCCCGGCAATCCGTCTCGGATTTGATTTGTGCTATAACAAACTGACTGGAATGGGCAATGATTGAATGAAAGTAGACTCTATTCGTTGTAGCTCATCAATCAAAGCAAATTAATTATGCATTGCCGCTTTGGTGTCTTGGTTTATGAGACCCCTAACAGCTGTCGGAATGGTGGATTGATTAAATTTTTCTTTGAAATCCTGATGATTGGACTTTTTCGTGGACGAAGTGGAATAGACCTATGGTAGACGACCTGTGTTGATTTTTATAGGTATCTCTCAGGGTGCTACTCAAGTGACCTTCACTTACCTAAGCTGTAACCTATAACATGCATTGATAAACGTCAAGTACGAAAAAAAGCGAACCAAGCTTTAAGTGATAAGCCTGTACGAATAAGGTGAGAATGTGTATAAACCAATTCAGAACTTCAGCTGAATTAAAATTTGTAGAACAAGGTCGAACATGGGTGGGCAAGGCTACAATTATGGGTAAACTGGTTTCAAACAATCAAAAATGTTTATCTAAAAGTCGGGGATTTTTTTATATTCTACCCCGTAAGCCGCAATTTATGAAAGTTTAAAAGAAGAATTCACGAATATTATGGAGCTTACATCTCCAATTTCACTTCACATGTTATGCGAAAGCACTCCATGCCATAACACCTCATCCGACTATCGACTAAATACTAAATGGGAAGTCGAACGTAACACGTTTGTAGTCTTACGTGATTTTCATGGCTAAACATCCACAAAGGGTCTTAGCGAATTATCTGTTCAGTATTCAGGTCCGAATCGTACACTGAACTAAAATCGGTTTGGACTATTACGTTGTCGAGTTTTGTTTGCGGATACAGATTCAAACAGCTGAATCGAATAAGGTTGCCAAATTCCATTTGAAACAGATAATATCGCAAGAGAAAGCTAGCTTATTGCTAGTGGCGCCTCTAGCTCAATTGTTCTGGTTACACAAAGCATTCTATGCCAAGGTTATTGGCAATCAGGGACGCCACTTCTTTTGGTTCTGAAGCGGGTGAGATGGTACCATAGAAGCATGTAGTGTGTAGTGAAAAGTTGGTCCCTTTTTTAGTCTTTTTTATGACCTTTTTCAGAGCTTCGACCGGTATCTGACCGGCTCTGCACAAAAGAAAAAATTCGCAGTCTTCATATTCAGCAAATTTGGTAGCCAGTCGACCAAATGACCTGAAAACATTTCAATAATTTGATGATTTGACGTTCTATAGTATATCCCACGGGTCTGTTGTGATGTTGTGGCCGCTTTTATAAAGACTTCTACTGTGCGTTAGAGCACTCGGGCATACATACTGACCATTATACTTTTATCAGTCCCTTTTGACAGGGAATAATAAGGTTAGGCACAGAGGAATTAATCCGTGGTATCATCCTTATTGCTATATGTAACAAAAGTTCTCGGTTCACTTAAGCCTGACGCGTGGAGTGCAAGATAAATTCAGTGAGTCTACACTAATGAAGCTTCCCTAGGCAACAGAAACGTCGCCACAAGTGGCTCACCTCAAGGAGGCGTCATACTTCCCCACCTATGGTCATTTGCAATGATTTCTGGTGAGATTAGACATGGCCAGTATAAAAACGGTTGTGCATAGGAGCGATAAATCTATAACTAGGATAAACTAGATTATGGAGAGCGGTTCATCACAGGGTCATGAACTGTGGTCTAACGGTGAACACAGGAACTACTGAGGGCTATTAGAACCCTTTCAACCTACGCACTTATGGTAGAGTGGACTGAATTAGAACAAGCAATCAGAAGATCATTTTTAAAAGTGAGGAAGAGCCTCGGATTTATACTATCAAATCCTTAGAGAGTATTTATTGGTTGAATATCAGATTTGAGACTTTCTGAAAACGATTCAAAAGGTAATTTAATCCATTCATCGATGACATTAGCAAGCGTTTTCCATAAAAAGCCTGATGCCAAGCCCCGCAAATGTTTTAGAAATATCAAGCGCAACGATCTTGCTTTCAGCCAGGTTATACAAAGATTGGTTTGTCTTTTCGATATGTGTTCACATCACCAATGGACCTGTTGCTCCGAAAACCATACTGCCGGTCATAAGGAAGTTCCCACGATATATTTCATAAGCTGACGATTTAGCAGCATTTCCGTGACCTTAGAAAGATAGGACGTTAGTGCTATGGGTCGATAGGTGGGGTCTCCCTTTTTCCCAGAAGACCAAAACAGATGAAAAGTTTATGTAGCGGTTCTGTCAATCCGGAAGAACACCTCGTTAGAAGTATAAGGGAAATATCATGAGGGCCAGGGGTTCTATGCACATTGAGATCCTTAAGTATTCTTGCAACTATACGAATGCGAAAGCGGGTATAGTACTCAACTGTCTTGACCTGGCAGCCAGATCAGCTGAGTCGAACGATGCATTTGCTTCGAATTTGATACTCTTCACTTCACACTAAAGGATCTCATCCTCAGCAAAATAATATTTGAGATCCATGTCCATCGAGGAGACACAGCGACTCGTTATGATTTCTGAAGATGTTGTTTAATCCCAATTCGCTTTTTATTAAGATATTTCTGGCACGGCCGGGGTTAGCGAAACCAACTGGTGGTTGATTTGATGGTGCTTGACTCGATTGGATCGTAGCAAGCCCCAAATTGTAAGACCACTTCCCAGATCAATTCACAACAAGAAAGGTATGAAGAAAGGCTAAGGTGATCAGAGGCTACGACGCCATCATTTATACACATAACTTTAAAATACACTTGGAGTTGAAGAGGCAGGTATCTTCTCAGAAGTGTCAAGATCCATTCGTTTATCAAACAATGCAATTGTCTTTCGATCAGAATTCCTCGCGATTGGATATATAAAAATCTTTCCGCCTACTCAGCAATACATCCATACCAACCCCCATATCGTTGTATGTACCGACAGCAGTACCAAAGCCATCACCTAGCCCATGGTCACAAAATACTTTTCCCAGTCAATCTCGGATGGCAAAAGTTGGCGAGTCATATCTACAAAATCTGGTCTACATAACTAAAAGCACAGGTAGATATTGGGTGGCCTGTGGCAGCCGTATTGTGGTGACATCTGTCAAATCTGTTGTTTATTATTCAGTTACGGATGTCAAATCACTATGGGAAGCTACACAATTGAACAGCACGTCCAAATGATACAATTTTATTATCAAAATGATTGTTCGTTTCACAGTCGACTCTTCAACGTTTGGTGGTCAAATTTGAGACGACCGATTCGATTGTCAATAAACCAACATTCGTGCGTCAAAGGAACGCAAGATCGGTCGTTAACATCGCCGCGATCCATGGAAGTGTTCAGGAGAACCCGAGGCAGTCAACTCCTCGTCATGCACAAGAGCTCGGCCTTTCGGGCACTTCAACTTAGCGAATTTTAAGTCGGGTCTTCAGATGGCTCAAGGACTGGGCAGGGGTCCAGTTGTTCCAGCGCTGGAGTTTTCTTTGAGCGCGAAAATATTCGACTGCACTTCTCGTTAGGAAAATATGCGTCTGTCTTTCAATCAGAGATTTACGCAATCCTAATGGCCACGCACTATGTTGTGAAAAACATGTGGAAGGGAAAAAGCATATGCGTCTGCAGTGACAACCAAGCTGCACTCAAAGCTGTGTCCAACCCTCTATCCAACTCCAAATTAGTGCAAGAACTCAAGACCTGTTTGAACAAATGAGATCTCCGATGAACTTGCTAGAAGGAACTCAGAGGAGAGTTTCTCAGGACCTGAACCCGCCTTAGGTCTAACTGCTTCCATGGTCAAATCCGACATCTACAACTGGGTCTTTAACGCACACAGTCGTAGATGGAGGGAACATCCAGTATGCAGGATGACTAAACGCGTACCCCCTGATGTCAGCAAGAAGTCCGCAACATTTTTCTTATCATTACGATCATTAGCGTCATTACGGGCCATTACACTTTTGCCGATCATCTCTACGTGCTTGGTATCAGTGAGACGCCTACCTGTGCTGCATGTTGCGAGGAGGATGACACAGCAGAACACTTTCTCTGCAATTGTCCCGCCTTCGCTCGCGCACGGTGGTGCACCCCCGGGGCCGACAATGGACCAGTATTTGTGCTCCAACAGATAGCAGAAGCCTCCAGCAAAAATAAAAAAAAAAAGTCGGGTCTTGGGCCAACACCCGTACAAGATCCAACTGACCCAAGAGCCCAAAGTTCATGATCATGCACAACGCCGTTTATTCGCTGATTGAGCCCCAATTTCGGCCGAAAAATCATCTTTAGCGACGAGGCGCATTTTTAATGAATGGCTATGTTAATAAGCAGAATTGCCGTATACATCAACCCACACAAGGCTCACCAGTTGACAATGCATTCAGAAAAAGTTACCGTTTGGTGTGGATTTTGGGCCAGCTGCGTCATTAGTCCGTACTTTTTCGAAAACGACGTTGGTGAATTTGGCCCAATTGAATCATACGGATCTAGACGAAATGTGGTTTCAGCAGGACGACGCGACGTGTCACAGAGCGGACGCCACGATTCATATTCTGCATGAACGATTTGAGGGCAAGGTTATCTCTCGAAAAGGTGACGTGAATTGGCCACCAAGGCCATGCGATTTAACCCCGCTAGACTTTTTGTTGTGGGGCTTCTTAGTCTTAGTCTTAGGTCTATGCAAATAAACTACAATCGACGGATGCTCTTAAGGTGAACCATCGCTCAAATACAGCCGGATCTATGCAGAAGACTCATTGAAAATTGGACCACTGGGACCCGTGTAACCGTACGAAGCCGAGGCGAGTATTTGAACGATGTCATATTCCAGACATAATGGCATATATGAGCCTTCCAAATGAAAAAAAAAATGTCGTTAATACCTTACACAAGGCTTGCTCTATTCCATTTTAACTTCTACCCGCCCATATTGAAATATCCTTCACAACAAGACCAAAACGATAATCCTATTAAATTTAGGAAAAAAATGTCGAACGGTTGCTATCGGTACGTCGCTTACAAGCAACGCGACCAAGCTCGACATCCAAATCACTAAGTGCTGTCCTAGCTGCGAGGAGACTGTTAACCACTTTTTATATAGCTGCTTGGCCTTGGCAAAGAACAGCGTGTTATTAGACAACTCATTATGGTTCGTGTACTGTTTATAGTGAACTAGTTAGTTATAGTGAACTAGTTTCCGTAACTAAAATCGGGTAGTTGAGTTCTTGTGGCATCAAAACGGCACGAGACAATGATAATAGGGATCACTTCCAACAGCCTACCTGCCTACCTTCTGTAATCCGTCTGAGTACTATAAAGAATAGCCCAGAGTCCTTGCGAACATCGGGTTGTATATCGTTCGTATGCCTTCATTCATTTTCGTATGCCCTTCATTTTCTTTTTTCGAAAACAGAACAGCCTCCGTGTTGCCTAAACTTTGGAAAAAAAATTATTGTAGCTAAAAATAAGAATGGCAGCTTCATCTGGAAAAGCCTGAGTATAAACTCCATGAGCACTCAGGAGCACTGAACAGAGAATCGACCATCAAGCACCATTCTAAAGAGGTCAGAACGCCACTCTGAGGACTGCCATTGTTTACGCTCATAAAATGTTTCTCGCTGTTAAGGCGGAAATACCAATCCGAATTCGAGCTCTCTGCGAGATACATTGCGTCTGTCTTCCTTATCTAACTTGGTTATGAAAATCACTTTAACCGCTCGCCAAGGAAAGCTCGACCAGCAGTGAAGAGTCCTCTGTGCAGCGTAGTTAGATCAATTCTATCAGTTCGTACCGACAAACTCGAAAGTTGCCACAGCATTTACTATCTGTTAATAAGCACAGTCATTAACAACGGGAAAACGACCTGCCAAATTTTAGGCCAATTTAAACAAAAGTTAAAACTTAACTCAATTGGTACTTGAACCACTTTTTCAAATGGCATCAAGGCATCGATTACTTCACCTATTGTACAATATAATATGATATTTCACACATTTGCCATGAAGGCTCGAGCATGATGTCGAAAGCCTAATCGATCAGTAGAAACCATGTGCTCGAATCAATTTGAATTGTTTCACGTTCCCACTTTAAAGAAACCTTAAATACCTTTTCTCACGTAATTAAAGTAATTAAAAAATTAGTAAAGTACTGAGACAAGAAATTTTCAGTTTTTTGAAGAAAAAACAAATTGAGTAGACGTTAAACACCGAACTTGTCGCGTCAGCTCGTAAAAGCGAAAGTATCTCGTAAACTCATTCGCGATAAATCTTTCCAGTACTCAGTCGCACTGTCAATTGCTTCAAATGTTTCTGGCTCCATTCCCTTCACGAGTATGTCTTTCGCATTTTGCTTTTCGGTCTATTTGTTTGCTCATTCCGTGGAGATGTTGATTTTCTTTTTTTTATAAATGTGCTTAAGTGGGCGATAGTTTGTCTATCGTGGAGAAAAGGGTAAAAGTGAAAAGAAAGTATTTTTACGGTTGTTTGGTTTGGGCTTGGGCCTAGCGAGGTATGCGGCAGTTGTAGGTCTTCGTTCGTTTCTTGTCACTGAGTTTGAAATTCAATGGTCGTCTTTGGAGAATTATCACAAAATTTACCGATGGCAGGAAAAGATTTGAAATTATTCGACAATAGATAACGAACAATAAATTGAGGGATTTGTAAAGTCATTTTTTCCATAGTGAGCAAGGGGGCAATAAAAAATTGTCCAAGTGCACCCTAGCTATCTTGGTTGTGGCATGATCACCGATCACTGTCAGAGTATTTCGCCTAATCCCGAAGGGAATTAGAATTTATTATGGGGCGTATGCCATTTGGATGGAATTTCATTCAATTAAGGGGCGGTTTAATTCAAGTCATAAGGGACTTAGTGGGTCCGTGGTGGTTTGGGATTCGGTTATTCCAAATTGCCGATAATAAGTGATCTCAGTGGAAGAAATGTAAAATCCTAGATAAAACCTTTCAGTTACATGCGGTAGTGTTTGTAATAGTATGGGTGGACTTATTGAAGTAGGAGTATTTGGAGGAGCTTCTAATTACGGGGAGAATACAAAAAGTAAGGTGTATCCGAGACTGTTAGTCGAATAAATGCCTTATAAATTATAGCAAATAGATGGGAAGAATATATTTTTGCATCTAAATATATAAGAATCCTAATAATTGCACAACATTCTGGTAACACTGGAACGGTCACTAATGCACTTACACAGGATGTAAAGCTTTTCAGTTTCTGAGATACCACTCATAGATAACGGAAACAGGTAATGGTTACGCTTCAGCGATAGGAAACAGTGTTGTACTTCAGAAGCATCAAGTTCCACTCTTCGGTTTTACACTAGTTATTTAATGATGCTGTCAATAAAGTATATGAGTCAGAGATAAAATGCTTCAGTTCAGTTCCACCACCGAGGAGCATGACTGTGAATCTGGGAATGAATATCTCGTCAGCAGTGACAGACGGGAGACAATTTATTAATATGCTAAAGAGAGTTGGGGACAATGCGGAGCCCTGAACAACGCCAGGGTTTACAGGGTAAACATAGTAAACATTGAACGGTCAAAGGGTTGCTTATAATTCATTGATGAAGAGATCTGTTAAACCAGGGCACACGCATTTTTTTATAAAAGGGCTTCGTGCCAAACAATTTTCGGCAATTTTACGCAGTGGAGCTGTCCGATCTTTAAAACTTAGCCTTTTGAATATGCCGGTTAATGCCAGAAACGGGCAACTTCATAGAAAGTGGTGGAAGGTCCTTACTTTGCCATTGGTTCTCCGATCGTTCGCTGCCTTGGAATGTTATTAACTTTCATTGAGCCTCCTCGAAGATTGCCATGCCGCAATGCGAGAACTCCCTCGCAATGACTGTCGGGACCTGCCTCTAGAGGAAGCGGAAGCCAAGAAACAATTACTGACCCTCCCCCACCTTTCCTTTTCCCTCGTATCCATTCCCACACTCCCCTAAATTTAAGGTGGAATAGCATACGCCGATATGGCTAAGAGGGTGCTTAGCTATTAGTATGCCAACTTCGGATATCAGGCGATCTCCGATTTCACTACAGTTCCCCGTATACTACTGGGAACAAAATTTCAAAACTAAAAAATACCAAAAGACTGAAGCCTATCAAATGCCATCGCCCACTAGGACCTGTGAGAACGTCGGTTCCTTTTACCGACATTCCCGCCGGATGGAAAGCGGAAGATGCGTCTTCACTCTCCGACTCCGGCTCTACGCTCCGTGGAGATTTGGTGAGAAAGCTCTCAAATGAACTCCCAGATGCGGAAGGAAATGAAACCACCAATAATGTGGAGAATGAGCCTGTACCATCTGGTGACTTGTTCAAATTAAAGTCGTCCGAATAGAAACACTTCAAGGCCGCCATTGAAAAGAATAAAACTACAGATGAAGCCCTAGTATATGCAAAATCTGCCCCTGCCACCAAGGGTCGTAATCGTAATCGTTCCCCGTACAACGCCCCACCGAACCCTGCCGGCAAAGAGAGAGGGAGAATTCACAATCCCCAAGTCGTTAAGGAAAGCTACAACAGGGTAGCTGATAACATCAGACTCGGCATCGTCCCCAATATTTTAGACGCACATCCCCTTGCCACAGCACAAATGGCAGCAATTCAAAAGGTTGTAACTGACATCTCAATTGAACTGCTAGGAAAGGGGCCAAAACCACGAGAAGCGCTCAAAGCCATAGTATAGCATGAACTCAAAATCCGTTAAGGAATGCCCGGCAAGCCGTAGGCAAAGGAAACAAGGTCAAACTCTGGTGGGTGCCAGGGCATAAGGGCATCGAAATCGCCGACCTACTTTTTAGGAAAGGTTCCACCGAAATGTACATAGGTTCTAACCTTTCTGCGGTCTTCTGTGTTTAATTTAGTTGTTTACTTGGTGATTAGTCGAAGATTATTTTTCTCCTAGACAAGGGAAAAATCGAAATACCTGCACTTTTGGCGTTCCGGGATTCCGACAATCGAAAATATTTATACGGCTCCTGAACAAACACTCTATTAACATCTTTAAATATAATAGAGTCGATATTAGAAGACTGATCAGCTACCTTTCGGGACACTGTAGTCTGAGATATTTTCTCAACAAAATTAACCTCTCGTCTGAAACCGAGTGTCGACTCTATCTCTGAACTCTGAAACTGCAGAGCACATACTATGTAAATGTGCTGCTCTCTGTTACCTTAGGAGGCGTATCCTCCTCAGAGAGATTAGGAACTTTATTAAGAAAGTAGAGGAACTCCTCGTCTAATCGGTTAGCCAGCACAATACTCGTATATCTATAGGTACATTGGTTGCAGTGCCCCATGCTATACGAGGGTGGTCCGATAAGTACTTAGCCTACAAAAGAAAAATAAAAATTTTGGAGAAATGGCGATTTATTTTTCAATATAGTCTCCTTTTAGCTCGATACATTTGACCCAGCGATGCTCCAACTTCTTTAACCCGTCTGAAAACTACGTTTTCTCGAGGTCTGCAAAGTAGGCCTCCGTGGCGGCGATGACCTCCTCATTCGACTGAAATTTCTGTCCGGCGAGTGACTTTTTCAAGTTTGGAAACAAAAAGAAGTCGAACGGGGCCAAAATTGGAGAATACGGTGGATGGGCAGCAGTTCGTAGCCCAATTCGACCAATTTGGCCGTGGCGAGCCGGTGCGTTATCATGGTGGAAGAGCATTTTTTTCTTCGCCAAGTGGGGCCGTTTTTTCTTCAATTCGGCGTCGACTCGGCCCTTCTCCAGGTAGTCGATGTGGATCACACCTTGTGAATCCCAGAAAACGGTGGCCATCACCTTTCCGGCCGATGGGACAGTCCTCGCCTTCTTCGGAGCACGTTCGCCGGGTGAAGTCCACTGTTTCGGATTGCGCTTAAACAGCGTCAAACACTGCTCTGAAGTTTTCTCACTGTTGCGCTTGTTGTCCGGAGTGAGCAAACGCGGCACCCATCGCGCCGACAGCTTTCTCATGCCCAAAATTTCATGTAGGATATGACCCACACGATCTTTTGAAATGCCTACTGTCTCAGCTATCTCGCGCACCTTCAATCGGCGGTCTGCCAATACGACATCGTGGATTTTTGTCACGTTATCCTTCGTGGTAGCCGTTTTCTGGGCACCTGGCTCATCAAAAACCGACGTGCGACCACGTTGAAACTCGTTAAACCAATTTTTGATGGTCGCCATCGAAGGAGAAGAGTCACCGTACACAGCATTCAAACGCTCTTTGATTTCGCTGCGCGATTTCCCTTCCAAAAACAAGAATCGAATCACCGACCGATATTGCTCTTTTTCCATTTTTCTAAAATCCGCGGACACACCCGCTTCCACACGCGGTCAAAACAAAACTACGAGTCCGATCCGACTGAAATTTCGACAGTAGCCGTCTACTCGAATGTACTATACGATAGTAAGTAAGCTCTTGTGATACTGGCACCATCTGGCTGGTGAGGCTAAGTACTTATCGGACCACTCTCGTATGTTAGCACTAGCCACCCTAAGCTTAAAAGTTTGAGTTTGTTGTTATTAGGCAAAATAAATCTAGAAATTACGCAGTTAACAGCTTTGCCATCCAAGATTAACTAACTGTAAAAAGAATTATTGAGCACTGACTTAAGGTTATTTCCGAGAGTTGGTAAGGCTAATTCCATCCTACCCACTGCCCCGCTCTTTCGTTTTCCTCACAGCTACTGGGCTCAGGAATTCAAATAATAACCACGTTGGACTGGAAAAAAATAGTAATCAATGATGATGGCCTTGATAGACATTTAGCTTTGGATATATATGGAGGTATTTGGGGTTTATGTACAGGTAGATGTTTTGCTAAATTAAAACCATTGTTGTGTTATAATCTCTCATCACCCTCTGCGCACTATCCTAAGAAAGGATTTTTAAAATTGAGATATCGTCTCTAAGGAGGGCTAAAGCAGTAGCTGAATAAACCAGGAAGCCTCACCACGTCGCAGAAAACTGTATTCTTGCTGAATTTGTCGAGAGAGGGCAGGTGTAGGATAAAATATTTCCTGAAGTTCCTATGCACGTTGACTTTGGAATTTCCTTAAAGGAACATTTTGGGTCTCTTATTATCTGCCGAAAGTTCTATTGCAAATGTAGAGGGCTTGACTTTTTTAGCCCATCGTTCGATGTTCGGAATTTACTAGGCAGACTGAGCTTCAGAATCTTACTAATATGGGTTTTTAGGATGCGATACATGGTGTTTAAATGATAAAGGGAGATGTGGGCTATTTACTCGCCTTTCCTTTGGGAGGACCTGCTATGCTTTTGCACTACTAATATTTCTTGTGCTTAGCTATTTTAACGACTTTTTTCACGTCGGTTCAAAGTTTTCAGTCGGATTTAAATCCGGAGACAAAAGAGACTATAATTTTATTATTATCGGACAATCTCTTCGTTGCTTAGGCATTATGTTTCGGAGCCTTATCTGTCTAAAATATTTCCTCTTCACTAATTAGGCTATTTAAAAGTTTCTAAATTACAACACTTCTCTCTAAATTTAAGTTCCAAATGGTTGGTGTTTTGTAAAAGGCAATGCGGGATGTAAGGTAGGCCTGCCACCGTTTGATTCTTTTGTTGCACTGAGAGCATAGTTCCTTGGTCCACCGGGTTAGAGATGAGGTGCAGTTCTCTTTTGATGAATATGGAATAGATAAGTTAAGGCAACTAATGACTAAGAGTATTATTTAAACGCATGTGCGTGTTAGGAGGTTATTAAATAGAATGGTGGAGGGATTGTCGAGTGAAAGCGTTCGCAATAGATGGATCGGATCCCAGGTAGAGAGGAGGTGATTCCTTGCGGTATTCGGCATCAGATGAGAACATCAGGTCAAGGTATCTATTCATTATGTTGCTGAATTAGAAGAAAATGGAATCGGAGAGACGATTTGTGAAAAGGATTTCCTTACCAGTCTGTTTTAGCACATTTCAAATATGGAAGTTTGAAATAGCCACAGATGATGATAATGTATTGTAATTGGGATCAGCGATATCAAATATAGAAGCTATGATTTGTTGATAGCAATAAGTGGGGGGACAAATGGATCAGCAGGCAAGGTAGAGCTTCCATTTCGGGGAAGTTACTAAGGCGCCTGTAAAGTTTAAATTCGCGGAGTTCGTCGTTTCGGTGTGTAAGGGATTGTAACGGCTATATATTGCTTTGGGGGCTCTGCGACCGTCCAGACCGTCCAGATCAACATGTCATAGCCATCTTTATTGAGCAACTGGGGCCTTACTAACACGGCGAATGTTGACTTCCAATTCATTAAATGTCTCTGATTTATCGGCATAGACTAGTGACTTCACATATCCCCAAAGAAAGTAATCTAAAGGTGTGAGATCACAGGATCGTGGAGGTCAGTTCACAGACCCATTACGTCAAATTATGCGCTCAACAAATGTTTTCTGCAATAAATTGATGGTGTCGCGTGCCATGTTGCATGGAAACCAAAGCTCTGTCATGTCAATGCTATTTTCTTGTCAGTTTTTGCTTGTTTACATATCCATTTAACCAAAAATGGGCCTCATCGGAGAACAAAACTTTGCATTGAAAATGAGGATCCAGTTGAATCGTGTTTTCGGCTCATTCATCGAACCTACGACGCGTATAATGGTCACGCGGTTTCAACTCTTGCACAAGCTGGATGTTATGAGCTTTTAAGCGAAGATCTTTCAAAGTGGATGGACACAGCTCTAAATGCCTTGCAGGATGGCGAATCGACTCATTCGGATTCTCCTTAACATTGCGCACCACAACGGCAATAACTTCTTCCCCTCGTATTGTTTGTCGTCTTTTGGGATGCGTACTATCCACTAGAGAGTACGTGGTGCGAAAACGATTGATCGTGTTTCAAATAACTTGTTCAGATGGATGATTATGTCAACCGTAAAATGGACGTTTCACACGATAAATTTGGCGAACCGGACCATGGTTTTCAAATTGATTTGCACAATTTGCATGCGGTGTTCTGGCGTTAATCTATTCATCGTTAAATGGCAAAATATACTTAACATAAATCAACTTTCAACTGTCCATTCGACAATCTGTAGATTGTCGCCAGTTAAAAAACCGAACCTATAAAAAACTGACCTTTTACTAGAAGCGGCTCGTCAGAAATCTTGGAGAGGACCAAAAGTAAACTTTGCTTAGGTATTCTTACGTAGAATAAAAAGAACAATATTAACGAAAAGCTTTGCATTATATAATTCGGTATATTAGGATTTCAATGTATTCACGTTAAAAAAACTAGCGTCCACGATACGTTTATTTTAAAATTTGGACTTTCTCCGTTTTTTGCTCTTTAAAAGCCTTTTGAATTGTCTTGGGAAAACAGCTTAACCCCTCCTGAATATAGTTATAAGTAGCTCCTTTGTTATTCAATGTAATTCAATAAAAGCAATTATTAAAAAGTCGAAATTTGTCTTTATATTCAACGAAGACCTCACTACAATGCTATTTTAAAAAACCTGATTTAGACTATTCTTTCTATTCGAAAATTATGCCCATTCTATGAAGTCTACTTACAAGATATATACAGTGATTTGAATCACGAGATTTTATCAAACACAGCTGCATATGTACACTGCGATATGTATAAGCAAATTATCTGCCAAAACACTACTCGAACAAAGTGACGGAAAATGCCAAAAAAAAAAAGAGACTGCATTTGCATCCGGCGCAGATTAAAAAATTAACATAATTTTTCGAACTTCCATAGAAGAAACCGCCCCAAGAAATGGCGCACCCCATAGACTAGATAGGCTCACTTCCCCCAGTTGCGTAAACGAATACTTCTTTTAGTTCGCCGCTCCTTCTACATACATACATATGTACCATAAGTACTTATGAAATTGGATTCAAGAGTTCCACATTCCGACTGACTAGCCTTGTTCTTCTCTACGTGAAACCTGCGTGACTCAAAAGCAGTGCATATGGAAGAGACCCTTACGAATACATTTATTTTAACGTGCTCTATATATAGGGTCCGCCAAATAACTTTTTTTTTTTTTGAAAATGCTATAAAAAAAAACTACTGAATATTTTCTAAAATTTCTTTTTTTATTTGAAAGTACAATCCTTCCGGTTAATAATGGAAAATAATTTCATTCAAATGGCTGCCTCGGCTGGCCATGCAGTAGCCTACACGATCGGTCCAATTTTTAAGCACATTATCGATTGTGTGCAGCTGTATTTCACCAATGGCTTCACGAATAGTGTCCTTTAAAGCGTCAATTGTCTCCGGCTTGTCGGCGTAACACTTATCTTTGACGGCACCCCACAAATAATAGTCCAACGGTGTCAAATCGCAGCACTGAGGTGGCCAAACGACATCAGCTCTGCGGCTGATAATGCGATCTTCAAAAACAGGGCGCAAAACATCGAGTGTAGCTTCGGCTGTGTGGCACGTAGCGCCTTCCTGTTGAAACCAAATGTTGCCAATATCGTCCTCTTCAATTTTTGTGAACAAAAATTCGTTCAACATGGCCCGGTAACGATCGCCATTGACTGTAACGGCCATTCCTTGCTCATTTTCGAAGAAAAATGGCCCAATTATGCCTCTGGACCAAAATCCGCACCAAACAGTGGCTCGTTTTGGGTGCACCGGCTTTTCAATGTATGCGTGCGGGTTTTCTGTGCCCCAAATGCGACGATTTTGCTTGTTTACATACCCGCCAAGATCAAAATGAGCTTCATCTGAAAAGATGATTTTTTTGGCAAAATCGGCATCTTCTGTAAGTCGATCGCAGGCCCACTTAGCGAAGCGAAAACGCATTGGATGGTCAGTTGGCTTCAACTCCTGAACCAATTCGACTTTGTATGGCGTCATATCAAGGTCTTTATGCAAAATTCGTCTCAATGGTGTCTCCGAAATGTTCAATTGTTGAGAACGACGGTGAATTGATGTTGATGGCGCTTCACGCACACTTTCTGCCGCAGCAGCAATATTCTCGGGTGTACGCACTGTTTTTGGCTTTTCACGCTTTGGTTTATCGATGAGGATGCCAGTTTCTTTCACTTTTTTCACAAGATAACGAACATACGGAGCTGACGGTGCTTCTCTTCTTCCAAAATCCGTACGCAATTTTCGCACACATTCTGCAACATTACCATGATTTTCAAAGTAATGTCGCAATATTTCCCAGCGTTGTTCAAGCGTATACACAACCATATTCGTTCAGCGGAAGGATAAAACTAATTATCTGTCAAATCAGACATGAGCTAAGTATTACCATTCACGAAATAAGCACTACTTGAAAAAAAAAACGTTAGATGTCGGACCCTTTACTATGTGAGTTAATTATTTGGTGTCCCCCAGATAAGTACTTTCAAGCCAACTTCACTGAACACCTCACACCAGACAAGCAATCATAAGCGATAAGCTACCTCATCCAAGGCCATGCGGCTAACCATTAAAAACCAATAACGCTCGTTAGGTATTGTGAAACTCGCTAAAAACAGAAAATCAGCGCAAACCACTAAGGCCGACCGAGATGTGCATCTGAGATCATCGCGAAACTCCTCAAATGAAATATCGAAAAATTTAAAACATAGAAAATGTATCTATACTCGTACATATACATTTCAAGCTAGAATGAGCTATTCGTGAGATGTTTTCGGTTCTTCCCCTGGCCTTTATCTAATTGGATTCTATACTCGTAACATAATAGGCATGGTACAAAAGAGTTTCGCAGAGAGCCGTGATTGTTTTTTGCTTCTCATTTCTCTGGAAGTTAGTTTGTATCTCGTTATGAAGAAATACGAGATAAGAAAAAAATCAACTCAAGGTTAACAAGATATTCGTCATCCACTAAGGTGGGAGGCGCTTGAGTGCGATTCGAGATGAAAAGACGCACAAGGTAGGTAGACAATGCAGGAACCAACCAGAAGTACATAAATAGCCATGCGGCGTCCAACAATGTCAGTGAGTGGTTATATGGGGACGTAGGGACGCGTGCGGGCGGCATAATTTAACGCCCATTCAGAGTGAAAATAACCACCGACGTACATATCTAGGTCAACCGCGAGTTCTCTGGGCCAGACAAAGCATCAACGAATCTATCGCTAACTAAGTAAATGCGTGTTCCGACTCCCAGCTGCCATTATTGTTGTTTTTACGAACTTGATCGTAGGTACTATCGTACTGCAACGAAAATAGGCGGGTTAATTTGTTAGCTGCCTAAAATGTAAACGACTAAGTGCCAGCAGCCTATGGTCCCATGCAGAAAGGAGTTCATCGTTTACTGGAAGTTGCCGCTTTTCAGATGATGTCGACACATCAGTACGGCCATGGACGTGAGTATGCTCGTGTGTATGTCTCTCGCACTTTCCCAATTGGCGCGGTGGCTGGAAAAACTGAAACTAATTTTGACGTCTTATGGCCACGCTAATCGGTGAATGCTTCTGTAATTTGCTTTTAATTATAGAACTCCCGAGAGCACGATGAAGTGCAGGAAGCTTGACGAGAAAAACCGCTGGCAGTCGGATAGACGCACAGATGGTCGACTGACATTTCAATAATTTGTATAACGCTGTCGAAAGAATAATTTATGACGTTGGGTTGAAGGATTCCGAACGGGTAATTACGGCGATAATTAGTTGCACGGTAAATAAGTGTAACTAGATTGATTTATGTTTTCTTTTTCCTGGTGATGTGAGATGCTTATCTGTACAGAAAAGTGTCTGATTTTTGCTTCAGTAGAATTGGTTGGGTTAGTGGTAATCGATAAGTGAGTGCGAATATCTACATTGGAATGTCTTATTTTGGGTTTAACTGAAAGCGTTATTCGGATGTGTTATACCGCTCCTTTCAGCGGCAAGGAAGCTCAGAACTAAGAGATCGCTTTGGATTTATAAAAGGCTACTGTTTAAGGCGATTACCATGTCCTGAATTTGGGAGAAGCTGATTTTAAGAATACGTCCTAGAAGTCTGTCTAATTTTTCTTCTTGATATTACTTTTTTTCAGATTCGAGGTATGCATGGTCGGATAAGTTGACTAGCCGACCATACATTGCAATCTCAATGTACTTATTGAACCATTTCTTGAAGTTCGTGTAACTGATACTTAAAAGGCAATCTCTCCTTAGTTTACTGCTACTCTAAGTTGTAAATTAAGTTCAGGAGCCCAGTAGGCTTAAAAACTTTATCAGATTCCAAATCCTGGCCACAGCAATCCATGTCAAACGCAACATCATCTTGAAAATTTGCAAATTTATTAGCAAGTCATTAGACATTTTGGATCAAGGTGTACCAAGGGTATTGGACGCCATATGAGTTGAAGGCGATAGACGTCGAACGACGTTTTTCCAGGGAAAAACTGCTGCCCCATTGTTAGGAAAGTAAGCTTCGTATTGTGACTGGTGTTCAAAATTGAGTCCAAAGCGAAAGAGACTGGGGGGCGCCGCGATCTTGCAACAATATCGACGGCCAAGCTAAACATCCATAGACCGAGACTCAGACTATGTATTTGATGGATCCAGCTCGACGTAATACAACATGAATTGTCAGAATCAGATAAAACGGTCGCCGAATCTCGCTACCCGATAGAACCAATGCGTTAGAGCCGAGCATTAAAGACAATAAGGCCCAGCTACATGCTAAGAGACGAGAAAGTGATTTTGCAACACGACACCGTTCGGCCTCATGTTTCTCAGATCGTTAAAATCAACAGGACATCCTACCTCACCTATCGCATTCTCCAAACGTCGTCCTTTCGGATTACCACCTATGCCGATCGATGACGCATGACCTGGCTGGCAGCATTCTGATCGTCCAAAGAAGCTAAAAAATGATGATAGTGATACTCCCATTGCTAAGACATTTATTAACCAGTTAACTGTTTCGACTTTGTTGGAAAATGTGACCTAATATGTGACTTTAATATTTTTATTTCGTTATTTATTTCATGTATGTATACATTTATTTATTTATATTAACATAAGTAGGAACCAGAAAACACGAAAGGTTCGGCATGTGAAGGAGGCCAAACTCCTTTTTCCCTAATTGCTAAATTTTTTTGAGGTTCTATATTATAGTATAGCATATTGTTCATGCTCTACATGCCTTAGCAGGCTTTCTAAGTAATTTTTGAAATTCCAGAACGTCTGGACCTTAATGATGCAAAGTCAATGTCAGTGCTAGAGAAATTATTTTTGAATCATCCGTGGATGGATGGCCAAACAAACAACTATTTATAAATACCAATGAGTCTTTTTGAATGTTGACATGCGGGTGCCATCTGCTGCCATGCCCACTCTCACTACTTGGAGGTGAATGAAATGAGAAACCGACAACGCAATCCCATTCCGTTGAGCAAAGGTTGACTTTCACCAAAATAAGAATTTAAGAAACAAATCCAATTTCCCATTTAGATTTCCAAACTTGCCTACGTCACCCGTCTGTCTGCCAAGCAGGTGTCTATCTCTCGTACATTCCCTAACACAATGCAAACATTCTACATTATGCCATTGGGTCACTTGAGACTACTCAACGATTGTGTTCCACATATCCATAAATACCGGATGGAAAATGCAATCTGATTCCTCTCATGCACTAGACGCCGACATGGAACGACATAAACTGCACCTGCATGAGCCGAACACTTAAGAAATGTGCACTCATCCGCTCGATGATAAGTGCTCACTTCCCAGCAAAATTCAAAAAAAAATCGGAACACACAAATGCACATTCATACATCTGCACCGGTCGTCGTTCTATTGGATGCGGATGAGAGGAAATCCAGAACCTAGAAATCCGATACTTTCCTTCACAGGAACTCTACTGCCACTCCAACGAGCACACATTTTTCAACGAGTCTAAAACAAAACACTCACGCTAGCTGCACCTGTCTGAAAGGAGAATTATGCGGTCATTCAGTAGATCTGACACGAATGCTTTGTATTCTTGGATCTTAAATCTCGGATGCTAGGGAGTGATTTGTAAACAGGAACAACCAACAAGTATATCCAGCTGATGAGAGCTTTGAAGTTCACGGTTGAGATCAGTCGGACAATAGATCAAACATGACGACGTCGTACGCCTCCACGCCTACACACCTCCCATACTCCGTCTATACAATCAATGTTATTTTCGAGCTAAGTGACACTAATGTATACATTCATTAGCAGAAAGAGCTCCCTCGAAAAAGTGATTATGACGACGAGACTTTCAATTATTTTCGTCGGAAATACATGATGGGAAGCGTCTGGGAGCTTCGGTTCGGCTTTTGTTTATGCGTAGAGAACAAACGCCCACTAACCCAGATGTGTTGAAAGTTTAGGAAAACAAAACGTTCGGTCGTCTTCCGCTTTTTGTTCCAAACTTGATCGATGGGTTCGAACATAAATAAAGTAGAGATGGACAGATTTTGCATAGAGGGGATGTAGTTACGTCTGCTGTTCAGACAGTTTGAAGATACAACTGTCTGTTATGTAGGAGTGGCGTAGCATGTTTTCGCTTTGTTATGGCAGAGTGAATCTATTTTGATTATTTATGTTTCAATAAAAACTTCTAATCGAAATGGACGGCAGTTAAGGCCCAGTCGTATTGAGGAATTTGGTATGAGAGGGTTATCCAGGAAAAGGTGTCATTTTAAATCAAGAGAAAAAAATATTCTTTAATGACAAGGAGTGATATTTTTATTTTAATTAAAAATACAAATTCTGAGGTTAGTGACCTCGCCTTTGTTCCTATTTTTTTTCAATTTTCCTATAATTGTTTCTGTACTTTGTAAATAACTCTGATATTTTCATTTAATGAATGAATCGTTGGTGGAACACTGATGTAAACCTTATATTCTATATAGCCTCAATAAAAAAAAAAAAAAAAAAAAATTGGCTGTGCAGGGACGGGTTAAGAATATACCTGCAGCGATACCTCTCGCTTGTCGTAAAAGGCGACTAAACAAAGGTAAACAAAAATTACATCTAGGCAATTTAGAAAACACCAAGGTGCCCTAGGGACACATATACCACCATTAAAATGCCCCACAAGTGTGCATGCAAATCAGTGGGTTGACACGACTGGAGATCACCGGTATTGTAAGAGTAAGATCAAACAAAAAAAATAAAAATCTGGAGCATGCCCGTGTCAAAAAAAGGAGGGGAAGAAAGAAAACGGTCAAACCGTAGCATTATGGAAAAGAACGCTAAAAGGAAAAGCACTACCCCGCCAGGCACTACTAATGGCAGCAATGCTCGGGTCAGAGCTATAGGATTTCCGGGAGATAGCAAAGTAATGCAACGGTGTAAGTCACACAGAGTCGCGAGTTGGAACGTTGAAACCATGAGTGGTCGCAGCTATGAGCTTGAAGAAATTATGGTTAGAAGGCGAGTAGACGTCCTGTGCGTACAAGAGACGAAATGGCGAAACACCGGTAATCGGGCACGTTTCTTGGACGTTAAAACAAAAGCCTACAAGATGTTTTACTATGGATTGGAACTAGGAAAAAACGGAATCGCCATCATCCTTGCGGCAGAGCTACTTGGCAACGTCTTAACCATTTCAAAGTCCAGTGACCGTCTGATGGATCTCAAATTGGTGATGCATGGTGAGGTGTGGAACATCGTAAGCGCATATGCCCCTCAAGTAGGATGCGAACAAAAAGAAAAGATGCATTCTGGCTAGATTTCCACAACCTTGTCAAAATTATCCCAAAGGAAGAGCTTTTGTTTGTTGGGGGAGATTTAAACGGACATGTCGGGAAGACAAGCGAAGACTATGAAGGCTACCACGGAGGGCTGGGATACGGCACCAGGAACTCTTCAGGTGAAGATATCCTAAACATGTGCAAGTCGTACGGTCTTATAGTGCTAAATACCATGTTCGTCAAACAAAGCCGGCACCTGATCACTTATAGCAGCGGCGGAAATGAAACTCAAATAGACTATCATTTGGTATCCAAATTCATGAACCCACGAGTTAAAGATTGCAAAGTGATCCTGGGAGACACGATCGCCCCTCAACACCGTCTCCTCCTGACTGAATTTTTTTATGGAGGCGAGTAAGAAGTCAAAGCAGCAAACGAAGGTGTCTGAGAGAATCAAGTGGTATAAGCTGGATAAAGGAAAAGGCGAAGCTTTTATTACCAACATGAAAAACTACCTCTCTTCCACTATCGATGAGGTCGGTAATGAGGAGTGCAGAGCACAAGACATGTGGGATTCCCTACAACAATCTGGCCTGGAGAAAGCCAAATCACTGCTCAGAACATCTAAAGGCCCCTGCCAACACGCAAAAGAAACCTGGTGGTGGACAGACGAAGCCAAAGCAGTGATACACGAGAAGAAAATGGCTTTCCAAGCTTGGTCAAAGTGCTCTTCTACTAATAGAGAGGAAAAAGCTCGCCGTAAAAAGGTATATAGATATTGGAAAGGTATCGCGAAGAAAAAGTGCGCCGAATTCAAAGCGAAAAGCATGGAAGGCCTATATCAGGAGTTGGAAGAAATATCGTCTTCCGCGTCTAACAGGAACTAGGCTACCCAGGAGCTTCGACAAATTGAACAGAGGAGCAAATATCTTTAAGATAGCCTTGTGGAAGACGAAAAAATTCTCCACAGATGGCGACAGTATTGCGAGGAACTTCTGAACGAACAGTTTCCCCGAGTGTACTTTCCAAGAGCCGCCCCGAATCATGCCGAAATATCCGACATCACAGTCGAAGAAGTTCGGTACGCGGTTAAAAAATCCAAGAAAAGAAAAGCTGTTGGGCCGGACGGGATACCCTCTGAGTTCTGGAAAAAGATGGGAGACATCGGGTCTAGATGGCTCATGGTTCTTATCTCCAAACTTATGAGAGGCGACACTATGCCTAATCAATGGAGGGAAAGCTATCTTCTTCCTTTGCACAAAGGAAAGGGTGATACGCGAAATTGTGATAACTACCGTTCTGTCAAGCTGATGTCGCACACCATGAAGATCGTCGAACGGTGATGACCAGTGCGGGTTTGTCTCGGGTAAATCAACAACAGATGTAATCCAAAGTATAAGGATCATGATGGAAAAGCATCGTGATTCGTCAAAGGACTTGCATATGGTGTTGGTTGATTTCGAGAAGGCCTTTGACCGGCAACCAAGAGATCTTTTATGGGTAGCGCTAAGACAAAAAGGAGTTCCAGATATCTACGTGCGAGTGATTATGGGCATGTACAAGAGAGCAACGACAACAGTAAGATGCACCGCAGGAGTCACCGAAGAGTTCGCAATCAAAGTCGGTGTACACCAAGGGAGCGTCCTCAGCCCACTGCTCTTTATAGCAGTCCTTAATTGCTTGCTTGAAGGAAAAGTGACGGACCCCAATGTGCACCAGCTATTCTTTGCTGACGATGGAGTCATTATTAGTGATGATCAGGCCTCCCTACAACGAGCACTTGATGTGTGGGTGGACATCGTCTCGAAATGGACACGGGTATCGTATTAGTTCAAAGAAGACAGAGTATCTGTGCCGCCCGTTCTCTGACCCTCATAAGCCTATTCCAGACATTTACTTGAATGGAAGAGTGCTTCCCAAGTGTGAAAAGTTTAAATATCTGGGATCTATGATTAATAGAGAAGCAACTTGTGATGACGACATCAAACATCGCGTAAGCGTAGGGTGGATGAAGTGGCGGGAAAACTCCGCCATCTTCTGTGATCGAAAAATGCCCCCTAAGCTGAAAGGAAGGCTCTACACTTCAGTTGTACGTCCGGCGCTCACATACGGTTCACAATGCTGGACAATGCACAAAAAGTATGAGAGCAAATTAACGGCAACTGAGATGAAGAAGATGCTTCGCATGACAGCGGGAGTAACAAAGCGTGACAGAATTAGAAGTTCAAAGATTCGAGGAAGCCTCCACGTAAAAGAAACCATCACAAGAAATATAGAGCGCGACCGACTCAGTTGGTATTGCCATGTTCAAAGGAGAGATCCTTTGAACCCCGTCCAAAAGGCGTTATCAATCAACGTTCCAATTTCAACACGCAAAAAAGGCAGGCCAAAAAACAATTGGTGCAAACAAATACAAAAACACCAGCATTTGATTGGCCTCAACGATAAAGTAATCCCAAACCGGGAAGCCTGCCGCTACTTTCTGATGTCAAACCGGCGGACCCCACAAGTGGGCCAGTAGGAATGTAGTTAAGTGGGATGGTTATGGTCCGATGTCGTATCGTCTCGAAATGGACACATCTGGGTTTTCAGTCAAACTCTCAGTTACGGAGGTATATCCCGCTGGACCTAATCTGTCCGAAACATTGAAATTTTTTTTATAAAATTCGCTATATTTGTGCGAAAAAGCGTCCCGTGAAGGTCAAAAGTAGAACAAACTTTATGGAACATTTTCATATATTTTTCCTATTTCCTTATGCAAGTGTGTGGAAGTTATGCAAATGGATGTGCATTTTTGCAATTTATCTCCAAGTTTCAATGTACCTAAGTTTCGAATCTGCATGTGGCTCTTGACCAATATAATTTATACATATAATTGCATAGTATAAACCTGATAAGGTCTGTAAAGAGACTCGTCTACTCGAGTAAAGCCATTTTAAAATGTTCCTCCCCTCGCATATCTTCTGAAGAAAAGCTGGGAAGCTGAAAAAGTGACCAGCACCCAGTTTATCGACTTGAGGTGACACGATTTATGTCAATATGAATTAAGGCGATCATTGCCACCATGGACCACAAATTTATCGTAAATTCTTGGACACTGGCATGTATATATCCGATTGTGCCTTAGATGCTTGGCACTGGTATACAATTTATGGTAATTGATGCGCTACATGGCTTTAAGCTGAATGTTATCCTGCCATCAAGTATTTTCCTTATACTGACAATTATAAGGAACTTTGCGGAATTAGAATGGGTTAATGGTCATATACTGCAGTTATTAACAGGCTGGCGCACTTAACAGAAATGCACTTCAGGTAGGTTGGTGTCAACAGCGGCAGACACAAATGACGAGTAGTGGTTTTTGTTTTTTTAGGGTTGTGTAGATTGCCAAACGCTGATTTCGACTTTACCATCGTCTTAATAACCCTCCCAAAATTAAAGCTCTGGATTGTCTGCTGCGATATTCGCCCCTCACAATCTAATGTTATCAACTTGCTATAGATCATTTCGTATTTTAAATCACTGACTCCACTCACATTTTCATCATCTGTGGCGATTTCATTCTTCTGTACTTGATTTATGGTTCATATGGAGTCGATGCGACTCACCTTATGACAACTGTCACCACCTGTGGGAACAAAATCTTTTTCATAGATCGTCACTCTAACTCCGGTTTATTTCAACTCAGCAACAACAACACGAACAACATAGATAAACAACTGATGTTTTTCTCTGATACCGAAAACTGCGTTATATCGGAAGTAGTCTCCGATATCCGATATCTCCGATTCAAAGTGCTTCTACCACTTCATAAATGGAAAAACCGATAATTACTAATATAATTACCATTCCGATAATTACCGATAGTTACCTTCTACTTTCAATTTTCTCAAGATCTTTTCCAATAATCCAAAAATAGTTTCCAACCTTGCGCCCTTCGTTAGCCCATTATTCACCGACCAGATCCTATAACTTTTACTATATGAAAAACTGCCCCATACGTCTCTAACCCTCTTCAATCTAACTCCCACCTTAGTTATGGAGAAAATACATATGTAACTTAAAGAACAACTACTCGTCCGGTTCTGGATGCCTCCCGTCCATAGTTTTAATCATATGTCTCCCAACTTCATTTCGAAGTTAAATTTCAAGGGACTCTTCCCCAAATTTGACAAAATGCTAACATCATAATAATCCACAAAATAAGACTAATGAATGAAGTATTTTACTATCGCTTAGTTATCAAAATCTTTGTCATACCTCAAATTTTCGAGAGCATTGTTTACGATTCGGCTAATCCATCTTTTCCTAAAATGAACATGGGTTCCTAAAAGATCGACCATTGACCTATGTAATTGAGTTTGTCTCACAATCCTTCTGCACACTTGAGAATGATAAAGAAATAGTCGTTGTTGCCACCGATTTCAATACGGCCTTCACCAAAATATCGCATAAGTTTACTCGGTAAAGTTCTAGGCTTTGTATTTGATTTTAAAACAAAAATGAATTTAATGTAATTACTATGAATTGCAGACTTTTCTTGATATCTTAGACAAAATATGCTGGTGATCCTATTTTATTGTCCACCATTGTATATATGTACATAGATGTGTTCAAGGAATAACGGGAATAATATAATTCTCACGTTTCTGTTTGTCGGCAAACATGTTGATTGACATTCACCTGCACATTGCTTGTCAGATCGATTTGTTTGATCTTCTGTCAAATAACAAAAGAAAGACTTCTTTACCAACCTTCATGTTTTGACAGTATTCGTTCGTTCGTTTAAGGTAAAAGATCGGCCAAAAAAACATCTTTCACCAGGACAACGAACTTGTACATAAGTATGCATCAGCGATGGAAAAACTGGGAGGGATCGGAAGACTTCCGGGAAGAAATACTGCTGTTGGACATAATAATATTTCATTGTCAGGCTGAGAACTTTTCACCTTATCCTAATAGGTTAACATTCATATGTATATGTATAGGTTCGGGTAATTGTTTTTTTAATGCTTAACTTGGGAGCAAACTAAAATAAGTTTTAAATAATTTTATATCAAGTAAACTGCAAACTTAAGATCTCGGAACATCGTAATTTCACTTGTCTCTAATTCTCAAGGATTCAAAATGATACCCCTTCTTGGATTACCATTTAACATCCAGAAAGAAAATATGATTTTATCTTCTTTTAGATCAATCAAGTCGGCAATTTTTAAATTTCCAACAGAAAAATAATTTGGAAGCCGGAGTTTCTATTTCGCTTTTGACCTTCTTAAACAAAATTCATTAAAGACATAAGAGAGCAATTGACGGTGACAGTTGTTTTTAACTACCTTTCTCCTCAGGTTTACATTAAATAGAGGACTATTTGTGGTAAAGCCATAAGATCATCAAACTGGCCGACGTTGCGTTTCCTTTTGCTCATAAATAAAAATACACATGAAATGTACGATTTTTTTTGTAGAAAAATAAAAGTCAATATTTCCTTTTTATAAAATTTTATTTAGCCAAAAATTATAGCCATTGACATCTATAACTTCTTCCACTATGATTCAAGGTCCCTTATTCCTTTTTTATAGAAGGCTTGATTTTTCTACGCTAAAAAGTTTTCAAAGGCTTCTATGATCTCTGCTCGGTTTCGGAACACCTTTTGCCGACAAAATGACGCCAGACTGCGGAAAAGGTGATAATCTGTTGGAGAAATATCAGGAGAATACGGAGGATGCGGACGAATTTCGAATCCAAACTGTAGTAGCTTTAGCACCATTACTTGTGAGGTATGGGGTCTAGCATTGTCATGCAACAGGATCGAACCATGCCTGTTGACCAATGCAGGTTGCTTTTCAGCCAATTTCATATGTATTATGTCGATTTTCTCACAATATTTGACTGCATTTGTCGTTTCCCCTGGTTGAAGAATGGAAAAGTGGATTGGTCCTTTCGATGTCCATCAGATTGTCACCATAACCTTTTCTGGGTGAAGACCAAGTTTGGGGATGTGATTTGGATTTTCGTCTGCATCCAACTGCTGCCCAGATCTTTTGCGGTTGTCATTCAAAATTTACTTTTCATCACGTGTGATTATACGGTGCAAAAACGGTGCATTTCGGTGCCATAGACTCAGCGATGCACAGGTTTCTAAACGGCGTAGTTTTTGGGCCTCGTTCAATTCATTCACTTGTCGAGTTTTTTCACTTTTCAAATTTGAGATGTGTAGGTGTCGACTTATTGTCATGGAGGATACTCCCATGTTGTGTGCAATGCCCCTCACCGTTTTTCTTGGGTCTGCATCTACCGTTTCTCGTTGAATTGCGTCGTTTCCGGTTTCCTACGGGGTTCGTTTCCGTGGCTTAGATTTCTCGAACGGAACTTACCAAACCAACGCTAAATGGTGCTATATTCTCAAAGGCGTCATTTATGTTTTTGGCTGCCAGAGACGCATTATGTCCCAGTTTGAACACGTAAAGGAAAATAGTACGAATTTGAACCGTCGACAGCATGATATAAAAATTCCTAGAAAAAAATAACTGTATTTGCAACGGACCCTAAAAGTCGCACATATCAAACACACATATCAGTTTATCTTATAAAAAAAAATCACTGTGTTGTACAAATGTTCATCCGACAGCTTCTAATTGACTATTAAGTGAAAAATCGGACATTTCATGTGGAACAACCTAATAGAAATAAGGATCATACGTCATATTTTAATAAAGTTCTTGCTTTCTCCCTGTCATATTCCTGAAAAAATGCTCATCAACCCTCTATCTCCCTCTCTCAAAGATCTTCAGTTTATCCCTAGCTTTAGGTGAATTCCCCCAGTTATGGAAAACCTCATTTATAACCCCTATACACAAGAAAGGTCCGAAGAATGTTATTAACAATTATCGTCCCATTGCCAAACTGTCACATACATATACCCAAAATCTTCGAGAGCATTTTGTACGAAATCTTAAGCTTTCGCTGCAAGTCTTTAATCTCCCCCAGACAACACGGATTCCTTAAGGGCCGTTCTACAACCACAAACCTTGTTGAATTTGTGTCTTTTACCCTCTCGGCTTTAAAGAATGGAAAATATGTCGACATGGTTTCAACCGATTTCAGTAAGGCTTTTGATAAAATCTCCCACAATCTAATACTCTTCAAATTGGCTTCTCTTGGCTTCGAACCCATTTTATTGAAGTGGATATCTTCTTACTTGGAAAATCGGTATTATAGTGTTCGTTTCAGATCTGCCTTTTCCAATCCTTTCTTCCTTGCTTCCTCCGGCGTCCCCCAAGGGAGCCACCTAGGTCCACTTCTTTTTGTCCTTACCATTAACGATATTGATATAGTGATTAAAAATTCCCACATCTCACTATATGCCGACGACACCAAATTCTACAAGTCTATTTCCTCCAATCACGACTCTTCCCTTATTCAATCCGATCTCAATAGTTTTTCCATGTGGTGTTCCAAAAATTGCTTGGAACTTAACATTAGCAAATGCCAATCAATCACTTTCTCACGTAAACGTATTAAACCCCGTCCCCGTCTCTACTACCTCAATAATCAGCCCATCTCCACTGTTCAAACTATCCGCGATCTTGGTATATTATGTGACCAACAGCTAAATTTTCGCGCACATATAGACGAGATAATCCTTAAAGCTAATTCAGCACTCGGGTTCGTGAAGCGATGGTCTAAAGAATTTTCTAACCCTTACGTCACCCGATCTCTCTACACAATCTTCGTCCGGCCCCTCCTTGAATACGCCTCTCAAGTGTGGTCTCCTTACCAGCAAATCCACATTTCTAGAATCGAGAGCATCCAACGCCGGTTCTTACGCTTTGCTCTGCGAGGTCTCCCCTGGAACAATCCTTTGCTCTTACCACCTTATCACGACCGCCTTAAACTAATTAACATGAACACCTTGGAGGAAAGAAGAACTAATCCTCTTCATCCATCGACTCCTCTCAGGCTCCATTGACTGCGCTACCCTCTATAACTCTGTCTCTCTCAACACTAACCCTCGCAATGTACGAAACCCCCGTCTCTTCTATGTACCCACCACCCGTACCGCTTATGGCTCCAACGAACCCATCTTACGAATGCTCGGAAGAGTCAACTCGAATCCCTTCTTCGACCTCAACCTTAGCACTCCATGCTTAAAAACCCTTCTTCTTCATGCCCCCCTCTCCTTTCCCCTTAACAACTAAGCTAGTTTAAGTTAGGTTAAGGTAGATTAAGTAAGTTCATGTGCTTGAATTAAGCTTAATAAATGGGGGTGGTTGCCCCCACGAAAATTAAAAAAAAAAATTACTAGGAAGGACTAGGAAGAACATGATGTATGCAAGGCAACCCAGTTTGGCTATCATAGGGTTGTATTACTTCATTGCTCCTGTTCTGAAGTTATTATCTCTTTTAATTAAGAAATTAAATTGGTATAAATCTAACTCAGAGTATAATAGTAACTTTTAAAGGAAACTCGTTGACAAAGACTTCAGTGCGGTGCATAGTTCTTTTATGACAGCATACAACTCATTTAGACCTGAACACAATCAAATAATTCGATGCTGCATTGATAGAGTAGGACGTCGCAGATCATAGTAATACACCCAACTTGACTGAGAGTTTTGATTCTTCTAGAGTCTATGAAGAGGATGTGCTTAAATCTACCCTTGCAATCAAATCCAACGCCAATGGCTTGGTCTTTATAAGCCCCAAGTTCTTAAAACTATTATCTCTGCCGTCTTAACACCTCTCCCATATGTGTTTAACAGCATCCTTACTACCTTCGTCTACCTTAGATCTGGAAGGCTTTTAAATTCATACCTGTCCTTAAATATGGAAATAATATCGTCCGATCTCATTATTGCCATGCATATCCAAGGTTTTCCAAAAGCTTCTGAACACGCGATCGAGCTCGTTTTTAAACCAACATTAGCTCCTTTCACCGTTTTAGTCAGGTTTCAAGCCACGACACAACTGCACCTAGCGCTTCTTGAATTTGCTAACGACTTTCGCTATGAAATGATACTATCAGACTTTTCTAAAGCATTCGATAATGTCTCACATAAAATCCTTTTCAAAAAACTCAAACTTTACTTCAGTTTTAATTCCTCAGTGCTAAGACTCATTAGGAATTACCTTGGAGATGACAGCCAAACTGTATATGCTAATGATAACTTAAGCAGGAGTCCCTCAAGGGTCTATCGCGGGGTCCTTACTGTTCTCGCGTTATAATAACGACATTCCTACCATTATCAAATGCCTATGTTCGCAGATAACGTCCAATTATATATTGTATCAGCTACTCATTTCACCTAAATGTAGACGTTACAGCACGGTTAGATGAGGATCTTCAGGCCGTTATACGATGGTCATATAAAAACAAACTTTTGCACAACTCCACCAAGAGCCGAGCCATTATCATAGGTCGTATCCTATACCTCAGTAACTTCCCACTAGGCCAATCCAACAGACTATGGAAGACTACTAAAAATCTTAAAGTCGTCTTGAATCAACAGTTTACGTGGAGGAAACCCATCATCAACTTAACAGGTAGAGTTTAAGGTGTCTTAGATATACTATGCTGCTCTGGGAATTGCCTTAAGTTTTTTTATTTTTGTCTTCTTATCTTTTATAAATTAATTGTCTTTCGTAATTTTTTTAATCTGTTTAGTTTGCCTTTGTTCTTTGAATACATGTCCACATATATTTGCTTCACAACTTAACTAACATCTTACATCTGATGGCCTTAAAGAAAATTCAAATTTAAACCCTGCACTATCCTTAAAGAAATCACATGGTACAATACATTAAAAGCCTTTTGTGACACTAAATTTACATAGATGATCTTCAAGAAGAAGCTAGGGCTTTTCATCCTCAACCTACAAAACTTATCAATTTTAATGTCTTTAAGACGCTTTAGAGGTCCGTCACATTCCTTGCATAGTACAATTACTATATTGTCAACCAGGGTACTACCTATGTTATGGTCAACAAATCATCCATTGACATTTATTTAATAACATATACTCATACATGTTGGAGGAGTGCCAATGAAAACCGCTACTGTCCCAAGACTTGCATTAAAAAGTAAAATGTGTAAATAATGACGCGCTCCAATGTGGCATTAATTTGCAAAAATTGCTTCCACTTCCACTCGAGTACTCGTTCATCAAATAAATTTCTCTTTCGCAGCCTCCAGCTTACCGCTAATCAATTGCGTGATCGATGAAAGTCTATTTCCATCGCTTCATGTGCTAAACCTGGATATCTACAGACCCATCAACCACTTGAACAGAGACTACTTCAGCCGGAAACTGGCGCCCAAAACACCTAATCGCCATTCGCGATGTATTGATTGCCTTCTTGGACTAATTAACATGTGCAAACGATTACTATGGGAAACAGATCGCAAACCTAATCACTTCCGCCATTCCAATATCTTTCCCGGGGGTACACATTGTATCTTTGCCTTCCTTTTGAGAATTACAGAAAACACAAGTTTCGGTTTAAAAATGTAAGAGAAATGCAAAAATAGCTTGATTCCATGATCCGTCGTCGTCTGGCGAATGTCGGTTGCCGGTTGGTCTGGGTAGTGCGTTCTTAATATTTTGCATGCATGGCCTGTTACATGTCGACGGCATGTCGGACTATTTTTGGCTGACTTGCCGCTAAATATAGTGTGCATATCTGCACGCAGAAGAGGATCGTGACATGGGTTGTCGGAGTCGATGCTCGCGAGTTGGTGTTGGTGCTGGTATTGATGTGTGTCTGTCTCATTATATTTCGAGTTGGCGTGCTAAGGTTGTTCGACGACGGAAATGGACGTAAGATATCCATGGAACTGGGTTAAATACATTCGAAAGTCTTGTGCAAGTATGGATATAAGAAGCTGGCAGTTGAACACGCAGAAGTGGAGTCTGCTTGCGCAAACTCCTGCTTTGTTTACAAATGTAGTTACAAATTCGGAACTCGTCTACAAAGACCTGTCAGTGATTCAGTTAACGCAAAGCTTAAGGTCAAGGCTATCACGTTTTGAATTCAAAAATAAAAAAAATAAAAAACAAATTATTATTCAAAAAGTAACGATTTCCATTTTGCGGCATGTGAATGGCGCGGGACTTTTATTGATGAGAGCAAAAAGCCGGTTTGGGTACAATTTCGATGTTGGACTGAACATAAATTATGAAGACTTTGTTGTTCAATGAAAAAGTCTTGTTTATTTAACGCGGCAATTCAAGCTGTATCAGTTGACTTGAAGAAGCTACTGCGTTTTACTTTCTCTAAAGCTTTAATTTATGATTAAAAACAAGAGGTCAAAAGCGTTGTAAACGGGCCATAGTATGACACCTCTACTGTCAGATAACCTTAGTCAGCAATATCTAATTTTGACACCCTTGAATTATTTGATGCGCTGTATGAACTTGGACCGAGAAAGTTTCAGATTTCCAAGACACCTTAATTTAAACTTCGTGTTACTAATGCTAAATTGAGAAAAGTTAATATCAATCGCAAATAATACGAACAATTCCCTCTAACGTACCCCTTGCTGACCCTTCCAAAGCCTTTTGAGATTTAGGTACTCGTATAGTAATCAATCTCGTTCCAATGACCACTGCGAACACGTTTACAACGATCTTTGAATCCAATTTTCCACCATTCCTCCACGCATATCGGCCGGAAAGTTTGCGAACTTATATTCGATATGGTTCCTGAGATCCTCTCATATTTGGCTCGATAGCACCAACCAGCAACCCAATGTAATCCTATAAAAATAAATCCAGCGACATTACATTACATGAACAATGACCCTTTGACTACTCGATTAAGGAACTTTCCCTTTATAAGATCAATGGCTTCATTAGCCATGTGCCAAGTGGCTTCATCATATATCACTATTGCCAAGACCATTCACTTCTCACAAGAGCGAGCTCCATTATCCGCAACATGGCGATCATGAAATCCACACGACACGATCATTTTTGTGAGTGGAATAGAGTCTCTTGAAGCACTAGTGGATTTGTTTCTGCTCCTTCAACTGAGAGGTTTCGGCGTGATCATTCGAATGATCATTCATGTTCATTATTCATGATCATGTGATCTTGGCCATACAAGTTCTTTATGCAAAATTCGTCACAATGTGGAGACCGAGATTGACAATTCCTGTCAACCGTTGGATACGACTTATTTATTTTTGATACTTTAATTGATGTTTTGTCTCATTGACAAAAGGACATTCAATAGTGAATTATTCTACAGCCTGTCTGGTTGGACGAATATTACAACCGAAAATTTGAGTGGGAGCTCAAAATTTTTACGGACTCAGGATTTCCGCAATAATTTATAATATCTTTCCCATTCATGAGCTTTCACCACGATAAAAATATAACCTTGGCAAACGTTTTGACATTGACAGTTAAGTTTGCGTATATATTTAAATGCGAAATTGTAATGTCCTTATTGAAAAACATTGTAATTTAGTTTGTGAATCATCTCAAAAACATTTTTTCAAAATCATGAGCTGCTTGTGCTCTTAATGCAGAGGAGTTCATACGCACTAGTGGTAAATTTGCCAATGAAATCACCAGGTTGCGGGTTGTTGTATGGATTAAATACAGTGCAGATAGATCTGCGGAATTTCTGGGGGCATTGGACACATAGATAATCTGCGTGTCTTCTGAAACAAGAAGACACCGATTTCAGCATTATTATTATTCAAGAACCATGGAATTAAAGCCATTTTATCATTGGGCTTCGAACTTTAATAAAATTTAACGAGGGTTAACCCAGATCCAGGATCTTAGTCAAAAAGTAGTTGAATCGCACCATAATCAAGCTAGGCAACGCCAATGATAGCCTACAACAGAGAAGCGCCACCGAAGAAAGTCCGCACTTGTCATCCTCTGCATAGACTGCAGTAAGCCAATCTCCTATTGGGCTGAGACGCCAATGGCAGGCACGCACCTATGGAAAGCAAGGAACAAGGTTAATACATTTTTAAATTTAAAATATCTAACAATTGACCTGCCTGAAAATCAGGCGACACCCCAACCTTTTTCCTTCCGTACACTAAAAGTCTTAATAGATGTGAAAATATTATCGATTTGTCACTTACTCTCAGACAATGGTGGCTATAAAGTCAAAATCCTTTTCGGAGAACCAATGAAAAGTTGATGAAGTAAACTTTAAAATGTAACCAACTGACATTTTAAGAATCCCTAGGTGCACAAATCCCACAACGTTCACCCGAAAATTGAAGTCTAGGCTATGCAGCGAACCTACATGTCAGACAACTTTAGAAAATTCATTACTTGACATAATGATATGGGGATCTATATAAACTAAAGGAGCTAGCTAGGTCGATCTTCTCTATCTGCCATGGGTACAATTTCTCACAACCTTATATGATGAAAAATGTCTTTGAGTAAAAATACAATAAAAGAGTGGTTTGAGGATTGCGTAGAAGACATAATTGGATGGAGTACTGCAAATTCATCAAAACTTTAACGTTAACTTTGACTGCCAGCCCAATCTTGTATGTGTTTTATTGTGTGCCAACAACTTTTTAACTAAATTTATTGAGTTTCTGTATAAAAAAAATATTTGGTATATATACATTGGTTTCTGTGTTGTCATTAATGATCCCAGAAAGTATTTGATTTGATATTGTACAATAGTTTGGAAAGCCATAGTATAGTGCATGAAGTTAAACATCTATCTGTTTATCAGAGGCCATGGTCGATTATTGAGCCTTTTCTTCTTATTTGCAGGCTGCAATTCAAGAATGATAATTTATAGTGAGACAAATAACTTTTTCACAAACTGCTGCTGATGAAATGACAGCTGATCTTGATTTTAATCATTAGATTTTGATTTTTATAATTTTAGTATAGATCTTGCGTATCCACCTGAAAGTTCATTCAATGAAGACGAAAGAGTTTTAGATGTAATTGAAGAAATACTATTGGAAGAAGAATGATGATCACCAAAATTCATTGGATATCAATGAGATCAGCAATTGACCAGAGTGGAGAGATTACTTGAGTAATCTAAAATTTATCGGCTATGTCAACATTTTTTTTTCAAGCTATCATCTCTATGTTAAATACATTAAGAAAAAAAAATAAACCACCAATCAAAACCATTGACTTAGAGATCGTTCTCCAGATAAATTTCAAAAAAAATTACCCCGGAGAAAATGTTGTCATTGATAAAACCATAGCACCAATGAGAGGCTATAGAGAGGCTTGTATTAAGGCAGGACATTTTAAAGGGAATTCAGTCATATGGATTGACACTATTTTCCGTTGATGGGATATACCTAGGATACTGAAAAACCCGCTACGACTGAAAAAAAAATTAGACTGGCGGAAAATATCTGTCATAACAGGGAACGAAGAAAAGAGTCTTTGCATAGACAACTTTTATACCAGCTAGCGCAGTCTTTCTTGTAACCAAAAAATCTTCCCGTAGGCACACTCACAGCAAATAAAAGAAAGTATGCGAGAAGGTCGCAAAGTTGAAGAGAGACGAAATTGTTTCTCGTAAAAATGGTGAGGGTATCGTTGTCTTGAAATGAAAGGATGCCAGGGATGTAGTATACTCTTTACTAAACTTGTGCCGATTTTAGTACCTGATTTCAATGGACCACAAATCCAACAAGTATACATGCAGAATTCTACAAGCTCCAATCCAACTGAAGTCCCAAGACCAATACGGAATACGCAACTCTTGTGAACAAAGGTTGAAGCAATTCTTGCTTACAATAAAGATAAATCAGGAATTGATTTGTCAGATCAAATGTGTTCATATGTTACAACCCTTAGAAAGGGGGAAAAGTGGTATCGAAAACTTCAGTTGTAAGTTCACGAATAAGGCAAGCAAAAACCTAAAGTTTTAAAGTTTCTGTGAAGGTAGTCCAGGTCAACCTGGCATTAAAAAGCATTAAATCAGGTTCTCGTTTTCAGTTTGTAAAAAAATTAGGGTGACTTTTTGAATTTGGCGGGCATTTTTGATTTTTTTTTTATATACATACAATATTTAGTTTCTTTTCTACACATATAAGGGTTAGACGTCTGCTTGACGATTTTGTGCTATTCAGATGGATCAAAGAATTTGTATCAAATTTGGTGTGAAGAATAAAATTAAGTGCTCCAAGTAACTTGAATTGTAAATTGTGGCATTTGGCAAGCCTACTCTAAGCAAAAAACAAAAAGTTTATAAGTGGTACAAGCTCTTCGCAGTAGGCAGAGATGTTACTGATGATGCCCACCCTGGACGCCACCTTATTTTTTGAACATACATACATTGTATATTAGATTGGCTAAAAAGTAATTTCGTATTTTTTTCGTATACTGTGTTGTAATCAGCTCATCGGTACATACCAGCACTTGTTAAAAAGATGTGAGTATGAATTAAAAAAGTCACTTTGACAGGAGAGTCATTAATCGAACCAGTTTCAAGTAATAATGTCTTAAGACTTTGAGACGATGAAAGATGAAATCCACTATATTTTACACATTCTCTACCTTTAAAGTTAAAATGCAACGTCGACAAACGGTGAAGTTTACGATCCTAATGCTGTCTCGTTCGAGTGGTACAACAACGATACCATTCTGGAATAAACATGAAATGAACATTGAAGATGCGCAGCGCTCCGGAAGATCTACTATCGAAAAGGACAAAATTCTGGAAATGGTCGATGTACTATAAGCCGGTATGTGAATACGAGTAGACGAGTATGATTTACCATATGGCCGAAAGGCATAGTTTAAGTTGTGCTGTGTACTTTTGAGAGTACGTATAAGGTATAAGGTTAATTAAGTTATTTAAGCTTTAAGTATTTTAATATAGCTCTAAGTAAAAAATGAATTGAAAAAAAAAAAAACAACGAGCAGACGTAGCATCGCTCGGGAGTTCAAGATGAACCAGCAAACCGTCCTGAATCATTTTAGGAAGGCTGAGTTGACTAAAAAGCTAAATCTTTGGGTGCCACATGGATTATCGGAAAAAAAATAACATTACCCAATTCTACCAATAGCTACTGAATAGCAACCAAACCGATCTATTTCTGAAACAGATGGTTGCTGGTGATGAAACACAACAACTAGGCAGAGTAAAAGTCGAGAACGACAAGAAAAGGTCAGACAAATAGGAAGAGAATCGTGTTTGATCGTTTGGCCAAGCGACCTTATGCGTCGTCCAAAGGGACCGGACGTTACACTCACGAATTACCACTTGTTTTTCTCCATGGCAATTTTTTTTGCCAGTGGCAAGTTATCTACAAAAGAGACCTGTGAAAAATGAGAGTCGTAGTTTTGAGCCAATAAGGAAAAGGGCTTCTACATAAAGGGGATTATCAAACTGCCGTCGCAATAGGAACAAATAGTCAAACAACAACAACGAAATCGCTAACACCAGGATTCTCAATTTGCATTGAATTTCATTCTAATTCGCTATCAATGTCGAATGCGAGAGCATTATTTAAATACACACTCAGTGTCAGTGTATAAAAGGAATTCATTTGTACTAGCAAAATATTATCCAAGAGTCACACCAGTTCATTCCCCTAAAAAGATTAGATGGAAATCTTCGACGGTGGAATCTTTGAAGATTTTAATCAATAAATATTTGGCATCATGCTACAGAAGTCAAGTGCTTCCCAAGGGTGAAAAGTTTAAATTAAAAAAAAAAAGTTTAAATATCTGGGAATAAAGAAGCAACTTGTGATGACGACATCAACCATTGCGTAAGCGTAGGGTGGATGAAGTGGCGGGAAAACTCCGCCATCTTCTGTGATCGAAAAATGCCCCCTAAGCTGAAAGGAAGGCTCTACACTTCAGTTGTACGTCCGGCGCTCACATACGGTTCACAAAGCTGGACAATGCACAAAAAGTATGAGAGCAAATTAACGGCAGCTGAGATGAAGATGCTTCGCATGACAGCGTGAGTAACAAAGCGTGACAGAATTAGAAGTTCAGAGATCCGAGGAAGCCTCCACGTAAAAGAAACCATCACAAGAAAGATAGAGCGCGACAGACTCAGTTGGTATTGCCATGTTCAAAGGAGAGATCCTTTGAACCTCGTCCAAAAGGCGATATCAATCAACGTTCCAATTTCAACACGCAAAAAAGGCAGGCCGAAAAACAATTGGTGCAAACAAATGCAAAAACACCAGCATTTGATTGGCCTCAGCGATGAAGTAATCCCAAACCGGGGAAGCCTGCCCCTACTTTCTGAGGTCAAACCGGCGGACCCCAGAAGCGGACCAGTAGGAATGCAGTTAAGTGGGAAGGTTATGGTCCTACACTTCTGACCATAGCGACGCCGGAAAAAATGAAAAGAAGAAGAAGAACATCGGGAGGTAATCCCTCTTTCCACATCTCAACGTGCATATCTGTTATGTTACAAACAGTTGGGCTTGGAATTTTGAGTCCCTTCTTCTGCTACATAGTTCCCCTTGGCGTACAAATGGCAGTCTGCTGTTTTCCAATAGATGGCTCTAGCAGTACATGCTGTTCTGAATTGTCAGATCTCAGATTCTCAGGGTATCTGTTAACAACTCCTCATCATTACACATGCTTCCCCGGCGTCATATGTTTTTTTTTTTGCATGATAATGTCGCCTTTCGAGTCCAATAAGCGTTAGTTTTGAAAAATTTACATTTACAAAATACTACAAAATGTAAATAAACAAACAAGCAAGATCGGTTATCAAAAGTGCGATCAGTAAACAAGCTTTATCGGCAAGAATGTAGGACTTTCTACTGCTCTCAGGCACGTTCCTGGATGCTGTATATGTCACGTAGTCTATTAAATCAACACCTAGTGTATTTCATACGCTTCAAGTTATTACTCAAACTTATGCGCCCACAAAAACCTGTTATAAAACCTAATGACTTATTTTTTTTATTTTTAATAAACAATTCCACGGAACCTAGCGCAGTAATTTGCAGCAACGTCCTTCATTGTAATTCGCGATAGCGTTAGTGAGAAAACCTGACTTCTCACAGCATTTTGCAATAAAGTCAGGTTCCCATGAGCTTCTGTCTACTCGGGTGTCGTAATGTGTACCTAATAGCTATGCTTCTGTGTAGATTTAAATCGCATGCTCAGGTTGTTTGAGTAAAAAAGATTCGATAAAAAAAATTCAACGGACACGATGCAATATGTATTTTCGTAATTGTATGTGATAAAGTTCAAAGTACGTACAAATGAGTGGTATGTTTTATCACTTTTCACTAAGCAGCTCCGGCAATTAAAATATGCAAATAAGGCAATCGCTTCTGGTAGCTTATCAGCATTTTGAGAATCACGTACGTTTTGCGGAACATATTTCGTTGTATTCACATTTCGCATTATAAATAGATGTTATCTAGTTATAAAAAAAATATATACATTTAATTTTTTTTTTTTTAAAGAGCAACATTTCAGTTGATATCTATGGTATGCGTAATGCCGGCTTGAGATATAGTATGCACGAGAAAGGTTTTTTTCTTGTTTTTCTGGTACAACCAACAAGGTTGAGGGTGAAAAAAAGTTGATGGTACCGTTCTGCACCATTTTCGAGCATTTTCGGAAAGAAGGGATCATTCTCAACACTTTTGTTAGCCGTTAGAGTCAGCAGTTTAAAATAAATCGAAGTAGAAATCACTACCAAAAAAATGTTAACCTTAGGCTAAATTTCTTAATACTGGCGCCGAGTCTTAATGGTTTATATGGTCCTTCGGGCATCAAACACTCAGTTACTTTTCTTAATACAAGTTTAAAATATTCTTTAACAATTTGAAAACGAATAAACCGCAGAACAGGTGTAAGCTTTTTCTTTTTGCTTCAGCTTGGACCAATCAAAGCCTTATTTTTAGAGTGGCCATGGATCCTAATAGAAAATCATTTGTTTTTTCTGTTAAACGTATACAACTTAACCTAACCTAACCCATTCTAAACTATAAATAATCAGGTAGTGAAGCATGTTAAGATTTTGCCGTAACTAGTCATCTTCCTGATCACACCTTTGTATGACTAGTCTCCGCAATCGAAACTAACAAACTTCGATCAGTCCTCGAGGTCCTCTATACGAGTAATCATGACTGAGTGAACAGCACCGCATTATAGGATTATCCTGTGTTATAATAGACAAAAGGGTTTATAAATATCCCTGAGTGTTCATCGTCAACACAAGACGCAACACAGGTCGAAAGTATAAAGGGAAAACGAAAAATAATAGGTTGGAAAGGGCATTCCATTCATGTAGTTCGATTAAAAAATAATTCTCTAAACTGAGCTGCAGGTACGAAAGCAAACTTAAATGTGAAGCATTTCTAGTGAGACGAGTATTTCGGTTGAATTCTTGAAGAGGAGAAATGCAATTGGCCGTCTTGCATCATACATTTTTTTTTGTGCGTGATAATATCAACTTTCAAGTCAAGTGAGCGTTAATTTGAACAAGTTTCACTCTTCACCTACAATTCGAAAAAATATGCAGGTGAAGTGCGTCAAATATTTATAGAAATTTACGGTGAGGCTTCTGATAACAAAAGAATGTGTCGCGCATGGTTACAGCCCTACAAACCTGGTGATTTTCCCGTTGAAAACAAAGAGCATCCCGGACGTGTAAAAAGATTGAAGATTGAAGATCGATCAAGATCCATGTCAATCGCAATAAGAGCCTAAAAATTGTCCACCGTTTGAAAAATTAAGGAATAGTCGAAAAGCAAGGACATCAGGACGTTGCGAGTTGAAACCGAGAAGCGCCGAAATTATGCTCCACATAAAATTGGATTCTATAAGATAAGCCAAATATATATTTGATTTCATTTGTTGGATCAGCTCGACGTACAGAATAGCAGAGCGAAAATGTGGCCATATATGAGACAACCACAAGTACTACAAAACGTATGATCGGTTATAAAGAGTGCGCTAACTGAATACAATTGGTTAGCTTGCCTGAGCAATGTTTTTTGAAACAACGATAAAACAATCACAGAGAGGAGACATCGTCTGTTCAGGCGAGTCGAGTGACTTCCCAATATCACTACCTCCTATTTTTTCATTTATACCCCATGATTATACCGTCGAGGTTGGAATTTAATATGCTTAAGATACGGTGCCATTCCAGTTCTACGACCGAAGACCAGGAACGTAAGTCTTGAAACGAATATGAAAAGTTGTAAGTGTTATCGTCAGTGAAAATGGACTGGAAGTATAGATCTTCTTCTTCTGCGCTACAGCTCGTGGGAAGCCTAGGCCTCCTTCAAAAAGTCTCTCCAACTGGCACGATCTTTCGACAGCAGTCCCCAGCGCCGCACATCTGGTGCACCTTAAATTCGGCCGTCCTCGACCGCGTGGTCGCTCATTCAAAGCCTTTTCGGGCCGGAGCTGTGGTGTCCATGCGCTCTATATGGCCTAGCCATCCGTAGACGCCGTGTCACACTCATGTCACTGTACAACCCGTACAGTTTACTTCTCGTCCATTCCCTATTTACGCTGACCGGACCGAAGATCGAGCGCAGAATTTTTCTATCAAAACGACCTATGGCCTCCTTATCCGCTTTCGATAAGGTCCATGTCTCTGCGCCATAAAGCAGGACCGGGATGATAAGGGTCTTGTATATGGCCACCTTCGTTTTCCGAGAAAAAAGCGGTAGGCAAGAGTTATTCTGCATTTGATTTCGGTACCGATGTCATTGCTGCATGTCACTGCGGAGCCAAGGTAGACGAAGTCATTAACTACCTCGAAATTATGACTGCCAATATGTGCGCCCTGGCCAAGACGCCGGTGGTTAGTGTCTTTTTTCGACGACAGCATGTATTTCGTCTTGCTCTTATTTACCGCCAGGCCCATCTAAGCCGCTTCCGTCTCAATGCTCGTAAATGCCTCATTGACATGTCGTCGGCATAAGCGAGCAGTTGTACGGACTTGAAAAAGATCGTGCCCCTCGTGTTGGCTATTGAGTTTTGGACGATTCTTTCAAGGACGATGTTGAAAAAGTCACACGATAGCGCGTCGCCCTGTCTAAAACCTTTTTTGACATTAAAGGATTCGGTTAGGTTGCTTCCGACCCTGATGGAGCATCGAGAATTCTCCAATATCATCCTGCACAACCTGACATGTTTGGTAGGGTGTCAAAACTAGACATGGCACTGTATAGCACGTCTCTATGCACGCTATCGTATGCGGACTTAAAGTCGACAGATAGATGGTGTGTGTCGATCTGGAACTTGTTGGTTTTTTCCAGGATCTGCCGTAGTGTGAATATTTGATCGATGGTGGACTTCCCGTGCCTGAAACCACACTGATATGGACCAATCAGTTTATTAACGTACGGTTTCAGGCGTTCACATAAAACAGCAGAGATACTGTAAGCGATGTTCAGGAGACTTATATCTCTGTAATTAGCGCAGACAAAGGGGTCTCCTTTCTTGTGGATCGGGCAAACGATACTAAGATTCCATTCATCCGGCATGCATTCCTCTGACCATATCTTGCAGGTGAGCTGCAGATATCCCCCCAACCAGGGGGATGTGCTGCTTTAAAGAGCTCGACAGGTAGTCCATCTGCTTCAGCAGCTTTATTGGACTTAGGCTTAGAAAAGGCAATCCTAACTTCGTCCAAATCAGGGGGACGGAATTCTCTGCTATCATCATCCGTTGTGAATGGGTCATCCTGCCTGACATCATCCATCCTGACAGCGGAATCTATTTCGCCATCGCCGTTATACAGTCCGCAGAAGTATTCTTTCCAAATTCTTAGTATCGACTGCGAATCTACTACTACATCTCCATTTTCGTCCCTGCAGGCTTCCGTTCTGGTTTTATACCCTTGGCAAGCTTGTTTTATTCATCGATAACACCTTCGAAAGTCATTCATGCGATAGTACCTCTCCATCTCTTAGATCGCGAGCTTCTCATGTTCACTTTTTTTTTCTGAGAAGTTTATGATCCCCCCTCCTCTTTTGCTCATAAGAAGTAGTAGATAGAATATCATTAATAAAAATGAGGAAAAGTTTCAGTGAAAAAACAGAGCCTTGGGGAACTCCTGAATTTATTTACTGAATTTCAGACTTGAAATCATCCAAAATGATTTAAACTGATAAATTGTCGATTCTGTATCGCAATACTCTATATGATTGGATTCTAACTCCTGTGCAATCCAATGCTGGCTGCATAAAACAGCGCTGCATTAAATCAGATTAGGAAACCAAAAGCGATGATAGGCCTTGCTAGTTACCCAGTTAGATTATTCAGCAAACAAACAGGCTTCTGAAAACAACCTGGTTGTCAAACAGAAGGCTCATAAGCTCCTAGGCGTTGTTTTAAATTTTAAGTTCATTTTTAAATTTATCTACAAACATCGATGACAAGGGTTTCAGTCTCGCGAGCACTAAGTCTTCGAAATCCATTTTCACGGTGTTTCTTTTTAGAGGGTACTGGCAACATTCCGTAGTATACATATGGGTCGCTTTCACCCATGGTAAGAAAAAATCAATTATACACAACAAAGATGATTGAAAGAAGCTTAGGCTCTTACTCTCCAAGAAGTCTAATGCTAGCTATACTTAAAACATTTAAGACACCAAGATTTCTAGCCAATTTTTCAGAATTACTAGCTCCCGCTTTGTTCAATAATCGTACAATTTCGAATTCTTCTTTTGTGGTTTCCCTTCAGCCCGTGAGCGATTTAGCGAGTTTCAATAACTTTACTTTCTAACACAATATCCCTTAACACGATGACCTCAATTTTCGGACCAAGCTTGTGCGCTATTAAATCACCTGCGCACGCTACGGGGTTCCTTATGGTAAACCATTTTTAATATTAAAGATATTTTCCCAAACAACGTTGCCACACTTAACGACAAACTTCTTTCCCATAGTCATTATATATGTCACGTGTAGCCGGTATTTCGGTCTACGCATAGTAAATAGTCAAATTAGTAAACAGCATCATGAATATGCACAAGTTTTGTACGTCAACTTTAAGGTACTCAAATACTTAAATATACAAAGTTAGAATGAAAAAAATTGTTTTGGGAATTAAGATAAAGGAAACTATTACAATATGCGTCTAAATATGTATGTTTGCAGTGATTTCAACTTAATATTTAAGCAGCTCGGAAAGACGGCAATTTAACGCCATCCTCATGATTGGTCGTATCACAACGCAAGTCGGAGCCTTATCCACTTAAATGGTTGAAGCGTTTGTACTTTTCGAGTCAAAAAATCACGGTGGACCATGAATATCTAATTAATAGAGATCGATTGCCAAGTTGCCTAATGACGATTTTTAACCAATCTTTTGAAATTTCCTTGACTTAAGCAAGACAATGTGTTTCATATTGCTAGGAAGTTGTTTAGTATTCACGTATACGACACATGAACTTGTGCTGGCTCTGTCCAAATATCCCATATAAACCAAACTAAACTAATAAACTTACTTAGTTTGATGCGATAACACTTCACTTTTCGAAAAGACACTAGACCATAGAGTCGAGAAATACTCTAAACAAACAACGTGATTCTTGTCAGACTAAAACTCGTATAAGGCCCGAGTTATTCTCTTAAAATGTCCATAGAAATTTCAGTTTCTAGTATAAATAACTCATTGGTTTAGCATCCAGTTCGGGCACATGGCCATTAATATAGCACTTACATTTAATTTTAGAAGCACAAGTTAAAATTGACCTTTTGTTCTAAAGAAATGCCAAATAAATACAACAAAAAAGAGCAAAAGTGATATCGTGATGCAATGGTAATCATCACCGACTGTTGAGCCGCAGGTCTGTAGTTCAAGTCTGTCCATAGTCATTAACAATTCTTATACGGAAAAACTGAATCAAAGAATATCAAAAAGTGCTCACAAAGAGCACATGACATGGAAACGAAATAGTTACTGTGAACTACAACCAACGCGACATATTCCGTCGAATCTCTCAAAAAATCCTAGCTAGGACAACCACCCCCGGAGAATAGTAAACGAACATCTACGACGCAAACCATCTGTACCCTGTCCAGGTTGTGCGACAAACAACATAAAAGCATACACTCTTCAACCTGCACGAACCCTATAAAAAAAAGAATCGGTATATAATCAAGTAATAGAGGCTGAATTATAGATTTTACATATGAGTCCGAAGAAGACTAAGTAGAAGGAAAATAGATTTCGGGCCTTTAAAAATAAGATCTTAAGGAGAATCTGTGCTGGAAAACAGGACGAAGAAACAGGCGAATGGAGAAATCTACACAATCAAGGACTCGAGGAACTCTTTCCAGCCCCAAACATTGTGCGAGTAATTTAATGAATTAATAATAATGAATGAACGGTGGACGAACAGTCAAACGAATAATGACTGCAAAATGACTGCCAGGGTGGCCGCACCGTAGATGAGATGGCAATATAAGGATACAACAATACCAGAGGAACACCATGGATCAGTCATTTTTGAATGGTGCATTATTATTTGTTCGCGACAAAAAAAAGGGAAACGAGCCGCTGACCATGGGTCATTTATTATTATGACAATGCGAGCTCTCACACTCCAGTTCAATTATTTGCACTTTGGACTAAACAAAACGTCGAATGGAAGGGTCATGCCCGATTCGGTAACCAATGATTCAATTCCTGCATGACCCAATTATTTAACCTTTTCCGATGCATAACAAAGTATATGCTTTCGAGTCAAATATTTCAGAAACACCCCAATAGCAATCAAAAAAACATTACAAGAATTGGCTTCGATACATACAAAAGTATGCTGACCTTATTAAAAATATTTTGGAAAACAATAAAGCTGTTGCCGATGATATATGTACATATATTTGTTTTTGTTGTTGCTTTTGGAAGATTTAAGTAGCAACCCTGTTATATTATTTCCAGCCCGAACGGAGCAAAAGTGTGACTGGTTAGAGTTCTGGTTTCTGATGCCTATCATAAGGGGTTCGAATCCGGCAACGGAGTTATCTCTCCTAGCTATGACAAACCCGCGGTTGTATACTTTTATGTTGTCGGCCTGGCATTTCAATAAATCAGTTTTAGTCGTCTCTGAATGCTCAGCACATAGAAAACGTTCAAACTAATTAAATTTTTTTCATGATTCAAGGACATAGTGTTAGGTGTTATAGCTGATGAACCAAACATTCTCGGCCTGACACAAAAATGCCGTCCCAATTAGCAAAAATGTATGTTTTCTGCCTGGCTGAACGTGTCATTAGTTCGCACAATCAAAGTGTTCTCTCAAGTAGTTTGGTTACACAAATTTTGCAGTAGGCGTCTTGCGTGTTTTTCGTTAGAATGGATAAACTTGAAAAATGTGTTGTCCGGTGTGCCGGAGAGGTTACATGTGCGTGTTTGGGGATGCGAAAGGGATCCTGTTAATTGATTACCATACAAAAGGCAGAACATTTAGGATAGGTTAAGTAAAGTGGCGTCCCCCCGTAAAAGCGGTGGGGATCACTTAGACCAAGATTGGTCCATTGTGCTACCATTTGAGTCGGCTTAGCCACCGCTACTCTTGGAACCATTTTGAGTGCTGATATCTTGTAGATCTCCATTTCGGATAGATCCGTAATTCATTAAGGAAATATTCTCCCAAAAATTGTCTTCTTGAGGCGGCAATTACATAGGAGATGGGATGGAGATTCTTCCTCCTTCTCATCATGACAGCTACTACAGTCGTTGTGTGGCAATCCTAATCTTGCGGCATGTTTCCCTAAAGAGCAATGTGCTGTTAGGACTCCGATTAGGCTGCTTACATTCTACGTATTTTTAGTCAGTTTGTGGTTTTACGATGACAAAACCTGGGCCAGGTTTATCTCGCATAGTTGAATGTTTCAAGGGCCCGCCATCTCTCATTTGCCTGATGTAGTGTATTTTTCGAGATATTATATTTTTGCGTTTTACATTGGTGGGTGGATTTCCCATTTAACAATCGAGAGCTCCAGGGTGGTGCCTGTTTTTGGCTAATTCGTCTGCTTCACATTTACCTGGTATTACTGACCAATTTTAATCTTATTATTGGTGATTCGGGTGCTTTTATTGCAGGTTGGCTATCTGTGTAGATGACGATGCCTCTGTTGTTCATCGATCTCACAGTCGGCGGCCTCACTAATTGCGGTTAATTCAGCTTGGAATATACTACAGTGGTTCGGTAGTCTATATGATTGGCTGATATGTAGGGTCGGTGCATAGGCACCGGCATCCACACCATTGCCTGTCCTGGACCTGTCAGTGTATATTTCCAGTGCAGTGCCTTTTCTTGGAAATTCATTACACTCCCATTGCCGTTAATTGGGATTTGTTGCTTTATAAACAATTTTGAAGTCAACGGTCGGGATTAATTAGTCCCTGAATAGGTGGGGGCTGCAGTCGGGGTAGTTCGCAGTGCCCCTGTTGTCGCGATGCACGCCATCTTTTGACCTCTGCTTAGAAGTTTAGAATAGTTAGATCTGCATAGTGCTGGCCACCAGACTAGGAAGCTGTACATCAGTACAGGTCTAACAATCGCGGTATACAGCTAGTAGCAATATGGGGTTTGATACCCCATCTGGTGCCCAAGGCTTTTTTGCAAAAGTATATATGTGACGCGGCCTATGAAAAGGGACCCTATGACTCAAAATTTTTTTTTCACTTTTTTTTGGGTTTCGATAGTTTTTGTGACGCTCTTTCACGTGGTGAAATTAGAAAGTCCTAACTTGCTTAGAAGTGTCCTAAAAATGTAGAGAAAGTAGAGCCCAAATGAAAGAAAAACAGAATTTTATTGAAAATCAAGAATCAAGATAATAAATGGAATTGAACAATTTAAAAACAAGATTGAACGCTGCAAAAACGATTTTAACAAAAAAAAAAGCTATTTTGCACAAAAAATATTTATTTAGCAGTATTAAGTAGTTTTCTTCGTCGCTATCCTTGTTGAAACCTTTGAAGTTGCTCATTTTTTTGAATCTCCTTCTGGAGATGAGGCCTTACGTTTTCTTGATTTTTTTATTGGAGTTGAAGTCGCAGGTTTCTTTAGTTCTTTCTTTTTTGGATCTTGATTTGAAGATTAAGCTACAGACTTCTTCGGTTTAGGTTTTGACGATGAAGCCTTAGGTTCCTTCGATGTCTCTTTGGTGGCTGGTGAAGCATTCTCAGATTTTTTTGATGACATTTTTTTCGATGGCAATGGAGCCAAAATATCCGCATTCATGGGATTTGAAACCAAGCTTCTGAGATTCTGATAAATGTACCACTGACGCTGCAGAGATAAACCGACTGGCTGGATAATTTCGGGCATCGTGTCACCAACTGGGATTAATGACAGTTGAAATGATTCAACATTTTTACTATCAGCAAAATTTTTGGTTTTTAAAGAGTTTTTGCCCATTATGAAATGGTGGAATTTTGTAATACCTATAAGTGGCTTGTAGAATGGTTTAAAATAACTGTCCCATTCATACCAAACGACTTTTTTCGACGATACAGCTGTATTATGGCCACCTGGTGACGATTGTAGGATGCTCACAACGGTGTTGGGACCTTTGCCGATATCATGTTCCTCATCTATTATGTAATTATACTGTCGAAAAAAAAAAATTATCAAGATATTTTCCAAACAAATGATTTGAATTTGTACTATGGAATCCTAACCTGTATTTTTTCTTTTTCGTCTGTAATTCCGAAGACTGCGCATTTTTTCGTGGCTTTTAAGTAGGCTGTGCCTGGTTGTTGAGGAGTCACTGGATAATGGACCGTTTGGGCGAAATCGAATGATAAGACCTTTACAGTATCATCAGCATTGTCACACCATTCTTGGTAGTAGGAACGTTGATTTCGAGCTTTCTGTAGGTGATCAAGAAAATTATGAAGTTTTTCTTCACGTTCAAGGTCAGGAATGTTTTTGGCTAGCGTAATCGATATTGAGTTTACTGTCGAAGAAAACGACAATTTTAATTACAATAGATACAACTTTCAAAGAAGTAAACAATGGCTTACGTACACCATTCTGTGACAGTAATAACAGAGATCATCTGCTGGTTTCATAGTTGTCACATATGGTATGTATTTGGCCCATATGCGTCGGAAGGAACGAATACTCATTTTAAGTTCATCATCACCGAGCGAAGAAATGTATTTACGATACACTGAAGCCTTTGTCTCATTAGATGGCAACTTCATAACGCGATAATCCTTGAATTTGGGTAAACGTCCTGGCAGTGGAAGGGCCAATAGATCGCCTGTATACTCAATAAATTTAACAGCTTTTTGGATGTCAGATGGTTGAAACGCTCTCGGATGTGTAGATGGTTTATTTGCTAACCCATGTACCCGTGTTACGGCACCATGTGTATGAAAATGTCGAAGCAAATTTTTAAAACGTTTTTGTCCACACGCATGCACGAAAAGGAAAAATGAACGGCAAACAGGCAAGTGATAAAAAGTGAAGATAAAGAAAAGTAAAGTTCAACATCTTTACCTTTTTGCCTTCCATGTTCCCTCCAATTCGTCATTTCTGTGTAAGCATCTTTAAGTTTGTCCGTGCACATCATTGCTGATTCGATCTGGCTCAGTATAACCAAATCAAGTTCATGTTTTGATAGTTCTAAATAGTTATTTCTTGCAGTTTCTATCATATTTCGCGGTATCATTTTTTGGCATTTATTATTACAACAATCTTGCGAAATAAATTTATTCACCAATTCTTTTTCTTCGTTATCTGTAATAGACAAGTCCACTGCAGAAAAACTTTGAATATATTATATTCTTCCGCATTTAATTTCCAGTTGAGTTTCCTGTCGAGTATCACGCCAAGGTATTTGGCGTGGTCTGCGAATCTAGGGTAACTCTCATTGAGTTTTTGTGGAGTGATTTGAGGAGTCGCCGTTTTCTTGTGAATAAGACTAGCTCCGTTTTGGAGGGATTTATTCCAAGTCCGCAGTTCTCTGCCTCATTGACCAGTTTGCCAAGGCCTGTTTCCATCAAATCCCTGGTTGTTGCGAGATGTTTCCCGCTAATTACTAGTGCAATATCGTCTGCATACGCAATGACTTTGCACCCGCTGTCCTCCAGGGATAGGAATATTTCGTTTACAACCAGCACCCACAATTGCGGCGATAATACTCCTCCTTGTGGTGTGCCACGTTTAACTGCCTTTTTTGTTTGGCAGCAGCCGAATTTCGAATGATTCAACCTGCTTGAAAGCATTTGTTTGATCCAAAGTATCATAGTACCATTAACCTCTAATTTGCTTAACTGGTGATGTTAGTGGTTTTATGTTGTTGGAAGCTCCTTAAATATCGAGGAAGGCAATCATGGTGAATTCTTTGATGGAAAGTGATTTTTCAACAATTCCAACTATCGTGGGTAGAGCTGTGTCTACTGATTTTCCCTTACAGTAAGCAAGCTACGATTTCGAAAGCATGCTTTTTTGTAGGTTTTCGCGAATGTACAGGTCCACCAGTCTTTCTAGCGTCTTAAGAAGAAAGGAGGAGAGACTGATAGGTCTGTAATCTTTTGTGGGAGGTTTTATCCGGTTTTGGTATAAATGTAACTTTTGCTTCCCTCCAGGATAGTGGTATTTAGCCCCAATCTAGACTGGATGAGAACGATATCAAAAGCTACGTTTCGAGAATGCCGTAAGCACGTTGCATCTCTACCGGACCTGCAGATTTGTATAGAAGGAACCTATTTACAGCCCATTGGAATTTCCTTTTGCTTACTACTTTCTTTGAAATGAACCGAGGACTCGGTATAAGTTGTTTAATATTGTACAATAGTTACACCAAATTACCATCTGTCGAGGCATAACAATTACAGGCGAATATAATTCCAGCGATGCTGAATGCCAAAATTCACGAGTAGAAGCCTGGCTTAAAAAATGAAGAAATAATCGTTCACCAGGACCACAATCCTATACACAAGGCGATGAGTGAACTGCCGTATTTAGAGTATGGTTTATTCGGCCATCCCTCTCATTCTCTTAATTTGGCCCCCTCAGACTTCCACATGTTCCAAAACATGAAGAAATTTGTTTCTGGAAAGCGCTTCGCATCCAATGAATAAGTTAAATGGACAGTAGATGAATATTTTCATAACCTTTAAGACTCTCACTTCCGGGAAGGAATAGTAATGTTGGAGAAACGCTTGGCCAAGACTCCAACGCATTGTTGAAGTCAATGAAGATTATGTTTCATTATCAGACCGAGAACTTTTCACCAAATCCTTGCAGCTAAATAAAACACAATCAAGTCAAGAATAAATCCCTCCAATGAATCATCCTTAATTTAACAATAGATTTAGATTACCACTTAGCCATGAGATCATATCTAACTAAAGCAGCTACACATCCAGTCATTGAGCTCTTACACTAAATATGTAGTAACTTGCGGTGACATCAAATCCAAGGAAGTAGGCAATTGGGCACTAGCACGGCTTAGGATCGTATATCTTTTCCAGCCAACAGCACATCTCCAACCGGTCCCGTCTTCCTATTGTATTTATTTGAGAATTATTCAAACTGAAGTTGCGACTTATTAAAAACTCGATATGTACATTTAGCCCCAGTAACTTGATCATCCTCATCGAAACAAAAGCGTAGCTACTATCGGCGCCTTCTTTTAATAGCCACCTTTACTAAGCTGTTAAAGAATATATGTATCAAGGAAATCTTTCCCCTTAGTATAGCTTGCCAAGCGCGGGGCTACCGCTAAGACACACACTAAAATCATTGGACATCTGCTTTATCCCTTTTAATCTGAAGTTCTTCAACATTTTTTAACTATAGCAAGTATCAAGGAAATCCTGGCCTACCTATATAAAAGGTAAAACCCCCGAATTTTTAATCAAACGCCGTTTCAAAATCGCACAAAATGCGACAATCAGCACTCTGGTCCATAGGCATTCACAATACCAGAATTGGTATACGGTTGAACACGTATCACCGCAGTTGGCACAACGTCCAATGAAGTTGCTTGCAAGACGCATATCTACGCCAAACACTACCTCAATGACCTGGTTGAAGTCGATTCCTTAGTTTCAAAACCTGGATATGAATATCATAACAACTTTCCTGTACAACACAGGTCGAACGAGGTACGACCTTTGAGCATCAATTGACCTGAGCTCAAGCCACCGTAAGCGTCTACCTGCATGTCTTCATGCCCCCAAGTATTCAGTGAGATTATTGCTTCTCAAATCAATATTCAAGTCGTATGGTAACTGTAACTGATGGATTTGGAATTCAGATAAAAAAAGGAAAATAAGGTTCACTATCTGATGAATTCCCAAAAGCTGGTGATAGAATAACATCTTGTTGTGTGAAGATGAATGGGCTTTGTAAACTGTATCTGGATTTGTCTCTTCATAATGTTCACTTTACGGAGTTTGATAAAATCCTTATTTTACAGATAAGCTTAACACATAAATTCATCTAAAACTTCCGTGTACCGAGAGAACCCTATTTACTACCACATGCTCGTGCAATGCAGTTCATCCAAACCCCCTTTTGAACGGTCTTAAATAACGTATAGCGAAGAAAACTATTGACGAGAGACAGCAGATTCCAATTACTATAAATAATTAAATAAAAGGTAGAAATCGGAAGCGGACATTTGTCCATTGCATAGATTCAAATGCGAAAAGTGAAATACGATAGGTCTTAAAAATTAAAGCGACACACTCGTGACAACCACCCAAATCCCCATGTAATTGGTCAAGTAAGTCATCGAAAAGCCATCAATAACACGATACAGTTGAATCAGCTTTATGACACAACTGCGACGAATCAATGGCCTCTCCCCACGGTCCACACCCATTGTCGTCCTTGTGCCAACATATCCCATTTCCACTCCCACTTAATTTCGCATTTTTTTTATTTGTTTTCCTTTAATGTGATTACACGCGTCGCCGATACACCATACCGCCATTCTTGACATTTGACAATTCGTCAATAGGGCCATTATGGATTCTCTTATTCTGTTTCTGTCATTATTGACAGTTTCTACTGAAAGCCGTTTGTTTATTGCTCGGCATTCAAACTGTGGTTGAGCTCAGGCAATACTCGTACACTCGATTCGTAGAGTTATACCGGCTGTACGGCATACTAAGCTGCGATTTTCTTTTCCCTTCATCTTCTGTGCTCAAGCCGAGTCGAGATATCTCCAAATGGCACCACCATCTGAAGTCGTGGTTTGGGTTTTGTTTTTTTTTTTACTCACTATCGTTTCAGTGGTTTTCTTCGCCGTGTCTTTCGCTCTTTGCGCGCATTGTTCCCTTCGTCTCGATGCCGCTGCCGGCTACATTGGTGTATTGAAGTCAGGTAAACGTACCTATAACGACACCAGCCATGCAAGCCCACGGCTTGGGTGCATGGGCAATGTGGGTGTGTTACTGGTTTATGCGATTGTGTAGTTGTATTGGTGTGATATATTTATGCATGACTCGTTTCTATCGCAGGTAAATCACTCGTTTTTTTCTATGTTCGTGTCACAGACACTGTCCAAAGGTCAACGGATTGCTCTAAAGATTCGACTTTCTCAATTGCAGAAAAGACGTTAGCTCAAAAGCCACTTTTGTTTCAGCAGGTACAATTGTACTTAAATGCAAACTAGCAAACTGGAAAGGTAATTCGTGACTCCTTCTCCCACTCAAGCAAGTGTATAGGTGACTTGTCGTCATTTCGCAACTGCGAGACTGTAGCTGTTGCTCACGGAGACAGGTTATTGCTTTCGTTTGGTTTCGGTTGCCATATAAAATGAAATATAATATTTGTCAAGGGCAAGCTGTCTCAGAGAAAATAAACTATAAACCTGGCGCCGCGCCGGTCTGCTGAAAATAGCGCCTACTTAGTGTGAGTGAAAGTCATGCGAACAGGTATATTGGTAAGGTAACGACGGGTGTCATAAACCAAGTGAGAGATTATAAGCCACTTTGCTGTTTTAAGCCGATTTTCGAATTAATCCAAATCAATTTATCAGCAACTTTTGTGCCTGTACAACAAATAGAGCGACAAAGAGGAACAGCAATCGAACAAGCTTACCAGCCATGCTATAAGGCGCTTAGATTCGCACATGGAAAACAATGTCGAATGCAGAAAAATATGGACGAAGTTTCCATGTGGAAAGTTGAGATAGCCCAGTTTTCACTTCTTACGATGTCGTAATTATGCAACACTATGGGGAACTGAATTACAAACAATTACGGAAGCACTTTACACTTATTTGGGGATTGCACCTTTTAAATCATAAGTCTATCACCGATTGACACTCTTTACATAATAGAACTGCAAGGTTCTATTACAGATTCGCTATTGATTTTTAACTCTGTTTGAAAGGAAGTTTCTTCCATGGTGCTGAGAGATACATAAAGAGCGATACAACTCGCTAAGTAAGGCTACGATCGGCGTATGGCATATTAAGACTGATCAACACAACTTTTTAATATAAGAAGAAAAGTGCTAACCAAGTTTGATATAAGTACCTCTCCACCCTTATCTCCACCCTAATCATATTTATTTTGGCCTATAGCGTTTGTACAACATTTTACCTCAACGTCTTGTTGATTATAAGTTTCTGTTTTTAATATAATGATAAACTTTATGGTTGACAAATTATCACCAAACAAAAAGCCTGTATGGTGTTCCACAGGGATCCGAATTAGGACCCGTACTTTTCATTCTTTACACCAATGAACTTCCACATGTGTTGAAAAAGAGGACTGCTTTCTCATTTTGCTAGAAGATTTCAACAGAATTAGGCGTTATCATAACACGATCATAATGCGGTAATTAATAGCATAAAACCAAGCTGATTCAGGTACGTAAAAAAATTTACAGACGAAGCAGTAAATGTGTTCTTTCTCAATAACGGCTGTCCCAACACAAAAAGGGCGACCCTATTGAAGTCGCAAAGGTAGTTAAGCATCTTGGTGATATAATATAATAGATGATCACCTTCTGTGGCATTAACGCTCAATTAAAAAGTGCTCTTTTTTCACAAAGGCAAAAAGTGCATCAAAGGCTCATTTGGAAAAGATTTTCAGTATCCAGCGTCGTTTAATTAAAATTCTAAACAAACCCAACAGCAATTTCTCTGGAAACCCTATACACATGACTGTCGTAATACAGTATTACGATGAGATCCGTTTTCAGCGACCAATCAGCCATAGCGTATGTCTATATGGTAACATACAAGAAGACGAGTACAGGAACTCCTTGAAATGGCTGAGGTAAAGGTTGGTTTTTTGAAGGCCCATTTTTGGTTAAATGGATATGTAAACAGGCAAAATTGCCGAATTTGGAGTGGAAAAAACCCAGAAGCCTTTGTCGAGATGTCCTTACAACCATTAAAACTCACTGTTTGGTGTGCTTTATGGGCTGGTGGAATTATCAGCCCATATTTCTTTAAAGACCATGCCGACCAGAATGTTACCGCCATTGGAGAGCGCTATAGAAATATGATTTCTGACTTCCTTGTTTCTCAGTTAAATGGCATTGCCATAACACAGCTTTGGTTTCTACAAGATGGCGCAACATGCCACACGGCGCGCGACACCATAACTTTATCGCGGAAAACATTTGCTGACCGCATCACTTCGCGTAATGGACCTGTGAACTGGTCTCTACGATCCTGTGATCTCACACCATTCGATTACTTTCTTTGAGGGCATGTAAAGTCTATATCTAATCTATGTCGATAAACCAGAGATGTTGGATGATTTGGAAGCCAACATTCACCGTGTTATTGCTGATATATGGCCCCAGTTGCTTGATAAAGTTGTCGAAAATTGGACTTCACGATATGGCTTCATTCGAGCTAGCCGTGAGTGAAATTTATTGGGAGCCAAAAGAAATAAAACTCTTTTTCTTCTACTTTATTTTTTTTATTTTTACTTCTTTTCGTCTTCACAGTCCAATCCAGAATGAATCGAAAACAACGCTCTTAGCCTAACCGAGTTCCTAACACATAATCCAAACTTAAAAACAACTCCAAATACATAATTTAGAAAAAACAAACAACAGAGATACATAAAAGGTTCGAAACTCACATAGCAACAAGATCGTCGAACGCTGGGTGATACAAAGTATATACATATATGCCATTCTTGTGTGCAGATGATGCACAACACAATTTCGGTCATCCATGATCTTAACCTGGTTCGGTCATCCATGATCTTAACCTGGTTCGGTCATCCATGACCTTAACCTGGTTCGGTCATCCATGACCTTAACCTGGTTGTTGTATGTGCAATACGCAAATCTTGACCATATGGTAAGGGTTTGGATCCAAGTATGTGACTCCTCCCCCCGAAGAATGGACACAAACGCTTGGGTAAGTGCGATGTCCATTTATTAAGATGGTGGTAAACGCAAATAATATTTACTTTGCAACTTGTTGCATTCTCTGTTGACTGTGTCGTATGAGTATCTTTGCCTTGCTTTACGTTATCCCTGTGTTACATAAATTCGTTTCTAATAACTTTGTTGTAACTTACATATTTCGTAATTCTGATTTATTTAAAATAACTTACAGATATATATAAAGAACTATATAATAACTTATTTAAATTATATAATACAACGTATCTTAGTTATTATCTTATAATTCATAAATATAAGTTACTTTTGGGTAGACTTTACAAGTTTTTACTCTTTAATTTTTTTTTTTTTTTTGCGCTTTGAATAATCTCTGCCAGTAAATTTTCTCTCAAATGTAATGTTTTCGATAGGTTTTTGGTATTTGTAAGATCTTTTAACAAGTTGTCTGTCACGTTTAGTACCACTCTTATCTCTAAAATATGTGGGACCTTTTTCTTCCACATACTTAATAATATACCTAGGCAAGTGTTTTATGTTATGAAAACCTACATTTTTGATTAATTCTCGCTCTTTAAATTCATTTGGCTTTGTTCGTTTTTCATTAAGTTTGTTTATACGTTTTTCTTTACTTTCATGAATTTTTTTTATAAGACTTTTCCATTCGTTCTCATTTAAATTTGCATGTAGAAAGTCATTAGGCTTGTATTTAGTTGCGGAGTGAATCGTGTCATTGTAGATTTCAACAGCCTTATAAACTAAGTTACCATCTGAAATGTTCGCATTTTCCTTGTCAAGTTTTAATAGCCGCATATGCTCATTAAGTGTTAAATGGAATCGTTCTATAATTGAGTTACCCGTATGTGTATTGGGGGATGTAAAATGATACAGAACCTGTTCTTTATTTAGGAAGTTCCTAACATAAGCCGTATTGAATTCGTTGTCGGCTACTATTTTAGAAGGTTTGCCTAATACTGCAAATCTTTGCCTTAAAATATCAACTATTGTTATGGAATTCCTATCTGACAAGAAATGAATGGACGCGTGTTTTGTTAACTTGTCTACACAAGTAAGAAACATAGTGTTTTTGTTAAAAAACCATATGTCTATGTGTACGATTTCATTTGACTTTTGAGGTGTTTCAGATACCATGAAATATGGCTTTATAGGGTTCCTATCATATTTACACATATTACATGTTAAACAATTGTTGATATATTTACATATTTCTAGTTTGAGATTTGGAAAATAAATAAGTCGTTTAAGCTCAGAATAAGTTTCATCTATTCCTCTATGATTTTTATTTAAATGGGTTTTTTCAATAATACTTAACAGCTGTTCGGGACAAGTAATATCTTTGAGAAAGTTAGTGCATCTTAGGATCCTCATAGACTTGGAACAGGAAAAATATCTAACTAAGGTTTTCTGGAGTTCTATAAACCATTTATCATTTTTGCAAAAAATTGCGAGGACACCTTTAATTGGTAAAATTTCTTTAAGGGTTTTGAGAACATATGTTTCATTGTATGTGGGTAAAAATATCGTTGTTCGCCTTTTTTGCCTGTACAAAATTTTGTTTGCGGAGGAATCTGATTTGCCTTCTTCTAAAACTAATTGATAGCGAAAAATATTCAATGGTCTTTCCGAAATATAAATATGATCATCGAGATTTTCCTTACCACTGTGCACTGTTGCAACGTCAGATTTAATATCTTCTTCCTTTATATTGTTGATATCTAAACGACTTAGAAAGTCTGCAACATTATTCTCCTTCCCCTTTATATACTCAACTTCAAAGTCATATTCATTAAGTCTTATTTTCCAGCGCTGCAATTTGGAATTTGGTTCTTTTAATGAATGTAGCCACACTAACGGTCGATGGTCGGTTTGAATTTTAAATTTACGGCCAAATAAATAGGGTCTAAAATATTTTGTAGCCCATACGATAGATAGAAGCTCTTTTTCGATGGTACTATAATTTAATTCGTGCCGATTTAAAGTTCTTGAAGCAAATGCTATCGGATGTTGGTTCTGCGATAGCACTGCTCCTAATGCAGCATTGCTTGCATCGGTGGTAAGAGTGAACGGCTGCCGAAAGTCGGGATATGCTAAGATTGGACAACTACATATAAGTGTTTTAAGCTTGTTAAAAGACTCTATATAGTGCCTATCTGAAATGTTGATTTTCGAATTCTTCTTTAAGCATTTTGTCATCGGGAGGGCTACTTTTGAATAGTCCTTGATAAACTTTCTATAAAAGCCCGTAATACCGAGAAAAGACTTAATTTGTTTTGCCGTTCGAGGAATTTTTATTTTTTGAATGATTTCGATTTTGTTGGGGTTTGGTTTGATGCCATCCTTCGAAATAATATGCCCGAGATATTCAGTTTCGTGTTTCAGAAAATTGCACTTATCGATTTGAACTTTAAGGTTATAATTAGAAAGCCTTTTGAAAATTTTGTTCAGTGAATCGATGTGCTCCTGTAATGACGTTGAAAAAACTAGTATATCGTCCAGATAGACTACGCATATTTTATTTATATAGTCCTGCAAAACTTCATTCATCATCCTTTGAAAGGATGCAGGCGCATTTTTTAAGCCGAACGGCATGCGTGTAAACTCGTAATGACCGTTTGATGTCGAAAAGGCTGTCTTATGCCTATCTTCTTTGCAAATGGGGATTTGATGAAATCCTTTTGCGAGGTCAAGGGTAGAAAAATATTGCGCATTTCCCAATTTTGACAAGATATCCTCAATATTAGGAATCGGGAACTTATCCTCTATTGTTATGTCGTTGAGCTTTCTGTAATCAACAACAATGCGCCATTTTTGTTGACCAGAGTTGTCAAGTTTTTTGGGGACCACCCAAATTGGAGCATTATATGGACTAGAGGAGTTCACGATGATACCAGAATCGAGCATTTCGGAAATTTGCTTATTTACCTCATGTGTATGTGCTTCGGGGTACCTATATGTTTTTGAAAATATAGGGATGTCATGTTTTGTTGGGATTTTGTGACTATATTTAACCACCGAAGTCAAATTTTGACCTTCGAGGTAAAAGACCTGCTTAAATTTCTTAATAGTTGAAATAAGAGACTTGATTTCCTCTTTGTTGAGGTTGTCTAATTTCAATCTATCAATTATGCAATCTATATTAACTGGTTTAAAGTGAATATCCTCCATATTTTCTTGTAGATTTTTAATTTCATCTTCGGTTGGTTTTGCTTCAGAAACACTAAATATCAAAGGAATAGATGCTTCTTTTGTAATGAGCTTTGAGTTTTCGAAATCTATTTTGGCTTGTAATGGCTTCAAAATATTGCATCCAATTATTCCATCAAAATCGCCAGTTATTTCGGTTTCAAGCATTTCTATTGTACTCGGTCTATTAAATTCCTTAAAAAGAGGGATAGTAATTTTGGAGGAAACTAAGATATCTGAATTTACTGATTTTAGAAGGAGTGGATTAGTTAAATGAGTTTTAAATGTTTCATGGAAAAGATTTTGTTTAATTACACTGGTCTGCAAAAAAAAAAAAAATTGCGCTCCTTCTTATTATTGTGCAAGATTATTATAGATATGATATTTCTCAACAGAAACTTGGTTTTAAAACATATGTATCACGTATATATTTTTTGTAAAGGAATTTTTAAAGAAAACATTTTTTTGTTCAAAAAATAAATTAAATCTTCGTTTTATGGAAAAAATATTAGACATAATAACACTAAGAACATTAAGAAGCATAAGACAATGTAATTACTTATTGATTATACTATTTTACTTAGTCGTTTTTTTTCTTTTCATATTTTCTAATGGAGTTTCGCGATGAATCGACCAACAAAAATCGGCCAGCATTGCTTCTGAACATTTTCCGTTGTAGCGCCTCTCAATGTGCGATATGTCCTGATGAAATCTTTCACCGTGTTCATCAGATACCGCTCCAAGATTTTCGGGAAAGAAATCTAAGTGAGAATCTAAAAAATGAATTTTAAGTGACATGTTGCATTTTAAAGCTTTATAAGAAGACAGAAGTTCTTGGATGATTTCCTTGTAGTTTTCACTTTTTTTGTTTCCAAGAAAATTATGACAGACTTCTATGAAAGCAGCCCATGCCCTTTTTTCAGCTTTAGTCAGCTTAATTTCAAAATTTGAGTCTTTTATAAGCTCTCGTATTTGGGGACCTACAAAGACACCTTCTTTCAATTTTGCGTCGCTGATTCGAGGAAATTTTGTTTTGAGGTATTGAAATCCTTCTCCATCCTTATTCATGGCTTTGACAAAATTGTTCATTAGACCCAGCTTTATATGGAGTGGTGGTAGAAAAATTTTTTTCACTTCGAACTAAAGGTTCTTCATATACATTTTTAACTCCAGGCATCAAAGTTGCTCTTCGTGGCCAGTTTTTAATTATATAGTGTTTATCTCTTGCCCGACTGTCCCACTCACATAAGAAACAACAAAATTTAGTATATCCTCCTTGCAGTCCAGTTAATATTGCTACAACTTTTAGATCAGCGCAAATGTTCCACTCGTATTGTGAATATTTAATTTTTTCCAACAACAACTTTATATTGCAATAATTTTCTTTCATATTTGTTGCATGTGCGAGGGGTACAGAGGGATATTGATTGCCATTGTGAAGTAACACAGCTTTTAAACCGATTTTCGATGAATCAATAAAAAGTCGCCATTCCTCTGAGCCTCCAGGGAAACCAAGTTTTTGTAGAAGTCCTTTAGCATCATTACAAAATACCAAATCACCCTCTTTGGTGAAGTAACTCATATAATCTTCTTGTCGATTACGAAAATACGAGACTCTCGTATTTTTATTTAACAAATTCTATTGTTTTAATCTTGACCCGAGAAGTTGAGCCTTCGATTTAGAGAGTCCCAAATCCCGAACGAGATCATTTAAATCGGATTGATTAACAAAATGAGGTTTTGATAAGTCCCTGTATAACATTGAAGAAACAGAGGAGGTACTCGATGGACTAAGCTGCTGATAGGTGTTTTCATCATCAGCCGTTCTGTCGCTGTTAATACGCACTGGAAGTGCATCATTACTGCTCCGAGATACTGGTTTTTGTGCAGACGGAATGTTCGGATATGTAATTTTATGTTTATTTTTTTTCGTAAATCCCTTTGTCGCAGTCATACAAAAATAACAATCATTTTGATGGTTTTGAGGTTCCATCCAAATCATGGGCGTTGAAAATGGCATTGTCTTATGACTTCCTTCGAGCCAACCTCTTAAAGTCCTTGAACAACTGTTGCAGCATATTTTCGGGAGCCAATTTTTGTCTCTATCAACGACCGGAATCCCAAAATAACGCTCATAAGCATTTTTAACCAGACTAGACAATGTGTTACGTTGAGATTTTATGGTAAATTCACCACAAATGTAACAAAACACGTCAGAAGAGTTTTTGCAAATCCTTGGCATTTTGTACCTACAACAAATATAAATTTGCTATAAAATTAAAATAATACTCTGTGTCGAGTGTCGAGACCAAAGTTTCGTTTTGGTGTGATCGCTAAGGATAGCGTGGGTACAAATGATAGCGTAGGTAAAAAGGATAGCGTGAGTACAACGGAATTCCGGGAAGGGTAGAGGATGCTTCAAATTTGCTTGAAAACATACATTTACGCTACATGTATCACTATAAACTTACCGAGATACCAGGTTAAAATCAGCAATAATCACTTTACAACTTTATACCGAACTAAGTGCCACGGAATCACAGCGAGAACTGCGGAAGCGTAGCATCAGTGTAAAAATATTATCAGTCGATATCGTTCTCTCTCTTTCTATCAACCCAAATCATTTTTGTGTGGAAAAATACGATACAGACTGAATAAAACACCGTTAGTTTAAGAACGACTCATAAAAAATACAGAATTTCGAGGGATTTACAAAAAAAAAATTAAAAAAAAAGATAGACGTGATAGAAAACAATGGAAAACAGATCTAGATTCAGCATGTTAAGCTCTTCATATTTATCATATTTTTATTTAGAGGAGGATTTCGTTGCAGACCAGTGTTATTGAGGTGCTCGCTCCTGAATCAATTAAGAGTTTAATGGGATTTGGTGTTGTTTGGACTACTATACAGGGAAGTGGTCGGGGCCTGATGATTGAAAATTTTGTAATCCAGAACAAGTAGGCAAATCTGTAGATTGTAGATGATCAACATCCATCATTCTACTCTGTTGGCTACTTGTCAACATTTCAGGATTATCCGTGTTTGATGAAAAAGGGGCCTGATGTTTCTCAAAGTTTCCAAAAGAGGTTCTATTATCAAATTTGTTTGGATTTGTTTGCCGAAACGGGTGTGAAAATTTCTGAAATTTCCTTGCGTTGGTATTTGGAATATATTGCGAATTTTGAAAACTAACTTCGTTATATTGTTTAGATTGGTTTTGTCTGGGAAAGCGTCGTATAGAACTGTCATATTGTCTATCTTTGTATTGGATATTGAATGTGTCAGTATCCACAAGAATTGTTCGGGCTTCGCGTAAATTTGAAGGATTCCTAGCGTTAAGAATAAGTTTTGGTTCTGTTGGCAACTTGCTTATAAGGAGTTTGAGAACCATTTTTTCATTTTCAGCACAACTAAACCAAGCCGGATTTTCTAAAGTTTGACATTTTATATTAAGTTTTGTTAAAAGATTGACACTTTCTTCAAACAATACACTTACAGATTTTTCAAATTTTAACATTTTTATTTTAGTGATGATATTTTCAACGCTTTCGTCAATACAACAGTTTGTTAATAAAATTTCTCTAATCTCAGGCCAATGAGTTGGATTATTATTATTAATTAAAATTAAATTCGCTTTTCCTTTAATTTTTTGCCTTATTCTTAAACTAATAAAGCCTTGAGAATTTGCATCTAAGTTAGTACTAAATGTGTATATATAATCTATATGTTTTAGGAATAAATCGAGTTCTTCTGGTAAACCCGTGAAATCGGGAACGTCTTTTATCATATCTAATAAACTAAAACTAGCCATACCTCTCATAAATTTTATTACTTTATTTACTTATTTTTATATATGTATATATGTATGTATGTATAAGTTAAGTCTTCTTTTTTCTGATCCGGTTCTTCTTCCGCTGGGTTTGAATTTTTTTTTCTAGTATTACTTACTTTATTTGGATATATTAATCACGTGACAAAGTTTATTTTTTAAATTACATCAACTTAATGTTTGTTTTCTGTGTTGCACTGATCTATACACTGCCACTATAACTGCTAGAGTTAGAATTTTAAATTTTATTTTAGTTCTTTTTTTTTCTGGTCTTTTAATGCACTGACTTTATTTTTTTCACTTTTTATCAGTTTAATTTCAAGATGATTTTTTTTTTTTTGTTTTTCCGACTGCGCCAGTGAAATTTATTGGGAGCCAAAAGAAATAAAACTCTTTTTCTTCTACTTTATTTTTTTTATTTTTACTTCTTTTCGTCTTCACAGTCCAATCCAGAATGAATCGAAAACAACGCTCTTAGCCTAACCGAGTTCCTAACACATAATCCAAACTTAAAAACAACTCCAAATACATAATTTAGAAAAAACAAACAACAGAGATACATAAAAGGTTCGAAACTCACATAGCAACAAGATCGTCGAACGCTGGGTGATACAAAGTATATACATATATGCCATTCTTGTGTGCAGATGATGCACAACACAATTTCGGTCATCCATGATCTTAACCTGGTTCGGTCATCCATGATCTTAACCTGGTTCGGTCATCCATGACCTTAACCTGGTTCGGTCATCCATGACCTTAACCTGGTTGTTGTATGTGCAATACGCAAATCTTGACCATATGGTAAGGGTTTGGATCCAAGTATGTGACTCGTGGCGCGCATGTGCCCAAAATAATATCTAACCACTAATGGCATACAATTATCTATTTAACAAAGCTAATTTCATATGCATTAACATTAGTTTCAATAGTTCCATTTCATATTGAATTTGTATAGCTCTAAAAAAACACAGTTTATATAACAATTATAAAAGAAAGCAATCTTTTTATTGTACATTAAATCCAAATAAAAATTAATAAATGCAAAATTTCAAAAATACTAAAACTTAAACTCTAAGAGGCAATATAAATAATCAGATAGTTTCAGGTAACAAGCATTTGGTAAATATTATTTTACTCTTAAATAAACGAAGAAAGGAAAAAGGCACATTTGGGATGGAAATACTTTTGAAACACTCAAGGGGGGAGAAATTTCGACGCAGTTTTACAACGAGACAATGATGAGCAAAGAAATCTCCGATCTTTATGATTTATTATAATTTGGATAGAATCCACAGACAATTTTATTATGTACTTATATAAACGATATTATTTAAGGTTTTTCAAAAGTTGCGCCTGAATATCAGTAGTAAATAATTTCTGAATATTTCCTTTGATGTCATCTCAGACATTTTCGAAGAAGACACATGTATAATTTTAACCATGGACAACGTAGGAGCAACGCGTAGTGTTAACCTTGTTATAAAAATGGTCGATCATTTAAAAATATTGTACATGGAGTAGAATTCGTGATATTTTTATCTAAATCTAAAGGATCGTTTAAGTGAGTCAAGAATTCAAAGGCCATTGAAAAAGTTTGATGAAACTGGTTTTATCGAGGATCAAAAAAGTCTAGACAAAAAGTAAATGCTTCTATGAACCTGATGTTGTTCGTCCGCGCAAAGTCATCCTTAGCGGTAGATTCATTTGCAAATAAAATGTATGCATCTCTGAAGAAGGAAATTCCGGAATAATTTCAGAAAAGTAATTTCATCCACAAAAATATACTGTTTGTAGTGAATTTTTTTTTTCAAAAATGTAAGCAAAAGAGCTGTTACTGTCAATAGAGTGTTATAATAAAATGATTGGAAATTGTTTGGCCTCAACTTGTAGGAATGGACACATGGAATGGTTGATTGTTACCATATTTCAATAGGATGAGGTTTCGAGTCACACAAGACGTCAAAACAGTGAGCTATTGGTCACATAAACTAGCCACGTGCGATCATGCGATTTAACATCATCCGATTAGTTTTTCGGTGTTCTTTTTTTTAGACTTATATCCATGCGGATAAGCCAAGAACAATCGCAGAGGTGAAAAACAATATCCAAACCAAAAATGACGTGCTGTTGTGTGAGCCTGTAAACTTTTCCACCATAAGGGACATTTTTTTATTTTTTACATTTTTACATATGTATGTTAAGAGCTATATTTTTTTTATAAAAGTAAAAAACACTAGCAAAAATCTAAGTATTTGTGTTAAGCAAAAAAAATAAAAACAACTGGGCCCGACTAGCAATGAAGAACTACTTACTGTTTCCTACCAGCTTCCTCATCAAACAGGTATATCTGAAATTTGTTTTAAAAGTGCGGGCGACAAAGGTCTAAAGCAGACGGCAAAGGAGTGCTTTAAATGAAAAGCATTGAAACAGGAACAGCAGAGAGAACTAACACTTGGTTTATTTTTCAAGGTGTTAAGTTCCGAATTTCTAAGAATAGGAAAGGATTTTAGGCAGATTTTTTTTAAAAATTTGGTGTAGAAAATTAAATTTCCGCTTCATCTTTTTTTCTGAGACTTATTGAGTCACAACACAATCTGTGTGGTGCGCCGTAGCGCAGTGGGTAGTGTGTCGACCTCTGATGCGCGATAAGCAAGTTCGGATCCCTTTCGGCTTCTTTCCTCGGCGTGGTACTGGCAAAACCTCGTAGTACACTTGCCTAGAAAAAAAGATTCTCGACCCTCGCCGTTCGGAATCGACATTCAACTTAAGATCCCATTCACTTGTGTGAAAAATAAATCGCACACAACATAAGTGAATGAGAAACTGGGCTCGGGTTCTTCATAAGATATAAAGCCGTCTAAGGTGTCTATCTGGTAGTACAATAGACCAGAATTTGCTTTTGAGTGCTCCAACAGTTGAAGTCGAAAAGTTATGTAAAGTTATGTTGGTAAGCATGCTTAAAACTTGCTAGTAAATATGTATTTGCATAAATTTAGTCAAACCGGTTGTTTAGTCAGATGTCAGCTGTCACAAAATTTAGATTTGACTTGATACTACCGCCGATTTTACCTTCACCTTTTGACCTTGATTTCGAAGAGATTTTTCTGTGTGTGTATAGGTACATGTGCATTCGTAGGTTTGTGGACTTTTTTTTTGGATGCCGCATAACTTGAAAATAAATTAAAATATCAATTACGGACACATTTTATTCCACGTAATAAATAGCTTAGTGAGATTTCATCAATTTCATGAAAAAAAAAATGCAACGGAAAGCTCGCGAGGCTTCTTAAATATACTGGCCTCTAATCCCCATAAAAGTACCAAATGAGAAGTTGGTAGTTTGGAATAGGAAAAATGACAATGTTTTGATAGATTGGTTATACAAGGAGATTCCCTATAATATAATACATTAAAGAAAAACCAAAATCAGTAATGCTATGATAGAACAGGGCTCATGTAAATGTTTCCCAATCAGGCAATTATTAAGGAAGAAAAACTTAGTTATCTAAAAACTTCAAACTAGGTTTATTGTTTTAGTATTATCGACTCAAAGATGATTTCTACGACCTCCTGGACCGAACGTACGCGCAATGCCCCAGTTACGACACCAAAATCGTACTAGTAAATTTTAATGCAAAACTGGGCAAAGAGGACATGTTTGGGTCAATCATAGGAAAGCATAGCCTACATAACACCACGTCCGATAATGGACTCAGGCTAATTGATTTTCTAGCAGGACATAATCACATTGTAGCAAGTACACGATTCCCACATCTCAACATTCACAAGGGAACCTGGCGGTCCCCTGATCAATCGACTACCAACCAGATTGATCATATTGCGACCGACGCCAGACACTCCTCCAGCATTCTCGACGTGCGAACTTTCCGAGGAGCCAACATCGACTCAGATCACTACCTTGTTGTAGCCAGGTTACGAATGAGGATATCGAGAATGCTACGGAGTCGAGTAGGACAATGCAAGTTTGACGCCGTAGGACAATGCAAGTAGCTCAAAATCGCATGAGACCGCTAGACCGCGATCTTCCGACCGCGATCTTCGCCGATCGCGTTTCCCTCAAGCTCTCTCAAACCCCAACAACGACGACACTATCCACAGACCAGCAGTGGGAGCATTGCCAGAACGCAATCAGAGACGTTGCCTCTGATGCGCTGGGTTTCAAATCGAGACCGCCTAGAAACCCCTGGTTTGACCTGCAATGCGAACGAGCCCATGCAGCAAAGCAAGACGCATGACGAGAGCTGCTTGCGAGCTCTACAAGCAGAAAAGAAGGGAAGAACATGTGCTTTTCAGAAAGAAAAAAAGGAGCACGAAAAGCGTGAGATCGAGGAAATAGAGAGATGTCATAACAAGAATGAAGCTCGAAAGTTTTACCAAAAAGTAAAACGAACATGTCAGGGCTACAAAGCCAGAGCAGAAGTCTGCCGGAATGAAAACGGCCAACTAGTAGTAGAATCACAGTCGATGCTGAGAATATGGCAGGACCACTTCTGCAGACTGTATAACGGCGATGATAGACAAGATACCGCTGTCAGGCAGAATGATCCATTCGCCACGGACGATGACGTAAGAGAATCCCGTCCACCCGACATAGACGAAGTCAAAATAGCGATATCGAGACTTAAGTCTTATAAAGCCGCTGGTTTTTCAAGGGGGCTGGAGATGTGTTGGTAAGGCGCTTGCACCAACTTATCTGTAAAATATGGTCGGAGGAAAGCATGCCCGCCGAATGGAATCTCAGCATCGTTTGCCTGGTCCACAAGAAAGGAGACCTCTATAATCGCGCCAATTATAGGGGAATAAGTCTCCACAACGTCGCATACAAGATCTTCTCTGCCATATTGTGTGAACGCCTGAAGCCTTTTGTGGATAACCTGATCGGCTCTTATCAGTGTGGCTTCAGGCCAGGCAAATCCACAATAGACCAAATATTCACACTGCGGCAGATCTTGGAGAAGACCCAAGAATTTCAAATCGATACGCACCACCTTTTCATCGATTTTAAAGCCGCGTATGACAGTGTGCATAGAGACGAGCTATACGGTGCTATGTCTAGTTTTAACATCCCTGCCAAACTCGTCCGATTGTGCAGGTCGATAATGGAGAATTCTCGCTGCGCCGTTAAGGTCGGTAATGAGCTAACCAAGACCTTTAGTGTTAAAAAAGGATTTAGACAAGGCGACGCACTGTCATGCAATTTCTTTTCAACACAAGAGGTACGATTTATTTCAAGTCCTCCCAACTGCTCCCAACCCATCGCAGCGAGACGTCAATGAGGCATCCATAAGCATTGAGACGGAAGCGGCCAAAGTGGGTCTTAGCGTTAACGAGGGTAAGACTAAATATGCTGTCATCGAAAAAAGACACACAACACCGACGTCTGGGCCAGAACGTCATTCTTGGCAGCTATAATTTCGAAGTAGTCAAGGACTTCGTCTACCTTGGCTCACTTATGACCAGCGACAACAACACCAGCGCTGAGATAAAACGCAGAATAACTCTTGCCAACCGCTGCTTCTTTGGACTCAAGAGGCAATTGAGAAGTAGAGCCTTTCTCGAAAGACCAAGATAACGGTGTACAAAACCTTAATCATCCCAGTCATCCTTTACGGCGCAAAGGCTTGGACTTTAACTAAAGCGGATGAGGACGCTCTTTGTCGTTTCGAGAGGAAAATTCTGCGTTTAATCTATGGTCCCGTTTATTCTAGCGGTGTATGGAGGAGAAGATACAACGAAGAACTGTACGGGCTGTACAGCGACATGGACCTGGTACGACGTCTAAGATGGCTGGGCCATGTAGAGCGGATGGACAACACGGCTCCGGCCCGAAGAGTCTTCGAATCCAACCCGGAGGGACGACGCAGCAGGGGACGGCCGAATCTTCGGTAGCGCACGCAGGTGAAAGGGGACCTCGACCGTCTGGGCTGGAAACAGCTGGCGAAAGATCGTGTCAACTGGAAACGCTTGTTGGTTGAGGCCCAGGTCCACCGCGGACTGTAGCGCCATAAAAGTAAGTAAGTATTATTGAGAAACGTTTTCAATTTCTAAGGCTGTGACATCCTTGAACATACAATTCCTAGAAGGTTTCTAAAATAAAAATACCAGAACCCGGTGGATTAATGTATTGTAGAATATTTAGTAATTATTCAGGAATAACCCTGAAGTAAAATACAATAACCTTTCGAACCTGAAATTAATAAATATCAATCATTACACTAAGTCTTGTTCCCAAAATAACCAGTTAAAAGTGCACAATATCAATGAACTTTATTACATTTGTCTCTGGATGGTTTGCTGAAAAAATAAATAACTGGCGATTTTACCAAAAATAAAAAACATGTAACACAAGCGGTAAGTATAGTATAAAGCAAAAAAAAAAATCAAAATCGAATCGAACCAACAAAACCGGCTAAATTGCAATGCTCCTGTTATTTATTGAACACCCATACATATAAGGTCAGGATAATTAAGCTCGCTTTAAGAGTAATCATGTTCAAATTTGAATTCTTATAAGAAACGCACATTTTGCAAAGATGTAAGATGAAAATTAACTGCGTTAGAATCAAAATATAAAATTTAGAATGAATTCGTTTTATAGCTTACATCCTCATTTATAAAACAGTTAAATGATAAATTAGTATTTTGTGACTTATATTTATAAAGTAGTCGTACTTGAATCACTTGAAACACAAGATTGCACTTTTTTTCAGGTTTTTACAATAATGTGTTCAAAATTTTTAAATATCTATTATAATGGCTGTTAGTGCCGTTTTGGAAGAAAGTGAAAAAGTTGATTACGACCGCGATCATACAAGAGTAACCAGAACGCACTTGCAAGTAACGACAACGACAGCAGCGATGATGAGCCTTTGACTGAAAAGACAAAGAGACGCCGTCGTTAACAACCAGATCAGCCAGTAGGGAGTAACTGTTTACCAACATATTCCTCTACAACTCAAGTAAAAACTGATGCGCTAGATAGATAGAGACTAATACAAGAATAATTCCAATATCTTACCCCAGTACAAATATTTAAAAAAAAAAGGTGTTAATATCGATAGTAAAGGGTCCGCCAAATAATTTTTTTTTTTTTGAAAATGCTTTAAAAAAAACTACTGAATATTTTCTCAAATTTCTTTTTTTACAATCCTTCCGGTTAATAATGGAAAATAATTTCATTCAAATGGCTGCCTCGACATTATCGATTGTGTGCAGCTGTATTTCACCAATGGCTTCACGAATATTGTCCTTTAAAGCGTCAATTGTCTCTGGCTTGTCGGCGTAACACTTATCTTTGACGGCACCCCACAAATAATAGTCCAACGGTGTCAAATCGCAGCTCCGAGGTGGACAAACGACATCAGCTCTGCGGCTGATAATGCAATCTTCAAAAACAGGGCGCAAAACATCGAGTGTAGCTTCGGCTGTGTGGCCCGTAGCGCCGTCCTGTTGAAACCAAATGTTGCCAATATCCTCCTCTTCAATTTTTGTGAACAAAAATTCGTTCAACATGGCCCGATAACGATCACCATTGACTGTAACGGCCACTCCTTTTTAAATATCTATTATAATGGCTGTTAGTGCCGTTTTGGAAGAAAGTGAAAAAGTTGATTACGACCGCGATCATACAAGAGTAACCAGAACGCACTTGCAAGTAACGACAACGACAGCAGCGATGATGAGCCTTTGACTGAAAAGACAAAGAGACGCCGTCGTTAACAACCAGATCAGCCAGTAGGGAGTAACTGTTTACCAACATATTCCTCTACAACTCAAGTAAAAAACTGATGCGCTAGATAAATAGAGACTAATACAAGAATAATTCCAATATCTTACCCCAGTACAAATATTTAAAAAAAAAAGGTGTTAAGATGGTATTATGAAACATGCTAAGGCGAAGATTTCGGGATATAAGGAATAACCTTAATTTAGTAAACAACGACGAAGCAAGCCGTAAAAGAAATAAAATATTCAATATCGACGATATTCCGGTTGATACTCTTATAAATAATTTTCTTACTGGGGTGTGATGCAAGACAATATGTCGATCAATAGTAAAATATTTTTTAGCCATAATCTTGCTGAGCAGTTAAGCCGAGGAAAATAAGTGTGGTTTAGCTACAAAAGTCGAATAGCAGCGAGTGTTACGGGATATTAAATTGCTTTGGATTTTTACTGTGGAAAAAATGTCGAATCGTCTACTGGTCCTTTAGGAACGAGAGTAGTTAAAATGTTTCTTCAGAACTTGGGGATTGATCCAATTAATCATGAGGTATTTTTGACAACTTTTTTTACTAATTATATCCCTTAGTAGATCTTAAGAAAAGATATCATAGACTTGGAATAATAAGGGAATACAAAACAAAGAAACTTTTACTAAGAACACTAAGGGATGAAGAAGGAAAATCGTGCCTCGTGTGATTATAGGTTTGACAATGAATAACTATTAGTGAGAAGGAAAAATAAAAGTGTTTGCACTATAGTATTGTAACAAATTATGATACACAAACGATGAGCGGCATTTGCATTTGATAGCATGGATCTTCCAATGTACCACTGCGATATGTTACTTACGCCAGAAAACACAATATAAAGCTCGACCACTCCCATTGATCTCAGGATTGCCTTAAGAAGGTATAGGACACTACTCTCGAACATTTGGAAACGCTTACGATGTAAAGCGCAAAAATTCGCTGGTAGGTAGGTCAGATTAGGTTTGGTTTCGTCCTGATTTATTGATTTCAAAAGAATATATGACTTGTCCTTCAGGGTCCTACGTCTAAATTCCCCCTGGCGCTCGTCGTTGTTAAGTAGATAAAGAAATGAATAAAAGCTGAACCTTTAAAAATTTATAGATAGGACCAGAATTTAACGAATTCCTAATGGGACTTTACAGCAACATTGAAATTACTGGCGTAGACAATAATAGGGGTATTATTGGTGCATCAAAACCAAATTGCAACAGATGTTATGTTGCCTGGGTAATGAGAAGCTTTATTGTGTCTGATTCTTGCCCAATAGGTGCCATCGTGCCTACGCTCAAAACTAATAACAATAAACCCCAACGTTATTTGCATAAAAGTGTTGAGAAATAGAAATGCAAACTGATACTCATAATAGTTTACTACATACATATGTAAGATGACATAAGGCTCATCATCAGATTTAAAAACAAATCATCAATCAATCAAGAAATTTCAGCATCAGACTGGGATGTGGAAAACGTTCACAATTTATAAAGAAGCTCGTACAAAAGTAAACAAAAGTGTTCTTGTAACCTGCTTTTGTTTCCCACCAACTTTCACTTAAATTAGACCACAAAATATCAGTGGGACAAGGACATATTACTACAAAAATAAAACACGGAAATTAGGGACAAATGATTACATCGCCATTCCTTCGCATCTTCTCCAATATTTTTTTTTTTTTCAGTTAAGTAGCTGAACACAAAAATGTGCGTGACTTGAATTATGAGCTCACACTCATTATAAACGTCGTTCTTGACCTGCCATACCAAAAACTACGGAAGAACGGGGAAATACATATGTTGTTTCAGAGCAACACTTTTTTTTCAATTGGAATATAAAAACAATCTTCAAGTTTGCGTAAACAATCATAGTAAGTCGTAGGAGCTGCAGAGGAAAGAGCAAGGAAAAGTATATACACCTTCTTTACGTCGAAAATATGAGACGAGTAGGTAGCGAGAAATAAACCATTTTTTAACATGTACCAAGAGGTACTCATACCATTAAGGAAGCTACTGTGCAAATCACTTTTCGGATCGTGACGATATGGCTGTTGCGGACACGGCAGTATCAAATCAGGTCGCCCAAATTTGGCATTGAAAATATTGAGTCGATAAAGACTGTGGGGCCCTTTGCCGACTGCATCTTTCTCAAGCAATTCAGCACTTCGACGACAAACAATAAACCAACAGTGCGAATATACTAGATTTTAAAGCACTGCCGAGTTTGACGACCAACGTATACTATCTATTTTTCAGCGTTAAAGCCTCACATAGCTTAGGAATGATTAAAACGAAACCATATCTAGTTTAGATATCCCGGCCAAGCTTACCGTGACTTACACTGTCACATAAAAACTTGTACATTCTAAGGTAATGGTTTTATGCGAGCATCCATTAGCCGCTCATATCGAAAGCACGGGGATCGAATCCCGAATCCCGGCGTTTGATTGTGTCTGCTGCATGGTCTATATCCAATGAAAGCTTCTTGAAAAGTAAAAGTAAAATCACACAATCATACGTGAACGGGAGAGGCTTCAGTACTCATGTCTTCATATGTTAGGCCATCAAATTGTACAGCGTGATCTAATTCAAGTTTCCTAACTTTTATTTTAAAAAAACCGAAGTAATTCTCAACTCTTTCAAAAATATCGGGGATTACTTCATTTTTCGACTTGACAAATGTTGTTTTTTAAGTCTTCGTACATTGGAAATTTGTTGGTGTAAGCGCGACTTATAAACAAGCCCTTTAAAAATAAAATCCAACGACATTTAATACTTGAGTTGGCGGTCGCCTTTCAAATATTCATATAAAACATCAAACATTGCACGCATATATGTAGCTCCGCTTTACTGAAAACACATGTTTCCCACATTTATATTTATATATTTTCAGTTTCATGCCAAAAATTATTGGTTATCATGCGTCTACAGCACTTGCCGTTTATGGTTACTATCTGACCGTTATCGTTTTTGAAAGAGTAAATCCCAATTATGTCACTGTATTAAAATACGCAATAAACTATAACTTTTGGGCATGCAATATTGACTCTTGTAGCACGTGAGCCACTCGTATATGCAAGAATTCTGTTTACTAACATATTCAGAAAAGTTGAACGTGCCTCAGTAGCGAAGAAAATTTTCTATGAAAACTCAATATCAACTTCCTGTTATTCTAACACCTCATATTTGTAAATTCTTGGCTTTCTATAGGCCAATATGTTAAGTAAATTGTTTATGAGCATAGGAGCAAATTCTTATGCAAAATGCGTCAAATGGATCCAAAAGAATGAACCGAATTCCCAGAATGGCAACAGATCGATAATTCCGGGTTTTCAGCCAACTAGCACCACAATAATGTAAACTAAGAAGACACCTGTCTTCAGTGCTTCCAATTTCTTCAAACTATTTTCACTACATTCACTCAATAGAACATTAAACTGATCGAAGTCCTCCAGCAACCGCTTAAGCCAAGTTCGTACAAGTTGGGAGAATAATTGAAGATTTCAATTCAAAGTTCAGAAATGTGTTATTTTAAGCTAAGTTTTGGTATTAATCCTCGTCATTAATCACAGATGTCAAATGTGCACTGTTGCGAATATACAAAACTTGGATAAGATCATTCGTGACGTGAGGAACTACGATTAATTGGGTGGGGGAAAAAATATTGATAGATTTTTTTTTGATGGTTACTTTATTTAAAATAAATTTAGCCGCTATTGTCTACGGTCTTTTGTCATCTTGTGAACATTTCCACAATTCCATTAGTGTAGAACTACTGGGATTTTTGGCGAAAGAATTGCGAAACTTATTTTCATTAAGAAAATTTTACGATGATCGAAACCAGAAACCAATAATGGGACCTAAAACTTTAAATAGCCGCTGACGTTTTTTTTTTTTGAAAATGCTTTAAAAAAAACTACTGAATATTTTCTCAAATTTCTTTTTTTATTTGAAAGTACAATCCTTCCGGTTAATAATGGAAAATAATTTCATTCAAATGGCTGCCTCGGCTGGCCATGCAGTAGCCTACACGATCGTTCCAATTTTTAAGCACATTATCGATTGTGTGCAGCTGTATTTCACCAATGGCTTCACGAATATTGTCCTTTAAAGCGTCAATTGTCTCTGGCTTGTCGGCGTAACACTTATCTTTGACGGCACCCCACAAATAATAGTCCAACGGTGTCAAATCGCAGCTCCGAGGTGGCCAAACGACATCAGCTCTGCGGCTGATAATGCGATCTTCAAAAACAGGGCGCAAAACATCGAGTGTAGCTTCGGCTGTGTGGCACGTAGCGCCGTCCTGTTGAAACCAAATGTTGCCAATATCCTCCTCTTCAATTTTTGTGAACAAAAATTCGTTCGACATGGCCCGATAACGATCGCCATTGACTGTAACGGCCACTCCTTGCTCATTTTCGAAGAAAAATGGCCCAATTATGCCTCTGGACCAAAATCCGCACCAAACAGTGGCTCGTTTTGGGTGCACCGGCTTTTCAATGTATGCGTGCGGGTTTTCTGTGCCCCAAATGCGACAATTTTGCTTGTTTACATACCCGCCAAGATCAAAATGAGCTTCATCTGAAAAGATGATTTTTTTGGCAAGATCGGCATCTTCTGTAAGTCGATCGCAGGCCCACTTAGCGAAGCGAAAACGCATTGGATGGTCAGTTGGCTTCAACTCCTGAACCAATTCGACTTTGTATGGCGTCATACCAAGGTCTTTATGCAAAATTCGTCTCAATGATGTCTCCGAAATGTTCAATTGTTGAGAACGACGGTGAATTGATGTTGATGGCGCTTCACGCACACTTTCTGCCGCAGCAGCAATATTCTCGGGTGTACGCACTGTTTTTGGCTTTTCACGCTTTGGTTTATCGATGAGGATGCCAGTTTCTTTCACTTTTTTCACAAGATAACGAACATACGGAGCTGACGGTGCTTCTCTTCTTCCAAAATCCGTACGCAATTTTCGCACACATTCTGCAACATTACCATGATTTTCAAAGTAATGTCACAATATTTCCCATGGTTGTTCAAGCGTATACACAACCATATTCGTTCAGCGGAAGGATAAAACTAATTATCTGTCAAATCAGACATGAGCTAAGTGTTACCATTCACGAAATAAGCACTACTTGAAAAAAAAAGTTAGATGGCGGACCCTTTATATCCAATATACTAATTCGGTCCATCAAACTGTTCACTGTCAATTGATGCGGCATCCAAACTTTGAGCTCCTTGTCAATGTATAGCGATCTTGATGGACTTTTTTGCAAAATTCCGTCAACGTTTTCGACAGTAAGTCGACCGGAATTTTTGTGTCGAAGTTTTGTGTCCAAGACCTTAAAGCTATATCCGCAAGGGGACGATAGTGGCGTTTGTGAATATTCCAGACTTAGATTGGATGAAAATGGGAACATTTTAGGCAGAGCGTCAATACTGATCGGAGAGGAAAATTTTGCAAGCCGTCTTGCAAGCAAATTAAACGTTTAAAATAGACATGAACGATTCGTTCCGAATTATAACAAGCATAAAGACCTCGGATTATTTAATTATAAGATTCATTTAACTCAGGTATTGAAACTAAAATAACCACCGGCTTCGTTGTCAGATCTCTGCTCGGCTGGAGAGTGCCAATACGTCCACAACGTGTGACTATTTGGTCTGGTTTTTGAGTTGCAGAATTAGTGGCCCATTTTATTCAAAGGTGGAGATATCAACGACGAATGAAGCAGAAATATGAGTATTTTTATTATTTTCTTAACTGGCGTTGCTGCCCGAGAAGGACCAGAGTATCAATTGTGGAAGATAAATAGCGTCCACGTTTCACATATACATATTTAAATATTTTTTTGGAACATAGAATAACATTTCATCAAGTTTTTTAAAGCCTTAGAAATTACAAATTCATTAATAAACTAACAGGAAAACACAAATCCTTGCGGGAAGGTTGGAAATATAAATGATACAGAGGATAGTAACGAAAATAAAGGAATAAAAAAATACTGTTTTCCTCTAGTATTTAATAATTTAGCCTTTGTCAGACAATATTTCATTCAGTCTATTCAGAATAAGCTTCCTGGAAGTCGGTTGCCAAAAAGGCTTTTGATATGAAACACCAATCGCCTTTAATGGATGTCCATAATTCTTCCAAATTCCTTAAATTTCGACATCGTTCCAAAGGTTTTCGATTGGATTGAGATCCGGGCTCTGTGAAAACCAAGTATTATCATCAGTTTAATTCTGTTCGATTAATTTTTGTGGACAAACATATGATATGGTTCTACATCATTTCGTAGGATGTCTTTGTACTTACGATGTCTGTTCACAAAATAAGGTTACTGTTCTCTTCAAAGTGATCCCCCTCAGGTATATTACACTTAGTCTTCTCAATTATGGTAAATCTCCGTCCTTTCATAGGTCTTATTATTTTTTGAAAGTGAAAAAAATCGCAGGGCGATACCGGTATTGTTTTTGTTCAAAAAACATGCACACAAGAAACATTGAGTAAGCAAATGCATTATCGTGTTCCGGAAATTTTTTTCGCCCTGCTTCAGGCAAAGGACGCATAACTTAATGGTAATATTGCATATCGACCGTACAACCGTTTGTCATGATGAACAACGCCATTGTAATGAAAGATAACAGGCCTGACTTGGCGTGCTTTTTTCGGCCTTAACTCTTCTGGTCGCTTTCATTGGGATAATTGATCTTTGGCTTCAAAGTCATAAACATATACCCATGTAGTCACCAGTGATGATCGTTTTCAGCTCATCTGGATCGTCATTCAACAGCTCTTGAGCGATGCTCATGCGAGAGTTGTTTGGGTCAACATTTAGAAATTTCGGAACAAACTTCGCTGGCTGAAAAATAGTCATGTCATGAGCCAACTTATGTGCCGGTATCCTCAACAACTTCTTTTATAGTGATCCGAAGGATTTCCCATAAGAATTTTCTTCACTCGTTGAACGTTTTCATCAGTGGTTGATTTGCTGATGCGTCCAGGACAGACATCGTCATTAACGTTTTGTCTGCGTTTGTAACGAGCTTGTACCACTTATAAACGTGTTTTTGCTCAGAATAGACTCGCCTAATGCCACAAACAACAATTCAAGTACGTTGAAACACATGATTTTATTTTTCACATAAAAACAAACTAAATGTCTAAAATGGCTGACAATGTCAACATATGTTAGGAAACATGTATAGCTGGATAGACGATAACTCAAAGAAGGTGGCGATATGGACCTATGGAAACCACGCTCTGCAAAAAATCGGTAGCCCAGGGAAATTTTTCGTCATCGCTAGAGTATCCCAATACCAACACCACCCCCTAGTCTGGCACACAAGGATCGTCTGAAGCTACTGGATGACATTGTACGTGACGCACGTGGGAAGCACCCAATGGTTATTGCTGGTAATTTCAACGCATGGGCTATAGAGTGGGGTAGTAAGACTACGGATACAAGGGGGGCGATCTTTCATCGAAGCATTGTGAACAATGGCGAACATTTCGTAAAGCAGTCAAGGAGTTCATAATAAACATAACGTTAATGAGTGACTTGCTCCTGCGTAAAGCAAAATGGCGGGTCAGCGAGAGGTGTACGTGCAGCGACCATCGGGCGATTGTGCCCAACATTGGCAAAGAGGAAACTAGGCAGTGCCCTATGTTAACAGGACCGAGGGGTAAAGACATATCCTTCGACTTAGAGGCTCTCGAGGAAATGTTAAATTCCAACTTCTTATCAAGCAACAGATCAGCTGACAACCTATCGCACCAACTGATTCAAACAATTGCGATAGCGTGCGATGCATAGAGTTGCAGGAGATCAGCTAGCAGAAGGGGTGAACCTTGCTACTGGTGGAATAATGAGATCAAAACGCTAAGGGCAGAATGCCTCCAGGCCCGACGCATGCCACAGCGTTCTAGAGGAAAACCAGAGATTGAAGAACTATAAGACACCTTCAGATGTCAGGCCATCAAAGAAAACAAAGCAAAATGCTTTAAGCAACTATGCCACGAAGCAGAGCATCTATTTCCCTATAGACCACCTACTCCATGAACCGCGACGAGGGATACTAGCAGGGACCAGATCGCGCCAATAACTACAAATTAACTGCACGAAGCACGCTGGAGGTGAGCAACAAGAAAGCACCCGGACCTGATGCCGTCCCAAATATCAAAGTAGACGTTAAAAGGAAACCAGGCATTTTTATAGCAACCATAGTTTAGGGAAAATGAGGAGGCATTTTCCCTAAACTATGGACGTTGCAACATCCGATGTTGCTGCCCAAGAGAAACAAACCACTTGGAGAACCTTTGGCGTACCGGCTAATATATCTGCTAGATACAACAGGAAAGATCCTAGAACGTATCATATATGGCAGACTAATTGCCGTGGCGGAGGATAGAGGAGCTTTGTCTGACCTTCAATATGGTTTTAGAAAATCGCTTTGTCGATGGCATAGAAGAAGAAGCAGATACAGCGTCTGAAGCGATACGGGGAAAAGATGGCGAGGGGGGCACAAAGAAATATATCGCAGTCGTAACGCTGGACATTAAAAATGCTTTTAATTCTGCAAACTGGTCCTTCCACCTTGTGAAGATAATTCTTAACTACTTCACCAACAGGAAGCTAAAGAGAGGGCAACATATGTAGCACTTTGGTAAGCCAGGTGGGATAACACTGCAAAAGGGCAGAATGACCCACAAGCTGATCCCCAAGATCGAGGCTTGGGGAAAAAAACGCACGGGGATTACAATTACAATCTTACGCAATTCCTGTCAGGTCACGTTGGCTGTCGAAAATGTCCAATTTGGACATGATAACTCGCCCTTCTGCCCAGAATGTCCAGAGGACCAGGAAGACGCACGCAATAATCTACTGAAAAGAAAGGATCTGCCGATCGGAGCTTCTAGTAAGCCACATGATAAGCTCAGAGAACTACTGGCTGGAGATCTTCTCCTTCATAAGGTGCGTGCAGAACGAGCTAAGTAGACTCCTAGACTCGATACTAATCCCGCGAAATAATACTTATGTAACAGCAGTTCCTTAGGGACAAATGCGCAGGGTATGGTTTAGTATCTAGGCGTATCCGTGGCATCGAATATTCGGGTTTGCGACTCGTACATACAGTAACATAGACATAGAGGTACATAGAGGCATCTTTCGAAGATTACACACCCCTTGGCGTAGTCATAAAAAATGTGTGCCAAAAAAAAAAATTAAAGTCGAATATTCTTAGCCCGCCAAATTCAAAAAGTCACCTTATTTTTTGAACAAAACTCATTAATTGATATACCTCATCTAGCCTCATAGCATCAATAATGTACTCCGAAATTTGGAAGACGGGATGCGTTACTGTACAGCTTACGGAGCTTCTAATTCACATATAATCGGAAAGTTAACCCACCCTTTGTATGCCGAATTATATCTTAATCAAGAAGGAAGCACACTTCGGCCAATCAATAAAAATGTCCGCTTACCCGGCACGTGCTCTGATTCTTCTACAATACAGAGAAAACTATCCTAGCAACCTCCTCCCTGTGAGAAAAATTAGGCACTGATTTTGGGCCTAATTCAAATTTCTCACCACGCCTCCTCTTGGTGCCTTTTTTAAGCACAGCTAAACACTGAATTCATTTCCTTAAGTTGAGTAAGTGTCGTAATGCACCTTGTTTTTTCTTTTAATATCCGTGCTTTTAAGCTTCGATTAAAATTCCTGTGCTAACGATATGTTGAGAGGGATTTTCCTTATTATCTAAACCGCCTAACAATATATCTGAACAGTCTAAAGATCCCTTAGCAACCCATCATTCACTAAACAATTAAATTACAGTAATTACTTGTAATTTCCACAATTACAAGATAAACCCTCGGAATCAATCTATGCCACACGTTCTATGGACAATATCTAAACTTAATAGCCTCTTTACGACACTACATGCCCCACTTAGCACCAATAGAAAAGAAATAAAATCCACTTTCTACACTAATAAATCACCAGAACCAGCTCAGAACTTTCGTCGCCTCGAAGAGTCGTTACTTATAGGAAAAACTACTCTCGTACATGCACTTAGAAATCGATCAATCTCTCCCCGACATCTTCCCGAGCAGCATGGCGACTTATCTACGACAAGCAGGTTAATGACTTTCGAACGAGTTCCCACCTTCGAACCCGCAAGTCACCTAACCAAACTCCATTCCATCGATTCCAGTACATAGTAACGGTATTTCCAATTCGGTATTTAACTTGCCTGTTATTGTTGTTGTTTTCTATCGAAACAACAATCTCCTCCAGCGCACAGTGGTAATCCAATCAGCAGCAAGTCAAGATGAGACACAAAATAATATCCAAAATCACAAGATTCACTGGATTCGACCAGGCCTTAATCATAGATTTGCCATAAAACTCTTCAAATCACTCTTTTAACGCGACACTTTCGGGAACAAAGGTGAAGAAAAACAAACAAGCGCGGCGGCGAATTACACCGGCGAAATGGAAAGAACAAATTTGTAAACGCGCAGCTCAAACAGGTATCTCGTTCCAACACTCGCTCACCACACGTGAAAGGAAGAAAACAAAAACAAAACAAATGCCAACACACAGGTGAGTGGTGACGATCTGCGCTGTTGCCTAACCAACACTCGTATACACTTGCACACGCATACACAGGTCAGATTTCAGCGATGCTTTTTGGCGTTACAGGTTATGAGATTGGTGATGGCAGGGAACCCCTTTATTCCAATATCGCGACCCGTTGAACGAATTCGGTGAATATTCTACCGATTTTCCAATTCCTGGAACAGGAAGACAAAACACGCGAACGATTGAACACGCACAGACGACGATAGTTGTAGTGGTAGCTGGCAGCTCGCGACGCAGGTAAAACCAAATTTTGTGAGAAAAAAAAAATAAAAACACACAGACAAGACGACTATGTACGATCCGAGAGCAAAAGCATGAGCTGTGAAAATACAGAAGCACTGACGTTTAAGTAAATACTGTTACTTTTCGTTTTAGGAGCGATGGTCTACAGCCCTTTAGCCACCGAAGAAATGGACGGACAGGTGCGAGTGGGAATTTTCTGTTTTCCGAATACTGTACAGGCGAATTTTGATTTAAAATTAAATGGTTTCGAGGTGTTTTGCGCGATTTTTTGAAATGATGATGGATTTTAAGTACAAACCAAGCGGATAAGCGCAGAGCGACGACGAGAACGCAACCAACTCAAGCGAGGGAACTTCGAAAACTGAGTTGAGAGCAGGTTGCTCGTTCATTGGAAAATGGATTTTACTCGAGCGAAGAAGTTGTTTAGAAAGAGGAGGCGATGGCGAGGGAGTTGATGTTGAACTAGACGAGAGAAAACTCGTTTGAGTGAAATGTGAGTGAGAGTACAGGTGGAGAGAATGCACTCGTCTGGTGTGGTGAATGTACAATTTGGACTCATTCTATGCGATGAGATGGATAAATAATGAGTTGCTGTTGAGAGTGCTGCCATTTTAGTGGACTCGTGCATATAACGTGTTTGAGAAGGGAAATCAAAGTTGTTTTTACAGTTACAAGATATATTTAAAATTTACACTGACAGTTGCGTTTATATAAGTTTGATGGAAACAATTGAGCTAATGCAGAGTATTCCAAAAGAAGATCTCATTTTAATTCATCAAGAAAACGAGGTTTTTCACTACAAGAACGGATATCATGTGTAGGATAGCTGTTAAGGTGTCTGGCAGGTACCAGCCCATTATTTCCTACACAGCCGGCGTTTGGATTTTCTTTTGAGCAATTTTTTTACAGGGGTGCTTGTACACATAAAATATTTTTGGTTTTCATATTCGTACAGATTTGCAGGTTTCAGAATAAATGGAACTTCTTGAAACTTCCGGTATTATTGAAATATTTAGTTGTAATGAATATATTCGCGCTCAACAATATTGAAAATGTGAGGAGTAATCCCTCAACATTAGATATTTATCTAACGAATGTACCCCAAAATGTTCAACCAACCAACGGTTGTGAATGATCTTTCTTCCGACCATCTCCCCGTATTTGTAGTGTCCTCCTAAAACCTGGTAGAAGTGATAAAAATTATATCCTTGATATTAAAAATTCCAATTGGAGAAGGTACAAAGAGACAATTTGCACTAGGTTGACTGGTCACGATAACTAATTATGCTAGCGCCTCCATTGATCAGATAGACGAAACAATTCATGTTTTCCAGGATACGCAATTAATAGATTCTTCTTTTCCTTTTTATCCCGGCGTCGTTATGGTCAAAAGTGTAGGACCATAACCTTCCCACTTAACTGCATTCTTACTGGTCCGCTTGTGGGGTCCGCCGGTTTGACCTCAGAAAGTAGCGGCAGGCTTCCCGGTTTGGGATTACTTCATCGCTGAGGCCAATCAAATGCTGGTGTTTTTGCATTTGTTTGCACCAATTGTTTTTCGGCCTGCCTTTTTTGCGTGTTGAAATTGGAATGTTGATTGATAACGCCTTTTGGACGGGGTTGAAAGGATCTCTCCTTTGAACATGGCAATACCAACTGAGTCGGTCGCGCTCTATATTTCTTGTGATGGTTTCTTTTACGTGGAGGCTTCCTCGGATCTTTGAACTTCTAATTCTGTCACGCTTTGTTACTCCCGCTGTCATGCGAAGCATCTTCATCTCAGTTGCCGTTAATTTGCTCTCATACTTTTTGTGCATTGTCCAGCATTGTGAACCGTATGTGAGCGCCGGACGTACAACTGAAGTGTAGAGCCTTCCTTTCAGCTTAGGGGGCATTTTTCGATCACAGAAGATGGCGGAGTTTTCCCGCCACTTCATCCACCCTACGCTTACGCGATGTTTGATGTCGTCATCACAAGTTGCTTCTCTATTAATCATAGATCCCAGATATTTAAACTTTTCACATTTGGGAAGCACTCTTCCATTCAAGTAAATGTATGGAATAGGCTGATGAGGGTCAGAGAACGGGCAGCACAGATACTCTGTCTTCTTTGAACTAATACGATACCCGTGTCCCTCAAAAATGTCCACCCACACATCAAGTGCTCGTTGTAGGGACGCCTGATCATCACTTATAATGGCCCCATCGTCAGCAAAGAATAGTTGGTGCACATTGGGGTCCGTCACTTTTCCTTCAAGCAAGCAATCAAGGACTGCTATAAAAAGCAGTGGGCTGAGGACGCTCCCTTGGTGTACACCGACTTTGATTGCGAACTCTTCGGTGACTCCTGCGGTGCATCTTACTCTTGTGGTTGCTCTCTCGTACATGTCCATAATCACTCGCACGTAGGTTTCTGGAACTCCTTTTTGTCTTAGCGCTACCCATAAAAGATCTCTTGGTTGCCGGTCAAAGGCCTTCTCGAAATCAACCAACACCATATGCAAGTCCTTTGAAGAATCACGATGCTTTTCCATCATGATCCTTATACTTTGGATTGCATCTGTTGTTGATTTACCCGAGACAAACCCGCACTGGTCATCAGATAGTCGTATTATTTTCCGCAGTCGGCTATCTAATACCCGTTCAACGATCTTCATGGTGTGCGACATCAGCTTGACAGAACGGTAGTTATCACAATTTCGCGTATCACCCTTTCCTTTGTGCAATGGAAGAAGATAGCTTACCCTCCATTGATTAGGCATAGTGTCGCCTCTCATAAGTTTGGAGATAAGAACCATGAGCCATCTAGACCCGATGTCTCCCATCTTTTTCCAGAACTCAGAGGGTATCCCGTCCGGCCCAACCGCTTTTCTTTTCTTGGAGTTTTTAACCGCGTACCGAACTTCTTCGACTGTGATGTCGGATATTTCTGCATGATTCGGGGCGGCTCTTGGAAAGTACACTCGGGGAAACTGTTCGTTCAGAAGTTCCTCGCAATACTGTCGCCATCTGTGGAGAATTTTTTCGTCTTCCACAAGGAGTTGGCCTTCAGCATTGTTAATAAACTTTGGGAAACGAATCTCCTGAGCATTTCTTCTTCTCTGGGCGGCTATCTTAAAGATATTTGCTCCTTTGTTCAAATTGTTTTGTCGAAGCTCCTGGGTAGCCTGGTTCCTGTCAGACGCGGAAGACGATATTTCTTCCAACTCCTGATAGAGGCCTTCCATGCTTTTCGCTTTGAATTCGGGGCATTTTTCTTCGCGATACCTTTGCAACATCTATATACCTTTTCACGGCGAGCTTTTTCCTCTCTATTAGTAGAAGAGCACTTTGACCAAGCTTGGAAAGCCATTTTCTTTTCGTGTATCACTGCTTTGGCTTCGTCTGTCCACCACCAGGTTTCTTTTGCGTGTTGGCAGGGGCCTTTAGATGTTCCGAGCAGTGATTTGGCTTTCTCCAGGCCAGATTGTTGTAGGGAATCCCACATGTCTTGTGCTCTGCACTCCTCATTACCGACCTCATCGATAATGGAAGAGAGGTAGTTTTCGATGATGGTAATAAAAGCTTCGCCTTTTCCTTTATCCAGCTTATACCACTTGATTCTCTCAGACACCTTCGTTTGCTGCTTTGACTTCTTTCTCGCATCCATAAAAAATTCAGTCAGGAGGAGACGGTGTTGAGGGGCGATCGCGTCTCCCAGGATCACTTTGCAATCTTTAGCTCGTGGCTTCATGAAACTGGATACCAAATGATAGTCTATTTGAGTTTCATTTCCGCCGCTGCTATAAGTGATCAGGTGCCGGTTTGTTTGACGAACATGGTATTTAGCACTATAAGACCGTACGACTTGCACATGTTTAGGATATCTTCACCTGAAGAGTTCCTGGTGCCGTATCCCAGCCCTCCGTGGTAGCCTTCATAGTCTTCGCTTGTCTTCCCGACATGTCCGTTTAAATCTCCCCAACAAACAAAAGCTCTTCCTTTGGGAATGATTTTGACAAGGTTGTGGAAATCTAGCCAGAATGCATCTTTTTCTTTTTGTTCGCATCCTACTTGAGGGGCATATGCGCTTACGATGTTCCACACCTCACCATGCATCACCAATTTGAGAGCCATCAAACGGTCACTGGACTTTGAAATGGTTAAGACGTTGCCAAGTAACTCTGCCGCAAGGATGATGGCGATTCCGTTTTTTCCTTGTTCCAATCCATAGTAAAACATCTTGTAGGCTTTTGTTTTAACGTCCAAGAAACGTGCCCGATTACCGATGTTTCGCCATTTCGTCTCCGCACAGGATGTCTACTCGCCTTCTAACCATCATTTCTTCAAGCTCATAGCTGCGCCCACTCATGCTTCCAACGTTCCAACTCGCGACTCTTAAATGTGGCTTACGCCGTTGCATTACTTTGCTATCCCCCGGAAATCCTATAGCTCTGACCCGAGCATTGCTGCTCGTCCCAGGATCACGACCATTAGTAGTGCCTGGCGGGGTAGTGCTTTTCCTTTTAGCGTTCTTTTCCATAATTCTACGGTTTGACCGTTTTCTTTCTTCCCTTCCTTTTTGACACGGGAATGCTCCAGATTTTTTATTTTTTTTTTGATTGATCTTACTCTTACAACACCGGTGATCTCCAGTCGTGTCAACCCACTGATTTGCATGCACACTTGTGGGGCAGTTTAATGGTGGTATATGTGTCCCTAGGCTCACCTTGGTGTTTTCTAAATTGCCTAGATGTGAGTTTTGTTTACCTTTGTTTAGTCGCCTTTTACGACAAGCGATAGGTATCGCTGCAGGTATATTCTTAACCCGTCCCTGCACGATTACGCAATTAATAGATTAGTGCCTAAAAAACTCAAATGCATTCAGAATGCAACAACAAGAAATTGGCAGAGGTATAGGTTTCCTGTCTTTATTGAGCATGTCAAAACTTTTAATAAAATCATTAAAGAAGAAGTTCATAATTTCAATGGAACTCAAGGCTCCAAGTTCTTGATAAGTGCAGCAAGCCCTTTTGGAATATTGCAAAAATTTTAAAAAAGAAACACAGCGTTATACTTCTGCAACTAGCACCGTAAAAGCTGACATCCTTTCATCTTCTTTTCGTTCCAATCACCTAATTTCTAATGAAATGGGAAATATGGAGACAGATACACTGGTATACAACGCCGTTTCGCAACCAGCATTAACGCCGGTAAACATTCAACAGAGTATATACGCTACCTACGAAGAGTTACTGTATCATATAAAAAACCTAAGAAACAATAAACAATTAAAATTATTTTCATAAAGCAATTACCCAGAATCGGCATAGAATTTATACTCTTCATAATTAATTCATGTATTCAATTACAATATTTCCCAATGGCATGGAAAAAAGCCAAAGTCATTTCAATATTAAAGCCTGCAAATAATTCTAAGAGCTATAGACTAATTAGCCTTCTAAGTTCCTTAAGGAAATTATTTGAAAAAATCATCAAAGACAAAATACAGAAAGTATTTGATGAGAAAGGCATCCTCCCTGATCAACAATCTGGGTTTAGACCTCATCATAATACCATACAACGAGTTGACCGAATCACTTAGTATATTCATAAGGAATTCACTGCCAAAAAATGAACAGGAGTAGTCCTCCTGGATATTGAAAAAGCTTTTGATACTGTCTGGCATGATGGATTACTCTATAAAATGATATTGTATGAATTTCCAACATACTTAACAAATTAATTAAAAGTTTCCTCGAAGTACGGTCCTTTGGCGTATGTGTCAACCAAACCTTATCTTCTGAAAAAACGATCCCTGCAGGTGTTCCTCAAGGATCTGTTCTTGGTCCTGTGCTGTTTAATTTGTACATGTCTCTTTTTAACTGTGAGTCTGCTATGTTTGCCAACGATACATGTATTTACTGCTCCGATGAACTTGCTTCTGTAATAGAAGCTCACCTTCAATCGGGGCTTAATACCATTGTGGAGTTTTGTTGTAAATGGAAAATTAAAATCAATGCTTCTAAGACGCAAGCTATCTTTTTCACCAAAAAAAGAAAACGATGTTTCTTGCCAAGCAACGATCTAATAATTAACACTGACGACATAGTTTGGTCGGACAGTGTCAAGTATCTAGGTATCACATTAAATAAAAAAAAAACATATAGTAACCACATTTTAAGCACCATTGGTAAAATAAATAAGACTATCAAAATGTTATATCCACTTATTAACAGAAAATCAATGTCAAGTCAGGAAAATAAACTTATAATTTTTAAGGAAATTTTTTTGATCCTTCATGTTTTGTGGTTGTCCATCTGGGTAAAAAGTGCAATAACACAAATAAATAAATTGCAGATAGCTCAAAATAAATTACTTAAACTGATGCTTAAGCTAATTGGTATTTTTCTACGCGTAAACTTCACAATATAGCAAATATCGATAGTCTTTCTATCAGAATAAGCAAATTAAATGAAAGATACAGATTAAATTGTGACATCTCTGATAACATCCTTATTAATACTTTAATTAACAATACATAATAATTTAGCATCCATGTATTTATTTATTTATTTATTTATTTATTTATTTATTTATTTATTTATTTATTTACTTATTTATTAATTTATTTATGCTTCCATTTATTCATCTATTTACTATTTATTTATTTATTTATGTATTTATTTATTTACTCATGTATTTAATTATTTACATCATTCTATTACTTTTATTATTAATATTATTATTTTTTTATTTTGTTTGTTAGAAATGAGAGGTTTTCACTTATCATTTTCCTCTCGACTTACGATTTTGTTTTCTTTTCATCTTGATTAATGTCCAAACAAATAATTATTCAGATATAAGACTAAGTCACAACTCTGTAAATTGAGCAATTATGATGAAATGTATATATATATTTAAAAATATAGTAAACTGAACTGAACTGAACAATATTGAAATGTCTGGAATCCTTCAGAAGATTCTCAAGCCTTCAAGACCTCTCTGCAACAATTGAATACGTTTCAACAGTGGATCGTAAAACTTATAAAAGAAAACAGATCGAAAAGTCGCTTCATTCCCTTAAACGTAATTTTTTTATAGTTATTTAAGGGACAATGTCAATGGATTTACAATTTTAAAGTAATGCACTTCTCGTTATAGCATGTTTTATGTTCGCCACTAAATCGAGCACATTAAATTCTATGATTTAGGTGTAATCGTACTTGAGTAGACCACAAATTCTCGCAATTTTTTTTAAAGACATTCTATACTTCACACAAATAAAAGCTTTTCAGAATGATTTACTTACTTAGATAAAGCTCATTTTGGTATGAACCTGGGACACAACCAATAAGCCTCTTTAACAGGCGCGATCTTCGACCACATTCTGTGTGCCCTATTATCTCTATTGGACCAAAGACTGACAAATTTTACTCTTGAAACCATCAAAGGCCTCCTCATTTGGTTTTGTAAAAAGCTGGCTTTATTTTTCGGAAAAGAGATAATTTTCTGCCTCTTGAGCTCAATTAAACAGCCTATTATTTCACAAATTATGACAGAAAAAAGTCTGCATTAAATCGCACAATCTTGACGGTCATTTCAAATCGCTTCCTTGGGAAATAACGAGTTCCATTAACTTTTCTTTCTCCAATTTAATGGCCGATGTATGGCACTTTGCGCTGTCTTGTTAGAACTACATGTCACCTATGTTTATGTTATTCCACTGAGGACGCAAAGTCAGATATCATGGTCCAGTGCCGCTCGCCATTGACGGTCCCTGTCCGACCATTTTCGATTCGGAAGATCTATCCCAGTAATGCCACCTGTCCAAAATCAGCATCAAAGAGTAAGTTTCTTCGAATTTAATGAAGACTCTTAATACTACTATAGACTACTATCTACCCAGATGTGACAATCTGCATCATCACTGAAGATGATTTTTTCGCCAACATTTGGATCCGTTCCCCACTGCTCCAGAGTCCAATCAGCAAACGTACCACAAGCTTCAGTTCTGGTGTCAATTGGATCTATGTATGCGGATGCATGTCCAAGGCTTTTCCCAACCCAGAAAGGCGCACAAGACCGCCTTGTGTACGATGAGAAATTGAGAGGTGTTTGTAATTTTCTTTGTTTTTATTCTACTCTTATTTACTAGCCAAATATGTTTAAATTTAATTTTAAATTATCTTAATATTTAATGTGTCCTACTGACTCTATGCGGGCACTCTAAGTTTAGCTATATTTCCTAAGTGCTAATGCCTTTCGGCTTAAACCCATATATTTAATTTTCGTATGACTATTTCAAAATTTGATTTTCTAGGATAAATTTAATAAAAATCTAGGTTAATTTTTTTTCTAACAAAAGCTTAATCTACTCTAAGCTTGTTGAGTCTAGTCCTAAATATAATTAATTTGGCTAGCACTCGTGTGTTTCTTTCAAACTACTGATTGCATCTTTCAGCGACTGGGCACTGCCTTTCAAACACGCGAATCTTTTCCATATAAGGTGGCGCTACCAAACCCGACAACCATATGCGATGGTGTGCTTTATTAGGGCCACGTAGTATATGATTTCAACTATTAGATTAGTAGGGTTTGTTCTATCTCTACCCCGTTAAAAGATTGGGTGGACCACCACTGTTTTGCAATGCGCTAGATAATGAATATTATTCAGGGAAAAGCGAAGAAAATGAGAATATCTACTGCTTCAATTGACAGGTGTCTTAAAACGACGTTTGAGATACCTAGAATGAGATAGCCTAGAATGCACAGTAATTCATCTCTTTTCAGAAACAACCCGGTAGAAATTCGGTCATCGGTGGCAACGTCATTCGCACGATGTTCATCATTGAATACGATGGAACCGTTATTCTTAGATCGCCAATCTCATGGCCGCAGTGAGCAAAACTGTTCATAGATAGTGTACACAAACTCAGAAAAAAACCCGATGGAATTTACTTTCCCTTGTGGATCGTCGAACACAAAAAAACCATCGTCAGTGTTGAGACTCTCTGAACTAATGGCTACGTTCCACAGTATCGCTGTATTGTTTATCGTCTGATACTTTTGTGTCAATCGGCAATTAGCGTAGGCATCCGCTACATATTTTCTCTAGATCTATTCAGTAGTGGGCTTTATCGTTTCAAGTTCCTTGTACTATTCTTGATATGAAGCAGTTCGCAGTTCGTGAACATTGCTGTTATAAAAATTCGAACGTAGACTGGTTCTACCAGAGAGTTGTTAAGTTTGGATTCTCTGCTAGCCAGTTTTTCCAATATCCGCGTTCGGGGATCTAAACAATGGCTACATATTATTGGGAATGAAGTTGTTCCAAAGATGACTAGCATTATTCCACAAATAAGGATGATATACCACAGTTACCGACTTAATGGTATTGATAGCGGTTCACATGACGATATTGGAAGGTGGCGAGTGGCTAAAAGTCCACAATATTAACAAACTTCTTTGCCAAATGCTTCACAATTGAAGAGAAAACAACCCACCCCATCTAAACTTCGAAATTTAGAACAAGTACTAAGAATGAAATAAAAAATTTTTCATTAAGCGTGTTAGAGCTATCATGACATTCGAATGTCCCCACCCCAGCTTCGCTTTTTTTTTTTTCGTTTTCTTGTCATAACACCTAGGTCCATGTTAATCCATTGGGGTCACAAGCAATCAGATGCCGTTCACTACTGACAGTCACTGGCCATTTTCATTTCGAAAGATATATGGCCCAATTACGCCACCTACCCAAAATCCATACTAACCAGTAAGTTTCTCCGGATTCAATGGAGACTCTATGGACTAGACTTTTCCCAGACAAAATTTGATCCATTTCCAACAGCTCCAGAGGCCAATCAGCAAACACCGAGCTTTGTGATCTTGGGGAGTCAGTTCTTGTGTCAATTGGATGTTATACAGATGCGGGCCCAAGCCTTTTCGCATAACTCACCAAGCTAAGATCGCAGAAAGGCGCAGAGGAATCGAGAAGCTTTGGTCTTTAACCACACTTTCAGGAACATAAAAGTAGTGCTCGATTCAGAAACCGAACCGCTTTCCCCGAATTTCGCTATAATTAGTTGAATTGCTTCTTCGGATGAATAATGAATGATTATTTCGACTATCATGTTAAAAACACGGAGATAATGCTCGAAGTTAAAATGGTAACTTTAAGAGAACAATATTATCAAGAAATGACATAATTTGAAACTATCAAAGTTTGGACATAACTATTGACCCATAACTTTCCCAAACTATCGACAGGAACCAGGAAATAGACATGAAAAGCAACTAACTCAGTTCGATTTACTTGTTACCAGCTTTACATAAACTCTTATACACAAGACTGCAACCAAAACTGAGCCATAACAAGACCATGCTATTGACCATGTACCGATTCGGCAATTTGGGTCAAGATAACGATGTGAGTGACAAAATTTCGAGTGAGTGAGAAAATAAAACATACTGCTCCACTAATCCCTTCATGACTCTTTTAAGAACACAATAAGACATTCAAATAAACAGAGAACATTATGCTAGTGATCTATTCTACAAGGGTTTATCCATTTTCAGCCTTCATTATCTGACAAGTTCATTTCTAGAGTCACAATCATTTTTTTCAGAGACGATTGGAATATACTGCATGCTGATGACAGCCGCAAGCATTTAAAAAATAACAAGTACTCGTACTTGGGATCTTAGGCCACTGAACAGACCGAGTGCGGTCATACAATTAGAGAAAAGCCCTAAACTGCTATAAAGCAGACCTTACCGCACTCAAAGAAATGTGATTGAACGGGTGAGAGGGGATGAACATCTGTGCCTCTTGTTTAATGGTGAAAAACCCAATAGCAATTGTGCCTTCACGAGGCCAAGATACGCATTCAAAAATTCGGAAAGATAAGCTCTATGTTCACTCGATAAACTCTCACTCCATCTTGAGCACCTTTACGTCGTTTTAATATAATAAAAACAAAAAGCAAAATTTCTAGCAACCGAGCCATTTCTCCTGCATGAACAAAGTATTCCCGGCCACTGGTCGTGAATGAACATGGCTTGGAACTCTTGCACTCATCCGTCGCAGGGAATACCAATTCCCAGCCAACGAAACTGGATCCCAGAAATGTCAGCTCAATGTTTCGATTACCATCGTGCTTCATGCCAATGGTGTCCTCTCAAGCATAACAAAAAGACAAAAGAAACGAAATCTGTTACTTGGCAACTGGAATGTTGCAACTTACAACTCGCTGGTATCATTACTGGCGTCTCGTATAAGAATGAAGACCCAAAACGCCTCTTGCATGCTAGTAGCCATTCAGTGAAGAAGAAGAAGTCAATGCACCGGAAAGAAGGCAAATTGATCCGAGTTACCTGTGTGTGAATTTCCTGAATTTCCCAGGTGCAAAAGCGAAGGCGGGAGACACTTTAATTAAATCTTCGCGGTTGCAGTTGGAATTCATCAAGAAATGCACTTCCCACCATAAGTTGACGCAAATAGATTTGGCAAGGTGATCATATAGAAACGAGCGATGGTTTTAATTGATTTCTATTCGATTTGACTGTTAAATTTTAATTAACAAATTTATTTGAATTTTTTGAATGTTATTCGGGAAAGGTATGGAATTGGCCACATACGAGTAGAGCTAAGGAGCTCTAGAGCTATCACTGAACGGTGAATCAATACGTCATTTGAATTTCAGCTGCATGACGAACTGTTTTTTAATGATGAAAAAAAACTCTTATGACCTTTGCAAACGGTCTTCCACTAGAAAGTTGATCTTGGGACTAACAGTCCCAACTGAGCTACTACCTTAAATAATTTCGCCTCTTTTAACAAATACGTTATTCCAAATTACAAGATTTAACTATAGCTTTCCGTTCAAAGTTTGAAGAGAAACAAGTTGTCAGTTGAGAAACAATAGCTTTTAAAGCTCACCCTTAGATCAAGTAGGAGAAAAGTAAAAATTTTGCATATTTTCGCTTTTGTCCTTCAATCTTATTCCATGATTCTTACCATTTCAACGCCGCATGTATTATTATTCCAAGCTCGAGGTTTGGGCCAATGGGCGAGACAAGAACGATTGGCTTGAATATTCGAATAATGCGGTAAAAATTTGTTGATTTCCAAAATAATCTGTCCTCTTCAGATCCTTTAGTATCGCTGACATTGGTCGTTGCCATTAACTTCAGTGAGCATGTGTCTTTTATGACCAATTTCTATGAAGATAATCGTACTTTGAAGCGGCCAAACACAGGTCAAGTGCAAGACCAAATGCAAGGCTCATTCTAAGCGGCACAACTTCAATAAGACTGGGGAATCGGCATATCATAAGACGGAGCAGACTATAATGGTATTGCCAAACATCTTGAATCTTGAATTGTATAGTAGGGTTTTTTTTCTTATAATTGACGCGTATACAAGGGATTATGACTACCCTTAAATGTCAAGACACAGCCCGGGCCGAACGTATAGAGGGAGAGAGGAAAAGGTAGGGTTTTAAATGTCTGTGGATTGTAATGAGTGGGAAAAGTTGAGCTGAGAAGAGCATTCCACATTCGTGTGGTTCGGCTAAAAACGAATCTCTAAATTTGACTGTGCCCCCGAAGACAGGCTTGAGGGTGAAGTGATGAGCATTACGGGCGAGACGTGTATTGCGGTTAAATTTTTGAGGGGGAATAAGCTTGGGTCGGATGTAGGCCTTGTACATTGAAGCCTGATCAGAGGGTGTGCAATATTTCTTCCATCGTTTGAGGACACCTAGACATTTCGCAGCGTTCTTGGCGACCTCGAATATGTGGTCCTTCCAATTAAGAGTTTTTTTAACGCACATACCAATGATGCAAAGTCTTTCGGTTTCATCGACACAAGCGCAATTCAAAGATAATGTCTGATTATTAATGGTTAGCTTGAGTGACAGTAGACAGCATCGTGTATTGGAGGCATTCAATTCCACTCTATTATTTTTACACCATTTAATTACGCTGTCAAAGTCGGAATTTTAACATACGCTGCCGTTCCAGTTCTACGGCTGAAGAGCAGAGTCCTGTAGGGATTGGCGAAGGAGTGTATTGGATTAGAAGTAGCAGTTAAGATATCATTTATAAACGCGAGGAAGAGTGTCGGTGACAGTACAGGGCCCTGGGGAGCACCAGCGTTTATTTACTGAATATCAGACTTGAAACCGACCAAAACAACTTGAATTGAAGGGTCCTAAAGGTAATTTCTAATTCATAGAAGACGAGACTAATCGATACCATAAGCACGCATTTTCGACAAAAGAGCCTGACGCCAAACTCTATCAAATGCTTTTGAGATATCGAGCGCAACAATTTCGCTTTCGCTGAAATGGTGCAAAGATTGGTTCCACTTTTCGGTGAGATATGTCATCAAAACACCAGTGGACCTGTTGCTGCGGAAACCGTACTGCTGGTCATTTGGAAGTTTCCGCGATTCAAGATATTTCATAAGCTGATGATCTATTAGCGTCTCCATGAGCTAAGAAAGAAGGGACGTTAGTGCTACAGGTCGGTGGAAGGTGGGAGACGAAGATTCGCCCTTTTGAGGGACGGGCTGGGCAAATGCTGTTTTCCAATTACTCGGGCAGAGACCAGAAGAGTAGGGAAGATGAAAAAGCTTACGCAGTGGTTTTGCCAGTGTGGAAGAAAACCTCTTCAGAAGTATTGGGCGAATACCATCAGGACCAACGGATTTGTGCACGTTGAGATTCTTAAGTACCTACTCTTGCAACTGTACGAATGCGAAAGTGGATTTGTCGCTCGGAGATTCTACGCTTTCAAATACGGGCGGAGACAAAGTGCAATTTGATCGCATCAGCAACAGCATCACTATCCAGGAAGCATAGGTACCTAAAGAAGTTACTGAGTCTGCTCCAATTGACTGATTGAATTCGTTCTCTAACTGTTTGATTTAAATATTAGCTGAAACTTCACAATATTTTGACGATCTTAGAGGTGACAATATTTCGATAGAATACTTATCAGGATGAGGGTGTTGGCGGAATGATCTAAAATATCAGGTATTCGTGTTGGTTTGAATATATTTTTCAATTCTAAAAGTAACTCATTGACAGATCTTCTTCCAGTGGTTGTACTATCAAATCGCAGTTTCGTTCATAATCACTTGCTGCACTGCGTCGATTGTCGATCTCATGTGTCCAAGCTCATACTAATCATATAAAAGTGAAACTGCAATCGCAGGGAATGTTCATTGTGGAGAATTTTATACTGAGTACATATAACAATCCAAGAGATGTGTTCAAAAAGTAACAGGAAATGTAGGACTACCCCAATCGATTCTTTAATATGCCATCAGCTGTTACATGAATTACATGTATTTCCGCACGATGTTTTCGTCTTATAAAATAAGTCCCAGCAATTACCCAGTGACAGCACCAATAAGAACGACAGTAAAATTGCTAGAATATCAAAAATTTCTTTTGCACTGCCAAATCGAATGACAAATTTCAAAAAGTTTTTTTCCAGACAAATAAAAGTATACTACAGGGGATTTTGTTACTACCTCGCTGAGGAGAAAACACCACGAAATTCCTTCCTGGCTTTAGCGAGATTCGAACCACATGACATCGGCGACAGAAGCCAGCATACCAACTTCTGAAAAACGATGTGCCAATGTTTTCGATGGGTTGGTGAACGAAATTATTATAAATGATCACAAAATCTATATTATAGAAAAGTCGCAAAAGACGCGGTATATGATTAGGGTAATACCATGACATTTTTCCATAAGATGCTCGCTAAATGAAGGCAATAAAGTAGAGAACTATTGAAAGGTGTCACACTAGGTGATGAAACAAGGCAGTGGTGGCACTCTGGATCGTTAAAAAAAGAGAAAAAACTTAACAAGTGCAATTGAAGTGAAAAACAGTCTCGTTCTGTTAACACTTCATTGCCTGTTCATAAATATTTTGCCACAAGCAACACTATAGTAACTCCCCCTTGACAAGCCGAAAGGTAACGGTCGCAATCGCTACAGCGCAAAATGTACAAACTGCTACTATTCTGGCGATGCCGGCACGATGTCTGTTTAAAACGTCTTGTGTTTTTCTTTTGATATACCTATAGATTCGATATTGACTTCGAAGCTTGGTAGCTTGTCGACATTCCCAGTACTTTGTATGTTACTGTGGCCTAGAGCCCAGGGAAGAGTGATGGACTTAGATAACAGCTTTGCTATCACCGAGCATAGCTGTGATTGAGTTGTTAGGACAGTTTTATAGCCCCTCTGATCACGTGTACTACTACTCGTGTCGAAGAGACCCTGATCCTACGCCGAGTTTCATCTTGAAGGCTTCAGTATAGATCCGGAGTTAGTAATCTTCAGAGCGTTCCAATACTCTCTGGATGGAAAACGGCAAAACGCTGTTCAAATCCAGAGAGCAAAGTAGCCGATGTCTGATTTGCAGGAAGGAGCAGCAGGCCCGGTACGGCCCCACGGTCTAGTAGATTAGGACCTTGCTTGCCGGCACATGTTAACATGTTTATGACGCAAAAGTCGAAGAGTAGAATGTGATGTATTTTGTTAAGTACATTGATTAGGTACTATCTCATGATTCCCGTGGTATCACTTCCTACCATTCTTTGTAGCTTTATGAATTCGTTTTGCCTACGTTAGGCAATTAAACAACAAGCCATGGGTTAAAATAGAGTGTACAATGGTTCTTTATATCGGAGTATACTTAAGCCTACATTTTTACTTTTCATCCCAAGTTTTTCTGCAGATAACATAAGACAAATAAGCTAGCTGTCATAACCCAATTTTCTATGCTTGGAGGATAGAAATAGAGTCTGATTGTTCAGCCGTGAAAGTTTAAATGAAAGTCTCATCGTCTTGGTGGTAAAAAGCATGTATTCGAGCTTTAAAACTACTCAAGTGTGGAAAACAAGTCAACGCCCAAATCAGTTAGGGATTTCTTGATAAATTTGGTGAAAACATTGTGGAGAACCCAAAGTCCATGATGGTCGCTAGAACATATTGCTTGAAGTGGATGGATATCTCAATGGTGCACAAGACCTCGCGTAAAGTCTTTTCCATGGATTCACTCTTGAGATAAGGGTGCTTATGGGATAGAAAGGGGACTGGTTTTTAAGAGCTGGCAAATGTGCAGGTCAAGCAGATGCTCGAATATTTTAAGTAAAAAATAACAAGTGAAAAAAGTTAAAAAGTAAAAGTAAAGAGGCCACGATATTTTACCAAACTTAGGATAAAGACTAAATGAACCTTCACCAAGATTCGGGTACGTAACTGAGGACCAGGTGGTTTCGCCAAATAATGCCATCAGGGCCCCGTTATTTGTACAGAGAAACATTACTTATGCCCCAGGTGGAAAGGCACTAGGGTTAATGCAATAAGGAAAGTGGGTGAAAGTTCCAAGGATTTCATTGCTGAGTGTCTTCAAGTTACATTCTTACAAGTTACATCTTATGTGCCCTTACCACAGAGCGGAATTTTCTTTGAATGGGATTCAATTCAATCTGTCGTCGTTTTTGAAGGTATCAATGGACTGGCAGGTCTACCATAACTCCATGTGACTATTCTCAAGATCTAAAGGTAATATAATATCATAACGATAGGGTTCCAGAAGTGCTTCGGGGATCGGTACAAGCGCTGGAATAGTATAGACGGATAATCAAAACCGACAATTCTCGTTGGTTTTCGAGAACACCGAACATAACCTAAGATAAGCTTTTTTTAACCTACGTTTTTTACCTCAGTTTTTTTTAATCATTAAATAGACATGCTGGTTTCTAGGCCATAATCGAATAACCCCACCTCATACAGTAGTTGTGTCGTCTGTATTATTCTTTACACTAAAATTAATGGATTTTATGCTGTAATAAGCAAAAGCACATCATAAATCACTTTATCGACCCAATAGCTAAGTTATTGGAATGGTAATTCGTGGTGTTCAAAATTCTTTGTTCAAGCCCATTACCTAGATAAAAAATAAATCACACAATCATAGACGATGGACAGAAGCTTCAACTCTGATTAATTCAATATATGATTATAAGAAGTGAACTGTAGGAATTTAAGTAGGAATGTACATTTTATTGGATCGTTCGATTTTTATTCCCTATTTATGCGCTAGTCCTTATATACTATCTACCGTTTAGCTGCCGTATTTTATGGGGTTAGGACGTGACATATAATCGCCTTGTATCTCCCTGTTCAAATCTGCTATTGGCAAGTACAGTGTTGATTCCACCGAATTTGCCTATCCGGCTTGTGATTGCAACGCATGCTAGTGTGTTTTTCCCACCGAGAGCCTTCGGACATCTGTTTACCCTGATCATTGTCTCAGAGTCGTCTTCTCTGATTTCGTAATCAAGTCCTGGCCACTTTTCTGAACTTTAGACACGGTACTCATGTACATATTAACAGGATTTTCCTTAGGGAATAGCTGGAGGAAATACAGCGCCTAATATGACACTTGCCTGGCATGTACATGTGCATTGGTCCTTCTCAAAGTTAAAATGAAAAACACCTTTAGTGCATAATGCCAGAATCATAGTAACTTGTCCAACCACTGTATCAATGTACCTTTGGACACTCAATTATCCCAACAGTCACGCATATAAAATGCATTGCTTCTACATATTACGAATTTGCAACGAACTATAAGAATATGGATTTAAAGGGAAAAGAAACGACAGAGTGTGTAGACGAATGCAATTTACCTAGTTGCAAGCGCCGACGTCCGCTTGTCCACGAATAAAGGTTATTCAAATTCCTCAGGCAAAGACCGGTTGTCAGTTGAGTTGTGATATATTTTCTTGGGATCCTATTTGTATAGGGTATGTTGGCGTTCGTTCACCTTGTTTAGACGGAAAGAACTTTGGAAGGATTGTACAACGTAAAGCGGCTCGTAGTACTGAGTTGGAAAGACAAATCGACTACAGTGTCAAATTGCTGTTGTACGGGCTAGTACATCGAGGTAGAGATAGAGCATACGTGTAAGTTGGTTTCATTGTCATTGTGAAAATCAGTAAGCAAAACGTAGCATCAATATTGGGAACAAATTCGGTAAAGGCTCCTTTGTTATCGAGGATCAGCTGGTGTGTACATTTCCGGGTAAAGGAATTTGTTAAATGATATTTCATGAACCACCTTGGACACAAGTCCCTGGACTTCCAAGATAGTGTCTGTACTTTACGCTGTGCTATAACTCTACTTGATATATTTCCATATAATGTTAGGTTCTACCACATGAAATGTTCCGATTTTTCACTTCAGAAGCTGTCGAATGAACATCTGTAAAACACAGTGATTTTTTTTTTTTATAAAATAAAGTGGTATACGAGTATATCACCATAAATTCAATTTATTTACTTCTCATTTTCAAGGGATTTTTTTAATAAATATAATTCATGGTCGTTCCGGCTTCCTTTGTTCAAATGTCCTAATTCATTCTATTTCGACAATATCTCATCATTGTACAAAACAACAGTGGCGAGCAAAACTATTCGACGACCGTTTTCATAAAATTTTCAGGATTATTTTCTTATTTTATTACTCAAACATGAGGCATCAACAAAAAGATTAGAATAAGATACAGTTGAAGAAAAAGAGGTAAAAAGGAAACCTCCATGTATCCAATTTTGCTCGTGTCAATTCTCCTCCTATTTCTTTTTTTGATCTACCGTTAGTTGTAAATTTGGCGTGTCACGTTTTTTGACACATCATTCTTTTTTGGCGTCATATTGAAAGATCTCAGCGACATTGTCGCTTTGATTTAGTAATAAATAATAAAGCGCGTTCCTTTTCTTAATATGAAAAAAATATCAGCTGCTATTGAATATCTTTTTGTAGTCTGAAAAAGGACATTTATAGCGCGAATTGGGGAAAAAAAATTGTTTTTATACGATTTTACGTGCATAATAAAAGTGAACCAAATAAAAGATGTATATACCAAGGCCGTTAGCGGATGAAAATACTCCCTTTATGAAGCATCTACTAATAAAAAAAGATGTCAAAATACCGAAAAGCAGTTGGCAAAAATGTAACCAAGTGAGCCAGACCTAAGTTATGCAAAGAATGTAAGAATTGGGAACACTGTAGAACACGGGAAACAAGTCAATTGATCCGACGAAACCAAAATCAGTAGGTTCCTGTCGAATGGAAGATCGTACTACTGGTACAGAACAGACGAAACTGTTCAAAGGCATTAAGTTTACCGAAACGTAAAATACAGTCCAGGAAGTTTGAGGGCTTTAGGTTACTTTACCTGATGCCTTGAATCCGTTAGAAAAATTTAAGGAATACTGAACAAACAAACAAACAAAAATTATTTGAATATTTTGTAGACCAATTTGCCCGATTTTGTTGAGAAGAGTGCTTATCCAATGAAGGAAATAATTTACCAACTGTCCCAAGACTAGCACGTAGCCAAAGTTGTCTAGAAACAAAAGCTGACAAAAGTTCCAAACAATAGCATGGAAAACCTAAGGGCTCTTGTGAAGAGAAATCAAGAGGAATTCGCTTGATACAAACTGCAACTATTCAATTCCAAAACAAATAAATAGCAAAATAAATACTCGAGTTTTTTTTTTTTCTTTATTTCCAGCCATTACACTTACGCGATTCGTTTCTGCCCCACTTTTTTCGATAAATAAAATAATAATAATAATATTGGGTATATAACTTAATTCGTGCGGTTTTTTTCCCAAAATTTGAACGTTTATTTAAGAAAAACATGTACAATAGTATTATTCAAAGTATTGCCCATCTGAAGCTATGACTTTTTCCCATCTTTCTGGAATTTGTGAATCCCATCCCAAAAGAACTGCGCCAAGAATGAATCAAGCCAATTTTTGATATTCTGCTCTGATGTGAACCGTATTTCAGTGAGGGCGTTCTGCATCGACCGGAACAAATTCTAGTCAGAAGCGGCAGAGTCTGGGCTATAAGGCGGGTGGGGTGAAACTTCCCATCCACTGTTTTCCAAATAGTTCTTAACCGGAATAGCAACGGGGGCCGAGCGTTGTCATGATGGAAAATTATTGCCTCGTGTCTGGTCGCATATTCCGGGCGTTTTTCGGCTACTGCTCTCTTCAAACGGATTAATTGTGTTCGGTAGCGTTGTCCATTGATGGTTTCACTCCGTTTTAGCAGCTCATAATACAGCACACCCTTCTGATCCCACCAAATACAGAGCATTACCTTCGCGCCATGGATATTCGGCTTTGCCGTTGATTTGGCTGGTTGGCCGGGTTTCACATATGATTTTTTGCGCTTGGGGTTGTCGTAATGGATCCATTTTTTCATCACCAGTAACAATCCGATGCAAAAATGACTTCCTTTTGTGGCGTTCCAGCAGCATTTCGGACATGCAAAACCGCCTTTCGACGCCTCTCGGCTTGAGTTCATGTGGAACGCAATTTCCTTGCTTTTGAATATATCCAGCTGCTTTTAAACGTTTTGAAATGGCTGCTTGAGTGACACCCAAAGATTCTGCGAGCTCTTCTTGTGTTTGGCAACAATCTTCATAGAGTAATGCTTCCAGTTCTTCATCTTCAAACTTTTTCGGCTGCCCAGGACGTTCATCGTCTTCCAAGCCAAAATCACCACTTTTTAATCGTGCAAACCACTTTTGGCACGTCCGCTCAGCTAGCGCATGTTCACCATAAACTTCCACCAAAATACGATCACTTAGCAAACCGCACGAATTAAGTTATAGACCCAATGAAATGAAATTAAAAAATAAAACAATTTTAAACATTTAATGAACGTTGGCCACCGAAACAAATTCTAAAGGATACACTAATTATTTTGTTTTTAATAAAATGTTTGAGCAAAAACAAATCAAGTGAGTCATTTTTTTTCAAAGCAACTGTAGTAAATCTGTCATAATTGAGTGTTCTTTTCATTTAAGTATCCTCTCAATTGAAGCAATATTAGCATTTTTTACATTAAATTATAACGAGCCAACTAGCTTCCATGATCACCTGGTATGGAAAATATAATAAAAGAAAAAAATCTGCTCTTTGGTGTATTCAAACTTTAGATGCATGTACGACCTTCGCTCTCATTGTAGTGAAAACAGTACGTACGAGTACATACAAGCCAGAAATGACTGCAACACTCACATTCGACGGGTAGAATTCCAATCCGATCAAAAATGAAGGCGTAAAATCCTTCAATGTCCCAAAGGTAGCAAAAGTTTCTGATCGTTTTTAAAAACATAAAAAACTCAACAGCGTCGTCTATACCAACGTTCATCCACAATGACATTCCAGCTGTTACTCCCTTAGAAAAAGCTACCTTACTTGCTGCCCACTTCGCAGCCTGTTCACAGCTCCCCCTGTACTAGAGTGCGCCAATTCCACCCCACTCGTGCAGTTGCAACGGTTCTCAAAGACCTCGACATACACATATAATATACATATACTTTACTGAAGATATACATATACATATAATAGTTCTAAAGAGGTGTTCTTCTGCGCTGGTAAAACCATTGCTTTTGCTTTTCCTACTCTTCTGGACGCTTTCCGAGTTAGTGGAAAACAGCATTTGTCCAGCCTATACCAAAAAAGGGCGTATCTTCTTCTCCCTCCAACTACCAACCCATTCGTCAGCTCATGAAATATCCTGAATCACGAAAACTCCTCAATGACCGATATTTTGGTTTCCGTAGCTACAAATCCACTGGTGATTTGATGGTATATCTCACTGAAAAATGGAATCGCTCGCTTCACCAAGCAGATGAAAGCAAAATAGTTGCACTGGATGTTTCGAAAGCATTTGACAGGGTTTGGCATGAAGCAATTTTGTCGATAATTCGTGCTTTCGGGATCGATGACTCTCATCTTTATAAGATTAGAAACTACCTTTCGGATCGTTCAGTTCAAATTGTTTTAAATTTAATGCTCATATCTGGTCCGGTGCATCCAAGACCTCATTAAACCGACTAGACATAATACAAAATCGCGCGATAAAACTGATAGGTAACTCCAACATTGCCAAAACATTAGATTCGCTAAAACATCGCAGGAATATTTCCTGCCTTTAAATTATTTATCGTTACTTTCACTGGCTCTTACATTGAACCAGATGGGACATCCAAAGGCAATCATGGGCCTGATTAAGGCCATTTAGCATATTAACTTCGTTCTGAAATCTGAAATCTCCTCCGTGCAGGGACGGGTTAAGAATATCCCTGCAGCGATACCTCTCGCTTGTCGTAAAAGGCGACTAAAACAAAGGTAAACAAAAATCACATCTAGGCAATTTAGATAACACCAAGGTGAGCCTAGGGACGCATATACCACCATTAAACTGCCCCACGAGTGTACATGCAAATCAGTGGGTTGACACGACTGGAGATCACCGGTGTTGTAAAAGTAAGATCAAACAAAAAAATCAGGAGCATGCCAGTGTCACAAAAAAAAAAAACAAAGGCAGGCCGAAAAACAATTGGTGCAAACAAAAACACCAGCATTTGATTGGCCTCAGCGATGAAGTAATCCCAAACCGGGAAGCCTGCCGCTACTTTCTGAGGTCAAACCGGCGGACCCCGCAAGCGGACCAGTAGGAATGCAGTTAAGTGGGAAGGTTATGGTCCTACACTTCTGACCATAACAACGCCGGAAAAAGGAAAAGAAGAAGAAGAAGAACTTCGTTCTGAAATCTGGAAAGCTCCTCAGACCCATGCGGTACGTATATGTTCGTCAAAATATAGATACTGGTATAGCCAGATCCCAAGGTATCTGACTACAGTTCGTTTCACCAGCGATCCATCTAGTCAAAAAATCAAGAACCCGCGCTAATTTTTTCCAGTGTTCCGAAAGGCCCAAGACAGGGGCGTTCTGAATAAAATATAGTAGAATTTTTTTCGAAATCACGCTGCAAGATAATGATAATGACGTCGGTCGTTGGACCTGATCTGCACACAATTAAATTGTCCGCGAATGTTTAAGTAGAAGTAACGTTGGCAATTTCCACAACGAACTTTTTACCGGTTCATGTGGCAAAAATCTTATAAACCAGTGGTTTACTTATGCCCAGCCGACACAGCTGGTAATAAAGACCTTCTAACCATATGGTGTTGAAAGTTTTTCTAAGTCAATCAAACAGGCAGCCGTGCATTGGTTCTTACACTTGTTCCATTGGATTGGATACGAGTTTCATCGCGGCATGAATAGTGTCAAACCCCGCTCTGAAACCGAATAAAAAGGACAATAAAATGCCCATGGAGATCTGAATAATCACAAACACTGCCCTCATTGAAATTTAATATTCGAGGTTTTTCAACAAGGACATAGCAATTAAATTCTATTTAAATAAAACACAGTTTAATTTAGATATCAGACTGAAGTTCTTTCGAGGCGAAGTACACATTATCAATTTAGATACGGAATTCGATCTCCTTCCATATGACTACCGAGAGCAGGTATGCAGGGATGATCCCTTTGGAGGCAATTTTCCATCACTCTTCCATGCATATTTCCCGGAACGTTAACGTTTTCACATTCAATATTTTTTCAGAGCTGCTTTAACGTTCTTGCTTTGTTGGCATAAACCAAGGGCTTAACATAACATCATAAAAATAATTCCAACAACTATAAATCGCATGAGCAAGGTGATAATTTGACCGAATCATTTCTCAAAAGCTAATATTAGGAAATCTCCCCTTCAATAGATCAATTTATTGACCAGCTGTTTCGCATGTGGCACCATCTTGTTATCCGTCCAATGCTGGCCAAAAATAGTCTTCCAATATCGTACGAGAGCAAACTTCATTAACAGTTACATGGCAATAATTTTCCATCGACGACAAAATACGCTCCATGGTTCCTGCATGTAGTCCACACCATACGGTAACTTTTTATGGATGCAGCGGATTATCTTAAAACACATGTAGATCTATTGCTCCGGATACTCTTCAACCTTAATGTCATTAAAGAAAAACTGAAACCTTTCAGAAACCCTCAGAGGACAGATTGGAATCTTTTCTCAAACCTAGTTGCCAACAGGTTAGAACCACCACAAGACACCACTAATCCTGATCCAACTTACATTGAGAATTCAGTCGAAAATCTTGTGAGAATTCTGAAAGTGGCTTTCAATAAATCCAGACCAGCGCAGTCTGGTGGACCACAGAGCTAAAGCAACTCAGGACCAGGACCCGAACTCTATTCAATAGAGCAAAGATCTCAAACAGAGCCGAAGACTGGGATAAGTACCATTCCAGCTTCAACGAATACAAGAGCAAAACAAGAGCAGCAAAATCTAAATCCTGGCGGGAGTTCTGCGAATCAATAGAGGATCTCAACGAAGCCGCAAGGCTCAGGAAGATCCTATCCAAGGACCCCTGCGTCCCGGGATTCATCCTTAAACCAGATGGTTCTTGGACAGAATCCAGTCGGGAATCTTTAGAACTGCTGACTAAAACCCACTTCCCAGGCTGTAAAACTCCTGAAACCACAGTCTCCTTCGAGACGACGGTTCCTATGGTTCACACAACCGAAGAAGTGATAAACAAGATTATCACAGCGGATAAAGTATCATGGGCAATCAATTCGTTCAAACCCTTTAAATCTCCGGGCCCGGACGATATCTTGCCAGCGATGCTTCAAAAAACACAGATCCACACTGTACCCCAACTCGTAAGCATTTTTTCCAATTGCCTGCGAATGGGGTACATCCCAACACAGTGGAGAGAAATTAAGATAATTTTCATACCTAAGGCAGGTAAACCATCTCATACTGCCGCAAAGGACTATAGGCCAATTAGTCTCTCGTCGTTTCTTTTAAAAACCTTGGAGAGACTCCTTGACCTATACATCAGAGGACTCTTAAATCCACGCAACTTATGCAACACTCAACACGCCTATCTCAAAGGCAGATCAGTGGAGAGTGCTCTGCATAGTGTTGTCCGTGAAATTGAGGGCTCGCTGAACCTAAGAGAGTTTACAATGGCAGCCTTCCTCGATATAGGGGGGGGACCTCAACAATGTAAACATAGAGGCCATAACAACAGCTCTTGAGGACATAAAAGTAAACAAGTCCATTGTAATCTGGATTGAGAATATGTTGAAGAACAGAATCATCAATGCAGACATTGGACACAGTTCTATAAGGAAGGTGACAACCAGAGGCACACCACAAGGAGGAGTTCTCTCCCCCCTACTGTGGCTTCTTACAGTCAACAAGATCCTCAAATTCTTTATGGAAAAAGACACAAAGATCATAGCGTACGCGGATGACCTGGTTATCTTGATAAAAGGTAAATTTCTACCAACTATCAGTGAACTAATGGAATCTGCGCTGAGTGAACTCTCCTCGTGGGCAAGACAGAACGGTCTGAGAATAAACCCCCAGAAAACCGAGCTGGTCTTATTCACCAGGAAAAGGAAAATTCCGATATTTGCTCCCCCAAAGTTAGAGGGTACTCCACTCAAACTTAAAGCGGAAGCAAAATATCTAGGCATCATTCTTGACTCCAAACTCTCCTGGAAAAGGAACCTGGAGGAAAGTATGAAAAAAGGACTGAACGCTTTTTATGCATGCAAAAAGACTTTCGGAAAAAGATGGGGCTTGCAACCGTACATCATTCATTGGATGTACACAGCAATCATCAGACCCATTTTAACTTATGGGGCCCTAGTCTGGTGGACTGCATAAAAATCTATATGAACATGCTCAACAAAGTACTAAGGTCAGCCGCTGTTTGTACAACGGGACCCATGAGAAGCACGCCGCAAGCAGGGTTGGACATGATACTTCATCTCCTCCCCCTGGATCTATTCATAAAAGGCTGCGCTGCAAAGAGCACTCTCAGACTAAGGGAGTCCTCTCTGTGGAAGCAAGCTAACTATGGACATGCGACCATACTTAGAATAATAGACGACCTGGGAAAGAAACATGGTTTTAGTAGCCTCGCAGCTACGACCGACTATATTTCCCCCCAAAATGACTTCTCTCTCAGAATACCTATCCTTTTCCCCGACAGAGAAGGGTGGCCATCAAACGCTGTAATCAACGACCACGAGATGACTCTCTTCACCGACGGATTGAAAATGGACACAGGCACTGGGGCCGGGTTTTACTCTGATACCCTACACAAACAGGAATCATTCAGACTCCCTGATATGTGTAGCGTGTTCCAAGCAGAAATCCTGGCAATAGAGAAAGCAGCCAAACACCTACAGGTAGCCGATATCCCACCATCTGATATCACCATCTTCGTAGACAGCCAGGCTTCACTGAAGTCAATAGAATTCTGTATAACGAGATCAAAGGCTGTCAAGAAATGTCGCGACTCACTGAAAACCATCCGACACCATAAAGTAAAACTCTGCTGGGTACCGGGCCACAGCTCAATCGCAGGGAACGAAAGAGCAGACGAGCTGGCCAGGCAAGGTTCTGAATTGGACATCAGCGAAGCGGACACGTCACTGCAACCACCGATCAGCGCTTATACAGGATCATAAACGACACAATCATCAAAGAGGCCAACTCGTCTTGGCTTTCAAGAAACGACAGCTACACGACAAAACCATTGTGGCCAGAGCTCAACGTCGGAAAAACAAAGAAGCTCCTGGCGCTGGACCGTAACTCGATCCGTATGTTCGTCGGAGTGATCACAGGACACTGTCCCATTGGAGCAATGCTCCGGAAATGGGACTCGGGATCCAGCGATCTCTGCCGGAGCTGCGGCGATGAGGAAGAAACTGAGACGATCCAACATCTGCTCTGCCACTGTCCAGCTCTCCAGAATCGACGCCTAGTATCGCTGGGCCAAAGATTCTTTACAGAGATTGCGAACGTGGCTAACGCAGATATATCGGATCTTCTAAGATTCATCAAGAGTGGTTTCAGCCACCTCATCTGAAGATGATTTTTCGATGAAATTCAGAAATCAGGCTTCAGTCCTTGCAGGCCAAAATCTTTACGCAAAATTTGCACAAATGCGGCAAACAGTTTTTCAACTGGGACAATTATTACAACTAAAACTGGAACGGTTAATAAATTTTAAAATGCTGCTCATCTGTGAACTTCAATATGATAAAAATGTAAAGCTTGAGTGGCTTTGTGACTTTTTGGGATGGCACCATTAAAAAAGGGCTAAGGACTCGTTTGTATTAAAATACAAAAATATTATGTCCCTATTGAAAAACTCTGTATTTAGTCTCGATATTACTCCACCTCACATAATACTTAAAAGCTTCTAAAAAGTTCAGGCATGAAAACTACTCGTAAAATGACTATTCCTCCATAGTATGTTTAAGAACTGCCGACATTTGCTCGAGTCTTCCTTTATCATTTCCACTCACCTTTTTCAAATTTCTCTTCACCGAGCTGACATTTCGCTGTTGCTCGCCCTACTGAATCGCTTCATGACTATGTTCACTATGCTTCATCCGTAACTGGTTCTATAAAATTTCGAAACTGGTTTCCTTGCATGGACCGCTTGCGATAAATAAACTGCAGACGCACATACATACATAAATACTCGTATATTAACCAATCGATTCGTGGGTGATTGCAAGAGGAATCTGAGTGTGTGGACTACAGTGATGCTGTATGGCATTGCATGTGCTTCAGATCAACGCTTTGTGATCCAAAAAAGTTAATGGGGTCACGGCTAGTTGTTGGTGTACATAGCAGCGAATTGCAATTCGCCTACGGAATGCAGGAGTGTATCGTACAAGTCAAAAGGCAGTCTCTTATATAACTGCAGCTTCTATCCTATTGCTTCACTATCTCAAGGAGACTGCTTGTACCACACCACAGACACTGCATTTAAAGTTCAGTGCCGCATCCCGTTTAAATATTTACGATAATCTTCATTACCAGAGAGGAAATGCGTAAGGTGATAACTACAGCTTCCTTCACCAGTAGACTTACTAATCGAATCAAGGTGCCAGACCATCTACGGAATCTTAATGGTATTATTCTTCTGAATTTGCATTGGGCCATTGAGCATGTTCTTTCTACCTCTTTAATGCTCCTCATTGGGTCGTCTTCTGTTGAGATTGACAATATCCTGCTGTCAATTTTCCCTCGTTCAGGAGGAGATCATCCCAGCAATAATAGGGCGACATTCGGTAACCGCTTATAGTACTCAGCGTCCTCAGCGAAGAAAGTCGATGAGTGTTACAGGCAGGTTTCTTTTCTGTTGAGGGCTTTAGCCCATATTGGTGCAGTGAATAAGGAAAAGTAGCTGACCACTCTAGGTAATACGACTCTCGTCGTGTTCTCGAGTCCACCCGCGCTCGGTAGTATTCTGGAGAGTGCCGTTTATATTAATTACGCTTGTGTTTGCTTGGATCCGGATATTAGTATATTTCGTGGTTTTCCTACCCGAAATAAGGCCTCCGTTCTGCGGTCCGCCATATTGAGACCTGCAGATTCAATCCACTGCTTGATCACAATAGCTGCGTTTTTGACTGGCCCGATTGGTTGAGTGTAGCGAAATGGATGATATTGGCCCCGTAGGCTAGCTTTATTCGCAGGACTCCGTCATACATTTCGTCCAATTCCGCGAAGACGTACTAATATTTACCCCTTCAGCATCTTATCCTACTTTCCTGTTTGTATGGAAATTGGAAAATACCCTTAGTAAATAGGAAAATGTTTCCGTCGTTGCAAGCTATCTCCTGATTTGAGACAGCCGGTCGACTCAAATGCGGCTTTGACATCTAGTGTCATTGCCGCGCAGTATTGGTTAGCCTAGAACTTCGGATACAATTTCGACTACTTTTTGAATTAATACTGGAGGTTTGATGAAGCTCCATGCACCCTGCTACATTGGATCTATTGTTTATTATTCACTCTGTCGTGTCGTTTCTTTCGTTCGGAGTAGTTGTTGCACGTTCCACGGCCCGGGCACACAAGTTTCTCCACAAATTTTTGCAAAATTGACGGGAACATATCGGATTCCTCTTTCTCGTGTCCAGCCACGTTTTTGTCTCCTATTCTGCTGAGGCTATCTGTCTGATTTATGTCTATTGCTCCCTTTAATTGTCTTTGTTAACTCCTGTCTTGCATGCCTAAAGAATTCCAGGTGTTGCTGGAAATTGATCCCGCCTCTGGATCGTTGGACTATGCATCAAGCCTTTAGGCAATTTGACGTAAGTGTTTGTATTTTTGTGAGCTTTTTTAGACTCGCGTATCACGAGAACTAACAACTCCGGACTGATTTCATTCAACGCATAATTGCATAATGAACGCTTGACAAGGCGATGCAAAGTGATTGAATTAGTAGAACTTTGTAGCTTGTGTAGGTAAGGTAGATAGATTAATCGCAAATTCTCGAACGTTGCCGGGTGCACAAAAAATAATAATTAAGTGAGAATTTTCTAGGTTAAAAGGGGATGCACATTGTCTCAAATGAGGGTGGTTGAAAAAATAAGGCGACTTTTTGAATTTCGCCAGCGTAGTATATACAAGGTGGCGCAAAATTAATCATCCAATTTCGTTTTTGAATTATTTTGTTTTACTAAATAAGAGACAAACTTACAACATGCGATTCAGTTATTGCTAAGGTACTTCAATTCTAGAAAATTAAACTAAATACTGAGAAGATGCAGGCCTCCTTTTTAACAGGAAACGAAAAGCCTGCTTTCTTCCAAGCTACCAGTTAATTGTCAATAATACCGGTGTCAACGGTGTAAAATATTTGGGCGTTCAACTTGATACTAAACTCACATTTAAAGAACATATTACAAAAACCATACATAAAATAAATATTACGATAAACATGTTGTACCCTTTTATAAACAGGAAGTCTACACTGAACAATGCCAATAAAATTGTAATTTTTAAGGTAATTTTTCAATCAATATGGTTGCCATCTTAAAAAATGTCAAGTTTCTCAAAATAAAATTCTTAAAATGATACTAAATCTTCCTCCTTATCACTCAACGGCTGATCTTTCCAGAAGAACAAAAATTGAATTAGTTTGTGATAGAATTTTAAAACTAACCATAAAGTTTCTCCATAATTATGAAATCTCCGAAAACCCCCTTATAAACCAGTAAAATGTTTAATCATGTTTCCTTATACTCTTTCGTTAAAACCCATATCTATTCGAAAATACACTATTCATTTCTTATCTTGTTATTTATTATTTATTGTTAATTGCTTATTATTAATTATATAAGTATTATTTATTGTTTATTTATTTATTATTATTATTATTTATATATATATATATATATATACATATATATATATATATATGGAATATATTTATTGCCTGTGCAGGGACGGGTGAAGAATATCCCTGCAGCGATACCTCTGGCTTGTCGTAAAAGGCGACTAAACAAAGGTAAACAAAAATTACATCTAGACAATCTAGGCAAACACCAAGGTGAGCCTAGGGACACATATACCACCATTAAACTGCCCCACAAGTGTGCATGCAAATCAGTGGGTTGACACGACTGGAGATCACCGGTGTTGTAAGAGTAAGATCAAACAAAAAAAATAAAAATCGGAGCATGCCCGTGTCAAAAAACGGAGGGGAAGAAAGAAAACGGTCAAACCGTAGCATTATGAAAAAGAACGCTAAAAGGAAAAGCACTACCCCGCCAGGCACTACTAATGGTCGTGATCCTGGGACGAGCAGCAATGCTCGGGTCAGAGCTATAGGATTTCCGGGGGATAGCAAAGTAATGCAACGGCGTAAGCCACACTTAAGAGTCGCGAGTTGGAACGTTGGAAGCTATGAGCTTGAAGAAATGATGGTTAGAAGGCGAATAGACATCCTGTGCGGAGACGAAATGGCGAAACATCGGTAATTGGGCACGTTTCTTGGACGTTCAAACAAAAGCCTACAAGATGTTTTACTATGAATTGGAACAAGAAAAAAACGGAATCGCCATCATCCTTGCGGCAGAGCTACTTGGCGACGTCTTACCCATTTCATTTCCAGTGACCGTTTGATGGCTCTCAAATTGGTGATGCATGCTGAGGTGTGGAACATCGTAAGCGCATATGCCCCTCAAGTAGGATGCGAACAAAAAGAAAAAGATGCATTCTGGCTAGATTTCCACAACCTTGTCAAAATCATCCCAAAGGAAGAGCTTTTGTTTGTTGGGGAAATTTAAACGGACATGTTGGGAAGACAAGCGAAGACTATGAAGACTACCACGCAGGGCTGGGATACGGCACCAGGAACTCTTCAGGTGAAGATATCCTAAACATGTGCAAGTCGTACGGTCTTATAGTGCTAAATACCATGTTCGTCAAACAAAGCCGGCACCTGATCAATTATAGCAGCGGCGGAAATGAAACTCAAATAGACTATCATTTAGTATCCAGTTTCATGAACCCACGAGTTAAAGATTGCAAAGTGATCCTGGGAGACGCGATCGCCCCTCAATACCGTCTCCTCCTGACTGAATTTTTTATGGAGGCGAGTAAGAAGTCAAAGCAGCAAACGAAGGTGTCTGAGAGAATCAAGTGATATAAGCGCCGAATTCAAAGCGAAAATCATGGAAGGCCCCTATCAGGAGTTGGAAGAAATATCGTCTTCCGCGTCTGACAGGAACCAGGCTACCCAGGATCTTCGACAAAGCAATTTGAACAAAGGAGCAAATATCTTTAAGATAGCCGCCCAGAGAAGAAGAAATGCTCAGGAGATTCGTTTCCCAAAGTTTATTAACAATGGTGAAGGCCAACTCCTTGTGGAAGACGAAAAAAGTCTCCACAGATGGCGCCAGTATTGCGAGGAACTTCTGAACGAACAGTTTCCCCGAGTGTACTTTCCAAGAGCCGCCCCGAATCATGCCGAAATATCCGACATCACAGTCGAAGAAGTTCGGTACGCGGTTAAAAACTCCAAGAAAAGAGCAACTGTTGGGCCGGACGGGATACCCTCTAAGTTCTGGAAAAAGATGGGAGACATCGGGTCTAGGTGGCTCATGGTTCTTATCTCCAAACTTATGAGAGGCGACACTATGCCTAATCAATGGAGGGAAAGCTATCTTCTTCCTTTGCACAAAGGAAAGGGTGATACGCGAAATTATGATAACTACCGTTCTGTCAAGCTGATGTCGCACACCATGAAGATCGTTGAATGGGTATAAGATAGCCGACTCCGGAAAATAATACGACTATCTGATGACCAGTGCGGGTTTGTCTCGGGTAAATCAACAACAGATGCAATCCAAAGTATAAGGATCATGATGGAAAAGCATCCTGATTCTTCAAAGGACTTGCATATGGTGTTGGTTGATTTCGAGAAGGCCTTTGACCGGCAACCAAGAGATCTTTTATGGGTAGCGCTAAGACAAAAAGGAGTTCCAGAAACCTACGTGCCAGTGATCATGGACATGTACAAGAGAGCAACGACAAGAGTAAGATGCAGCATAGGAGTCACCGAAGAGTACGCAATCAAAGTCGGTGTACACCAAGGGAGCGTCCTCAGCCCACAGCTCTTTATAGCAGTCCTTGATTGCTTGCTTGAAGGAAAAGTGACGGACCCCAATGTGCACCAGCTATTCTTTGCTGACGATGGGGCCATTATAAGTGATGATCAGGCGTCCCTACAACGAGCACTTGATGTGTGGGTGGACATTTTTGAGGGACACGGGTATCGTATTAGTTCAAAGAAGACAGAGTATCTGTGCTGCCCGTTCTCTGACCCTCATCAGCCTATTCCAGACATTTACTTGAATGGAAGAGTCCTTCCCAAGTGTGAAAAGTTTAAATATCTGGGATCTATGATTAATAAAGAAGCAACTTATGATGACGACACCAATCATCGCGTAAGCGTAGGAAGGATGAAGTGGCGGGAAAACTCCGCCATCTTCTGTGATCGGAAAATGCCCCCTAAGCTGAAAGGACGGCTCTACACTTCAGTTGTACGTTCGGCGCTCACACAATGCTGGACAATGCACAAAAAGTAAGAGAGCAAATTAACAGCAGCTGAGATGAAGATGCTTCGCATGACAGAGGGAGTAACAAAGCGTGACATAATTAGAAGTTCAAAGATCCGAGGAAGCCTCCACGTAAAAGAAACCATCACAAGAAAGATAGAGCGCGACCGACTCAGTTGGTATTGCCATGTTCAAAGGAGAGATCCTTTGAACCCCGTCCAAAAGGCGTTATCAATCAACATTCCAATTTCAACACGCAAAAAGGGCATTACTCTGTATGTATGCGGTGGCTCACGAAATGTAAATTATGATACGAAAATAAAATATAATAAAAATATTTTGAGTAGTTAAAATCTTTATATTTGAAAATATATATATTTTTTTCTATTAAATAGAAAAGATGACGGATGGCTGCCGCCAGTTTTGATACACTGAGCACCCGTTTGATCTCATTTTCCATGACTTTCCGCAAGATTTCCAGTGTTAACTGTTCGCATTCCTGTCGAATATTCTCCTTAAGAACTGCGATTGTCTGAGGCTTGTTGGCATAAGCCCGTGACTTCAAGCAGCTCCAAAGAAAGAAGTCTGGGATGGTTAAATCAGACGATCTTGCTGGCCATGCTAAATCACCAAAACGGGAGATTACGCGACCAGGAAACGCTTTCTTCACAGTATCCCTTGTAGCTCGTTTTATGTGTGCGGTTGCACCGTCTTGTTGAAACCACATGTTCACCAAGTCCCGCTGATCCAATTCCAGGAGTAAAAAGTTGTTAATCATGGCCCTGTAATGTTCGCCAGTAAAAGTGACCATATTGTCGATGGCGGCCTCAAAAAAATTCGACCCAATAACTTCTCCCGCGTGAACGCCGCACCACACAGTGGCTTTGAGTGAATGTAATGGCTTTTCGAACATCAGACGCGGATTTTCAGTACCCCAGAAACGAAGATATTTGCGCCTCGTCGTTCATGACGACTTTTGGCACAAAATCGTTCTTTCGTTGTTGAGATTAAGGATGGCTTGGCAGTAACTCATACACGACTGACGGTCAGCAGGCACTTTGTACGGAAGCATGTGTAAGTCTTTCATTAAAATTCGCTGTAGGGTCCGTCTGATGATGCCCAATCGCGTGGCCCATCGTCTTGTTGATGTTTCTACGTTCTCAGCAACATAGAGCGAACGACCAGTCCGGTGGCGGCCACGCCCTGCATGGTCTCCTGTGGCTCCAGTCGAGTTGCGCCGGAATGTTTCCCCAGTTGGCGCGACACGATTAAGAAATCGACATCAAAATTCACGCTGCGCTAACACCACGGCCAAAAAAATCGACATAATTATTCCACGCTCTAGCAGAATACTGCGATCTATTGCTGGTCTGTTTGTATTCTGCATCTGTCTAGTTCACACATGTCAAATATGATTGACGTACGACGCCATTTGCAAAAATTGTAATATCTTCCGATGGGTTGATTAATTTTACGTCACCTTGTGCATTTAATTTGAAATTTTTTTCTTCTTATTATATTGGTACACGTGTTACTAGCATATGTTGGCATTGTCGGCCATTTTGGGGTACTTAGTCCGTTTTTTACAGATATAGAGCTTAGATACAATATGTTTTGGTGATTCCGATTGAAAAATATGGATCAAAGCATATCTATGTTTTAAATTTTGTGTGAAAAATAAAATTTAGTTAACTTTTGGGGGAAAATAAACTTGAAATTGAAATTAAAATTAAGTTGAAAAATTGAAATGTTAGCTGTGGCCTTTAGCCACATTACTTTAAGGAAAACAAATGTTTATAAGTGGTACAAGCTATTCAGGCCTAGCACGTCAACAACAGATGCAACCGTTAAAACAGTGCAGAAAATTGTTATGAAGAATCGTCGAATCATTATCAGAGGAGTTGCTGAGAATATTGGTTGATCGGGAGGTTTATGCCAAGAATTTTTAGGCCTGAAACATGTGTCGGCGAATTTTTTTTTGGAAAATTTTCAATTGTTGCCTGTCCCTGCCAAAAATGAATACCGCAATCATGCCTCAGCCACCGTATTCACCGGACTTAGCCTCCTGCGACTGAAAATAACGAATATCAGAAGTGCTTTGAAAATTGAAAAAAAACTGGCGCAAGTGTATTTATTATATCTTTCGAGAAAAATAAAAAATCACCTTATTTTTTGAACAAAACATGTATGCTTCTATGCCGAATGGGACCTTTCCCTAAAATTCATTTTATAATCATTAGTAACAAAAGGCCGGAGTAGTTGTCAAGGAAGTGAAGGAGATAGTAAACAGAGCAAAGAAGTTGATCGGCAGCGAAAAGATCTGCGAGTCTGAACTTGGAATGTGCGGTCCCTTAAGAGACCAGGTGCAGAGAACCAAGTGGAAAAAAACCCTCGACTGCTACAAAGCAAATACTCGTATAACCGCACTCCAAGAAGTGCGATGGGATGGAGCAGGCAAAAAAGAATGAAAAACTGTGATATCTATTACGGTAAATTAAGCTTCCGGCATGTAAGCGAATGCCTCATAACAATCTGCATCAAAGCATCCTCGGAAATATAAGCCTAATATGCGTTCATGTCCCTACGGAAGAAAAAGATGATCGACTCAAGGATGACTTCTATGAGAATGGGACTTAAATGCCCCAGTTATGACACTCAAAATGTACTAGGGGATTTTAACGTTAAACCGGGCAAAGAGAACATATTTGAGTCGACCATAGGAAAACATAGGCTATAAAACACCACTTCCAACAACGGTGTCAGGCTAATTAACTTCCTAGCAGTGCGTAACCTCCTAGTTGCTACAAGATTCCCACATCTCAACATCCATAAAGGAACCCCGCGGTCAATGATCAACTAGATTGATCACGTTGCGGTCGACGCCAGACACTCCTCCAGCATTCTAGATATACAAACCTTCCGCGGAGCCAATATCAACTCGGATCACTATCTTGTTAAGGTAGGAATGAGGATATTAAGGATGCTACAGAGTCGAGGAATACACCAAGAGTTTGACGTCGGAAAACAACACTAGCAAGAGACCGCTAGTATATTGACCGATCCAGTTTTCCTCAAACTCTCGCAAAGTCCGGTGACACCCGCACAATTCACAAGGCAACAGTGGAAGCATTGCCAGCACGCCATCAGGAACGCCGCTTCTGATGTGCTGAAGCCCCTGGTAATGCAAACAAGCCCATGTAGCAAGGTAATCCGCCTACAAAAGACGAAAAAAAAAGCACGAAAAGCGTGAGATCGAGGAGATGGACAGGAATGATCACAGGAATGACAAGTTTTACGGAAAAGTAAAACGAACATGCCAGGGCTATGAAGCCATAGTGGAAGCCTGTAGAGATGAAGACAGAAAAGGAGTAGTAGAGTCACAGTCGATGCTAAGAATATGGGAATACCACTTCTGTAGACTGTATGACGGTGATGATAGATCTAATACCGCTGTCAGGCAGAATGATCCATTCGCATCGGACGAAGATACAAGAGAATTCCGTCCACCTGACCATGATGAAATTAAGCTTGTTGAGAAATCTTATTTCGAAGCTTAAAACTGACTGACCGCTGTGCTATTCAAAGCGGCTGGAGATGAGTTGGTAGGGTGCATGCACAACCTCATCTGTAAAATATGGCAGGAGGAAAGCATGCCCGACGAATGGAATGGAAGGAGACCCCTATAACTGCGCAACTATAGAGGAATAAGTCTCCTTAACATCGCGTACAAGATCTGCTCTGCCGTACTGTGCGCCTGAAAGCCTTTGTGGATGATTTGATAGGTTCCTATCAGTGTACTTTCAGGCTAGGTAAATCCTCAATAGAAAAAAAATTCATACTGCGGCAGATCTTGGAAAAAACCCAAGGATTCCAAATCGGCACACACCTAGAGCCATGTCTATTTTGCCAAACTCGTTCGATTGTGCAAGACGGCAATGGAGAATTCTCGCTGCTCCATTAAAGTCGGTAGCGAACTAACCGAGACCTTCGATGTTAAAAAAGGATTTAGGCAAGGTGACGCACTGTAACTTCCATGTAACTTCTTCAATATCGTGCTTGAAAAGATCGTACGAAACTCACAGCCCAACACAAGGGGCACGATCTATTTCAAGTCTGCGCAATTGCTTGTGTACGTGGATGACATTGACCAAATTGGGCGAGCACAGCGAGACGTCAATGAAATGTTTATAAGCATTGAATAAAAAGCGGCTAAAATGGGTCTTTCAGTGAACGAGGGTAAAACCAAATATATGCCGTCATCCAAAAACACGTCACAATTGACGACTAAAAATTTGAAGTGGTCAAGGACTTCGTCTACCTTGGCCACTGTGACCAGCGACAACAAGACCAGCGCTGAGATCAAACGCAGAATTACTCTTGCCAAGCGCTGCTTCTTTGGGCTTAAGAGGTAATTGAGAAGTAGAGCCCTCTCTCGAAAAACCAAGGGAGCATTATATAAATCACTGATCATCCGGGTCGTCCTTTACGGCACAGAGGCCTGCACCTTGGTTGCTCCGAGAGTAAAATTCTGCGCTCAATCTATGGTCCCGTTTATATAAAGAGAGAGTGGAGGAGAAGATACAACGACGAAACTGTACGGGCTGTACAGCGATATCAGCCTAATATGACGTCTCCGGATCCAACGTCTAAGATGGCTAGACCATGTAGAGCGAATGGACAACACAGCTCCGGTGCAAAGAGTCTTCGAATTCAACACGCAGCAGAGGACGACTGATTCTAAGTTAGCGCATACAGATGGAAAGAGACTTTAACCAACTGGGAGTGCGGCACTGGAAACAACTGGCAACTTCAGGGATTAAGGTCTAACGTATATAATATATACTATCCACATACTGAAGGTAAGCTACGAACCTGTATAGTCGCCAAGAAATACTTAAGCATTTTTCTCCTAGGTACATACAGCAATGGAGACCTCACGGTGGTAACGTACGAACAACAGGACAAATCAGTTTTGCTCCTTTCGTCCGCATACTTGCCATACGATGAGGAGGACCCACCTCCAGACGCAGTCCGAGCACTTGTGCAACACGCCAAGTCACGCGGACTGTGTCTATTAATTGGCTGCGACGCCAATGGACACCACACTCAATGGGGGAGCAGCGACATTAATAAAAGGGGTGAGTCCGTTTTCGATTTCATTACCTCCACCAACCTCAACATATGCAACAAAGGTAATACACCAACGTTTCGCAACCGGGTTAGGGAAGAGGTAATTGACCTCACTTTACTAAGTGAGTCTGACTCCATCCGAGTAGAGAATTGGAGAGTGTCCACTAACTGTTCCTTTTCGGACCACAGCCGAATACTCTTCAACCTTAACGTTAATAAAGAAAAACCCGAAACCTTTCAGAAACTCTCAGAAGACAGACTGGAATCTTTTCTCAAACCTAGTTGCCAACAGGTTAGTACCGCCACAAGCCATCACTAATCCTGATCTAACTTACATTGAGAATTCAGTCGAAAATCTTGTAAGAATTCTGAAAGCGGCTTTCAAATCCTTCTAAATCCTGGCGGGAGTTCTACGAACCAATAGAGGATCTCAACGAAACTGCAAGGCTCAGAAAGATCCCTCCAGGTCCCCTGCGTGCCAGCATTCATCCTTAAACCGTTCTTGGACAGAATCCAGTCAGGAATCCCTAGAACTGCTGACTGAAACCCACTTCCTAGGCTGTAAAACCCCTGAAACCACAGTCTCCTTCGAGACGACGGTTCTTACGGTTCACACAACTGAAGAAGTAATAAACAAGATTATCACAACGGATAAAGTATCATGGGCAATAAATTCGTTCATACCCTTTAAATCTCCGGGGCCGGACGATATCTTGCTAGCGATGCTTCAAAACACACAGACCCACACTGTACCCCACCTCGTAAGCATTTTTTCCAATTGCCTGCGCGCAGGGTACATCCCAACACAGTGGAAAGAAATTAAGGTAATTTTCATACCTAAGGCAGGTAAACCATCTCATACTGCCGCAAAGGACTATAGGCCAATTAGTCTCTCGTCGTTTCTTTTAAAAACCTTGGAGAGACTCCTTGACCTATACATCAGAGGACTCTTAAATCCACGCAACTTATGCAACACTCAACACGCCTACCTTAAAGGCAGATCAGTGGAAAGTGCTCTGCATAGTGTTGTCCGTGAAATTGGGAGCTCGCTGAACCTAAAAGAGTTTACAATGGCTGCCTTCCTCGATATAGAGGGAGCCTTCAACAATGTAAACACAGAGGCCATAATAACAGCTCTAGAGGACATAAAAGTAGACAAATCCATTGTTATCTGGATAGAAAATATGTTGAAGAACAGAATCATCAATGTAGACATTGGACACAGCTCTATAAGCAAAGTGACAACTAGAGACACTCTCCCCCCTACTGTGGCTTCTTACAGTTAACAAAATCCTAAAATTCTTTATGGAGAAAGACACAAAGACAATAGCGTACGCGGATGACCTGGTTATCTTGATAAAAGGTACATTTCTACCAACTCATCAGTGAACTAATGAAATCTGCGTTGAGGGTACTCTCCTCGTGGGCAAGACAGAACGGTCTGAGAATAAACCGCCAGAAACCGAGCTGGTCTTGTTCACCAGGAAAAGGAAAATTCCAATATTTGCTCCCCCAAAGTTAGAAGACACTCCACTCAAACTCAAAGCGGAAGCCAAATATCTAGGCATCATTCTTGACTCCAAACTCTCCTGGAAAAGGAACCTGGAGGAAAGGATGAAAAAAGGACTGAACGCTTTTTATGCATGCAAAAAGACTTTCGGAAAAAGATGGGGCTTGCAACCGTACATCATTCATTGGATGTACACAGCAATCATCAGACCCATTTTAACTTATGGGGCCCTAGTCTGGTGGACTGCATAAAAATCTATATGAACATGCTCAACAAAGTACAAAGGTTAGCAGCTGTTTGTACAACGGGAGCCATGAGAAGCACGCCGCAAGCAGGGTTGGACATGATACTTCATCTCCTCCCCCTGGATCTATTCATAAAAGGCTGCGCTGCAAAGAGCGCTCTCAGACTAAGGGAGTCCTCTCTGTGGAAGCAAGCCAACTATGGACATGCGGCCATACTTAGAATAATAGACGACGTGGGACAGAAACATGGTTTTAGTAACCTCGTAGCTACGACCGACTATATTTCCCCCAAAAAGACTTCTCTCTCAGAATACCAATCCTTTTCCCCGACAGAGAAGAGTGGCTATCAAACGCTGTGATCAACGACCACGAGATCACTCTCTTCACCGACGGATCGAAAATGACACAGGCACTGGGGCCGGGTTCTACTCAGATACCCTCCACAAACAGGAATCATTCAAACTCCCTGATCTGTGCAGCGTTTTTCAAGCAGAAATCCTGGCAATAGAGAAAGCAGCCAAACACTTACAGGTAACCGATATCCCAACATCGGATATCACTATCTTCGTAGACAGCCAAGCTGCACTAAAGTCAATAGAATCCTGTATAACGAGATCAAAGGCTGTCATGAAATGTCGCGACTCACTGAAGTCCATCAGACACCACAAAGTCAAACTCTGCTGGGTCCCGGGCCACAGCTCAATCGCAGGGAACGAAAGAGCAGACGAAATGGCCAGGCAAGGGTCTGAACTGGACATCAGCGAAGCGGACACGTCATTGCAACCACCGATCAGCGCATTATACCGGATCATAAGTGACACAATCATCTAAGAAGCCAACTCGTCTTGGCTTATAAGAAACGACAGCTACACGACAAGATCATCGTGACCAGAGCTCAATATCGGAAAAACAAAGAAGCTCCTGGCGCTGGACCGTAACTCGATCCGTATGCTCGTCGGAGTGATCACAGGACACTGTCCCATTGGAGCAATGCTCCGGAAATGGGACTCGGGATCCAGCGATCTCTGCCGGAGCTGCGGCGATGAGGAAGAAACTGAGACGATCCAACATCTGCTTTGCCACTGTCCAGCTCTCCAGAATCGACGCCTAGTGTCGCTAGGCCAAAGATTCTTTACAGAGATTGCGGATGTGGCTAATGCAGATATATCGGATCTTCTAAAATTCATAAAGAGCATGGGGTGGTTTCAGCCACCACGTGATAGGACAGTTTAATTATATGTGTACCCAGACAAATTAAGGGAATCACAATGGGCCTTTTGGCCTCCGAGTGGAAGTGATGCTTAACCATCACACTCTCCTTCTTTAACCTAACCTAACCTAACCTAACCAAAGAAGTGCTTTAAAGGCAAGGGTTGTCACAGTGAACAGCAGAGGAAGTACTACCTCGTTTTTTCCCCGAGGCTTGCGCTAAATTTTGATTTCCTTAGAATAGGAAGCCACCTTATATAATATTTAAAATATGGTTTTTGATTTTATTATTTGAGATCTGATTTAGGTCAAATACACGCCGCTTTGTCTATTAGCAAAAAGATTGGATATCCGTTTTTAACTAGCCTCTTTTGATGGAGAGTCTTTTTCACGAGTAAGATAAATTGTTATGGACAGGAACAGGTGATAGTCACTTGTTGCACGCTCCAGACTATAAGGTGGATGCAAAAGGACCTCAAAACCAAGCTTCCGCAACTTCTGGCAGGCCACTATCGATGAGTTGTCGTGATCGTCGTCACCATCCGCTTCACAAAAGGGTCGATTTTGTTGCGTTGGAATTTGGGTCCTGGACAAAGAAGCAGTGTTTATACGACTATCAGAAATAGATTTCTATGATTTTATCGACATTTTCGACAATTGGCCTTTCAAAACGTGGTGCATCGTTGCACCTGGCTTACGTCGTCGTCTTTATCCCAGAAAAACTGTTGATTATGGCGTATTTTCTCTTGGTTGGTGTCTACCTTTGAGGTTGGGGGGTGGTCGTGGTGCAATGGTCGTCATCCGTCAATAGTCAAGAACAATTCCTATGCAGAAAAACTGTGCAACAACAACAGTTGTGAATTAGAGATGATCAAAAGTGCTGACGAAGGCATAACAGTCGGAGCATAAGATCAAAAAACTGTCAAAATTCATACTCTGTGTATGCATATCCAATATAACACCTTCATGACATGGAAAATAAAAAAGTGTTACTGTGAACTACAACCAACGTAATTTCAGCTGAATCTCTCAAATCATATCTAGGACAACCGCCCCCAGAGAGTAGTGAACGAACATCTTCGACACAAACCATCTGCACCCCGTCCAAGTTGTGTGACAAACACCTTAAGAGCATACACTCTTGTACCTGCACGAATTACAAAAAAAAAAACCTTTGCGGTGGGGTCTAACAAAACTGATTTCTTCAAACGCAAAATTGTCAAAGAAGTTTTTCTTAGTACGAAAGTTCAGTTTTCTAATGCGGTCTGGTGTACGTCCAATAAGATATTCCCAAATTTACGGTTTTGGCGTCCTTTTTGTTGACCGATAAACGATACTGAAATTTCATCCATCGGACACACTTTCTACTTTTAAGACTTTAGCAAGCAGTTTTTCTGCGTCAACAACTTTCTTTGCTTTAAGTTTCTTTATTGCTATCTTAAGTTGGCTGCAAGAAATTTGACGCATTGGTGACCGCCAGCTCTCTCTGTGAATATTTAGATGTGACAATCGCGTGCTGTTGACAATGGAATGCTGCAAAAAAATCAAGTAACTTTTCTGGATGATAGATTCCAACATCCATGATTCAAAATCACACAACTGCCCTTGTTGCACAGAGCAAATCGCTGATGATTCACGGGGCATGATTTGGGACACAGTAGACATTATTACATTTGACTTTCTACACTTACCTAAGAAATAGACTAAGTGTTATGTTCCTAGCATATTTGTAACAATTTGAAATGGACACCAAACGTTCTTATCAATCAGAAAAATTTAGTTTATTTAGAGATCTACTCTCGTCACACCTTCTTTCCCATTTCCTTCAACAGACCAATCTCCCTTAACGACGATCCTAGACCCACTTTCTGCCTTACTTCCACCATAGTCTCCTCCGCGACAAGACCCGCCTTCTCACGACCGGCTTCCAAGATGAAAATCAATTCGTCCGGATTCCTTAAATACTCGTTAATCTTAGTTCTGATTGGTTTCAAATGCTCGACGACAGCTTCTGCAACGAGCCGCTTATACATTCCCGTATCAATACCTTCAACTTCCACGCAAATTTCTTCGGGAATCTTTCCATCCGACACCAATGAGTGAATGACAAGCAAATTACTCACTCCGAGACGGTTCTCTGGATCATATGTGACCGCGGAAGTGAAGTCAGTGACGGCTTTTTTCACTTTCTCTACAATCACATCCGGCTCGTCCGTTAAGTATATACAACTCTTTGGGTCCGGATCGGATTTCGACATTTTCTTGGTGGGGTCCCGAAGTGAACGTATTCGTGCGGCTTCCTTGTCGTCTATAATAGCGTGGCAGTGAGGAAACGTGTTTCCGAATCTCCCGTTGAAGAGTTTTGCAAGGTGTTGAGTTAGCTGAATGTGCTGGACCTGATCCTCGCCTACTGGAACATGCGTTGCCCTACAAGCAAATAAGAATCAATCAAGAAAAACAGATTGGATTGGTGGCACAACGGACTTGTAGAGGAGTATATCAGCAGCTTGCAAGACTGGATACAAATATAAACCCAAGGGAATCTCCTTCATCTTCTGCGTCTTCTCCTTGTACTGCGGCAAATGCGACAATCTTGCCATTGTGTTCAGGCAGCCTAGGATCCAGCTGAGTTCACAATGTTGTTTCACTGATGACTGCACGAACATTGTGGACTTTCTCGGATCTATGCCACATGCGAGCATCGTCGCTGCCATTTGAAGGATGTTGCTGCGCAGAGTGGAAGGATTTTGAGGCACAGTAATAGAGTGAAGGTCAACTATGCAAAATGTTACGTCTTCGCTAGCGTTTTGGAGCTCAGTCCATTTTTTAACAGCGCCCAGGTAGTTCCCAAGATGTATAGTCCCAGTTGGTTGGATGCCGGAGAAGATCTTCCTCGGCCACGTTTGAGTCTGCAATGGACGGATTTGAGACGTTATTCAGTGAAGAAATAATCGCAGGTTACCTCACCGCCCTGCGTGTTTGCTGGAGTAGCAAATGTACGGATGAAAGCCTTATAGGGCGGGCGAGAGAGTAAGGTTGGCAGGCGTTTTATTGAACTCATTATTTGATGTTGTCAGTGCAAGGGATTTCTTTATTTATTATTCCAACTTTAATCTTAATGGAATCGGACACACAACCGGCGTGACAACTGATGCAAGTGTCAAAAGTCAGCTGTTCGCTGGTATATGGGCTTACACTGCGGAGTCTTCATTTTTTTTTCTTTTTTTTTTTAAACAGTGAAACAAAAATTTATTTATACACATATGTATGGATCCTTGATGGATGCTAGCGTAAAAGTAAATAGAATAAACCATGATAAAACTGGTTTTAACATGGTCTGACTTAAAGTCTAACTTCAAAATAAGTGGGAAATTATACATACAGAGCCCTGCATTGGATAACTTTTTATATAAGCCAAAATATTAAAAATAAAAAACAGTAAAATATAAAGTGCCAAAAGTCAAATAAATGTGTTAAATAACCGAAACGAACTTAATCCCTAGCATAAACAACCTTGAACTATTCCCATCCAACTTTAACGTCTATCGCGATGATGTTAACCGACCTTCTGATGGTTGTCCATGCCGCGGTGTTCTTCTAACTGTCCGAAACTCAATTGACTCCTCTCTCATAGCAACTTCATCTTCGCCATGCCTCGACTTTGTTTCCATTAAAATTGTACTACCCCGGATATCGCTCTACGTCATCTGCTTTTACATTTTGCCATCACAACCTATTGAAACATATAACTGTGCCATTGATACAATCGATAATTTAATTGAATTACGAGATCCCCAAGACGAGATCCTCGTTCTCGGTGACTTCAACCTTCCTCACCTTAAATGGATCCCTTCAGACGACCAATCGTTTTACATTGCCTCTAATCCTACTGCAGCCAAAGAATGCCTCCTCTCTGACCGCCTAGCTGATTCCAGCCTTAACCAAGTTAGCGGCATTTTGAACTTCATGGACAGACAACTCGACCTAATTTTCACAAGTGACCCCTTCAACTCCTCAGTTTCAGCTTCTCCGCTGTCCCTATCAACCGTCGACAACTACCACCCTCCCCTTCTCCTCTCGTTCTTTCACAACTCTCCTCTTCAGAACTCTCCCCCCACTGTTCGAATCTCTCACGATTTTCACAAAGCCAACTTCCGTCAATTCAATGAATATCTCAATAATGCCCCTTTTAATTTCAACGACCTTACCGTAAATGATGCCATATCTATATTCTACAAAGAAATATTTAATTCCTTCTCCCTTTATGTACCCCTTTCGCGACAAAAAACCTCATCCACCTCCCCACCATGGTATAACCGCAGGCTCCGTTCTTTGAGAAACAAACGAAACAAGCTGTGGTCAACTTTCCTTCGTACTCAATCCCCAAATGACTTCTCTAACTATTTAGGTACTTACCTGCATTTTGTAGAGCTTTATAAATCCCTCTATCAACAGTACCTAGTTGAGACGCAAACCAACCTTATAAATAATCCCAAGTCCTTCTTTCAATTCGTTAACCACAAAAGAAAATCTGATGGCTACCCAAACTCAGTCTCCTTCAATAATGAAACTTCCAATGATCCTCATTACATCGCCAACCTTTTTGCCACATTTTTCAATCAATCTTTTACCCATGATTCCTTTGCACCCGATCATACCTATTTCAACTATTTACCTAATTTCTCCTCTGGACCATTTCTCCCTCGTAGTGTCGACCCGATTATCGTCGAAGAAAAATTAAAGCAACTTAACGATGAATTCACCCCTGGCCCCGACGGCATCCCAGCAATATTTTTGAAAAAATGTTTCTCCTCCCTTTCTCTACCTCTTTCAAAAATCTTCAGCCTATCCCTTTCCCAAGGTGAATTTCCCCATATATGGAAAACCTCTTTTATAACACCTATACACAAAAGTGGTCCGAAGAATGACATTAACAATTACCGTCCCATTGCCAAACTCTCTCATATACCCAAAATCTTCGAAAGTATTTTGTATGATAATTTAAGTTTTCAATGCAAGTCTTTGATTTCCCTTGGCTTCCTTAGAGGCAGGTCGACAACCACAAACCTTATTGAATTCGTTTCCTTCACCCTCTCAGCCTTAGAAAATGGCAAGGAAGTCGATGTTATCTCAACTGACTTCAGTAAGGCCTTCGATAAAATTTCACACAGACTAATACTCTTCAAACTGTCTTCTCTTGGCTTTGAGCCCATCTTATTAAAGTGGATTTCCTCATACTTGGAAAATCGCAACTACAGCGTCCGCTTTAGATCTGCCCTCTCTAACCCCTTCCTTGCTTCTTCCGGTGTCCCCCAAGGCAGCCATTTAGGCCCGCTTCTTTTTATCCTCACCATAAATGATATTGATATGGTTATCAAACATTCCCACATCTCCCTATATGCCGACGATGCTAAACTTTTTAAGATCATTTCCTCAAAACTTGACTCTTCCCTTATTCAATCGGACCTCAACAGCTTTTCCACCTGGTGCTCCAAGAACTGCCTCGGCCTAAACATTTCAAAGTGTCAATCCATTACTTTTTCCCGCAAACGCAACAAACCTCCTCCCCGCCTCTACTTTCTCCATAATCAACCCCTTTCCACCGTTAAAGTGATCCGTGATCTTGGTGTATTATGCGACCAGGAACTCAATTTCCTTGCACATATCAGCGATATAATTCTTAAGGCCAATTCTGCACTCGGGTTCGTGAAACGATGGTCTAAAGAATTTTCCAATCCCTACGTCACTCGGTCTCTTTACATAACCTTTGTTCGCCCTATTCTCGAATACGCGTCTCAAGTGTGGTCTCCTTACTATCATTCACACTGTTTAGTATTATCTAATTAATAATTTAATCACTGTTCCTATTGTCCATCAATGTTGTTATTCACTGTACATTATCTCGATGTCACACCATAAAAGTGCAGTTGCAGTCCATCGGATGTTCGTCACCAACACACTATCCACCGAATTCAACACACAACATGGATCGTACGATTCACACCCACCAAAGTCACGCCACCCGATGCAGTTGCGGCGATCGGATGATCAACATTGATGCATGTGTGTGTGTGGATGCCTGGGCGCATTGATGCTGTTGAGGGCCGATGGTTCATGGTCTCCTCGACACTTTGATTTTGGACGTAGCCGGTTGCAGTCGAGCAAATTTGAAATAAAGTGTTTTGTTTTGTTGTTTAAATCTGATGTTTCCGATTATTCTTTCGGTTTGAGTCGGTTCTTTCCTTTCGTCGTCGAATCGGAAACACACACATTTCCAGAATTGAGAGTGTCCAACGTCGCTTTCTCCGTTTTGCTCTTCGCGGCTTACCCTGGGACAATCCTCTGATCCTACCTCCCTATCAAGACAGCCTAAAACTTATGAATTTGAACTCGCTGGAAGAACGAAGAAGGATATCCGACATCCTTTTCATCCACCGACTCCTCCCAGGTACCATCGACTGCGCGTCCCTTTATAACTCTATCTTTTCTAACACTAACCCTCGTAATACACGAAATCCACGTCTCTTCTATGTACCCGCCTCTCGTACCTCCTATGGCTCCAATGAACCTATCTCTCGTATGCTGCGGAATGTTAATGCGAAAAACTGTTTCGACTTTAACATCAGCACTCCTTGTCTAAAACTCCATCTCAATCGCCATCTTTCTTAGATCGTAAGTTAAATTAAGTATGTAGCTTGAATTAAGCACAATAAAACGGGGGTATAGCCCCCACCAAAATCAAATAAATACCCTACCCCTTCAAGATAAGGGTTGGAATATATGCGTGGCTACGAATGCCAGTGGTAAGAGGCGATTCAATTCCTGATGGATCTCTGCCCCATAAAAAAAAATTGACCGAAGTAGGCGCTGGTGACTCCACACACTCACATCACCACAATGCCATAATAACACCACGCTTAAAACAACATCAAAAATCGTTAAACCACCATGGTGTTAAATATATGTAGCTGGTTTTCCTTATGTAAAATATCCCCGATCGGATTGCCGGGTGGGAACTATTCAAACGAGAACAGCCATTAAAATTATCCATTCAGTAGGTTCGGGGAATGTACTAAACGTATTTCTGCACACTGTCCTACGGAAGTTAAAAACAAAGAGGTAAAGATTGCGTTTTATCACAGAATAAATAGTATACAGAAGTTGCATTTCATACAAAGCAAATTTTGTTCTAGGGTTCCAATATTGGCACCCTTTTGAACAGAGAGTACAAGCATGAGAACATGCAAGAGAGTATACAAACAATTGAGAAGCTGGTGCGAGCGAAAGAGAGTAGCATGTGCGTTTTCGGTGGTTTTGTTTTTACGAGAGCAAAGAAGCTTACGATGTGTATGCAAGTGTGTGTGCGTGTGTATGCATTGATAGCTTCTTCTATCGTAAGCTTGCATGGTGTTGTATTGCTTCTCTTGTTTTCGATTGTGTGGATTGGATTCGAAATCACTTGGGAATTGTACTTTCATGCGAATGGTTGTCAGAAACCAGAATGAGACGTGCGTCTTTCGTACGTCTTCCCCCGTGAGACCCTGAATTTTTGGCGAGATTCTGACAGAGGTTCAGGTGCATAGCGACAAAACCCGTTACAAACGAGCTTCTATCGGTGAATACGTGTGAGTTCATTTCATTTTACCGCAGTGTGCTCCCGCCACACACACTCTTGGAATTATAACAATGTGCGTGATTATTTACAAAATTTTGACAGCACCCACGTGCTCGCCCGAGCTTGTAGGCAAACGTCGGCGGCCATTTTGAGTGGGACGTCTCATTGGTGGTTTCTGATGGTTGTGTTTTCCTGCGCTTTTATATTGACTCCATTTTTACTTTGTATTTTGATATTTAACTCTATTTTTGATTTTGAATTGTTGCTTTTATAATTGTTGACAACTTTGCATACGATTTGGATTATTCTTTGGACTTATTATTATATATTGATTGTTGAGGGGTTGTCATACGATTTTGAATAGGAAAAATGGATTCTGTACCGGCTGTTGGTAAATTTTTTCAAAAGTCCGGCATTCGATGCTGCATAAAAACATGCGGTAAATCTAGGCGATATGGTGAAAAGATAAGAATGTTTAAGTTTCCTCCCTATGACTCAGCTATGGGTCAAATTTGGCGAGAAAAATGTAATATTCCAACAAAAGATTACACAAAAAAATTGTTGATTTGCGTGATTGGCGCAAGTTCTGACATTGGTAAAAAAAAGTTGAAATTCGGAGCTGTTCCGGTATTTAACTTAGAAGTTATTGAGGAAGATTACAAGTCGTTGGAGCTTGATTGTCCAGCTAAAAAGAGCCGAACAAGTGACTCCGTAGATGGATGTTGTAATGACTGTGAAAAATATCTGAAATCAGCTAATTTTTACAGAAAAAAAATATTACGAAATGGTAGCAAAATATAAAAATCTCCAAAGCCGCAAACAAATAGCAACAAAATCAAGCGTATTTCAAACCATCGACTCTTTTCAAATAAGCAATGAGTCAAAAACATTTTGCAAACTTCTTCTTAGTCCACGACCTAAAGAATATAAGCAAGATGTAAAAGATTTGGTTCAAAACATTTATTATGTCTCACAGTCAACGTACCAATTTTTGAAGAATAAATTGCATCTAAATTTGCCACATATCTCTACTGTTTATCGATGGGCCCCTGTAAATTCCCTACATCCAGGTTTTAAAAATAACGGTTTAGAGTTAATAAAAAAGAAGTGCTTAGATTTGAACCAGTACGAAAAGAATAATATGATTCTGCTGATGGATGAAATGGCGATTAGAAGGGAATTGCGATACAATTCCAAATTAGATTTAGTGGATGGATTTGAGGAAAATGGGGTTGAAAGAACGAACCAGATTGGTAAACAATTGTGCGTTTTTATGATTAAATCAATGTTTTCCAACTGGGCGCTTACATTTAATTACTTTGTTTCAAAAAATGGACTTCCTGCCGATTTACTAAAAAAGATAATATTACGAAATTTAGCAATTTTGAACAGTTTTGGCATCATAGTTAAAATTGTAATTTGTGACCAAGGGTCCTCTAACAGGAAGTGTTTCTTGGAATAGGGAGCTACTTTAGAAAAACCCTATTTTGTGTATAATGGTAGTAAAACTTTCTGTGTATATGATTTTCCACATCTAATCAAATCATTGAGAAATGGTTGGCTTCAATGTGACCTTACAACACCAAATGGAGTTGCTAGTTTTAAAGTAGTTAAGGAACTATGGGAAATGGAGTGCAAATCTAATACAAAAATGTGTCTTAAACTTACAAGCACGCACATATTTCCGAACTCTTTCGAAAAAATGAAAGTAAAACTAGCCACCCAAATTTTTAGTAGGACTGTTCAAGCAGCAATTAAAACTGTTATTGAGACAGTAGGCTTTAAAAGTTGCTCAAAAGAAGTTTGTTTATCTACGGCATGCTTCATAGGAAATATTGACAAAATATTTGAATGCCTAAATAGTGGTTCGCTATCTTCAAAGAATTGTTATAAGTCTGCAGTTCAACTTAACAGTCCATCACACGAATATATAAAATTCTTCCTTGAATACCTCAATGAAATCTCATTTGTTGACAAAAAGAAAAAAGTATTTTTTTTAGATGGAATGAAATTTACCTTAAACGCTGTATTACAATTAGTAGACGAGCTATTTGAAAAAAAATCCCAAATATTTTTTTTAATGACAAGAGCATTAAACCAAGATAAGCTCGAAAATATGTTCTCGGTTCTAAGACAAAGGGTGGAAATAATATTAACCCCTCAGTTGCTGATATAAACACTTTTATAGTAACTGTGAAGAGCTGAGTGATACCACATTTGAAACGCTTTCAAATATTTTGTCAAATATGGCCTTAGCTGATACAAATAATGAAGAACTCAGTCGAAACGAAAACTCTGAAATAGATATTAACATAGAAATCACTGATGATTTCGTATTATGATGACTTTCAGAATTGTTCGGAATTTAGTATCGATTTGGCGTCTTTAAGATACTTCATAGGTTATATCGTCTACAAAATGATACCGAAAATAACTGCGATATTTGTGTTTCTATATTGAGAAAAGAAGACGAAGTATTAACAGTTCCTAGTGAACTTTTCATATTTCATAAAAATTACAATTCTCTTAAAGATTTTGGTAACCTCGTTTCCTTTACAGTGTTTAGCAATATTTTTGACACACAACCACAAACTGTTGGTATAAAAAACTTGATAAAATCCAAATGCAAAAATGCCACACCGCAATGGTTTTCCACATGTTCTGATCATAAGGAAATAATATTGGACTTCATGATCTTAGTACTCTTGAGGAAGCATTGCTCGTGGGCTTCAGAGAAAAAAAATTTTACTAAAGCCCGCAAACTTAAAATCCTGTCGCACTAAAGTTTTTGGGTTATTCTTCCCTACATATATCAGATTGAAATTTGCACAAAAATCCCAAATAATGGAATAACGTTAATTGGTGTTACCCGGCCCTTTTAGTTTACATCGAAAAAGTACGCGTACGAATACCAAGCGCAACTTTCAACTGAAGAAAACTAAATATAGAAATCTAAAACTTGAAAGTCGGGTATTACACGTTTCAATAGTTGCTGGCAACTTTTGCTTATTTTCTTTTGTGTTTTCTGTCCGTGTTGCCTTTATCTTTACACGTTTCAACACAGAGCTCGCAACAAAGTGACACTTAACGTGCATTTTCTTTTTGATTCATTTCCCAGAGTTGTTTGAGTTGTTGTTGCACTCGAAATCTGGCGAATGAGAAAAAGGAGAAATGGCAAAAAATGAGAAAATAACAAAGGGAAACGTCAAAGTGTTGCCGGTACAGGCAACACGACCTACCCCGGATGCCTCTCACTTCTCTTACCCACAAGTTCGTGTTGTCGCGGCAACTATTGAAACGTGTAATACCGGACAAACAAAATTTTGTCAACACCACGTGCATTCACGACGTTGGATAGCAACACAATACACACACACACATAAGCATTTTAAGATTGCTCTCTCGTTGATTCTCTCTGATCGTGGCTGCTCTCTGGTTGTTACTCTCTGATCATGCTTGCTCTCTCGCTGCTTGATCTTCCCTTCAGTTGTTCCGCCCGCACCATAAAGTGAAAAATCATCGCAGGCCGAGATGCGACTTCTGTATACTATAGGGTCCGCCAAATAACTTTTTTTTTTTTTGAAAATGCTATAAAAAAAACTACTGAATATTTTCTCAAATTTCTTTTTTTATTTGAAAGTACAATCCTTCCGGTTAATAATGGAAAATAATTTCATTCAAATGGCTGCCTCGGCTGGCCATGCAGTAGCCTACTCGATCGGTCCAATTTTTAAGCACATTATCGATTGTGTGCCGCTGTATTTCACCAATGGCTTCACGAATATTGTCCTTTAAAGCGTCAATTGTCTCTGGCTTGTCGGTGTAACACTTATCTTTGACGGCACCCCACAAATAATAGTCCAACGGTGTCAAATCGCAGCTCCGAGGTGGCCAAACGACATCAGCTCTGCGGCTGATAATGCGATCTTCAAAAACAGGGCGCAAAACATCGAGTGTAGCTTCGGCTGTGTGGCACGTAGCGCCGTTCTGTTGAAACCAAATGTTGCCAATATCCTCCTCTTCAATTTTTGTGAACAAAAATTCGTTCAACATGGCCCGATAACGATCGCCATTGACTGTAACGGCCACTCCTTGCTCATTTTCGAAGAAAAATGGCCCAATTATGCCTCTGGACCAAAATCCGCACCAAACAGTGGCTCGTTTTGGGTACACCGGCTTTTCAATGTATGCGTGCGGGTTTTCTGTGCCCCAAATGCGACAATTTTGCTTGTTTACATACCCGCCAAGATCAAAATGAGCTTCATCTGAAAAGATGATTTTTTTGGCAAAATCGGCATCTTCTGTAAGTCGATCGCAGGCCCACTTAGCGAAGCGTTGTTCAAGCGTATACACAACCATATTCGTTCAGCGGAAGGATAAAACTAATTATCTGTCAAATCAGACATGAGCTAAGTGTTACCATTCACGAAATAAGCACTACTTGAAAAAAAAAACGTTAGATGGCGGACCCTTTATTTATTCTGTGGTTTTATCAAAGAAACCACACATTCAAACATAAAGGAATCCACAAAATTATTTTGATGTCACGCGCAACGCGTAACGCGCAACCAAATTGTTAATTTGACTCGATGCAGGCTGATTAATAAGGGAGAAAAAATAAACAAATACCATTGCTTACAAGAAAACTCATATATCTCAAAAGCAAAGTTCTTGGCTGAAATAACCATCTTCCATCTTCCATTCAATAAGTTGTGCAACAATTTAGCAAAAATAAGAACAGCTAATAAGATGAGATCTGGTCATCTAACAAAAATTGATAAACGTCTGGAGCAGCACATTGTCAGATGGATAAACACCAGAGCCTGGGTATTCAAACAAAAAGTCAGTACCTGATGTTGGAAAACTGGGTTCTAGGGACAATTTTGTGTTCGTACAAGGTAACGACCCAAAGAACACGTTATTTCGGATGTCACAGGTCTTCCCCAACTTAACAATATCACTAACAAAATAAACAACTTGACTTGATCTTCTCATCTGATGCCGAAAACTGCATTATTATCATAAGTAACTATGTACATCCTTTCTACATTTTCCTAGATCTCCCAACAGCAGATTTCTCAAAATTATTGTAACAAATCCGCTCGACAATATTAACTTTTAATTTTTTTCTAAACACTAATGCGAGCATGTGCTTAAATGATACCTTTGCGCTATTCAACTTCAAAGACCTCATGTGAGTGCTCCTGTGCTTTATCCTACATACATATATGGACTCATCATTTGTTGTGATGCTAATGTTCTAAATATTGTTGGGGACAGCAGCAAGTGCTACTTGAGAGGAAATCATCTTTTAAACATCACTCTTTCGTCTGTCCAATTTTTTTTTTTCAATTTTAAATTCATTTTTATTCGATTTTGCGTAGAACTATCTTACGCTAGACAAAAATGCTTAAAACTAGCTTAATTATGCTTACAAATTTAAATATCTTTCTGGCCCTAGGCGGACACTCTAAAACAAACAGTACAACTTAAACATATGTCTTTCGACAACTATATGTAAAATTATGATATCTTAAACAATCTTATTATATCTTAAGCTAAGAAAAAATAATTTTACTAGAAAAAACTTAGCACATGATCGCTTTTTTGAATATAATAAAACTTAAGCCTACCTTAACCTAACTTATTCTAGCATAAGTAAAATATATATACCGTAGCGAGAATAATTTTTCATACAAACACTCCTTGTGCCCAAATTAATAGTTTGTGGAGCAAAACAACGATTTTTTTTTAGTTCTTTTTTTATACACATTTTCTTAAACATTTTTTTAACATATTAAAAAAACAAGTACATTTATAAACTTAGTAATAGATGAGTAACAAAAAATTAAAAAATTCAACGTATTAAAACAGTGAGAAAAATTATTCATACAAAAAATTAAAAAAAAAAAAAATTCACGGTGTTTTTTTTAATTACTTATTTATTAATATTTTGTATGAAGTCCTTTGTTTTTTATTATCTCTGCCAACCGACGAGGCATTCATTCCACCAATTTTTGTGCAATGTTAGTCCCAATTTTATGCCACTCTTCGCTAATTGCAACTTTTAATTGGTTTTTATTTACAATTTTGTGGTTTTTTCTTTCAAAATGGCAAAAAAGGGCAAAAATACCACAGCAAATGTTAGATCACTGGTAATTTATCATCGCGAAAAGGGAAAAACTTTAAGAGAAATCGGTGAATTATTAAATTTAAGCCATTCTACAGTGCAGTGCATTTGCAATCGTTATTATTTAGAAGATAGAATAGAAAACAAAAAAGGCGCAGGACGTAAAAGGAAAATAACAACAACAGATGAAAAATTTTTAATCCGTGAAATAAGAAAAGATCCAAAACAAACAGCAGTGCAATTGAATAAAAATTTAAAAATATTTAGTGGAACATCTGTGACAGATTCAGCTGTACGAAAAAAACTTAATGCACTAGGACTGCATTGCCATGTTGCTAGGCGGAAACCTCTTTTACGGGAAGCCAACGTAAAGAAGCGATTGGATTTTGCTAGAAAATATGCTAATCAACCAATTGACTTTTGGAAAAAAAGTGATTTTCGTTGATGAAAGTAAATTTAACATTTTTGGTAGTGATAGTAAGCAACAAAAGGTATGGAGAAAAAAAAATGAAGCCTTGCTTCCCCAAAACATTCAATCAACCGTAAAGCATGGAGGAGGCAACATAATGATATGGGGAGCAATGGGCTATCATGGAGTTGGAAATTTTGAATTTATTACCGATAAAATGGATCAGGTAGTTTATTTAAATATTTTGAAGCAGCACTTAAGGGAGTCAGCTATAAAGAACATGTGTGATTCGGATTTTTATTTTTATCAAGATAACGATCCTAAGCACAAGGCTCACAAAGTAAAGATGTGGCTACAACTGCCTCCACGTTATTGAAACTCCCCCATAAAGCCCAGATTTGAACCCAATAGAGCATTTGTGGGCTCATCTGGACACACAAATTAGAAAAAACCACTAACATTACACAAAAATTGGTGGAATCAATGCCTCGTCGGTTGGCAGAGATAATAAAAAACAAAGGACTACATACAAAATATTAATAAATAAGTAATTAAAAAAAACACCGTGAATTTTTTTTATTTTTAATTTTTTGTATGAATAATTTTTCTCACTGTTTTAATACGTTGAATTTTTTAATTTTTTGTTACTCATCTATTACTAAGTTTATAAATGTACTTGTTTTTTTAATATGTTAAAAAAATGTTTAAGAAAATGTGTATAAAAAAAGAACTAAAAAAAATCGTTGTTTTGCTCCACAAACTATTAATTTCGGCACTAGGAGGATTTGTATGAAAAATTATTCTCGTTACTGTATATATAAAATTATATACATAATATATATTTAATATATATATCTTTTTTTGTGGAATTTTAATATATTATATAAATTTTTTTTGTGTCCGTTGACGGAGTCCTCTCCAGCCACCAAAAGCGTTGGTGCTGGCGGACTACGTCTCCTCGATCCCGGCATGAGACCGATCTACAGAACCTGAGGCGCTCGGGCTCACGGAGCGCGACATCGGGTCCGTAGAGGAATCGCCGTTCCACGGAATTGCGATCCACGTGGAAGATTAGCGGTACCGCCAATCTATCCTGGATCAGCCCACATCTATCTAAATAGAGGAATGCTTCTGGCGGCACAAAGCCGTTAAGACGCACTCTCTCATGGTATAATTCATTGGGGTAGTAAGCCCCGGAGTTCTGATTATTGACCGAAGTCATTGCTCTTGCAACGTGGCTCCGAATCAGTTTGATCAGAAAGTTATCCACCCGTACAATCCTAGCCCTATTGTATAGGACCTCGTTCGTGTAAAATTTCGTGTACTCAGATTTGGGAGTCCTATGTAGCCCGAGACAAGTCCTAAGGCATTGTCTCTCAAACACCCGAATCCTTTCCATTAAGCTGGCTCTCACATTGAACCAGACGGGACATTCATAGGCAACCATGGGCCTGATTAAGGCCATGTAGCAGATTACCTTCACCCTGGAGTCAAGTTGGCTGCTATGAAACAGCCATCTTGTCAGAGTGAAAGCGCCTCGGGCCCTTGCCAGAGCAGCATCTACATGTTTGTCAAAATATAGATACTGATCCAGCACGATCCCAAGGTATCTGACTACACTTTGTCTCGCCAGTGGACGCCCGTCCGACCCAAAGATAGAGAAACTGCGCCAATTTTTTCTAGTGTCCCCAGAGGCCCTAGACAAAGGCGTTCTGAACAATATAGATTCTGATTTCTGAAGTTGATTTTCAACTTCCAGTCATCACAATACTGCTGAATTTTTTTGAAGTCACGCTGCAAAAGAGTAACAATGACGTCGATCGTTAGACCTGATCTGTACGCGATTAGGTCGTCCGCATACGCTATTGAATGGTGAAGAGAAACAAGTAGATCGCTCAGGTAAATGCTGAAAAGGATCGGCGCGTTTACCGTACCCTGTTGCAGTCCGTTTTTGATTTGAAATGTTTGGGTAGAAGTTACGTTGGCAATTTTCACAACGAACTTTCTACCTGTTAACATGTCAAAAATCATATATAGCAGTGGTTTAATTATGCCCAGCCGACTGAGCTTGTAATAAAGACCTTCTAGCCATACGGTGTCGAAGGCTTTTTCCAAGTCAATCAGACAGGCACCCGTGCATTGGTTTTTGCATTTATTCCATTGGATATCCGATACGAGTTTCGACGCGGCATGAATAGTGTCATGCCCCGCTCTGAAACCGAATTGGTTATCCGGGATGATTTTATTGTCCTCAACCCATTTAGACAGGGCCCTATGGACTACCTTCTCGAAGACCTTGCTGATACTCGGAAGGAGACTTATCGACCGGAGATTTGCCGGGTTAGAGGTGTCCTTACCCCTCTTGGGGATTGGTTCCACCACCGCTGTCTTCCAATGCACTGGATAATATGCATTATTCAGTGCATTGTTGAACAGGATGGTGTACCTCTCTATAGCCACTGGTGGAAGGTGCCTAAGCACAACATTGGATATACCGTCGATACCCGCGGATTTTTTCTTATTCAATGACTGAAAGATCATCTGGAGATCTTCCATCGAAATGAACAGGGTATTAGCCCCCTCACTGGCGATGGCATTGTTTGCCATGAAATCTTCATTGAACCTGCTAAAACCAAGATTCTCGGATCGCCAATGATCGAAATCATTTCTAAGGTAGAGGTGATGAAGCAGGGCTCTGTTCTCCAGGTCATGGTTCGGGCGAATACTATCATTCACCTTGTACACTTCCTGTAAGACAGCTCCCACTGTCGTCACCTTCTCCTGAGGATCCTCAATCACGAAAAAGTCGTCGTCTAGGATGGCGCTCTCTGGATCGATGCTAACTGTTCGTAGCAAACGTTCATTGTCTGACGTTCTCGGAAGCTATATATATTAGATCCTGAATGTCATTCTGATTGTTTCTCCGACGTCTGTCCTTATCGTCAACAATGTAGGCTCTCGGCCAACTTTTGCCACGACGAGACGACGAGGAGTGATTGACCAAGCCATATCTAAGAGATATACAATATGAAGGCCATTACTAACTGGAAAGTTTTACCAGATGCTACGTGGTCATACCACAGACCAAAGCGGACGGATTGATTACTGTTTAAAGAGGAACTTGAGAAATCCATTCAAGCCCTACCTAAACTCAGAACGGAACAATTGGTGGAGGATCCCGGTCATAACCTGAGTAGCGCCATCATCAATTGTTTTGAACTCGCATGTCCTGTCAAAAAACTTCCCTGCAAGAAATTGGTTCCCTGATTCCAATGTTTTCGTAGGAAAGCCTGAAGTCTTCTGAATATATCGCTCAAATCGAATTCGGAAGACGACTGGAATAAGTATCGATCGAAGTATTAGAAGGAATATAAGAAGCTAATTCGTAAATCGAAGAATGATTCTTATAAGGTCTTCTGCGAAGAGATCAAATCCCTGAGCGCGACCAGCAATTTGGTTTAAAGTCCTCAAGCGAGGAAAATCGAAAATTTTAATTTAATTTTAATTTTAATGAGACAAACACCCCCATTTATTGAGCTTAATTCAAGCTAACATTAATTTTACTTAATCTAACTTAGAAACTGGGAAGAACGGGGAAGTGAACCGGAATTAAGATGACATGAAATAAGGATTCGAATTAACACTTCGCAGCATACGAGAAATGGGTTCATTAGAGCCGTAGGCGGTACGGATGTTAGGTAGATAGAAGAGACGGGGATTTTGTACTTTGCGAGGGTTGGTGTTAATAGAGACAGCGTTGTAGGTGCCTGATGGACACGATGAATGAAAAGAATGTTAGATACAGTTCTGCTTTCCACCAACGTGTTCATGTTGATTAGTTTAAGACGGTCATGATAGAGTGATAAGAGGAAAGGATTGTTCCACGGGAGACGTCGAAATGCAAAGGGTAGGGACCGGCGTTGAATGCTCTTGATTCTAGAAATGTGAGTTTGTTGTAAGGAAACCACACTTTAGAGGCATATTCAAGAAGGGGCTAGTCAGGGACTATGTAGAGAGATCGGGTAACGTAGGGGTTAGAGAATTCTTTAGACCATCGCTTCACGAAACCGAGTGCTGAGTTAGCTCTAAGCATTATCTCGTCTATATTTTTTATTTTTTGTTTAGAGGAAGGGGAAATTTTCAAAAGATACGTCTCTATGTGCACGAAAATTTAGCTCCTAGTCACATAATATGCCAAGACCGCGGATAGCCTGAACGGTGGAGAAGGACTGATTATTGAGGAAGTAGAGACGAGGAAGAGGTTTGATTCGTTTACATGAAAAAGTGATTGATTGGCATTTGGAAATGATAAGGTCCAAGCAATTTTTAGAACACCAGATGGGAAACCTATTAAGATCTGATTAAATAAGTGAAGAGTCATGACTGGAGTAAATGGTCTTGAAGAACTTGGTGTCATCAGCATATAATGAGATGTGGGAATCTTTAACAACCATTTCAATATCGTTAATGGTAGGAACGAAAAGAAGTGGACCTAAGGTCTAATTTATCATGGAGGTAAGCCAAAAAAGAGACAAATGTTCTCATATCTCTTAGTCGAGAGAGAGCATAGTGACTTTGGATGGGGTCAGTAGTTAGTTGGGTAAGTTTAACTGTAGGGGGCAATAGGGATCAACGAAAGAATGTTGGTTGACGGGGGAGTGGGTAAGTGGGGCAGAAGTTGTTGTTCTTGGTGTGGTGGGAGAGATGAGGAGTTGGGTGAAGGGATGGAAATTTGGTTTGGGTTTGCACGTGCGCAAAGTTGCCATTCGAATGCATCCTCTTTCGCAGATGCAACATGCTTATCAGCGCGGGAAATCTTGCGAGACTGCGTTTCAAAACCTAGTTAGGAGAATTGAATGCGTTCTCTAAAACAAGAGTACGTGCTGGGCATTTTCGTCGACACTGAGGAAGCTTTTGATAACGCAACTTTCGATAGCATGTGTAACGCTGCTAGATGGCATGGCGTAGTTGAAGCACTTGTTTTGCGAATCAAACCAATACTTGTGCACAGGACATTGATCGCTGATGCCTAAACAGAGGCTGCCGCAAGGCGACGTCCTCTCTCCGCTGTTATGGTGCATGTTGTTCGACTCCCTGCTCTCAGTGCCTCTGGAATCTATGCACAGGCCCATGCGGATGATGGTGGCGTCCTCTCTATAGAGTCATGTTTAGCGTCTTTCTGTCGCAAAGCACAGGCGGCGCTAAATGTTATCGATGATTGGTGAGCTGTCGGTTAATCCTCTTAGGACTGATGTAGTTCTCTTCAAGAAAAAGAGGAAAAATATTAGCATGATTCAACTGGTGTTAAAAGACATTCCCATCCTAATATCACAGAAAGCTAAGTACCTAGGAATCGTCTAAGATAGCAAGCTTCTTTGATCAAAGCATGTTGAGTCAAAAACCACCAAAGCTTTTTGGCAATGCAAAGGTGCTTTTGCCAAAACATGGGACTTATCGCCGAAAAAGGTTTTCTGAATCTACACGGCAATGACAAGGCTGATAATCTCATATGCATCGGTTATCTGGTGGACCAGATTATCACGGAAACACGTTGTGGCCTCTTTCACCAAACTTCAAGGAGTGGTTTATCCCAGCGGTACGGTGCTTTCCCCAATACACCGGGCACTGCTCTAGATGCTATGAAGAACTATGCGTATTTATCCTCTTTATCAGAGGGTGCGCTCTGAAAGCCATGTCTCGCCCCAAGAGTAATGGTGGTTTTTGGTACAACTCGTATTGGAGTGACAGTGTAATTGCGCGAGAAATATCCTACGACCCCTGTCTCATGGATATGCTTTCCGACGCAATGACACCTGCCATCCTATCGCGCTATTATTTTACAGTCAAATTTCCATGGCGTTAGGACTGGCTCTGGCCAGATACTCAACCTGGAAAGGACTGTCTTCCCGTTTTTAAAAGAAGGCTCAAGATCTGGATAGAGGTTTGGCCCTGGGTTTTTTTTAACACGAAAACGTCCGACAGCACTTTTCTTTAAGAAAATATGCGTCTGTCTTTCAATCAGAGATATAGGCCATCCTAATGGCCAAAAGCAAAAGGCAAAAAGCATAAACGTCTGCAGTGACAGCCAAACTGCACTCAAAGCAATGTCGAACCCTTTAACCAGCTTCAAATTGGCGCATGAACTCAATAGCTTTTTGAACAAAGTCGGAAGCCTACATTCACTAAGGCTTGTATTGGACCCGGGTCACTCTGGGATCCCAGAAAATGAGATCTCGATGAACACGCTAGAAGGGGCTCAGAAGAGAGTTTCTCACGACTTGAACCCGCTTTAGTTCTACCTGCTTCCACGGTCAAATTCTACATCAACGATTGGGTCTTTAATGCACACAGTCGTAGATGGAAGGAATCATTATGGGCCATTACACTTTTGGTAAGCATCTCTACATGCTTGGCATCAGTGAGACGCCTACCTGTGCTACATGTTGCGAGGAGGATGACACAGAACCCAGACAGCAGAACACTTTCTCTGCGACAGTTCCGCCTTCGCTCGCCCACGGTGGCGCAACCTTGGGGCCGACGTGGTGTGCCGAATCTCTTAGCTCTACATCACTGTAGCTCCTCCTCACTTGTCAGTCTGGTAGTGCAATGGTGCAGACTTTTAGTTTAAGTTCTCTAACAGATAGCAGAAGCCTCCATCAAAAAAAAGGCCCAATCACATCATACAAACCACACCAAGGCAATCGCATCAAAGGACTCATCAAGCAGGCCATGCCAGTATTCAAATGCATCTCCCCAAATATGTATAAAATCAAAAAAAAAAAAAATCAGTTTTGAAGTGTTATTTTTATTCATTTCGATTCACCTCCCGTCCGCGAAAGACTCTTAAAAATAAATTGTTTCCAGCACACTGAATACACCTGGCGCCCATAAACTACTTGTTCGGGAAGAAGAATATTGCTCTATGTGATATACATATGTACATGTTTGCATGTACTGTCTTACTTCTCCGTAGTTTTGCCCACTGTTTGCCACTGGCGGCCGCCTGCACATTTATGGATAAAGTTTTACTTTCCTTTTTCAATAGAAATAAAAATATACAAGAGAATAGGTTGCATTAGGAAATAAATAACGTCGTATGAAGCTAAGCCGGGGACTTGGAAGGTTACTCGTCTTGGTCTAAGATTAATTCGCGTCTTCGATTATCCGGTTCGTGGTATGTAGTTGGGTTAGAAAGAGGAGACATTTAGAAGTTGATGGGTTTACCGAACGCGGCTGCCACATTTGCTTCTCGGAGTGCTTCTGCGTTCGTCTGCAAAGGAGTAACATATTTACATGTAAGAGAATGACGAGATAGGAAAAAGTGAAGGTGGAACTTACGGGATGAGCATGACATACACGTGCTACATCTTCAGCAGACGCACCGTATTCCATAGCAAGCGCGGCTTCATTGATCAGCTCACCAGCAGCCTGAAAACAAGAAATGAAATTACATGAAGACTAGAGTCTGTAAAGGAGTCAGTCAACTTACTGGTCCAATGATGTGTGTTCCTAGAATCCTGTCTGTTGTTTTATCGGACAGTACTTTAACGAATCCATCGGTTTCCATACTGCACTTCGCTCTCGAATTCGCCATGAATGGGAATTTGCCAATTTTATATTCAATACCTTCCTTTTTAAGTGTTTCCTCGGACCGGCCAATCCATGCAACCTCAGGATGCGTGTAAACAACACTCGGTACGCAGTTATAGTCGATATGTACGGGAGCACCCAAAATTCCCTCAACACAAATAATACCCTCGTCTTCGGCTTTATGTGCCAGCATTGGGCCGTGAATGCAATCGCCGATAGCATAGATATTAGGCACAACGGATTGGAACTTATCATTAACGGGAATACGACCTCTCTCGTCCTTGACAATGCCGACATTTTCCAAACCTAGTCCTTCAGTAAACGGACGACGACCTACACAAACAAGGAGAACATCACATTTAAGGTCTTCCTTCTGGCCAGATTTCACATTCTCAACGGATACAGTGATTTCGCTGCCCGATTTTGAGGCTCCAAGAACTTTAGTTCCGAGTTTGAAATTCATCTTCTGTTTGGTAAGGATCTTTTGGAAAGTTTTCGAGACTTCGTTGTCGATGCCGACCCCACCGATTGTATCCAGGAATTCAATAGCAGTCACATCAGCGCCCAAACGTCCCCATACCGAGCCAAGTTCGAGACCAATGACACCAGCTCCAATTATGATCATTTTCTGTGGAACTTTTTTCAGTGAAAGGGCTCCTGTGCTCGAAACAATTACATCTTCATCGACCTGGAATAGAGGATATGAATAAATCAGAATTTGCAATCATGATTCGGAGTTGGGAGCGAATTGAAAAAACGAAATATTTACCCAGTGATCCAAAAACGGAGAAAATTGTATGAAAAAAGGACTTTCTTAACTTGGTTTTTCTTCATATGATGTTCTATACTACAACATGAACCTTTTCAGATCCTATAAGAGTACACTATACTATTGCGGAAAGGCGGAAACCGGCGGACTGCTCAATAAGATTTGCGATATGAAGCTAAAAAGTATTGACAATAATGCCAGACTGTTCATGTTACAAGCATTATCTTTGAAACACATATTTCTACGTCGATGTGTACAAGGCGAGTTCAGCCAGGAGTCATTTTAGCTCTTACCATTCTACCCTTTTTTGCTGAAGGAGGACTCAGTACACAATACACAGCAGCTCTGTAGCTCTAAGGAGGAAAAAGAGGAGGAGTTCCAGTGAGAGTCTTTAGATTCAACGAATTTCAGGAGTGTATGCGGACAATCACAAAGGAAGTGTTTCGCTCCTCACTACACGCTGCACAAGGGGGTGTCTTACCAAAAAATATTATAGTACGTTCAAGTGCTTGACAAAAGTAGGATAGCCATAAGGACCTATCGTTTATCGCCAACTCCGAATGTCAAATTCCGAGAATTTTTTTTTCAGACAAGTATACTGCAACAGGGGGTTTTGTCAGTACTCCATTAAAGTAAGAAACCGTGATGACTCGGATGTTAAGGATTCAAGCCCCGTGTCTTCGTCGTCAGTGCCCGCATACCAGTCTCTGAACCATGTTGCATCTTACAGTTAAGATGTCTAGCAGACATCGAGGCATATACGCTTTGTCTGCCTACGAATATGTACTTGAAGAACTAGCTGATGATACATCAGTCTCACGACTCGCAACTACAATTTCTCTTTCATTCCTCATCCCTTGAAGCGAGCGCTGTCACATACAGCGAGGCCAATTTTTTCTTTCGTATTTCATTCGTCAAGCGAGCGCTTTTACAGTTCTTCGCGTAATAGAGAAATGAAAATTAGCAAACATAGGAAAAGAGAAATATCAAAGTGAGTCGTGAAGAACTTTGCCTATGATTTCAACTGGATATCCATTTTCCATCTCATTCGCACACATCTCTTTTACCCTTATGTGAGTTGTGAGGCTGCATGTGAAGGCCGACAAAATAAACTCAAGGGCAGACGAATGGATTCAACTTTAATCAGTTAGATCTTAAATTTACGTACTAAAGGGTGATTTTTGTGTTATATGGTTTTTAATTTTTCTATTTTTGACGGATAACCCTGTATTTGTCATATGTGTTAGGGGTAAACATGCTCAGTTTGCATTGCCATTTCATCATGCAAAAACTTACACCCGAAATAAGCTTACAAATCAGAATCCGTGCTATTTGAAAAATGTTTTTCACGCACTTCGTTATAATCAACCTACTGAGGAAGCAATTCAAGTCACAGTAACCACATTTTGCACCAAGTTTACATACATAATTGGGTCACCTATCTGTATGTATATAGAGTGCGTAAAGAGGAAAATATTGCTGTTGCCAGTGGTAATGAAAACTGGGATTGTGTTACTCGATAGCGTAGACAGTTTTACGGAAGATTTTGGTCTAGAACCTTACCAAATAGTTTACCAGCTCGTGAAAGAACTGAAGGTGGCCTGCCATAGCGACGAATTATGGATGGCTTGGCCTCATAAAAACTGGAGGAAGATGCAGCCGAAGTGCTCAAAAAAGTGACTTGAAAGCGGGCTCTCGTATGGGCCATTTAAAACGTAGTCGTGGTCAACATTTACACAAAATAATTCAGTCTTAAACGCCAAGTATTAGTTTATTGACATACATAAAAATTTTATATACTTTTGCAATTTTCGTATGATTTTTTCGACAGTTAAAAACCAAACAGTTAAATACGAGTAATCATGTATTTTTGGAACCAGCATAGGATCGAACACAGCTTTTAGCGCATTTTGCCTGTAACTGTATATGCAAGACACTAGCGGGAAGTTTGCAAATGTCCGAATCAGGAACCCCCCTACAAAGTATCTCAAGTGACGTCTAGAAACCAATTCGAGGCTGTGGTGATGGCATTTCACTTCAAAAACGATGAAACACGAGGCCGATAAGCTCTACCAAATTATTGGATTTTTTGAAATTCTGGTGAAAATATGTCAGTCCTCTTACACATCTAGAGAATCGTTCTGCATAGACGAAAGGAACGTTCCTTGGCGAGGGCGTCTGTCGTTACGGCAGTACACAACGAATAAATGCCAAATATGGCGTGAGAGGATTCAAATTGTTCAGGGATAATACCTCTGCAACGTTAAAGTTTACACAGGAAAAAATGTCGAAAGAAAAACACCCATTGCTGAAAATAAAGTACTTGAACTGTCTGCACCGCTGTTGGATCGAGGCAGATTGTCTACTCTGACAACTGGCATACGAGTGTCTCATTGGCCACAACTCTGCTAAAAAAACAAACTCGTCAAGATGAACGAGAATATTCGCCTAAACCACGACCCGGAAATCAAGCCCTACTTCATAACTCCGAAGTGATATCGATCATTAGTGATCAGAGGCCCATGGTTTTACCAGGTTCAATGACGATTTCATAGCAAATAATGCCGTCACCAAAAAATCCGCGGAAATAGACTGTACATATATTTAATGTTGTATTCAGGCACCTCGCACTAGTGGCTGTAGAGAAGTACACCATCCTGTTTAAAAATGCACTGAGACGGCGGTGGTGTGACCAGAGAGGTAAATATACTTCGAACCCAGCAAACCTCTGGTCGATAAGTCTCCTTCCAAGTGTCGCGAGGTATTCGAGAAGGTGGTACACAGAGCCCTACTTAAATGGGCTGAGAATAATAAAATCATTCCAACCTATCAATTTGCTTACAAAGCGGGGCATAGCACTATTGATACCGCGTCGAAACTCGTATCGGATATCCAATGGAACTAATGCAAGAAGAACACTGCACAGGTGCCTGCCTGACTGACTTGGAAAAAGCCTTCGACACCGTATGGTTAGAAGGTCAACCATATATATGATTTTTGACATGTTAAGTTGAAAGTTTGCTGTGAAAATTACCAACGTGACTTCTACTCAAACATTTGATACTGACAATGTACTGCGCGTACCTATTTACCTCAGGGATTTGATAGCTTCTCTTCACCATTCAATAGAGTATGCGGACGATTTAATTGTGTACGGATCGGGTCAAACGATCGACGTCATTGTCATTCTCTCGCAGCGTGAGTTCGAAAAAATTCAGCAGAATTTTAGCTTTCTGTCTAGGATCTCACTGGACACTTGGAAAAATTGGCGCAGGTTAGGCCGTCCACTGATAAAACAAAGCATAGTCAGACACCTTGGGCTCTGGCTAGATCTGGCAAGTGCCCGAGGCACTTTCGCTCTGACAAGATGGCTGTTTCATAGCAGCCAAGTCGATTCCAGAGAGAGGGTAGATGGCCTTAATCAGGTCCATGATTGCCTATGTATAACCCGTGTAGTTCAAAGAAAGATCAACGAGACGTGCTGGTAATAATTACAAAACCCAAAAAAAACATGATCACGGTTCAGCAAAGAAATTCTATCATTCAAAAGGCCCATGATCATCATTGACTACAACCGCTGTATTGATCTCTCCGACCAAATGACCACATATTCTACTTATCTCGGCAGCACCATCCAATGAAATACCTGCACATTGAAATTAAAACCTTATCTGAGTTTCAGCAACAGAAATACTATAAGGTCGTGACATATGACTTTCATGGGGTTCAATATATTAAGTGATCAGTTTAATGTACTTGAGCCGAAGGTGTAGTGGGAACAAGGGAAAGGAGGTACTAGTGCATATCTTCCAATTAAACTGCATGTCCGAAGACAGGCGTTCAAACGAGTCAAGTGACTTGACAATATCAATATCTCCTATAACTTTTATCGCTCGCTTCTGAGTTCTCTCTAACATGTGCCAAGAGATCTTGGGAACACCAGTCCAAATAGAAGCGTTGCACTCAAGCTTGGATCGGATATAGGCCTCATAGATTAAAGTCCAATTAGAGAGGATGAAATGTTTTTTGCTTCGTTTAAGGAAACCTAGACATTTCGGAGCGCTCTTGATGACCTCGAATAAGTGGTCATTCCAACAAAGTGTTTTATTAACGCACACACGGAAATTTGATGGGAATTTTGTCAGTTTAAACGACATAGATATTGGGTGATTTCTAAAGGTTCGGTTATGTGACCGTAGGAAGCTTTGGGCATTAGAAGCATCAAATTCCACTCTGTTATGTATGCTGCACTTAATAATGTTGTTGCGGCAGGAAATGAATGTGCTTAACATACATTGCTTTTACAATTCTATACCCGAAGAGCAGGGACGTGAGTCTTGGAAAGAATGCGAAAAGCTGAGAGTACTGTCATCAGCGAAAGAGTGGACTGGATTAGAACTAGCAGACGGGAGTTTACATATAAAAACGAGGAAAAATGTCGGTTATATAACGGAGTCTTGGGAAACACCAACTTTTATTGGTGAATATCTGACTTTAACTTTAACCATTTAAAACGACTTGAACTGAAAGGTAGTTTCTAATCCATAGAAGAAGAGATTCATTGATACCATAAGCACGCATTTTCGGCAAAAGAGCCTGATGCCAAACTCTATCAAATGCTTTAGGAATATCAAGCGCAGCGATCTTGATTTCAAGAATTGATTTCACTTTTCGTTGAGATATGCCATCATATTACCCGTGGACCCGTTACTGCGAAAACCATACTGCCGGTTATTAAACCACCCCACTTAAGATGGAATTTGGCTTCTAGATACACTCCATGATAGAGAAATCACGAAATCAAGTCTGATAAATTTGCTTATGCAGCCGAGGCATAGCACTCTTTCGAGTTGGGCTTAACAATCTGTTTCACCGGGTTTATGGGCCTTAATGGTACTAATGGATGGCCTCAAAGGTACATCCTGCGACTTGCCAAAACCCTCTGCATTATTAGAATGCCAATAACGTTTTAGAGAAATTTTCATCTCGATGTGTTTCGATCAAATCAGCCTAGAATGGCTTCCCTTGCCGAGTCATACAAGTACTTTTCCTCCTTTTTGTTAAGAAAACGACTTCCGATTTGAGCATCGTTCACCTCGATCGGTGTAAAATTATTCGGGTAAACAAACCTCAGAAAAAACGGAGAGCCTCTGTATGCATCTAGCACAACACACTGACCAAAGCGGAGTCAATGAATGTTGTAAAACCATAATTTCTTTGATGACAAATGCTAGTGTTTCATCAAAGTTGATTACCAGATAACAAAATTCGGAGGTGTGATTAGCGCGTACTCTTTTCTGTCGAACTTAGGACATGTCAACTATTAGGACATGAGGCACTAGAAATTGTTTTTTATCAGCCTTTTTAAATCTTTGGAAACCGCGACAAACTGCGACCTGACTTAAATTAACATTTTCCAAATAAGATTGGGGGAAAAAAGCTAATTGCCCCGCGTGCAAGGGTACTGTACACCGTAAATTTATTTAGGCTTTGACAGACAATGGTATTATGACTGGATAACCCTGCTTGGATCAACATAAAAAATTGCAAAAAGGCAAAGGAACGTTTACTAATCTCGCCATGATAACATACGACATGTCTCGTGCACATAATCGCTGTCACATGGCACTTGTTTTCTGTAATTCTCCAAATGTTGCAAGGCCCGCCTAAAATTCATGTGTTCACTACAGTCGATAGAAATTGCTTGGTAAATGCGCTATTAACTACTATAAAAACCTAGAAAAAACAAAGTTATTTATGAATCTTGAGATATTTTTTGATGTCATTAGCGAATGCCTTACTAATTGTTAAACAAATCCATCAAAAATATATAAAAACCAAAATAAAAAAAATCAGAAAACGATTAGCAATAGTTGATGGTATGACCAGTTGCAGCCAAAAAGCAAGCTTCTCTTGAGGCTTCGGAAAATGTCTGTAATTACGAGCAAACAAGTGTCAGTTGTAATATCTACAAATCATCAGCCTACGGGATGAGCGTGACAAACTTTTGCCAAGTCCGAAACCGTTCCGCCGTACTGTCTTAACAGACAAAATTCGTTTATCAACTCGTGAGCACACTAATAGTAGAAGCAAAAAAAGGACATTAAGAGCAAACGAATATGTGTTTGAAAAGATTTCCAATTACAGAGCCAACAATATGAACTGCTAGGAGTTCTTCGGTGTCCTTGTGACACATCACTTTGACGAAACCTGTTTCTGAATTACTCGTCTTCGCTCGAGCGTTGGCTGCGAACGGAAATTTACCAACTTTGAATGGAATGTTCCTCTTCTGGTAATATTGTTCGTTCTCCCCCATCCAGGCGAGTTCGGGTTCCGCAAAGAATACACTTGGCATGGCTGAATAGTTTACGAAACATTCTTGGCCCACCATATGGTGGACTGCCTGTTCGGCTTCCATTTCGGCCACATGAGCTAGTTGCTTGCCTTCGATACAGTCACCGACAGCATAGACAGATGGTACGTTTGTTTGGTAATTCTTATTCACCGCGATTCGACCGCCTTTTGTCATTTCTATACTGACATTCTGCAATCCGAGCTTCGATATATTTGGACGTCGTCCGACGGCAATAAATAGGCAATCACACGTCATAACTTCGATCGTGCCAGTTTCGCTGTCTTGGACTTTAAGGTTTACTTCGTTATTAGTCCTTTCCATCGAGTTGACTTTTGTGTTAAGCTTAAAAACGACTCCCATCTTCTCGGCAGTTCGACGAAATATTCGTACGACTTCGTGGTCGAGATAGGTACCGCCTATAATGTGAGTGACATCGAGTGCAGTTACTTGGCTACCTAGACGTGCCCATAAGGCAGCCAATTCGACTCCAATTATTCCACAGCCAACAAGGATCATATGCTTGGGGACTTTCGGAAGTGATAAAGCACCGTCGCTGCTTACAACAATTTCTTCATCGATCTGAAGAATGGAAATGAAGAAAAGAAAAGTTGAAAGGATGTAGGAAAGGAACGAAACTATTGCGAAGATTTTGGTGTTCTTGTAGTGCTGACCTAAGAGGTGAGATGAAAGAAAGGAAAGAAAGCAGACGAATGAGTTGAAGGGAATAGCAATGTGGTAATATGTTTGCAATGGAATTAAATGAATAGGGTTTAGTGAGGGATCAATTCCTTCTTTTCTGTTTCGTAACTCCTTTCCTTTCCTTTTCTTCAATTCCACTCCTTCGGTTCGTGTCGTTGTAAAAGCAAAAGCAATAAAAGAAAGCGAAAAGCTAAAAAATATATTCACTTTTTGCTATGAAAAGAGCGGAGGCGTGGTGGTAAGTTTAAAAATCTTATGGGCTGCCAGCCCGATAGGCTTTACTATCAGCTAAGTCGGCGGAGAAATGGGGATGTTATATTGTACCAGGTCTAGCCTAAAACTTTGACACATTGTTACTGCGACCATTTTAAATTAAGCACCAGTTGCCCTCTTGTTAGCCGTTTTCAACCATGGAATGGGGTGATGTCGAAAATCTTGTCGTGCTGATCGGATTATACAAGTGTAATGCGGCAAAAGGTGACATCTTTTGGACTCTGCGACCGCTTGGAATCACTGGTTGTTCTGTCTGATGAATTATTTAAATATTCGAAGATACTGGTCAAAGATCCGGCCGTCCACGCACAGTGAGGACTTCGGAAGCTCACTCGAATCTAATGTCTCGCGTCATTAAACAGGACTTGGCATAGTGCCTACAATGCTACAATGAAGTCAGAGGCTCTCAAATGCTCACAAATTCTGTCCACGGACGAGAACATTTTTACCATCAAAGAAACGTTTAATAAAAATGGTCGTGTGTTTACTCAGACATCAAAAGAAGCTTCAAAACTTGTTCCTATCCATGATGTCGAAAATTTTCCAATGAATGAGGTCCGTAAAGAGGTTGATGATCGCCCGATGTGTCTCAGGTCGCGCTTCAATGCAAATGGTGATCAGTTTGAATAAAGTCTTTCATAACAAGTTGCTAGAGATTTGACAAATAAAATCTCCAACTTTTGGACACCAGTCTGCTTTCAACTGTCCTTTCTATTTAAAAGAATTTGAACTGTTTTTGCAATGAATATGACATTAAGGGCAACGAGGGTGAAATATTGCTTTGATGAGCGGGGTTTATGAATGATCCAAAAGATTTCAAGAAAAACAAGTGAGCTAGACACCAACAACCGATGATAACGTGGAAAATATGCGGAAAACAATTATGAACAGCTGCCGAATCACAGTCATGGAAGTCACTGAAAACATTGGCATATCAATTGGCATGATTTTGTCTCAATTCTGAGAGTCACGGTTAATATATTTTTCGATATTAATAAAATGGACTAATACATGAATTCTTGCAACAGGGCCAACGATCACCAACAAATGCAATGTTATTTCAATCAATACGCCTTTGTAGCGGAGCAATTAATTTCTAAAAGCCCATGATAATGCACTTCCTCACGTTTATTTACTTTCCAGACTTTCATAGACTTTCCAACGTACTGAACGACAGAACTGTTGCCTTTGTCATCCAGAATTTGTTTAGTTTGTGTAGTTTAAGTCTGTCTATAGCCAGGCCAATTCCTGTACGAAAAAACCTTGCAACAACATCAGTTGTGAATGAGAGATGATCAAAAAAATGCCGACGAAGGCATAACACTCTCAGTATAAGGTCACTTCAAAATTCATACTTTGTGTGTGCATTTTCCAATATAAAACTTCAATGATTAGAAACAAAATAAGTTACTGTGAACTGCAACCAAAGCGACAAATTCAGTCGAATCTCTTGAATCATATCTAGAACAACCACCCCCAAAGAGTAGTGAAAGAACATCTTCGACACAAACCATCCGCACCCCGTCCAGGTTGTGTTACCAACACCATAAAAGCCTAACTCTTGAACCCTATAAAAAAAATAAGCAAATATAAACTACTGTTCGTTAAAAGCCTACTTCCAAATTGCATTTATTTATCAAGTCTTAAGACCATACCGATCAACCGACAAACGTTTCGTAAACCACAACGAAAGAATAAAATCGAGTGAGCCATGTAAAGGTTAGATTATTAACTGGTTTCCCTTTGAATAACACTGGTCCGTTCGACGGCTAAGGTTGTAACCTAAGTATCGCGTGTTTTTCGGTAGTTATTTTCTATTCATTTTTTTCATTTAGTCTGTAAGTTTCATTGTCCTAACATACTTGTAATCATTTTTAATTGAATTTTAAAATGGATGTATCGGAAGAGCCCATTCGGAATAATTAATTGTTTCTGTTTCAGAAAAACCAGAATGAAAGTGAAGCCACTAGAGAAACCCAAACAATTTCGTCGTTGGTTTGCCAAGGTTAAAAATGGCAATGGTTTGGCAGTTCGATGATTATTTAACCGGGTCTTTGCGGAGATGAGAAATGGGTTCTTAACAATAACATTAAACGTCGCTTCTAATAGCTTAGTTCAGGAAATAATCCCTTTTGGATGTTGCTTCATCACCAGACTATCACCGCAGAAGTTATAGAAGTTCGGTTGGGGAAAATCGGGGAAATTTTCACTTGTTACGAAATCTGCAAATTATTTAACTTTGGACAGACATTAAAAAATCGAGCAATACTTGTTACAACCTGATATTTCATTTTGAGTATTTAATGTACTGAACCGATTCTTACCTGAACAACGGTGGGCACACCGTGTTGTGTTGCAGAAACAGGGCCAATTTGGAAAACGGATTTTCGGTCAAGGTAATGCCGTCAACAGATAACTTTGCTGTTGTTGTTTAAAGTACGGCCTCAGCAACTGAACACTTGCCGGAAAAGCCTAAGTGGTATTCTGCCTAACTTTGCCTTAGAGTTGACGTGATAGCCTGTAGAGAATTTTTTATAATTTTTTTATAATTCGTGCAGGTTCAACAGTGTACGCTCTTGTTTGTCACACAACCTGGACGAGGTGCAGATGGTTTGTGTCGAAGATGTTCGTTCACTACTGTCCGGGGTGGTTGTTTATCTCTCATTCATTGTTTATCTTTCCATTCATTAGGAGCTGTTCTTGACTATGGACGGACTTGAACTGCAGACGCTCGGCTCAACAGTCGGTGATGATGACCATTGCACCACGACCACCCCCATGTTTTGTGTGTTGCGAAGGCAAAGGAGGCTACTGTTTATTGCCGATTGCGAAAAGCGAATTTTGAGATATCATTTTTAGGCAAGTATGAGTTATAATAACATTAGGTTTTACCAGTGCCACACCGATGAAAAACACATCGTAATATTCGACTCTACTTTGATGTTGCGGGATTCAAACCCTATGTCACCGGCATCAGACTATCCCTTGAGCCACGGTGCCTCTGCCTTAAGAGCTTAGATTGATGCAATCTGACAACTGATGGCACTATAGTTTTGACAACTTGGACATTGATAAAAAATAATCACCCATTTGGTTATCGATTCTCTACCTATATTTGGCCTTTAGATCACTGATGTTTTTAAAATAATTATCTTTCGTTTATCATGGCAGCACCAAAAGTGGAGAGTTGAATTAAGATCACAAAAGAGACGGTCGTTCTGTTTTTATTTCATGGAATCAGAAGTAACTAGTATCACCATCACTCACGCTGACAGACGATTCAATACCATAATTGGTCTTCCGGGAGTTTGAAGATGAAACGACACAGCTAAAACACTATACACTCAATATCAGTCAATACTTTCTTTAAACTCTGGAGGCATTGGATAAAGCGACCCTGAATAAGTCCTGAATAAGATGATGTTACCAGAGCTTCGTACAAAGAAGGCAAGCTTGAACTTCGTTGTATATGCATTTTAGTCCACCGACATGTAAGCAACTTTCTTTTCATAGTTTTAGCATGTCGAGTTTCATGCCAAGAAAAGAAAAAGTGCGAGAAGTTTTGTTGCATTATTTTATTTAAAAAAATCTGCAGCTGCGAGCGTACTGTGTTGGACGGAGATACAGCGGTTGATTTCGACGCTTCCAAAATAATTATGTTGATATTGAAGATGAATACCTCATGAAGTCTGCCATGTCTATGGTATGTCAAACACTAGCTTAACTTGCAAAATCATAATGTAGGTAGGGTGAAAAGTTCTACGCCTGACGAAAAGACGGCGTTCAAATCAGCAACAAATTATATTTCCTACCTGGGTGCATGTGTCATTACTTCCCGTGACAGGTTTCAAAGTGTTCTCTCAACTAGTTTATTTACACGAATTTCTTGCAGCAGACATCTTGCGTGTTTTTCGTTAAAATTGATAATCGGATCCGGAGTTGACAGAAGTTTACGGGAACTCTGCCCATTCGACGTCAACCTTTAAAAAATGAATTTAAACGTGGTCGCACATCCGTCGAAGATGAACCACGTGAACGAAAGCATCGAAAAAGTGCATGATATCGTGTCAGGCGATAAACGAATGCAGGTAAGTGAAATAGCTAAGGGCTGCGGGAACGTCGGAAGAAAGGATGTGCAACATTTTGCACCAAGAATTAGGGATCTACTCAAGGTGGGTGCCGTATTTGCTGTATGTCGATCCAAAGCAAATGCACAAACGATTTTCGCGACTATATTTCGACAGATTCAATAGGGATCCGACTGGTTTTGTGCGGCAACTTGTCACCATGGATGACCCATGGGTCCATCACTACACGCTAGAAATAAAACAGCAGTCCAAGCAGTGGGTGAAAGCCTGTGGTTCAGTTCCAAAGAAAGCGAAGTCAACCGCATCTGCCGGAAATATCACACCCATAGTATTTTTGGATGCAAAAGGGATCCTGTCAATTGAATTACTATAATATCCATGACCAACTAGATGTCAAAATTCATGAGAAAAGGCCTTGCTTGATGATGAAAAAGAAATCGAGAGGGCCGTACGTGAATGTGACTATCACTTCCGGGAAGGAATACTGATGTTGGAGAAGCGCTAGACAAAGCGTATTGAAGTCAAGAAATCAGTTAAGAAAGACAGAAAAATAAAATCATTTTTGATTGAAAATCGCAGTCTTTCATTGCCAGGCAAAAAAACTTTTTATCTTACCCTCGTACAAGTAGATGACACAACAGTTTCGAGACATTTGAAAGCATTACTAATGATACCGAAGTAAGGACATTGGGGGGCGTACGAGTTGAAGCCGAGACTTCGAATGATTTTTTTTCACGTGGGAACGTGGGAACTGAAAGCGTAAAACATCATGGAGTAAGCCCGGCCATGAATCAACACCGTCAGCAAAAGAAAATATTCGATTCCCTGAATTCGAAGATTCTGTCCTGCATTTGGTGGGATCAGCTGGGGACAGTATATTATGAGCTGCAGAAACTGAACAAGACCATCACAGGAGATGATATCAATTGCAATTGATGCATATAAGCCGAGCATTGAAGGAAAAATGAGAAAAAAGAGATACAACAAGGTAATTTTGCTTTATAACAACGCCCGGCTACATGTTGCGAAATCGGTGAAAACGCTAAAATGGAATATCTTAACCCACCCGCCGTATTCACTAAATATTTTCCCTTCCGATTATCATTTCAACCGTTCGATAACACATGGCATTGTTGAGCAGCACTTGTATTCTTATGATGATCCCAAGAAAGGGGTCGATTTTTGGGTAATCTCAAAAGACCTGTTATTTCTGCGATGTGGCATTTATACATACATAAACTGCCAGAAATATGGGAAAAAAGTAAGGTATTTTGAGTGAAAACGTTTTTTATTACTTACTTTAAGTAAAGCATTAAGTTTAAAAAATAGCGAGTTTTACAAGGTCTCAATAAAAAACAATTTCGACATACTTGGACAGCGGCACTGAAGTTGGCTGACTAGAAATTTCTTGGCCGACGCGATTGTATAAAGTTGACTGTCAGTGATTTAGTGAAATTCCTGGACTGTTTTGACCAAGTTTTTAGCTCTTGAGTATGACGGATCTATTCATAAAAGGCTGCGCTGCAAAGAGCGCTCTCAGACTAAGGGAGTCCTCTCTGTGGAAGCAAGCCAACTATGGACATGCGGCCATACGTAGAATAATATATGACCTGGGAAAGAAACATGGTTTTAGTAGCCTCGCAGCTACGACCGACTATATTTCCCCCAAAAAGACTTCTCTCTCAGAATACCAATCCTTTTCCCCGACAGAGAAGAGTGGCTATCAAACGCTGTGATCAACGACCACGAGATCACTCTCTTCACCGACGGATCGAAAATGGACACAGGCACTCGGTCCGGGTTCTACTCTGATACCCTCCACAAACAGGAATCATTCAGACTCCCTGATCTGTGCAGCGTTTTTCAAGCAGAAATCTTGGCAATAGAGAAAGCAGCCAAACACCTACAGGTAACCGATATCTTACCATCGGATATCACTATCTTCGTAGACAGCAAGGCTGAAGTCAATAGAATCCTGTATGACGAGATCAAAGGCTGTCATGAAATGTCGCGACTCACTAAAGTCAATAGAATCCTGTATGACGAGATCAAAGGCTGTCATGAAATGTCGCGACTCACTGAAGTCCATCAGACACCACAAAGTCAAACTCTGCTGGGTCCCGGGTCACAGCTCAATCGCAGGGAACGAAAGAGCAGACGAATTGGCCAGGCAAGGGTCTGAACTGGACATCAGCGAAGCGGACACGTCATTGCAACCACCAATCAGCGCATTATACCGGATCATAACTGACACAATCATCAAAGAAGCCAACTCGTCTTGGCTTACAAGAAACGACAGCTACACGACAAGATCATCGTGACCAGAGCTCAATTTCGGAAAAACAAAGAAGCTCTTGGCGCTGGACCGTATCGATCCGTATACTCGTCGGAGTGATGACAGGACACTGTCCCATTGGAGCAATGTTCCGGAAATGGAACTCGGGATCCAGCGGTCTCTGCCGGAGCTGCGGCGATGAGGAAGAAACTGAGACGATCCAACATCTGCTTTGCAGCTCTCCAGAATCGACGCCTAGTGTCGCTGGGCAAAAGATTCTTTACAGAGATTGCGGATGTGGCTAATGCAGATATATCGGATCTTCTAAAATTCATAAAGAGCAGGGGTGGTTTCAGCCACCACGTGATAGGACAGGTTAATTATATGTGTACCCCCAAAAAATAAAGGGAATCACAATGGGCCTTTTGGCCTCCGAGTGGAAGTGATGCTTAACATTCACACCCCCCTTCTTTAACCTAACCTAACCTACGAGTATATTTCCACCTAAGGATATTTGAACTCTAGTAATCCATGAAAGAAATTGCTTGTTATTTTATGGTTATCATCGAGAATCGTTACCATCGGCGCTTATAGTTCATCACATATAAAAAAACATGTCTCAGCTTGATAGTTCCGCACACTCATTTCTTTTAAATAGAAATAGATTTATTTACAATACATCGCAGGGGACAATCATTCGAGAAGAGTTTTGCATGATAATAGCAACTCTGGTTGCTACGAATCATTCATGACACTTTGCGTAGAAGAGATAACATAATCAGCGGATTCAGTCACGCTACCAAGGCAGACTATCGCATGTCAACAGTTTTCAATATCACCATAATAAGATAAAGAGTTTGACGAGACTGCCTTATGAAAGGTAGCCAAATAATCATTCTGGATGGATGTGAGAATGAGGAAAGGGCAGACGATGGCATGTCTTTTTCTGCCGTTTAGCAACCAAGATAATATGGAACCCTGTGCGATTTTTGTTTACTTTGGACCATTTTAACTACTTAAACTAAAAAATGACGCTCCCATAAGATTTAAAAACAATAGAGCAACTTACATCGATTCCAGGGAACGGCGTTACTTCCGAACCAGTAGCAATCATAATGTTCTTCGTATTCAACACTTCTGTTGAGCCGTCAGATTTGGTTACTTCGACAGAATTGGGCGTCTTGATCGTTGCTGTCCCTGTTACTTGTTGTACATTATTCTTTTTAAACAATTGCACAATGCCACCAGTGAGTGATTTGACAACGTTTGTTTTTTGTTCCATCAGCTTTCCCAAATCCAGTTCTACGCCTGACACGTTTATACCACGGGCAGTCAGTCCACCATGCTTAGCCAGTTCATACAAGTGTGAATTGTTAAGCAGTGCTTTCGATGGTATACAGCCAACATTGAGGCAAGTTCCCCCCAATGTCGCACCTTTTTCAACGTTGACAGTCTGCAAAAAGAAGCATTTTCATTACGACTCCATTACTTTTATATGCAATACGTGATTACCTTTAACCCTAGCTGGGCGGCTTTAATTGAAGCCACATATCCACCGGGACCGGCGCCGATCACAACCAAATCTGATTCAGATGACGAATAATAACGAACGTTAAACGCTCCCAAGATCGCCCCATTCGTCTTCAATGGAGGCTACAAAGAAATTACATTCAATTCAAGGTTATGTCTTATCAAACGGATAAAATAAACAATTCTCGTGATTTAATTAACACATCATGCTATGCCCCGATTCCCCATCGCCGTATCAATTTCGGAACAGACTTAAAAGCCATTCTTAATCGCTAAACTGCAGCAGAATCGAGGTTAATGAGATTGCATAACCCGAAATCACTTACTATGACCTAGACAGGGTGCCCGAAGGTAAAACCACGAAGATACCCACCTTATTCGCTAGCGACATAACATTTCGTAGACTCCTCTGCATTTTGTCTATGTATGCTACAGAAACTGGTGAAGAAATTTGTTTTTTTAAATCGTGTTACTGCAGGAAATAAGCAAAATTGAATATCGAATATCCCGGTGGAGCCCGTAAAATCACCACACGAATTCGCACCACTGACGTTTAAAAAGTGAACGGGCTGGTTGACGTTTGTACGAATGCTACTTGCCCTGTTGGTGAAATTGAATGAACTAGGTGAAGGGCACAAGTGGTGACTATGGATTTCCAACATCGAGACATGGAAATCCGTACGAAATTATTTTGAATTTGTGGACGATTATTAAAAATTTCGATTTTTCTGTGCCGCGTTCTCCCTTAAATATGAGTCATCGCCATTTAATTTAACTTTTGAAAAAGATGCGAATGGTTAATGAGGCTACAAACTTTTACAGAACGAACAAGTACTTTTACGACATCAAGCGAAAAATGATTAAAATTCTTCAAGACCTATGAACGAAATTTGTTGAGTGCAATATCAATTCAGAGAAATATGAGATTTTCGAACACACCACACTCGTAATATGTACACTACTGAAGTTGAATTTGGGTCTCAATAAGTCATTTCAGTTAGACTGATGTAATATGCCATATTCGAGTCGAGGCATGGCTACATACCCCTCCGATGGAAGGGAAGGCCGCTACACGGGGTACAACAATCCCTTCGGACGAGGATCGCATACTGCAAGCTGAGCTGAAGGCAGTGGTAGATAGGCAACAGCCACGACAATAGAAGCCACGACAGCAGCAGCCATAACAACAGCAGCAGCCATAACAACAGCCGCAGCAAAAGAGGCGACAGCAACAACAACAAAAGCGACTAAAACAATAATTATATTAACTGAAGCCGGAGCAACGAAACAGCAATAACAACGGACGCAGCAACAATAACAACGCCAACAAAAACAGGCGAAGCTACGACAGCAATAGCAGCAACATAAACGTCCTACTAAGGAGAAGGTGCCATCCATCGTTACTCATACCGCGGCTCTACGCGAGACATTAGATCCGTGTAAATACTTTATTGGTTTAGGCAATTTAGTCTTTAAGGGTGTAGGCTAGAGCCGCTATGGTATACAATAAACGGATCAAGGACCTTTGCAAAGAGACCACAAGCGAGTTCCTCTCATTTGGCTCCAAGGCTGAGACGCTGCAGATGATGGTTATCAAAGGCGTGTATTCGAGTACTGACACGGAGGAAATGCTCTCAGAGCTCAAATTCGTGAGAGTCAAGTCGTTCAACCCGGCGCGGACCAAATGGGAGAAGTGGGTATTACCCTTCTTCCTGATCCAGTTCGCACCCAATAGCAAGCTGGAGAGGCTAAAGACCATCACCTGCTTAGCCAGGTGATCCCAGTCTATAAAATGGGAAAAAATAAGGAGGCACGGGCAAAGGTTCGAACGCGCCGCCTCGAACTGGGAGATACAGCTTGGATGTGTTAAGTGTGCAAAGAACCACAGGAAGCCAAGGTCGCGGACAGGGAGCAGCTCCAATGCGTGCTGCGGTCATCCTGCAAACGATCTGGAATGGGGATGGTCGTGGTGCAATGGTAATCTTAGCCGACTGTTGAGCGGAAGGTCTGTAGTTCAAGTCTCTCCAATGTGTCTGACATAAAAAAAATCAAATATGGCTCGCAAGCAGAAGGAAAAATGTCCTGCAGGTGGCTTACAAACACCAGCAGACGGTACAAAAGCATATGGTTTTTTCCAAAGCCTCAGTGCCTGTTACTAAGGAACCGGAGGTCGAGGTGGACTTCCATTCGATCCTCCACGCCATTGATGTACGAGGGTGGTCGTATCGGCCCTATAATTTGGCATAGTACAGCCCTGTGACCGTTTTGCCCTTCTCCAGGTAGTCGATGTGGATTACACCTTGTGAATTCCAGAAAACGGTGGCCATCACCTTTCCGGCCGATGGGACAGTGTTCGCCTTCTTCGGAGCATGTTCGCCGGATGAAGTCCACTGTTTCGACTGTTCCTTGGTCTCTGGTGTGTACCAGTGTCCATGTTTCGTCGACTGTCACGAAACGACGCAGAAACTCCTTCGGATTGTGCTTAAACAGCGCCAAACACTGCTCTGAAGTGGTCTCACGGTTGCGCTTGTTGTGCGGAGTGAGCAAACGCGGCACCCATCGCGCCGACAGCTTTCTCATGCCCATAATTTCATGCAGCTATCTCGCACACTTTCAATCGGCGGTCTGCCAATACGAGATCGTGGATTTTTGTCACGTTATCCTCCGTGGTAGCCGTTTTCGGGGCACCTGGACGTGGCTCATCAAAAACCGACGTGCGACCATGTTGAAACTCGTTAAACCAATTTTTGATGGTCGCCATCGAAGGAGAAGAGTCACCGTACACAGCATCCAAGCGCTCTTTGATTTCGTTGCGCGATTTCCCTTCCAAAAACAAGAATCGAATCACCGACCGATATTGCTCTTTTTCCATTTTTCTAAGATCCGCCTGCTAGAACGTACTACACGATAGTAAGTTGCTCTTGCGATACTGGCGCCACCTGGTGGTGAGGCAAAGTACTTATCGGACCACCCTCGCACTTTTGGTTAACGCAACAAAGCCAAACTAGAATCACAACATCCGACGCAAGTCTTATAAAGTAATTTGCAGAGACCGACTGAATACCACGCGTGACGGGGGTGTTGTGATCTTTATTAGAAATAATTTTAAACATAAAATTATATATAGCGGTAAAGGGCGGATGTTCCAGATGCTACAGGCCTGCATTGTGTGCATTCCTCTAATTATAGAAGCCTATGCACCTGAAACATCTCAACCCAATATTTTCATCACAGAGCACTTTTTCGATTTCTGCCAAATTTGTCTCCTAACTGTGTATACGACAGTGACCATTCCAGACTTTGCCATTCTTTGCCAGTTCGAATTGGCGAATATGTTCCTGCCAATAAATAAAATATTTCGGAGAAACAATTAGAATGATATCCAGACAATGAACGCGTATTATGAACAATCTGCATTGATCCGGAGAGCGCCGTGTTGGATGAAGATTTCTTCGTGATCGAAGATCCTCATGAGAAGGTGGCGACAGTGGGAGCTGTCTTCGACCAAACCACGACTTGGGATACAGGGTCGTACTTCATCACTTCCATCTCCGAAATGATATCAATCATTGGCGATGAGAGAATTTTGGTTTTACGAGGTTCAATGAAAATTTCATGGCAAACAGTCTCATTGCCAGTGGGAGCTAACATCCTATTCATTTCGACGAAGGATCTCCAGATGATCGAGAAAAAAGTCCGCGGGAATCGATGGTATATCCAATTTTGTGCTCAGGCACCCCCCTCCAGTATCTTATTGTCTAATGCACTGGAAAACAGCTGAGGTACAACCAATCCCCAAGCGGTGTAACCTCCAAGTGTCAGATAGGTCTTCGAGTGGGTAGTCCTTAGAGCCCTGCCCTGAGGACAATAAAATCATTCCGAATAATCAATTTGGTTTCAGAGCCGGGCATAACACTATTCATGCTCTGTTGAAATTCTTGTCGGATATCCAATGAAACAAATGGGTACCGTCGAAACCGATTGGTTAGAAGGTTTTTATTACAAGCTCAGCCGGCTGGGCATAGATAAGCCACTGGTATATATGATTTTTTACATGTTGACCAGTAGAACAGGGCAACAGGGCAACAGGGCATGGTCAACTCGCCGATCCTTTTTAGCATTAACCTAAGCGATTTGCTAGTTTCTGTTCACCATTCTATAGCGGACGCTTAAGACTTAATCGCCTACAGGTCAGGCTTAACGAACGACGTCGTTGCAACGTAACTTCGAAAAAATTTAGCGATTACAGAAATCAGAGACTATTTTATTCAGGACCCCGTTGTCTATGGGCTCTTGGGAGACTAGAAAAAATTGGCGCAGGTTCTCAACTCTTGGATCGGACGGGTGTCCACTGGCAAAACAAAATGTAAACTGGCTAGACCAGTTTCTGTATTTGGACAAACATGTAGATGCTGCTCTGGGAAGGGCCCGGGGCGCTTTCGCTCTGACAAGATGGCTGTTTCATAGCAGCCAACTTTAGACCAGGTTTAGGGTAATCTGCTAGATGGCGTAAATCAGGCCCATGGTTGCCTATGGTTGTCCCGTCTGATTCAATGTGAAAGCCAGTTTAATGGAAAGGATCCGGGTGTTTGAGAGACAATGTCTCAGGACCTGCCTCGGACTACATACTCGTAGGACACCGGAATCTGAGTACACGAAATTTTACCCTAACGAGATCCTAAGCAATAAGGCTAGGATTTTAGGGGTGGAGAATTTTCTGATGAAACTGATTCGAAGTTACGGGGCAACGATCGATCTCCGGAGCTTACTACTCCAACCACTTGTACTACGAAAGGATGCTCGTTAACGGCTTTGTCCCACCAGTGGCATTCCTTTTTAGACCAATGTGAGCGGGGTTTCCAACAAGGATGCCAAGAAGTTGAAAATGTTGCGTTTTGGATGTCAGAGTGAGAAATCAAAAGAACAGGACTGGACAGCACAGATTCGTAAAAACTGTCAGATCAAGTTAGAACAGAAAAGTACAGCTGTATGTCAGTTGTCAAATTTGTAAGATTGTATTAAACATGTTTAAGAATTAAATAATAAACTAAAATGGATTCACATTAAATGGTTTAGAAGAGTTGTGGTGGGCACTAATAGCGAAGTAGGTGCAGAAAATCGTGCTCTGAAGTGTCCGAAACACCTTAACTGAACACAAAGCAGAACACTTTCGGACAGAACTTTTTCACTGAACAGCAAAACGTGTACCGGAACAGTCAAGAACAGCCTCATTGAACAGACTAAATACTGCTTAAATATTTTCCGATTTTACACAAATAAAAAACATCGCAGCAATCTTGGCATCACTGACGAAAAGGAATATTTCCCTGTTCCTGAGCATATTACACCAGTAATTGACATTTCCCTCTCCATATGTCACTTCAGTTCCAAGATGGCGCTGGTCGGGTGTACTTATCGAGCGTAGTTTTCGTTCGTCATAAAAAAAGAATCAGTTTGTGTTTAACTTTCAAACTTTTATCGTATTTTTCTGCAACATTCAATAAACAAAAAAAAAACAAATAATTAACAGTTAAATCATCAAAATTATACGTATCGGAAGCGCCCGACGGTGCGAGCTCATTTCACTCGTTCGCTCTGAAACGCAAAAGCGTACATCCAAAGAGAGAAGAACAGAAGAAGAAAATTTTCCTCGTCGGAAAAAAAATATTCGTCGCAACAAAGACTACAAGGAGAATCAATTTGACAAAATGATGAATTTTGGGAACATGATGATGGGCGATCAGTTTCGTAAGATGGAATCGTTCTCGCCGAAATCATCACCGCGCGGTGGTCGTTCGCCAGTGGTTTCGCGGCAGGACTCGTCGGGAACGCTAAAAACGACCATATCGTTGGGCAAGAATCCTTCGATCGTGCATAGGGATCCATTTTACTCGATGAAGGAACCACCAGGTGAATTGAGTGATCTCTCTTTGTAATCGAGCGAATGTGATATCGTTTTTCTTTGTTTCTTGGTTCTGGTGTTGTAGGTAAAGGTGAATTAACTGGCGATAAGGACCTAATGACTGAATATGGACTGCATCATACTCTAACCAAATTCAAGGATAAGAAAGTCAAAGAATCTTTGTCTTCCTTCTTACCCAATCTTCCCGGAATATTCGATGGAATGAATAACTTGGTAAGTGTCTTACAGATTGAGCCATGTGGAAGGTTTCTTTGTCGAGGTGGCATTGCTTGGCGGTTGTGGCATGAGAAATTCTAAAAAAAACATGACAAAAAAGCAATTAGAGTCAATGACGCATGGGAAATATCCTTGTAACTAGGTAGCGATTTCAAATGAAGTGCTGACGCGTAAAAAGCGACGAGGATGGGTCAACGATTTGCAATTCATTAAGGTGTCTGTAATGGGTTTTGGATTGTCTATAGAGGTGGGGATGGATTTCATGTCACTTGTGACCTGAAAACGCTCCTAGGATCGTGTGTTTCGTATTGCGGAGTTAATTCAGTTTACATGTTATCTACCTGCATACATTGAACCCTCCTCGGAAGTGTGTAATGAATCAAGAGCAAACCCATGAGTTCGACGATGGAAATAATTGTAATGTACTTCAACGTTATTCATTCCATCACGGAGAGAAAGACGCACAATGGCCTTATGTTAGCTTGTGCTCGCGATCATCTTTTTGATCATTAACCAAGTAAAGAACCCCCCCATCTCCTTCTTTCCACTTTACTACGGAATCGTTAACGTAAACGTTTTGAAGGCTTGAAATGTATAAACCTGTTGCTCCTATACTAAACTGACCTTTTGCCCCGGATGATGTCAATTCTATTTCTACTCAATATCCAATTTTATTTTATTTTTTCGAATTAGAGACTTGTGCTTTTCACTGGATCACTCGGATGCTGCTTTTGGGGTTTAGGCGTTCTCTCACATCAAGCACGTTCGTGCTCTAGACGTCTCCCCGGCTCAACATCCAGTTGGTTGAGTTCCCCCTCCTTATATGTGCGCTACCTTAAATATGGTTGACTCGAGACTTTTCCATGTACTCAACATGGCCCAGCCATCTAAGGCTTTGGTTTCTTAGACGCTTGAAACTTGATTTGGTTGTATAAGAGCTGCGTGAGAATTACCTGAGTTAGCCCGATATGTTTGTTTCACCAATGTTTTAACCTTTTCAAGCCAAAATATGATTCGTCGGACCTTGCAAAATAGGCGCTTTCCGTCAAGCCGTTTTCTTATGGATGAGGCAGCAATTCGTAGCTTAATTCGACATTTTTTTCTATGACGAATGCGGATGAGTTAGCAAATGGGATCGTTTTTTCATCGATTCCATGGTACTGCACAATTAGCATGGTACTGCCTTGTGCATCCCTTGTGAATCTGTCAGTGATCCCCATGTGAATCACAACGTCACGGCGCGACCACGCGATGATGTCAATATCATACGCGTAGCTGGACAGACTTGTAGAATATAGTGCCTTCCCTGTTGATGCCTGCCCTTCGCACTACCTGGTTGAAGACGTCACACGACAGCGCATCTCCTTGCCGAAATCCGCTACACAAGCGGATCAGTTTTTCCCGGGATCTCGAATTAAGCCATCGCATCAAACAACTCTTTACGATTAATGCTGTCGTATGTTGCTTTGGAATCGATAAAGAGATGGTGTGTATCGATTTGAAACTCGTTGGTCTTTTCCAGGATTTTTCGAAGTGTGAAAATTTGGCTGGGCCGGAAGCCGCACTGGTAGCTGCCGATTAGTGCGGTGCAAAAGGGCTTTAGACGTTCACACAATACGCTGGACAGGATCTTGTATGCGACATCAAGCAAGGATATATCTCTAATTCTAGTGCAAGAGGTGGGATCGCCTGTTTTGTGGATGGGGCAAATAGAGCTTGTATTCCAGTCGTCGGGCATGTCTCATCTTCCCAAATTCTGCAGATGATCTGGTTTATGCTCCCTATCAGAGCACCGCCACCAGCCTCGAAGATCTCTGATGGCAAGCCATCTGAGCCTGCGGCCTTGTTGTTCTTCAGCTTGTGAATAGCTGTGCCGACTTCTTCGATGCTGGGTGGGATTACTTCAGCGGCTGGAATATGTTATTTCCTCGGTTCCTACCACACTCTCTTGGCTATGCTCGCTAAGCAGCTGCTGGAAATACTGTTTAAATACATCCACTATTCCCTATGGGTCTGTGACAGGATTACCATCGCAGTTTCGAAGAGCCTGGGTGCCTTTCTTGAAGCCTCCTGCAAGACCTTTGGCTTTCTTATAAAAGGCTCGAATTTTGTGCTTATTCCTAGACACGTCGATATACTTGAGATGGGAGGCCGCCAAGATTTTTTTTCTTTTGTCCCAGTAGTTTTTTTCTCCTCACTTCTTCTGGCTCGGTACTCCTCTTGCGCTGCCCTGGTTTTCGTTGTAGTGCTTTTTGATACGCCTCGTCGGTTGCTGCCTTTTTCTGCTCACACTCTCCATCGTACCACGGGTTTCTTGTCAGGGGTGGTAGGTAGCCTAAGGTGGTCTCGGCTACTTCCTGAATGGCTAAGCGGCAATACAGCCACATACTGCTGGCATTTGTGTTCGACGTAGTCATACCGTAGAGTCTTTCGCTCAATTGCTCCCTGTATACTCTGGCAACCTCCGGTGTGCTCAGGCGTCCAATGTCGAACCTCCTCACGGTGGGCTGGCTTTCTGACATTGGACAGTCGAGCTCTGAATCTTGCTGCTACGAGGTAATGGTCGACATTTGCCCCCCTGAATGTTCGCATATCCAGGATGTTTGACGAGTGTCTTGCGTCAATAAGCACATCGTCGATTTGGTTGGCGGTTCGACCATCCGGAGATCGCCAGGATTCGCTTACAAGGGAATCTTGTGCTACTTATCACCGCATTACGAGCTGTCGCAAATACCGTGGGTCGGTAGTCGTTATCTATTGTTGTGTCGTGTAGGCTGTCCTTTCCGATCACTCTGCCAAGGGTGTTCTCCTTACCGATTTTGGCGTTGAAAGTCCCCGAGTACTATTTTAACATCGTACTCCGGACAAGCTCCGTCCGGAAAGGCAGGCCGAAAAACAATTGGTGCAAACAAATGCAAAAACACCAGCATTTGATTGGCCTCAGCGATGAAGTAATCCCAAACCGGGAAGCCTGCCGCTACTTTCTGAGGTCAAACCGGCGAACCCCAGAAGCGGACCAGTAGGAATGCAATTAAGTGGGAAGGTTATGGTCCTACACTTCTGACCATAACAACGCCGGAAAAAGGAAAAGAAGAAGAAGACTCCGGACAAGCTCCGTAGGCGTTGTCCAGGAGGTCATAGACGTCCTCCTTGAAGGTGTCTTCAGCCTCTTCGGTAGGGGCGTGTGCACATTTGAAGCTGATTTTATAAAATCGGATCACAGCCAGGCGATCACTTATAGGTTTAAAGTCGATGACCTTCAACCTTAACCGTTTTTCCACGACAAATCCGTATCCCAATATGTGCACTCCTTTGTGATAGCTGTAATAAATGTCGCAGTCTTTTTTCCTCATCATACCGTTTTCTATCCAGCGTATTTCATTTAGAATCATTTATTTGTTATAAATATCGCGTCCAATTAGCGTCAGTGATGCTATCAGTCGTTAAACCTGGGTAGTTACATATCTTACAGTTCTCGTAGCTTCTACAATGCACAATTTCAAAAACCGACCCGAAAATCGCACGTGTAATCTTCCTCCCGAAGCAACGAAGGTTCACTTCATCTGACTTTGACAAGGTCCATGCTTCTGCGCCAAATTCGAAGACTGAGATGTCATACATAGTCATACAAAGCCACTTTGGTTTTTCGTGACTGAATTGCCTCCGGAGCCCGAAGAAAGAGCGGCTGGCAACAGTAATTCTGCATTTGATTTCTGCATTGCTTCTGTATGAAATCCCTGACCGCTGGCCAAGACGTTGGTGGTGTGGTCTAAATTTAGCTGCTTCTATAGCAATGCACACAAACGCGCAAGCGAGCAATTGAACGGATTTAAAATATGTATGTTGTGCCTCTCGCTTTGATCAGCGATTTCTGCATGATTTCTTCAAGGGCAAGATCGAAATCCTAAGAAATAAAAACATAGACAAAAACGACGAGAATTTATATTGGGGTCAAAAGGCTAAAATTATTGTATTATTGAAGGAAAATGAATCCGATGAAATAGAGATTCGTAGAGGTGTAAGACAAGGTTGCATCTCATTCTCTTTTACGCTGCAATATGTAAGAGCAAATTAGAGTGCGATGGCGGGATCAAAGTTAATGGAGTACAAATAAACGACACTAGATATGCTGATGATTCTGTTTCAGCAAGGGTCGTTAATGAATTAAACCAAATGATGAATAAGCTTAGCTCTATAAGCAACGATTTTGGCTCAAAAGTCAACGCCAAAAAACGAAGTTCATTGTCTTCGACAGAAAGCCTCCAAGTCACAATTTTTTACTGAAAATTAATGACCTAGTAGTGGAAAAATTAATAGCACATGGTATTTGGGTACTGTGACAGACAACACCGCTAACCCAAACAAGGAAATTCAATGTAGAATAGAGCAAGTGAGGACAGCCTTCTGTAAAATGAAAAAAGACTCACAAATAGTGACTTCAACCTGATTGGAATTAAGGCTAGTAAAATGTTATGTGTATCTGGTCGGTGTTCGACACAGAAGAGAAGTTAAAAGGCTGAAAAGTTTCGAAATATGGATTTATATTGTAGAATAATTCTCCGTATCGCTTGGACGTACAGACAAAAGAAAGATTGTTTTTACCATTAAAAGGAGAAAAGAAAACTGGAATACTTGGGTCACGTTTTGAGGATAAATACAGCATATTCCAGGTCATCCTATAGGGTAAAATAGAAAGAAGAAGAGGTAGAGAAAGACAACGACTGTTTGGATATCCAATCTATGTTATGTTGGCATAAAATCGGTCCATCACGGTTCCCCACAAAAAAAAAAATCCATTTGATATCACCAAGACGGCTGATAACACGATTTCGGAATTTGGTGCGCAAAAGATAGATTGTGGCATGCGCTGTGTGGCATGGCGCGCCATCCTGCATGAACCAGAAGTTGTCCAAATCCATGACTTCAATTTCAGTAAAAAAAAGTCAGTTAACATGGCTCTGTAACGCCCACCGTTGACCGAAACATTGTCCCAGCCTCATTTTCGAAGAATAATGGTCCAAAGATGTCATCACTCCACAATCCGCACCAAACTGTCACTCTCTGTGGATGCATGAACTTCCCGACAATAACTTGCGGGTTTTCCGAGCCCTAGATGAGGCAATTTTGTTTGTTAACTGCGAAGCGGATGGTCGCACGCCTTCAATTGCTAAGTCAATTGGACCTTGTAAGCGAATAATCAGAGATTCTCCTCAGGCTAATGCGTGAAATGTTGAGCTATTGAGATCGATGGCTAGTTGATGTTTGTGAATTGAGTCTCACACTCTCGGCCACAGCAGCCACATTCTCATCTGTGCGCACCGTATGACGTCGGGGATCATAAGTGTTGTCCACTAGCATACCAGTCTCGTGAACTTTTTACACAAACTTGCGTTCGTAAAAACGGCAGTCGCGGTGGGTACTTCATTTCGGCCAAAACTTATTTTTAAAAAACGCAATGTTTGGGCTACACAGCACTTACCAGGTGTGCAAGTTTAAAATGTCGTTTTTTTGTCAAGAGACGGCGCATAAAACATATTGAAGTATATGTCGAACCCAAAGCCCCATTTTGTTGGTATAACAACTCGCTACAAAACGTCATATTCGTTTAGTTGTTTACGAGTTAGTAGCATACTTCTTTTTCGTGTTAAATATGTCGAATTTTGAGCCAAATAAAGAGCATTTGCGGCATGTAATGATTGTCTTGTTCAATCAAAAGAAAAAGTCATCGGAAAGTCATCGAATTCTTGTAGAGACCTACGGCGATCTTGCTCCAACCGTCAAGACTTGTGAACCCTGGTTTCAACGTTTCAAAAGTAGAGATTTCAATGTTATTGACATTTCGACGATTTCTTCGCTTGGTTGAGAACTCCTACCCCACCCGCCGTATTCACCAGACCTGGCGCCTTCTGATTATCATCTCTTCTCATCGATGGGACACGCACCCTCTGAACAACACTTCAAGACTTTCGAGGATGTACGAAAATAGCTCGATGAATGAATATCAATGAAAGATGAAGCTTTCTTTTGGAATGGTAACCATAAATTGCCCGAGAGATGGATAAAATGTGTAAAAAGCGAGGGCCAATACTTTGAATAAAAAATGTTTTGCCATTGTTCTTAAATAATTGCGTATTTTTCATGAAAAAAACGACATTTTAAACTTGCGCACCTGGTACTTTGGAAATAAGCTTTCAGTATTTCCAACCTCCGTAACGGAGAGGAACTCTAAGAAGAAGAAGATTAAAGAATCACCTGACAGCGTGTCGCGATCTTATTTTAACATCATTTTTAACCACCTGTGATGCATCAGAGTTCTCATGAGTTTGCCAAGGGTCTCGAAGCAAGGCGTTGTTTTTTTTTTTCTAAACATGCTGTGAGAGCTGATCTAGAATTTGCTTGGTTTGCCAGGAACTGCCATAATGTTCGCATAGGCCGACAGGGAAAGTCGCTAATCAGTCTATAGTTGGCGTAGTCTCCCTTCTGGTGGAACGGCAAACGATGTTGCGAATTCATTCACAGGGCATGCTCTGATCCCCACCAGGTCATTTCGAGCTGCTTTAAAGAGTCTAACAAGCACACCTGCGCCAACAGCTCTGTTGGATTCATCTTCCGATATCGCACGAGTCTGGGGGCAAAATTTCTGCTTTTTGTAAGATAATCAATTAGACAGAATCCCTTTCGCATCCCTAGACATGTTGGACTTGACCTTGCCGGCAGATGCGATCGACTGTCCATGAGTCATCGATGGTGAAAATCGCCTCACAAATTTCATTGGATCCCTTTTAAATCGGTCCAAAGATTGCTGCAAAATTCGTTTGCGCAATTGCTTTTCGCCGACATTCAGCAAATGCGGGGTCAATCTTGCGCATAGCTTTTGAATCCCTAAATGTTTGTGCAAGTCGTTTCTCATACTTTCTTCCGATGTCCCCACAGCCTCAGCTATCTCACCTAGCTTCTCACGCATATAGTCCGACAAATACTGCACATTGATGGCTCTAACAGACGCCACCGTCGCTTCGGTAAGACACTTCATTACTATACTCTTGCCCCGGCTGAACGATAACGCAAAAAAGAAATTAAATATGCGACTTTGACCAAGTATTGCTATTCGGCAACAAGTGTATGGAAACATGTGTGAAAAATTGAGAGAAAATATAAGCCGATTGCTTGGAGCCCAGGAAGAAATGTTTTCGTATTTTCACAGCCAACCCAATCTCGGACCGAAATTCGGTGCTAGAGTGAGTGGAGAGGAAACAATATCTGCACGACCAAAGGTATGCCTCTTTTTCTGGTCAGATCAAGAGTTGAATTGGTCAGGCATAAAATCACAAGATGGCAAAGCTGTGCTGATATGTTGATTGTAGGTGGACGAAGCGTGTTATAGCGTCGTATTCAAGTTGGACAAGGAAGCTATTTTGAATGGACTTATGAGGTAATACCATGACACCGCATCCAAAAATAGATTTAGGCTACTTGATTTTGCGACAGGGGCAAAATCTCACTGTAGCCAGAAGGTGATTCCACATCTCACCATCCACAAATAGACATGGCAGTTACTGAACCAGTCAACCGTAAACTAGATTGACCACATTGTGATCATTGTGCATCAATTAACGTCAAAATTGATCCAGATGTTATCACATAATCATTGAAAAGGAACCTACAAAAGCGCTTTTGTCAAGAAGATGGACGCAAGCCTTTTGAAAATGATCATAATGAATACTTCCTTTTGTTCGTGAGCAGCTATGCTTTCCAATCATTTAAACAGAATTGCCACCTTGGAAACAGATCCCGATGTCTAATTGCATTATCCTTGGTTAAGGAACCCTACTCACCTTGTTGTATTTAACTTTTATCTTTCATTTACAGGAAAACAGTACGTTGCGCAGCGTTATGGAGAAGCCACCGATTGTAGGCAAGGAACTACTGCCGTTAACAAGTGTTCAATTAGCTGGTTTCCGCCTGCACGCAGGCCCAGTAAGTCGCCAACTCACCCTCTTCACTCTCACATGTTATTGGTTCATTTTTCTCCTATAGCTTCCCGAGCAATACCGGGCATTGAATACTACACCCCAAAGAAAACATAAGAATAAACATAAAAAACATAAGCACAAGGACGGCGCAGTCCCACCCGAGAATTCTCTTATGGGTATGTTATCTACAATCGTCTGTTATCAAGATATTAACTCATTTCTTCCCTTAGATTCAGCCGGATTAGAGACTTACGAGAAGAAACACAAGAAACAAAAGCGCCACGAGGACGACAAGGAGCGCAAGAAGCGAAAAAAAGAGAAGAAACGCAAGAAACAACGCCACAGTCCCGAGCCACCGACCGGTAACAATGGCGGAATTCTTATGACTCAACAGACTCCGTTGTTTTAAGCCAATTAACTCATAATGCATCTCACATGGAATATGAAAACATTGAAATCAAAACGGAACAATGCAGATGTTACTCGTCTCTTCGTCGTTCGTTCTTACAAAATCGTTCTTTACTAGCATGTGCTTCTATTTTCTTTTCCTTCATCCTTCTTCCATCCCGTTGCTCACACCTGTAATGTTCATTATAACAAAACAAAATACCACACCTAGCCAGGAAAAGGAAAAGCACTTGGTATAATCCGAATGGAATAGTTCGATTGGAAGGCAAGTTAGGTTTCGTTTTTTGTTTTTAACTTTTAATTTAGAATTGGTTTGTAGGAATATTGCACTTCATTTTTTTCTTTATCTTTTTAATTAGGTCCTAAGTTGTATAAATAAAATCTAAATAATTATTATAGATATACATTTATCAATATACGTATATACAACTGTATTAAAGCATGCAAACGAATTTGTTTTATTTAATTGATGTGGTTCGATGGATCTTGACTGGCGTTTGATGCATTCGTATATTAATATATGGTCAGTGATCAACTAGGTTCGATCCAATCCTCGCGCCTGACTACGTATTGACTGACAAAAACGACGTAAAAATGCCGCCTATAAATGAGGCAAATGAGAAAAAACGCAAAGACGTTGCCGCTGTACACAAAGATGCTGATCTGCCTTTTGATAGAAAGTTGTGTTCATCGACGGGAGCAAATATAATATTTTTAGTCACGACGGTTCTTCAACAGTTTGCCAAAAGACCGACACAGAAATGGAAGTTCAAACTCTTCGAAAAACAGTGAACCACGGCTTAGGTAATGTTATAATACAGATTGGCTTGGTCTGGTGTGGGAAAGCCGATGTTTATTGGAGGTAACATGGACCAGCCCATGTATTTTGACATATTAAACGGAAGTCTACGTTTATCAGTAAACAAAATTAGGTTTGCAACCCGATCGGGTATTTCAGAAAGATGACGACCCTAAGCACACAGCCGGAAAAGTGAAGGAATTGTTGTTAAACTATGTTCCAAGACAGTTGAATTCAAGACCTTGTCCTGCTCCTTAAACACCGAGTTACATCAAAAGCAACTCTTAAACAAGCTCTCCAAACAGAATAGGATCGTGGACCCAAATATTTTACTCAAAACCTGGTTTATTCTATGTATGTCAAGTCGACTACAAGCTGTTGTTAAATCTGGCAATGGCACCAAGATATTGTCAAACGGCAACTTTACTCAACGACCTAGCAAATCGAATACTAACAAGAAAATCACAGACTTGCTGATATCTATAAATACCAAAAATCAAGTACCTCTGCTTGAAAAAAACTTTGTTCCAAAGACATACATTTTGATCTTGACACCAAACAACAATTGATGACTTGGAAGCGAACCTTCTCACCGACGCCAAAGAAATTCAAAGTGTCAAGTTCGGCAGGAAAGGTTATGGCTTTCGTTTTTTGGGGCGGGGGAGGAATAGTGGAATATTTGTAAAAGTTAGCCACTATTTCGGGATATTACTACTCAGGTCAAATAGGAAGATTGATTGCTCTGTTGGTTTAACGTGGACACCTGCCTTGTCGGCTTAATTCCACGGTGGGCCATCCCACATGGGGTTGATTTTTTGGACGACAACCAACGCCCTTACTCACAGACCTGTAAATAAGTACCAAATTGAATCCATGCATAGGGACATGGCTCCCTCTTGGTACGAGGCGAGGCCCATCTAAAACCTCTTACCGATATTAAGGGTTGTTCATTAATGCGTTATTCCCGCGATTTTGGGATAACCACAGCCCCCACGATACTCCCACAAGGGGGCCTACCGCAAAGACAGGCCAGGACATTATTGTCCTGGGGGCTCCCTGTCTCCCGTGGTCCCGGAATTAGGCCTCCGCTCGAGCCGTTACTCCCAGCAGGGTTACCCTATACCCTAACTGGGAGCCTTATGTTAGCCAAACAGCTGCATGGCAGACCACCATACAGTTATTTGGCTATGTAGGCCATGCACCACTTGGCCCTATACTGTTGCCCCCCAGGTACGTGAGCCGCATATTGAGGATGCGACCCGGTGTAACCCATGGGGCGTAAATAGGAAGATTGCAGGAGGTTATTAAAGAAAAAAAAAAAAGGCGGCAAACTGCGAGTTGGAGTGCTGTTTCACCAAAACACACTTCGGCTCACAAAGCCGTTGTTGTAATGGCTGACATTTAAGAAACGGGAACACAAGTACTATTCTCCAAATCTAGCTCCCAGTAACTTCTACCTCTTTCTTAGACTCAATGCACACATTCGAAGCAAAATTTTCCAAGACCATGTTGATGGTTTCGAGCTGTAGCTCACGGATTGCTTGGTCTTAAATGTTTGAATCGTTTCCGGATTGTTGGCATAACATCGGTCCTCCACGATTAACCACAAAAAAAAATCCAAAGGGCTCAAATCGCAGCTCCGAGGCGGCCAATTGACATCGCCAAGACGGCTGATAACACGATTTCGGAATTTGGCGCGCAAAAGATCGACTGTGGCATGGGCTGTGTGGCATGGCGCGCCATCCTGCATGAACCAGAGGTCGTCCAAATCCTTGTCTAATCTGTAATGCCCAATTGTTGACCGAAACGTTGTTTCCAGCCTCATTTTCGAAGAAAAATGGTCCAATGATGCCACCACTCCACAATCCGCACCAAACTGTCACTCTCTGTGGATGCATTGACAATTTTGTTTGTTAACGTAGCCGCCGAGATGAAAATGCGGCTCGTCAGAAAAGATGATTTTTCGCCCAAAATCGTTGTCCATTCAAGCTGCTCGAAGGCCCAAACTCCGAAGCGGATGGTCGTGCGCCTTCAATTCCTGAGTCAATTGGACCTTGTAAGCGAATAGTCCGAGATCTTTGTGCAAAAATCTCCTCAGGGTATTACGTGAAATGTTGAGCTGTTGAGATCGATAGCGAGTAGATGTTCGTAAATTGAGTCTCACACTCTCGGCCACAGCAGCCACTTTCTTATCTGTGCACACCGTACGTTGTCCACTAGCATAGCAGTCTCACGAACTTTTTGCGCAAACTTGCGTACGGCCGTCGCGATGGGTGCTTCATTTCGGCCAAAACTTATTTTTAAAGAATGCACTGTTTGGGCTACACAACACTCTCTTTGGAAATAAGTTTTCAAAATTACCCAACGTTGTTCAAGTGTAAAGCGGTCCATTTCGTGTTGCGGAGGTATGATATTGACTTTCTGTTAATATTTCGAGCGGGAAACATCTGTCAGTGTCAAAATAACCTATGATTTAAAAAAAAAAACACCCTTTATCCAAACGAGAGCTTTCTTTTTATCTCCTTCGTTGTAAGAGCTGTCGCCCAGACTGTCACAGCACAGCGTACAGGATTTTTGAGCTCACCACTCTAGAAAGCAGAATTCTCCTCGCGCATCCCGGTCCATCGATTTTGGCAGCATTCTGGAAAGCGTTTCTTGCATTTGTAAGCACAGACCGAGAATTTGTCATCTTACAATCCTTCTCCTCTATTCGCATCCATTTTTAATCTAGGTTTTTCTCCGTTCGCACTCAAATTCTTCACCCACATTAACATTATCCACGTTTGCTCAATCTAGTTTTGTTCGCATTCATTTCTTTATCCCAAATCACTCTTTTATCCATATTAGTCCAGTCAAATAAGACTTTGAAGGTTACAATAATTCCCATAGAGCTAAAAATTGGTATGAATGTTCAGAATACCATTATAAATGAATTGTGAAAAGTCCCCATCAATCCCCCTTGTGCAAAAAATTTTATCGATGGTGAAAGTTTGCAAAAATAGGTTTTTCGCGTTTTTCAGCTTAACGGTGAGTTTTACAGCAAAAATAGTTCAGACAAAAATTGTAGATCATCCGATTCTCTACAAAAAATGTATCTACACTTTTTTTCATAAGTATTGCCATTTCCGTGATATAGCGGTTGAAAGAATTGAAAAAAATATTTTATTCGTAATATGCACGTTAATGTACTTTTATATACATTTTTGAACCGTTATATGAGTAAATACATGAGTCCCTATGTCTTATACATACAAATTATAAAATTCTTAGAATATAAATGAACGTCAAAAACTCCTCCCCTATTTTCATTTAGTCGCATGGCCTTGAGTAACATCTGTCTTCCATTCAATTGTCAGCGTGGCGATGCTCGTATACCTGCTCCGTTTCGAAGGTCTCATACTCAACAAAATACTGTTAGTCGTAAGCATTCCTTCGTAGTGACAACTCGTGGCTATCGCTTATATTTTGTAACAAAGTTTGTGCATTTTACTGTTTTTAAAAAAAAATGTCGCAATTCTGCTTTATTTGTAGTCAACCTTTGACTGAAAGTGGAGTTGTTACTGTTGATCGCGGCATGAAAGCATTAATTGATGCAAGTATTGAAAGAGGTGATGAGTTTTCGGAGTACCTGAAAGACCAGACATCTGTAAAAATTCATGTGCAGTGTCGAAAAAATTATACTCGAAAAAGTAGCATTGATGCCGTGAAAAGACGGCGCCAAGAAGAAGAAGCTGGTTCATCAAAAATAAGTCCTCCTCGTACTAGAGCACGAGTAAGTGAAACTACATTTTGCTTCAACCAGTGTTGTTTATTTTGCGGCAATGAATTAAATGAAGAGTTGGAGAAGAAAAAAGCACTGCAGTACCGACGTAAGATTTTTAAAGTGACTACACTTTCGTTCAAAGACAGTATTCTAACTATAGCTAAAACTCGTTGTGATGATGTAGCCAAAGCTGTTGCTGCTCGAATTGAATTTGAATATGATTTAGTCGCTGCCGAGGCTAAGTATCATAACGATTGCTACAATTCTTTTCTGAAACCGACCACTGGGGGTAAAGTCGGTCGTCCTAAAGATGAAGCTACAAATATTGCGATGAGAGAAATATTTAAGTATATTGAAAATAGCGATGATTGTCAATTCACATTAGACGAATTAAAAAGTATTTGTAAAAAATCAGCAAATTTAATTAATTGTGCTGAAGTTTTTAAAGATAGTAACTCTACTCCAGAAGTTATAATCACTAATGGAATTCGCTTTCTTCTTTCTATGTACGGAGCTCCAAAAAAAATTACCTGCTTGGATAAGCTCCGATACTTATCTTTTGCAAAAAAAACTTATAATAAAAAACAAGTGCAATTAGCTTGTCTTCCCCCAACCTCTGCTGCTGCTCAACAACATCTATTCCGGGTATATTATCAAGTTCAAGTGTGGCTTGGTAATAAAATGGATCCAGAAGACTGGGGTTGGAAGTTAGTTGACAATGCATTGGAACCAATTCATACGTTACTCCCACCTGCACCAGAAAAACTCCTTAACACCATCTTTTGCAATTGCAAAAAAGGTTGCAATGCTAAATGCGGCTGTAAAAAGGTTGGACTGTTTTGTTCTTTAGCATGCACCAATTGTCAAGGACAGTCGTGCTCCAATGTTGAATCGATATTAGATGAGGATAATTACGATATCAGTGATGAGACATATGATCCATCACTTTTAGAACATATTTGTGTCCAGCAGGAAGATGAGGAAAAAGAAGATGAAGAAAAAGAAGAAGAAGAAAACGAAGACAATATACTAGAAGTTCCATTGGATTATTATGAATCCGATGAATAATTTTTCCAAATTATTTTTTCATTTATGTATTACATAATTTACGCAGCTTTCATCATTTTCAATACTCCATTTGCATTCAATAGGATCATAATAGATCGTGGAATAGGCCTACCGGGGAAACCACGTTAAAAAAAAAGCGCCAAGCACACTACCTCATAGGTGGTGTGGAAACGTGTGCATATTACGAATAAAATATTTTTTTCAATTCTTTCAACCGCTATATCACGGAAATGGCAATACTTATGAAAAAAAGTGTAGATACATTTTTTGTAGAGAATCGGATGATCTACAATTTTTGTCTGAACTATTTTTGCTGTAAAACTCACCGTTAAGCTGAAAAACGCGAAAAACCTATTTTTGCAAACTTTCACCATCGATAAAATTTTTTGCACAAGGGGGATTGATGGGGACTTTTCACAATTCATTTATAATGGTATTCTGAACATTCATACCAATTTTTAGCTCTATGGGAATTATTGTAACCTTACCTCTATTTTAAGGACTAATTTGACTGGACTATATTACTTCTTATCTTATCCACATCTCTTCCCCCACCAATATATTTACAAATATCTACTGATTATCCGTGGTAATTTCTTTATCTTCACGCGAAGCTCTATTCCCGTTCGTTTCTCTGTTCGTACACTTACCGCTCCCTTATCTATTATTAATCCCGTCCTTATCCAGATTTATTATTTTATTCGCGCCTACTCTTTCATGGGCACCCACTGTTTTATCCGCGATCATACATCCTAATGCCCATATCACAATACTGCGTTTGCGTTGGCTTCGAGTGACGCTTAACATTCAACACAAGCAATTCAATGGGTCATGTTCAAATACTGCGTCTGCGTTGGCGACCTTACGTTCGTTGAAAAATGAGAGAAATAAGAGAAAATGAGAACGAGAGAAAACGTAACCTCACGTAACCAAAGCACACAAAAGTCAAACATGTTGGAAATTTTAGTGTGTTGGAACAGATTTGTAGTAAACAACCACCAGAATTTTTTTTTATCTACTTTATCCGTACTTGCGAATTTATCTGCGCTCACTCTTTTATCCGTGTTCAATCATTTAGTCGCATTATACCGATTATACCTTTATCCGTCCTCCTTCATCCACGCACGCCACTCATTTCCCCTCTTCCTCTCTTATTCAGTTCATTTCCTTATAAAACTTATTACCCGATCGGATCTTTCGGAACTCGTCTAAAGTACCAGTCAGAGACTCGGCGCTCTTTAATGCAGAGCATGGTATTAACAATTTTAATATTTTTTAAATACAAAGCTCATTAACGCGTTTTCGTTTTCATGTGAAAAAAATCAGTTTTGCCATCTCTGCGCACATCAAGGTCGTCCAAATCAGCTGTCCATACGCCAAAGCTTTCACTTGTCAAATTGACTTGTCATCATTCCCCCGGTCACTCCTTCACGGACGACTAGTTTGCGGGGGAAGAACCACAGAAAATACGGAATTTACGGCTACCGTGGGAAGCTATGGCGAGACTTCTCTCTTCAATGTAAAGATCCGAAGTAATTTGACAATTTCACTTAAATTTTCCAATTAGGGTCACTCTGTGACAGAAATTTTGGTAGCTCAATAATCGAATCAGATATCCCTAGACTAAGCGCCGCTCCGGACGTGTTAATCTGTCGAATAATTTTGATTTCTGTTTCAGTCGTTGTCTAACTTCCTACTGTAAGAACACCATGTATAAGCAGCGTGCTGTTAATCTACTGGACCTTCCCGAGGCTGATGTGAAGAAATGGCTGGATTCATTCGATGCCGTCCTGACCGATTGCGATGGTGAGTGATGTATGCCTCGTGCGTCATATTGCGTAATGACCTTTGAATGTTACTTTGGTGCACGTGTGCAGGGGTTTTGTGGCTTATGAACAATCCTATTGAAGGAAGTATTGAAACCGTAAATCGATTGAAGGAGGTGAACAAGAAAGTGTTTTTTATTACAAACAATTCGACAAAGACACGACACGAGTTACTAGAGAAAGCTGTTGGGATGGGATTTAAAATGACGGAAGAAGAAATTATATCGACTTCCCATGCGGCGGCTGCTTATCTCAAGAATCGCAACTTTGACAAAAAGGTCTATGTGATTGGAAGCCAAGGGGTGACGAAGGAGCTAGACGCTTTGGGTATTTCACATACGGCAATTGGTCCGGATGTCATTAATGCACCACTGCATCAGTTTGCAAGTGATTTAAAGCTCGAGAGTGGCATTGGAGCAGTTATCGTGGGCTTCGATGAGCATATAAGTTTCCCAAAGTTGACTAAGGCCGCGTCCTACTTGGATGATCCAAACTGCATTTTCTTAGCTACAAACACTGATGAGCGTTTCCCGATGCCGGAGTACGTGATACCCGGGACAGGTAGCATCGTACGCGCCGTTGAAACATGTGCCGAAAGGGAGGCCACGCTCATCGGCAAGCCGAACCCCAACATTTGCGAGTCGCTCATACGCGAGGGTATCATTGTACCCGAGCGTACACTGATGGTCGGTGATCGGTGAGTTGTTAATACATATAATTTGGATTTGATTTGCATATATTTCACGTGGTCTTTCCTTACAGGTGCAATACGGATATCCTGCTAGGGACCAATTGCGGTTTCCAGACACTGCTGGTCGGTACTGGAATCCATCAGTTGGATCATGTGAACACCTGGATCGCCGAAGGAACGGAGGAACAGAAGAAATTAATTCCCGATGTGTTCTTACCGAAGTTGGGTGACTTGCTAAGCTTCCTATAACCATGCATCGATTGCGCTTAAGAGGCTCTTTCTTTTTAATTTAGTCCCGCCATCCCTCTAATCGAATTTTTTCTACCTATAGTTTTTCCAATTTAAGCTAAATGATTTGTGATAGTATTTCTGACTCTTTAAAGTATCGCTACTTTTTGTTTATTGTATTTTGGGTATTGGCCTCAATAGGAAAAAGTGTTAAAAATCGTGTATTCGTCAATAAAGATTGTTGACCACAGCAACCTTGAGCTAGCGTAGTTTTTTTTCACGAGTTGCTTACCATGGTCCGTTTTTTTTTCCACGTCAGACTTTCCTATCAGTGGGCAGACATTGTTTATGTAAAAGCGTGCTTTTGGTGGTATCGGTATAGAATTTCGAAGCGATAGGTATGCCGCCGATAGGTATGTTTGTATGGAGTAAATGGTGTGATTAGGAATGATTTTGTTGATCGAATCTGTGCGTGATAAGCAGTTTCTAAAATGTAGGAAGCGATTAAAACAAGGCGCTCGTGTTAAAAGGTCAACCTTTAAGTTCGTGAGAATTATGACGCTTTTACTGCGTAGACATGGTGGCACCGATAGTGTCTCTTTTGGTCGGGATTGTGCTTTTTCGAAATGTTCGTGCTTCGTTCTTCAAAACTTAACCTCGCCTTCTCAAGGGCTGTACTTTCAGTTTGTTGATACCCTTTCACCTGTCTTCTTCATATGTACTTCAGGCAGGGAATCAAGCACTTGGGGTCGGTATCTATTAGTTCAGATGGCAGAGTCATCTTAGGCATTGGGTCTGGCGACGCTTAAATAGGTTTTGAATGGTCCAAAAGAAATCTTCATTGATGCTCTTAATTAATGGCATTCAAGTTACGTTATCGGTGTATTCCCACGCTATTCTACGAGATAACACGGTCAGCAGCTATAACGATGTAAGCACCAACTCGGATATCAAATCCAAGTTTTATCTGCTAAAGAAGAAATAACATAGGAAGTCGGTGCATGTTGACTACTTCCGCTTCGTAATATGACACCGGATGTTTGCGTTGCCACTCTGAGCAGTTGAAGTTTAGGAGTCGCTCTAAAAAGTCGATTTACTTTCTTACTTAGATGGCGCTACAGTTCGGGGTGAACCAAGGCCTCAACCACCAAGCCTCTCTAGTCGGCACGATCTTTGGCCAGCTGCTTCCAGTGCGGTCCAGTTGGTTGAAGTCCCTTTCCACATGTGTGTTCGTGTCGTCCTCTACTGCGTCGTCTCTTGGGGTTGGGTTCGAAGATTCTTCGGGCCAGAGAGGTGGTGTCCATCTTAGGCGTTGGATTCATAAACGTCTGATTAGGCCGATGTCGCCGTACGGCCCGTGGTTTTGATTGAATCTTCCTCTCAACTCTCCGTTTATATAAACAGGACCAAAGATTGCACAGAATTTTCCACTTGTCCAAGGTTCTGCGCCATAGAAGAGGACGAAGGAGGAAGATTTTGTAAAGAATTGGCCAATTTATTTTTTTTTTTTAATGGCTCTACTACTTAATTGTCTCTTGAGCCCAAAGAAGTAGTGATTGGCAGCAGTTATTCTGCCTTTGATTTCAGTGCTGTTGTTTTTGTCACTTTTCTCATCCAGTCACCACACAACTGCAAAAGACTACAGACCTATCAGTCTCTTCTCCTTTCTTCTTAAGTCGCTTGAAAGACTGGTAGACCTGTATATTCGCGAAAACCTACAAAAAAACATGCTTTCTAAATCGCAACATGCTTACTGTAAGGGAAAATCAGTAGACACAGCTCTGCACACTATAGTTGGAACCGTTGAAAATCACTTTCCAACAAATAATTCACCATGATTGCCTTCCTCGATACTGAAGGAGCTTTCAACAACATAAAACCACTAGCCATTATCAATGCAAAAAGCAAACTAGAGGTTAATGGTAATATAATACTTTGGATCAAACAAATGCTTTCAAGCAGGTTGATTCATTCGAAATTCGGCTGTTATTAAACAAAAAAGGCAGTAAAACGTGGCACACCACAAGGAAGAGTATTATCGCCGCAATCGTGGGCGCTGGTTGTAAACGAAATATTCCTATCCCTGGAGGACAGCGGGTGCAGTCATTGCGATCAGACGATATTGCACTAGCAATTAGCGGGAAACATCTCCCAACAATCAGGGATTTGATGGAAACAGACCTAGACAAATTGGCCAATTCGGCAGAGAACTGCGGAAGTGGAAGAAATTCCCAAAAACAGAGCTAGTCTTATTCACAAGAAAGCGGCAGATTCCTCAAATCCCTCCACCAAAACTCAATGGTACTTATGTACCTTAGATTCGCAATCCACGCCAAATACCTTGGTGTGATACTCGACAGGAACTCAACTGGAAAATGAATGCGGAAGAACGCATCAAGAAAGCAACAACTGCGCTATACACCTGCAAAAAAGCCTTGAGCACCAGACGGGGTATCAAACCCCGTATTACCCACTGGCTGTACCGCGGTTGTTAGACCTACACTAATGTACGGATGTCTTGCTGGTGGCCGACATTGTGCAGATCTAACTGTTGCAAACACCTAAGCAGGGTTCAAAGGCGTGCATCGCGATAACAGAGGCACGGCGAACAAGCCGTTTCAGCCCTCGAAACGAAGCTTCACCTACTGCCCTTGGATCTCTTTGGCAAGGAAAAGGCAAAGTAATCGACTTAGGGAATCCGCTCACTGGAAGTTCTCCCAAATAGGGCACGCTCGTATTCTACGCCAAAGCAATGATATAAGTGAAGTCACGGACTGCTTAATTCCGACCCTTGACTTCAAGATTCTCTATAAAAGAACAATTCCCAACTGACGACAATGGGAGGGGAATGAATTTCCAAAAAAAGGCACTGCACTGCAAATATACACAGACGAGTCTAGCACAGGTAATGGTGTGGTGGCCGGTGTCTATGCACCGACCCTAAAAATCAGCCAATCCTTTAGTCTACCGAATCACTACAGATATTCAAAGCTGAATTAAGGCAACTCGTAAGGCCGCAGACTGTCTATCTATGAGATCGATGAACAACATCTGCACAGATAGAAAAACTGTAATAAATGCACTCGAATGCACCTTCAAAATTGGTGCACTGCCGCACGTCTCTAAATGAGATATCGCGCAGATGCGCTGTAACGTTGTGCTGGGTGCCTGGGCATAGTCATATATCAGGTAATTGTGTAGCAGACGAACTAGGTAAAGTAGGCACCACACTGGAGCTCTCGACTGTTAAAGGGGAAATCCACCTATCAATGGAAATACAAAAAAATAAAATCTCGAAAAATGCTCTGCAACAGGCAAATGAGAAATGGCGTGATCTTGAAACAAGCAACAACGCGAGACAAACCTGGCCCAGGTAGTGTCAACGGAAAACCAAAGCCTGCTCAAAATAGGCAGGCAGTTCATAAACAGCCTAATTGGAGTCTCTACAGGACATTGCGCTTTAGGAAAACATGCCGCAAGATTAGGACTGCCATATAATGACTACTGCAGTAGGCCTTACGATGAGGAAGAGGAAGAATCTCCATCCAATCTCCTATGTAATTGCTCTGCCCTGGTCTCTGGGAGAATATTTCTTTAGTGAACCAATGGATCTATCCGAAACGGAGATCTACAAAATATCAAATTTTACTCAGCATTCAAAATGGTTCCAAGAGTAAGAGTAAAGCGGACTCAAATGGTAGCACAATAGACCGTTCTTTGTCTAAGTGGCCCCCACCGTTTTCTAACCTAACCTAACCTACTGCTTGTCACTATCGAGCCAAGGTAAACGGAGTCTTTGACTACTTCAAAATTATATCTGCTGAAGGTGACGATCTGATCAAGACGCTGATTGGCCACCTTTTTTTGTAGACAGCATATATTGGATCTTGTTCCCATTTATCCTAAGACCCACTTTAGCCCCTTCTATTTCAATTCTCACAAACGCTTCATTCACGTTTCACTCCATCCAATAACGTAAGTATCGCAAGTTGCGCAAGCAAGCAATTGTGCATGAGTTAATGTAGATCGTGGCTCTAGTATTGGCAGCTGGGTTCGACACGAGCTTTTCAAGTATGATGTTAAAGAAATCACATGACAGTGCATCGCCCGGTCTAAATCCTTTTTTAACATCAAAGGTCTCGGTTAGTTCATTATTGACCTTAATGAGCAGTGAGAATTCTCCATTGTCATCCTGCACAGCCTGAGGAGTTTGGCAGGAATGTTAAAACGTACTGGCTATGTATAGCTCGTCTCTATAGACACTGTGATATGCGGCTTTAAAGTCAACAAAAACGTGGTGTGTGTCGACCTAAAATTCGTGGGTCTTCTCCAAGATCTCTGATAGTGTGAATATTTGGTCTATGGTGGATTTTCTTGTCCTGAAACACTGATAAGAACCTACCTACGAATGGTTTCAGGCGTTCACACAGTACGGCAGATAAGATCTTATATGCGATGTTTAGGATACTTATGCCGGGCAAAATGGGGTAGATTATGCGAACATATGAAGACACAAGCGTTGAAGAACACCGGCCCTCAACTATATGCAGCGTCTCCTGGGTGACTAGTACCTCAACTGTAGATCGGGTAGACCCCTCTGTAAGATTGTTGGTGGCAGCAAACGAGAGAGGGAGAGGAGTCTGAGCGGATACCAGGGCTCAGCTCTCTCTTCGGGACGGCCGTGGGAGAACTCCCAAGATAGAGTCAAGGGCGGCGTCCACGGTTCGAGCGGGAAGAACTATCTGTTGAACACCTTCTTCGGGATACTATTTGGATACTCTTGTTCTTGGTGTAAGTAGGAATCTGGCCCTGCAGGTTGAGGGTTGCGCATAGGGCTGACATATCTACCGCGTAAAATCAATCAGTGTTCAGAGACCGCCCATAGCCTCCCTTCTGTCTTTAGGTACTACTTCGCGGTCCAGCAATTCATGACTGCGATGCTCCTCTGCTGCTCTTTTTGTGGTCTTAGCTCTCCCTAGTTCAGACAATGAACAGTCGAACAAATAAACTTACATTGAATAGTTTCAATACGCGCAGTATGGATCCTGTAAGAGAGGGAACAGTTGAAGGTTTCTACTATCTGTTGGAGCACTCAAATACAAATACTGGTCCATTGTACTACCAGACAGACACCTTGTCTTTATTGTATTTTCCCCGTTGTTCGGAAAAAAGTGGGGAGGGGCTTCAGTGATGTAGAGCTAAGAGATTCGGCGCCCACCACGTCGTCTCCAATTCATAAATTCACAACATAGTGCTTGTCCATTAGGATTGCGTACATCGCTGATTGAAAGACAGACTGCTATTTTCCTAACAAAAAGTGCAATTAAAATTAAAAAGTTAAATTAAATCGCTCAGACTTGGAGCCATCTGTAAGAATGTGAAGACAGTCCTTTCCAGGTTCAGTATCTGCTCAGAGCCAGTCCTGACGCCATTGAAATTTGACTGTAAAATTATAGCGCAATAGAATGGCAGGTCTGCGTCGGAAGACATATCCATGAAACCGGGGTCGTAAGTTTCTTCGTCAGCCCATTATTCGCGCACCAGTCTTCGATCACATGTGGCGCCGCCTGCCGATAGAGAACACAGTAACATCATCCGCATAGGCCTGGGCATAGATTTCAGAGGCATTGATAGCATCGAGCACAGAGTCGACCACCATGCACCATAACAACGGAGACAAGACGCCACCTTGGGGGCAGCCTCTGTTTACGCCAGATTAGGCACATTCCACAAGACCAATGCTTCATCTACGCCATGCTATCTAGCATCGTTATGCATGCTGGCGAAAGTCGTGTTATCAAAAGTTTCCTCAATGTCGACGAAAATGCCCAGCACGTACACTTTTTTTTTCGAGTGCGCATTCAACTTTCCCAACTAGGTTTTGAAGCGCAGTTTCGTAGGATTTTCCGCGCTGATAAGCATGCTGCATCTCCAAGAGAGAATGCATTCGAATGCCAACTTTGCGCACGTGCAAGTCTACTAGTATCTGCATGCTTTCCAGCAAGAAGGATAGACTCAGTGGTCCAAAACTCTTGGACACTTTCATCGCGCACCAAGGAATAAGTATAGCCAAGGTGGCATTGAAAATTATTTTCAGAGAAGGAACCAACTGTGTTATATCTTTTTGCAACATAACAAGGTATTTTACATCAGTACCTGGCGACTTAAGCCCTTTCAAAGATGCCACAGCAGTCTTTTACTGAGTCATAAGGGAAGTAAGCAGGGCAACGGCGAAGTGTTCAAGTCTTGTCTACAGAATTGTCCAAGTTTGGTTATCGATAGTAGTAGATAGGAATTCTAGCATCATGTATACTACCAAGACCAGTCGTTTATTCCACACCCATGGTTCCTGAATGGATACAATGTGATGACTTGTACTACTGCATGCAATTCCGCTACTGAGAACAGCGGTAGCAGCCTTGCAATGCTGTCGATTAATCTTAGTAAAGATCGGAGTTTTAAACTAAGAGCACGTTCCATCTTTCGACTACTTGACATAAAAATGGAATAGAATCCTACCAAGGTCGAATTAGGGACCTGAATCGTACACTGATTTCAGGGTCTCGAAAGTTGGAATAGGCCTGAAATATCCCTCGTGTCAAGTCCCGGATTCTGCGCACGTAATCGCCTCAGCACATCCAGTTTGTTTCCAGGTTTCTCCGGAATCCAGCAGATAGCGCGTGTTAATTTGGGGAGACTGACTACCTGATAGGTAGTAGTTGCCAAAGGAGGGATTTTGGCACTATGCCCCTGATGTAGGCAGATGTCCGCTGTGAAGATTAGCTCACCATGAAGGTGCCATTCATCAGAACAGACCTCTCAGCCTGAAAACAGAAGCTTATTGTTGAAGCCAGCTCCAGTAGATGATCCTCGTAGTGTTTGCAATTTCCGCTGGTCATTCTACTGTCACTGCCAGCTTTCCCTATTCTGACGGAAGCCTCTTTGTAGGAAAGGTGCTACACTTGACTCTTTACGGTCATTGAGATGGGGATGGTAGTGATGCAATGGTAATCTTCACCGACTGTTGAGCCGAAGATCTGTAGTTCAAGTCCGTCAATAGTCAAGAACAATTCCTATACGAAAACACTGTGCAACAACATCAATTGTGAATGAGAGATAATCAAAAAGTGCTGATGAAGGCATAACACTCGAAGCATAATATCACTTCAAAATTCATACTCTGTATGTGCATTTCCAATACAACACCTTAATGACATGGAAACAAAAGAGTTGCTGTGAACTACAACCAACGGAAATTCAGTGGAATCTCTCAAATCCTATCTAGAACAACCACCCCCGGAGAGTAGTGAACGAACATCTTCGACACAAACCATCTACACCCCGTCCAGGTTGTGTGACAAACACCAAAAGAGCGTGCACTCTTGAACCTGCACGATTTATAAAAAAAAAAAAAATAAAAAAATTAGATCTCCTTTCCGGATGAAAGGGTTTTGTTATGTTAAATGCCTTCCTCCGAATTCAATTGTGTGCTCAGAAGCTTTTCGAAAACCTGAGACATGAATAGCAATACAGAGATTGAACGATATTCCTTAGCATGATTATTTTCATGTTTGGGGACAGGTATGATGAAGCCTTCCGAGATCTGGAGTAGACAGAAATGGTAAGGTTGCTGTTAAATATATACACATATATGAGAGGTGTTAAGGTGGCGTGGATAATTTGGGGGTTCATAAAGTCAAAGCAAAGAAAAGACAAATCTCTCGGTTAGATTGGTCGCGATACTAGGGTATATGATGTCACACTTGTTCGGTTCACTAATGCCATTGTCGGAGGGTGTTGCGACTTATTTATCTTTTCGACATTGATGTCTTTTGAGATCTCAGCCCTGATTTCCTAACCCATACCTAGCGCCGGCTATAGAAGTTAATGAGATCAGTCCTATTGACAATGAACAATTCGATTAGTGTAACGTTTATAGGGCTAAAGTGGGTGGGAATCGAGTTGTTTACTGCAGATAGATACCGCTTAATAAGTTTTTGAAATGATTTAGATTAATGTTGATATCAAAGGATAGAATAATATGTTCATAGTAGATATGTCGACATTCGATAATATTAGTTACAATGGTGGTGTCTCTTGAGCTTGGGGACTTGTAGATGAATTCCATTTTTGATTGCGCCCACCACAAAAGGAAAAGACGACGTAACATAGGACGTCTGCAGTTGAAGTGAGAAAAGAGAATGGACCTTTAACAAGTTGGTGTTCAGCCTAGGAAGTAGCTGAGCTATGCTAGATGAAGGGGTATATTCTAGTTCCATCCGGACTGTACCGGCGCACATAGGGGTATTTGCCTCCTAAAACCGCTCAAAAATATTTTTTTATCCTAATGAAATTAAACTTGCCTGAAACAACGTTAAAAATGTTTTTCAGCTTATTTAAGTCTAATTAAAGGATAAATTAAGTATCTCTGATATATTTATATATTATTTTACTAAGTTAATCAGTGGATTCTCAGGATTCTTCTTCATCGATACGTTCCCCATCTGTTTCTTCATCTTCACTTTCATTTGATATTGTGGACTCGTCAAAATTTTGTAAAGATGATGATGGAATTTCAGAAATCAGCATTTCCAAAGCTTTTTTTGTAAATTTCTTAGTTTTTTTGACAGGCTGGGGTCTTAAACTTGTTATAAGAGGATGCGAGCTTAAAAGTAATCTACAGATAGTATGCAAAACAGAATTATTTGTTTTTTCTGATTGCTAATAATGTTATTTAAACCTGTTAAGTACATCCATGTTGCACTCCGTCCTAGAAAATTTTCTTGCAAAATTTAACCGGTACAACTTGAAATATTTATTCAGTGCTTCTGCTGCTTCTTCGGATAGCTGCCCAATTGGTAGGAGAGCATTTCGAATAACTTCTGTTCCATGCAAAAGAATTTTATGCATCGTTGGAGTCATAGGATGCCACGGATAGAGCTCAATATACAACTTAGCCGTATTGTAAGCAAATGTTTCAAATTTTTCTGCATCTATTTCAAATCCACTAGATAGTACTTCTAATATTACTTTTAATCTAAAAATAAGGTGTACATCAACACCAGTTATTTCAGCAACTACTTCCGGATGGTTAAAAAACCTGCGGCTTGTATTGCCATCATTAGTGTTCCCGAAACCAGGTTTGGGTACATCAACAATTAATCCTAATCTTATTTTAAACTTATCTTGGAGCTCAGTTTTTCTTTCTTTTACAATTGTTTTCTCTGAAAACGTTCTTATCTGCCATTTCTTTAATGGAATTTTGTAAGCAAGATGAAGAATGCTTTCAAAAATTCGTATCCTGGCATGCAAAATTGACAATCCAAATTTCATCGCGTCTTTATCAACTTCTTTTGCTCTGGAAAGATCATTAAAATCTTTTGAAGTAGCTCCACAAATATAACACTTCATCGTAGATTTTGTGTTAGTTGCTGCGTTGCAAACTTTGCCATCAACCATTGTAAAAACTAGCGTGTGTTTCAGTTTCAATATTCGATCACCTTCTATGACAGTTTTGTTCAGTGTGTTTATCTTGGCTTGAATATATGCTATTTCACTTTGCGTAATATCAACAGTTTCTTTTACAAAATTTATTTTTATTGGGCGACAATAGCGTGGCGAAGATGGGTTTGGATTTTGCCAAATAACTTTATTGTTTGAATTGCAAAACAGACGTAAGGGCACAAATGAGCATTGGAAGATATTTGCATCGGAATCCGAACTGTGTTCAAAATTTTGTTTGAATTGCGTTTGTTGCGAACCATCACATCCCCATTTTGATATCAGTTCTAAAGAATTGTGCTCGTTTTCATTTAGGGTTTTTATCACATCATCCAAATACAATAATAAACGTTTAGCCATATGGTTTAGTAAATCCTGCAAGTTTACTTCAGCCAAAGTTTCGGTTATAGTATATGACTCAGGGATGGGGTAGCATTGTTTTTTTGCCTTTTGCAGAATACTATAGCAGGGAAAAAGTTTTTTGTCACTAGATCTCACTATTTCATACTGCTTACGTGATAGATTTGCTTCAACAAAAATAGAAAGAGCTTTAAGAGTTGACAGTTTTTTACGTTGGAAACTATCAGACAATGCCTTTTTATACCTTTTTGCCCTTCCAGGAAAATCAACAATTTCTTTTAGTACTTTTGAAGATTGAGATTTTCCGGTTTCACGTAACTTCATTTGAGTAGCAAATGCAAGTTCCTCCGTTTTATTACTATCACGTAAGCTCTGAGTTCTTCTTCTCTTGCTCTGTACACTAAGTTCAATGAAAGGTTTCGTCGGTCGGCCCCGACCAGTCAAATTTGGTATCTCAAAAACTCCTCGAAGCCAAACGTCATATTTTTTCAAAAACCTAGCATTTGTCCGTTGCGAATTTAACCATCTTACTTTAAATTCGTGCCTTAATAAATTCAAGAGATTCTAAGTTGAAACTATGTAACAATGTAAATAAAGTTCAGCTTAGTTGAATACCTTAAACGTCCAATTTTAAGCTTGAAATCTTTAAGTTTTTCCTCCGTGCAAGACGCTTTATTGAGCAAATAACTCTGAAGTTGATCCAGTTTAGCTTCAAAATCATTCCCTTCATACTCATTAATGAGATCATATAATTGTTTTCTGGTTAGAATGCACAAGCCAGATGGTCCTTCAAGCAAAATAGTTTATTTTACGGTAAACAATTTCTGCATTTTGATTAAACTCAACACACTAGAGACGGTAAAATTTAGAGGGGCAGTTATGGGCAGCATTTTTTTTAGCTACTACTTCTTGATAACTTCCTCTAAAAGCTGATACCCAAATAGGTACCGAATAACACCGAATCATACAACAAAAGCTCTATTATAGAAAAATATATTTCATACATACATACATTTGAAATATATTCAATATCTATTAAAGTGAAACCCCAATAATTATAAAAAATAGCTTCATCATAAAGCACACACCTGCAACTGATTCCTCCAAAACAAAAGACTTTGTACTTATTTTAATAAAAATAAAAACTTATTTATTTAGAAATGCTATTTTTCACACAAATCGATAAATTCACAACGTAAGCTTACGGTCGATGACTTTCAACTGATGCTCTGACGAAATGTGTGCACAAAAATAAAAACAAACAACGGTACATAGTTCCAAGTACTTCTCAACTCTACATTTTGAAATATTGATTTTTGAGCGGTTTTTTTAAGCAAATACCCCTATGTGCGGCGTTTAAATAATGTTGACAAATTCTGTTACATCCTATATTGTCTTTTTTTATGGACAAACCGTTTCTCAATTGGAAAGTGAGAAATTTCAACAACATTCAAATTAAGCAAATAATCAGGTGACGTAAGTCCTTTTTTTCTACGCCCCATAAGGAGTTCTACTTCTTACCTGGATAATGAGCATTTTTTATCTTCTGAATTAAAATATTTTTGCTTTTATTTTGTCACTATTTCAACATGTATTTAATAATTAAATTTTCCTTAAATTATTCAATATAATAATAACGATATTGTAGTCAGTTTGTTAGTATTTATGGGAATAAATAGATATTCCATTTGGTTTCCTTATACGTATCCATAAATTTAATTTTATTATATTGGTTCCATATTTCTTCTTAAAAATAATTTTATTTGTTTTCTACATTATTTCCATGTTGCTTTGATTGAAAGCTCATCGAGAACAGTTGATATTTAATTATATCGATATTTATAGTATCTTAAAATAGAATTAAGCTATTTTACATATTCGTTTTTAAGTATCTACATATTTTTAATTATATTTAATTTTTTTTCCTGACACTCCAATCTTTACAAAAACTTATTCAAAATCGTTAAAGCATTTATCATGGTCCAGAGGATATCTTACAACATGTGAGTACATTGAAAATCAATAAAACATTATAAAGGACTATGAGAGGAAGCCTCTTATGTATATTTCGCTAGGTTCAGTTGTCACGTAGTTTAATCATTTGTTAGCGGTAATCTCGTCGAATGGTAGACATTCCAGTAAAGGCTTCTAAAAATATCAATGCCATGTAGGACCCTTTCCTAGAATTTAAATTAAAAGAAAGTACACATGAGGGTTGAATATGTACGTGGGGCCTGATGGGTTATAAAACAATTGAACGACGTATTTAAAAAAATGATTTATTGAAATTCTAGAGACTATTGTATTAAGGTTCCTGAAATCCACGTTATTGTCGATTTTTAACTTCTTATTTTCATTTCGTAGTTATTTTCTTTATGGAAAATTAGTATTGAATTATCCGGAAGGTCCATGCGGATTTCTGAATAGGTGGTGTTCAAAGGTAAATTTTGAGAAGGTTTTGTCAATGCGATGTGCCAGATTCGTACGTATTTTGCTTAATGACATTTCTACTTATATTTAACAGTATTACTTATGCTAATAAAATAAAGACTTTACCTTCGAACATGAGCTTAAAGATGGAAGAAGAAATAAATGTTGCTGTTGTTATGATCCCGAAAAGCAAATCATAATTCGGGAACTCGCAGCGAACTATAAAGGATAATTGCTGCTTGGTTTTTCAGCTCTATTTATTACAGCTCACGTGTGATACATGGCATGAGTTAAAGCCAAGAATGATCATCTTGTATTGCCATTTTATCAAAGAAAAACTAACATCCGTGCAATGATTACAAATTATTGGATTTTATCATCAAATTTCGTGCTCTCTGCAAAATATTTTTAGCATACTTTGCCCATTTAATGGTTGTCATAATCGATCTACCGAATAAGCAATTCAAGCCTTAGTGACCAAAATATCGTACAAATCAACTACCGTACGCGCAGAGTGTGCACAGAGGAAAATATTGCTGCTGCATCCATCAGAAGAAAAAAATTTAATTGTGTTACTCGACTACATGGAAGATTTAAAGCAAGAATTTTGGCTTAAAATCTTACAGAACACAGCTCGTGCAAGTACTGAAGGCGAACGATCTGCCATTGCTTAGAATTATCAGTGAGCGGGCCTTAGAAAAGTTAAGGGAAGATCCGATTTATCATCGAAAAATAGTTTTTAGAGACGAAGACCATTTCAGGTTTAATGGATGTGTTAATAAGCAAAACTGCTACATTTGGTCTAATGAGCAATCTCAGGTAATAAAGAGCTGTCAATACACCCGGTAATTTGCTGTAATTTATAGACTGGCGGAATCACTGGCCCTAGTTTTTCAAAGATGACCTTTTAGATCTGAAGGCAGATAAATAACCGTTGACTTTTTTTTAAATGCAACGAAGCCAGAGAAAAATGCTTGTTTTCGGCAGGCGAAGAATGAAGGTAAGGTTTCTTCACACGCTATCAGATAAAAAACAGATAGACCCCGTTTCTATTAGTCAAATCTTTACCGGCAATTAATAAATAAGTAAATGGAACATACGACAAAGACTCACTTTTTAAAATGTAGAGAAGCCGAAATAGTATTTGATAAGGATTGCAGCTCTTAACAATTGAAAGGCTTATCAGCCCATACTCCTAGATCTTCTACATTTTCGCCTTCATAGTGTAATTTCTGCAAGAATTGGCAGAGGATTATCTTTATCTTCAAGGATCGTTTTAGTCTTCTATCTTGCAAAGCTGGGATAAGGAAGGCTTTCCTGTCTGTCCCTATGTCCGTCCGTACGCATGTATCAAACCAAACTTACCAATGAGTCTGAAACTTGGCTGTGTTATAGAGTACATTCTGATTCTGAGCTCTTAGCTACCGGTTTTAGAGCCCTAGCTACCTTGGTATCTGAGATCCAGGTAAAAGTTTGCAAACTTCAAGGTAGAAAACCCGGCATTGTAGCATTGGCTCTCGGTGAGCTGATCCCATTTTGTTTTATGATGTTTACAATTTAAACAAAATTGTATATCATTTTTGATTGAGGCTCCAATAAAACCGTAAATATGGGCAACGCACGTAGAACGAATGGACATTAGACAGTTAGTTAAAGTAAAGTTGAGGAGAAAACCTAAGGAAAAAAGACCGCAAGGAAGGTTGAACCATAGATGACAGGACAATATGAGGATGAACCTAGAAGGGATGGAACAAAACAGCGAACTATGGAAGGAACACAGTCAAGGGTTTCCCACGAGGCTTTGAACTTCCAAGTTTTAAATGGCCAGCAATAGTAATAATAGTTGTTGTCAGACCTAAACATCGGCTCCGAAAATAGAGTTCGAATTGGATGATTTTTTCAAACTTAAGAGAGGTTTGTACCTTATTTGTGTTCGCAAATATCGCTTGTGGTCTTTTTGGGATCTCTTCAAAGATGAGGGTTCATTTCCTAAAGTTTCTATCGAAATTTTTTAAGCCCAATAGTAGACAGTTATCATCAGTAGCATGTATCGTCAAATATTTGCTTAATGTGGCACTGAAATTATCCTGCGCTAGCTTAATTTCGTCGCAAATCATATGATTCCAAATTTCGACATTGTGAAGCGATATAATTGTTACCATGTTTCCCTGACAAATAGTCTCGTGAACTCCGCTTCTAGTGTCGTGCTCCTAGTTTTTTTTCAAGTAGAGAAAGTAGGTGGAAAGGCCCACATTGGTTGGGCCATTGAATGCCCCGAGGAGACCATGGTCTACATTTTAATCTAAATCTCATCTTAATGGTGGTAAAGAGTTTTTCAATTGGCGCGGCTAGATTTTAGCCATGTTGTTGACAGCTGTCAAATCTATTGTTTATTATTGAGCTGCTGATGTCAAATAACCATGGGAAGTAACACGATTGAACAGCACGTCCAAATGATAAAAATTTATTATATTGTAAAAATGAGTGATCGTTAGTGTTAACGTTGCGCCCATTTTACGGTAGACTTGGTGGCCCTTCACAGTCGACTCTTCAACATTTGGTGGTCAAATTTGAGACGACCGCTTCAGTAATCAATCAGCCAACATTAAAGGAAACTCAAGATTGGCCGAAAACATCGCCACGGTCGGTGAAAGTGTATAGCAGAACCCAAGGCAGTCGATTCCTCGCCATGCACAAGAACCCGGGTTTTCGAAGACTTTAACTTGGCAAATTATGCGTTGGGATTTGGATTTACACCCGTACAAGATCCAATTGAGCCAGGAGCTCAAACTTCATGACCAGAGACAACGACCTTTGTTCGTTGTCTGGCTTTCGGAGCGATTTGAAGAGGACCCTAATTTTGGCCGAAAAATCATCTTTAGCGACGAGGCACATTTTTGGATGAATGGCTTTGTTAACAAGCAAAATGCCATATATGGGACGACATAGGCGGCCGAGGCGATCACCGTGAATTGAGAGCGTTACAGAACGATGATGACCAATTTCTTATGGCCCAAATTGAACCATATGGACCTAGACGACATGCGGTTCCAGCAGAATGGTGTTACGTGCAACACAGCGAACGGCACGATAGACATTCTGCATCAAGGATTTGAGGGTAAGGTTATATCTCGCTGAGCTAATGGGAATTGGCTACCAAGGTTATGCGATTTGACACCGCTAGACTTTTTCAAGTGGGGTTTCCTGAAATCGCAGATATATGCGAATAAATCATAATCGACCGATGTCGTCAAGGTGAACATAAAGGAAGCCATCGCTCAAATTCAGCCTGATCTATGCGGAAGAATCATTAAAAATTGGACTGCTCGGATTAGTGCCAGTGGAAGGAAACGAGGTAGGTATTTGAACGATGTCATATTCCATATAAAATGGCAAACATGGGCCTTTCAAATAAAAAAAGGATTTTGATAATACCTCACACATAGCTTATTTATTCCATTTTAACGTCTATCCGCCCTTATTGAAAAGCAATATACAGTGCTGGCACGCTAATTAGCACACCCCCATGAAAGATTAGTATTAGTATAAGAGCAAGAGATCCAAATTCTCACGTCTTGGTCGCAACGATCGTTAGAGTATCTCTTTCCTAAATTTTCTTCATTGCATCTAATGCAAAGGGTAGTGATATACTGTCCTCGGTCTTTTTTTAAGTGTCGACCCCTAAAACTTCGATACCCGTCACTTCAATGTTCAATAAGTCTCTGAGATTGAATGCAGTCAAATGGCAATTAAGTCGGTCTTGGTCTCAGCCTTGTTTTTGAAATATTTTGTTTTGTTTTTTTGTTATTAAATAGGTGCATAGTAACCTGTTGAATATACTCGTGACACTCCTGTCGAAAATACGTAATTATAGGGTTCCTTTCTTAAATTCCATACTCGTTGTAAGATTGTTTTCATCTATAATAATAATAAAAAAACAAAAAACTTAAAGCATTGAAGCAAATGCGGTTTAAGTCATTCCCCGATATGACAGGAAAAGAACCCTGTGTGTTCATCGGTAATAAGAAGCATGTAAAGTCCATAAATAATTTGTTTTTTAACTTGTGAATCTTGTTTAGCAATTTAGAAGAAGAAATAAACAGCCAGCTTGGTTGAAAACCAAAATTCTTTTCCAAACTCCGTCTGTCGTGCTACCCTTCGAACGTGTTCTTCTTGGACTTGTCTAAATTGCTAAAAGGTAACATCAGGAGCCCGAATCGATGCCGGTTAAAATACGGGAGCTACGTGATAGATATGCTGTCCAATAGAACAGGTTGATGATTAGGAAGAGCAGTGGAAAGACAACTCTTGAGGCACGATCGATCTTTGAGACCGAATTAAATTGTGGTTGACGTTTTCGTTTCTTCTTAAATTGTGGACCTTGCTGGCGGAAGGACGACATTCGGCGAGGTGGAACACTGCTTTCTAAAAATAGCATTAATGAAATAAAGTCATGTATGTATATGTGGTTGTAAATATAATACCTTCGGATCGTAGGTGGACAATCTCCTCCTCGTTCGAATGCTCCTTGGCAGTTTTGTGTTTCTCGTTCTTACGGAAACAGTGCAGACCGAAGCACGAGTACCGGTAGGGACGTCGTTTCGATGGCGTCATTGGGAATGAACACATAGATAGGGGTATGACTTCGTAGATCTTCGATTCCGTGCTGACATTAAACTCCGACGGAATAGCACTCAGGTTACCCAATGTCGCCTCGTCGTCATAGTCTGTGTCCGAGGCACTATCCTGGTCGTCGATAATGAAATAACACTCACCCGATCCATACTTGGTGAAGTAGTGTACTACGGCAAATTGAAGAATCGTTGCAAATATGAATGCAAACGATAAAAAGACAAAAAAGTCTAGAGCTGTGGGATAGGGCACTTTCGGCAAGTCGGTCCGTGCCTCCAGACCGAGAAACGTCATTGTGAGTACGGTCGTGATGCCCAACGACACCCTGTCGGCAGTGGCTTCTCGATTCAACCAGAACGACACCCAGGACAACACGACTAAGAGACAACATGGTCCATACACCTGAATCAGGAAGTTTCCCATATGCCTTTGTAGATGGAAGTTCACCATAAGCATCGAGTACTCTGCAGCTGAAACGAGACAGAAATCAAATACTATGTCAACATATGAAAGCACACATCAGGACACTCGCACGTCATGCCATAGCCACATATGCGTATGGAGCTGGAGTGTGATTTGTTGTCAATTCCCAAATCGAAAGATAATCATAAGTCAATAGGAGGAAGTGCAAATCTTTGATTTCGAATCGATAACTGTCTCATGTTTCTGTGAGATTACTTGGTCTGGGGTGACGCCGAAGCGAGAATTGCACGATGGATTTGTGTGCTTATAATTAGGACGTTTGGGGATTGTATTGTATTGTATAACTGTTTCTCGTATTTTTGGGCTGTAGCGAAAAAAAATTGTCTGCGATTGGATAGAGAACGTGGTCTCGAATGGCAGAGTGACATTTCCAATTCATTAGTTAATTGGAATTGCTGTAGCCTTCAAATAAGTCAGACAGCTGTTCACGTGTTGATAGTACATACGACGAGCTGTTCATGATGTTACTCTCGGGAGACAGGGATGGATCATGTAATCAGTATTGACGCATCTGGATAGCCAATTTGTGCAGGAAAATTGCGAGAGAAATTAGTAGTTTCGTGTTGTGCAAGGACATTTAATAGTTTATAAAGAGCTCAAATAAAAACATACGAGACTTGTTCAAAAAGTAGCAGGAATTATTAGTTTTCGTTTATTTAGTTCACATATACACAGTGTAGACATATAAGCAACTACTTCTAAGGAGCATATAGCGGTAGCAGCCGCTAGCAGCCGGTAGCTGCCAGGTTCTATCAGCTCGTCGATGCTTTTTTTCCACGGATCTCCTCCATGTCATGCGAGGGCGAGGTTTGCAGTTGCTTTGTAGATTCCATGTGAGGGCTGTCTCTGCGTGTCCGGCTTGCGCCAAGTATGACCAATCCAACTCCAATTCTTCTTTGGGATCTCCGTCGCCACTGGTAGCTGGGAAGCTCTCTGTAGCAGGTCCTAGTTCGTGATCCACTCCGGCCAAAAGATCTTCAGGGTCCTCTTCAGGTATTTGTTAGCAAATACCTGTAGCTTCCGGCATATCCTGTCAGTATTCTTCCACGTCTCAGAGCCATAGAGGACGACGGATTTGACATTGAAGTTGAATATCCTGAGTTTTTGAGAGGAAGAAAGCTAGTTGAATCTCCATACGTCAAGACGTTGATGTTGAGCGCGTTGCTGGATGCCAGTGAACGAGTTAGACATGAGACAGATGTCATCTGCGTAGTATCACGCATGGAGTTTCTTAGTCAGAGACCACTAGATTCCTTTAGGAGCTTCCGAGTTGGTGCGTATGAGGACAAGATCGAGGACAGCGATGGAAAACAAGGGAGATATAACGCGTCCTTGTCTCACCCCCTGGTGTTGATGAAGGCTGTGCTCTCTTTGCCTTTGAAGCAGACGCATGGTGCCCCTCGGTACAATTCGGGTACGAGGTCGATGATAGTGTTTGTGATCCCAATATTCTCCAAGGGATTCCAAATAGCATCTCTGCGGACCATGTCGAAGGCTCTCTTGAAGTCGACGAACAGGAGGAAGATCGGGCTGTTCCACTTAACAGATTGTTCAATAATCATTCTCATTGGGTTTGTGTGGTCAACAGAAGAACGATTAGGTCTAAATCCAGCCTGCTCACGTCGAAGGTGTTCCTCGAGGGTTGGTGCGATCCTCGAAATTATCAGGGGGCAGTTGTTAGGAAAATGCTTCTCCAGTTTCTATGGTACACTCACTCAGATTGCCTTTCTTCGGGATGGCGATGATGACATCCTCCTTCCATTTCTCGGGAATACGACGAGTAGACCAAGCCTGTTAGACGATGGGATGCAGGATCAGAGCCATTTGTGACGCAGCTGCGAAAAGCTTTGCCGCTTTTCAGTCTGCGAATCGTGACTTCGATTTCAGGAGCTGTTGGAGGCGTCGTCTGGATCGTTCTTCGTGAATTTCCGCGCACAGAAGGGGAGAATGGAATGTAAGCCTCACCATCAGTTGGAAGTGACTCTGCGAAGAATTCCCTAGATCGATCAAGTTGTTATTGATCTGATGTGAGGGTGTTTCCGTCTCTGTCTCTCAGAGGACGAGCGGTAGCCAGCGCCCCTCCACAGAGCTTTTGCGTTGCATGCACCGGTCATGTGGCCACAGTGAGCTACAAACTCTGCTTCGCTTGTCCTTGAAGAAGTTCCATTTGTCTTCTCGCGCCATGAGCTTGACCGAATTCTCGGCCTCGTTATAAGCAGCTTGGATCTGTTATCTTCTCTCGCGTGAGCCAGGTTGGTGCAGTTGACCTTTGAGTTTCCTTCTGGCAGCGATCTGTCTTCAAGTAGCGTCACTGATCCAACGCTTACGCTTGTTTTGTCGAAAGCCCACTGTTTCCTTCGTACTTGACTTCAAATTACACATCAAGTCTGGCTACGATGGTGCTTCGATCTTATCACAAATTGCCTGGCTATTACTGGATTTTGGAGCCGCTTAGTGTCATAACGTCTCTTTGCGGGAGCTGGGGGGTAGGCCGCCAAGGAATCTTCTGCTGATGAGGAAGTGATTGATCTGGTTGCGAGTAATACCGTCCGGCGAGTGCCAGGTGTATGTATTTATGAATGTCTTTGTGAGGGAACTTGGTGCCACCAACAAGGAGGTGATGAGCGGAGCAAAGGTCGAGAAGGCGATTTCCATTGCCATTGCTTTCTTGCTGAAGGCTGTGTCGTCCAATAAGGGCTTTGAGGTTGTTGTTGTCCCAGCTTACTTTGGCGTTGAGGTCGCATATGTCATATCGCTCTTGGGGAAGGATGTGAGGCATGCCCAGCTGGTCGCAGAAGGTGTCTTTGTGTTTATCATCATCTTGTTCGGTGGGGACATAGCGTTGTATGATCGTGAATTTGCGGAACTATGAGTGGAGTCGGATGGGATGGGATGATCCTGCCTAAGATGGGTTTGCACTCCAAGAGTGATCTCTTCGCATCTGGGGATAGTAGAATATCTCCTTCGTTCCTGTGGTGTTGTTACTACCGAAAATGAGGTACGCTTCCGTTTGCGTCTGGAAATCGCCCTGCCTTTTCCTTCTCATTTTGGAGAGTGCAAGGATCATGTCGTTGTATCGCGGAGCAGACTTGACTCAAATTGGAGGTCTCAGAGAGGGTTTGCACCTTCCAGGTACTTATTCGGGTTTGAGTTTGAAAGCCAAATATCTTTGCCGTTAAGTTCTGTCCGTTTAATCCTCCATCATTATCATTTTTTTATCATTTCATTGATGATTCTGTTTTACATTGTGGCTAATCGGGCTGACGAAATACCCCCAGTTACGTTGGAGGATCATACGGTTCGGGATTCGGGTCCCCGAACTAACCCAAGGAGCATTTATATAGCGAACCGCTTGCTCCAAAACAGACGCCCGCTTTCAGCCGAGCCGACACTCGGCGAACGGAATCTGTTGACTAGAAGTCGAAGATAAGCTTGCGCATCCAGTTTAACATGACGTAAGTCCTGGACCGTATCCGATTAGCTATCGACCCATAGTACCAAAGGGGCTGAATACCCAATCTCCTTATGAGTTCTTTGGCACCCAGGGTGTACCATTTTGTTGCAAAAAAAAAGACAAAGAATATATACAACTTATTACAATATATTACAACTTGGCCTGTCTTCTTCAGCGATTTGATGGTTGTTATTCGACGACCGCTGATAGTTGTTTCACGTTTTCATTGGCTGCTGCGGTTCTATGTGCTCGTTACTTTCAATATCATCATCATGGACATCATGGACAATTTATACAAGCCGTAAGCTTACCCAAAAAAACTATGCGATTTATTTTGGAAGAAAATAAATAATGGCCGGTTGTAAAAAGGGACATGGAACCTCTTCCGGCTTTGCTAGCAATGTGATATTTTCCAGAGAAACAGCGAAAAATTATGAAATTGCGGATGATGTCACATGGATAAGGCTTTACCATGCAAAAGAAGTGGATTGAGAAGCTTAATGTATAAGAAAGATCCGATTCAAGATATCCAAATGAGACATCGCTATTATCTTATAGGCTGGTCAATGACCCTTAGCAAGCTACATATATTCAAGATTTTTACATTAAGCGAATATTGAAGCCTAGTAAAGGGTGATCCAACAAGAGCTGTTATGAAAGACGTCATGGCGAACTCGCAACATTTAACCATCACTGCAATGACTTTTCATAAATACAATCTAGGAGGTTAGTAAACCTGGATCCGTTCAAGCTCACACAATGTGTTGAAACAATGAAAAGTCATTACGAAAATAATAGAAACATCCAGAAGACTTTAGTAAAGTCTGTGTTTCTTTTGGTCATTATCAAGCGTCTTCTCGCAAAGCTTTTATTATCATTATAAACGACTATTAACGGCCATTTGGAATTCGGAAGTTCAAGGCTTCATTGGCAACCCTTCGCTAGGCCATGAGTGTGTTCCTTCCATGTTTCGCCTTCGTTCTGTTCCATCCTTATATTGTCCTCCCATCTACGGTGCGGCCTTCTTTCTTGGCCTTATTAAGGCCACGTAGCATATACTTTCCTAGCGTAGGGCTTACCTTAGTCAAGAACATTACCATTTTATACATAAAATTCGACTTGTTGGTCTGCGTCGCATCGGGAAACCTAATAAAAATACTGGAATAACTTCTCCATAATTGATGAGTGACAGTTTGTTACGGTTTTTCGGCCGGCGGTGTCATTGGGCCATATTTCTTATTTTAAAAATATATTGGTGCGACATTTTCAGCGAATGGATTGTATCGCGGTGGTTTTTACGTCCTGTTTGCCACCATGGATTCTTCTTAAAATCTTGTTTTCAGAGATCCTCCTTCCTAGTCAGAGACCATGTTTCACATTCGTAAAGTGCCACTGTTCATTTTCCGTTCATTTACTTCTAAGCCTACTTCTTTTCCTGTCATTATTAGACTTTCCACATTTCTTTTAACTATTTCCTCACTATCTTCCAGCAGGTCCAGATCGTCAGCGTAATTTATAACTGATGTGGTTCCATTAAAGGTTACTCATCTTTCATTTTCTTGAAGGGATCTCACTACGAATTCCAGCACCAAATTAAAAAGAAGATGTGAAGAGGCATTTCCTTGTTTTAATCCTTCACGAATCTCTAATATTTCCGATAAGATATTTTCTACTTTAATTTATCCTTTGTTTCCCTTAAGGCATATTTGTATCAGTTTCACCCAGGTATCCAGCCTTACAAGGACATGATATATTTTTCATAGATTTATAGAGTCAAATGCCTAGGTCATAATCTAGGAATTGTCGATGCACCATTTTGGGGAATTCCCATTTCTTTTTTAGAAGATATCTTATAGTGAAAATCTGGTCCCTCGTCGAGCAATTCTTCCTGAAGTCACTCTGGCAGTCTAGGGTTATTTCCTTTCCGTATGAAGTCAGTCCCTTTAAGAAAATATTTAATAAAATATTTAATAAAATATTTAAGGAAATATTAATAAATACTACCTTGTGACAGCTTAGTAGCAGAGCTATATCTCGGTAATTGTTATATTGTGTTCGGTTACTCTTTTTAAATAAGGGAATGATGAGCGAGTTTTTCCATTTCTCGCGGATGATTTCATTTTTCCATATATTTGTGATGAGCCCAAGTAACTTTTCTGTTGATTTCTCTCCAAAATATTTTATTACAATAATTTCGATGGTATTAGCTTGTTCCCTGTGGCCTTGATATTCTTAAGCCCGTAAATTGCTCTTTTTACTTCCTCAATAGTTTACTGTGTACTTTTCTATTGCTGCTGGCTCTCCATGTACATTAAGTAGTCTATTGAAATATCTCCTCCATTACGCTGCAACCCTTTCGTTGTCCGAATCGAGCTCCCCATTATCCTTGAGAATAAATCCTGATGTGGCCTGGTATCATTTTCATACAGCGTTTATGCTTGGCTCTCGTGTTTGTCGCCGTACGTTTTTCCTGATTTTAGCAAACGTTTTGCCATTGTCGTTCTTTATTCTTTTACCTTGGAAATTTGGGGTAGGAAAGACTTATTCAAAGGCTTTACTGCATATATCAAACCAAACTTGCCGAGTAGCTTTGAGTCTGAAACTTGGCTGTGTTATAGAAAACATGATTCTGAGCTCATAGCGATCGGTTTTAGAATCCCAGCTACTGTGGTTCCTGAGGTAAAAGTTTGCAAAATTCGAGGTAGAAAAACTGGAATTGTAGCTTGAGTCCCGGCGACTTCTTTCATATGGTCTAATATCGTGTACGTATGATCTCTTTGCCATTTTGCAGGATTTTCAGTACCAGAACATTATGGGCTTTTACTTTTTTCGCATTCTTCCTCGAACCAAGGCTGTACTGCTGTACTTTAGAGGCTTTACGTTTGTTTTCCGGTGCTTCCTTAACAACATTGTTTATTGTTGACCATACTGCTTGTATTTGTTTTTTTTTTTATTTTTTTTTTCGCTTCTTCCTTCTTTCTTCCTTCTTCCTTTTTTTGACTTTCGTCATCTGTTGGAGCACTCAGGCGCAAATACTAGTCCACTGAACTACCAGACAGACACATTACTTTATTGTATTTTCCCCATTCTCCGGAGAAAAATGAGGAGAAGCTTCGGTGATTTGTAGCTCAGAGATTCGGCAGACATCATATCGACCTCAAGATGCACCACCGTACAAGAGCGAAGGTGGGACAGTGTTCTGCTGTGCCATCCTCTTCGTAATTTGCACCACAGGCTTCTCACTGATGCCAGCACGCAGAGATGCTAAGCAAAAGTGTCATAGCCCGCAAGTCTTCTGTGATCAATTCTTTTTAAGGATAGGAAGAATGTGGACTTCTTGCAGACATCAGGGCGTACTCGCTTAGTCATCCCGCATCATGAATATTCCATCCACGATTGTGTGCATTAAAAGACGCGATCGTTGATGTCAGATTTGACCATGGAAGCAGGTAGACCTAGGGCAGGTTCAGGTCCTGAGAAACTCTCCTCTGAGTCCCTTCGAACGAGTCCATCGGAGATCTCATTTCCTGGGATCCCAGAGTGACCAGGGATCCATACAAGCCCTAGTGAATTTAGTCTTCCGACTTTGTCCAAAAAGGTTTTGAGTTCATGCACTAATTTGGAACTGGATAGAAGGTTGGACACAGCTTTCAGTGCAGCTTGGCTATCACTGCAGACGCATATGCTTTTTTCCTTTCAATTGTGCTTCACAACATAGTGCATTGCCATTAGAATTGCGCACATATATCTCTCATTGGAAAACAGACGAATATTTTACAGATATTACAATATCTGGCCAGAGCCAGTCCTGACGTCATGGAAAGTTGAGTGTGAAATTATGGAGCAATAGGATGGCAGGTGTCATTGCGTCGGAGGGCATATCCATGAGACAGGGGTCATAGGATATTTCTCGCGTAAGTACACTGTCATTCCAGTGCTAGTTGTACCAAAAATAATTTCTCTTGAGGCGAGACATGGCTTTCAGTGCGCACCTCCTGATAAATATGTTAAGGGGTGGAAGATTCATCATAACATCTAGAGCAGCACCCGGCGTGCTGGGGAAATCCCCTGTACAGCTGAGACAAACCGTTCTTTAGAGTTTGATGAAAAAGTCCACGACGTATTTGGATGTTAGCCTGTTCCACCAGGCAACCAATGCATATCAGATTATCGGTTATATCATCGCCATATAGATCCAGAGGACCTTTTTTCGGGATAAGTCCCATGTTTTGCCAAAAGCATTTTTGCAATGCCAAAACACTAGCAGCGCGCTTAGGTGGTTTTTGACTCAACATGCTTTGACCAAAGAAGCTTGAGTCATGCCACTATTTTGGCGACATCTTCCGCTTAGATTTCAGAGGTATTGATTGCATCGGGCAGAGAGTCGACCACCACGCACCATGACAACGGAGAAAGGAAGCCATCTAGCGAGCAGCCCCTGTTGTTCGAGGCCTGCATCAATGATCAATGCCCTGTGCACAAGCATAACTTTAATCCCAAAATCAAGTGCTTCATCTACCTGCCATGCTTGCATGCCTAGCTGCATCACACATGCTGCCGAAAGTTGCGTTATAAAAATCTGCTTTAATGTCGACGAAATTGCCGAGCATGTACTCTTTCCTTTCGAGTGTGCATTAAATTCTCCCAACTAGGTTTTGAAGCGCAGTCCCGCAGTAGACAGTTAGTATGCCATTTATTCGTGTTTACTAATCTCAGTCAAGCGTCAAGCGGCATGATATTCAGATACCAGTCGTTCCCGGGATACGGACGGACTATTCCTTGCAAGTAACATGACTCTTTGCTCTATGGTCTGCAGAGCCCAGCAATGGCTTAGTAGGTTCCCCCCAGTGTTGGGTATGTTGTAACCCCAATGACCATGTCTAGCATTCAAATCGCCGGTCCGAATGTATTAATTTCCTAGCAAGTTCCAGTCAGAGATCGGAAAAGTCTTTCGAGCTCTACAATGAAATTATCTTAGATTTGCTTGTACTCATTTCTGTAGTTCGATCCCTTCCATCTTTTGGAATGCGAAAACATGGAATGGATTATCCTGACGTTTTCCCACTGAATGTTTTTAATCAATCTTCCACTTCTTTGAAACTAAACGAAGTGGTTTTTGAACCAATTTAGCTGAAAGCTCGTTATACACCATGTTCACATTGATACTACCTGCCGATGCCCAGGTTTGGTCATGTAAGTCTTGCTGTTATTCCCCCAGTGGTGGTCATAATAAACCTGTTGGGTATTTATTTTTGCCTTACGAAGAGCCTTGTTCGAAGATGAATCTTGCCCTTTTTCTCACTTTATCTCGCCGTTTTTGTAATGTTCACACAAAAAGTTTTTAAATACCATCAGAGCCAAGTCCCTGTTCCAATCCCAATTATTAACTTGCTTGCAAGGATCACGCCGTGAAGTGTCACGACGAACAATGAAAAATGACAAGTATGAACAAAACCCAAGAAGAAAAACAAAACTCAACTGAGCTTTTAACGAACGACATTCAAATCAGTTTGTTTCCTATTTACGAGTGGCAAACATCGAATCCCCCACCCCCGTTGAGTGTCACCAGCTCCTACATGCCTTATCGTTCCTCCGTCGACTGAATTTCAAAATTAACTGCCATCCAGCTAATCAACGAAAATTGCATTTACATTACAAGCAAGCAACGCGAATTAAGTGTCAGTAAAGTTACTCGCTTTATTTATCCATTTTCGCGCAAGCCAATCACGCCTGACAACATCCGGATAGATGCTACGACATACATAGGAAGATAGATACGGGGAAGCAGGAGATACAATATATCACGTGCTGACACTTGTTTCTCTGACCCCCCCCTCAATACAAGGAAAATCGAAAAAGGATTCACTATGATCATAACGTGCGATTTGAATACTCACTCGTTGTCTTAATTTGCTCCTTCTGCTGATGCAGCTCCAACTCATATTGTTGCCGACGCTGCTGCTCCTGATGATGAGCCGTGGCCGTCGTGGACTTCGTGGTTGACTTGTGTACTGTGTCTGTTGTATTACCAGCTGGACAATCGACCAAATCGAATTGCGACAATTTCATATCCTCGGCAATAGCTACCGCTTGACGTGCCTGATTCCAGCGGTACACGACATCAGTTGTTGTATATCCAACTACAAGGATGAGGTTTTGTGAATTTGTACGAGTACATGTGAAATAGAAAGGATCATCAAGCAATAGTCAATTGGGAATTTGTTAGAATGGTTTGGGTTTTTGTTTTTTGTACTTCTCAGGTGATACAGACCATTGTTGTCGATGCAATAAAATAGGAAATGGATACGATGAGGCGACAGGGTGATGGTGAAAGAAGCAAACAGAAGCATCAAGTACACCGTGCACACCAATAAGCCCCAGTGAACAGGAGTAGGAATAAAAAAGGACCGGTTGAGCAGGATAATGGACTGGCTTCGATGGCTTTTCGTTAGAGCCGCATTGCGCGGTGTTCCGGTAATACCGTTACGTAGACTACGTCCAGAATCGATGGCTAACGTTTAGTGTTTGAGTTGTTAACAAGGACGAAAATCATTAATTTCGATTGAGTGCTACCATTCGCTCTTCACCCCCCTCCTGTCGCTCTTCTCTTTGTAGGAGAAGGGCAGATAGGATTGTGCCATGTCCTATCAGCTGGAGTGGGGAATTAGAAGAAGTGGTGAAAAACAAAACTAGCATGGGTTCAAGGTGTCAAGCAAATACAATAAAAAACAATGGAAACGTTGAATTAGAGGAGAGGAAAAAGCAAATTGATATTGCCACATGACCTGTTCCTGTTTCGAGTTTAGCAGTTTTAATTGGATTTGTGCGCGTTGCCTATAACGCCGGAAAGTCATTATCGAAAGAACCTTTAATTGATATCGATGTGAGCTAATTTTTAAAAATTCGTTTAGCCTTGCGTCTTAAGTATGTAACTAAGGCAATTTTTGGAAATATTTTAATGCGACGGATTAATGGCATCGGAATAGCAGCCTGGCGCTTCGTTCAGAAGTGGGGAGGAATAAAATTCAAGATCTTTCTCTGGTTATACCTGTGTGAGTTGCAGATTTGAAAGTCAGCTAAACTTTGTTCAGGCAATATTTGACGCTCTGTCTTGAGCGAAATTTATGAATTTGGATCTTAGAATATTAGCAATGTAAATTTCCTGAAGCTATTTCACAGCTTTGGACATGGTTCTTGTTGCTTTAAGTGTATGTGGCGCTACTCAATTTCTAGGCACCAAGCTTAAAGCGACAGTGGACAAAATTCGAGTCTCACAAAAGGCTTAAAGGAAACCATTAACAAAATTGTCAAGGAGTAGTTACCTAAAGCACTGTTGACTACTTTTTAAAATATGGACTGGAATCGCCTCTTTCCTTGCCTGTTTGGTAATTGCAGCTGAAACTTTATGGCGATCCATTTCGAGCTTTTTCCATTTCCATTTATTTTTCCATTAGTCAAATAAATGGTTTCACGAATTAAATATTAAGAATTGTCAGCGTACAGCCACCGTCTGCAGTAGCTTAAATAAATTGAGTTTTGAGAAAGCCTACAGTTCATTGGGGTTTTAAAGAAAGTTTTCACAACATTATCATTCACAGTGGCAAATTCTTGGCTGAACGTGCACCATAATAATGCACTCTGTGTACCATGTCCTTGGAGAGCAATGAATAATACTTTTCGTAGATGTGTTATTTCAAACTAACTTTCGATGTTTGAAACACATGCCATTATTAGTATATATATGTCTTTGTTGTCAATATAAAAAGTTTAAAATGGATCATCCATCACTGAGTGTTTGCCTCGGCTTGTTCCGACCCCTTTCCGTTCATCACCTAAATATAGCTCACAAATCTTCCAAAGAGGAGGAGAGGAACAGGCTTAAAGAGAACTTGTCATCCTTAATTGATCGGTTAGCTAAAACTTAGGGTGCCCATCCACTTTATGGAAGATTTTACGGAAATATCTTGGCTTAAAAGCTTATAAGATCCAGCTTGTGCAAGTGTGGAAAACGCGTAACCATTCTACGCGTCATAGGGGCGATTGGACCGAAAACGTGATTCAGCTTGATCCTCATTTTCAACACAAAATGTTGTTCTCTGATGAGGCCACTTTTTGGTTAAATGGATAAGTAAATAAGCAAAATTGCCCAATTTGGAGTGGAGAAAACTCCGAAGCCTTTGTCGAGACGCCCTTACAATCATTAAAACTCACTGTTTGGTGTGCTTTATGGGCTGGTGGAATCATCGGTCCATATTTCTTTAAGGACGAATGTTATCGTCAATGGAGAACGCTATTTTCTGATTTTTTCGTTCCTCAGCTGAATGGCATTGATATGACAAGGCTGGGTTTCAACAACACGGCCCAACATGCCACACGGCGCGCGACACCATCAATTTATCGTGAAATACATTTACACCATCCTGTGATCTCACACCTTTAGATTAATTTCACTTTTCACTTGTCTATGTCGATAAATCAGAGACGTTGGATGAATTGGAAGTCAACATTTGCCGTGTTATTGCTGGCTCAATAAAATTGTCGAAAATTGGAAAAAAATATACAACACATCCTAAGCGAAGTAGGTTCACAACCATCCTTAAATTCCTTCTGTACTTCTGTTAGGATGAAAGCCACATGATCGTTTCCCTATCCTAGATTAGGTTAACTCTAAAAAAAACGTATGCAATATCTAAGCCTAGCCCAAACCCATTCTCCCCCGCTTTTCTCAGTCACCTATGTATGTTGTGTGTGATTCATTTCTTCCCAAAGTTGAAAAGGACCTACTGCCTACTTTCAGCGGAAAATTTCGAGAAGCCATTTCTCACACAACCATATTGAAGGGGGTTTTAATAGTACTCCACTTTGGAAACATTGCAAAATACGGTTTTGATCATTTCGTTGTTGCGGTATCCGACCGATCATCTGCGTCAGAAGCCATGGTTCCGACCCTATTGGCAAATATGTTCCTGTAGCTGCTACAGACTTTTTTATCTCCTTTATTTCAAAATAGGAATCGCAACAGGACACTTTAAAGCTAGCCATTATTTCGAGGATTTTGATTCGGGCTCAATTTACATCTACGAGTAATTCGTTCTAAGCATATTAATTGACATCATGCCTCACGAGACAATGGTATCGTTAATTAAGCCAAGAGGTTGGAGCATTTTTTATTACAGGCAGCTCTGCAAGGCATATGAAAATTGCTAATGTATGTAATCTCAGCCATATGAAGCTAATGCTTCTATTTAGTCCCTTCTGTGTCCTGCTTTCCTAGGATATAAGTTTTCGTTGCTCTTTGTGTGACTTGTAATTTATTCGCTTTATTAAGATCGACGTTTGGGCGCCATATGTCATAACTTGTTGCCACCATTGGCTGAAGGCTTTGAGTAGTTGGTTAGCCGGAGTCGAAGACATTTCTTAACTTTTCAAATGCTACGAAAGCTAGATTTAGCTTAAAAAGTTATTTTTGAATTTATGAATAAATTACATTAATTCGTTTCAAGTAAATGGTGCTACAACGGGTGGAGGACCGGAGCCGAAGCTTCTATGTGTTGTTTGATTCATTCCTCTCATAGTTGAAGGGAATCTGCTAGCGGGATTGTAAGTACCCCGATAAGGAAAAACACCGCAAGTTATAATTTCAATTACTTTCTGTGACGAAATCCAAGCTCTATTTCAACAGTGTCAGAAGCCTAGCAACCTGCGAATGTGCTTCACAGAGTTGTGGGATGCAAGAAAAGAAAAACCTTGTTCACCGCCTCTACCATAAGGTTGCTACTCAATCAACGTTATGGACTTTTCTTAAATTTGGTGATCAGATGTAGTTCTACATTTAACCGGCCCGGGGTATGAGAAATGCTCAACAAGATGCGTAACATGATTCAAGGTGTGCCTATGTGACACTATTCTGATAGATGTCAAAGCATACAAAAGAGTGTGTCCTGACCACGTTTTAATCATCGACAAAAACAAAGGCCGAATCCAAATTCACAAAAATGGAACACAGGAACATATAAAACAAATCAATCTTGAAAAGTTAGAGAACTATGGAATACAGCGCCAATACCAGGAAAATTAAAAACGGGTTTGCCCTACAAGATGGCATGGAAACTAGCCGCGAGTAAGACAAGTCGAAGTAGTATGGTCAACAATCAAAAGTGTTGTAAAGAATGCAGTGGAAAACAAACTTGGCTAGTTCGAAACTCCCAAAAGCAAGTCTCAGTTCGACGAAAAATGCGGGGAACAATTAAAAACCCGTAACGTTCTAAGACTTGAAGGAAAATATTTAGCGCTAACGCGTTGAAGACATTAGGCCTTGTGAATAAAGTCGACATTTTCCTTCGGGATAACGACGACAATGAAAAAATGTTTACTGAAATTTACCTTGTTTCAGACAACGAAAGAGTTGCAGTTCACTGGATGATATATTTCGATAAACGGCAACATTGGAAAATTATGTTATCCACAGAGCAGAAGTTTAGGTAGAACTGCTAACCATTTAGGAAGTAAAAGAAACAATCCATAGACTTAAGAATAACAAGGCTATACATGGGTTCATCACAACTACGAGTATGTGGAACGATGAAACTGTACCCGAGAAATGAAATCGTGATAGATTAAACCAAGAAGGCGCTTTGTCACCATTTGTTTTTACTTGGTGATGGAATTCATAATGAGATCCCTTCAAAAAATTTCAGAGGGGAATAACGGAACAACCCTTGATTTAATCACATCCGTTCTAGCTTTCGCAGACGATCTCCACTTGCTGGGAGATAGTAAGGAAACAGTTAAAAGAAATGTAGAAAGTTCAATTAGTGCAGGAAAGGAAGTAGGCCTAAGTAGGTATATCAAGGAACTACGCTCTTTGCGCAATAAAAAAAAAACAAAAATTGGCAAGCCTATCTTACTCGTAGATCCTCCTCTGCATCTGACCTTTCTAATTTCATGCAGACCTACACTAAATTTGCACAGCTATGTGAATCACTCTACCTCCGATACTTGAACCGAATGCAATCCTCCCTTATCTCCGATCCCAAGTGTTTTTTCCACTTTATTAATACAAAAAGAAAAACCGATAACTACCCCGCTATATTTAATTTTCTTAAACGAAACACTTTCAACGATTCCGAAATAATCGCCAATTTCTTTAGCCAATCTTCCACCGATCAGGATCTTGAACCGATTTTTTAAAGACTGCTCCCAGAGGTCTCTAGTTTCACTGAACATAACTCGTTACCTTGTCACCGAAAAAATACGAAATTTAAAGGAAGATTGAATTGATTGATAAAAAAGTGCCCGAACCATTTTATTTTACTCCTTACCGTTTTATTTCAAAACTCTATCTCTCAAGGACTCTTTCCTTTGGAAATATGCTTATATCATTCCAGTGCACAAAAAAGGATTGAAAATAATGTGTCCAACTATCGTCCCATTGCCAAGCTCTCATGCAAACCCAAACTTTTCGATGCAATATTCTTTCACTGCAAACTCATATTTTCTTCTTACCAACATGGGTCCTTAAATGGTCAATCGACAACCACTAATCTAGTCCAGTTTGTTTCACAATCTTTGTGTGCACTCGAAGCCGGCAAAGAAGTAGACGTTGTTGCCACTGACTTCGGCAAGGCCTTTGATAAAATGTCTCATCAAATTATTCTCTTCAAGCTCACTGCCCTTGGTTTCTCTCCCGGTTTTATCTCATCTTATCTAGAAGATCTTCAATCTCTATCTCTGATTAAAATAATGCTACCTCTGGGGTCCATTGATATTTATTCTAACCATTAATGATGCTGACATCGTTGTACTGAACTCTTAGCTTTCCATATATGCCGATGATTTGAAAATATTTAAACACATATCTTCCCTTGTTGACTCCTGATCTCTCCAAACTGACCTTAACAGGTTCACTACCTGGTGTGAAAAAAACCATCTCGAACTCAATGTCAACAAATGCCAAGCTATCACTTACTAACGCAAGTGCTCATCCTCGCCAACCAGAACCTACATTATTTGTAACGAAACTGTTCCCCCTGTCAACTTCCTGGTTGCTCTAGAGGTCATTTGTGACCATGAATCTAACTTTCCATATCGACAACATCATCAAACCCGCCAACTCTGTCGTCGGCTTCGTGAAATATTGGTCCAAAAAATTCTCGAATCCTTGCGTTACGAAATCATTATACATTACTTTCGAATATGCTAGCCAAGTCTGGTCCTGCTGTTACGAATTCCACACTGTGTGTATTGAGTTCAACCATCTTATACGAATCGCCTAAAATTAATCAACCTCCAACCCATTAAAGAACGACATAATGTTTCAGAAATTCTATTTATTCACGATCTTCTCAGCGGTAACATTGACCGCCCCACATTATTGCACATGATTTCCCCCTAACACCAACCGACGTAACCTTTGGTCTATACCCCTTTTCCGTATAAACACAATTAGGACTACCACGAACCAATGTCCAGAATGCTGAAGTTAATACCAATCTTCTCGACCTTCACATCAAACAGTCCAGGCTCAGAATTGCCCTATGTCACACTTCACCCTCTCCTTAATCCTTTCCACCCTGTCACCTAGTTAATAAGTTAATTAAGTTTTTTTTTTTTTGTTAAAGCTTGCATAAGCTAATAAAGTGCTCCTGTGGGGGCACAAATCAGATCAATAAATGAAGAGAAAATCAAATATATCGTTAGTGATTGACTTAGCTCGATCAAAATCTTGAAGGAACACAGAAAGGCTTGACGAAGGATTGTCAGCAAGGCTCTTTCTGGTTTAAAGTAGCTGGCTTCAAATCATAATTGACATTTGTCAACTAGACATCGGCAGGATAGAAACAGACAAGCAATGGATGGCTATACTCCGCAAGAGCATGGACAATAATCTGTCGGTGGTGTTAGCGCAGCGTGAATATCGACGTTAATTTCCTAATCGTGTCGCGCCAACTGGACAAACTTATACACAGACTTTATGCTGTTGTCATGGAAGGGAGGTTTCGGCGTGATCAGAAGTAAACTCTACATGGATTTCTGCTGCTACATCAGAGCGGAGATTATGTACGAAAGCCTCTAGACTTACATATATCTAATTGAACAACAGATCTCACTTTAAAAATAAAACATTTTGGAGTTATGACTTCTCGATTAAGACTTAAGTTGATCCCCGACTATAGCGCTGTCTAAGTAAGTGAGTGAGTCCTTGACATTGGACATCAATGACATTTTTTTTCCAAAATTATTCGTATTGGTCCTACCTTTGTTAGCTTTGCGCAGAGGCGATATCGTAACCAATGAGGTCCTACCGAGGTGCGATTATTGCCAGTTGAAAACTTTAATATGTTGAAGAACAGAATTATCAATGCAGACATTGGACACAGCTCTATAACGAAAGTGACAACTAGAGGCACACCACAGGGGGGAGTTCTCTCCCCCCTACTGTGGCTTCTTACAGTTAACAAAATCCTCAAATTCTTTATGGAGAAAGACACAAAGACAATAGCGTACGCGGATGACCTGGTTATCTTGATAAAATTTCTACCAACTATCAGTCAACTAATGGAATCCGCGCTGAGTGAACTCTCCTCGTGGGCAAGACAGAACGGTCTGAGAATAAACCCCCAGAAAACCGAGCTGGTCTTGTTCACCAGGAAAAGGAAAATTCCGATATTTGCTCCCTCAAAGTTAGAGGGCACTCCACTCAAATTCAAAGCGGAAGCAAAATATCTAGGCATCATTCTTGACTCAAAGCTCTCCTGGAAAAGGAACCTGGAGGAAAGGATGAAAAAAGGATTGAACGCTTTTTATGCATGCAAAAAGACCTTCGGAAAATTTTAACTTATGGGGCCCGAGTCTGGTGGACTGCTAGCAGTACAAAAAGCTATATGAACATGCTCAACAAAGTACAAAGGTCAGCCGCTGTTTGTACAACGGGAGCCATGAGAAGCACGCCGCAAGCAGGGTTGGACATGATACTTCATCTCCTCCCCCTGGATCTATTCATAAAAGGCTACGCTGCAAAGAGCGCTCTCAGACTAAGAGAGTCCTCTCTGTGGAAGCTAGCCAACTATGGACATGCGGCCATACTTAAGATAATAGACGACCTGGGAAGGAAACATGGTTTTAGTAGCCTCGCAGCTACGACCGACTATATTCCCCCCCAAAATTACTTCTCTCTCAGTATACCTATCCTTTTCGCCGACAGAGAAGAGTGGCTATCAAACACCGTAATCAACGACCATGAGATCACCCTCTTCATCGACGGATCGAAAATGGACACAGGCACTGGGGCCGGGTTCTACTCAGTTAGCCTCCACAAACAGGAATCATTCAGACTCCCTGATCTGTGCAGCGTGTTTCAAGCAGAAATCCTGGCAATAGAGAAAGCAGCCAAACACCTACAGGTAGCTGATATCCCACCATCTGATATCACCATCTTTGTAGATAGCCAGGCTGCACTGAAGTCAATTGGATCCTGTATAACGAGATCAAAGGCTGTCAAGAAATGTCGCGACTCACTGAAGTCCATCAGACACCATAAAGTTAAACTCTGCTGGGTCCCGGGCCACAGCTCAATCGCAGGGAACAAAAGAACAGACGAACTGGCCAGGCAAGGTTCTGAAATGGACATCAGCGAAGCGGACACGTCATTGCAACCACCGATCAGCGCATTATACCGGATCATAAACGACATAATCATCAAAGAGGCCAACTCGTCTTGGCTTACAAGAAACGACAGCTACACGACAAGATCATCGTGGCCAGAGCTCAATGTCGGAAAAACAAAGAAGCTCCTGGCGCTGGACCGTAACTCGATCCGTATGCTGATCGGAGTGATCACAGGACACTGTCCTATTGGAGCAATGCTCCGGAAATGGGACTCGGGATCCAGCGATCTCTGCCGGAGCTGCGGCGATGAGGAAGAAACTGAGACGATCCAACATCTGCTTTGCCACTGTCCAGCTCTCCAGAATCGACGCCTAGTGTCGCTAGGCCAAAGATTCTTTACAGAGATTGCAGACGTGGCTAATGCACATATATCGGATCTTCTAAGATTCATCAAGAGCACGGGGTGGTTTCAGCCACCACGTGATAGGACAGGTTAATTTTATGTGTACCCACACAAATGAAGGGAATCACAATGGGCCTCTTGGCCTCCGAGTGGAAGTGATGTCTAACCATCACACTCCCCTTCTCAAACCTAACCTAACCTTCCTTTGTTAGAGCTCAAATAAATATCTCCCCTTTTTTCTCAAATAATTGTTTAGGTATGAATTATTTTTTATTGATTTAAAGTTTTATTGTTTTGCCTAATTTGGTTGCGAGTCTAAAAACCCAATTCGAATTCTGGCTATGACGAGATGCGCGTAAAATCCTGAATTGAACTTGAATCGGACTTTTGAAAAAGCATCTAAAAGTTATAAATAGTCAATTGTTTCCGTTTACTGTTGTTTAAAGTCCCATTTTACATGTAGTTATTATTGTATTATGTTGGTTTCAGTATGCAAAAGTAGCTCAAGAGGACAGGTTTAGTACTCAAAATATCCTGGAGGAACGCCGTAATTGTTGTTTTATTGTGAATGAAGAATACTTTACTTTCTACGAGGGTAATATGCTTGCAGATTATTTCCAAGTGTTAACGTGTAAATGCATTTTATGTTGAAAAAGTCGAGAAACAGAGCTATGTAGGCTAAATAGTCAATCTGTAATAGATTTTCAAAGCAGAACGTCTATCCTGCATATTGGTATTAGTGCATTTTGTCCCAGCTTGAGAGGCATGAACAGTGATTTCAAAGAAATCATATATTGACTGTGAAGGCTTACATGACCATATCCTTTAGTCATTCTTCGTGGCGCTTTCAGATTAATTTCTCTTAAGAAAGATTGGATTTGCATAATTGAACGCGTAACAAAGCTGCCTCCATTTTGACTAATCCCCCTAAGCGCGACAGAACTTAAAGGATATCTACAACAATGAAGTAAAAAAGTTATGCATAATCCGTGTCAAGGACGTCTACCATCAACCGATGCCTCGTGACCTTCTTGCACTCAAGAGAGTCTTCTCATTCAAAGCACTTTCCACGACATATGTACCCGATTGTGTTAGGATATATCATAAGCCAAGCACTAACATCCTCGCTTCAGAGATTATCTTAGACAAAGGACCAGTTGTTTGCTAACTAGATCGCAGCCGAGGCAAAAAAGTCCTTAGCTCACACATCGATTCCGCATTGCCAAGCCGATTGGTCTGGGTACATAACATTACATTCTCACTTAACCCAAATACATGATAATCGTTTATTACTTCATATCCAACTACCGACTATTGGCAACGGCACGGATTAAGGGGGACAGTAGTGCTCCCCATGCACGCACTCTGAGACATATGAATGTGATTTGTGATGCTCGAAAGGAGCAACTCTTACTTGTATTCGAACTTACATGAGCCGAACTTTAGCGGGCACCGTTGTATGTCCATTGGGAAGTCCTCCAAATTCATGGGGCATCCTGCTTTTATGGTTAACCTGAAAATAAAAGAAAATGAAAAACTCCAATGAATGCAACGAGGATGCCGATGTCGATGACGATGACGTCGTTGGCGGCCCTCGTTCGATGCACAATAGGTTGTATTTTTTCCTTATGGAAAATATGGAAATGTGTGGCCATAGAAAAAAATGGAGGACAAAGAAAATTTAAAAAAGCCGAAAAACTGAAACAGAGTTACGACGGGCTGTGAGTTTTTTCTTTGCTGCGCCGGTCGTTGTCTCTGATTTGGGTTTTCGATTTACGATTTTTCGCTTCACCTCAAATGATGAATCAATAAAATCCTGTCTCTTTGCTTGTCGTCGTTAATCGGATTTATTTGAACAAAAAAAAAAAGGAAGAAATAATATTTGACTTTGATTTGGTCACTCTTCAGAGGGCGCAGAACTGCGGTTTTGCCTTAATTTCTTCGAATGCATTCGTTGAATTAATTCCAATAACCCCAGTGCAAGCAGAATTTGTTTAATGAATATCGTTTCACAAGCAGGATGGAATGTTGGAACTTACCTGCTCGAGTATAGAACCCGACCATCCTGGTAGATACGTACGAATTTGTTGGGTGTTGTGATGGTGTGCAAGTAGCTTTGTTTCCCATTGTAGAAGTAAGTGTCTGGCTTCCAGATTCTGGCTAGCATTGAGACACTGAGAGCTAGTGTATCTTGAGCACCTTGGAATGCGAGGCGCTTGTCCACCCAGGACTGACGGAAGTAACAATCCATTGAGTAGGTCTATAACAAATATTGAAAGGTGATAAATGCCAGTTGTTAGAGGATGTGGTGGCTTTACCATGTCAACTTCTGAAATAGGACCCATACTTCGGACCATAATGTCGACTTCTATAGTTGCTGGAGGACCTGAAATGATTGAGCGAAAAACAATAAATAAGAACTTCTTAGAAATGACAGTGTCAAAAATGAAATTATAAGAAAAAGCGGTTAATAATTCACATCACAACTATGACGATCCTATTCACTAAGCTTCCTCAATATTCCCTCATACTGGCCAATGTGAAATCGAATTCATTCCAAGAAATTTTCCAGCCAGTGAGACACTGACTAAACCAAGCAGATAAATGTTCAGAGTGTTTCCCATCGGCGAGTTACATTTCACTTAAAGAAGAAAATTGGACGTATAGTACCACCGACATATAGTAGCATTATTTAAAATTAAGTGCTTGTTGCTGCTAGTGGGCTGGTAAGGTGCTTCTACGAATGCACTCTTTTCTTGCAATTTATTGAGTGATTGTTTTGACACATCGATAGTGTGGAAGGAAATAGCCCAGTTCGGAAATTTGCTGATTGTTCCCCTTTGTAAGTGCAGATGATATATCGTATGAGCATCGCTGTGTACCAGTTGAATAACGTGAATGACGCTCCAGATTTTCTAAAACGGATCATGACTCGTGACACGACAGAACATGGGTATATGGTTATGACATCGAAACCAAAGCCTAATCATCCCAGTGAAGTTGATCAGAAGAGCCAAGACCGAACAAAGCACGCCAAGTTCTTCAATCCATTTAGACATAGAGACTTTATGGACTACCTTCTCGAAAAATTTGCTCATTTTTTTTTTATAATTCGTGCAGGTTCAAGAGTGTACGCTCTTATGGTGTTTGTCAGACATCCTGGACGGGGTGTAGATGGTTTGTGTCGAAGATGTTCGTTCACTACTCTCCGGGGGTGGTTGTCCTAGATAGAATTTAAGAGATTCTACTGAATTTGCGTTGGTTGTAGTTCACAGTAACTCTTTTGTTTCCATGTCATTAAGGTGTTATATTGGAAATGCTGATACTCGGAAGGGTTGGAGCTGTCTTAACCCTGCTTGAGGATTGGTTTCATCACCGCCATCTTCCAAAGCACTGGATAATATTTATTGTTTAGTGCATTGTTGAACATGATGGTGTACATCTCTACAGTCATTGGCCGGAGGTGGTTAGATATATCGGTTGCCGTGAATTTTTTTTTCTCGAAGATCATTTAAAGATCGTCCGTCGAAATGAACAGGGATTTGCCACGAATTCGTTATTGAGTCTGTTAAAACCTAGGTTCTCTAATGGCAATGATCGAGATATCATTTCGAAGGTAGAAGCGATTAAGTAAGGCACTGTTTTCCAGGTTTGGACTAATGTTGTCATTCACCTTTAACACTTTTTGGAAGACAACTCTCACTATCGCCACCTTCTACTAGGGATTCTTGATCGCGAAGAAATTATCATTCAAGATGGCGCCCTCCGGCTCTGTCTGCCGTTCTTGGAAGCTTCAGATTCTGAATATCATTGTGATTGTTTCTCCGAAATATTTTATTTGTTTGCGGGAAAATACTAGCGCTGTTGGATTTTACAACACGAATTCTATTGTTCCAATACAAACTTACCGATATTTTGTAATTTTTCTTGATCAATTGTTGGAGAATTTTTATTTATGATTTCAGTGCGAATTTTCTCTGTCAGTAAACAGCCTGTACAAGTGTCTATGTGTCTGTCAATGGCATCATACCTCCCGAACGAATAGAGCGATTTTGATGATTTTTTGTTTCAAAACTACTAACGTGATCGAAATGGTTTCTAGCTACAATTTATGAAATCTGTTCAGGCGTTTCAAGGCCATCAGATCTTCTGCGGTAGGGATCTTAGGCGCATAATGGGTATTTACATTACTTTCAAACATATCTGTGACTTAACATTTGAAACACTATTCTGATAATGGAACTCGAAGGTAGGAGACGAAATCCTGGATTGCCTATTAAAAAAGTTTGGGCTGATTAGATTCGTCTTAACCAGTTCTGTTTATTTCCCCTGATGAACAGGACCATCGCGTATGGGCCTATATATGTACATATATAAGTTACGTTATTGTAGCACAACATTACAAAAAAAAAAACATAACGTAGGTTTATACAAATAGTTTTATACAAAGTGGTGCAAAAGTGATCCTCCGGCGTAGCGACTCTCATCTTAAAAATATTAGGTTCTTTCGATGAAGTCAAAAGGCCAAAGAAAAATTTTATTTTTTTACTTTTTAGAGTTTTTAATTTTTTTTATTTTTCGTTGTGTATCGTATCGTTTCGGTACACGTTTGTGCTGTCATGTATCAGTAACCCACCGTTCTGGGAAACGTTTTCACTCGACAACCACCAAGAATAGGCGTGCTGTTTAGCAACATCAGCGAAATCCCAGTCTACCATTGCGGTACTATAACGTATGAACTCATGAACACTATCCACGTACCCGTCGTGGATTAGCCAACTGTCCCTGGCGCCCCGGTGGCGGTTGTAAATTATCGGGATACGAGTACCATCTCCATTTTACAATAGCTTCTCGGAATCAACTTTTGCGGTATAAGGCCCGATCTTAGTGTACTCTCGTGGTATCTAAAGGGTTTTTCAATATGCGGCCATTTTGTTTTGGTGACATCTGTCAAATCTATTGTTTATTATTCAGTTGCTGATGCCAAATCACCATGGCAAGTATCACGATTGAACAGCCTGTCCAAATGATTGAACTTTATTATCAAAATCAAATGAGACGATCGGTTCGGTAATCAGCCAACATAAGTACGTTAAAGTAACACAAGATCAGTCGAGAACATCGAAAGTTCACAGCAGAACGCGAGGCAGTCGACCTTTCAACTTTTTGCGTTGGGACATGGGCACACACGTGTAGAAGATCCAACTGACCCAAGAGTTTAAAATTCATGACCATAGACAACGCCGTTTGTTCGCTAATTGGGCTTCGGAGCGTTTGGAAGAGGACCCCAATTTTTACCGAAAAATCATCTTAAGCAACTAGGTATGTTAACAAGCAAAATTGCCCACACATTTGGGCCACATTGGTCTGCTCTTCTCCCAACAATCACTGCTGGTCACTTTCCACTTTCCACTATTAATTTTTTTTTTCATATACTCTATGGTTTTTAATTTAGTGGGCCTAGAGGTAAAGGCCTAGAATAATTTTAAAGCTCATGATGTATGTATGCCTTAAATTGAAATGCGACTGAAATTTTTTTTTCGGCAGCTATAATGATGGCCTTTATGGTCTCAAAAAACTAAAATATGAATGTAGAGATACCTTTTTAATCAAGGTAATTGTCTAAGTAGGATGCCACAAAGTGACTTTAGGAATGTTATAAGTTTCCCATTCGTCAAAGTACACAAATCTACATTTGACAATCAATGATGTGGCAGCGATATTGCACAGGAATCAGTGCATGAAATACAATATGAGTCTATCAGTATGGAAGGCATTGTAGGTCAAGCCGAATCTCATTCAATGGATGGACGAATAATTCTGTCACTATGTTGCTACTGTCCATTTCAATACGATTGCATTGGTATAACATATCTGGAATAATTTCTATTGTCTCGGGTTAACAAATCATTGGTGAAAATCCCAATCCACTGATTATGCCTTATACCTCCGTTCCAGCTTCGAGTCAGCGTACCCCATTCCCAGTCATAAATTCGAAATCACATTTCTGAAATAAATGAACGGAAGAATGGATATAATTAACGTAGTATCTATCAGATGCCCATTTTTTGTCGTTTGCTTTATGGTATTATTTTACGCGCAACAACCAATAACGGTTGACACAGGAAGACATTACCAGTTAAAATGAAGGATGTGCATGGATGCGGTGGCCTTTCTAATGAATTACGTTCGCTAATGCCATTGATAAAAGCAAAAAGCACGGCTGATAGCATCGCTAAAGCGGGATATGGAAATATCCTTTTTTCGGTTGGTTTCGTATTTTATTCGAGCAGACAAATTGGAGAAATATGTAGATGAATTGGAATCAGTTCGTTTTCTTTTTACCCATGAAATGCATTTATTGATTGCGAAAGTTTGCTTGAGAGTTTGTTTTGAAATACTTTTTTGTGTGCGTGGCTCAAAGCAATGGGGTCAGTAGTCAGTATGAAAACTTTGTCCAGTTCTGCTTATTCGAAGGGACTTCTTGTTTGAGTAATGGACGGAAAGCGATTAATAGGCGGTGATATTGGAATGGCATACATGTGACACATGATGGCACTATACCTATGAAGGTAGTAAGCTAAGAGTTGGATACAGGAGCTTGGTTTTTCACTTTTTAGAGCTTTTTTTTCACCTGTCTATACAAAAATACTGAAGTCTACCTTAACAATCTTATCTAATTAAAATTAAGGCATAAGGCTTATGCCAAAGACCGAATTTCTCAAAATTATGTCTTCTATCCTCAATATACCTTATATAAAGTTTTGGGACCGATGGCTTGTTTTGAAGATGTTCCTTTACTACTCTCCGAGGTTGGTTGTCCTAGCTATGATGAGAGATTCGACTATATTTGCCGCATTGGTTGTAGTTCACAGTAACTATTTTTGCTTCCATGCCATTAAGGTGTTATATTGGAAAATGCACAAATAGTATATGAATTTTGAAGTGATTTTATGCTGTGAGTGTTATGCCTTCGTCAGCATTTTTTTATCATCTCTCATTGACATCTGATGTTGTTGCACAATTTTTCCGTATAGGAATTGTCCTTGGCTATGGACAGACTTGAACTACAGAACTTTCGCTCAACAGTCGACGATGATTAACATCGCCCCACGACTCCCTCCATATCTGCATTTGCTACATACACGTCCGCAGTCTTTGTCCATAATTTATGGCCCAGCGAAGCTAGGCGCCGATTCTGGAGAGCTGGGTATTGGTAAAGCAGATGTTGGATCGTTTTGGTTTCTCCCTCGTCGCCGCAGGTCCAGCAGAGATCGCTGGATCTCATTTCCAGAGCCTTGCTCCGAGTGTCGAGACAGTGTCCTGTGATCACTCCGACGATCGAGTTTCGGTCCAGCGCCAGGAGCTTCTTTGTTGTTTTGCCGATATTAAGCTCTGGCCACGATGATCTTGTCGTGTGACAGTCGTTTCTTGCAAGCCAAGCCGAGTTGGCTTCTTTTATTATTGTGTGATTTCTGATTCGGTAAAATGCACTGATCGGTGGTTGCAGTGACGTGTCCGCTTCGCTAATGTCCATTTCAGACAAGGATTCAGTGAGTTGCGACATTTCATGACAGCCTTTGATCTCGTTGTACAGGATCCAATTGAGTTCAGTGCGGCCTGGCTATCTACAAAGATGGTGATATGCCATGGTGGGATAACCGATAACTAAGTGTTGGCTGCTTTCTCTATTGCCAAGATCTCTGCTTGGAAGACACTGCACAAATCATCCTTTGGTGAAGAGGGAGTCTCGTGGTCGTTGATAATGGCGTTCGACAGCCACTCGTCTTTGTCGGGGAATAGGATTGGTAATTTCAGAGAGAAGTCGTGGTGGCGAGATATATAGTCGGTCGTAGCTACGAGGCTACCAGAACCATGTTTCTTTCCCAGGTCATTTATTATTTTGAGTATGGAGTCCATAGTTGGCTTGTTTCCACGAAGAGGACTCCCTTAGTCTGACAGCGCTTTTTGAAGCGCAGCCTTTTATGAATAAATTCAGAGGAAGGAAATGGAGTATCATGTCCTACCCTGCTTGTGGCGTGCTTCTTATAACTCCCGTTGTACAAAGAGGGGCTGACCTTCGTACTAGGGACCCATAAGTTATAAGTCGCCTGATGATTGTTGTATACATCCTTTCCTCCAAGTTCCTTTTCCAGAAAGTTTGGAGTCAAGAATTGTGCCTAGATATTTGGCTTCCGTTTTTAGTTTGAGTGGAGTACCCTCTAACTTTGGGGGAGCAAATATCGGGATTTTCCTTTTCCTGGTGAACAAAACCAGCTCGGTTTTCTGGAGGTTTATTCTCAGACCGTTCTGTCTTACCCACGAGGAGAGTTCCTTAACGCAGATTCCATTAGTTCGCTGATAGTTGGAAGAAATTTACATTTTATCAAGATCTGCATATGCTATGGTCTTTGTGTCTTTCTCCATGAAGATTTTAAGGACTTTGTTAACAGTAAGAATTTACAGTAGAGGAGAGGGAACACCACCCTGTGGTGTTCCTCTTGTTGTCACTAGCTGTGTTCAATGTCTGCATTGATAATTCTGCTGTTTAACATATTTCCAATCCAGATTACAATGGATTTGTCTACTTTTATGTCCTCTAGAGCTTTTATTATGGCCTCGATAATTACGTTGTTGAGGGCTTCCTCGATGTCGAGGAAAGCTGCCATTGTAAATTCTTTTATATTCAATGACCTCTCAATTTCACGAACAGAACTATGCAGTGCGCTTTCCACTGATCTGCTTTTAAGGTCGGCGTGTTGAGTATTGCATAAGTTATGTGAGTTGATAAGTCCTCTGATGTATAGGTCAAGAACCCCAGGTCAGCGTAAAAAAATCATTTAAATACGAACCTTTGAAGAGATAACATCAAAATGGAGAAAAACGAAATTAGAGCTGTCATCATGTACCTCTGCTTGAAAAAACTGTCTACCAAAGATATATGTACATAGCGACGAAACCCTGGGCGATGACATAGAGGTTCGAACGTTGACACACAGAACGACGTTGGAAATCAAGGACATCTACGAGGTCATCATCAAGAAGGATAGCTGTGATGCAATGATAGCGTAGAGAGAGGAGGGCCGCATAGCCAAGAACTGCACAAAGGTCCCAATATGTTTTTGGTGTAAAACGGACAACTCAAACAACGCTGAACACGTAGCGTCAAATGCCCGGTAAGCGATGATGAATACTGTGCTAATACGCGTGGCCGCACAGGTCTTGCTGGCATAAATGACGAGGGAAAAAAATTCGACATTGCCCTTATTAGTGAAACATACAAACCTCTGGATGGTTGCAGCTGGACAGACGATAACTCAAAGAAGGTGGCAATATGGACTTGTGGAAACCACGCTCGGAAAAAAATCGGTGGCCCAAGGAATTTTTTCGTCACTGCTAGGGTAAAGGGAATCCATTTCTACAGCTACTACGCACATAGTCTGGCATACAAGAACCGGTGGTTATTGCTGGTGGGTTGTAGAACAAATACAAGGGGGTGAGCTCTCCTCGAGCATTTGAATCATTTGAGATATGCCTGGTGAACAATGCAATGGTGCAAAAAACACATTTCCCAAAGCACTCAAGGGGCCAATAATAGACATCACGCTCCAGCGTAAAAAAAAAAGGTAGATCAGCGAGGAATATAAGCACAGCGACCATCCGGCGATTAAACTTAACATTGGCAAAGAGAAGACTAGGCAGTGTTCCAAGTTAACAGGACCGAAGTGGAAAGACACATGTTTCGATAAAGAGGCCTTTGAGGAAATGTTAAATGCGGACTTCTTATACAGCAACGGATCAGTGGACAACCTATCGCACCAATTGATTCAAACAAACGCGACAGCGTGCGATGCGGTGATGTCCAGGCGATCAGCTAGCAGAAGGGGTTAACCGTACTACTGGTGGTATGATGAAATCAAAATGCGTAGGGCAGAATGACCAGAGTTCCAAAAACGATTGTACACCTTCAAGTTGCCGGGACGTAAATTTGAATAGGCCATAAAAGAGAGCAAAACAAGATGCTTTAAGCAGCTTTGCAACAAGGAAGATCTAGATCTCTGGGGGCTGGCATATATTTAGGATAGTGACGAAGGAACTAACGGGCAGTAGGTTTACACAAATATCCTGCCCGTAAATAGTAGAGCATATATTTTCCCATAGCATGCAGAAAGATAGGCGACAAGAAAGCCCCCGGAGCAATCAAAGCAGCCGTTAAAAGAAGACCAGACATTTTTATAGTAATGATGCAAAGATGCCTTGAGGAGGGAATTTTTCCTGAACACTGAAAACTCCAACATCTGGTGTTGCTTCACAAGGGAAGATTACCACCTAGATATCCTTCGGCAAACCGGCCAATATGTCTGCTAGATACAATAGGAAATATCCTAGAATATCATATATTTGGCAGACTAATCGCCGTGGCGAATGATAGAGCAGCTTTGTCTGATCATCAATATGATATTAGAAAATCGCTGAAGGGATACGGCGGAAAAGGTGGCGAGGGGGTACAAAGAAAAACTGCGCAGTAGTAACGTTGGACGTTAAAAATACGTTTAATTCCGCAAACTGGTCTCTGACCAGAATGGATGCACCATATTACCTTGTAAAGATAATTCTTAACTATTTCACTAACAGGAAGTTGCGGTACTAGACAGACGATGGCTGCAATGTTTCCATGTGAGCCTTTGGACCTCTCCTGTGGGACATAATTTTAGATGGAATTTTGCCATTAACGCTGCCACAAGGAGTCAAGATTATCGATTTTGCTGAAGACATCACTGTAATTTCTGTAGTGAAACACATCCACGAGGTAGAGTCTGCCACGGATGAAGGGATCGCCAGGATCATAAGTTGGCTAGATTCTGCCGACCTTGAACTAGCTGACCAGTAGGTGGAAGCTGTCTTAATAACCAGCCAAAAGACTGTGGAATACGCCAATTCTACAGTCGAATTACGGGTAGCGAGGCAATCAATCAGGTCTGGAGAAGCATCAAAATACTTGGCGCGACAAACAACTTAACTTTAAGACCCATGTCGAATATAACAGTAAAAGGGCTTCACAAATGCAGGCGGCGTTTTCTAAACTGCTGCCAAACATCGGTGGACCGGGATACGCGAGGAGGATTCTTCTTTCCAAAATGATGAGCTCAATACTCCCGTACGCTGTCCCGGTCTGGCCGGGAGCTCTTACAGGGAAGGAGATAAAAAGAAAGCTCTCATCTGCTTACAGGCTTTGCGCAATAAGAACAGTATGCGGTTGTCGGATGAAGGAGTCTGTGTTAAAGCGGGCATGGTCCCTATCGATATCCTCGCCCACGAGATGCACAGGGACCGTCAAGAGACCAGGATAAAAGCAGAAGAAAGGGCATCATCTGTAGCACTCTGACAAGTCAGGTGGGATAACACAGCAAAAGGCAGATGGACCCACAAGCTGATCCGCACGATCGAGGCTTGGGGAAAAAGAGGGCACGGGAATTGCAATTATCACCTTACGCAATTTCTGTCAGGTCACGGCGGCTACAGAAAATATTTTCACAGATTCGGAAGCGGTAGCTCGCCCTTCTGCCCAGAATGTCCAGAGGAAGACGAAGACGCAAAGCTTCGCAGACATAAGATTGGACCTGCCGATCGAAGCTTTTAGTAAGCCACATGATAAGCTCAGGGGATTATTGTCTGGGGAACTGGGAAGAAGATTCGAAATATTAAGAAGAGCTGAAACTGCAGGTACAGAGCACACAACATAAGTTAATCAGCCCCACGAAGTAATACCTAACGGCCGGGTGCGTATGCGTATTCCTGGCATCGAGTAGTCGGGTTCAATACCCGTGCATGCCGGGCTACAGGTTTCTTTCGAAGATTACATATCCTTTGGCGCAGCCATAAAAAAAAAAGCTTCCATGCTATCTATCATATTAAACCAAACCAGCTATTGATTTCGTCTTGGTATTGATGCTACGTACGAGGGTCCTTTAACTTTTCAACGTTTATTTTGTTCATACACTTGAATTTTTCTATTTTTCTGAAACCATTATCGTGTGGTAAGGCATGGTGACTTTCATCTCCTATTATTGGTCTTTATATAGTTTCCTTTCGTGTTTTCGCGTTAGAATTCCCGAGTACGACTTTCACTTTCATCCACTGCTACGTAACACGCGTCCTTTACCTCCTCGTCTTTATTTTCCGGAGGACAATGTACGTTCAGAAGTACATAATAATAGCGGTGACCACAGATCTTGAACATCGTCATTCGCGCACTTCTTGTAGCGCTGTGATATCTAATTTATTCTTACGTATTTCGTTTAGTACGGTTTCGAAGGCATCCGGCCTTCGTACGTTCCACGAGTCTAACCTTAGTTAGTTCTCTTAGATAGTTCCCACCCGGGGATCTGACCTGGGAAGGAGTTTACCTCAGGAATATTTTACCCAAGGGAGACTAGGCATACTAACATCAATTTGTGTCAAAAATGTATGCTATTTTGAGCTGCGCCGACTTTTGCCATTTTCATCATAGGGCAAAGATCCATTAGGAATTCAGTCGTCTCTTATTGCTGGCATTCCAAGACACGAGAATATTTTAACCCCTAATCCTAGGCGGGATATGTCATACAATTGAAGTTACAGTACCAAGCAGTAAATGCATAGTTTTACAGCATAACCTTAACATTGCAATCAGAAAATATTTATTGATTAACTTAAAAAATGGGCTGAAGGCGTTTTGCAGTATTTTGTATAGCCTCGAGTGGCGTTTAATTTAAAGAAAGCTTAGAGGTTAATATGTGATGTTTTCAACGAGTAATATAAACAATGGAAATAGGTCGTCGGTAAACCTGTAAAAAATAAAACCAAAACCACTAGAGAAGTTGGCCAAATAAATATCTTGATTTATATTCCCCACCCAAGATCAATGTATCTTTTGTAAACCCAAAAACTTCTTCATTCACCCCCAAAACTAACAAAAATGTACAAAACAATAGCATTCATCGTATCCATGCATACACTTACTTCAAGCTTTTCATTCACTTACCCCCAAAGTCCGGTCGTACGCTGTTGTCATAGCCACGCAGTAGATTGTCCAGGAGTTCCGAAATATTTGCATGGTTGTTCCGTTGGGTCAACCGAAGGCCCGACCCCTGCACCCACATCTCATCGCGTATTGTAAGAACTAATGCGATGCTAATCAAAACTTTAAACAACATTCGAACGAGTGGTTTAGGCAACCACACTGTCATCGGCATAGTGCCTTCTCCTAATCCCAATGCGGTTGCAGTCAGCCATCTCAACAGCATCAGCATCATCGTTACTCGTAAACTCGTGCACTCGTGTCGCTGGCATATGAACAATCTTGCTTACTGCTCGCATTGAAGTGTTGTACTACGTTGCTTCGATGCTTTCGAGGGCAACGGCGGTGCTTGTTTGCTTAAGAGTTCGTTTTCGAATTGAAATGGAGTGTCAACATGAGACTTTTCTTTTCACGATCTCACACTGTTTGCGTTGCGAGTTCATGTCTTTGGTGGCATCACTGCAACGTAGCGAATCAACTTGTTTCCAACTCAATTAACTTGCAATACAATTATCGAACATCAGCAGTACTTTTAACCGGAAATATGGAATTTTAAATAAATTATGCACTTTTCAGGCTCGATGTGGTGTTTCATGGGTGCCTGCATGCTAGAGGGCAATGGTGGTACATTAACAACTTAAAGATTCCCATTTCATTTGGTTAATGTAGGAGTGGATCGGGTGATGGAGTGATTGGAAACGAATGGAGATTTAAATGCAATGAATAGTCGATAGTGGATTGATTGATTTAAGTGGAAGGGTGATTGAAAGGAGGAAATTGAATACTGGGTTACAGGGTTTCTGATAACTTTTCAAAGCGGGAAAAGTATTCAATACCAACTGGTGTCCTGAAACGTTGACTGAAAAAAGATCTAACCTGTTAAAGCTTATCGTGATTATACGATTATAGTAGCTTAAGCTTAACCACTTTATGTCAAAGGTTCATGCCAGATTAAAGGCGAACAGTGTCTACATTATGGGAACTTAACGATCGCGTTATCGTCGACTGTTTTTTTCAATAGTCAAAGATTAGGACGTTGAAATTGCTTTACAAATTTGATGCTTCGAATCTAGTAATAGAAAATGGTATGGCAAATGGACTTCTAACATGTTATAGTTTTCCTACACATGGAAGCTGACTAGGTCCTTTTTATACACTAATAAAGGGTTTTTTCGATAGGGGCGGGTAGATGTTGAAATGGAATAAAATAAACTGTGTGTGAGGTATTAAAATAATAAAATTCTTCTTTTATTGGAAAGGCCCATGTATGCCATTATGTATGAAATATGACATCGTTCACATGTCCGCCTCAACTTCTTATGATGGCCCGGATCCCAGTGGTCAAATTTTCAATGACTCTTCCGCATAAATCCGGCTGAATTTGAGCGATGGCCTGTGCTATGTTCACCTTAACCTTCGGACAACAGCCCGTCACCCCAAGCAATTTTATTTAAAATGTAGTGTTAAAACATAATTTTACCGTACCTATTAAAATAGTATTGTATTCTAGTCACCTTTTCCGTGCAGGGACGGGTTAAGAATATCCCTGCAGCGATACCTCTCGCTTGTCGTAAAAGGCGACTAAAACAAAGGTAAACAAAAATCACATCTAGTCAATTTAGAAAACACCAAGGTGAGCCTAGGGACACATATACCACCATTAAACTGCCCCACAAGTGTACATGCAAATCAGTTGGTTGACACGACTGGAGATCACCGGTGTTGTAAGAGTGAGATCAAACAAAAAAATCTGGAGCATGCCCGTGTCACAAAAAAAAAAAAAAAAAGGCAGGCCGAAAAACAAATGGTGCAAACAAATGCAAAAACACCAGCATTTGATTGGCCTCAGCGATGAAGTAATCCTAAACCGGGAAGCCTGCCGCTACTTTCTGAGGTCAAACCGGCGGACCCCACAAGCGGACCAGTAGGAATGCAGTTAAGTGGGAAGGTTATGGTCCTACACTTCTGACCATAACAACGCCGGAAAAAGGAAAAGAAGAAGAAGAAGAAGATTGTATTCTAGTAACCTGAACTGAGACAATTCATTAAACATATCTGTAGACCGTTTCTTTCCCACACTATTGTACTACATTTGAAATGCCCTTGAATAAACCACTCTCCTTTGGCTTTTTATTGAATACGGACGTTTTATTTCAATATGTAGTTTAAGTATGCCTTGATTTTTCTTGCAACCACTATAAGTAGATATTTGTCGTATAATATTATGCCATCAAAAACATAACTTGTAAAAAAAACCAAGTCTCGCAACTCAGTTCTTCTACCGTAAAAAGTTGTGAGATCTATGTAATACCAAGTCGGTTAATTTATTCAGCCCCTACTTAAGGGACCATCTGTCTTAAGTTATTACGTAATTAGCTAACCTAACAACATCTTATAGTGACCATATTAATATTAAAAATCTTTTATGTTTTAAATAAATAGATTGACTTGTCCATCGCATGCATCTCACAAGTAATACATATTATATTAAATTAGATTGTTTAGTGCGATTGCCAAGTCAATCTATTCATTTAAAACATAAAATATTTTTAATATTAATATGGTCACTATAAGATGTTGTTAGGTTAGCTAATTACGTAATAACTTAAGACAGATGGTCCCTTAAGTAGGGGCTGAATAAATTAACCGACTTGACTTTGACGCAAGTTCATCGTATACGAACAGTTCAATCCACAGATTCGGCCTACTGAGGGAACCTAACAACTTGTTAGTTTCAGCAGTTGAGAGTTTTTCAAAAGGTGACTTTTCTCTTACCGGCAGAAGCTGTAAAAGATCCCCGAAAACTACAATATGTTTTTTTTCCAAACCACCCATTCTGATCATCGCTTGTGTCAAATATCTCAGACAAGCGTAAATGAATATATGTTAAAGTAACATTGGATATCATCGACACTTCGTCTATGATAAACAACACAACTTCTTTCAAATCTGATCTCAGAACTTGGAGCACTTCATCGGAAAGTGGCTTGTACCTCGGTGTTTGCTTGTGTTCCACAGGCAGCTGCAATAGTCTGTGTATAGTCAATCCATTCACATTGAATGCAGCTATGCCTGTTGGAGCACTAACTACCACTTTTTTGTTTAAATACATCTTAACCCAAACTTTCAGAGTTTTTATTAAAAAGCTCTTTCCAGTGCCACCAGTTCCACTCACAAAACAGCGTAAAACGTCAGCGTTATTATCAGTTGTGTCCATTTTATGTGTGATCATATCGAAGACTCTTTTTTGATCGGCATTAAGTTTTGCGATCATACTTTGAAGATCAGTCTGCTCTTCTTCTACCAGATTGATTCTCTGAAAGTCATCCATTGCGTTTGCAGCTTTCACAGCTTCAAAGTCTAAACGGTTTTCAGGACCATCGTCATCATTAACAATTTCCCTTTCTTCGTTTATCTCAGCAACTTTAGATTCTATCATTTCAAATGTTTTTTGTATCTTATATCTTGACTATATCATTGAATTACCATAATCTACTCCTTCTTTTACATCTCCTTTCGCCAAATTAAAGGCCTCCGTGTAAGTATCACACCCCATTTTGAGTTCATCTAAGGAACGCCATGGCTTGAATAAAAGAAGTAAAGAGAAGAAATATTTCTCTGGTACTTGTTCTCCGTCGTAGAAATAGTGATTGATCAAATATGGGTTATCTCTTCTTTTCAGGAAGTTTTTACCGTCATTTATCTCGTAGCACTCGACTTTAGAGAAGACTTGGCGTGTTTTAACAATATCGTAATTTTGAGCGAAACTGTACAAGTTAGTAGTCTCCAACTCTTTAGGCCGTTTAGGATAGTGGTCATCAATCCAAGACTCGTAATAAATATCGGTGGACTCCGGTTCCAGCATCATCATATCAGATTTAGATTTAACGCGCCGGTTACGAAAGATGTTGACGTCCAGCCATCGAATTGTTGTGGTAGGATCTGTACCGTACAAGTGAATACCAAGTAGAGTGTCACTGGCTTCCAAAGAGCCGCACTCTCTATTAGATAAAACTCTAAGGCCAATGTTAAACAGGCGGCTTCTTAAAGGTTTTGTAGAGTTTATGTCTTGAAAGATATCAGCAACATGAGTTTTCTCGCTTTTGGTGGTATATTTTGCAAATGTAACTTTGTAATCCTATGTACTAGAAAACCCGTAGCCGGGCACCGAACATACAATTGATTTAATTATAAGTTCATCAAATGGTTATTAAATATATGTACATAATAAAGATACATATTTATTTTATATTCCGTCAAATACATGAACCACATTGACCACTAAACCCAATTCCCCAACCGCCAATTGATTGTTGCATTGCATATTTTTAGGAATTAATCGCCATCTAGATAAATTGAAAAAGGATACATACAGACACTATCCTATTAGTAATAATATTTGGTGTATCTAGAAAACTGGACCAAAATTGCAAAATATTTTAGTTTTTCCTTGATTTATACACTAAACACTAATTGTATTCTAAATTTCAAGGTTCTATGTCTGCTAGAAGTGCCCTAGAGTTTTGATGATCGGTCAGTGAGTGAGTGAGTGAGTGAGTGAGTGACAGAATTAAGAAATTTTGACTAGTTATAATTCTTAAACTACTGGTTCAAATTTAATGAAATTTGAAATATACCGTGTCTATGCGATGCCTGCTTGGTTACTGAAAATTCAGGCTTCTAGTTTTATCCACAACGAAGTTATAGGGGGTCGAAAATGGCCCGAACTGCTTCGAGAAAAGGATGGTACGGCCGTGCCGCTTTTTTGCTTACCGATTGATTACCGATGGCTGATTGATTACCGAGCCGGTCGTCTCAAATCTGACCATCAAACGTAGACGAGTCGGCTGTGTCTTCTAACGAATACTCATTTTGATCCAAAAGTTTTATCAACTGGATGTGCTGTTTAAACGTGTAACTTGCCATGGTGATTTGGCTGAGCGCCAATTGAAGAACTCTTTACAATAAAGATTGCGGTAATACGTATGGGGCTGTTACAATTCATTAAGTAAAATGAATCAGAAAGATGGGGAAGACGAACATGGACAGGAAGGCTGTTGAATATATAAGAGATTGATACTGATAGGTAGTAACCGACAATATACTACTTTCGGATTCCACTGTAATAATTTCCTATACATATATCTGAAGATTCTGGAAATCACGAAACTGTAGAAATGAGAAATAAATAAATAAATAAATAGAGAAATAGTAATAAGCAGTGAAAAACATATGCCGTTAAGCTTTTTAAGCTCATGTTTTCAGTGATTACTGTTATTTTCGAAAATGAATTTAATAGCCCTTCAGTGCTCTTTCATAAGTTCTGGAAAAATAATGTAGTATTTGGGTCTAATGCTTAATAATATCTGCAGCTACATTGAGATATTTCTATCCGTGTCTGCTTTATTCAGTCTTGATCCTTGGTGGGACTTTTTTCGTTATGCAGGCGATATGGAACTTTGGATTGCAGATCGACAAAAGTTCTGGAGGTTTGTTCATGTTATTTTCTTCTTAGAAATCGCTACAGTCCAAGGTAGACCGGGGCGTCAACCAATAGGCTTTTTCATCTAGCCCGGTCTGAAGCTGTGTTTCTAGCCTTGCATGCCTACTTTGTTGAGTTTTCCATTGACCTATGTTCGCCACCTAATTTTTCTCTACTGCCTTTCCCCTTAGGGTTGGACTTCTAGTTGGAGCTGTGGTGTCCACAACCTCAAGTGGTCCAACCATCTCAAAGACTTGATCTATATGTAGATGTCATAGGCCGATGTTGCCAGGCTGTGAGTATATGTATATTTACTATATTTATACAAATTACCTAAAATCATTGTGGGACTGAGTGAGAGAGTGGGACTGAGATGATTACGATTTTAAAATATACGTTATCTACAAATATTATCCGGCGTCTCCCAATACATGGCACTAGGAGTACATGGTTGTTGGAAATGTCAGAACAGAAACGTCACGTAGTGAGCTTAGGATACTATCAATAACTCCTAATGGTTACATTTCTGAATTTTCATTTTTTTTCAAATGTTGACTTTTAAGCCAAATGAGCTTCGTTTGTGGAAAGTTCTCGCAGTCGAAAAAATAATTAGAAAAAAAATCGACATGGGGACAGGGAGCACCACGTGTAAGTGAAAAGTCTGACGACATAATTGAAGGTATTACTAAACTAGGAGCTCGTCGTCAAACGCAACAAGAACTCGCAAGTTACTTGGCTTTGGGAATGTTCCCAAAGAGATAAAATTGGGTGCCATACAAGTTGAAGCCAAGAGGGTTTTCTGTATCATATTGTGATTGGCGATAAAAAGTGTATTCAGTACGATAACCCGAAAATAAAAAATCGTTGGGGCGCAACGGCAATATATCCACATCGACTCTCACAGTAAAAACCCGTAGATCAAAACTAATTTTTTGCTGTTGGAGGCTTCTGCTATCTGTTGGAGCACTCAGACGCAAATACTGGTCCATTGTGCTTCCAGACATAAATCTTACTATATTGTATTTTCTCCGTTCTCCGGAGAAAAATGAGGAGGAGTCTTAGTAATGTAGACCAGTAGACCACGTACGCACCATGCCGGCCCCAACGTTGCGCTACCGTGCGCGAGCGAAGACAGTTGCAAACAAAGGGTTATGCGGTGTCATCCTCCTCGCAACATGCAGCACAGGTGGATGTCTCACTGATGCCAAGCAGGCGGAAATGCTTAGCAAAAGTAATGACCCCCGCAAGTCTTCTGCAATCAATTTGCCTTAAGGAAAAGAAGAATGTTGCGGATTTCTTGCAGACATCAGGGCGTATGCACTTAGTTATCCTGCACTCTGCATATCCCCTCCATCTACAAATTAAATACCAAATTGTTGATGTAGCTTTTGACCGTGGAGGCAGGTAGACCTAAAACGGGTTCAAGTTCTGAGAAACTCTCCTCCGAGCCCCTTCTAGCGTGTACAACAGAGATCTCGTATCCTGGGGTCCATATGCGACCTGGGACCCATACAAGCCTTACTGTGTTTAGTCTTCCGACTTTGTTCAAATAGGTCTTGGGTTCATGTACTATTTTGGAGCTGGTTAAAGGTACTATCGTGTAGCACATTCTGGTAGATGGCTACTGTCAGCCGGATCGGACTCGTAATTTTGTTTTGACCGCGTGTGGGAGCGGGAGTGTCCGCGGATTTTAGAAAAATGGAAAAATAGGAATATCGGTCGGTGATTCGATTCTTGTATTTGGAAGGGAAATCGCGCAGCGAAATCAAAGAGCGTTTGGATGCTGTGTACGGTGACTCTTCTCCTTTGATGGCGTTTAACGAGTTTCAACGTGGTCGCACGTCGGTTTTTGATGAGCCATGTCCAGGTGCCTCGAAAACGGCTACTACGGAGGATAACGTGACAAAAATCCACGATCTCGTCTTGGCAGACCGCCGATTGAAGGTGCGCGAGATAGCTGAGACAGTAGGCATTTCAAAAGATCCTGCGTGAAATTTGGGGCATGAGAAAGCTGTCGGCGCGATGGGTGCCGCGTTTGCTCACTCCGCACAACAAGCGCAACCGTGAGACCACTTCAGAGCAGTGTTTGACGCTGTTTAAGCGCAATCCGAAGGAGTTTCTGCGTCGTTTCCTGACAGTCGACGAAACTGATCCACTAGTACACACCAGAGACCAAGAAAGAGTTAAAACAGTGGACTTCACCCGGCGAACGTGCTCCGAAGAAGGCGAAGACTGTCCCATCGGCCGGAAAGGTGATGGCCACCGTTTTCTGGGATTCACAAGGTGTGATCCACATCGACTACCTGGAAAAGGGCAAAACGGTCACAGGGCTGTACTATGCCAAATGATTGGGCCGATTCGACGCCGAATTGAAGAAAAAACGGCCCTTCCACCATGATAACGCACCGGCTCACACCTCCGCCTTCGCCACGGCCAAATTGGTCGAATTGGGCTACGAACTGCTGCTTCATCCACCGTATTCTCCAGATTTGGCCCCGTGCGACTTCTTTTTGTTTCCAAACTTGAAAAAGTCACTCGCCGGGCAGAAATTTCAGTCAAATGAGGAGGTCATCGCCGCCACGGGGCCTATTTTGCAGAAAAAAACGTAACTCGAGAAAACGTATTTTTCAGACAGGTTAAAGAAATTGGAGCATCGCTGGGTCAAGTGTATCGAGCTAAAAGGGACTATATTGAAAAATAAATCGCCATTTTTCCAACATTTTTGTTTTTCTTTTGTAGGCTAAGTACTTATCGGACCGCACTTGTATACCAAAAACAATTTTTCTTGAGGACAGACGTGGCTTGAAGTGCTTTCCCTCTGATAAATATATCAAGGGGTGGAAAGTCCATCATAGCATCTAGAGCAGTGCCCTGCTTGCTAGAGAAAGCCCATACAGCTGAGATAAGCCGCTCTTTGGAGCTTGTGTGAAAGAGACTACGACGTGTTTGGATATTTGCCTGTTTCAACAGACAACCGATGTAAGTATATGAAATTACCGATATTATCATTGCAGTGTGGATCCAAAGGTTCATTAGCCACGATAAGTCTAATGATTTGCTAAAAAGCTGACAGCGCTTTGGTGATCTTGAGCGCGAGATCGAGGAGATGTAGAGATGCTATTGCAGGAACGACGTTCGAAAATTTTACCAAAAAGTAAAACGAACATGCCAAGGCTATAAAGCCAGAGCGCAAGCCTGCAGGGATGAACATGGACAACTAAAAATGGAGTCACAGCCGATGCTGAGACTGTGGAAAAACCACTTCGGCAGACTGTGTAACGGCCATGATAGTCAAAATGCCGCCGTCAGGTAGAACGAATCATTCACAATGGACGAAGAAGAAAGAGAATCCCGTCCACCCGACCTAGACGATGTTAAGATACCCACACCGAAACTTGAGTCTTATAAAGCTGCTGGAGCAGACGGACTCCCCACTGAACTATTTAAAGCAGCTGGCGATGAGCTGGTCAGGAACATGCACCAACTCAACTTGTCCGGTCCATAAGAAAGGAGATCCCTATGACTGCGCCTATTACAGAGGGAGAATTCTCCTGAACATTGCGTACAAGAACCTATCTGCCGTACTGTGTAAGCGCCTGAAACCGTTCGTGGACAATCTGGTAGGTTCCTACTAGCATGGTTTCAGGACAGGAAAATCCACGATAGACCATATATTTACACTACGGCACATCTTGGAAAACACCCATGAATTTCAGGTCGACAATCACCACCAGTTTGTCGACTTTAAAGCCGCATATGAAACTGTTTATAGAGACGAGATATACAGAGCCATGTCATGTTTTAACATCCCTGCCAAACTCGTCAGATTGTGCAGGATGACTATGGAGAATTGGTCAGAACGTCAGCTTCGGCAGCTATATTTTTGAAGAAGTCGAACACTTCGTCAAGCAGCAACGACACCAGCGCTGAGATATAACGCAGAATAACTCTTGCCAACCGCGGCTTGTTTGGGCTCAAAAGGCAATTGAGTAGTAGAGCTTCCTCTACAAAACCTTAATCATCCCGGTCCTCCTCTATGGCGCTGAGGCTTGGACGTTATCAAAAGCGGATGAAGAGGCCATTGGGCATTTCGAGAGGAAAATTCTGCGTGTAATCTTTGATCCCGTTTGTGTAAACGGAGAGTGGAGGAGAAGATTCAACCTACGGATCTACGGTCTACGGATCCAACGTCTAAGATGGCTAGACCATGTAGAGCGAATGGACATCATCGCTCCGGCCCGAAGAGTCTTCGACTCCAATTCCGAGGGACGAAACAGTAGAGGACGACCGCATTTAAGGTGGCGCGCACAGGTGAAAAGGGACCTCAACCAACTGGGCGTGCGGCACTGGAAGCAGCTGGCCAAAGATCGTGCCAGCTGGAGAGACCCCGAACTGTAGCGAAATTTGTAGAAATCTAGCTTTTCATAAGAAAAGACCTTAAATTGAAAGGGAACCTCATGGCACTGGAAATGCCATGGTTTTTTTTGGCAGTCGAGCTGGCGTCAGTACCACTGATAAAACAGGGTGGTGGCATCACATTGGCTTGTTGTAAAACAGACATAAATATAATCTGGTTTATCCAAGAGACTCCAATATATCATACTAAACATGTAATCGGCTATGGAATCATACTTATGTATAAAAGTTTTTTTGACAGGCCTTCATCAATGATTCGCCAGTAATGCGCATTTTTGTTAACGAATTCCTTGAAATACTTTTCAATGCTGTCCTCCGACGAATCAAGGCTTGATACTGCTAACGATCAGGGTTATTCACAATACTCATTTCTACTGCAATTAAAATTATATATCCTTGATACCGCTCAAGGAACAACTGAAAATACTTTTATAGCAAAAAAAAAAAATCCTAGCTGAGCGTTTTCCAATAACAGCCAGTAGGTCATAATGAATATTCCTCTCGTTAAATCTCTACAAATCTCCTCAGCTCATTATAGAAATCCATAAAATTCCCGTTTATGTCATGTTATTCAAGCATCCTTTCCAAATCCACCCCTTCCTTAAGTACCTATCTTACACCCAAGAGCAAATCAATGGCCATTTGCAAAGACATGTCTTTTCCGCTTCTTCACTACAGGATGCTATGTCCTCTGAACCGAAAGAACGTAAAAGCCACCTACTAGAATAGAATACATAGTGAAGAAAAGAAAAATGCAGCGTGCTAATGTAAGTCGTATTGAAAGTGTTTCATCACTTAAAAGCCCTCTGCTTGCTCATCTTCCTCAATCCCATTTGCATCGGTAGCCCCATTGTCAAGGCTAAAATGCCTTATATCGTTAATATGCAAAGGTAGCAAAACAAAACCCGCATATAACGCCGACCCGAATAGAGAGGCAAAGGTGTGCGACAAACAGGCTGACAAAGACCGAAAGCTCGAAATCATAAATCAGTGTGCATGAGGCAACAATGCTTGTCACCGGAACATTCAACATCCTTTTCCAATTGTTATCTCTCATTTATATGTTTCCAAAGAGCGCACTCGTAAGCGATTAACGACAAGAAAAAGTGACGAAGACGGGGAAGCTTCACTCGAAAAGGATAATGCCCCTGAAATGCGGCCACCAGAGCACCATCGAGGCACCATGGATGCAGGATGGTGTAGAAATAGTGCAGGAGTGTGACTAGGGCAGGGTGCCACGTTAACGTTCTGTGTTCAAGTAGCTCTTTCGTTATCTATCCTACAATGCCCAAGAAGAGGGCATCATGTGCGACAGAAACGCAAGGACAATGCACTTATTTCGTGGTTATTTATATTGATTGTTGGCAATAACCAATGGTATTACTGAATCCAATCGCACAAATAGACCAGAGTTGGAAAATAACCGACGGATACGGAAGTACTAGTGAAAACAGCCACGTGTATGTCCTTGCTTTGCTATATTGTGTGTGTGGCGTTGAAAAACGTCTTGAGCACGTTTTCTAAATGCACTCTTTGAATCCATTCCTTTCGTAGAGGGAGAGATACAAGATGCATGTCTTCGGCGGAGTTTAACGTAAATAGAGGTTTAGACACAAGCATGTGCTTATGCATGAGTAAGTGGCAGAGATTTGCTAAACTGAAGGTATTTAAGATATGAAAGTTTGTAGGTACTGACTATGATCCTGATGTGTGCTGTTGCTGAACGTGCTTTTAAAGCAATGATATGCAAACATGAACTATAAAAATTACCTTTGGAAGTTATACAATGATCTATTAAGAACTTGTACAGGCTTGGACTTAGTCACTTGTTGGTTTATGTTTGTTCAAAATCTCTAGGCAAACCTATTCCTAAGCTTTATAAAAAAATATTATTGTTGGAAACACGGGAACTATAAAAAACTAACATTATTACGCAAAAAATGTGTGCCACTTTGGTAGACTCGCGGTCTATCAAAGAACATATCCAAATCCTATGTACTGACATAGCCCAAAGACATTGGGAGAATCTTGAACTCAAGCAGTCTGTGAAAAGTATTCATTCTATTACAGCCAAACTTCGAAATTCACTAGTGCCACTCACATAATGATTTTCAGTCATTGTGCTGTAGGGTTTTTCAATGTCAAGGCTTCAGCAAAAATTTACATTTTTACCGTGGTTCAAGAACGAGCACTGTTTGGACATTATTAAAAGTTATTATTGGATTTCTGAGTGGTCTTCGCAAATTTAAGAGCGCCTTCTCCCCATATCGGTCATAATCGTTGTTATAAATTGATTACTTTTATTTAAGTTGTTATACTGTAAATTATCTTATGAATACTAATTAGGGAATAGGTTCATTCTATAAGAAGTGTCACATGGAGACGCACGTGTTTCTTTTGTGTTTTCCTTCGGTCGCCTTCGATTCTCTTGGGGTCGTGTTTCCTCACCTGCGATACAACATTGGCGACGAGGAACCACAATGGCATTGTCGAACGTATAGCAACAGTAAGTCGATCTTATTCAAGCCCTTACGGCAGCAATCCAGGGTCTATGACCAACTACAAAGACGAAAAAATATTCCCGAATTATATTAAGCGACTAGAAAACTATTTGGCATTACGTACATAATACCAACGACTCCGGCAAAATACTACCAGCTCTTATAGAACCTTACAGCGCCAGACAAACCAGAAGTAAAATCATGCGACATCTAAATTGAGATTCTTAAAAAGCCTCTCAGCCCCAAGCCGAACGAGATAACTGAACAACACAAATTTCTTCTTAGTTTGCAACACAAGGGAGAATTAATAGCAACCTATCTCGCAGAATTAAAACAACTCAGCACTTACTGCAACTTATTGTGCGGATCTTGCAAGAAACCATCATTAAATATACATTTGCGATCGCAGTTTATCAAGAGGCTGAAGGACGCCGATTTCAAAAAGAGGCTTCTAAGGGCGGGCGACATTGAATTAAATAAAACAGAAGAACTATCACTGGAGTCTTCTAAGGTTGAAAGTCGCAGCATGCAAACTGTACATCAGATTCAAGGTAACCACAGAAATACAAAAGAAGACGGAACTCTGCATAGGAAAAAGAGCCAAGCAAACAATCTTTTCTGTAAATCTTGTCGGATGAAGGGTGAAGGGATACGTGGCGACAGTGTGCAGAAATCTTCAAATTGCCCCCTTTGAACATTCGATTCGATTTAGTACAAACATCTGAAGAGGCAAATTTGTACGGGGCGATGTTAAAAACTTACAACAACGATACAAGTAAAGGTTGAGTATGGTAAACGTGAAGCTAAATGCGACATATTACCTGCGTTTCACTTGAATAGCACACATTGCAATTTAAACTTTTCTTTCCAATATCTTTTGAACAAATGACTGCAATGAATATGTTTTTGATTTTGTTGGAAATATAATATTTATAACAAAATGAAATAAACAAAAGGAACATTTATTCAACATCTTTTGAATGATAAGCTTGAAAAGTAAAAAACCAAAAAAACATAACATAAATTTTGTTTCACTTGAATAGCACACTTTTTTTTTTTGAGCATATTTAACAACATTTTATGTAGATTTTTTTATTATTAAGAATGTAATGTTGGTTAGAAAAAAAATAGTTTAGTAATGGGTGGAGCCTCCCCGATTTGAAATAACCTCGTAGATCCTTTTGTCTAGGGAATCATAGAGACTTTTAATGTAATTTAAAGAAATTGTATGCCACGCTCGCTTAATGGCCTCAATTAATTCAGGTTTTGTAGAAAACTGTTTCCCAGATTCATAAACTTTTCTGGCCAGCAACCCCCACACATTTTCTATAATGTTTAGGTCTGGTGAGTATGGTGGCCAGTTCAAAAGAGCGACTTTTTTGGACTCAATCCAAGATTTTACTATACGAGCGGTGTGTATACGTGTTGGAACGTCCACGGCAATGGTCCATAGGTACCTTCTAGCTGTGGGAAAGCCTTTTCTAGTACCTCTTTATAAGTTTGAGCGTTCATTTTTGTGCTTAGGAATTGTAGCTCGCAGGTGCCGTAATAGGATATGGCTCCCCAAACCATAACTCTGCCGACACGACTGTGCAAACGCTCCAAAGTATGTGTCACCTTCCTTAAATCATGGAAATAATAATTACTAGCAGACATAGAAGCTTGCAATTTAGAATACAATTAGTGTTTAGTGTATAAATCAAGGAAAAACTAAAATATTTTGCAATTTCGGTCCAGTTTTCTAGATACACCAAATAGTATTATTAATAGGATAGTGTCTGTATGTATCCTTTTTCAATTTATCTAGATGGCGATTAACTCCTAAGAATATGCAATGCAACAATCAATTGGCGGTTGGGGAATTGGGTTTAGTGGTCAATGTGGTTCATGTATTTGACGGAATATAAAATAAACTACATAAAGGAATATTTAATTAAATCCGGTTTAAATCACTCCAGCATTAAGTTTTTGCTAAATTTTATTACATAGTGCACCACTTCAGACAAATACCTTTCCAACGGTGTATCGCACTTGATTGTGCGACTTTTAGTTTAGGAGGAGAAGCGTCTTCACTGGCGTATTATACAGGGTGCCCCACGAGCAGTGTGCCGAAAAGCTAGAGCGTGTAGCCCTGGCCAAGACAAGAAAAAAATCGTACGGGAGGGGGGGGTCTATTCCCCCCGTTTAGCCGGGAGGGGCAATTTTCTAAAAAAATTGACTTAATTTGGAAAAAAAATTATTAAAAATCAACAGTAACAGCCACAATGCCGCGATATACTTTTTTGTAAAGCCAAAAACCTCTTCTTTGATCTTGTTTTTAAACGAAGCTGTTGTAAGGAATAGTTTTTGAGAAATTAATTTTCAAACTCAAAATTTTGAAAAAAAATTGGAAAAAAAAAATTTCGAACTACTTTTTTCCAAAATTGTATGTAATTAAGTACTATTTTTTTTTCCAAAATTCAATTTCCTTATTAGTTTTTAGTTAAAAACAGAAAACCGGATGCAAAAATGTCTTGTAGTTTTTGAGAAATTAAAAAAAAACCCGAACCATTTTTTTCTAAGAAAAACCTTTTTTTTGGTTTTAACGCGGCTGGACTTGTAGGCAAATTAATGTATGAACGATTGACCTCTTTTTTATTATTTTTCAAAAATTCGGAGTTTTATTATAATAAATTTTCAATATGATCCCCATTTTTTAGAAGGCAAAGATTATATCTTCTTCTAATGGCTGCACATTAGTCTATGTTTGACAAATTTTCCTGCAATTTGACTCCAGCGACTTCAATTCGTTGTTCCAAAGATACTATTTCCACTTCGTAAACATAATTTTTCATGAATCCCCACACTTAAAAATCTAGAGGAGTTAAATCTGGTGATCTAGGTGGCCATTTCGTGGGGCCCCTTCTTCCGATTCAACGGTCACTAAAATGATCATCCAGCCAGTGTCTAACCCGTAAGCTGTAGTGTGCTGGTGCTCCATCTTGCTGGTAGATTAAATTATCTGCTATGGCCAAAGGAACGTTGTCCATCAAATCGGGCAAAAGGTCTCGTAGGAACTGCAGGTATGATTCTCCCTTAATAACGGCATTCAAAAACCGGGCCCCGATTACAGTTTGTCCAACAATACCAAGCCAAACATTACAGCTAAAGCAGTGTTGTGATTTATTTTGTTTTTTGTTGTGTGGATTGGTGCTACTCCAATGATGCAAATTGTGGAAGTTAGTAACCCCATCTCTGGTAAACTGTGCTTCATCCGTCCAGAATATCCTTGCAAAATAGTTTCGTTCAGTTTCATCTCGAAGCAGTAATGATCGACAAAACTCTGCTCTCAAAAACTTGTCGTTTGAGGTGAGTCCCTGAACTGGCCTAAAATGGTACGGGTGTAAGTTTTCGGTATAAAGCACTCTCCATACTCTAGATTTGGGCACTCCAAGCATAATAGCCATCATCCTTGTACTAAGGGAGGGATTGCGTCGGACCAAATTCAAAATTCGGGTAGAACCCATCTGCGGCGGGCGGACCCAGCCGAAATTCGCAGGTCAGTTTTCAGGCGTTATCAATGAAAAAAAAGAATTAATCCAGGGTTATTCCAATAGTGTATCACTTTATTGTATCCTCATAAAACTCCGAATTTTTTAAAAATAATAAAAAAGAGGTCAACCGTTCATACATTAATTTGCCTACAAGTCCAGCCGCGTTAAAACCAAAAAAAAAGGTTTTTCTTAGAAAAAAATGGTTCGGGTTTTTTTTTAATTTCTCAAAAACTACAAGACATTTTTCCATCCGGTTTTCTTTTTTTAACTAAAAACTAATGAGAGCATTGAATTTTTGAAAAAAAATACTACTTAATTACATACAATTTTGAAAAAAAATAGTTCGAATTTTTTTTTTTCAATTTTTTTTTCAAAATTTTGAGTTTGAAAATTAATTTCTCAAAAACTACTCCTTAAAACAGCTTCATTTAAAATCAGTATGAAAGAAGAGGTTTCTGACTTTACAAAAAGGTATATCGTGGCATTGTGGATGTAACTGTTGATTTTTAATAATTATTTTTCCAAAATAAGTCAATTTTTTAGAAAATTGCCCCTCCCGACTAAACGGGGGGAAATAGACCCCCCCGTCCCATACGATTTTTTTCTTGTCTTGACTAGACTTACACGCTGTAGCTTTTTGGCACACTGCTCGTGGGACACCCTGTATTTATGTAGATACCCATCAGGGCCCTCGAAATTTTTTTCTCATCAGAGAACACAACGCGGTGCCACTCATTGGTCCATGACATATGGGCTTTACAAAAACTCAACCGAGCATCTTTACGCGTTGGGTGGTTTTTTTTTTTAATTTTAAACACTTAAGATGTTGGGCTTTCGAAATAACCCGCCATACAGTGGTTTTGCTTGCATTAACACCAGTTTTAGCTCTAATTTTGTCGACAGAATCATGCGAATTCGACGCCTCGCGTAAAATAGCCCGCTTGTATGTATTTGATAATACACTTTTTACACGACTTTTCATATTTTTTCCATAGTTTGATTCATTTTTAATAAAATTGTGTATAACTTTTCTGCTTTTGCCAATTTGTTTTGATGTTTCCGACACTGAAAGATTGCCGTCTCGATAGGTTTTTATTTTAATTTGCTCTTCATTTGTTAATGCTTTACCACGACCCATTATTATTAAATTTTAGAAAATAATACATTAAATAGTCAAATCAAGCTCTTGTTTATGATTTCCGATCACTTGCGCAAGATAAATCGCACTAAAACGCAAATGTGCTATTCAAGTGAAACAAAAAATGTACTAGAAATTCTGACAAAGACAAAAGAAATACATAAAAAATTGTACCACCAATTAGGCCACCAATTTTGTTTGAGGATAAGTAAAAAGGAAGACAAAAAAAAACTACAACAACAAGTATACCAAAAATGAAAAAAATATTGATTGATAAGTAAATAAAAACAAGAATACAGGGTGTGCTATTCTAGTGAAACGCAGTAACATATACATACATATCTAGTGAAGGGAAATTTTCATACATTAATCGGACATGAGTGGGTAAAGATGTTAGATTTACTTAAACCCAATTCGATTAATGCACTAATGTCTGCTACAATAACAGAAGATAAAATTGACTAAACCATTTTACTATCCAAACGTGAAAGCCATACTTAGACTTCGTGAAGGAGCTACATACATACGTCAAAATTTATCCAGCCACGAGCCATTCCATACGCGATTCATCCGTTAGTGGAGGAAGAACTTGACCGGCTGAAAAAAGACGGCGTCATTAAGAAAACGTCGCAATCCGATTGAGGAACGTCGGTTGTACCAGTCATTAAACGGGATGGAACGATTCGTCTCTGCAACGATTACAAAGTCACACTGAAATACTTTATCATGTTTATGTCAACGGTAAATATCCGATACCAAGAGTTGGGGACCTTTTTCAAGAATTTAAAGGTGGTCAGTTTTACTGCGTCTTTGATATAAAGGGTCCGCCATCTAAGGTTTTTTTTTTTCAAGTAGTGCTTATTTCGTGAATGGTAACACTTAGCTCATGTCTGATTTGACAGATAATTAGTTTTATCCTTCCGCTGAACGAATATGGTTGTGTATACGCTTCGCTAAGTGGGCCTGCGATCGACTTACAGAAGATGCCGATTTTTCCAAAAAAATCATCTTTTCAGATGAAGCTCATTTTGATCTTGGCGGGTATGTAAACAAGCAAAATTGTCGCATTTGGGGCACAGAAAACCCGCACGCATACATTGAAAAGCCGGTGCACCCAAAACGAGCCACTGTTTGGTGCGGATTTTGGTCCAGAGGCATAATTGGGCCATTTTTCTTCGAAAATGAGCAAGGAGTGGCCGTTACAGTCAATGGCGATCGTTATCGGGCCATGTTGAACGAATTTTTGTTCACAAAAATTGAAGAGGGGGATATTGGCAACATTTGGTTTCAACAGGACGGCGCTACGTGCCACACAGCCGAAGCTACACTCGATGTTTTGCGCCCTGTTTTTGAAGATCGCATTATCAGCCGCAGAGCTGATGTCGTTTGGCCACCTCGGAGCTGCGATTTGACACCGTTGGACTATTATTTGTGGGGTGCCGTCAAAGATAAGTGTTACGCCGACAAGCCAGAGACAATTGACGCTTTAAAGGACAATATTCGTGAAGCTATTGGTGAAATACAGCTGCACACAATCGATAATGTGCTTAAAAATTGGACCGATCGTGTAGGCTACTGCATGGCCAGCCGAGGCAGCCATTTGAATGAAATTATTTTCCATTATTAACCGGAAGGATTGTACTTTCAAATAAAAAAAGAAATTTGAGAAAATATTCAGTAGTTTTTTTATAGCATTTTCAAAAAAAAAAATTATTTGGCGGACCCTTTATTTTAATTATTCTGTGCTTTATTTAAATACAAAATTATTATTTCCTTATTGGAAAACCTTGTAGTTGAGTAGGTTATCACAACGAAAGGCTGAATGGCTTGATAAAAATAACTTTTATAGTGATAGGAGTCCAATTAATGAACTTTCCAAAGATCTCTGTGATATCGCTTCACATCAACTCGGGACGGTCTGATGCAGGAACATAAAGAGGCAATAGGCTTAATACTATAGCTGTAGCCAGCAAAACTAGAAACACTGCTTACTACATCAAAGCTTAGTTCTTCTTATAGTGAGCTCAATGTAGCTATGTAATTAAGGAAATTGCAATATTTTGCAGCGCTTAACTGGGTTACCCACAAGTTTGATGATGCCTCATCTAACTAATTTCTGTCGGAGATTTCCCTCTACTTTTAAACCGGACTAAAAGTTCTAAAGGAACAAACTTCTATTGAAAAATTAGAACTACAACGGAATCAATATGCCCTAAAAAAGGCCTTTTAATAAGAATGCTCAATTCCTTAATGTTAAAAATGCTTTTAAAGAAAGTCCAATTGGGCTCGCGCTGTGCGGCACGTAGCGTCGCCTGTTAGGAGCCACATGCCATCAGTATTTATATTATTCATTTAAGGCCACAACAAGTTGCTTAACAATGGTCTGCAGCCACCGCTGTTTGTCTCGATTATGGGAACATCAGTTTCTATAATTTGGAAAAAGTATGGACGGGTGTTATCGCCAGAGCAAAATTCCCCCAAACAGTGACTTTCTCGGGATGCATATGGTGCTGGTGTATCTCCTGTATATTGGCATTATCGCAAATCATCTTCGTCGGTAAAGATGATTTTTTTTTGACGAAATTCAGGTCAACTTCCGACTGCTTCAGAGCCCAGTCGGCGAACATTCACAATTGTCTATGGTCGTTTACCTCAAGTTTCTGGGTCAGTTCGATTTTATATAGGTACCTTGCATAACATTTGATAATTTAAAGTCAGAGAAAAGCCTGGTGAATGATGAAAAATTTAATGCCTTGAGCCCTTCTCTACACCCTTAAGTATTACACCGTTTACGTGGTGGTGGCTGATTACTCAACCAAACGTCGAATAGTCGACTCGGCAAGAGGATAAGAATTATGAAATGCGCGGGACCTCTCGAAACTAGCACTGATTTCGAAAATAAAATTTGGCGATTTACACTCGTGGCTTAATGCTGTAACCTTATTTGCCACACACTATCGGACAATAAACTGGATTTGAAAAATTTCGAGCATCCCTTTTGAGTTATACCGATCATGCTCTCATTTGGGATGCACATTGTAGCGGTGGAGTTACGTTCCCACACTTTATGTCTCCACATATTGCGAGGCTTGAGGAGAATTCTGCTGATTCAACCCAGTCTACCAACTGTGTTAGATCGGAAGTCGTCAAGTTCGTTGAGAACCTGAGCCGATTACGACTCAGTCAGATGAACGAAACAACTCAGTGTGGAAAACACCTGAGTAAGCAATTCTTCAGATTTGCGTTTTGCGTTAGACGAATCGAAGAGTTCTATTCAAGCTTCGCAACGGGACGGTCGTTTGCTTAATAATAAAGAACAAATTGTATAAACCTATTTTTGTGTTTTTTATTGTTGATGCTCCGAAGAGAATCAGCGTCGAAGTTAAGTCTGGCGTTGATACTCTGCCTTGTATGCAATTAAATATCAGAAATGACGCTCCATTCACAGTATTCCGTGCAGGGACGGGTTAAGAATATCCCTGCAGCGATACCTCTCGCTTGTCGTAAAAGGCGACTAAACAAAGGTAAACAAAAATCACATCTAGTCAATTTAGAAAACACCAAGGTGAGCCTAGGGACACATATACCACCATTAAACTGCCCCACAAGTGTACATGCAAATCAGTTGGTTGACACGACTGGAGATCACCGGTGTTGTAAGAGTGAGATCAAACAAAAAAATCTGGAGCATGCCCGTGTCACAAAAAAAAAAAAAAAAAGGCAGGCCGAAAAACAAATGGTGCAAACAAATGCAAAAATACCAGCATTTGATTGCCCTCAGCGATGAAGTAATCCCAAACCGGGAAGCCTGCCGCTACTTTCTGAGGTCAAACCGGCGGACCCCACAAGCGGACCAGTAGGAATGCAGTTAAGTGGGAAGGTTATGGTCCTACACTTCTGACCATAACAACGCCGGAAAAAGGAAAAGAAGGAGATGCTCCATTCACAGTAATTAATATTTTGAACCAGTCCAAAAAAAATCTTCGTCCACGTTTCGGATATATTGAAGTTTCTTAGCTACCAGGATTAGTTGATGTTCTATCCGGAGCGAATCCAAACGAGATAGATATTAACATGTTCATGGAAAGCATTCGATCGCGTGTAACATTGATATAACTTTCTTCAGCGATATCTTGAGGAACTCGTTTCTATCTGCTGAGGCGAGTAAGTCGACAGCAGCATTGTTTGCATATACCGCGTGTTGGTTTCCGGCGCCGATGACACGCTGTTCGGATCCTGGTAACAGCCCTCTCATAGAAGTCGTGTTTCGCGATATATCTTCCCAGAAGACTCGTCGTAACTTAGGCGATTGGGAAACATTTCAACGTTCAGTTGAAACGTATGGCCTTCTGAATGTCTGCTTATTGCCCTAAGTAGCAAGGTACCACTGAAATCGTACGTCATCTATCAGTAGCTCAACATATGCATGAGACAGATAGTCGAGATAGTTCTTATTACTTTGAAAGCCCTGTTCTTCTGTGTTATATAGTTGAATAATTTAGTCTGGCAATACTGGCAAAATGACACTTAACGCAAAGCTCCATATAATAAAATATAATAAAACTCTCTTCTTCCGTGACCACTGAAACAGAAACACGTGTTTTCCCTTGTTTGAATAGTTATCATATTCTGTTAATGGAATACTTTCTGGCTACGTTCATAGACATTGAAGAAAACTTTAATAACGTCCATACTCAAGCCATATTTGATATCTCATAAAGTTTAGAGTTGAAGGCTTTATTAGCCGTAGGATTATCAAAACTGTGGGTTTTGATTTGACTCCAGCCGAAGTCGTTGTTGTCATGATTGTCTCGTGAAACAGACTAACACACAAAAAACACGTCATGGCCTCTTTGGTAACGAAGCTATGAACTTCTGAATCGCAAAATAAGTTAGTTCTAAGAAATCCCAGTAGAAACGATTTAACACTAACTAAAACTCAACTCTCCCCTTCAGTAGTTAATAAACGACATTCTAGTGATAGAAACAGGGTCAGTGTAAAAGCGTGTGACTGTGCCGACTCCGTAATGATGCTAGTATCTGGCGCGTTTCCTTCGGTGACAAGCCAATGGGTAGGCTTATTGCCGTGCCACCAGATGTCCCTCTCGGCCTCTACGAGTTCTTAGTATCAACAATTCGTCATATAATCCAGACTTAGCTGGAGAGCCAACATCGCACTGCAGATTAAAAAAGCAACAAAACGTTATCCAACGATGATTGGATAAGATCAGAAGACTTAAACTGACTGTGAATTCTGTGATCCACCTCATCCTTATGCACATAATAAGGATAGGACAAATCTATCGTATATTTTATTAGATCCGAGCTGCAAATATACAACTTTCTTGTATATATTTGTAGGTATAAGGTGAATCCTTTATTTAATATGTAAAGAATGATTTTTTTGCTGCTTGGTTTTTTAGTGTCCTATTATTGATAGCTCTCGATAGTTGACGTGACATGTTAAAATAAAGCATACTCAGCTAGTAAGGCCATTTAAACACAAAAAAAAAGGAACTCAAACAATGCTTAGCGCTATTTGACATCAAGCCAACTACTCGTATGCGTACAGTGTTTGCAGAGGAATATATTACTACTGTATCCACCAGTGTTAATAAAAACCGTGATTTGTTCATTCGTTGTATTTTTTTTTAAATGACCGTCAGAACAACGTTACCGCCAATTTCGCCCGTTTTCGTCCAATTATTTTATTTGATATTTGGTTCCATTGAGACGACACTACATACCGCACAGCATACGAATCGATCTACCGATTGAGAAATGAGTTCGGTGAGCAATTTATTTCTCGTTTCGAATCGGTGATTTGACCGGCTTGATCGTGGATTAGACAACTTTAGACTAATTTTTATGGGCATATGTCACATATCCATGAAGAAGCTGTGGAGACAGCATTACACGTGCTATTAGCAGTGTACTAGCTAATATGCTCGAAAATTAATATTAATATTGGCAAAAAGTAATCTTAATATGGCAAACATTGATTTATCGACTCAAGTAAAAATTATAGAAAATTTTATAATTTTCCTGTAGTGTCTTTGACAATTAAAAACCAAACGCTTAATAAGTCACAGATTATATTCGCAGGAAACGAGCCAAAATTTAAGGAAATCATTCTTCTTTTACAACTATCAACCTACCATATTGACCATATAAATTACCGAAAAAGCTAAGAATTTTACCTCAGCCTATTGATCACCCCCACCGGATAAAATTTTCGAAGTAAAAGTTTTCAATAATTCTTGATTGATTAATTCAATTTATGATTCCAAAGGGAACGTGGAACAAAATCGCACTCTAATTCATTATCCGCGAAATCCATTTTCTGACGATCCACTTACCGACTGTGAAGGACGAACTTTTTTCGGGCGTTTCAAACCTGCTTCATTTACGATTTCAACTAAATATTTGCTCTTGGTTTTTATGCCACGTACGAGTGTTTACCTTCATTTGATGTGGGAGCTTAACAAATGCAACGCCAGGGAATGAGCCATGGTGGTGGTAGTTGGCGCGAATGCTTTAAATTTCATTACTGTAGAAGGAGCGAATGAGGGTAGAAATAAAGAGAAAAGCTGCTCTAGTAGCTTCGACATCAATTACGAGTAATACCATTTCTCTAGGGGTTTCTTTTATTAGTTGAGGTTTGAATATCGCTTAAATGGAAATAGATATATGAAACAATAAAATTGCGACAAGATGCATTTGCAGACTGTTTGGTTAAAAACAGACCGTGTATAATTAATGTATGGGCAGCTGATGTAGAATATGAGTATGGGAAACTTAACATTTGTTTTGTTAACATTTCTTTAAGGAGGAGGAGGACTTTTAATGCACCTTCTCTGCGGTTGAGAGTCTTAGTCAGAGATTTGTATAACAATCTCCTGTTGGTGCCGGAAGGGTTATAATCCTCGTTCTGAGGACAACATCGCCGTTGTGGCTAAGGATGTTGTAATTGGCCATTATACATACGTTCATCTCTGAAGCACATTTTGGTGTTAGACTGGAAGATGCGCACTTTCATATCCCAAACAATCCATCAGCTACTGCTTGCAGATCGTTGGCCTAAACATTTCTCACGCTCTCCTAAACCTCAACGACGAAGTGGACGGTTTTCAATAACAATTGGTCATGAGCCACGAGGTTCATTTCCATATGATAATACGTAAACAACCAAGATTTGTGCTTCTGGGGCACAGAGAATCCAGGACTCATTCAGAAAGGGCTATTAAATCTAGTCAAACTCATTAGGCCCTTCATCCCGGAGGTGTTATCGGGCTTGATTTTTTTGATTGATACATGCGTGGTGTAACCACACGTGACAATAGACATTCTGAGAAATAGGCTTCCAGTCTTGTTTTGGCGATTTATACTGGTTGACAAGATCTTCTGATCTGACCGCTCTACAATTCTTTCTTTTGCATGTTTGAAATCTAGGGGCTATCAGAACAAGATATACACTCACAAAGGAAATACCTAGCCGAAACGTTTGAATATACAGTAAAAAGGGTAAAATGGTGTCAACAACGGCGACACCCTCTTGATCGATATCGTCTTCAAAAAGTAATGGAAAGAAAACAAGATGCAAGCTACAGGTCTTCTACCTTGAATGTTGCAAACTTTTACCTGAATATATCCAGACGGACAGACAGGAACGCCTTTGCATAAGTCTTCCCTACCTCAGCTTTGCAAAGTAGAGGACTAATTAAGAAATAACATTGTTGCATTTTAAATAAATAGCGAAACAACACTGAATGGGTGTTTTTGTGTCAACCTTTATCTTCTCTATTCTCTTCTAATTCAATTGGGGCTTAAGATAACAATCAGAATTTTCTTCTCGATTCTGCCAAGGGTTTCTTGATCGATTTTCGATACGGCCCATGCATCAGCCATAGACTCTTGCATTAAATTTCTTCTTATGCTCAAAGAAGTAGCGATTTATAAATATGATTCGCCACGTGATCTTTCCCTAATGTTCTTGCCAAAGAAGACGAAACCCTCAACCTTATATCGGCTTTCAATGTAGTTCAATTTATATCGGTCAATAATCTTGCCAAGATGTTGGGGGTAGTTTTTTAAAATTTATTGAATGATGAATCCATTTTGGGTCTCCTCTTTCGTTCTCGATAAGTTATGTGCAATTAAATGTATTATGAGTTAGGATAAGCTGAAGAACCCATTTTGTAGTTAGAGTTTTCTGTACTCAAAATTGATGTTTTACTCGACGCTGATGCATCTCCGACATACTATATACGAGAATGTATTTTTATTATCCAACGAGTCATGGCTGCATGAATTTAATAATCCATCCGGGACAGAGTGTGAATCAGTTTTCGGACGTGTTTTTACAAGACCATCCAACAAAAGGTATCAATTTAAATCAAAAGAAAAATACAATAAATTTAGAAAAACTGATAATAATTTCATTGTAATACAAAGAATAAATTTGGAGCTAGTATTTTTCTTTCTTTTTTAATAAGGGAGCTAGTGCTAACATATAGCATGGAGCACTGTCTTTACTTACTTACTTATATAGCGCTACAGTCCGTGGTGGACCTGCGCCTCAACCAACAAGCGTTTCCAGCTGGCACGATCTTTCGCCAGCTGTTTCCAGCGCCGCACGCCCAGACGGTTGAGGTCCCCTTCCACCTGCGTGTGCCACCGAAAATTCGGCCGTCCCCTGCTGCGTCGTCCCTCCGGGTTGGATTCGAAGACTCTTCGGGCCGGAGCCGTGTTGTCCATGCGCTCTACATGGCCCAGCCATCTTAGACGTTGGATCCGGAGACGTCGTACCAGGTCCATGTCGCTCTACAGCCCGTACAGTTGTTCGTTGTATCTTCTCCTCCATACACCGCTAGTATAAACAGGAACATAGGTTAAACGCAGAATTTTCCTCCCGAAACGATCAAGAGCGTCCTCATCCGCTTTAGTTAAAGTCCAAGCCTCCGCGCCGTAAAGGAGGACTGGGATGATTAAGGTTTTGTACAACGTTATCTTGGTCTTTCGAGAGAGGGCTCTACTTCTCAATTGCCTCTTGAACTCAAAGGAGCAGCGGTTGGCAAGAGTTATTCTGCGTTTTATCTCAGCGCTGGTGTTGTTGTCACTTCGAAATTATAGCTGACGTCGGTGTTGTGTATCTTTTTTCGATGACAGCATATATTTGGTTTTACCCGTTCGTCGGGCATGCTTTCCTCCGACCATATTTTACAGATAAGTTGGTGCATGCGCCTTACCAACACATCTCCAGCCGCCTTGAAAAGCTCAGCAGACAGGCCGTCCGCGCCAACGGCTTTATTAGACTTAAGTCTCGATATCGCTTTTTTGACTTCGTCTATGTCGGGTGGACGGGATTCTCTTAAGTCATCGTCCGTGGCGAATGGATCATTCTGCCTGACAGCGGTATCTTGTCTATCATCGCCGTTATACAGTCTGCAGAAGTGGTCCTGCCATATTCTCAGCATCGACTGTGATTCTACTACTAGTTGGCCGCTTTCATCCCGGCAGGCTTCTGCTCTGGCTTTGTAACCCTGACATATTCGTTTTACTTTTTGGTAAAACTTTCGAGCTTCATTCCTGTTATGACATCTCTCCATTTCTTCGATCTCACGCTTTTCGTGTTCCTTTTTTTTCTTTCTGAAAAGCGCATGTTGTTCCCTTCTTTTCTGCTTGTAGAGCTCGCAAGCAGCTCTCGTCCGTCTATGCAGCATGGCTTTGTATGCGTCTTGCTTTTGCTGCATGGGCTCGTTCGCATTGCAGGTCAAACCAGGGGTTTCTAGGCGGTCTCGATTTGAAATCCAGCACATCAAAGGCAGCGTCTCTGATTGCGTTCTGGCAATGCTCCCACTGCTGGTCTGTGGATAGTGTTGTCGTTGTTGGGGTTTGAGAGAGCTTGAGGGAAACGCGATCGGCAAAGATTCTAGCGGTCTCTTGCGATTGAAGCTTTCCGACGTCAAACTTGCCTTGTCCTACTCGACTCCGTAGCATTCTTGATATCCTCATTCGTACCCTGGCTACAACAAGGTAGTGATCTGAGTCGATGTTGGCTCCTCGGAAAGTTCGCACGTCGAGAATGCTGGAGGAGTGTCTGGCGTCGGTCGCAATATGATCAATCTGGTTGGTAGTCGATTGATCAGGGGACCGCCAGGTTCCCTTGTGAATGTTGAGATGTGGGAATCGTGTACTTGCTACAATGTGATTATGCCCCGTTAGAAAATCAATTAGCCTGAGTCCATTATCGGACGTGGTGTTATGTAGGCTATGCTTTCCTATGATTGACTCAAACTTTGCCCAGTTTTGCGTTAAAATCTCCTAGTACGATTTTGGTGTCGTAACTGGGGCATTGTGCGTACGTTCGGTCTAGGAGGTCGTAGAAATCATCTTTGAGTCAATCATCTTTTTCTTCCGTACGCATGAACGCATATGAGGCTAATGTTTTTGAAAGTGCCTTTGATGCGGATTGTTACTAGGCGTTCGCTTACATGTCGAAAGCTTGTGCCTTTACCTTCTTAATAAAGTTGACGATGTCTCCCGTAGTAGCTGAACTGATCCCCTTAGGAGTCAAATTTCTCTGAGGGGAACGCTTTCTAAGTTGGCAGAGGACAGGACACTCACATAGTATATGCTCTGCAGTTTCCTCGTCCTCGAGACAATGTCGACACTCGGTTTCAGAGCGGATGCTAATTTTGTTGAGATGCGTATCTCAGACTACAGTGTTCTGAAAGGTAGCTATTTCGGCTCTATTATACATATTTAAGGATATTAATAGAGTGTTTGTCTTACCACAAAGCAAATTTCAACCTAATCCATGAATATCTCAATGGCGCCCACTTCAATTTTGACAGCCTTAAAATAAATGATGCCATATCCTTTTTCTACAAAAAGATATTTAATATTATTTCTCTTTATCTTCCCCTTTCCCGATCCAAATATTTATCTACCACCCCTTGCAATTAACCGAGCTTCATAACTCTCTCTACGAACGCCATTTGATCGAAACATAAGCCAATCTTACAAACGATCGTAAGTCCTTCTTTCAGTTTGTCAACTACAAAAGGAGATCTGGTGACTACCCAACCTCAATCCTTTTCAATGGCGAAACCTCGAATGATTATAAAACTATCGCCACCTTTTTGCCAATTTTTTCAAAAATCTTCCGCCGATGAGTCCTTTGTACCGGACACTACTTATTTCGACTACCTACCAAATCCCTCCCTCGGACCATTTGTTCCAAGTACTATTCACCCCCATATCATCGAAAATAAATTGAATCAACTTAATGATGAATTCACTCCTGGGCCCGATAGTCTCCCTGCCATATTACTAAAAAAATGTTCCTCCATTATTTCTGTCCCACTCTCAAAAATATTGAACTTATCCTTGTCCTTTGCACAATTTCCCCAGATATGGAGAACTTCTTTACTTCTTCCTATTTACAAAAAAAAATCCGAAGAGTGATGTTAACAACTACCGCCCCTTGGCCAAACATATACCCAAACTTTGCGAAATAATCTTGTATGACGCTCTTAGTTTTCACTGCAAATCTCTAGTCTCCTCTAAACAACATGGCTTCCAGAAATGTACATCTACAACCACAAATCTTGTCGTATTTGTGTCCTTCACCGTCTCAGCACTAAAGAACGGGAATGAGGTGGACGTCATTTCAATTATTTTCAGCAAAGCCTTCGACAAAATCTCCCACAAACTAATACTCTTCAAACTGTCTTGGCTTTGGACCCACTGCGTTGAAGTGGATATTTTCTTATTTAAAAAACCGTTACTACAGTGTTTGTTTTAGATTCGCTTTTTTCAACCCCTTCTTAGCTTCTTCCGGCGTTCCCCAAGCCAGCCACCTAGGTCCACTTCTTTTTATTCTTACCATAAACGACATTGAGTTTGTCATCGAACATTTCCACCTCCCACTTCAAGACCATTTCCTCGTAACAAGATTCTTCTCTTATTCAATCGGATCTCAACAGCTTTTCTGTCTGGTGTTTGCTTGAAGCTTAACACATCCAAATGCCAATCAATCACCTTTTCACGTAAACGACTCAAACCACCTTATCGTCTATATTCGTTCAATAATCAACCCATCTCCACCGTTCAGGTTATCCGCGACCTTGGTATATGTGACAAAGAGCTCAATTTTCGCACACATATTGACGAAATAATTCTTAAAGCCAACTCTGCACTCGGTTTCGTGAAGCGTTGGTCTCCAATCCCTATGTGACACGATTTCTCTATGTTACCTTTGTTCGCCCCCTTCTTGAATATGCATCTTAAGTGTGGTCCACTTATCAACAAAACAACATTTCTAGAATCGAGAGCATCCAACGTCGGTTCATATATTTTGCCCCTCGATGTCTGCCCTGAAACAATTCTTTGATCTTACCACCATATCAAGACCGTCTTAAACTAATTAATTTGGGTACATTGGAGGAAAGAAGAAGGGTATTTGACATCATCTTCATTCAGACTTCTAATTGATACGATTGACTGCGCTCCCCTTTATAACTGCATATCTTTTAACACTAACCCTCGTAATACACGCAATCCTCATCTCTTCTATCTATCCACCCCCCGCACCTCATACGGCTCTAATGAACCCATTTTCCGTATCCTGGGAAGTGTTATTTCGAAAATTAACCTCAGCAGTCCAGCCTTCCTTTTTTCCAATCATAGTTTTTTAAGGATCGTGCCCCTTTCACCCGTTATTAAGTTATATTGAGCTCAGTAAATGGGGGTGTTTGGCTCCATGAAAATTAAAAATAAATTACATTTTTTTGATTGTCCGAGTCCTTGAACGCTCTTCCAAACGTCTAAGAGAAAATTAATCTTCCAATTGGAGATTCCGCAGAAAGATTCAGATATGTACCTTTCATTGGAACCCTATCTAGGGAGTTGTTCGGCGATTTCGTTGCCCTTGTGCTCTGTCACCCATTAGAGTTCGAAATTGTTTCATTTGGCTAGGGTACTGCAGGGCATCGTGGCATTCCCTAATGGATTTTGAGTTCGCGTTATACGAGTCCAAGGCTTTGAGCGCTGCTTGACTGTCAGTGGGTATACTGAAAGTATACCTCAGTCAGTTTATAAACTTAGGTTGACGCACATCAGGATGGTGTATAGTAAATGATAAATGAAAGCTACTAAGTTCAGAGCCTCCTTAACAACCTACCGCAAAGGCTCTCTATAATGTGTCCCTGTTTCGCTGTTCTGTTTCATCTCTTCTAAGTCCTCCCTAATATTGTCCGTTCTACGTGTCCTCCACATTTTAGTCCTCACAATTTGATTACTCGGATCAAGCTCGGCGTGGTATGGTTTCTCGAGTTTTGATTGTATAGTTTGCTTCATTCTCTTGTTTGTTTGTTCTGTTTTCAACCATAGATTCTACTTAAGACCCTGTTTTCAGAGAGCCGAAATCTATTTTCCTCTATTTTATTGTAGTTATACAAAGATTGATCTTGACATTGCGGGACAAATGAGTTGTTTTTAACATATTCTTTATCGCGATCGTTCCAGGTTAGCCATATATTTGATTTTTTCTTTTTCAGTTATTTTTAAACTCACTTTCTTTCCTGTTATTATAAGACTCTAAGCGTTTCTCTTAACCGTTTCCTCCGTATTTCCTAAAACTTAATATTTTATGTATCTCGAATGTTTCAGATTCAGTTAAGGTATTTGGTATATTAACTTATTCTTTGGACTCCGCACTTGTTACAACTTCAACAACTTTTTCGGGATTCTGGGTCTTACAAGGACAAGATGCATTTTCGATTGGTTTATAGAGTCATAGCTTTTTTAAAATCTAGTTGGTAAAGAGTTTTTTGAAATGTCCATTTTTTTTTTCTAAAAGCTGGCGGCCTATAATGAAAATCTGGTCACACGTCGAGCGATTCCTTCTAAAGTCAATCACTTTAAGAGAATATTTGGCAACACTTTGTTTTTATAAGCCCATTTAACTTCTCTGTTAAATTTTCTTTTGCATAATTTATTAATAAGGATAGTATGAGGTCGATTCCTTTGGCCTTGTTTTTCTTAAGCCGATTGATTGCTTCTTTTATTTCCTCAATGGCTTGGCGTTCAACCTAAATTTGCACTGTGTGGATAACATCGCTTTCGAATGTTACTTGCTATCCATGTACATTAGGTAAGTACCTTACTGAAAAATTTCCTCCAATGAACTGTAATTCTTGAGTTGTTCAAAACGAGCTCCCGATTATCGCTGCGTGTAAATCCTACTTTGGGCTGATATTCGGTTTGTACAGCGTTTATCCTTACATACGGCTCTTGTGTTCATGGCCTTATATTCTCCCTGAAGACCAATGGCTTGTAATATCCAAGTAGCGTGTGTATGTTCTTGTGTTTGAATGTTGCGGTTATCTGGATCATATTTTTCGACCTGGCGAAACTTATTGTCCTAAGACCATTATCGTATGATAAAGCACGCAGACTGCCATTTGAAGTTAGTAGTAGGCATGTACAGTGGCTCATAAAATGATTCATCCCTGACCAAGTCTTTTTTGCCAAACATACATAAAACGTAAAACGGGCGTTCAATTTATTTAGATAGATATTTATTTCGTATGTAAACATTACAATGGTTTGCTACCGCACATTTTACAACACAGGGATTTGATAATTAGGTTATATCTTTCCACTGAACATTTTTGATATTTTGAATAAAGGAAAAAAACCAAAAGACAAAATAACAATATGCTTTAGAAGTAAAATACGACAAAAACCTTCTATACAAGCAAAAAAAAAATAAAAAAATAAATAAATAAATAAGTAAATAAATAAATAAATAAATAAATAAAATAAATGAAAATAATTAATTAAATAAATAAATAATAATATAAGTTTAAATAAATAAATAGGTACTTAACTAAATAAATAAATAAACTAAAAGTAACAAAAATATAAATAAACTTAACAAAGTAAACAAGCAAGAATATAAATAAATAAATAACAGCGGAAATAAAACAATTTAATTATCACATATTTCTTTTACTAGGGGGTTGTCAGCAAAACTACATCGTTCTACAAATCTAGTTTTAAGTTTTTCAATCCTTTCATGGATCAGTTCAACATTCACTTTTTTGTGCAGATCTAGGGTAGAGTGATGCCATGGGAAATTAAGCATCATTTTTAAAACCTTATTTTGACATACTTGCAATTTCTTTATATGGCACTTTGCACAATCACCCCAGACTTGGCAACCATATAGAAGAATCGCTTGAAAAATCACTTTGTAAATTATTATTTTGTTATCAATTGATAGTGAGGATTTTCTACAGATAAAAGGATACAACATTTTTATGGCAAGTCCTATTTTCTTAATCGTTCTATTTATGTGGACATTAAAAATCAGTTTTGTGTCAAGAAAGATTCCTAAATATTTAACACAGGACTCCCAACGGATGCTCACTTCATTAAATTGTAATTGAGCGGAAGGTAGAAAGCAATGTTTTCTTTTTCTTGTGAAAAAGATAGCTTGAATTTTGTTTTTGTTTAGTTTTATCTTCCACTTTGAATAATATGCCTTTAATACTTGCATCGCATTTTTAAGATCGCTCTCAATGTTTGAAGCGAACATATGCGGTGAAAATATTGCAGTATCATCCGCAAAAATAGCTGCATCACAGTTGGGTAATACAGAGGAATCCGAAGTATAAATATTATATAAGATTGGACCAATTACAGAACCTTGGGGGACACCACTATAGTACGTTATTATGTTGGAAACACCACAATTAACATAAACTTTAAAACGGGCGTTCATTTTTATAAAATTATTATATCCTTAATTAAAAGAACAAACGTTTTTACAGACAATTCTCTATAACACTATAGTCTGGTCATTGTGGTGGTGTTTTGACAACCCTCGAACAGTGCTAAAGCAGCCATTCGCGAACAATTTTAGTCGTGTGCTTTGGGTCATTATCCCGATTGTTGTGTTTTGTTGTGAATTGTTTATTGAAATATTTAAATATTGGAATCTATCCATATTTTTTCCTTCAACAAAATGCAATTTACCACCGCTGAATATCTCAGACCATCACATGACTCCCATAGTGTTTAAGGAAGATTGTTAATTGTCTCAGGATTGCAAACAATATTCAGTTGTTGCTCCATCATATCTCCAAGCTTCGGAGCAGTCAGTCGTGGATAATTTATCATCACATTCAGAAAAGAATATCTTTTCTTTTTTCTGTTTGTAGAACCTACGAATAATATTTCTTACAATTTCTCAGGTCGAATAACAATTTCTGGAATTTGCCTCAGACTTTTTTGTAACCCTCACTTCTTAATTGCCGAATCTCCCTCTGTCGTACGGGCGCTGTATCATGGGGGGGGGGAGAGGGGGGGCTTAAGGAGCAATGACCTCGAAGTATGACTCGAACGAACAAGGGATTCGAATGAAAGGATAACCCAAAACATGTAAGTACTCCAGGTGGCGCGCGCAATAGCGGAAATCCACCCGCGATCTCTTTGATCGTGGTCGGGGCAAGGAAACTGGAGGCCCAACCATTCATTTTAAACTCTCCGGCAGCTTGGAACGACACCGACTGCTGCGGCTCAATGTCCGAATACCTGGTTGGACAGAGCATGAGTGATACAACCAACGGAGGTGACACCGACGATGGCGCGGCACGGGAGACTGTTAAGATTGAACGGAAACTCTCAGTTTTCTGCTTCAGACCCATTTACCGGGAAGTCAGACCGTCATCGGCTAGTTACACACTCCTTGAACGTAACTTCAACGGTAACTGCGACTGAAACGATGAAAACACACGTGGCAATGACTGAGACTATTGAATTTGTTGAATTTGCTGAAAATTCGATGGCTTCAAGTCCCCGGGCACTGATGGGATATATCCTTTTATGCTGCAAACAGGTATAAGACAGCTGCTTCCTACTCTGAAAAAAATTTTCACTGCTAACCTGGCACTTGCTTGTATACCTATTCCTTGGTGTGCGGTGAAAGTAGTCTTTATTCCCAAAATATGGAAAGAACATTACTCATTCGCAAAGAGTTTTAGACCAATCAGTCTAACATCTTTCTTACTGAAAAGCATGGGGAGACTAGTTGAGTTGCATGTGCGCAAAGTTGCCCTTCGAATGCATCCTCTCTCGGATATGCAACATGCTTATTAGTGCGGAAAATCCTGCGAGGCTGCGTCTCAAAATCTAGTTAGAAGAATTGATACATAGTAGAAAGGAAAGATTACGTGCTGGGCATTATTGTCAACATTGAGGGAGCTTTTGATAAGGCAACTTTCGACAGCATGTGAAATGCTGCTAGACGGCTTGAACAATCTGCCAAATCTGGCGTAAACAGGAGCTGCCCGCAAGGTGGCGTCCTGTCTCCGCTGTTATGGTGTGTGGTGGTCGACTCTCTGCTCGTTGCTCTCAATGCCTATGGAATCTATGTTGCCGTTCTCTCTTTCGGCTCATGTTTAGCGACTGTCTGTTTCAAAGAACAGGCGGCGCTAAATGTAATCGATGGCTGGTGCACGAGTAATGGGCTGTCCGGTAAAAACCACATGGTGCTTTTTGGCCATGCAAAAGTGGTTTTGGCAAAACATGGGGCTTCCGCAGAAAAAGGTCTTCTGGATCTACACGGCAGTGATAAGACCGATAGTTTCATAGGCATCGGTTGTGGAACAGGCTAACACGTAAATACGTCGTTGCCTCTTTCACCAAACTCCAAAGAGCGGTCTGTCTCAGCTGTGCGGGGGCTTTCCCCAACACACCGGGAGCTGCTCTAGATACTATGATGAATCTTACAGCCCTTGACATATATATCAGAGGGTGCGTACTGAAAGCCATGTCTCGCTTCAAGAGTAATAGTTTTTGGCACAACTTGCACTGGTGTGACAGCGTACTTGCGCGAGAACTTGCTACGACCCCTGTCTTATGGATATAAAGGGTCCGCCAAATAATTTTGTTTTTTTTGAAAATGCTATAAAAAAAACTATTGAATATTTTCTCAAATTTCTTTTTTTATTTGAAAGTACAATCCTTCCGATTAATAATGGAAAATAATTTCATTCAAATGGCTGCCTCGGCTGGCCATGCAGTAGCCTACACGATCGGTCCAATTTTTAAGCACATTATCGATTGTGTGCAGCTTTATTTCACCAATGGCTTCACGAATATTGTCCTTTAAAGCGTCAATTGTCTCTGGCTTGTCGGCGTAACACTTATCTTTGACGGCACCCCACAAATAATAGTCCAACGGTGTCAAATCGCAGCTCCGAGGTGGCCAAACGACATCAGCTCTGCGGCTGATAATGCGATCTTCAAAAACAGGGCGCAAAACATCGAGTGTAGCTTCGGCTGTGTGGCACGTAGCGCCGTCCTGTTGAAACCAAATGTTGCCAATATCCTCCTCTTAAATTTTTGTGAACAAAAATTCGTTCAACATGGCCCGATAACGATCGCCATTGACTGTAACGGCCACTCCTTGCTCATTTTCGAAGAAAAATGGCCCAATTATGCCTCTGGACCAAAATCCGCACCAAATAGTGGCTCGTTTTGGGTGCACCGGCTTTTCAATGTATGCGTGCGGGTTTTCTGTGCCCCAAATGCGACAATTTTGCTTGTTTACATACCCGCCAAGATCAAAATGAGCTTCATCTGAAAATATGATTTTTTTGGCAAAATCGGCATCTTCTGTAAGTCGATCGCAGGCCCACTTAGCGAAGCGAAAACGCATTGGATGGTCAGTTGGCTTCAACTCCTGAACCAATTGGACTTTGTATGGCGTCATACCAAGGTCTTTATGCAAAATTCGTCTCAATGATGTCTCCGAAATGTTCAATTGTTGAGAACGACGGTGAATTGATGTTGATGGCGCTTCACGCACACTTTCTGCCGCAGCAGCAATATTCTCGGGTGTACTTTTTGGCTTTTCACGCTTTGGTTTATCGATGAGGATGCCAGTTTCTCTCACTTTTTTCACAAGATAACGAACATACGGAGCTGACGGTGCTTCTCTTCTTCCAAAATCTGTACGCAATTTTCGCACACATTCTGCAACATTACCATGATTTTCAAAGTAATGTCGCAATATTTCCCAGCGTTGTTCAAGCGTATACACAACCATATTCGTTCAGCGGAAGGATAAAACTAATTATCTGTCAAATCAGACATGAGCTAAGTGTTTCCATTCACGAAATAAGCACTACTTGAAAAAAAAACGTTAGATGGCGGACCCTTTACATACAGTCAAATTTTCAAGGCGTCAAGACTGGCTCTGGCTAGATACTGAACCCGGAGAGGACTGTCTTTGTATTTTGACACATAGCTCCAGATCTGGGCGGGTGTCCGGCGCTGGGGTTTTCCTTGAACGTGAAAACGTCCGACTGCACTTGCACTATATTGTGAAACAAAAGTGGAAAGGAAAAAGTATATGCGTCGGCAGTGACAGCTAAGCCGCACTCAAAGCTATGTAAAACCGTTTAACCAGCTCCAAATTAGTGCATGAACTCAAGACCAAAGTCGGAAGACTGAATTCACTAAGACCTCTATGGGTCCCAGGTCACTCTGGGATCTCAGCAAATGAGATCTCTGATGAATTCGCTAGAAGGGGCCCAAATGCATAGAGTTTCTAAGCGGTATTCTTATAGTCTTTGGTGATGAAATTTATAGAGACCAGTGGACTTGTCAGCAAGACAACGCTATAGCCCGTTTGGCAGAGTCAACGGAGGAGATGTTTAGCTCTTACGATATTCTATTACTGGTCTGTCCTTCATGCATTATATGAACTCCATCGAAAAGTGGAGTGGACTTTTATAGTGTGTATTTGAAAACGTCTGACAGTTTAATGTTTATCATCAACTTATGGAGGCCATTCGCCTCGTTCGATCCAAAATCAACTAAAATTACGTTTAAAGTCTAATCGATTCGATGCTAAGGCTATATCAACAGCTCTTACTTTCTGAGTGTTTATATAGCTTTTATTGAAATTGATCCTGTACATATTTCGTTTGAGAAAAAAAAATCTAAATTTAACTTCTTTGCAAATTTAATTATGACATTGGTTTTTACTATCAATCAAATGTAGGAAAAAGTAAAATTTATGCCTTGTCGTGACATAATTTCACATAGTGCATTAACGCTGTGTAAGTATCGCATCCATACCATTCTATAAAAACTGCAACGTAGACTAACGAAGATATGCACGAGGGTCTTTTTCAAACTTTTGTACCAGTAATCAAATAACCCTCTGCTGCCCATTAATTCTGGTTAATTCCATTAGCATTCGTATATTTGCATGTATTATATGAATCCAAGCAAGCAAGCTCTAGGTAATGCATCATCAAACGTAATGATTCAAGTATAAAAGTGCATCAACGGTTCTCCAATCAGTCTTATTTCCAAAAGCGAATCAGTTCATTCGGCGTTCATACGCTTCATGGCACTTAGAAAAGCGAAACCTAAAGAGGAAAAACTAAACTTTACTCGTATCTACAAATACTTTGCGATGGTGCATTTCACTTCATTTTGTAGATAATCTGATGCGGATGCGGTTGACGGGAGGTTAAGGCACACAAATCTGCACAAAGGTATGAGAACATAATGATTTTGAACGAATTCGGTGCAATTGATCAAAGATGAATCAATGGGGGACTTGTTAAATGCAGTTGACGTTAAAGATTGCCTAATGCAGCTTGTAGCCCCGCTTAAGAACCTATAGAAGTCCCAGTGCTTCAAGTTATTCTGCTTCGATTACTCGAATCAATATGAATAAAAAATTGCTGTGGCTTAATGCGATAAAGCTTACAGGAGGTAATTTCTCGCAATGATGCTACTGATTTCAAGACACCGAGCCGACACATGGTGCTTTTTGTGAAATCTATCATCAAAGTCCTTATAATCGATTTACTGATAAATCTGCAGTTTAATAGAGAAAGTTTGATTCGGTTTAATTACTTTCGGTGAAACCGCAGCCGGCGGTAACCAAAGCAGATTCCTTGGGAAACGCAGGTCCCATTTGCACGATATCCTGTAAATTAGATTCGTACTTAATGCAAATTTTCGATTTCACTTTAATTGCTTTTTTTCCACGAAATCTGGTTTAATTGTTTGTAAATGATTTTTCCATAGGGAGTCATTGAAATATTCGGGACGACGATATTCCCTTTGGATAGATACCTGTAAGCGTTTATCGTATATTGGAGTTCGATATTCAGGTGGACTCGTTCTATTGTGGGCATTGATTATGTCAATGCCCATCTGAAAGTGAAAGCTTTCGTCGGTTTTATGTGGAGCAACTTCGACCCATGTATTACTTGTGTTTTGAAATGTGACAAGACCAAGAGTCCTTTCAAACAATTGTATTTATAGTCAATATAAGACACTTATATGGGAAGAAGAAGAACAAGAGTATTTAAACAGGGCGGAGGCATTCAGAAATACCATAGAGTGGGCGTTGAAAAAAAAGGAACTCAAGATTATTGTTAATTGTAAGTTGAGAAGATCTTGCGACAAGCCTTTTTAGCTTGAAGATGATGAAGAACTTACACCCTCATATACAATATATTTGAATATAGCGAGCATACTACAAGCTTAGGCGGGTGGGCATAGCTGAATTGTTGTTATGTTAACAGGTAGAAGTTTGCTGTGAAAGTTGCCAAAATTTATTGCAACAGGGTTAGGTGACCTGGTCAACTCTTTTCAGTCTTTATGTAAGGTACATAAGAGCTCAGGTCCAACGATTGATATCATTGTTATTCTTCTGTTACATGATTTTGAAACAAAATCATCAGGGCCTCCAGAAGTACTAGAAAAAATTGGTACAGGCTCTCCTTGCCAACCAAAGTTGCACTAGGACCCATGTTTTAATAAATATTAACATGCTGCTTTGGTAAAGGCACGGGGCGTGTGAACTTTGATAGGTTAGGTTAGGTTAGGTGGCTTCCCTCCGTAAAAGCGGTGAAGAATATTTAGACCAAGTTCGGTCGATTGTGCTACCACTTGAATCGGCTTGGTCACCACTATTTTTGCAACCATTTTCAGTGCTGAATAAAATTCGAAATTTTGTAGATATCCATTTCGGATAGGTCCGTTAGTTCATTAAAGAAATATTCTCCCAGAAATCGCCTTCTTGAGGAGGTTACGGCAGGGCAATTACAAAGGAGATGGGATGGAGATTCTTCCACCTTCTCATCATGACAGCTACTACAGTAGTCGCTATATGGCAGTCCTAATCTGGCGGCAAATTTTCTCTAAGCAGAATGTCCTGTTAGAACGCTTAAGCTGCTTATAATCTGCTTGCGTATTTTTAGCAGGCTTGTGGTTTTTTTTGGTCAGGTTTGTTTCGCGTAGTTGAATGTTTCAAGGCTCGAGAGCTCCAGTGTGGCGCCTATTTTGACTAGTTCGTCTGCTTCACAATTACCTGGTATATCACTATGCCCAGGTACCCAGCACAATGTTACAGTGCATCTGCCCGATATCTCATTTAGAGATGTGCGGCGGTGCCTGACCAATTTTGATCTTATTATTGGTGATTCGAGTGCTTTTATTCCCGCTTTGTTGTCTGTGTAAATGACGATGTTGGGAATTGTTGTTTTAAAAAGAATCTTGAAGTCAAGGGTCGGGATTAAGTGGTCCGCGACTTCATTTAGATCATTGCTTTGCCGTAGAATATCAGAGCGTCATATTTCGGAGAACTTCCAATGAGCGGATTCCTTAAATCTCAGCGCCGATTTCTTTGCTTTTTCCTTGCCTGGTGAAGCATCGTTTCGAGGGCTACAGTGGCAGTTGTTCGCAGTGCCCCTGCTATTGCGATGCACGCCATCATTTAACTTCAACTCTGAAGTTTGCAATAGTTAGATCTGCACAGTGCCATCCACCAGACTAAGCAGCCGTACATTATAGTATAGGTCAAACAACCGCGGTATACAGCCACTGTGTAACATGGGGCTCAAGACTTTTTTGCAGGTGCATAGCGCAGTTGATGCTTTTTTGATGGGTTCTTCCCCATTCAATTTTCAGTTGAGCGAATCTAAGGTGATACCATTGAGTTTTGGTGAAGTAATTTGAGAAATCCCCCGTTTTCTTGTGAATAAAACTAGCGCTGTTTTGGGGGGATTTATTCCAAGCCCATAGTTCTCTGCCATTACTTCCATTACTTGAACTTTGAGAACATGGCTGTCATAGCAGCTTACTTAGCCTCAGAGTGATGGTAATCTGCTACATGGCTTCAATCAGTCCTATATGGGTGTCCCGTGGATGTAAGTGCCAGACAAATGAAAATTATTCGAGTGCTTAAGACTTATCTACTCAGGACTTATCTACTTATTTCGGATTACATAGAACAAGCGAATGTTAGCAAACGAAATTTGACCCCAACGAGACTAACATTGAGCTAACATTTTATGACTGGGTGATTGCCTTACTGATAAAACTCATTTGAGGTCACGTTAGAAGAGGTATGACTTTTAACCGGACTTGATGGCCGGCTTACTACTAAAAATAATTAGAACCTCGAGAAGGTGCGCTTTAACGGTGTTGTCCCTTCAGAAATATTCTTTTATGTTGATAGAGAAAGGCTGACCCGTACAGATAAGCGATGCCGCTAATATTCCACATATTCCGCATGTCTGAGTAGCTGGACTCCTCCACAGACATGATGTCAAGCTCTTCGACCCGGAATGACTTAAGTTCAGTAGAGCGGTGTCATTCCAAGATAGGGTAGATGCCACCCGACAGCATCAATGCTTTTCGTGGCTGAAGGAAGCGTGAAAAATAAAATCAAACAACGTCCATAGTAAATGTATGCACTTTTAGTTAGGGTAGGCTTTAATTTGTATATAAAATTTAATTACAATAACCGTGCAGGGACGGGTTAAGAATATCCCTGCAGCGATACCTCTCGCTTGTCGTAAAAGGCGACTAAACAAAGGTAAACAAAAATCACATCTAGGCAATTTAGAAAACACCAAGGTGAGCCTAGGGACACATATACCACCATTAAACTGCCCCACAATTGTACATGCAAATCAGTGGGTTGACACGACTGGAGATCACCGGTGTTGTAAGAGTAAGATCAAACAAAAAAATCTGGAGCATGCCCGTGTCACAAAAAAAAGACAGGCCGAAAAACAATTGGTGCAAACAAATGCAAAAACACCAGCATTTGATTGGCCTCAGCGATGAAGTAATCCCAAACGGGGAAGCCTGCCGCTACTTTCTGAGGTCAAACCGGCGGACCCCACAAGCGGACCAGTAGGAATGCAGTTAAGTGGGAAGGTTATGGTCCTACACTTCTGACCATAACAACGCCGGAAAAAGGAAAAGAAGAAGAAGAAGAAGAAGATAAAATTTAATTACAATCATATGCTAAGTTTTATTTTCTTAGCTTTATATTTCCGACAAGTTCAATGTAACTTCATAAGCTTACATTGTACATAAAGTCGAATGATAGTAAGAATTTCTAGTTAACTTATAGTGTTAAGGTAGGACTAAGGCTGGACTAACGCTTTTTTTTCCAGCAATAAGGTAGGAATATACGTAAAATGCGCAAAAAAAAAATAAAACCAAACACACGGGAACTACAACTATACCATTTTACACGCAGTTCCTCTGGTGGTTACTCAACCTATCGCCTTCAATTTGGACACGATAGCTCCAAAACAAGAGGAGGAATTGGACGTCTAATTTTTTACTAACTTTTTCACGTTTCACGAGATTGAGAGGTATCCCATCAAATCTACTATCACTAATCGAGTGCTCGAGTGGAAATAAAAGGGTTGAGAGGCTTTGGCAAGACCTATTGGTACGTTAAAGATTATACGATGGTAGTGAGAAAATTGTCATTGCAGGTTGTAAAAGGGTGATGATAACAACATTGTATTGTCAGGCCAAACAAACCATTTTTCTAAGACGAGCGCGAGGTGAAAGCCATGTCGAAATTGGCGTCTAATAAAGCTGATGACGACGGTGCCTGCTTCCTGGGTCTTCCATAATTTTCTAAGTTGATCTACGTATAAAATACGCGGCAAGCCTTGGAGGGTAAAAGAAGATATCTGATATGGTATATGAATTCTAATGGGGTTCTCCCGGAATAACTGAAGAATTGTGGAACATGTTTATTTCTTTTCTACAATTCCACACTTAACGCTTTCATTGCCAAGCAATCTTAAGATTTTTGGTTACGCCAAGTTATTTTTTTTTTAAATTTCTGTACCTTAGTGTCTAAAGAGCAGGTTTCATTCAGTTCCCATTTTTATGTCGTCATATCTGTATAATTCTAAATTTTTTTTTGTCGCACGCTTTCGCACGTAGTCTATTAAAGACTAAATACTTACTGATGCCATGTTGCACTAAAATCTACCGAAATAGTTTCCTCATATTATCTCGCATTGTCAAAAGTGATTTCAAATTGTCAGTAATATTCTTTGTAAGGTTATAGGTTTGTGATCAAAAACAGTCAAGTCAGGCGATGATTTGGACTTCGATGATAATGACCCTACTTCGGCTACCGATTCGGAACATGAATATTTTAAAGAAGTAGATGCGGATACTCCAGAAAGTGCCGAAAATGGCATGTAAGAAGAAGCTGAGGAAATCCCAACTTGGAGTAAATCAAGTAACTTTGTACACTGGATGGAGTTGATTTCCCGCCGAAAAACGTTTTAATGGAAGATCCGGTTTCCTCATTGACGTGGATATGCCAACTAATACTGTTTGGAAGCCTTTAGTCTTTTTGTTGATGGGGAAATTAATCAACTTATAATTTTGGGAACAAGAGCCAATAGTAGTAGATTGCGTCCATACAACTCGGTCCGGAGATACGAGGTCTGTCGAATAAGTTCCCGGACAACATTTTTTGCGCGCTGTGTGGTAACACTGACGTAGTACCGAGTTACGTTCCATATTCCTATATCTGTCTAGTTGTTGCATACGAAGTTTCAAGTGAATAGGTTGCGTTCTCGAATTTTAGTGAATTATTTATCGAAGTGAGTAAAGTGAGGCATGCCGAAATGGAAATCGATGAAAAAATTGAACAACGAGTCGTGATTAAATTTCTTGTAAAAAGTGGTAAAACGAACACGGAAATAAAATATATGTTGTCTAGTGTGTACGGCGAGAATACCATGAGTCGTTCGACTATGTACGAGTGGATAGGGCGGTTCAGAGGGGGGCGTACCTCGGTAGCAGACGATGCACGCGAAGGTCGACCGATCACAGCACGCTCGGAAGAAAAGGTGGCTGCGATACGAAATGAAATTGACACAGATCGCCGAAAACCACTGAGAGATGTCGCTAACATTGTTGGAATCTCGCACGAGACCGTTCGTCATGTTTTGAGGGAGATTTTCAAAATGAATAAAGACCCGATTTGTGGAAAGAGAACTCCTGGATTCTTCACCACGACAACGCACCAGCACATCGATCATTCACTGTGAGCAATTTTTTGGCACGAAATCGTACAACTGTGATCGAACACCCACCCTATTCCCCAGATCTCGCACCCTGCGACTTTTTCTTATTCGACAAGATCAAGGATTCCATGAGAGGGACACATTTGGGCAGTGCAGAGGACATAAAAAGCGAATCGGTGCGGCTGTTAAAGGCAATTCCAGAAGCCGAGTGGGCCAGGTGTTTCGAGAGCTGGAAAAATCGAATGCGGCGGTGCATTGCTGCACAAGGGGACTACTTTGAAGGGGATCGTTGTTATAGAGCCTAATTTGTAAAATAAAAATTTTTATAGCGGTTGTCCGGGAACTTATTTGACATACCTCGTACAATTTTCCTTGGGATTTTATTTTGTATGGGCTTTGTAAAGGTGGAATTGTTAAAAGATTATTTGTCTAAAAAAAATAAAGGGCTTTTCAATTGGCGTCAGTATATTTTGGCGGCCCGTGGCGGCCATGGTGTTTTGGTGACTCTGTCAAATCTGTTGTTCTGTTATTCAGTTACTGATGCTAAATCACCATGTACAATTACACGGTTGAACAGTACGTCCAAATGATAAATTTGTATTATCAAAATGAGTGTTGAGCCCATTTTACGGTAGACGTGGTGGCCCTTCGTCGGCTTTACAACGTTTGGTGGCCAAATCTAAGACGACCGGTTCGATAATTAATCAGCCAACATTCGTACGTCAAAGGAATGCAAGATCGGCCGAGAACATCGCCGCGGTCCGTGAAAGTGAACAGCAAAAGCCAAGGCAGTCGATTTCTCACCGTGCAGAAGAACTCGGCCTTTCGCAGACTTCAATTGGTAAATTTTGCATCGGGACTTGGGCCTACACCCGAGATTCACCAGCTGACAATGCATCCTCAAAAAGTTACCTTTTGGTGTCGATTTTGGGCCGGCGGCGTCAATGATCCGTACTTTTCGAAAACAACGTTGGTGAGGCGGTCACCGTCTATGGCGAGCGCTACAGAACTTTGATAACCAATTTCTTAAGGTCCAAACTGAACCATATGGACCTAGGCGACTTGTGGTTCCACTAGGATGGCGCTACGTGCCACACATCGGATGGCACGAGTGGCATTGCATCCACCTCTTTCCACGGGGTCAACCGCTCACTAGTAGCAGCACGGCAAGGATCAGCACAGAGGAGATGCCTCTAATTACTCTAGAGAAGCTATACAAAGCTGTCTCTAAGGTGGAAAACAGCAAAACACCCGGACCTGATGGCATCCCAAATAAGACCCTCTAAGCGGCGATTAAGGCCAGGCCAGACGATTTCCAGCACTTTCTGGGGAAATGCCTACAAGAGGGAGTCTTTCCCACACAGTGGAAACTGCAGCACTTGGTACTACTGCCTAAAAGTAAAAAAGCCACCTGGAGACCCGTCCTCGTATCGCTCAATTGGTCTATTAGACACACTAGGTACGATACTGGAACGAATTATATATGGTAGGTTACTGGCGGTAGCGGAAGCTAATGGTGCACTGTCAAACAACCAATTCGGTTTCAGAAAAGGACGATCAACAGTCGATGCAATAGAATCCGTGGTAAACCTGGCCGCTTATGCCATCCAAGGAAAGAAGTGGAGAGGAGGAGAAAAGAAATATTGTGCAGTAGTTACGCTGGAAGTTAAAAATGCTTTTAACTCAGCGAACTGGACGCACATACAAATGTCCCTAATTGCCATGGGTACCCCTCCCTATTTGCTGAAAATAATTATGGACTACTTCAACAACAGGAGGCTTAGATACTACACCGATGAGGTCAAGTTCTATACCATAACGGCGGGAGTTCCGCAGGGATCAGTCCTTGGGCCCCTACTGTGGAACATTATGTATGATGGCGTTCCACGACTAGCGCTTCTCATTGGAGTTCAAATTACCGGCTTTGCTGACGACATTGCCATTGTCACAGTGGCTAAACATATAGAAGAAGTGGAAGTTGTCGCGAACACAGCCATCTCTAAGGTGAAAGATTAGCTGGTATGTGCCGGTCTGGAACTAGCGGCTCATAACCAGTCGCAAGAAGGTGGAACATGCGAGCTTTTTAGTCGGCGATCAGACGATTAGGCCTGAGAAATCGGTGAAGTACCTAAGGGTTATGCTTGATAACAGGCTCTCCTTTAGGGAACACATAAGGTATGCCAGCGAGAAGACATCACTTACATAAGGAGCGCTCTCACGAATGCTCCCGAATGTAGGTGGTTATGCGCGCAGAGTTTTACTCTCAAAGGTAGTCAGTTCAGTTCTACTGTACGCTGCTCCGACATGAGCTGGTGCACTCGCAGGCAGACAACTGAAACGGATGATGGATTATCTCTTGGGTCATGCGATTTGATACCACTATACTTTTACTTGTATACCATAATCGACCGACGCCCAGCCCATAAGGCGAACATAACACAGACCATCGCTCAAATTCAGTCGGATCTATGCGGAAAATTCATTGAAATTTGGACCAAATGGATCCGTGCCGCGGTAAAAAACCAAGGAGAGTGTTTGAACGATGTCATATTCCATATAATTTCATAAGAAATTTGTTAATACCTCGCACACAGCATGTTTTACTCCATTTCAACTTCTACCCGCCCTTATTGAGAAACCCTTTATATAATCGTACAACGTGTGCATTCCTGCAAAAACAATATTCCCAGCAACTGGAGGGAAAGTTCCTTCTGAGAGGTAGACTGGTTTTTCAACAATATATTCTCAACAAAGCCCATCCGTATAGTGTGAAGTTGTTCAAATTTCAATAGAAGGTTTCACTTGATCGACTAACATTTACACCGGAAGAAGTACGACAGATGTTCGAAAACTTGGTTTGGCTAACAGTTTTTGCAGAAAACTCAGTTATTTATTGAAATGAGATAATTGCACTGAATATGTAGACAATTTTTATACAAGCTATGTATGAACTGGCTCTCACTACGTTCGATCAGAAAATTCATGTGGTGGGAACCATTCGATGAAACAAAAAAGAACTATCGAAAGGAAGGCAGGAATGCCCAGCTAAAGTAGAGTAAAAATGCTGGCGCTGAAAGAAGATAACGAAATTGATCATCTGAAGTGAATTGACGCCTGAGGTGTGAAAATGATTTCGACGAACAATCGATTCCGCAGAAAACCAAGCCGTCGCCAGGGAAACCGTGACAAGTCTCTTACTAACATTGAATATAACAAAGGCAAGTCGGGTATTGATCTTTCGGATCAAGTTGCCTATGCTATTGTACAACACTAAAAAGAGGTCTAAAGTGGTACAGGAAAGTTGCTATTGAACTTTGCTGGGTTTGGTTATTGTCAATGCGTTTCTGGTTAACAAAAAAATCCACAAAAAGTGGCATGCAAATTAGGAAATTCAGAGAGACTAAAGATTTACTGGACGTCTATCTCCACAATTGGTAATTTCCAGAAAGCATAATATGGGAAAAAATGAAATATGCCATAGGCAAAACCATAAGAGGAGCCTGTATTTTATGCTATGCCCAAGCAAAAAATATACTGAGAGGAAAACTTCCAAAACCAACAACAATATATTGCGAAGAGTGCCATAGCTATCCTTGTTTCCCAAAATGTTCGCATTCAAAAAACAAATTTCATATACATTTCAAAATGTTTAGCAGAGGCCAATAATCCGAAACCCATATAAAATTCCATAAATTGTTGCACAAAAATGTACGACATGCCTGATCCGAAGTACTAGTTGTCGCACGGAAATGTGCAATTCGGTTTCTTGTGACTTATGAGCCAAATGGTTAACGCCAGAAAATATTTGATAACGCTAAGCCGCAATGTGTTTGTTTTGACCAAATAGTAAATAACCATGAAGGCTTTAGCTCTTGCTCACTTCAAGAATGAAATTTATGGGCCACCTCAATAGTTTGTAAATCTTTGTTTTGGAAACTATGGATTTACCATGGTCTTGATGCCAGAACCTTAAACAGTCTGGATAAATCATTCGCCGTAGCCAGTTGTTATTAATTAAAAAAAAAATAAATAAAAAAATGTATGTCTAGATCTTCCACAAATTTCTCTTAAACGTTAGCCTAACTTGCAATGTGATCATTGTTAGGATAGGGTATGATGAGAAATGGATGACGAAATCGATCAAATTTTTTTCCACCAATGTCTTAATAACTTTCATGTTCAAAAATTAATAAAAAAAATTAAACTACTTTGCCTATCCGTTTAAAACCATCGTTGTCATAATACTTTATACTATTTATCATATTTTTTAACACTCCGAATTTCAAATTTTAATTTGACACACATAATCAAATTTAGAAAATTAAATATTTTTGTACGTTTAGGAATAAAATTATTTCGCTCTCTTTTCACACACTATTTAAAACACTTCACTATAATAACTTAAAAACATTTTGAACTGAGTATGATTTCTTTTTATACCAAGCGGTTCATTTTTTAATATTTCATTATACTTCGAAAACGAATAATTTGTTTGTATTCGAACCGATATTTTAAAATTCTTCTCAAATTTATTTAGAAGTCGAGAAGAATTTAGGGGTACTATTCACCGCGCGAACGGCCCGCTTCAAACTGAATCATATCCAAGACGAATTTATTCTTGTATCCTGGCCTATTCATAAATCCAAACTGCATTCCTCCATACCGCCTTACAGTCGCTGAATAACGACTCCTGCGCAGCCATATGAATCTATTGTTTGTTTATTCGCCGACTGTGTGAGACACCTGTTGCGTCACACAGCTGACTTGCTTTCACTCACGTGTTTTTTAAGGACTTGTGTCCTTAAGTGAAAATCATCTAAAAACGTTATTACCCGCTCATGGCCACACATATAGTATACACCAGGAGTGGGATGACTGACCGCCTTTGACTGCTCTTCACTATTACGGTCAGTACTGTTTGTTTGATAATGAGCAAGAAGTTTGTTACTAACATGTGTGCATGCTCATATTCTGGGATTGGGAGATGATTGCATTTGCATATCTTCATTGAGGTTGGTCAGTTGTAAGGATATTTGCAAAACATCTTTGGGGATTAGGTTCTCCGGGGATGGGAGAATCTCTGGGTCAAAAGCTCTGTTAATAAAAAGTTTTGATTTTCGACTTGGCAGTCTAGAAGCATATTGTTTTGCCATACAAACAATAAAACCAAAGTCGAGAATTCTCTATTCAAGTTATTATTTATTTTAAGGCTTTTGTGGAAAGCATGCCCAAATACACGTTTATACGTAAAAACGACTCGTTGTAACTGCTTTGTCGTTTACAAGCACAATAAAGGAGAAACAACACATGATTTCGGCTGCCATCCTATGGGTAGCCGGTGAGCCACAGTCATCGTTATTGTTGAGGTACATACTTATGTATATACAAATCTTTGCCTAGCCCAATGCCGATAGCTGTTATTCACATAAATGTCACATGATTCTTTTGAATTTTATTTTATGAAGTGAATGAATCATTCCATCCTAACTGCTTCGCATACCATGTTCGAGTTATTTTTTAACACTAATTTATGACGCTTATTCCAAACAGCTTATAAGGTAAAGTTATCACATGGATGTATTTTCCATATAAAATTTTTCAGAAGGATTCTGATATAAGATCATCCAATAGGAGGTGTCATTTCAATTTAATAGGAAACCAGAAAGGGTGATTTATTTTTTTAATATGAGGTACAAACACTTAATTTTCTTATCACATTTTTGCTTGTGAATTATTGAATGTTGTTGTTAAGCAACACTTCTTGTTGGATAACCCATTTGGCAAAGAAATCATAAAGTACGATGAGAGTTCCAGAAATCTCTAAAATACAAATAAAGACTTTTCCTATCCGCTGGAGAACTTAGACACAACTACTGTTCCATTTTTTGAGGCCGACGCCTTGCAGTATTGTATTTTCACCGACTTCCTGTGAAAAGTTAGAAGTTTTAGTAAGAGAAAGCTATGCCATTTAATGCAAGAAACAGCGGTCAAAGCAAATGTTGCGCCGCGTCGTCCTTCTCATCACATACTAAGGTGTTCGTTTCATTGAAGACATTCACATTGAGGTATTAACAAGAAGTGTATTGGTCTTTAGTTATACATATATTTCCTAGATATAAAAAGAAATCCGAAGACATTTTAGACATCGGGATCTATACGCTTCGCCAGCCACTATAAAGGACATTTCCACTATTTCGATGGAAGAACTTGATGGCAGAAAATAACCAAAGTGGCAGGCAGACCTAAGCGGATTGAAGTCTATGTATAGGTTAGGTAGATATACCTAACTAATTATCATTCTTCACTTAGCGGTTTCCCGACGCGGCGGCGCTTATCTTAAAAATATTCATAGGTTCTAATTGCGATAGGTAACTTAACCTAATTAACTTAACTTAATTCACATTTTTCTTAAGTATTATATTATGTAACAACGCATAGGGCTTCCTGTTTGTACAGAAAACAATTTTGTTTTTGAATAAATTTTTCACTAATTAAAAAAAAATGAATTTAAGTGATAGGAATCTTTATTTGGACCTTTATATTTTTCTTTTGTTATGTCCAGTGGCTACCGCCAGTGTTGATACACATTTGTACCCGTTTTATTGCATTTCCCATGATTTTCCGCAAGATTTCCGGTGATAAATGTTCGTATTTCTGTCGAATATTTTCCTCAAGGGCTGCGAACACGAATGCCCGAGGCTTGTTGGCATAAGTCCGCGACTTCAAGTAGGCCCAAAGAAAGAAGTCTAGGATGATTAAATCCCATGCCCATGATTAATGCCCATGCCAAATAGCAAAAACGGGAGATTACGCGACCAGGAAACGCTTTTCCACAATGTGGCTCATGCTGTGTATGTGATTGCACCGTTTTGTTGAAACCACACTTTCGCCAAGCCCCGCTCATAAAATGCCGGCAGTAAGAAGAACAATTGTCGATGGCGTCCTCAAAAATATACGGTCCAATCACTCCTCTTCCGTGAACGCCGCACCACACAGTACCTTTGGGTGGATGTAGTGGCTCTTCGTGCATCACACGCGGATTTTCAGTGCCTCAGAAAAGAAGATTTTGCTTATTGACGTAACCATTTAAGGCGCCTCGTCGCTCATGATGACTTTCGACACAAAATCTTCCTCGTCATTGTTGAATGCCCAATATGCCATATGCCCAATTGCGTGGCCCGTCGTCTGGTTGATGTTTCTTTGTTCTCAACGACATCGGTAGCCACAGTCGCGATATTCTCGGCCGAACGACCAGTCGGGCTTATGACATCACCAGGCTCATGTCACTGTACAACCCGTACAGTTCGTGGTTGAATCTTCTCCTACATCCCCCGTCGGTATTGATAGGACCAAAAATTAAACGCAGTATCTTTCTCTCAAAACGGCCAAGCGCATCTTCATCCACTTTTGATAGGGTCCATGCTTCTGCGCCATACAGTAGGACTGGGATATAAGGGCCTTGTAAAGAGTCAACCTGGTCATACGACAGATGGCTCTATTACACAATTGCTTCCTGAGCCCGACAAAACGAAGGGTGACCCTGCGTTTAATTTAAGAACTGATGTCGCTGTTCCAGGTAACTGCGGAGCCAAGGTATAGACGAAGTTCTTGACTACCTTGAAATTGTAGCTGCTAATATTGACGTTCTGGCCAAGACGTCGGTGGTGAACGTCCTTTTTTGGTGACAGCATATATTTTGTTTTGCCCTCATTTACCGTTAGATCAAATTTCGCCGCTTCCGCCTCAGTACTCGTGAACGCGTCATTGACATCTCGCTGACTCCTTCCAATTTTGTCAAATTTGGAAGTATCCGCGTAGGCGAGTAGTTGTGACGATTTGAAACATATTGTGCCACTTGTGCCGATCAGCGAGTTTCGCACTCTTATTTCCAAGAAAATATTGAATAAGTTACTAAGTCCTTTCTTGACACCATCGCTCAAGTCTGCTATCGGTTAGGTCTGCACCGACTCGAATGGAGCAGCGAGCATTCTCCAAATTCATCCCACATAGTCTGAGGAGAAGGGATGTCAAAAATAAACATAGGTGGTGGGTGTCACTTGAAATTCACTTGTCTTCTCCAGGATCTGCCGTAGTGTGGAGATTTGATCGATGCTGGACTTTGCTGGCCTGAAGCGACACTGATAAGGACCTATCAGCTGGTTTACGAAGGGTTTCAGGCATTCACACAGAACGGCAACGTGATCTGCAAAAGCACTGGAAGTTTTTGGTGATAGTAGCTCTTCGACATCATATTTTTTGTGTTCTGGCTCTACTCCACTGTGTCCTCGATATCCGTAGGCGCATCTTGGCTATTACAAGATAGTGTACCGAGTCGGTGATAGCACCTCGGAATGTTCGAACATCAAGAATAGGGGAGGAGTGTCTGCCGTCGATCGCGTTGTGATCAATTTGGTTGGCGGTTGATTGATCTGGCGACCGCCAGGTGTCTTTGTATATTTTGAGGTGCGGGAAACGGGTATTGGTTAGAAGGAGGTTTCGCCCCGTTGCAAGATCGATAAGCCTGATTCTGTTATCGGATGCGGCTCGCTCAAAGATGTTTTCTTTGCATTAAAGTGTCATAGTACAATTTTGATTTCACAGCTGGGGCATTGCGCATATGTTCTTATCTTCCGTGGGGGCGTGGGCGTAGGCTGATGTTTGTGAATTTAGCCTTGATGCGGATCGTTATGAGATGTTCGCTCACATGCCGAAAGCTTAAGACTTAGTCTGGTCCAAACATCAAATCCGTACCCGAACAGTCGTTCTCCCCTGTTCTTATAGCAGTCACCGTAGTAGATGTCACAGTTTTTCCTCCGTTTTTTGCCCGGTCCATCCCATCGCATTTCCTGGACGGCGGTTATGTGCCGTTTTATAGCGGTCTACGGCGTCCGCAAGTTGTTCGGCTGCATGTGGCCTGATTAGTGGCGGTGAATGAAGAAGATCAAATTCTTAATGGCTTGTGAGCATTTGTAAGATAGCAATAACAAAGCATCAAAATTAGCAAGAGGATGGGCACCACATTATACAGAATTGTCAAGAAGACAGAAAATTTTTATGAGAAAACTTTTTTCTGATATACTGTTTGCTGATTGTCTAGAGAAACTAAATGAGAGTGTCCGTGGAGTGCACACTTTGCTCGAAAGTGAAGACATATCATCTACTCCATTGAGTCGACATCACCGCCACCAGTGCCGCAACAATTATTCTTTGTGCAACAACCACAACCTACTTGTGCAGTGTTTAGCAAATGATCCCAAAACATATAAAAGCACACAAGAACTATTCGACGAATTCTCATAAAAACTGTAAATTCAAACAAACAAATAAAAAATATATTTTACTTATTTTTATATTGTCTTTTAATACCGGAATGGTGGCTTTACATGTCTCCATCTAAATCTGTCCTATAGTTTGTGGAGCGATTGCTGACAAGAACTTCAAATCTTCAAAAGTTTGCCCACTTGCCAGGAAATGTAATGTTATTGACAGCCGTTCGCTAGGAGGAATTGACTCCCTCATTAATGTGTTTTTTTATTTATTATCGGACTTATTTTTTCCAATGGATTTAATGGATTTTTTTATCCATTCGGCAAAAGTTATTGGAGTCAGTAGCAGAGCTCTGCTCCAATTCTTTCAATTTTGAATTCCTTTGTTTTTTAAGCCATTCTTTACACCAATTTTTTTTCTTTTTTTCATTTTTATTCCTCTTTTTTTGACCCCCAAAGCAATGATTAAAGCAGCGCAAGCTGTATCTGTAATATTTCCACAGTCTTGTTGTTGTTGTTTCCTCGATGAAAGAGCGATACAAAATGAGGTTTGTACGGATTTTATATGTAGTGTATAGCGAAAGCATGGTGTATGGTTCCCAAGTTTTACTTATACGACGGCGTTATACGACGTCTTGTGAAAGTTGGAGTTTTTCGTTATATCTCTCGACGTTTTCCAGAAGAGCTCATCTAGGCACACTCGTTGACAGATTAAATGCACGCTCTAGGTAGTTTCAAAGATGTTTTTCCTATTGCCTGACCTGTCACCGGATTGGTATATTAGTGTCGTTGGTAGAGGTAGTTAGGGCGATACTTTCAACTTTAATAATACGAGTATGCTAATCTTCATCGCTTTAAACTAGGTATACATTTCTGTCTTTAACATTTACCATATTTGTCAAATGTATTCTCACAACGTTGTATAAATATGTAAACATCTCCCAACGTTCATGCTATACGAAGGTTTGAGACACGTCTCACGGGCTATTCTGATCTATAACTTGGTTTCTAGCTGAATGCTTGCTTCTGAATAAAAAATAGTGATGATCCGACGTAAGATGTCTTTCATCTATGATTAATCTTAAACGGTTAAGTAAAAATAAAATCAGCCCATATGAGGTGGTCCTGATTTTTTTAGGCTCTTTCTATCTATTTTAACAATTTATGGCTTACGCGCTTTTATTATATTCTTAAGTTCAATAGTTCTTCGCCTTGCCCTACATTTAAGGCCTATCGTTACCTCCTAAAGCCTATTCACTTGGATTTTACCTATTGTTGGCACCTATTCTGAAGTTTTCTAATATTTTTTTGAGCACTTCGTTGTGGCGTCTGCTTACTTCCCCTCCAACTCGGGGCTGCCCCCGCCACCGAAGGCTGTTTCTGAACTCGTAGAATATTGTCAAGACAGAAAGATTGGACTCATCATCTGTTGTGATGCTAATGCTCAAAACACTGTTTGGGGCAGCAGTAAATGCAACCAGAGAGGAGACCATATTTTAAACTTCACTCTTTCGCCAGACCTTATCATCTACAATGTTGGTTCTCGACCAACTTTTTGACGGCGAAACGACAGGAAGTGATTGACCTAGCCCTGTGTAATAGGCATGTGGCGGCAATCACTAACTGGAGTGTCTTACCATATGCTACGTTGTCAGCAGACCATAGATATATCGAATTCCAATTGAGGTGGGGGATCTCCTCCTCGTAGCCCAAGCGGAATCCGAGAAAGACGGACTGGGTACGATTCAGAGAGGAGCTTGAGAAATGTACTCAAGCCGTGCCTAAACTCAGAACAAAGCAATTGGTGGAGGATGCTGTTAACCTGAACAGCGCCATCAAAAACTGTCTTGAACTCGCATATCCTGTCAAAAAAACCTCCCAGCAGGAAATTGTTAAATTGTTTTTGTTTTTTTTTTTTTTTTTTTTTTTCGTGCAGGTTCAAGAGTTACGCTCTTATGATGTTTGTCACACAACCTGGACGGGGTGCAGATAGTTTGTGTCGAAGATGTTCGTTCACTACTCTCCGGGGGTGGTTGTCTTGGGATTCGAAAGATTCGACTGAATTTATCGCGTTGTTTCCTGGTGGAACGCTCAGCTCCAATGTCCTCGCAGGGAAGACAGAAGTCTCGAGATGACTGGAATAAATATAAGAAGCTTATTCGTAAATAAAAATGATTCCTATCATTTTTCTTCTGTGAAGAGATCAAATCCCTGAGCGCGACCAGTAAGTTGGTTAATGTTATCAAGCGAGGAAAATCGATAAAGCTATATGTACTCAGAAAGTCTGATAGTATCTTCACCGGTCTAAAGCAGTAAACTAAAAGTTTCTCGGAAAATCAGACTGTCATTGGCTCGTTTCCCTTCATTGGTAACTGCGACTGAAACGATGAAAACAACTCGGTGTAGCTGGTATGTTGCGTCACGCGTGGCGACTACTGAGGCCATTAACTTTGCTGTGGCACCTTTCGATGGCTTCAAGTCACCGGGCACTGATGGGATATACCCTGTTATGCTGCAAAAAGGTATAAGACAGCTGCTTCCTACTCTGAAAAGCATTTTCACTGCCTGGCACTTGTCTATATACCCACTCCTTAGCGCGCGTTGAAAGTGGTCTTTATTCCTAAAATAGGGAAAGAAGATAACTCACTCGTGAAGAGTTTAAGATCAATGAGTCTGAGCATGGCATAGATGAGGCACTGATCTTGTGGATCAAACTATGCTTGAGCATAGGACATTGATCTCTGATGCAGGCCTCGAACAATGTTTAAAATCTGGCGTGAACAGGGGCTGCCAGCAAGGTGGCTGTTATGGTGCATTGTGGTAGGCTCTCTGCTTGATGCTCTCTGGCATCTACATATGCCCAGGTCTATATGGATGATGTTGCCGTTCTCTCTGTCCCCTCGTATTTAGCGAATGTCCGTCACAAAGCACAGGCGGCGCTAGATGTGATCGACGACTGATGCGCGAGTAATGGGCTGTCGATTTATCATCTTAAGACTGATGTCGTTCTCTTCACGAGAAGGAGGAAAAATACTGGCATTACTCAGCTGGTGCTAAAAGGCATTCTCATTCCGATATCCAAGGAAGCTAAGTACCTGGGAGTCACCTTATATAGCGAGCCTCTTTGGCCAAAGCATGTTGAGTCCAAAACCAACAAAGCGCTGTCAGCTTTTTGGCAATGCAAAGGTGCCTTTTTCAAAACATGAGGCTTATCGCCGAAAAAGGTCCTCTCAATTTACACGGCAATGATAAAACCGATAATCTCATATGTATCGGTTGTCTGGTGGAACAGGCTAACACGCAAACATGTCCTTTTTCACCAAACTCCAAAGAGCGGTCTGTCTCAGCTGCATAGAGATTTTCCCCAGATCACCGGGAGCTGCTCTGGAAGCTATGATGAATCTTCCACCCCTTAACATATACCATATGTATATCAGAGGGTGTGCACTGAAAGCCATGTCCCGTGTACTTTGAGTGTACTTGCGCGAGAAATATCCTGCTATTCAATGACACCTGCCATTCTACTGCGATGTAATTTCGCAGTCACATTTCCATGGTATCAGGACTGGCTTTGGCCAGACAATAAACCTGGAATGGATTTTCTTCGCATTTTTACAGATGGCTCCAGGCCTGGACCCGGACGCTGTAATTTTTTTTGAGCGCGAAAACATTCGACTGCACTTCTCGTTAGGAAAATATGCGTCTGTCTTTACGCAATCCTAATGGGCATGCACGTTGTGAAGTACAGGTGAAAGGGAAAATGCATTTGAGCCAAGCTTCACTCAAAGCTGTGTCCAACCATCTATCCAACTCCATATTAGTGCATGAACTCAAGTTGGAAGACTAAATTCACTTAGGTCCCAGGTCACTCTGGGATCCCAGGAAATGAGATCTCTGATGAACTCGCTAGAAGGGGCTCAGAGGAGAGTTTCTCAGGACCTGAACCCGCCATAGGTCTACCTGCTTCCACGGTCAAATCTGACATCAACAACTGGGTCTTTAATGCACACAATCGTAGATGGAGGGAATATCCAGGACGCAGGATGACTAAGGCGTACGCCTTGATATCTGCAAGAAGTCCGCAACATTCTTCTTATCCTTAAGATTCTTAAGGAGAAATGATTGCAGAAGGCTTATGGGCCATTACACTTTTGCCAAGCATCTCTACATGCTTGACATCAGTGAGACGCCTACCTGTGCTGCATTTTACGAGGAGGATGACACACTTTCTCTGCGACTATCCCGCCTTCACTCGCACCCTTGGGGCCGACGTGGTGTGTGCCGAATCTTTTAGCTCTACATCACTGAAGCCCCTCCTCACTTTTCTCTGGACAACGGGGAAAATACAATAAAATAAATACAATAAAGAAAGCCTGTGTGGTGGTACGATGGACCAGTATTTGTGTTTGAGTGCTCCATCAGATAATAGAAGCTTTCAACAAAAAAACACAAAAAAAAAATATTTTTTTTAGAATCTTCTCAAAACAAGTACTCGTACTTTGATTTTGTCCTACAATTTCTTTTGATATCTTTTATTAGTTTGTGGAAAATTAAAAATAAAGTTTCCGTTGAAGGTAAGTTTTGAGCAGTACAGATAGTTTATGGTCGACATAATCGTTCATTTAAGTGTATTATTGATACTATTCCTAAAAATCAAAGCGACAAGTTCAGTTACAGAAGTCTTAAGGTGTATAATGGCTGCCGTTAGTGTTGGGCTGAGGAAAGTGTAATCGTTACCGTCAATTCTCATCTCTAAAGCCAAATGTTAACCGAATTTCTTGGCCTCAAATCAAAGTTATGGATGTGGAATACAATTGGTTTCCACAAGGTGGTACCATATGACTCGTGTTGGTTTTGTTGCCAGACAACTCTTCTGGACAATCTATTTCGCGTTTTGTTGATGTGAAGTGTGATCTTGTGATTTGCCTCCGTTGGATTTATTTTCGGTGGCTACTCAAATAATCCTTTGAAAACAACGCTATTGCCCGATATGTGTCGAAAAGTCATCGAAAATTACTTTGTTATAATCGAGTCCTGTGAGAGAGGGTATTTGAACGATAATATATTCTACTCGTAATGGCAAGATCTAATATAATAAAATAAAAAAATTAAGTCGAAATCTAAATCATAAACGTATTCGAATAAAACTTGCTTTCGAAACAATGAATTGGATAATGAATTCAAACGTTCTGCAACCCTAATAAGGTTGGTTGATTGACGAGGTTGACATTATTTAAAATAAAATACTAACTTGGATTCCGTTAATACTTACTGTGAAAATCCCATCAACTGAAAACCGCAATAACGTTAACTCGCGTTTGACTAAATTGGTGAATGAGAAAAGTGATCACCGGAAACAACTCCGTGACATTTCATATCATACTCGTATCTCCCAACAAGGGTCTCTTTTAATTGCATATTCATAAGTTACATCAAATATTGATGAGCACATGTCACTGCCGGTAACCTGCCTATCGCACAGCAAATCCTGACAAGATAATGACTTTCTGATAGGCAATCAAATTGAGGAGCTATTGTATGGAACCATTTGGAGCTTTGCTTTATTTTTTTACCAAGTGGTTTGTATGTGACATTGATGACTTCATTGCGGTCAGATATGGGTGCATGGTGATTAACATATTTCCACAGGAATAGGGACTGTGGTTGAGGGCGATTGTGATAGTCCGATGATGGAAATAACAAAGCAAAGGTGAATGGTAAAGATGGAATGGCAAAAGGTTTTATGGAAATTAGGGGGCTTCATTAAAAATTCTTTTCAAAGAAGAATGAGGGTTTGACGAGTAATGATGTTTGTTGTAGTGAGGAACAGCTAGAGTGGACCGAGAAGCCACGTGTTTCAAATTATTTTAGGAAGCCCATTGTTGGTTTTTTGCTGTGTGGAATGAATTTGACTAAGGCGGATACAATAAAGTTGTTGCTTTTATTCTACCTTTTCATGTATTTATGGTTTTAACCATTTTAAATAATTCGTGGAGACGATGTAGGTCCGCGATAGCGATGGGATAAGTTAAAAGTCTTTCTTTGGTTACTTTTACTCGCGGTTTTGAATATTGTCCGGTTAATGCTGATCTTCTTCTTTTCCTTTTTTTTTTTTTTTTTTTATCCCGGCGTCGTTATGGTCAGAAGTGTAGGACCATAACCTTCCCACTTAACTGCATTCCTACTGGTCCGCTTGTGGGGTCCGCCGGTTTGACCTCAGAAAGTAGCGGCAGGCTTCCCGGTTCGGGATTACTTCATCGCTGAGGCCAATCAAATGCCGGTGTTTTTGCATTTGTTTGCCCCAAGTGTTTTTCGGCCTGCCTTTTTTGCGTGTTGAAATTGGAACGTTGATTGATAACGCCTTTTGGACGGGGTTCAAAAGAACTCTCCTTTGAACATGGCAATACCAACTGAGTCGGTCGCGCTCTATCTTTCTTGTGATGGTTTCTTTTACGTGGAGGCTTCCTCGGATCTTTGAACTTCTAATTCTGTCACGCTTTGTTACCCCCGCTGTCATGCGAAGCATCTTCATCTCAGTTGCCGTTAATTTGCTCTCATACTTTTTGTGCATTGTCCAGCATTGTGAACCGTATGTGAGCGCCGGACGTACAACTGAAGTGTAGAGCCTTCCTTTCAGCTTAGGTGGCATTTTTCGATCACAGAAGATGGCGGAGTTTTCCCGCCACTTCATCCACCCTACGCTTACGCGATGTTTGATGTCGTCATCACAAGTTGCTTCTCTATTAATCATAGATCCCAGATATTTAAACTTTTCACACTTGGGAAGCACTCTTCCATTCAAGTAAATGTCTGGAATAGGCTGATGAGGGTCAGAGAACGGGCAGCACAGATACTCTGTCTTCTTTGAACTAATACGATACCCGTGTCCCTCAAAAATGTCCACCCACACATCAAGTGCTCGTTGTAGGGACGCCTGATCATCACTTATAATGGCCCCATCGTCAGCAAAGAATAGCTGGTGCACATTGGGGTCCGTCACTTTTCCTTCAAGCAAGCAATCAAGGACTGCTATAAAAAGCAGTGGGCTGAGGACGCTCCCTTGGTGTACACCGACTTTGATTGCGAACTCTTCGGTGACTCCTGCGGTGCATCTTACTCTTGTCGTTGCTCTCTCGTACATGTCCATAATTACTCGCACGTAGGTTTCTGGAACTCCTTTTTGTCTTAGCGCTACCCATAAAAGATCTCTTGGTTGCCGGTCAAAGGCCTTCTCGAAATCAACCAACACCATATGCAAGTCCTTTGAAGAATCACGATGCTTTTCCATCATGATCCTTATACTTTGGATTGCATCTGTTGTTGATTTACCCGAGACAAACCCGCACTGGTCATCAGATAGTCCGCAGTCGGCTATCTAATACCCGTTCAACGATCTTCATGGTGTGCGACATCAGCTTGACAGAACGGTAGTTATCACAATTTCGCGTATCACCCTTTCCTTTGTGCAATGGAAGAAGATAGCTTTCCCTCCATTGATTAGGCATAGTGTCGCCTCTCATAAGTTTGGAGATAAGAACCATGAGCCATCTAGACCAGATGTCTCCCATCTTTTTCCAGAACTCAGAGGGTATCCCGTCCGGCCCAACAGCTTTTCTTTTCTTGGAGTTTTTAACCGCGTACCGAACTTCTTCGACTGTGATGTCGGGTATTTCGGCATGATTCGGGGCGGCTCTTGGAAAGTACACTCGGGGAAACTGTTCGTTCAGAAGCTCCTCGCAATACTGTCGCCATCTGTGGAGAATTTTTTCGTCTTCCACAAGGAGTTGGCCTTCAGCATTGTTAATAAACTTTGGGAAACGAATCTCCTGAGCATTTCTTCTTCTCTGGGCGGCTATCTTAAAGATATTTGCTCCTTTGTTCAAATTGTTTTGTCGAAGCTCCTGGGTAGCCTGGTTCCTGTCAGACGCGGAAGACGATATTTCTTCCAACTCCTGATAGAGGCCTTCCATGCTTTTCGCTTTGAATTCCGTGCATTTTTTCTTCGCGATACCTTTGCAACATCTATATACCTTTTCACGGCGAGCTTTTTCCTCTCTATTAGTAGAAGAGCACTTTGACCAAGCTTGGAAAGCCATTTTCTTTTCGTGTATCACTGCTTTGGCTTCGTCCGTCCACCACCAGGTTTCTTTTGCGTGTTGGCAGGGGCAGTGAGTTCCGAGCAGTGATTTGGCTTTCTCCAGGCCAGATTTTTGTAGGGAATCCCACATGTCTTGTGCTCTGCACTCCTCATTACCGACCTCATCGATAATGGAAGAGAGGTAGTTTTCCATGATGGTAATAAAAGCTTCGCCTTTTCCTTTATCCAGCTTATACCACTTGATTCTCTCAGACACCTTCGTTTACTGCTTTGACTTCTTTCTCGCATCCATAAAAAATTCAGTCAGGAGGAGACGGTGTTGAGGGGCGATCGCGTCTCCCAGGATCACTTTGCAATCTTTAGCTCGTGGCTTCATGAAACTGGATACCAAATGATAGTCTATTTGAGTTTCATTTCCGCCGCTGCTATAAGTGATCAGGTGCCGGCTTTGTTTGACGAACATGGTATTTAGCACTATAAGACCGTACGACTTGCACATGTTTAGGATATCTTCACCTGAAGAGTTCCTGGTGCTGTATCCCAGCCATCCGTGGTAGTCTTCATAGTCTTCGCTTGTCTTCCCGACATGTCCGTTTAAATCTCCCCCAACAAACAAAAGCTCTTCCTTTGGGATGATTTTGACAAGGCTGTGGAAATCTAGCCAGAATGCATCTTTTTCTTTTTGTTCGCATCCTACTTGAGGGGCATATGCGCTTACGATGTTCCACACCTCACCATGCATCACCAATTTGAGAGCCATCAAACGGTCACTGGACTTTGAAATAGTTAACACGTTGCCAAGTAACTCTGCCGCAAGGATGATGGCGATTCCGTTTTTTCCTAGTTCCAATCCATAGTAAAACATCTTGTAGGCTTTTGTTTTAACGTCCAAGAAACGTGCCCGATTACCGGTGTTTCGCCATTTCGTCTCTTGTGCGCACAGGATGTCTACTCGCCTTCTAACCATCATTTCTTCAAGCTCATAGCTGCGCCCACTCATGCTTCCAACGTTTCAACTCGCGACTCTTAAATGTGGCTTACGCCGTTGCATTACTTTGCTATCCCCCGGAAATCCTATAGCTCTGACCCGAGCATTGCTGCTCGTCCCAGGATCACGACCATTAGTAGTGCCTGGCGGGGTAGTGCTTTTCCTTTTAGCGTTCTTTTCCATAATGCTACGGTTTGACCGTTTTCTTTCTTCCCTTCCTTTTTGACACGGACATGCTCCAGATTTTTTATTTTTTTTCATTGATCTTACTCTTACAACACCGGTGATCTCCAGTCGTGTCAACCCACTGATTTGCATGCACACTTGTGGGGCAGTTTAATGGTGGTATATGTGTCCCTAGGTTCACCTTGGTGTTTTCTAAATTGCCTAGATGTGAGTTTTGTTTATCTTTGTTTAGTCGCCTTTTACGACAAGCGATAGGTATCGCTGCAGGGATATTCTTAACCCGTCCCTGCACGAGGCGTCCGGTTAATGCTGATATCGAGTATAAAGTGCCGACCATCGGATGAAGAAATCTCATATTAGCCTTTGCAAAGTAGTATACACGTTCTCATAAGCTAGTAGCCTAACTCCCTCCTGGAGGTTATATTTACACTGGATTTTATGAAACTCGGCATTCATCTTATAAATTACTCTAAAGAAAGTCGCACATTCAAGGTGAAATAGGAAGATGAACACTACTGTGTACGAGTATTTCCGAATCTATTCCATTTAACTCCGACAAGTCCATCTATCCGTCTGAAGCGAGCACTTCCTGGTTCCGAAAGTGTGATCAAATTGATAAAATCTCTTACCAAACCTATGTTGGTATACCCAAAGGTATTGTGGGAACCCTAGGACCTAGCCGTCTACAATTTTCCTCTTTCCTCTTAGAGGAATCCACAAAATCAGCAATAAGTAATGCAGTAAGACTTCATCGTTTAGACGGATTCAGGTCAACCATAGTATCATGATACTGTAGAGCTCTAGCAAAATACTAAAAGTCTAAGATAGTATATAAATGACTTGAGAATAGTTTTTTGGCTCAAGCCGCAAAATATCGAAGGCACTAGTGTGCAACCCAATATCTTACAAGTTGAGCTGTACGCCATTTAAATATGCACCAATCCAAATTTCGAGAAAGACATTGAAGGTATCAGCCAAGCAGTACACAAAGTGATGGGCTTAAACAGCATGGATTCAAGACGCAGAGGCATGGACGTTATTGAAAGCGGATGAGGAGGCCCTAGGGCATTTTCAAAAAAAAATTCAGCGCTCGATTTTCGGTCCGGTCTGCGTAAAGAGTGAATTGTACGGGCTGTATAGCGACATGAACGTAGCACGGCGTTTACAGATCCAACGCGTCAGATGGCTAGGCTATGTAGAGCGCGTGGACAGCACTGCTTCGGCCCGAAAAGTCTTTGAATCCAACCCTGAGGGGCGACGCGGTCGAGTACGGCCGAATTTAAGGTGGCGCACGCAAGTGAAAGGAGATCTCAACTAAGTAGGCGTGCCTGCTGGCGAAAGATCGTGCCAGTTGGAGAGAGTTTTTGAAGGCTCGCCACAAGCTGTAGCGTCGAAGAAGAAGAAGAATGGAGTTTAGCAATGTGGCGATGGTTGGATACCCTTTCGTTCTTTTTTGTCGATTGGGATAAGGAAAGGATCCCTGTGAAATGGTTTCAAATTCCCATTTAGGCCGTGAGGGAACGAACTTGGTTGGTGCATTTTGTTAAAGCTATGGCAGGCGGGCAAATCTGGACCGGACGAGTAGTCATCAAGTAACGTATTTATTCAACGCATAATGCAGGAGTTACGAGTATATTCATTGACGTTAGAGGGGAGTATTTTAGATAACGAAATAAGATATTGTTGAGTTGAGTTACCTATTCGATGAATGATTGCCTGAAGAAATGGGCAAATAAATTGGAAACTATTTTCAAATCATTATGAGAATATTTAGAAAATCCAATCAAAAACATAAATGTGAAATGAGAGCCAAGTTCAATATTATGATATATACATTGGTTATTGACTTCAACGACAAAAGAAGTGAGATCTAAATGGATGCCAAGTTCAATGGTCAGTCCTGAAAACAATTTATAACAACATAAAATATTTTATAACAACTTAAAATATAATTTCTTCTTATAACTTAGGATAATATATTGAAGCCTAAGGTCTGACTTGGCTAGTTTTTGTTAAGGCTGTATTAAAAAATTCACTCACCACTGTTTTTCCTTTCTATCTATGATTATCGCATCTAACTTCATTGTAATCTTTTTCTATCTTTACATATGTATATACATGCATATCTTGTCATTCTTAACTTGTCAATAAATACTTTCTTCTTGATTAACAACTGATTGGATAAGGACGTGTTTTAAATCAACCTCGGCTCAACAGTTTTCATATACGAATTATACAATAGCCTTCGCAAGTTCTAAGCTGTAAGTTCCCATTTTATTCTTTTGAAAATTTGGCTTGCTGGTAGAAACTACCCACCGAACATAGGGCTCTTCCATGACTGTTTTAGTAGTACTTAATAATAATTATTTATAATAAAATTGATACCATTGGTTTTTTTTTTTTGATATACTGTATTTTCCTATATTTACGGGATATAATTGCCTTTTTTGTGTTATTTTCTATATTTTCTTATACCTTTGAGATGTTCGAGTGAATTCAGTATCCGGATTTTTTTTACGCGTTTTCTGTTTATATTAAATTTGGCCAAGTCGGGGCGGTATAACGTGCGCAGGCGGTTGTACTCTACAATAGAGCTCTCTTGTGCCTTGATTTGACTTGGATCTAAATTGATAAGATGTACTCCATATAAGGTTTTAACTCTGGAGAGTCCAACGTAAGCCTTTACTAAATATAAGCCCTTTATTAAATATAGAGGAGCCTATGTCGAGAAGAGCGCTGTCAAGACTTTTGCGGATAGTAACAGAATATGCTAAACAAATCTCTTACAACAATCTGGCAAGAAATATTACTATTGCGGCTGTTTTCGTATATTGCTATATTTATGCATTCTACAGCAATATTGGTTAGACATGGTGTTGACCTATAAACAACAATCAATCGGACGTTAAACATCACAAAATGTATACACAGACATACACAGTGTCCGTTCTCAGCGCCCGGATTATTTAAACAGTATCTATTACCTGATCCACCTGATACAGATTTCTTAAGATTGCAATGATCATATGTATGTGATAGATCCCCAATCTGGATGTAATAAAACCGTTTAAGGTGTGATTATGAAATTTGGAGCACATATCTAGTTCGCAAGTTGTAATATATTTGCCAAATTTGACATGCTTAGATAAAATAGTTTTTGAGTTAAGAGTGGCTCCAAATGGTTCGTGTAATATTACACACGGTGCTGCTCGCCAGTTCTGTTCGCTTGAACTTGGCTTGACACGCTATCGCGTGTCTAGATAAAAGTAGAGTGATGATGAGGGATCATATTTATCAGCTTCTGTTTTTTTTTCACTTATAAATTGGTACAAACTCCTGGAATCGGTGTTAAGAGGGGGTTCCATTCGGTTCAGGTATCGGAGGTTGAGAGATTCGCATAGTTGTGCGAATTTCGTATTTCGTAGAAACAGAAGGGGATTTAAGGTTAAATTATTTTATTATTATTTTATTGTTTATTATATTAATTAAGTTATTAATTAAGTCGAAAGACATAGTTTTAAGAATGTGCTGTCTGCTTTAGAGTGCCCGCACAGGGCCAGTAAGGTAACTTGAATTAGATAAGATAGTTAAGCTAGACTTAAGCATTTTTGTCTAAAATAAGTTAGATATAATAAAAAAACAAAAAAAGAAAAAAAACATAAGGCAACTGATGACTTTTGAGTCGGAAAAGGCAAGAGTATTATTTAAGGACACGTGCGGGTTGAGCAGAAAATTGAAGTTAATATTGCTGGGCAGGTTATTTAGTTTTACGAAGTCTGTTTTTCGGTATACCTATTTTCATAATGGTGAATGGTGAAGTTATTGTCGCGTATGCCCGATAAGGGTTAATGTAGTCAAAAAAGGGAGGACTTGTTTAGTTATGGTAATAACGCAGTTTTTGGCAACAGACGAGACGATCAGGTCAAGTTGTTTATTCATGTTGTAGGTGTACTGAGTTGGAGGAGTCCAGACTCCAGAGTACGAGCAACTATCCGCGAAGAGGATTTCCTTAACGGACGAGGTGTTGGTCGCTGCAAGGTGAATCTCATAGTCGGATTGAGTACATCCCGTCACTTAATCGGTTCCCAGCTCAATAAATGTTTTTCGGTCATAGACCATTTGCAGCTGCAGATACCACAGCTTGCCTGCAAGTTGCTATCTAGCTCATTCGTCTCAGTTCCTTTCGCTTCGAATAGCAATTGAATAACTGATCCCTCTAAAAACGAAAACCATACTGCAGGAGACGGATTAAAATATATCGAGAGGGAGAAGAAAAGGAGTTCAATTTAAAATCGTTCTGATGGCATAATTGGTCTAGTTTTTGTATCTAGCACCCATGCTTAGGCCCTATTGAGGAAAGCTTCGATCTGAAGAGAAGATTAGACACTTAGGTAGTAGGGTCGACCGCACCTGAGGTGACACAAGTGAAATAAGATGTCAGCCTGACAACAGATATTGCGTTTGCTAGACAGTCCCGCTGGGATATCTACTTAGGTCAGAAGCTACGTTTTTCTTTTATATTTTTTTTGTTTTGAACTATTTATTTATTTTAATCACGTTAGTTTTAATAGGCATAGTTCTGCTTTCTTTAGAGTGCCGCCATAGAGCCTATAAAGTAGTCTTAATTACTTCAGATAGATAAAATAGGTTTAGGCATTTTTCCTCGATTAAGGTTATTCTAAAAACAGAGAAAAATTTAAAAAAATATCGTCCAGAAATTTTTGGAATTATTCAGAAGCTAAGCTTTAACAGGAATATATTGCCAGTATTATTATCGATTGATATAATAATTGCACCCGTATAACTCCTGTATATCAGGGATGTCGATTTGCTCTCCTCCCCTCTGTTTTTGAAGTAGTGACACGCTATCCTTTCAGCTTATGCTTGGCCTGGGATACATTTTATTTTATTTTTAAATGTCCACTCGAATATCAGCTATCTGTACCGGGTCACTGGGGTGCACCGATAGAATTTGGTTTTAAGCGACGTTGTCTGACGTTTGCGTCCTGTCTTATTCATCATTATAATACCATTCAAAAACACTTTGTTCGCTAAACTTTTCACAAGCTATCCAACCGAGCGAGCAATTGAGGGAATTATCGCTTTCAAGGAATGTGTATCACGTATCGTCCTTTTATGATGCTGAAACGCGTGGTGCGAATATTGCTATTGTTGCCGGATGTGTAGCTGAAGAGCCAAACTTCTCGATTCCTCATCGAGTAACAAGGAGATGGCTTTTCTGCGACTCAAACTTTGCGAGTTTCACGAAAAGACTTGAACATGCACCCGTATAAGATCTAACTGACAGTAGAACTGAAACCCCAAGATCATCAGGCACGTCATACGTCTGACAATTGGTCTCCAAAACTGTTGAAACTGTTGAAGAAATTTTGACGAAAAATCGTCTTCAGTGATGAAGCACCGTTTTTGGTTTAACGGCTTGATGACAAGCAAAATTGCTGCATTTGGGTCGAGAGCAATCCACGGCAGTATTAAGAATCTCCTCTGCATTCGGAGAAATTTTCTGTTGATATGGATTTTAGGAAGGCGGTGTCATTGGGCCATGCATCTTACGAAACGAGAATAGCCAGATGCTGAACGGTTTCAATCGTAAGACATGTATCTAGGTGACATATGGTCGTTACATTGGATTTTTGTAAAAAAAAATTTCCAGAACGTGTTAGATAAATTGGTCAACTATGAAAATTGATCTAGTAGGGGAACTTATGCCGTCATACAAAATTCGACCTTCCAAGGACAGATCGGCCAGCTCCAACAGCAGATCCATGAGCAGGTGATCCGAGTGGACAGAATCTACTCGCTTCTGCCGGGTCTAGCGCAACTACAACGGTAATGGGTACGCTGGTAGAGAGTCCCTTAAAGATCCTGTCGGTGAATGTGAATTCATTGATTAGGATTGAGCGAAGAGCCGTACTTTTCAATCTGTTGCATGACGAAAGCCCCGATGTACTTTTGGTTAGCGAAACAAAGCTAAACCAGAAGCACAAAATCCGGCACAGTTCTTATAAAATAATTCGAAGGGAGCGACCCAACGCCACACGAGGCGGGGGATTTGCGATCTTCATCAAAAACACTTTTAAACATAAAATTATATATAGTGGTGAAGTGCGGAGGTTCCAGGTGCTAGAGGCCTGTATTGTGTGCATTCCTCTCCGAAATGGAAAGAAAATGTACATTATAGCTGCCTATGCACCTGAAGCACCTCAACCCAATATTTTCATTGCGGAGCTCGAGACACTTTTTCGATCTCTGCACTTAAACTTGGTGGAAAACTACTACATTCTGACCGGCGATTTGAATGCCAAACATAGTGACTGGGGAAACAACATACATACCCAACACTACGGGAAGCCTACTAAGCCATTGGTGGGTTTTGCGGAACATAGAGTACAGACTCAAGTTACTCGCAACGGATAGTCCGTCGTATCCTAGGAGCGGCTCTTATCTGGATCTCATGCTGCTTGACTCTCGACTGAGACTAACTGACACGAACGAAGGGTCTACTAACTGTCTACGGACCTTTGTATATGACAGTGACAATTGCGGACTTAAGGGCAAGTCACATAGAATGCGCGCTTGCGTGCTTCCGCTGACAGCAAAGTAGAATACACACATTCTTATGGGAGGTGGCACATATCCGACGGAAGCACGCGCCTCGATAGACAAAGTAGAGCTACTTTCTACTTTTTGATGCGCTGACAGTTCATACATTCACATATCGGAGCTCACACATTTACAATTTGAAGTTCACATATAGACAAATTGAGAGTAAGCACGTTCATTGGTGGATGCTTTGATAGAATGTTTAGGAACTCTCTCGCAGTGAGAGAAATTTCAAATTCGGTTGACATTTAAGTATTATTCTGTTTGGTGTCACATGCGAGGTACGTTTTGTTGGTGCAAAGTGAAAGAAATGTTTGAAGAAAAATTGATTGAAACAATTAAAGACCATCCGTGTCTTTATAACAAAAGTTTAAAGTGCTACAGAAATAAATCCCATTATTATCTTGTACATTTCAAATGCTTGCGACAATATTAACATACATAGATATTATTACTGAAATAAAATCGTCCATATTTTTTAAGTATTAATTAACAAGTAACGATTGTTTTCTAATTGAACGCACAACACCAATTAATAAATGTCATTGAATGATTTGACATTCAATTTTGACAGATCAACGCACGCACGGATTCTATGTGGCTATGCATGCCTGCAATGCGTTGAAGGTCAATTGAAATTAATGGACGCACGCAAGCGCGCATTCTATGTGACTTGCCCTTTAGTGCCGTGATCACACTACCGGACGAATTCGCGGATATGGCAGAGTATGTCCAAACGCACCCCTACGATTACAGTAGGGCGCGTTGGCCGCGCTTTGCCAATTCCCTGACGAGATCGCTCAACTTGAGTGGTTCCTTCCCATCATCCAATAGGAATCTGTCAAACAGTGAGATTGACAGGTACCTCAAACAAATGGATGATAAAATTAAGCAGACGACGGACAATACGATACCTCGCCAAACACCCTACGATACCTCGAACATATACCGCAACGCGACAATCGACGCACTGCACAGACACAAAAGTAGACTCCTAACAAGACTCAAACTCTTGTACAGGCGGTTTACCGACAGACAAAACTCGGAGGTCAGGACACTGAAGTCACTGATTAAAAATATACAACAGTTAATCAAGGAAAATTACAGAATTTCTGTAAGTTTGTATTGGAACAACAGAATTCGTGCTGTAAATTCCAGCAGCGCGAGTATGTTCCCGCAAATAAATAAAATATTTCGGAGAAACAATCAGAATGACATTCAGGATCTGAAGCTTTCGAGAACGTCAGGCAATGAATGCTTGCTACGAACAGTTAACATCGATCCAGAGAGCGCCGTCTTGGATGATGATTTCTTCGTGATCGAGGATCCTCAGGAGAAGGTGGCGATAGTAGGAGCTGTCTTCCAGGAAGTATACAATGTGAATGATAGTATTCGCCCGAACCACGACATGGAGAACAGAGTCCTGCTTCATCACTCCTACCTTAGATATGATTTCGATCGTTGGCGATCAGAGAACCTTGGCTTTACCAGGTTCAATGACGATTTCATGGCGAATAATGCCGTCACCAATGAAGGGGCGAATACCCTGTTTATTTCGACGGGGGATCTCCAGATGATTTTCGAATCACTGAAGAGAAAAAAATCCGCGGGAATCGACGGAATGTTGTGCTCAGACATCTCCCACCACTGTAGAGATGTACACCATACTGTTCAACAATGCACTGAATAATGCATATTATCCAGTGGGTTGGAAGAGAGCGGTGGTGCAACCAATTCCCAAGATGGGTAAAGATACCTCTAACCCATCAAATCTTCGGTCGATAAGTCTCCTTCCAAGTGTTAGCAAGGTCTTCGAGAAGGTGGTCCATAGAGCCCTGTCTAAATTTGTTGAGGACAATAAAATCATTCCGGAGAACCAGTTCGGTTTCAGAGCGGGGCATAATATTCATGCCGCGTCGAAACTCGTGTCGGATATCCAGTGGAACAAATGCAAGAACCAATGCACGGGTGCCTGTCTGATTGACTTAGAGAAAGCTTTCGACACCGTATGGTTAGAAGGTCTTTATTACAAGCTCAGTCGGCTGGGCATAAGTAAATCACTGCTATATATGATTTTTGACATGTTAACAGGTAGAAAGTTCGTAGTGAAAATTGCCAACGTGACTTCTACCCAAACATTTGATATTAACAACGGACTGCAACAGGGTACGGTGAACTCGCCGATCCTGTTCAACATTTACTTCAGTGATTTGATAGCTTCTCTTCACCATTCAATAGCATATGCCGACGATTTAATCGCGTACAGGTCAGGTCCAACGATCGACGTCATTGTCACTCTCTTGCAGCGTGACTTCGAAAAAATTCAGCAGTATTGTGATGACTGGAAGTTGAAAATCAACTGCCAGAAATCAGAAACTATTTCGTTCAGAACGCCATTGTCTAGGTCCTCCCGAGACACTAGGAAAAATTGGCGCGGGTTCTCAATTCTTGGACCGGACGGGCGCCCACTGGCGAAACAAAATGTAGTCAAATACCTTGGGATCTTGCTAGACCAGTATCTATATTTTGACAAACATATAGATGCTGCTCTGGCGAGGGCCCGGGGCGCTTTTGCTCTTACAAGATGGCTGTTTCATAGCAACCAACTTGATTCGAGAGTGAAGGTAATTTGCTACATGGGCTTAATCAGGCCCATGATTGCCTATGGATGTCCCGTGTGGTTCAATGTGAGAGCTAGCTTAATGGAAAGGATTCGGGTGTTTGAGAGACAATGTCTGAGAAGTTGTCTTGGGTTATATAGGACACCCGAATCTGAGTACACGAAATTTTACCCGAACCAGGTCCTATACAATAGGGCCAGGATTGTACGGGTGGATCATTTTCTAATAAAACTGATCTGGGGTCACGTTGCGAGAACAATGACTTCGGTCAATAACCTGATCTCCGGGGCTTACTTCCCTAATTACATGTACCACGAGAAAGTTCGCCTTAGCGGCTTTGTCCCCCCAGAGGCATTCCTCTATTTAGATCAATGTGGGCTGATCCAGGATGAATTGGCGGTTCCGCTAATCTTCCACGTGGCCCGTAAGTCTGTGGAGCGGCAGCTCCTCTACGAACGTGATGTTGCGCTCCGCGAGCCCGAGCGCCTCAGATTTAATAGATCAGTGTCGCAGTAAGATCGGGGAGACGTCGTCCGACAGCATCAACGCTTTTGGTGGCTGGAGCGGACTGCGTAGTGGTAAACTTTGATAGGTCAGCCTCTTTAAGGCAAAGCTTGCCACATGACAATGTCGGGCTTACATAGACTAAGGTAGGTTAGGTTAGAGTAGGTAAGGGCAGGCTGAGGCTGGCTAGGGTGGCAGGTAGGTTTAGTTTAGTTTTAGCTTTAATTAAAAAAAAAGAAAAATACAAAAAAAAAGAATACAAAACAATTACGAAAACAAAAAAAAAAAGTACATATGTATATATTTTAGTTAAGGTAGGGTTAAGTTATTCTTAGCTATAAGTCTCTTTGTTAAAAAAAAATGATCTGATTCCAAGCTTTTTTTAAATATCACTTTTCTTGGCCTAAGTTGTTTATTTATTTTAATTATTACAAGTAAATCGTAAGGCCGAAAGGCATAGTCTTAAGTTGTTCTATTTGCTTTAGAGTGTCCGTATAGGGCCAGTAAGGTATTTTATGTCAGTTAATATTTAAGCTAGTTTTAAGCATTTTTGTCTAGTATAGGTGATTTCTAAAAATATAAAAACAAAAATGAATTGAAAAAAAAAAAAATTCGACCTCTGAGATCAATTCCTGTAAAAAAGGCCGCTGGGGTGATTTTAACGACATTATTTATGGTATTGAATATACCGTGATTCGCAATAAAGAGATCTGTCACTTTCTACCACAACTCGTTTATTCAATTTAGAGCTTAAGACACGTATAATAAAATATAACCATGATAAATAGTCTAACAGTGTCTTGAAACATATTTGTGATGCAGTATTTCCAGAAGAAGAACCCAAAAGGAAACTGCATATGCGACTCCCATGAAAACGAAAAGAGGTCCTGTATACTCAAGACCGACCACAATCAAGATATTTTTAGTAAAGCAAGCAGCTTTCGGCTTTATCCACTGACGTTGGTGTTTCGAAAGAAGTCCAACCTCTTGTATTCTAATAAATCTGTAATAAAATTGGCCTTAATAAAGTTACAAGAAGGAAAGACTCTCACTTACACAATCCGATAGATCTCTTTATAAGTAGATGTACTGCTGAGTATCATCACCAACCCAGTATTCTTCCGAAGATACAGTTCGTTCAAGTCACATAACTCGTCTTGCTTAAAGTATTTTTCAACCACCGAATAGGCGGTCACAGCTTCGCAATGGTATGCGAAACCGCCCTTCTTTACCTTTTCTAAACCTTCGATAGGATCCAACCATACACTTGAGTTCTCCCTCATTCCTCCAATAAATTTTTTTCGCATAAGTTTTCGGACATCGGGATGTGTCACGCTCTAGTTAGAGTACCATGGTTTCAGAAACGGCCACAGTACATGTATTTTGAAATGCTTACCCTTAGATAAGCAAGTGTGTAGGCCACCTTATCAATGCCTATGTCAAGGTTGCTATTTGCCAGTTGCTCAACGGTCTTGATGTTTGACTTTATCGGGGATCCAACTAATGATGATACTACAGCCGAGGTGTAGTAGTTGTACATAATGAACGTGACCAAGCAGAGTGAGAAGAATAGCATACGGCCGCCAGTTGTTAGCGGGATCAGTGAAGCGCCCTGGACACAAGCCAATCCGAAAGAGATAAGGAAAGTTGATAATAACGATGGTATAAACCGAATGTACTTGATGATCCGGGATTCTACTGCAAAAGTAGCCCAAAGCATGAGAGAAAATACGACAATTACGACACCAAAAGCAATCCACAAATTTGAGCTGAAGGGACTTAGGAACACTCCTCCGTAGAATCCTTCATTACGTGGTGTTCGAAAAAGAAAAATCGATCGAAACTGACCAACGCTTAAAATATTTGAAACAATTTTATAACGCGACAACGTTAGGATAAGGGGGCTGCTTGTGATTTCGGTAAAGCCATTGGCTAGGTCACCCAACGTACCACCAGTAGTATCGGTTGTACTCCATTCATTTCTGAAGATATACTTATGCCTGATAATATGAAAAGTTATTGAAAAATTCATTAGATTCAGTGAGGTGTGGGTACTTAAAGTTCATTATGTCCTGGACAATTAGGAGGAGGTTGTAACCAAAGCGGGTCCATGGATCCCGGTAAAGTTGTCCCTCTGAACTAAGGAACTCTATGAGTTTCTCCTCCGATGTGTTTAGGGGAATACCGGTGACCTGAAATAAAACTGTGATAATCGAAAATACGACCAAGTCTCGGTTCTTGATACCACAACTGAGACTCGGAATGTGGTGTCATTGAAATTGCACCGGTTTCCATACTTTGTCCGCGTGTACAGGCTCGATAAGTACTCCTCTTGGCAATTCTTTCTGTCACATGTGATGTTTTTGTTTATCGTGATATTCAATTTACCGCCGATGAATTTCCCATTGTTGTAGATGTCGTAGGTTATAAAAGATATGTTTGTGCTATTCGAATTACTTGAATCTATAAGGGAAAGTGTGAATTACATTTATACATTTGCATTGACATGGTATTACCTGGAGCAGCGTAAGTGATTTGTGCATCAACCGACATCGTTGTATTAACCAACTGGTTCTGGACTTTCGAGAGGTTGTAATGTTCGTCTACCACCAGCCAATCATATTTCTCAGTGAAGAGTTCGTTACCACTAGCCTGAAACGATATTACGGTGTTATAATGTTGTCTAGACCTATTCTTGTTTCTTAAATCCCTCCTGGACTTGCCTTACTGACTTGATATTTCAAGGCCCAGACCTTTGACTTATGTTGCGTTTCACATTGTGAACCTTTTTGCTCTGCCATCATCTCATGATTTTCAACTATGATTAAGATCTGTTGCCATATTCTATGAAGGGGAGAGCATATGGCAACAGATGCTAAAGACATTTGTAGTCTTCATTGGAGTCTAGTTCTAAGGTTTACTTCTGCTTTGTTTTATATAGTTGCACCCTATGAAGGGCCAGATCTTCAGCTTCTGTTGAACACCTATGTTGTGAAATGAGTTTTTCTCTGCTGGGACCTACTGTTTATTGCCGACTCCTAACGTAGACTTTTGTAAACATTCTGAGAACGAATACCGCTAAATGTAATATATTTTTATCGGTGTCGGAAGCCACCTGAGTTCCAATGATGCTCTTTTTTTTTGCAATAGTTTGAGAATTATTCACCACAAAATTTACATAAATCAAGGCTCTGAGTTGGTGAAGTATAGTAGACATTTTGCCACGTGATCACGATGCTTACTACGCATTGTGCCCCTAGGAAGAACAGTGATGAGACTTTTAGTTTGGATTGGATTAATTGTACGGGAAAGAGTCATCAGGTGTTTCATTCGTGAAGACTTTTGTATTTTGATTTTGATTTTGGTGGGGCTATGCCCCCATTTTATTGCGCTTAATTCAAGCTACATACTTAATATAATGTAGGAAACTAAGAAAGTGGGCGATTGAGACGGAGTTTTAGATAAGGAGTGCTGATGTTAAAGTCGAAACAGTTTTTCGCATTAACATCCCGCAGCATACGGGGGATAGGTCCATTGGAGCCATAGGAGGTACCAGAGGTGGATACATAGAAGAGACGTGGATTTCGTGTATTACGAGGATTAGTGTTAAAAAAGATAGAGCTATAAAGGGTCGCGCAGTCGATGGTACCTGAGATGAAAAGGATGTCGGATATCCTTCTTCGTTTTTCCAGCGAGTTCAAATTAACAACTTTTAGGAGGTCTTGATAGGGAGGTAGGATCAGAGGATTGTCCCAGGGTAAGCCACGAAGAGCAAAACGGAGAAAACGACGTTGGATACTCTTGGTTCTGGAAATGTGTGAATGATAGTAAGGAGACCACACTTGAGAGGGATATTCGAGAATAGGGCGAACAAAGGTTATGTAGAGAGACCGAGTGACGTTTTTTTTTTTTTTTTTTTTTTTTTTTTTATAATTCGTGCAGGTTCAAGAGTTACGCTCTTTTGATGTTTGTCACACAACCTGGACGGGGTGCAGATGGTTTGTGTCGAAGATGTTCGTTCACTACTCTCCGGGGGTGGTTGTCTTGGGATTCGAGAGATTCGACTGAATTTGTCGCGTTGATTGTAGTTTTACAGTAACTTTATTCCATGCCATTAAGATCTTATATTGGAAATGCACACGCAGAGTATGAATTTTGAAGTGATCTTATACTGCGAGTGTTATGCCTTCGTCAGCATTTTTTGATCATCTCTCATTCACAACTGGTGTTGTTGCATGGGTTTTTTCCGTATAGGAATTTTTCTTGGCTATGGTCAGACTTGAACTACAGACCTTCCGCTTAACAGTCGGTGATGATTACCATTGCACCACTACCACCCCATAAGGTAAGGATTGGAAAACTCTTTAGACCATCGTTTTACGATGCTGAGTGCAGAATAACCATATATAATACACCAAGATCAGGGATTACCTGAACGGTAGAAAGGGGTTTATTATGGAGAAAAAAGAGGCGGGTAGGAGATTTGTTACGTTTGCCGGAGAAAGTTATAAATTGACACTTCGAAATGTTAAGGTCGAGGCAATTCTTGGATCACCAGGTGGAAAGCTGTTGAGGTCCGATTGGATAAGGGAAGAGTCATGTTCTGAGGAAATGATCTTAAAGAACTTAACATCGTCGACATATAGAGATGTTGGCATGTTTGATAACCATTTCAATATCGTTTATGGTAAGGAAAAAAAGAAGCGGGCCTAAAAGACTGCCTTGGGGGACACCGGAGGAAGCAAGGAAGGGGTTAGAAAGGGCAGATCTAAAGCGAACGCTGTTGTGGTGATTTTCCAGATAAGAATATATTCACTTCAAAGAAATGGGGTCGAAGCCAAGGGAGGACAATTCGAAAAGTATATATCAGTCTGTGGGAGATTTTATCGAAAGCCTTACTGAAATCGGTTGAAATAACGTCGACTTCTTTGCCATTCTTTAAGGCTGATAGGGTAAAGGACAAAAATTGTACTAGGTTCTGATTTGCATTTGAGAAAACCGTGTTGTCTAGGGGGGGATTAAAGACTTGCAGCGAAAACTTAGAATTTCGTACAAAATAGTTTGGGTATATGTGACAGTTGGGCAATGGGACGATAGTTGTTAATATCATTCTTCGGACCTTTTTTGTGTTTTCCATAACCGGGGGAATTTACCTAGAGATAGGGGTAAACGGAAGATTTTCGAGAGAGAGCGTGAGAGGTTTCAGGAGCAGTTTTTTCTTAGAAATATAGTAGGGAGACGGTCAGGAGTGAATTCATCTTTAAGTAGATTTAATTTTGTTTAGATGACATAGAAATCGACGAGGAAGAAATGGTAAATGGGAGAAATTCGGTAAATAATCGATCAGTAAAGGAGTCGTCGGCGAAAGATTGTTTAAAAAAGGTGGCGAAAGAGTTGGCCATAATATTGGGGCCATTCGAGGTTTGATTATGGAAGGACGGCGAGGTAGGGTACCCATCAGATTTTCTTTTGTAGTTAACGAACTTAAAGAAGGACTTAGGGTCATTTATAAAATTGGCTTGCATTTCAGTTAAATAGCGTTGATAGAGGTAGTTGTGATGGGCGGTAAAGTGGAGGTAGCTGCCCAGGTAGTAAGAAGAGTCATTAGGGGATTTATATTTTAGTAAAACTTCTAAATCCCATTCCTGGGATAGCACATTCCAACTCCTCAGCTATCGTTCACCGATAAAGTGAGAATCGCATTCATTGCATTTGTAAATGAAGAATTTTGGCAAGATCCATGTCGCCGTGCATACATTCCATCTAGTTCCACTCACCACTCACTCTGTCTACACTGAAGACAGAGTCTTAGATCAGCCGAAAAACTTTCCTTTCTAAATGAAAAAAAAATGCTTTCATCTGCTTTAATTAGAAGTCATGCTTCTGGGCAAGACGGCGTTACCGGGGGTCTTATAAAACCCTACCTTAATCAGTTAAGAAGAATTTGTAACTTTGTTTAACCGGCAAAAAAAAATTCTATCAATTCGTCGATATTGTCAGTTCTTTTCAACCGACATGATATCTTTTGCCTTGTCCTCATTCATTCGTAGATCTGAATTTGGAGTTTCCTTTTCAATATTTGCATGCGTTTACACGACAGCGACAACTCGCGTGGCTTTAAGCAGACCATTCGTGTATGTATTGTATTATACGAATAAATACAAGGTGGCGCAAAATTAATCATCATTTTGTTTTTGAATTACTTTTCTTATAATAAAATAAAAACAAATTATTTTTCTGTTAAGTGGAAAAGATGATATCCATTAAGTGGTTGCCGCCAGTGTTGATACACATTTTTACCCGTTTGATCGTATTTTCCATGGTTTCCGCAAGATTTCCGGTGATATTTCTTTCGCATTTCTTTCGAATATACTTCTTAAGGGCTGCGATTGTCTGAGGCTTGTTGGTTTAGGCCCGCGACTTCAAGTAGCCCCAAAGAAATAAGTCTAGTATGGTTAAATCTGACGATATTGCCAGCCATGCCAAATCTCCAAAACGGGAGATTGGCGAGAGAACCGCTGTGTGTGCGGTTGCGCCGTCATGTCATGTTGAAACCACATATTCCCCAAGCCCCGCTCATCCAATTCCGACAGTAAGAAGTCTTTTATCACGGCCCTGTAGCGTTCGCCAGTAACAGTGACCGTATTGCAGATGGCGTCCTCAAAAAAATACGGCCAAATCACTCCTCCCGCGTGAACATTGCACCACACAGCGCATCACACGCGGATTTGTAGTGTCCCAGAAACGAAAATTTTGCTTATTGACGTAACCGCTTAAGTGGAAAAATCGGCCTCTTCGTAGTTGAGATTAAGGATGGCGCGTAGTGAAGCGAACTCAACATCAACATCGACCACAAAGCAAAATTAAAGTTCAAGGATTATATTTGTATCTGGTGGGTGTTGCGTACTATGCAACACAACAATCTGGCAAATCCATCACAGCTTATCGGTATTGGCTAAAACTGATTCGCTCGAGCCGTGCAACAAAAGAGCAAACAAACCGACTGAATTAATTTGTACATACTTCCAAAACAATATCTGGAGTTGCATTAATTTTTAACGGGTCCGCCAAATAATTTTTTTTTTTTGAAAATGCTATAAAAAAAACTACTGAATATTTTCTCAAATTTCTTTTTTTATTTGAAAGTACAATCCTTCCGGTTAATAATGGAAAATAATTTCATTCAAATGGCTGCCTCGGCTGGCCATGCAGTAGCCTACACGATCGATCCAATCTTTAAGCACATTATCGATTGTGTGCAGCTGTATTTCACCAATGGCTTCACGAATATTGTCCTTTAAAGCGTCAATTGTCTCTGGCTTGTCGGCGTAACACTTATCTTTGACGGCATCCCACAAATAATAGTCCAACGATGTCAAATCGCAGCTCCGAGGTGGCCAAACGGCATCAGCTCTGCGGCTGATAATGCGATCTTCAATAACAGGGCGCAAAACATCGAGTGTAGCTTCGGCTGTGTGGCACTTAGCGCCGTCCTGTTGAAACCAAATGTTGCCAATATCCTCCTCTTCAATTTTTGTGAACAAAAATTCGTTCAACATGGCCCGATAATGATCGCCATTGACTGTAACGGCCACTCCTTGCTCATTTTCGAAGAAAAATGGCCCAATTATGCCTCTGGACCAAAATCCGCACCAAACAGTGGCTCGTTTTGGGTGCACCGGCTTTTCAATGTATGCGTGCAGGTTTTCTGTGCCCCAAATGCGACAATTTTGCTTGTTTACATACCCGCCAAGATCAAAATGAGCTTCATCTGAAAAGATGATTTTTTTGGCAAAATCGGCATCTTCTGTAAGTCGATCGCAGGCCCATTTAGCGAAGCGAAAACGCATTGGACTTGGCTTCAACTCCTGAACCAATTGGACTTTGTATGGCGTCATACCAAGGTCTTTATGCAAAATTCGTCTCAATGATGTCTCCGAAATGTTCAATTGTTGAGAACGACGGTGAATTGATGTTGATGGCGCTTCACGCACACTTTCTGCCGCAGCAGCAATATTCTCGGGTGTACGCACTGTTTTTGGCTTTTCACGCTTTGGTTTATCGATGAGGATGCCAGTTTCTTTCACTTTTTCACAAGATAACGAACATACGGAGCTGACGGTGCTTCTCTTCTTCCAAAATCCGTACGCAATTTTCGCACACATTCTGCAACATTACCATGATTTTCAAAGTAATGTCGCAATATTTCCCAGCGTTGTTCAAGCGTATACACAACCATATTCGTTCAGCGGAAGGATAAAACTAATTATCTGTCAAATCAGACATGAGCTAAGTGTTACCATTCACGAAATAAGCACTACTTGAAAAAAAAAAAACGTTAGATGGCGGACCCTTTATTAGCGGAATGAAACTTCTGCTGCAGAAACGTTGAGAATATTACAGAAGGCTTTTGTTTATAAGTTATGCGAATAGTTCCAAGAAGGTAGAGAAGATATTGAAAAAATGTGGTTTCCCTTAGGCCAAGAACATAAATTGATGAACAAAATGCCAAGAATCAATTCAAACAGTTTTGAAAGACCATTTAGGCCTCTGACGCTTCTCATCTCTTTTGGTTTCAAATCCATTATATTTTATAGAAAAAGAAAATTTCGTTAACAACTGTGAGCAGAAGATTTTTGATTATGAAGCGGCTGTCGACTAAGAACCGCTCAGCCAAACACCGCCTTGGGCAGTACGAAACCATCGACAGATATAATTCTGCGGTAGTTAAGGAGTTTGTCAACCTGGGTTCAAAGGGGGGCTTCAAAAATGACAATGTAGTAGAGATCCGACGAAGATTCACCCTGGGCAACCGGTGCTACTTGGGTGTGTCAAACAACTGGGGTCAAAACTTCTAACAAGGAAACTTGGTAATTGCTACTCATCGGTCAAGAAACTATACAATGGCATCCCCCAGGGCTCCCCCCTTTCGGTTATTCTATTTATTATTGCATTTAACGAACCAAGCGACATTCTGAGATACCCTAGGTTATGTTAGGTTAGGTTAAAGAAGGGGAGTGTGATGGTTGGACACCACTTCCACTCGGAGGCCAAGAGTCCCATTGTGATTCCCATCGTTTGTGTGGGTACACATAAAATTAACCTGTCCTATCACGTGGTGGCTGAAACCACCCTGTGCTCTTGATGAATCTTAGAAGATCCGATATATCTGCGTTAGCCACGTCCGCAATATCTGTAAAGAATCTTTGGCCTAGCGACACTAGGCGTCGATTCTGGAGAGCTGGACAGTGGCAGAGCAGACGTTGGATCGTCTCAGTTTCTTCCTCATCGCCGCAGCTCCGGCAGAGATCGCTGGATCCCGAGTCCCATTTCCGGAGCATTGCTCCAATGGGACAGTGTCCTGTGATCACTCCGACGAGCATACGGATCGAGTTACGGTCCAGCGCCAGGAGCTTCTTTGTTTTTCCGACATTGAGCTCTGGCCACGATGATCTTGTCGTGTAGCTGTCGTTTCTTGAAAGCCAAGACGAGTTGGCCTCTTTGATGATTGTGTCGTTTATGATCCTGTATAATGCGCCGATCGGTGGTTGCAGTGACGTGTCCGCTTCGCTGATGTCCAATTCAGAACCTTGCCTGGCTAGCTCATCTGCTCTGAGATACCCTAAGTTTGATCATACTTTATATGCAGACGACCTAGCGTTTTTGTCCCAATATAAAGACCTCTCCATAAAAGCAACGCAATTTTCAAACATTTTAACAGACCTCTCCACCTGGTGTACTCGCTCAGGTGCAAAGATCTCGTTCGAGAAAAGCAAAACCCTACATTCTTCTTCTTTTCCTTTTTCCGGCGTTGTTATGGTCAGAAGTGTAGGACCATAACTTTCCCACTTAACTGCATTCCTACTGGTCCGCTTGTGGGGTTGCCGGTTTGACCTCAGAAAGTAGCGGTAGGCTTCCCGGTTTGGGATTACTTCATCGCTGAGGCCAATCAAATGCTGGTGTTTTTGCATTTGTTTGCACCAATTGTTTTTCGGCCTGCCTTTTTTTTTTTTTTTTTTTTGTGACACGGGCATGCTCCAGATTTTTTTGTTTGATCTTACTCTTACAACACCGGTGATCTCCAGTCGTGTCAACCCACTGATTTGCATGTACACTTGTGGGGCAGTTTAATGGTGGTATATGTGTCCCTAGGCTCACCTTGGTGTTTTCTAAATTGCCTAGATGTGATTTTTGTTTACCTTTGTTTTAGTCGCCTTTTACGACAAGCGAGAGGTATCGCTACAAAGATATTCTTAACCCGTCCCTGCACGGGTTAAAGCAAAACCCTACATATATGCCGAAAAAGCAGCTGCCCAAAACATACACATATCTGTTAACGTTAACTCTGCCTCTATAAGTAATGTCAACAATTTAAAAATCCTAGGTATAATATTTGACTCTAATTTTAGTTTTACACAACACTTAAAATATTTAAATCTTAAATATTGCCTAGCTGCCAGTTGCAATATTAAGAATTTAGCTTCTAAGCTCCCTCATCAACATCTCTGGATCCATTATATTATCTAAGATTGATTATGGATTAAGTATATATGGAAAATGTTCAAAATCTTCACTCGCTCTTATCCAACCAACTTACCATGAAGCCATACGGACAAGCCTAAGAGCCTTCAGAAGAACACCTACGAAAAACCGAAGCCGGCCTCCCATCTGTTGCTAAACGGTATGAACTAATAACTTCACTCCTAACTCCAGACTCAGCCCCTCCTGTAAAATACCCATCATCATCGATCTCAAAAAGACATTGGATCGCAGAAAAATTCCCAAGTGGCAGTCGACAATTTATAAAGTCATTTCGTTTGCAAGAAACATCGGCATAGCAACCCAAACCAACCCAGGCAAAACCACATCTCACCCATCATGGCTGCTTAATCAGGATTCCATCATCATCCGCCTTAGCTCTTTCCCAAAAACCTCAATACCTGATCAATTGTTCAAGCAAATGTTCCTCGAACTAATGGAAAAATGGAAAATGTAATGGTAATCATCACCTACTATTAAACCGAAGGTCTTTAGTTCAAGTCCGTCCATAGTCAAGAACAATTCCTAAAAGGGAAAAAAAAAACTGTGCAACAATATCAGTTGTGGATGAGAGATCGTCAAAAAGTGCTGAAGAAGGCATTACACTCGCAGCATAAGATTACTTCAAAATTCATACTCTGTGCATTTCCAATATAACCCCTTAATGACATGGAAACAAAAAGAGTTACTGTGAACTACAACCAACGCAAATTCAGTCGAATCTCTCAAATCCTATCTAGGACAACCACCCCCGGAGAGTAGTGAACGAACATCTTCGACACAAACCACCTGTACCCCGTCCAGGTTGTGTGACAAACACCGTTGAACCTGCACGAATTATAAAAAAAAAACCCTATCACTTAAAAAGAGCAACGCCGTCCGTAAATAGCATAAAATAATCCTAGTTTATAACTTTAAGCGAGCCGATAGCCCTGGTAGCTAGTGTCCTACTAAACGTTAGCATTGTTATTTTAATTACATGCTAATAAAGTTCATTCATTCATTCATTCCAACAAGAAAGTCCAGAATTACTCTCTTCAGAATACTGATCTTGCCAGTCCTACTTTACGGAACCGAATGTTGGACGATAAGCAAGAAAGCAGAGATGATTCTGGGCTCTTTCGAAAAAAAAAATTTCCGTCGGATATAAGGTCCTATCTACGAGGCAGGCGAATGGAGGAAAAGACACAACCGCGAACTCTACGAGCTGTATAATTATGTGGACGTAGTCCGGAAGGCAAGAATCCGTCGACTATATTGGCAGGGCCACATCGAGCACATAGAGAACCGCGCTCCAGTAAAAAGGATTTTCGAATCACAGCCACCTGGTTCGAGAAGGAAAAAAAGAGCGGATCACCGGTTCAGAGACCAAGTGATCGCGGACATCAGGAAACTATAACGCTGAAATTGATTTTGCCGATATGAGTGAAAGCGGGCTTTCGTTCAGGCTCAGACGTTTCAACTAGCTTGATAAGAAAATGAAGGGTTTTAAGAAACTGATTCGATATCGGGTAAAACTCCATATCAATATGATGGACAGCACTTACTCGCATATATGTACGCCCAATCATCGCCGCGAAAATGTTCATAATCCAAATTACATAAGAGTTGAAGACGTTAGACCATCTACAACGTCATCGATTTGTTAAATATCATTAAATTATTTTTTTTTCTGTAAAAACTCCTTGTATTTTAAATCCAGAGAATGAAATTTAAATTCAATAAAAACCAGCGAACTTAGGAAGTACGGAAGAAAATAAAAGCACTTACAAAAGATAAAAACAATTAAATTGATGCTTAAAAATACAAACTACAAGTATCTTTCCATGCAGCACAGCAACCTGTGCCACTTACCATATTCAAGATTTCCGCAGACTTGTTGCAGTTGAAATCCACGAATACACCCAGCACCGGCGACAAGCCGTTTAAGTATCCGCCGGGAAATTGGAAGTCCTTGCCAACATTCACCATTTGCGTCCACAAAAGCTTCTCATTTGCATATCGAGCAAAATCCAGTTGGTCTGCAATGCAAACCAAGGGTTAGCTCGAATTTAAGTACAACACATGCCTCACCTTTATAATCCCAGCAATTGAAAACCGTGACTCCCTTGACTCGCGCCCGAACAAAGTGATACACGACGAAAGTGAACAGCGGAGACAAGTTCATAGTAACAATGTCTGCAGGACTCTGCCTTTGATTGTAGGGGAGATTGGGTGCTTTTAAAGGAAATTTAATTGCTTGATGAGCTTGTCACTGTTGACCAGATTGATTCATCGAGTTATATGACATGCCCACGATATCTTAATGATAACTTGACAGGTAATTTCTAACCAAGTCTGAAATTTGCTACTGAAAACACATGATGTCCTGCATATCACGCGACACGAGGCATGATAAGAGGTTTCAAGTGGTTTATGCAAATGAAAGCATTTTTAATTTGGAATTCCTCCAGAAAAAGGATTGACCGCTAAGACCGTCGATTTAATGGACTTGCGGCGCATTTTGAATGCGACATCTGGTCGAGGTTGATTTTAAAAATCCAAATTTGAATATTCTTGAGGACATGAAAAGAAAGGACATGAATAATTAATGGACAAGTTTAACTGATGTTAGGTCAAAGTAAGATATGATATGGACAGGGCTACAAGTATGCTTTGAAGGTATACTGTATGTTAAAAGGAATTGAAAAGGAGGCAAAGGGTAAGGATGAAGGTGGTGCTTCAGTGACATGTGAGATAATTTTTCCTACCTGTACGAATTCATATATAAGTTTTTAAGGCCTCAGACCTAGGTTGGAAACAATGACATGGAAAGGACGAGAAATAAACTTTTTTGAGCTGGTTGGTCAACGGAAAATATGGTCTTTAAAGGCGGGACAGTTTAGACTGAACCTTAAAATTACATGGCAGCTTTTATGAGACTGGACTATTGTGGAGTGCCGACTACTACAGTAACTTGATGACTTGATGACAAGTTACTAAGGGGCTTTGAGAAGTCATTCAAAAAACATATAAACAAAAAACAGAATTACGATAGACCTCCGTCGAGAGGGAAATTATTGAAATATTGGACTCAGCCTCGCTAAGGCAATGATTAAGTGTTTGATCGACGGACAACCTGTCTGATGATGGAACCATATGGCGTAATTTATAAGTTGGGAATGCAAATACAACGTGGTTTGGACTATTAAAATATATGTAGAGGGAAAAATGTAGCTATGAATGCTTTATTTTCTGAGGTCTTTGCTCTGACTAAAACGAACTTGAACTCTAGTAATAAACTGGAATTATAACCATCGACTGACTAGCCATCCTAAGCTAAAATTAACCACACCTTATTGCAATATCTTCTAGTCCATAGCTCAACTTTGTTTCAATTAAGATTGTACTATCTTAGAAGCCACTTTACGTTATTAATTTTATTGAACTCGCCATCAGAACGATTGACCATTTCAACGCTCCTATCTTAAATGTTTTACATTCCCTCTAATCATATTTCTAATAAAGAATGTCTGCCTTTAGATCGGCCAGTTGATTCTAATCTTTTCAAAATTACTTGGGTATACAAGTAGACTACATTTTCGCAACTGATCTATTTTATATCTTTGCTTTACTTTGACCTCGTTCGATACCTACTATTTTTCCCTTAATCTTTCGTGATTTATGAATTATTATATAGGTACATAAAAGGTTTAGAAGGGCGATGTTTACTATTATGGTCCCGTTGCCACGTTCTCAGATATACTCAGATTCTTCTAAATTACAATATTTTCTATGAATTAGCTCTTATTGCATTTTTTTTTCTCTCCTAGATAACATGATTTCTCCAAATGTACGTCTAAAACCACAGTGTTGGGGGGTGGCCAGAATATCGATGCTATTCAACAGACTAATACTCTTCAAATTGTTTACCCTTGATTTTTAACCTATTTTATTGAAGGGGATATCTACTTACTTGGATAATCACGTATTCTGTATTCATTTCACACCTATTTCTAGTCCCTTCTCGGCTTTCTCTGGCGTCCATCAAAGCACTTTATGCCGATGTGTCAATTTTTATAGACTATATCGTCCGGACACAGCTCATTCCTCATTCGATAATATAAGGCGATAAGGTTGTTAAAGCCAATTCAGGACTCAGTTTCGTGGTCTGACGATTTCTCTTAAACTGACCTGGTTTTACTACGTAGCATTTGTTCGTTCTCTCCTTGAATACGTCATTCAGGTGAGGTCGTGCTACCAATATATTCGCATTTCTAAAATCAAGAACATCCACGACATATGCCCTTTTTCCCTATCTCCCTACCAAGGCCTTAAACAAATAAACTTGAAGAACGAAGAGGGATCTCCGATGAAGAGGATCATACATCGACTGCTTTCAAGTACCATTGACAGCAAGACTCCATGACCCCAGGTCTAACGATCTAGAAACACTAAGCCTGGCAATAATCTATATAGTTCTAGTACCTCCAATGGTTCCATTGAACTTGCCTCTCGTGTGCTGCGGAATAATTTCTTTTTCTGACTTTAACTTCAGTACTCCATTCTTAAGACTTTATTTTCTCAATCGTCCTCCTTGACCCGAATGGTAGCTACTAAACCTAGTTTTAAGTAAGATTAAGTTAGATCAATTTGAGGGTGAGACAACATTGGCGTAATCGGAAAGCACAGCCTCCACGACACGACAACAGAAAACTACTTACGATTAGCAGACTTTGCGACAACTAGTAATACAGTAGCACAAGATTCCTTCACAAAGAGATCCACTCAGCAACTTGGCTATCTCCAGATGGGCATACAGCCAACCAAATCGACCATGTGTTGACTGACGTAAGGCACGCGTCAAACATCCTGGATGTATGAACATTCAGGGGCATAAATGTCGACTCTGACCATTCTTTGGTAGGAGCACAATTCAGAGCTCGAGCAACGAATGAAGCATATTAGATGACGCTACAACGGAAGTACAGAGTACAGTACAGAGCCAGAAGAAGCAAGGAAAATAAGCTACTGCGAAAAAAGAAATGAGCCTTTGTACCTTCCTAGTCAAGGATATTAAAGAGTCCCAGGAAAGACAGAAGGTTAGAGCCTTCCACACAAAGCCAAAGCCCTTGCATCCGGCATCTCTTCGAAACTGTGAAAGTGAAAGTAAGGAAACAGTGAATGTGTTTAAGTAGCACTTCCAACTGGTGAGCGGGCATGACCAAGAGAGAGTGATGGGGTTAGAAGGAAACCTAACGCCAGTCGTAGAACTAATCCCCCCAGCAAGTTTAGAAGAAGTCAGCTCAGCTATACTCGTACGCAAGTTGAAATCCAACAAAGCTGCTGGCCCAGATGAGCTCTTTAAAACTGGCGGTAATTTTCTGGTAGGGATCATGTACCAGATCATCTGTCAAATTTCGGATGATGAAAGCATGTCCGACGACTGGCATACCAGCTCTATCTGTCCCATACTAAAAACAGGCGATCCTATTGAATGTCATGCGCCAACTATCGAGGCATAACTCGGTTCAATGTCGCCTCCCGTGTATTATGTGAACGTCTTAAGCCGTTTTGTACCACACTAATAGGCTCGTACCAGTATAGATTCTGGCCTGGCAAATCGACTATTGACTTGATCTTCATATTAGCCAGATTGTGGAAAAAATTAACGAGTTCCAAGACGATTCTCAACACCTTTTTATACGCGTTAAAGCCGCATATGACAGCATTCATCGTCAAGAGCTCTATATGATCATGGTTGATTTCGGAATCCCAGGAAAATTTACTCGGATGTGTCGGGCCGCATTGGAAAACTCGCGAAGCACTGTGTAGTTTGGACCCCTTACTTCCGAACCTTTCCAAACATGCACCGGATTTCCGCGAGGAGACGTTCCACTTCGATTTGTCAAAACAGCTAGGCTCTCTTAATAAGCAAGTCTAAAATTACTCTCTACAGAACACTGATCTTGCCAGTCCAGCCCAGCTTTACGGAGCCAAATGTTGGACGATAAGCAAGAAAGCAGAGACGATTCTGGGCTCTTTCAAAGAAAAATTCTCCGTTGGATATATGGTCCTGTCTGCGAGAAAGGCGAAAGGAGGAGAAGACACAACCGCGAATTCTACGAGCTGTATTATGATGTGGACGTAATCCGGAAGGCAAAAATCCGTCAACTACATTGACTTGGCCACATCGAGTGCATGGACGACCGCGCTCCAGCAAAGAGGATCTTCGAATCCCAGCCACTTGGTTCGAGAAGGCGAGGGAGAGCGTACCTCCGCTTCAGAGTCCAAGAGATTGCAGACATCAAGAAACTTGGACTTTCCTATTGGAAGCAGTGTGCCCGAGACCGATATGAGTGGAAACAGGTTCTCGTTCAGGTTCCGATCCTCCAAGCGTCGCTAGGCCGATAAGTGAATAAGCAAGTGGGGTAATGCCCCAACCAAAATATGCCGTCGAGTTACAGTTTCTTGGACCATAGGTCTGTTTTGCTGCATAACAAAAACACAAGTGGTTTTCAATACTACAATAGACAATCTCAAGCTTCCGTTCTCGATGGACATGGTTAAAGAGTCGCTTAGAGCCTTTATGCTGCACTTCAAGAACCTACGTGGTGGCATTTAACCTTAGCGTTGGTAAAAGTGTGAGCGCTTTTTTTTTCTTCATTTCTGAACCAAGAAGGCGACCATCTCGTATGCAACTGGAAACCCAAATGTTATCCTTGTCCAAAAGTTGAAATGACTAACCATGAACTAAAACATGCAGCTGAGAAGACTATGGATTCCGATTCATATTGATTCCCAAATTTGCACTGAGACGATCACCATCTAGAGCCATGTGAGCGAAGTAAAGTATTGGGCATCAGAGCGAACAGCAAAAGGCACGGCGTCAGTTTTACGGCATAAATGCAACTTCGATTATAAAGGGTGTCCAGTGGAAAATTTTCAACTTCGAAATAAAATAAAAAAGTGGTCAAGGTGTGAACCATAAGGTCCACACGACTAACTTCCCAGTGAGAAGAATGAAAGAACAATTATTTTTTTTTTATTATTATTTATTATTATTATAATTTTAAATTTATTTAATATTTTTTTTTTTTTTTATAATTTTAGCCGTGGAAGCTTTGGTAAAGGTAAACACCTCCGCCACCTGGTCGTCATTTACCAAAGCCCCGACCGCCTTGCCATACTGTTCCGTGATTGCCTTCACCTCTTCCTCGGCTTCCTCCACCTCTGCCCCAAAATCCACCACGGCCACCACATTTTTCACAACTCCGATTGCATTTTTACTAAAATACTCAATCATAACAATGTGAATATGAAGGTATCTAAAATCTGCCTGAATAAATTGTGCACTTCATTCATTTTAAAATTCTGCTTGTTTGCCTTTTTTCTTGGTTTTCTCGTTAAAAAAAAAACGGCTGGACCGATTTCGCTGAAAATTCTTTCAGTTCTATGTTATGTATTGTAATTACGAGTCTAATGTATCTAGTTCCATGTTAATATCATCTTTGGTTCTCAAGATAATCGAGACGAAAAATGATTACGAACACACATACACACGTATACACATACACACATACGCACATACGTACATACACACACACATACATCTCTATTAAAACGTTGGATTTGGATTCTGGTGACCTTGAAACGTGGAGATATGTCAAAATTTGGGATTCACAAAATCAGCCCCGTTACAAAAACTTCCCGCTGGGAAGTTAATAAAAAACTTAAGAATATAGGTAATACTTTATTTTGGGAAAATTTACAGTCATGTTGTAGATTTTATTTTTTAAAAACAATTTTGTTAGTTAAAAAAATAATAAAAAAACCATTTATTCCTGGAGCAGAAATGGGACACCATACCATCGTCTTGGGGCAATGTAAACGTTTTTGATGTCGTTCTCTAGGGCTGCTTGGCACCAGTAAAGCAAGTTCTGTTTATTTGCGTAGCCGTCGATATGAAAATATGTTTCATCACTAAACAGCGTTCGTGTTCGATGTTGATAGCCCTGCCGAAGTTCCGTTCACCATTGTCCCTTTTTGTCTAAGCCCTTGCATCCACGACCAGATAAGTTGCCTGTTCGGACCATAACTCAGTGTGCGTGAATTGAAGTGAGTATAAAAATTGCGACGAGTTTTTGTTGAGGCTCGAATCCAAATCAACCGATATACTCGGTCGTCCTGGCCGTTATTACCTATACTATTTCAATTTTGTTTGAAGAAGGCCGAGATACAACTTTCCCATGAGATTTAGGCAGCAAGTTTTACTCCTCAGTTTAATGTCTGGTCTGCAGATGTGCAGTGCAATGGGTTATTGAAATCAATGAGGTCTAGGGCTTACGCCTAGGGTTCTCAACGACACATTTTTGAAATATTTCTTTTTCACGTCTAGTGATGGTGTTGTCTTACTTGAATGGTTAGGTAGAGCGGTTCATGTGGTCTCTTTCGTTTCCATCGTAGCTTACGAAGAGGTAAGTTTAAATGTACAATCGCAAATTATTTCCATTTCCTGTTTACAATGAGTACATATTGCAGTTCCAAAAACGTGTACTTTACACGCGGGCTTAAAGTTTGAATTACTTTATTTGTTACTTGATATAAAAAGCGATTTTAAAGCCTAGTACCCTGGTTTGCTACGTACTCGACAGATGCGAAACCTGAAGAGTGGTCCATGAGTTTGGATTCCATTGTAGCTTCCAAAATTGTTTGTACTCCTCCGAAAGCAAAATAATCCGATTTGCTTTTGGCCGTCCATCCAAATCACCTAAAATCCTTTTTTCCCTCCAATGAACGAGTAAGCTTAACATCACTCTCTTTCGACTCCCAAAGTCCTTTGTTCGGCATTTCCATAAATCGAGTTGCCCCAAACTTCTAAAAAGTTTGCTTCCCAAATGTAAATTTCACTGCTGAAAATTCCCTCCCAGCTGAAAATTCAGGACCTTTTCATTTCATTCTCTAAGTGATTAACTTTCGATTCGCGCAAATCACCACAAAAATCGGAACAATAGAACACCTCTTATCACTAACTGCTTAAGCGAGTTGGAACGGTTCGTATAAATTAATTGACCGACGCGAAAGGGTGAGAATTTTTTCTTGAACTCAACCTGTTCCTTTCATTTCTGCTCCTTCCTTAAATCCACTCGAGAGTTTTCGCGAGTAAATTTTAAGAAAAAAAAAGTTTTTTTATTATTCATCTTTTGTCATGCTCTTCAACCTGTTGGCCTGGATCATTAATCCCTGACCTGTTGTAAGGTCATCATTAACGCAAGATAAGACAAAAAAACAAGTGAGAGCACAACAATTCTTGAGGCGATTTCTCGGAACATGAACACAGACAACAGGCACCGCAGTTAAGTGCACTTTCAGTATGCATCCATTAAGGAGTGCACACAAAACTGCTGCACAACAAGGTGGGATATAGACTGCTAGATACACTCCTTGATGGCAAGCGGTGCAGGGTTTCTTGTAAGCTCATAGCTATTCCTATTCCTGTACTTTTTTGCTTTTTGCGAGGACACAGCTTAAACTGAGTGTAAATGGGTGAGGTGATCAAAATATTTGCCAATGGCAATCAGAACAGTCATCTCGACGGAGGAGGTTATGAGGCAGAAAAACGACTTAAGGAGGTTGCGACTGAGTGGTGCCCTTGGTACGGCCATGGAAAATTAAATGTGCCTAGTTCACTGAATGTCTCAACATATTAAGAAAGGTAATTACTCATTTCTTTTTTTATTATTTGGCATATTTTTTCACAATGTCAAAGTTTTCTTCCAGTTTTCAATTCATTTGAGGTAGCGAGTTCATCCTCTATGAAATTGGTCAACGTCGGGATTTCTGTTCAACGTTTCAGGGAAGTTGATATTTGATGCCCAATCCCCAAGTGATTTTTCAAGAGCCTGTTGGGAATCCATCTTTTCGTCGTCTTCTGATTTAAATTCCTCGCGATGAAAGCAATTAACAATCGTTTCTTTTTTTCACACGGTCCTAAGTTGTCGAAATCATTACCATTGCGTACAATAAACTCTCGATATTCTCAATGATTTTAAGAACCAGTAGCTTTCTGAAATGAACTTTTAAACGTTTGATCACCCTCTGATCCATTGGCTGAAGAATTGAAGTTATATTAGCTGGCACGAAAACAAGCCTAATGAATTTTAAAGATTTATGAATTTTGAAATTATCCCCACCACCCGGAAGCCATCCATTGTCCATTGTCTAGCATTGTTCTGGTATTGAACTGGAAGTTGTTTGAAGCAACGTGGGTGCTAGGTGCTTTTTTTAACCGAACCTGTCATGTTCGCACACACGAGGACAGTGACTCATTCAATTTAGTACTTGCCACTCGAGCATTGTTCGTCTGCAAACATGAAACTTTTTTCGGGTGTTTGCCGGTAGAATAAACCCGTTTCATCATAATTAAAATGTTCGCCATCGCTATAACCCTCAGGAATTTTCGGCCACACGTCCGTCTTTCTCGAATTCCGTTTGGGCTGCGAGGGGGAATCCCACACTTCAATTGGAATTCGATATACGAGTATCTATGGTCGGACAACGTAGCATCTAGTAAGCCCCTCCAGTGATGGCCTTCACATGCCTGTTAGACAGGGTTAGGTCAATCACTTCCTGTCATCTCGCCGTCAAAAAGGTTTTTTGAGAACATTGTTGATGATAGAGTGTTTTGAGCATTAGCATAGCAACAGATGATGAGTCCAATCCTTCTGGCTTCATAGTACTCTACGAGTTCCGAAACCGCCTTCGGGAGCGGAGGCAGTACCAAGTGGACGTCACTTGTAGCTAAATCTAGCAGCAGATCTTGTCCACAGAATTGACTAAGTTTGGTTGCCGATAGTGTGTTCGATATGATAAGGTAGACCCTAGGTCTTTCGGATCGCTTATCATAAAGAATCACGTATACCACCAAGACCACACAGGTATTTATTCCACACCCATGGTTCCTGAATGGATAGAATGTGATGATTTGTACTACGGCATGCAATTCTGTTACTGAGAAGAGCAGTAGCAGCCTTGCAATGCTGTAGGTTAACCTGAGTGAAAATCATAGATTTGGACTGCGGAACACGTTCCATTCTTCGACTATTTGATATCAAAATGGAATAAAATCCTACCGAGGCCTAGTGGGGACGTGAATCGTATGCGGATTTCAGGGTCTCAATAGAGCCGTTGTCCAATCCCATAACCAGAGTGAAGCCCTCTTTTTTCAGAGAGTCCTTACTCTCTTTTTAGGAATAGACAGTCCAGGCCCTTGTGTCAAGCCCCGGGTTTTTTGCACGTAGTTGCGTCAGCATTTTCAGCTTGTTTCCAGGTTTCCCCGGAATCCAGCAGATGGCGACTACCTGATAGGAGTAGTTCCCGGGGAGGGATTTTCGGCACCATGTTCCTGATCCAGGCAGATGTCTGCTGTGAGGAACGGCTCACCGCGAAGGTACCATTCATCAGAACAGACCTCTCAGCCTGAATATAGAAGCCTGCTGCTGAAGCTCATTCTATTGTCACTTCTAGCTTTCCTTTTCAGAGGAGATGGCTGCCTCTTTGTAGGAGAGGTGCTTGACTCGACTCTTTACAGTCACTTGTACGAGTATCTCCTTTTCAGAGGAAAGGGTTTTGTTGTGTGAAGTGCCCGCCTCCGAGGAGCAGTCTTTGGTCCTCTCCGTCTTCAGATTTTTGCTTTGATCTTTGTTGATCGCCGCATCTACCTTCGGACTCCGATTATTCGTCGCCACGTCGGAGGAGGAGATATCACGTTCTATTTCCCCAGCAAGACTGTTCCCGGTGGCCGTTTGCAAGCGCTCTTACCTTTTTCGGTTCGAGCTCCTGCTCCCTTCCAACGCCGCTTTGGAACAGTTTTGCCAGCTTGAGGTTTGTTGGGACCCACACCCTCAGCATATATATTCGATTAGGCGAAGAATTGTGCTATTTCTTGTGCCAAAATTGCTCTTGAGTACAGAAGTTGACAGAAGAAGTAGTTTTCTTATTGACTGTGGCTGATGTTTGACAGTATTCCTTGCATACCGGCTTGATATCGATCATTATGGCTGGCTGTGATTTTATAGTTTGCCCGCCTACTCTGCTGTTGATTTACTCGCTTTTCTTGCGACATGTCACTACTATAGCATGTCTTCCGTCCAGCTGAATCTTATCACTTTTCCTTGTATACATTGGTTAGTAATGTCTTGTGTTTCTTGTTGGGTCAGCGTACACTATACATCATAATATAGGCCCTAGTACTGACGCAAGTGGAACTCCACTGTATACGTTAAAGTGCTTGTCACCAATATCTTTGTTAAATAGAAAAAAAGTATTTTGAAAAATTTTTAGCACATTTATTTAGACCTATTATTGATCATCAGGCTACTAGTTTGCAAACTTGAAAATGCTTTTGATAAATAAGTCACAATAGCGCGCTGAGCTTATACCCTATATACACCACTCACATGGCATCAATTGTTGGACGAATCTGAATCCCTATTGCGGCATTGCGAGTCCATTGAGAATTCGGTTGCTTCAATTGCTGTCCCGGTTGTATTGTGCTTAGCAAATGAAGCAAACAAAGTTTAAGATTCATTTTTGTGTTGTATGACAGACGAGATAACTTGTGTATCCGAGGAACAATACATTGGAAGTACAAGGCAAAGTAATCCGAGTGGCTTTAAGGTTTAACGTGATTGCCCTGTAGGCAGTACCCCATTAGAATGGTCATTGGTCCCCCAACAAGCAACTTTGTTACTAGCTTAACTAGGAAAGTTGTTACGAAAATTATAGCAATTACGTAGCCTACTCCATTTTTGCTAAATATACGATTAAGACATGAAGTCTTAAGTAGTACCACCTCAAATACCGATATAGGTTCCAGGAAAGTTTTCCGCCATCTATTGCCCTGAGTCCTCTCCTATTCGGTGGCCTTTTCATTAAAACCTCCACAGTAACAATCAGGGGCAAAGGGGCTGCAACAAAGGTGTAGCAGTGTCAATTTGCGTCTAGTCATTTGTCTTTATTGTGCATTCGAATGTCGAAAAAGATTCGTTCCTCATCATGGCTTTCGACACTAAGGTACCGTTCCCTAGCCATCTACTAGGACTTCTCAGGGGTAGTTTCGGTAATCACCTATTCTGGAGGTATATTTGAAAACATTGTTGTTTACAGGAGATAGTTGACGACTTTGTCATCTTTCGTTCCGTTTTGCTCTTTGTTTCTAAAAACTTGGGATCGATTTTTGCATTGGCAATTACTTTCGTAGGTTATTCTTCTTCTTTCCTTTTTATCCCGGCGTCGTTATGGTCAGAAGTGTAGGACCATAACCTTCCCACTTAACTGCATTCCTACTGGTCCGCTTGTGGGGTCCGCCGGTTTGACCTCAGAAAGTAGCGGCAGGCTTCCCGGTTTGGGATTACTTCATCGCTGAGGCCAATCAAATGCTGGTGTTTTTGCATTTGTTTGCACCAATTGTTTTTCGGCCTGCCTTTTTTGCGTGTTGAAATTGGAATGTTGATTGATAACGCCTTTTGGACGGGGTTCAAAGGATCTCTCCTTTGAACATGGCAATACCAACTGAGTCGGTCGCGCTCTATATTTCTTGTGATGGTTTCTTTTACGTGGAGGCTTCCTCGGATCTTTGAACTTCTAATTCTGTCACGCTTTGTTACTCCCGCTGTCATGCGAAGCATCTTCATCTCAGTTGCCGTTAATTTGCTCTCATACTTTTTGTGCATTGTCCAGCATTGTGAACCGTATGTGAGCGCCGGACGTACAACTGAAGTGTAGAGCCTTCCTTTCAGCTTAGGGGGCATCACAGAAGATGGCGGAGTTTTCCCGCCACTTCATCCACCCTACGCTTACGCGATGTTTGATGTCGTCATCACAAGTTGCTTCTCTATTAATCATAGATCCCAGATATTTAAACTTTTCACACTTGGGAAGCACTCTTCCATTCAAGTAAATGTCTGGAATAGGCTGATGAGGGTCAGAGAACGGGCAGCACAGATACTCTGTCTTCTTTGAACTAATACGATACCCGTGTCCCTCAAAAATGTCCACCCACACATCAAGTGCTCGTTGTAGGGACGCCTGATCATCTCTTATAATGGCTTCATCGTCAGCAAAGAATCGCTGGTGCACATTGGGGTCCGTCACTTTCCCTTCAAGCAAGCAATCAAGGACTGCTATAATGAGCAGTGGGCTGAGGACGCTCCCTTGGTGTAGACCGACTTTGATTGCGAACTCTTCGGTGACTCCTGGGGTGCATCTTACTCTTGTCGTTGCTCTCTCGTACATGTCCATAATCACTCGCACGTAGGTTTCTGGAACTCCTTTTTGTCTTAGCGCTACCCATAAAAGATCTCTTGGTTGCCGGTCAAAGGCCTTCTCGAAATCAACCAACACCATATGCAAGTCCTTTGAAGAATCACGATGCTTTTCCATCATGATCCTTATACTTTGGATTGCATCTGTTGTTGATTTACCCGAGACAAACCCGCACTTGTCATCAGATAGTCGTATTATTTTCCGCAGTCGGCTATCTAATACCCGTTCAACGATCTTCATGGTGTGCGACATCAGCTTGACAGAACGGTAGTTATCACAATTTCGCGTATCACCCTTTCCTTTGTGCAATGGAAGAAGATAGCTTTCCCTCCATTGATTAGGCATAGTGTCGCCTCTCATAAGTTTGGAGATAAGAACCATGAGCCATCTAGACCCGATGTCTCCCATCTTTTTCCAGAACTCAGAGGGTATCCCGTCCGGCCCAACAGCTTTTCTTTTCTTGGAGTTTTTAACCGCGTACCGAACTTCTTCGACTGTGATGTCGGATATTTCGGCATGATTCGGGGCGGCTCTTGGAAAGTACACTCGGGGAAACTGTTCGTTCAGAAGTTCCTCGCAATACTGTCGCCATCTGTGGAGAATTTTTTCGTCTTCCACAAGGAGTTGGCCTTTAGCATTGTTAATAAACTTTGGGAAACGAATCTACTGAGCATTTCTTCTTCTCTGAGCGGCTATCTTAAAGATATTTGCTCCTTTGTTCAAATTGTTTTGTCGAAGCTCCTGGGTAGCCTCGTTCCTGTCAGACGCGGAAGACGATATTTCTTCCAACTCCTGATAGAGGCCTTCCATGCTTTTCGCTTTGAATTCGGCGCATTTTTTCTTCGCGATACCTTTGCAACATCTATATACCTTTTCACGGCGAGCTTTTTCCTCTCTATTAGTAGAAGAGCACTTTGACCAAGCTTGGAAAGCCATTTTCTTTTCGTGTATCACTGCTTTGGCTTCGTCTGTCCACCACCAGGTTTCTTTTGCGTGTTGGCAGGGGCCTTTAGATGTTCCGAGCAGTGATTTGGCTTTCTCCAGGCCAGACTGTTGTAGGGAATCCCACATGTCTTGTGCCCTGCACTCCTCATTACCGACCTCATCGATAATGGAAGAGAGGTAGTTTTCCATGATGGTAATAAAAGCTTCGCCTTTTCCTTTATCCACTTGATTCTCTCAGACACCTTCGTTTGCTGCTTTGACTTCTTTCTCGCATCCATAAAAAATTCAGTCAGGAGGAGACGGTGTTGAGGGGCGATCGCGTCTCCCAGGATCACTTTGCAATCTTTAGCTCGTGGCTTCATGAAACTGGATACCAAATGATAGTCTATTTGAGTTTCATTTCCGCCGCTGCTATAAGTGATCAGGTGCCGGCTTTGTTTGACGAACATGGTATTTAGCACTATAAGACTGTACGACTTGCACATGTTTAGGATATCTTCACCTGAAGAGTTCCTGGTGCCGTATCCCAGCCCTCCGTGGTAGCCTTCATAGTCTTCGCTTGTCTTCCCGACATGTCCGTTTAAATCTCCCCCAACAAACAAAAGCTCTTCCTTTGGGATGATTTTGACAAGGTTGTGGAAATCTAGCCAGAATGCATCTTTTTCTTTTTGTTCGCATCCTACTTGAGGGGCATATGCGCTTACGATGTTCCACACCTCACCATGCATCACCAATTTGAGAGCCATCAAACGGTCACTGGACTTTGAAATAGTTAACACGTTGCCAAGTAACTCTGCCGCAAGGATGATGGCGATTCCGTTTTTTCCTAGTTCCAATCCATAGTAAAACATCTTGTAGGCTTTTGTTTTAACGTCCAAGAAACGTGCCCGATTACCGGTGTTTCGCCATTTCGTCTCTTGTACGCACAGGATGTCTACTCGCCTTCTAACCATCATTTCTTCAAGCTCATAGCTGCGCCCACTCATGCTTCCAACGTTCCAACTCGCGACTCTTAAATGTGGCTTACGCCGTTGCATTACTTTGCTATCCCCCGGAAATCCTATAGCTCTGACCCGAGCATTGCTGCTCGTCCCAGGATCACGACCATTAGTAGTGCCTGGCGGGGTAGTGCTTTTCCTTTTAGCGTTCTTTTCCATAATGCTACGGTTAGACCGTTTTCTTTCTTCCCTTCCTTTTTGACACGGGCATGCTCCAGATTTTTCATTTTTTTTTTGATTGATCTTACTCTTACAACACCGGTGATCTCCAGGTATATGTGTCCCTAGGCTCACCTTGGTGTTTTCTAAATTGCCTAGATGTGAGTTTTGTTTACCTTTGTTTTAGTCGCCTTTTACGACAAGCGATAGGTATCGCTGCAGGGATATTCTTTACCCGTCCCTGCACGAGTATACTTTCGTAGGCTATTAATAATATTTAAACTAATGCTATTGTTAAATTTAGTTTTTAGCGAATACAGGAATAACACAGATTTAATTCTAGGTAGGTGTGTGCAATTCAGGTTAAAAAGGCAAATTCTTCTTATAATCTTCACGTCATTAATGATGTGCATGAATTTATTTTCATATCAAACGAAGCAACATCAAAGGGCGGAATAGATATGACTTTCCACCACCAGTCACTTTCATCCTCCAGTGTTATCAGCGTATGTAAGTCATACACATTTAGAATCACTTAAAATCTAATCAAGTCAATGCAGCACAAGAATTATCATCGCCACGCCATCGAATGTGCTGCTGTACGTGATTTGTCGATACATATCTGACGCGTCAAGACGGCAAGGGACCGAATAACTCGAGCGTGATTTTCGTTCGACAAGTGATTAACTCCCATTCTAATATCATAATTGAATTAGTTTATGGTTCTGAGATACAATCATCGCGTTCTGAGAACGCGGAGTATAAGGGTCTTAGGAAATGGCATGTGACATCCCTTAAAATCGATTACCCGCAGACTTGTGACGAGACATCCTTAATGACATAATAAGCAAGGAGCTAGGTGAGTGACATATGTTTCGGGATGGTAATTGCTTAATGGATGAAGTCAAGGCTTAATATTGAAATGGAAATGTTCCGTTCTCAGATTTGATTGAAGCAATTTGTTCATATGCTCATGAAGTAATAGTGCCAATAAGAAAAAAAGGCAAGGACTCAACTATCTCAGCATATTTCGAATGAAAAAGCTTTTGGATTTTTCAATGTATGTTTTAAAAGTTTTCAGCATCCGAAAAATTCTTAGTTCACATCAAGATATTGAGAACTTTTGGGGCTTGTCCTCCAGACTAGCATGGTTAATTGTTGATCAAAAAGCTATTATATTAGTTTACTATATTAACTCTTTTAAGTTCACGTCCAACGTATGTACATAGATACAGACAACAACGGTCGTCATTAAATTTACAAAGAGAAGAGGATATTATAGAATAAGCAATAAATGTTTGGGTTCCGAAGTGGAAAGTGCACAGTTTGGCTCTAAGTCATCGATAGGTAGAGATGCTCGACGGAAAGAGCCATGTTTTGAATATACGGCAAGTGGAGTAGGACTTCCTATTTTAGTGTTTTCAGATAGGTTTTAACGATTGAGAAATATGTGGCCGAATGTTGCTGTTCTGGTAAAATCTCCTTGTCATATTTTTACCCCTGTTGTGGCCGCTTTCCCTTTAGGGCTTGGCTGACATAGCTCCGATGGTTTCTCCCCGCTACAACAACTTATAGTTTACCACATAGAGCTGGCCCCACTAAATACACAGCATGAGCTTCAATCCATGGAAATTAAACTTGGCTTTCGATATTAATGTATGCTCGCGGCGCCTCCACGATTTCATTAGCTTTATGGAATCATAATGGACCCACTTTTAATCACCAATCACAATGGGATGTAGAAAATTCCTTCACTTTTCTCGATGGAGCATCAGTTTACTTCAAACCAAAACGCTTTTATAATTCTCTCGGCCTAAGCTAATACTGCACGCGATTTCCTGGTTTTTGGACCATTCCTAAGGCTTTCAAACGATGGGAAATGTTTTGTTGGGTTATGGCCAAGTCTGCTTACTTTTCCAGCGGTCTGTGGCATTTCTTGTTTCAAGGGCGAAATCATCACTTTTGTCGACAAAACAGTGTCTGTTGCGAAGTGACATTCCTGGTTTGAAATTTCTGACCGGCATGTTCTCCTAACGCCATCTATTATAAAGTGGCTGATTCAAACTTCTACACAAGATATTTTCAAAAGCCGAAAATTCTCTTCGTCCAACGTGGGATTATATCACTTATGAGAATTGTCAGGAAGACGTCACTTGAACACGAGTGAGAAGTTTTTCTTACAACGCTACCAAACATAAAAAGGAAAACATGGTACAAATAGATGAAGTGTGATTGCTGGGATTGTCAGGTCCCCAAATTTGGTAACACTCTTTATAGAAACGAAGGAACATTTTTGATGAAGATCTTTAAATATAAAACTAGCTTAGTTTCCTTCTTCCTAAAACACTTGCATCCCAATACAGGAATAGAGCATTGAGGCCTCCATGTACCATAGTTTGGTAAGTCGTGCTCCGGGCATCGTGAGGTCATCGTCATCTATTCCGTTCAGGATTGCTACTTTTCTTGACCTTATGTAATATCTTTTGTGTCGTTTGTTAAAGAAAGGAGAGCGAAAATGCTTTTACTACGGGACTGACTCAAATCACAGACTTTGAGGGCTTGGGATGGGATGGGACTTTTAATGCTAAAAAAACTGTTATTACAGGAGGCTGTTAAGCTTTCTGAAAATCCTTTTATCTACCAATATCGTAGAAAACCTAGGGGTATTGGGGCCAGGAAGCAGACGACCAAGTTCAATAGCACATATGAGGATATATGGTATATAATAAGGTCAAGGTTGTAGGTGAAGGCTGTGGCAAACCTCCGTCTTTTCATGGATTTTTTTAGTTTGGGGAGAGAAAAAACCCAACAGCTATAAATTTTTTTCCCACAAATATGTTATCTTCCCATACGACCATCCGGAAAGAAGTCATGATGAACCTCGTCATAGTACCTAATCGAAGAAAACTGTGAGCAAACATTGGTATGCTTTTTTCGATATGCTTGTTTCCATTGGGATTATTGAACTTTTACTAATTTCAACGTCATAATCATATATCCAAATCTTCTCAGCAGTGATGAACCTTTTCAGCAAATCGTCATTTGTCATTCTACAGCTTCTGAGCCATGCTCATGTGACGGTCCCTTGGTCTATAAGTTGCGGAACAAATTTGGCTGACACACTTTTCATGGCCACGATATCTGTAAAAAATTCATTTTATGGCCAATCGATATGCCAGTATACTCCATAACAATTTCCTTCACTACTTTAACATTTTCTTTGGTCGACTATGGCTACCACAGGGAGCCAGTATCATCGGGACCGCCAATGACATAGCACATTTAAGCAGTCAAGTCAGCCACAAGCACAGCAATTGTCCAGATCAAACAGCGGCTTGAATCGCAGGCTTCGAACTTGAATAACACAAAAGAAAAGTCGTCGTCATCACTAGAAAAAACCTGGTGTATACCATATTGGCAACCATAATATACGACCAAGGAAGCCATTAAAGTGATCTCGATAACAGGATGTGGTTTCTAACACGTACTGCCATAAACGACACTGTCAAGAATACTATAAAACGCGGGAGAATCCGGATACATGAAGCGTTCCTGTTTGTTATCTAGAGAAGAAAAAGCTTTGCTTTTCCTTGTGCGAGATTTATTATTGCTGGAATGTGGAATGATCCCCATTGACATCCTCGCCAACGAGATGAGGATAATTTACTGTAGGAGGCTGTCCACGTCCACTGAAGCTGACACGGTAAGGAGAATCAAGGAGGAAGAAATGACGCTCTAAATAATTTCCTGCTTACGAGCCAGATTTGCTTTATTTTTATTTTGGAACTCAGGACATCCCTGATAGTTTGCAGGATGTCTCCGGTTTCTACAGAGCAGGCTGGGTCAGATTGCATAACTCGTTTCTGTGGTTTTTTGCACACTTAACACATCGAAAATGCATCTCAACGTGGCGTGCTCGAAAATTGACAGCTGATACATTGTGAAATGTTTCCTTGCCTTTTAATGTTTCCGATATAACAGACTGGTAAGCCAAGGAAGTAATGGGTCAAGAAAGTTGGACCAGGAAGAAGGGCAATATCACCTTCTCCCGGCTCGCGCCGTGGTGAATGCCTGTCGCCCACGAATTTGGTGTCGTTGCTCTGGAACTCTTTGAACTCTGCGAGTATTTTCTTGGGGTCAGTGATCGAATACACGCCTTTGAGGAGCATCGACTGTAGCTACTCGGCTTTAAGGGTGAAGGAGAAGAACTTCGTGAGGGTGTCTTTCAATAAGACCTCGACTCGCCTTTACTACTCCAGTGTGGTACACTTGATAGCATAGCGATTCACAATACCTTTAAAAACAAAGCTACCTATATTAATTACATTTTTACACAGACCTTTGGTCTCACGCGGCGCCTTGGTATGGTAAAAAGTGTCATCCCCAAAAAACATTTGCTCCAGTGGCAAGCACCTAATATACATTCTGGCACAACAGTTGCCTTCGTCATAAAAAACAAACCACAAGTTATGTAAATGTTCTGCAAACCTTATCGTTCACTTATCATGCAATTATGCTTTGAATGAAATTTGGCTGGAGTCGTTATCATCATTTGTTCTCCAGATATACTAAGCGAAAAAAATTCACGATTCATATTCGTACACTCCTATTTTGCGAAGAAAAATTTATATCTTTCTACATCATCATCAAGACATCAATCTTTTAGTTCGTCAAAAACACAAAGATCAGTTGGTAAGTAATATTAAGCTAGCTATTAAGCTATTTTCATAAAACTACTGCCCAAACTGGGTTTAGCGACCAGAAGTTCGCTAAGTTCGGTCAAATGTGATAGTATTGCTCACTGTGTCATTCGAGTAAAATGGCGTGACTGAGTTGGAAGATCGTACAGTTGATAGGGAATAATACCTTGTTATGCCTTGTCTGCATGAATAAATATGAAGACAACATCCGTGTCGTGAGAAAAAAAATTCTAAAACTGAGCCCATAAATGGACGGAGACTTGCCATAATTAAGGACATAAAGACTGTTGCGTTGTGGTTTCCTTGAAAGGATACTCTTTCCCTTTCGGGTTTTACTGCTTAGCGGTTGAAGAGCTCACTCCTTTTCTCGAAACAGTTCAGGCCATTTTCGACCCCCCTATAACTTCGTTGTGGATAAAACTAGAAGCCTGAATTTTAAGTAAGCAAGCAGGCATCGTATAAGCACGGTATATTCCAAATTTCATTTGATTTGAACTAGTAGTTTAAGAATTATAACTAGTCAAAGTTTCTTAATTTTGTCACTCACTCACTCACTCACTGACCGATTATCAAAACTCTAAGGCACTTCTAGCATACCTAGAAGATTCAAATTTAGAACACAATTAGAGTTTAGTGCATTCCTACTGGTCCGCTTGTGGGGTCCGCCGGTTTGGCCTCAGAAAGTAGCGGCAGGCTTCCCGGTTTGGGATTACTTCATCGCTGAAGCCAATCAAATGCTGGTGTTTTTGCATTTGTTTGCACCAATTGTTTTTCGGCCTGCCTTTTTGCGTGTTGAAATTGTAACGTTGATTGATATCGCCTTTTGGACGGGGTTCAAAGGATCTCTCCTTTAAACATGGAAATACCAACTGAGTCGGTCGCGCTCTATCTTTCTTGTGATGGTTTCTTTTACGTGGAGGCTTCCTCGGATCTTTGAACTTCTAATTCTGTCACGCTTTGTTACTCCGCTGTCATGCGAAGCGTCTTCATCTCAGCTGCCGGTAATTTGCTCTCATATTTTTTGTGCATTGTCCAGCATTGTGAACCGTATGTGAGCGCCGGACGTACAACTGAAGTGTAGAGCCTTCGTTTCAGCTTAGGGGGCATTTTTCGATCACAGAAGATGGCGGAGTTTTCCCGCCACTTCATCCACCCTACGCTTACGCGATGGTTGATGTCGTCATCACAAGTTGCTTCTTTATTAATCATAGATCCCAGATACTTAAACTTTTCACACTTGGGAAGCACTCTTCCATTCAAGTAAATGTCTGTAATAGGCTGATGAGGGTCAGAGAACGGGCAACACAGATACTCTGTCTTCTTTGAACTAATACGATACCCGTGTCCCTCAAAAATGTCCACCCACACATCAAGTGCTCGTTGTAGGGACGCCTGATCATCACTTATAATGGCTCCATCGTCAGCAAAGAATAGCTGGTGCACATTGGGGTCCGTCACTTTTCCTTCGAGCAAGCAATCAAGGACTGCTATAAAGAGCAGTGGGCTGAGGATGCTCCCTTGGTGTACATCGACTTTGATTGCGAACTCTTCGGTGACTCCTGCGGTGCATCTTACTCATGTTGTTGCTCTCTTGTACATGTCCATGATCACTCGGACGTAGGTTTCTGGAACTCCTTTTTGTCTTAGCGCTACCCATAAAAGGTCTCTTGGTTGCCGGTCAAAGGCCTTCTCGAAATCAACCAACACCATATGCAAGTCCTTTGAAGAATCACGATGCTTAGGTAATGGTTCTATTGGTATAGTGCAAAGAGTAAAGGTTGATCCGGAAAATACAAAAATAATTAAGAAAATATACATTACATTTAATAAAGAACATGTTTACGAGCTTGGTCCGGTCAAAACTAAATTTGAAATTATTAATAGAGCTTATGTTCATCGCGAACAGTTTCCTATATGTATAACCTATGCTATAATTACACACAAAAGTCAGGGCCTAAGTCTAAATAATGCGCTGATCGATATCGGTTCTGCAGTATTCACATCCGGTCAAGCTTACGTGGCACTTTCGAGAGTTACAAGTCTGGGCGGCTTACATCTAATTAATGTCGACTTTGGAAATATTAAAGCGTAGGAATCCTCAATTTGTGAATACAACAGATTAAGAATCATTTACCGTCCAGACTTGACAAAAATTGTAACATCAAAGCCTCCCCGAAAAACCCATAGAGACAGGGTGTGGGCTTTGAGAAAAACTGTAGCTGAAGCTCAAGAAGCAGTACCGGAAAAGAAAAAGAGGAAGACCACCTACAAAAATAAGAAAAGCTCATAAGACACAGAGTGAGCCTTAAGAACATCCGTTGTTGGTATTCAAGAAGTAGAAGGTACCGGAAAGGAAAAAAAGTAGAACTATCTACAAAAAGAAATGAGATGCCATCAAAAACATGGACAAGGCAATCTATTTATTTAAAACATAAAAGATTTTTAATATTAATATGGTCACTGTAAGATGTTGTTAGGTTAGCTAATTACGTAATAACTTAAGACAGAAGGTGCCTTAAGTAGGGACTGAATAAATTAACCGACTTGGTATTACATAGATCTCACAACTTTCTACGGTAGAAGAACTGAGTTACGAGATTTGGATTTTTTTACAAGTTATGTTTTTGATGGCTTATTAAGAAATTTTTTCTTTTACATCTATTTATTGAACAACCGTGAACGGCTTTGGTGAAATGTCGAGAACAAAGTGACCTACGATCTGTATCTATTTTGTGGCGTGGCTTAAGGATAGCGTGGGTTAAGGATGGCGTGGGTTAAGGATAGCGTGGGTTTGTGAGGACATCTGTTGGGAAATAGAGGAAGTTGTGATTGAATTCCGGGAAGGGTAGAGGGTGTTTCGAATTCGCTTCAACATTGCCGGCCGCCTTGCAGTATTACTGCAAAATTATCGGTTACATTTTTTAGATGATAATTACATTGTTACTTAAATCCTAAATTGTTAACATTTTTAATATGGATATATAATATGAATGGATGTATAATTTTTTTTTTTAATAAATATAAATATGCATACATATATACTGATAAATAACAAAAAAGAAAAAAAACAAAAACACTGCAATCTATAGTTCATTAAGAGCTAGAAGCGAAAGCAGGTGAAAAATTAAATCAAATTAGGATACAAAATACAAGATACAAAAATATTGATAAGAGGGGTCAACAAAATACTATAATAAACGTTAACGGGATTTGTTAGACCAATACACAAGGTAAGTCGAGAATTTCTTTGTAATTAAAATTAACCCATTATGACCTGAATTATTTTAGGGTTCCAGATTTCTATAATATTTCAATATGTTGTTGTTAGAGGTTCCCTTAATCATATCTGATACCTAAAATGTTGCTCTGATTATTACTTTTGGAAAAAACACCGGGTGCCAATTGGCACCGCTAGGCTCATACCTTGTCTAATGGTGACCCATATGTTTAGTACTGGACGTAAGAATTAATTGTTGTCAAATAATAATTTATTTAATATTATTGTTATTTTATGATACTAAAATAATGTATATTGAATAAAACAATTTTTAAACATTTACATTTAATTATAATTTTAACTTGAGCGTCATTTACATATGAAATTCTAAGTTGCATACTGCACAAAGACCCACGTTACATTTATTCCACTGTAATCTGGTCTGTCTCATACACGTCTCTAAAGCACATTTGCGACGAGATTCACTGGGAATCAGTAAGTGGTTAAGACCATCATAACGTATGCTGTCATTGATTCTATTTCCAGTTTTCGAAGATTTTGAAACTGCTGGACGCCCACCACCGCGTGGCACACTTTTGAATTGTAACAGGTATGTCTGGACAATTTAAAAGCCAGTTGAGTAAGGGTACTGCCTGCTTGTCTTGATAGTACCCAAGCATTACATATAGCTGCGTCGACAAGGTACGTGAATATTGGCCACCACCATTTCTTTCCCCGATATTTATAGCGATAGGTGTTAATATTTTGATCCATCAAATCTGTGCCGCCCATATGTTGATTATATTCAGTAAAGATAGCTGGTCGTGGAACTTGTATTTTCTTTTTTGTTTTTGCGTAGTAACGAGTAACCTTTGATAAAGGTTCTACACCACGTAAAGTGGACATTGCAGTAACCACAGAATTGTCTTTCCAGCGAACTACAATCACATCTTCCTTTTCACTTTTTGAGTAAATGTAGGTACCACGATCTGCTTTGGTCATATCTTTCTTGCTTGTTATGGGAATATCATTGGGGAGGCGATTCTCACGTACTGTTCCTGTGGCTTCATAGCCGCGTGATTTCAGATGCGCAAGTAGCTGGAAACCAGTGAACAAATTGTCAAAATAGAAACTGGTTGGCAAGGGCTTGACATTTTCAGGGAAGTGATCTGTCATCTTTATTAATGGTGACGCTGCTTTTCCAAACTTTTTGTCATAATCGGGGTTTTCTTCAATATTCTTTCTTTGATATATTTCAAAATTTAGTAAATACCCATAGGGGGTATTCATACACCAGTTTTTATGACCAAAACGAATTGGTTTGCCCCTGATAAACTGTTTACACCCATGTTTACCAAAGTACTCGATCATTGACTCGTCATAGTTTAGGTAGGTAGCAGATGGCACGTCTTCTTCTTCTTTCATCTTTTCCTTTTTCGTTGTTATGGCGTTGTTATGGTCAGAAGTGTTGGACCATAACCTTCCCACTTAACTGCATTCCTACTGGTCCGCTTGTGGGGTCCGCCGGTTTGACCTCAGAAAGTAGCGGCAGGCTTCCCGGTTTGGGATTACTTCATCGCTGAGGCCAATTAAATGCTGGTGTTTTTGCATTTGTTTGCACCAATTGTTTTTCGGCCTGCCTGTTTTTTTTTTTTTTTTTTTTTTTGTGACACGAGCATGCTCCAGATTTTTTTGTTTGATCTTACTCTTACAACACCGGTGATCTACAGTCGTGTCAACCCACTGATTTACATGTACACTTGTGGGGCAGTTTAATGGTGGTATATGTGTCCCTAGGCTCACCTCGGTGTTTTCTAAATTGCCTAGATGTGATTTTTGGTAGCAGATGGCACGTAATGTGAAATAAAGTTCTCCTTGATGATGTCAATGAGCGGTCTCAGTTCCACATCTTGTCCGTGGCAACCATGTGATTGTTGTCCGCACAATGTAAGAAACGCATGATTGTCATGAATCTGTCTCGTCGCATACTATTATACACCATCATATTTCTCATATCCTCACCTTGGTTCCAAAAGTGTCTCTTAGATGGTATGGTATTGTGGCCAGATAAAATGAGAATTGCAATGAATACCTTCATTTCTTCAAGAAATCCAATATCTTTGGATTATTACAATTTAGAAAAGCAGCATATTTTTGCGATTGATCTAGCAATAAGTTAAAAACTTGGTCTCCTAAAAACAAATCTAGCATCTCCACAGCGGACTTTCCTCTATATGAACTACAATTTGCTTTTGGAAATAAAGGAATCTGTCGATGTAAATCATCATTTACCCACGGCCGATTCACTTTTTTTTAAGATCCTCGGTGGAGGTTCATCTTCATGGGAGCTGTCGGATTCGCTGTTTGAATTTTGGTCTCGACCCGTAGATTTACTCTCAGTCCTGCGACTCCCACGTGAAGCATGACTACTGCGAGACTGCATACGTGACCCGCGAGTCTGCTTGCGAGAACCGCGAGACTGCCTGCGAGAACCGCGAGACAGCGTGGGAGAACTCCGACCGCGAGATGATGTACACGAAGGCCCTGCTTCAGGTTCAATGTCAGCAGGTGCTTGTGGATGTTTAGCTGTAGATGCCAGTACCACTTTGCACCTGGTATTTAGTTGTCGTCCTGTTAGATTGTTTACAAAACCATCTTCGTCTTCATCGGCCAAGTCCTCATCTGAACACACTGCAGGGTCTGGAGGCTCGACAAATAACATCTGAGGCTCCAGCTCTTCATCTTCTTCTAGGATAGCTAATGCTTGATGTAATGTACAATTCCTACAACAAAAAGAAATCTTGTAACCGCTAAAACAACACTTAGTACACATCCATCGAAAAGACTACATATCAGCCTAGAGGTGCCGAACGGCACCCGACACATTACTCGTGCGATATACTGAGCACAGATGCAAAATTAAGTTATATTTATGTATTATCAACACGGACACTCTTAAAAAAAAGAAAATAATAGCATTCCAATGCAAAATTACTAATAGTTTACAAAATATAAGTCACTTACTTGAGAGGTACGTCCATTTTTTACAATAATTTCCCAACACTGATTGTCAATTGTCTGTATCGGTCGCGCGATGTTCACTTATTGAAACGAAGTAATACGATCGATAGCTATCTCTTTCTGGCACTTAGAAAAAATATAAATACTTCGTTTTAGTCACTCATAACAATGTAACGCGCGAAAGTTGAAACACGTAAAAATGGGTGCCGATCGGCACCGCTAGGTCATAATGGGTTAAAAAGCCATGATTTAATTTTTTTTTGGAAAATGGATCCATTTCGAATACATCGTATGTAATAAGGTGCTTATTGAAAAGTCGTGGAGCGCTTACAGAAAAGAAATGAGAAAATATATGCAGATTGTGGTGCGGAACTCGGACAAGATTCTGTTCATTTATTCTGAGTTGATAGTTGGAAGAGCTTCTGTTTAGTAGATATCCAGATCTCGCGAAAAATATCTTTAAAACTTTATAACAATATAAATGTTTAAGTGGTAAAATATTAAGATACTTGAAAAGTACAAAGCTACCATATTAACGATATTTATTACAAATTAAACGAATAATATGTTTTTGTGACACTAGTAGAGGGTATATTTTATTATAGTGAGTATCACCCCAGCAAACAATTCCATATTCAAGCTTACAGTGAACTAATCCATAATATATTGCCTTTAGAAGATCAAATCCGCAATAAGATTTTAAAAAGAAGAGTTGTCTAGTAGCTGCCAAAAGGTATTTTTTTAGTGCATTTGTATGTTCATACCAGTTTAACTTCCAGTCGAGCATAACTCCGAGATATTTAAAATGATCAACGTTCTCAATATAGAAACATTTTCAGAGCAAGGGTGTTCAGGGGAAAATGTCTGAGCGCTAGATTCAGACCTACAAATAGTTTTACTGTGTCTAAAACGTTTGCATTTCGCACAGTGGAAAAGAAAGGATCCATAATCCACTGTCTTGCCGCTGGAACTAAAATACATGATTTTTGTTTTGTCACTGATTACCATTTTATGTATTTTAAACCAGTGACTGATCAATTCAAGGTCATGATTAATGGCCACAGAAAGATTCAAAGGGGAATCATCAATAAAAGCACATGCCATATCGTCTGCAAAAGCTGATATTTTGCTACAATATTTTTGTAAAAAGAGCGAATTAATAAATACTAAGAAAAGTAATGGACCAAGAACAGAACCCTGAGGAACACCCATAGAAACTATACTATTCGAACTTAATACGCCATCAATTTTGACTTTTTGAGTTCTGTTAGAAAGGTACGAACCAAGCCAACTATGAAAACTACCTCTAAATCCGCACCTATGTAATTTGTTCAAAAGTATTTTATGATCTACCGTGTCAAAGGCTTTGGTAATGTCAATAAAGAGTGCAGCGGTATGCTTCCTATCATTTAACCCTTTATATATATTTGAACAAAAGTTTAGAAGGGCACTTTTTGTAGAACAGACTGAGCGAAAACCATATTGACTTTCACTAAAAAAATTATTTTTTTCTAAGAACTTGATCATTCTCATCTTTATAGCTTTTTCAAAAGTTTTTGAGAAAACTGACAGCAAAGAAATAGGCCTATAATTATTGATATCAGCCTTATTTCCTTTTTTAAACAAAGGTATCACTTCAGTAATTTTCAAGTAATCGGGAAAAATACCACATGAAACACTTTTGTTATATATAAAACATAAAATATCAAAGATATTTAGTGCTATTTTCTTAACGAAGATACTAGAAAAATCGTCAGTGGGTTTCGAATTTGAATTTTTAAGAGATCGAATAATCTTGTATAATTCAAAAGACATTATGGGCTCAAAAAAGAAACTCTACGGACTTCACTAGATAAACAGATACAATCACAGTCAGAATCACAACTATTGGAGACAACCTTAGATGATAGATGAAAAAAAGTTATTGAATTTATTTACTAAAATTTTGGTGTCAGATATCACAGCATTGTCTACATTCAGATTCTTAATTTGGATCTGTTGACTAGATTTATTTAATATTGTACGTACTAACCCCCATACCTTTTAAGAGTCACCTTTGACCTCACGAAACTTACTCAAATAGAAATTATTTTTGCAAATTTGCTTATAAGCAGAGATTACATTATTATTTTCCGGATTTTTAACCTTTTTCTTATATAATTTATTTTTCATTTCGATTTTCTTTAAAACATTAATATCCATCCAAGGCTTTAGTTTTGTTAACTTTTTCTTTTTTTTTACAATTACTTTAGAACATTGTAAGGCATAGTCTTTGAGTAAAGCTGAACTGTTTGGGAGTTAGAGAAACGCGTCATGATATGGTCAATGCAGGTACTAGTGGAATCCGTAGTACGGGTAGGTCTATTTATACATGACTCAAAGCCATATGAAGAGAGCAAAAACAGATAGTTATCAACCAGAATTGTGTTTTGAAGAATATCTAAGTTGATATCACCCAACAGAATTACATTATTCGATTCATTAGATAATAGGGTTTCTAACTCTTCATAAAATATGTTATTCGTCAGAGTTGGTTCATTAAATCTATAGACAGAGAAAAACGTTGACTTCAAGTCACTAACTATAACTTTCAAGACATCACAACTGACATCACAACTAATGTATGGATATGAGTACTTATGTAAGAGTAATAGGTGACAAGGTGTATTGGTTTATTTAATTCTGTTTACATGCTAATTTTGTTAATAACTAATCATAAATTAAATTCTATGTACCTTCCTTTAAAGATAAGTGCAAAAATAATTATAAATATTGTAGGTATTGAAATAGTCTAATCTAGTTGCGGTCGGTTCAAGACACATAACTTCACGATGGGTCGAGTTAAGATACCATTTTGTGTTCGGATATCTGCTACCCTGACTCTACCATCTTTACCTGGGTGCAACCCAACAACTCGTCCAAGCCGCCACTCATTCGGAATTAAATTTTCTTCGCGGATTATGACAAGATCGTTGAGAGTCACGTTACGTTGAGGATACTTCCATTTATACCTTTTGTGCAGTTCCTTACGATATTCCTCCTTCCAACGTGTCGAGATTTTTTGGCTAAGTAATTGAACCTTTTCCCATTTCTTTATGAGATTTGGAGACTGGGAAGAGATATCGGGTTCGGGTGGAGCCAACAGTGGAGGGCCGCGGAGAAAGTGTCCTGGTGTCAAAGGTAGGTTGTCATTTGGGTCTTTGGTCATTGCTGATATGGGTCGAGAATTTAAACATGCCTCAACTCGTGCGAGTAGGGTGGAGAACTCTTCGAAAGTAAGTTTATGATCACTGACAACTTTACGGAAGTGTGTCTTAAAGCTTTTCACACCAGCTTCCCATAAACCTCCCATATGTGGAGCACCAAGTGGTATGAATTTCCAACAGACTTTCAAGTTTTCATATTTATGCAAGAAATCATTTGGGAAGTTTTGGAGAAATTGTTAAAAATTAGTAGTTAAAACTTTATTCGCCCCTACGAAATTGGTTCCGTTGTCTGAGAATATCGTGTGGGGTAAACCTCGTCGTGCTATGAAGCGAGCAAAAGCTGCCAGGAATTCAGGTGTTGACAAGTCACTCGCAACTTCCAAATGGATTGCTTTGGTTGCGAAACAAACAAATAAGCACACGTAACCCTTTGAGATGCAACAGTTTCGTCCAGAAAAGCTTTTAATAGAAAAGGGGCCCGCAAAGTCAACTCCTGTGTTAGCAAATGGGACTGCTATGTGTTCTTTCTTTGGGGAGAGCAGCCATTAGTTGCGTTCTGATCCTTTGTTTGTGTACTATACAAATTTTGCACGAGTGAATCACTTTCTTAACCTGGTTTTTCAGCTTCCAAAATTCTGCTCGAATCGTACGGATGACCAACCGATTACCGCCGTGCAAAGTGACCTGATGCACGAAATGTATGAACAACTCAGTTAGGAGACATTTGTAAGGAAGGAGAATTGGACATTTTTCATTATATGAAAGAGTAGAGCAAGCAAGTCGTCCATTTACCCGCATTAAACCATGCGAATCTAATAATGGATTAAGGGATACTAGAGGACTTTTCTTTGATAGTGGCTTATTGGAGGCTAATGCTTGATATTCAAGAGCAAAGTGATATCGTTGGGTTAAGCAGATGAGGCTATTTCTGGTGCGGAGGATCTCATCATGTTCTGTTCATCTGTGCGAGGGTTAACATTGCGAATAAAGCGATAAACGTAGTTCATTACCCGAATCATTCTTGACCAAGTGGAAAATCTGTTAATGATATTCTCAACATTTGGTATTTGTGTATTGCAATAGACTTGCAAAGAGCTGCTAGGTCGAATTTCCAACTCGTTTTCGTTTGGGGGTTCAGGAACTTAACGGGGCCAATCAGATTGTGGACGAATGAGCCAACTTGGGCCATGCCACCACAAAGTCTTGGTTTTTAACTCTTAGGGTGTTACTCCTCGTGTAGCTAAATCTACGGGGTTATTGGCAGAGGATACATGACGCCATGTAGAAGTCTCAACATTCTTCAATATTTGGGAAACTATGTTACCCACAAATGTCTTCAAAGTGTGTGGAGACTTCTGCAACCAAGCGAGAACGATTGTGCTATCAGTCCACATAAAGGTGTCGCTGATTGGGTACTTGAGATTCTCAAGAGTTCTGTGAAAAAGTTTTGAAAGTAGAAGTGCTCCACAGAGTTCTAATCCTGGCAACGTGAGCTGCTTGACCGGTGCGACTTTCGTTTTGGCACAAAGAAGATAAGAGGAGAATTTATTGGTTTTATGACCTATTCGGATGTATAACGCAGCTGCATAAGCTTTCTCTGCGGAACCATTAAACCCATGCAACTGTTTCGTGGTTGAGGTATCGTATGCTATCCAGTGAGGTATTCGCAAATGTTTTATTTCAGGTATATGGCATAAGAAATGTTGCCATTGTTGGTATGTCTGCGAGTGAAGAGGTGAATCCCAAGACGTACCATCGCGCCAAATCTGCTGCATGATTATCTTAGAGGTAATGATTATAGGTGCCAGCCAGCTTGCAGTCAAATAGCTTTGCAATTATTGATAGGACGCTTCGTTTGGTGGTAGAATTAAACGGTTCTGCTTGGGTTTCGAGGTTGAGTGAGAATTCAAAGCTATCGATCCTCGCATTCCACTGAATTCCCAACATTTTCGTACAAGATGTTGTTTCAAGCTTGAGGAAGTTTTGGCTTAATAAATTCTCAGGGGATATGTGGCGGAGAAGAGCAGAAGAGTTTGCAATCCAGTTTCTTAAGGTAAAGCCGGCTGATTGAAGAGCCAAGATAAGTTCTTGCTGCAAATGCTTGGCGGTTTCAATGTCGTGAGCTCCTGATAAGACATCGTCGACATAGAACTCACTTTTTATGATATTGGACGCTAAAGGAAATTGAGTTGCGATATCTGTGGCTAGTTGAAGAAGGGTCCGAATAGCTAGATATGGTGCACAGTTGACACCGAACGTAACTGTTTGGAGTTCGAATTCTGATAATGGATTTTTACTGGATGGACGGAGGAAAATTCGTTGATATTTAGTGTGGTCTTGATGAATGCGAATTTGTCGATACATTTTCTCAATGTCAGCATTGAAAACGCCAATTTAGTATTATGGCAACCAAATCTGATTGAAGGCTAGGGTCGGTATGCACGACATCATTCAAACTAATACCATTATTAGTAGGATGAGAAGCGTTGAATACGACTCGAAGTTTCGTCGTCGGGCTTTCTGGCTTCACTACAGCATGATGGGGCATAAGTATGGACAGAGATCAGTATTATTTGCATTTTCAGGAGAAGGTACAGGTTTCATATGGTCTTGTATCAGGTAATCATTTAAAACATCGTTATATTTAGCATGATAATCAGGGTTTTTTAATCGGGAACTTTCCGTACGAATGTATTTTCTCAGGACAATGTTTCGTGAATTCGCTAGTGGTGGTCTATTCGATTTAAAGGGTAATTGTACTGTACAGCGACCGTCCGGGTTTCGAAACGTTGTTTCTGAAAATAGCTTTTCGCACGTTTCATCTTCAGGAGAAATGGATTTTTGCGGTGGGATATCTTCAATTTCCCAGAATTTTGAAAGTTCCTTATCAAGAGCAACTTCATTGAAATAGGATAAAATAGTTGTGAACGCTTTAATTGGTCTATTGTTTAGGGGTCCTGATAATATCCATCCGAAAATAGTATTTTGCGCAACTAGACTACCACAGATATTTGACTTAACGCCATCCCTGAGCAGAGATGGGTAGATGTCGGCACCAAGTACTAAATCTATTTTTTAGGTGGAGTAAAAATTGGGGTCGGCTAAATCCAAGCTAATTTAAATTTCCGTATGATTTATTGTGTAAGATGGTAGATGGCCTGTTAATCGAGTAAGGATATATGCGTTGGCAGTTATTGTTAGGTTGGGTATAGATCTGGCTTTGAGTTCAATCTGGCATAGCTTCGTGGCTGTGGCAGTGACTACCGAATTCATTCCTGAAATCTGAGCCTGAATTTAACGGGTGGGGAGATGAAGACGTCTTTGTGCTTCTCTGTTACAAAGGGTAACTGGAACAACGAACATGAACATGTCTCGAAATGAAGGCCATGACGGATAATCACCAGAAAACACATCGGTATCACATGGGGGTAATTCAACCCTTTGTTCCCGGAGGTGTCAATTTTTCAAAATCTGTTTATAAAACGTTGAAATTTAGATTAAATCTCTTTTATTAATAATGAATTTAAATTCAATTCAATTCAATTCAATTTATTACAGTTTAGGAGGATTCGTACAAGTAAGACTTATGTCTTTTATAGTACAATTTGGTGATATTTTAAAAATAAGGTTAAACTAAAGTTAACATAAAATTAAGTTGAATCAATAAGAAAAGAAAGAAAAGGAAAAATGTTGAAAAGAGGGAGGGTCGGGAAAGGATGAAGAAAAGCGATGAGGATTAGCGCTGATTAGAAAAATATTTAAAAATATTCTTTTTGAAACTTGTGAACTCTCTGACTTGTTTGATGCATGCCGGCAATGAATTCCAGAGACGAATGCTGTTAACGAAGAAGAGGCGCGATGAATTCAAATACCTATGACGTGGTGTTACAAGGTTAAGCCTTCTAACAGATTGGCAGAAGTTTAGTTTTTCATAGAGATAGCGTGGAGACTTCTGATATATTATTTTGTGGAGAAAGATGCAGTTTCTTGCATTGACATACTGCAATAGAGTACATCCTAAGATGCTGGTTTGATGCGCCGATATGTGGTCATATCTTCGTAAGCCATACACGTACCGAGTGATATCGTTGAATGCTACAAGTAGAGCATGTTCAGAGACAGAGTCCAATTTTGGATACACCACCTCCGAATATGAAATCAGCGGCAAAACTAAGGTTTTGGCTATGCGAAGTCTTATTTCCGTTGGAATAAAGTTGCTAGACATCCAGAGTTTTCTCAATACTCCATAAACTCGCCCAATGGTTGATCTGATATGGTCAGTACCGGACAAATGTGTGCTCACTCTGAAGCCCAAGCTTGTCACTGTCGTTGAGAATGGTACCTTGAAGTCATTTATACAGATGGATGGAAAGTTCTTAGTATTATAATCTCTATAAGAGAGCAATATTGCCTGTGTCTTGCTTGGATTCAAAGATAGACCATTCGTCTCCGCCCACCTATGTATTTCCAAGAGGTCCTCATTTATTCTAAAAACAAGATCTTCGATAAGACCAATACGTGCCGATAGATAGATTTGGACGTCATCAGCATAAAGGTGAATAGAAACATTTTTACATACTGAGGGTAAGTCATTTATGAACATGCAGAAGAGAATTGGGCCCAAGATCGATCCCTGGGGAACTCCCGATAGAATGGGTCTGGGTTCAGAAATGACCTCGTTAACCACCACTCTTTGTATCCTGTTTGACAGATAGTTTTTTAAGAGGCGAGTTGCCCTGTCGCCGAATCCAAAGTAGATATCAAGTTTTTGACATAAAATGTCGTGATTCACCTTATCGAAGGCTTTGGAAAAATCAAGGAGGCACAGGACAGTAAATCTGTCCTCATCAAGATCAACTCTTATATCGTCGAGAACCTTTACCATGGCAGTGGAACAGCTATGTTTAGCTCTGAACCCAGATTGACTTTCAACAAGAAGATTATTGTTATCGAGGTATGAACTAATTTGTTTAGCGAGTATCTTCTCGAAGACCTTAGACAAACAGGGCAGTATACTAATTGGCCGGTAGTCACTAGGGATCAAGGGATTTGGTTTTTTTGCGACAGGAGTGATTCTGCCTTCTTTCCATAGGAGTGGAATGTTTGAAGAGGAAATGCAATGGTTAATGAGGTGCGTGAGTGGGCTTAATAAATAGGTGAGTATTAGTTTTACAAACCTAAGAGATATACCGTCAACACCAACTGCGTTGGAATTAAGATTTCTAACAATTACAGCCACATCACTTTCCGTTACAACTTGAAACTCAAAAGGCTCTAAGACTTCCCTACGTAGAGTATTATTGGGGAAGAAGTTGGGCTGGCTTAAAGTGTTGGCCAGAAAATAATCATTTAGAGTATTGGGATCAACTGCACAATCTAGCTTCTCCCGCTTGCCTATACCGATCTCACGCAGATTAGACCAAAGCTGTTTAGAGGACAGTTTCCCGTTCAGCTTAGAGGCGAAAAAACTTCTCTTTGCCGACCTAGTAACTGATGTAGCTCGGTTTCGTGCCTGGCAATATAGCAACCAATTTTGTGGACATGGATTGTTTCTCCACTTAAGGTACTTTTTGTGGCGTTGCCTAACGGATGCATGTACTTCAGAAGTAAACCAGGGATTTATTAAATTAAAAAAAAATGTTTGAACTTTTTTAAATATTTTAGTAATGTTTTAAAAGTGGTTTCACCACGTAACCACTAGAGAACTAGGAGAAAAAAAAAGGAAAAAGTAGAAAAAAAATTTTTTTTAATAATATTTATCCAACGTTATGGTATGATGCAAAACAATTTTTTTTGTCATTCAAGACAATTTTTTTCAAAGTCCGACCTCGCAGCACGAACAAGACCACTTAGTACGGTGAGGCTCAGATGCTGAACTGCAATGTGCACATCGCCGCGATGAGACATATTTCGGCATATGATCACATTTATCATATATTTTTTCAAACGGCACTTTGGTCTTGAAATGACTAACGGAAGAACTTGGTTTTGGAGAACTTGAACCCGGTTTTCTTTTTGTTGTTTTAGCCTTCTTGCTCCCAACAAGTTCTGAACAAACAGCTAATCTGAATTCTTTGAGCGATAGTGTTTTCGAATCAGCTTTTCCATTGAATAGTATGTATGTATGCATTCAAGAGGCACATATCTAGCAAATACCAAAAAATCCAATGCCACACTTTTTTCGATTTGCGGTCTATTTCATAAATGGATTTTAGCATGTCCACCTTATCAACATAGCCCATGTGTCTGTTATAGTCACTTACAAGTTGTGGACATAAAACCTCCTTCTTATGGCCATCTTTTTGCATGCGCATTGCTGTTCCAGGAACTGATGGGTCATGAAAGTTACTCAGAAAATGCAATGATTTCTTGTCCTTTCATTTGCAAAATGCTAGCCCGTCCTTACTTAAGCGCCAGTCAGATTGCCCCTGCTGTAAATTTTTGTCATCTAGCAGATCAGTGGGTGCATTTTTTCTTCCTTTCCGAAAAGTTCCACAGGAGTAAATCATTTCTGCTTGTAAATCTTTCTGAAGTTGTATTGTATTGAAGAAATTATCGAAAAAGATACAATGTCCTTTTCCTACTAACGTCCTGGAAAGGTCCTTCACCACACGGGAACCAAGACCTTCTTCAGTACCTGTCGTAGTTTTCCCGGTGTAGGTTTGAAACTGGCACACATATCCTTTTTCGTCAGCTCTGATCCAAACCTTGTATCCCCGTTTTACAGGTTTCAGCGGCATATATTGTCGAAAACAGCTCCGTCCCTTGAATTTTACCATTGATTCATCTATAGATTGAAATTTAGATGGCTTCAGTGACGATAAAAATGTTTCCGATAACTTCGTTATGAGGGGGCGCAACTTATAAAACTTATCAAAATCTTGAGATGTTCTTTTTGGTTGTCGCAAACTGTCATTCAAATGAATATGCCCAAGACATGAGTGAACAAATGTAATTATCTCTGAGTTGAGGCATAGATGACCAATAATCGCAATAACTGGGAAGCTTTTTGACGCCCATTAATAAGTTTATTGCCAGGAACACTTTAATTTCTTCTTATATTTGCCTTTCACAGTGGCCAACTGATTTTCGTTGGAGGAACAATCTGCCAAACGTACACAAAGTGCATACGTTTTCTTTACCAGCCCACAATTCCTTTATCTTTTATTTCTTCTTTTAGTGTCTCGATCGAATTGACACTGTATGTCGTAGGAGCATTACTTCTAAAATCTGAGGAGAACTCAAAGAGTTGGACCGATGCAAAAATGAAATCGTCCAAAATCGTCTCTCAACTCTGTTGAGTGTGTGTACGAACACGGCGCAGTTATTTTAGTGGAGTTATTTTAGAGTGAGCGGATGGGCAGAATCACAGAGATACACGCAGATCGAACCCTGTTGTTAAACAATCCGCAACAAGTAAAATGAAATTTGAACACTAATAAACGCACATACTTATCTAAAAAACAAAGTACGCACCTGATTAGCTTGTAAGTTTCTTGAGATGTTGCGGCGTTGTTGAGGTGTTGCTGCAATGGATCCTTGGTGCTTAAGATGGGATATTGTTTTTCAAGGGTTTCGGCTTCTTCCGGGGTTTCTATCCGGGTTTTTTCGGGGTTACTATTCGGGTTGTTTCGGGGTTACTATCCGGTTCGATTGGACCAATGCAATGTTGCGTTGTGGTCTCCTTTGGGTGTGGATTGAGTGAAAGGATACTCTTTTCCTTTCGGGTTTTACTGCTTAGGGGTTGAAGAGCTCACTCTTTATTATTACGAAATTTCAAAAACGTTTTTTTTTTTCTTTTTACATCTATTTATTGAACAACCGCGAACCGCTTTGGTGAAATGTCGAGAACAAAGTGACCTACGATCTGTATCTATTTTGTGGCGTGGCTTAAGGATAGCGTGGGTTAAGGATGGCGTGGGATAAGGATAGCGTGGGTTTGTGAGGACATCTGTTGGGAAATAGAGGAAGTTGTGATGGAATTCCGGAAAGGGTAGAGGGTGTTTCGAATTCGCTTCAACAAAGACTGCACCGGTTGAAGAGCTAAAAGCCATGTCAAAAAGTGAATATAAAAAGTGCTTCGAATATTGCAAAGTATTATATCTGAGGAAGATTACTCTGGACGGGACTAAAATAGACACAAAAAAAAAAAGAAAGGTCACCTTATTTTTTGAACAAACCTCATTTCATAGGAAGGGACTCAGCAGAAATTTATCATCTTAATCGCGATCTATAAAAATTGATTGCCGGAATATACCATAGTTTTGCGGATTGATATTCCTTGTATGTGACCATGTAAAATAAAATTACTTCGTACCTCCATGGCATGAGCGCTTCCTTCTCAGCCATTCTTCTTTATGTCGATGAGGGCATAAAGTAAAATCAGAGCTTGGTCATATCGAAACTAAAACATTATTGTACACGTACGAAAGTCTTTTACGCTTCTAGCAAATATTCACTTTTATATATGATGAATATCAATCAAGACAACCTACGAGTACATATACAATCGAGGGTGCATATGCTGCATACGAGTATGTACGAGTATGAAAACAACAGCAGAAGATAAGGTATCGCACTTGTAATAAAGTATTAACCACTCTCTCCGTATGTTTTCTACGTTTATGGACAGTTTAATATCGTTCGTACGCTTGTACTCTCGTATATGCTACGTCTAGAGCTTTCATTAGCACGCCGCCGATTGTTCGATGGAATGTGGCGTGCACAAACGGGATTGATTTGATTCGACATTGTAGTCTCAGTTGACTATCGACTAGTCTCGCTTCAAGTGGTTCTCCGAGCGGTCAAAACGTATTCCAAGAAATCTTTCGTAATGACCCTAAGTTCAGAGAGAGGTTTCCAATGGATGTGGACGTTGACTTGGTTGTGTTTGACGGTGTGCGGTGTGACGGGAAACACAAATCGACGAAATATCGTGGTTATCATGGCCGATGACATGGTGTTTTGAGCGTGTGAACGATTGTTGTGTCGCCGACTTAATTGTTGTTTTTTTTTAGGGTTTTGATGACGTCAGTTTTCGCGGTTCAAATTCTTTCTTAACTCCAAACATTGATGCTCTGGCCTTCAGTGGAGTCATATTGAATCGTCATTATGTCCCGCCAATGTGTACGCCGTCAAGAGCGGCTTTCATGACCGGACGCCATCCCATTCACACTGGTGAGTTGTGGTCTTTAATTAGTAATAAATGATTTATGGTTTGTTTGTAGGAATGCAGCACTATGTGATTCCGAATTTCGAGCCGTGGGGCTTGCCTTTATCGGAGACAACGATAGCAGAGGTGTTCCAAGAGGCCGGCTACTACACGAGTTTGATTGGAAAGTGGCATTTGGGTTTTGCACAAAAAGCCTATACACCGCTGTATAGGGGATTCGATCATCACTATGGCTACTTGGGCGCATACATCGATTACTACGACCAAACCTTGTACGCTGAGGTATGCTATGCGGTGTCAGACTTATCTTGAGAAACACCTAATACCTCCGTAACAGTCCAAACATTTTGCTAGGGGACACGATTTTCGAAATAACCTCAACGTGACTAGGGAAAAGCAAGGCCAGTATGTTACCGACATTCTAACCGAGGAAGCAGTCGAACTCATTACCAACCATGACACGAGCAAACCCTTGTTTCTGGTTTTAAATCACTTGGCACCACATACCGCCAATGAGGATAAACCACTGCAAGCTCCTGAGGATGAAATTGCCAAATTCGACTACATGTCTAACCACAACAGATCCATCTATGCCGGTACTGTCCTTTCCTCGGAGACCACATACATATTCTCATTGAATCTCATTTTAGCAATGATGTCGAAGTTGGACGCATCTGTTGGGCAAGTTGTGGAAGCCCTCAACACCAAGAACATTCTAAACAACACGATTTTGTTGTTCTACTCGGACAATGGAGCGCCAACTGGGGGTCTGCATGCGAACAATGGTTCCAATTATCCTCTTCGAGGCGTAAGTAAGTCACCTTAAGCAGTCTGTCATATTTGTAGGATTTCACCTTTTAGCAAAAAAATTCCCCATGGGAGGGAGGGCTACGCTCCGTGGCTGCCATTTGGAGCCCACATTTTCAGAAGCACGGAATCGTTTGGAATCAAACCATGCACGTCACTGACTGGCTGCCAACTTTGGCCAGTGCTGCAGGGATAACACTCAACGAAAGCCTAAAACTGGATGGTACAGATATTTGGCCTAGTTTGGCTGCTGGCAAGGACCCCGTTCCTCGTAGGATCTTGCATAATATCGATAATATTTTCAACTACGTTTCATACCTTCACAACGAATGGAAATTTGTAAATGGCACCACATCAGCTGGTAAATTTGATGGGTGGCAATTTCAGCGTGAGACCGCCCCAGATCCAAGGTCGTGTAACTACGTGAAGGCGGTTACAAGTTCACTGGTCTGGAAGAATCTTGTTCGGTACACCCAATCCCAATTTGATGTGCGAAAAATCACCAAACTTCGCCAGGCAGCGGGCGTCAAATGTGCATACAATGACGTGGTTATACCATGTAATGCTCTGGTTGAGGAGTGTCTGTTCAATATCGAGGAAGACCCGTGTGAACAGAATAACCTGTATCCTCAAATGAGAACATCTTCGGTTATGGACCTCATTAAAAAGGAACTGGAAAAACTGGAAGAAAGTGCCGTACCTCCCCGGAATTTACCCGTTGATGAGAAATGTGATCCGAAGTTTTATGACTACGAGTGGACGTGGTGGAAGGACCTTCAGGATAATAATAAAACTGAGGTGTGATGTGTATTTTTATAGATAAAATAAAATTATGAACCAGTCCTAAGCATGTATGGCGGGTATATACCTAGGGATGCCATCCAGTTTGATAGTCTATTTGTCAATGCTCACAAGTCCTGGGCTCATAATCGGGCGATACTATTGCTACAGATGATTAGGTGGGCTTAAGAAGTGTTGATGAATATGTAAGTGGGATGGATTGGTATATAAACATAGCTTTATGTCTATTGAGCATTTGTTTTCGGGACAATGGCTTACCATTGTTCAACGAATGACTAGTCACGAAAGAAGCGCATTGATATCATTTGTCAGCAAAAAATTGAGACCAATATAATTCTACATGCAAGGACACTCACTCACTCCTGGCAACGAACGGGCAAGGTGTTCTATGGAAATAATTTTTTTTTAAACTTCAAAGAAGTGGTCCTATATTTAAATTTTACGGGATAGATGTGACGTCTGGCACACTTATGCAATCGAGTACACGAGTTTTTTGGAATCAAAATAGCACATGATGGTGATAATTGAGGTCTTAGGCCATTGTTTTTAGCTACCTGACTACCTCTAGCTAACCATCGTTCAATCAATAAGCAGCAAATTTTCTCTGAAATACCTCTTCTACCTTGACCTGAATATTAAGCATTCAAGGAGAACATTGCAAATACTTTAAAAACAAATTGGAATCAAGCTTGGTTAGGGAATAGTAGCTCTCTATCTGGATGTCAAGATTGAAAAAAATGTGTTGAATATCAAAAAAGAATTATAAATACATATCTCGAAATGGGTTGCTCAAAATGATACTTAATCTTTCATGGCTTTCGTCTACCAGAGACTTGCTTAAGAAAGGCTGATATTAAATACAATACATCTCCCAGACAGTATTCAAGCTTAGTGCTAATTTTATGACAGGTGCGATAACTTGATTAATCCCCTGTTAAATTAACTGTGTGTGTAGATACGAACGTTTATGTATATTTTTCGTGCCAATCACTCTCATATAAATATAAAATAAAAATAATACAAAATTGAAAATGTACATTTTGAGGTCTCCTAAGTACACTACTTTTTGGTGTTTAAGGTTACCAAATAAAAAGTTTGAAATCCAGTTGGAATCAAGGTATGTATTTCTATTCTGGTATTGGTTTATGGAATCATATTTCTCCTTTCTCTAACTGCTATCTTGTTAATGCAAGCTTCAGCTCTTCCTTACATTTTGAAAGTTCTGTTTTTCTGTATTCTGTCATATCTCATGGGAAGTCAAAAATTAATTTGCTCTCAATCATCTATAATCCTCCTATTGGTGAAAATTGCTAACCATAGTGCAAAGGTAAATAGTACACAAAATGTAGCAAAATTGAATTCCGATAACCGATATTCCGACGAGTACGTTTCTCGGGCTTCAGGGACTAAAAATCACTTTTATTTTTAAGATAATTTTATATTTCTTTTTTTTTTAGACCTAGACAAAAATGCCGAAGCCTAGCTTAACTATCTTAACTGGGTAAAATTACCTTATTAGGTTTTAACGGGCACTCTTAAGCGGGGAGCACACACTTGAAACTATATTATATACTATATTTTTGACCTTAAAGGTCAAGGTTTAAACTAAGAAGGGTAGACTACACGAACATATGAAGGCACAAACGTCGACACTCCAGCCTCTGTCTACCAAATCCTACTCTCACCTCCACGCGCTGGCTCCTGGGTACCTAGTACCTCAACTATAGATCGGGTAGATCCCTTTGTAAGGTTGTTGGGGGAGCAAACGAGAGAGGGGGGGAATCTTAGCCGCCACCGGGGCTTAGCTACTTCCTCGGGACGGCGGCGGAACAATTCCCAAGATGGAGTCAACGGCATGTTACTGCAGGAACGACGTTCGAAAGTTTTACCAAGAAGTAAAATGAAGATGCAATTCTCTAAAGCCAGAGCGGAAGCCTGGAGGGATGAACACGGACAACTAATAGTGGAGTCACAGTCGATGCTGAGACTGTGGAAAAACCACTACTGCAGACTGTATAATGGCGATGATAGTCAAAATGCCGCTGTCAGCCAGAACGAACCATTCACAATGGACAAAGACAAAAAAGAATCTCGTCCACACGACCTAGACGATGTTAAGATACCGATATCGAAACTTAAGTCTTATAAAGCTGCTGGAGTAGACTATTTAAAGCAGCTGGCGATGAGCTGGCCAGGAACATGAACCAACTCATCTGCAAGATATGGTCAGAAGAAAGCATGCCCGATGAATGGAATCTCAGCATCGTTTGCCCATAAGAAAGGAGATCCCTATGACTAGGGATAAGTCTCCTGAACATTGCGTATAAGATCCTCTCTGCCGTACTGTGTAAGCGCCTGAAACCGGTCGTGGACAATCTGATAGGTTCCTACTAGTATGGTTTCAGGCCAAGAAAATCCACGATAGACCAAATATTTACACTACGGCAGATCTTGGAGAAGACCCATGAATTTCCGGTCGACATGCACCACCTCTTTGTCGACTTTAAGCCGCATATGACAGTGTTTATAGAGACGAGCTATACAGAGCCATGTAATATTTTAACATCCCTGCAAAGCTCGTCAGACTGTGCAGGATGACTATGGAGAATTCTCGCTGCTCCATTAAGATCGGATGTGAACTAACCGAGACCTTCGATGTTAAAAAAGCATCTAGACAGGATTATGCATTGTCATGTAATTTCTTTATCTCTAAAAGCTTCATGACAAGTAACTTGAACGATAATACTTTTTTCGGCCGTTTGTGTTCGTCATTCTTTTCTTTTGGTCGATATCTAAATTTTGCAACACTGTGTAGGAGCAACTACCGCTGTCTCAAGGCAACCATCGTATAAATGAGCTTATAGCGTGGTCGAGTTAGATAGCGACATTTGATCGCAAAAGACCAGAATTTCCGTTGCCGATCATGTCTCTCTCGAACTTACTTAAGATCTTTTAACACCCTCATCAAAATTTGGGCTTCCTGTTCAAACCGGAGGCAATATGGGCAATAGAATCTATTATGTTGGTCTTTGACATAATATTCCATTATATTCGGAGCAGATATTTCTATCTGATATAAAGAAATTTTTAAGAAAATTATTTATCCCCATGAGACGATCCTTCAATGTCCGTCAGGGACATTCCGAAGGATTGATCTAGTAAGCTTGTTTGTGTTTTGAGTGAATGAATGCTACAGTTTTGGACTGAACAGATTTCGAATTTAACCACAATGAGCAGCGTAAGAGAGGGCGAATTTATTCGGTGGAAAAGATTTAATGCCATCTTGGAGGGCCTACTGTTGGTTGGAAAAAAGTATATACGAGTATTTAGACACGATGATAATCAGGAAATCAAATTATGCAGGTGCTATCATAAAGGAGAGAAGGACAGATGTGCTTAAAGCTGTTTGCGCGATTACATGACTATTAATTTGTAGCCTTTTGTAAGTTGTTGATAATACTTCATCGAGGTTCTCTGTCATGAGTGTGTTCCTTCCATGTTTCGCTGTTCTGTTCGATCCATTCTAGCTCCATTTTCTTTAAATCAATTTTAATTTTTATTTTATTTTTTTTATCTTAGGCTAGACAAAAATGCCTTAAAATAGGTTAACTATTCTTACAAATATCTTACTGGCCCTAGGCGGACGCTCTAAAATAAACAGTACAACTTAAAACGATGTCTTTTGACTACTATATTGAACCTTAGAATTAGACTTATGATATCTTAAGCTAAGAAAATGTGTTTTATTTACAAAATTTAGCATATACGTGTCTGTCTTCTAGCTCCATCTCTACAATATATTGTCTTCTTATCTCCACCTTATCCTTCCTGGCTATTTTTTTGCATAGTTGACTATTGTCCACTGTTCATTCGTTCAATTCGTTTAATTAAGATTGGCAGTCTTCTCCTATTTTCCTATTTTCCTCGTTATACATCTGTAATATGTCAATGGCATTATCGTCGATATTGGGGAACAAAAGAGCGTTCTTCATAGTCCTTTCATCGTGAGGAAGCAGGCGTTCCCCATATGCAGTCAATACAGTTCTCCCGTCCGCTTTCTCGAAGGAGTTATCGAATATACGAGTAATCAGGTTTGGATAGATGATTTATTCGGTTTTCTGATAATTTATTTCTATGTTGTCAGCCTCTTTAGGAGGGTATTTGACAACACCTTGTAACAACTTGATAGCAGCGATATTCTTCAGTAATTGTTCAGTCGTGCTCGTCACCCTTTTTAAATACAGAATTGATGATCGTGTTTTTCGATTTCTCGGGGAAACTTTTATCGTTGCAAATACATAGAATTATAAAGCTGAACAATGACTAGCCGCACTTAATTGGTTATTAATTCAAGGCAACAAAAGAGCAGTTATCAAAATGCCACCTCTAACATCAGCACTAATTATAAGTTGTATATTTATATATCTAATTTGGTTTGTGGCCTTATTTTTCTTCTAATTCATCATTCAGATGATGTGTGATATAGGAGATTGCAATTTTCTAACATGATATCGATGAACTGTCCCTACTTTAATGAATGATTGAAATCATTTTGTAAAGCATTGAACGTAAACACGAATAGCGCAAGTTAACCTTGCCCTTTTCTTAACTCTTTATATCTACGTTGACTTTTTCGTGTAGTGTCCACTGGACACTGGATTTTGCAATTACCCAGTGTACTATGAGTAAACCGTTGTACAGGTATTAATTATGGTAGGCCATCATCGTTTTTATCTAAATTTGAACGCCAACGAGAAAATGTTAAACGCTAGGTGCATGCTCAAGGTTCTGATGATTTATATGCGACTTACCATAGCTTTTTTTTCTAGTTTATTAGGTGCTAATTGTGATAACTGAATAAACTTTGAACTTTATTGTTTTACCACTGGCTTCTCGTTGTTTTATCTTATAATTGTGGAATCGTAGTTTAATGACATTAGGCTATGATCTTAACCTATTTTTTATATCTTACTTGTACTTGCTTTAATACTCACGTACATGACTAGCCTTTAGTGCTTTAAGCTAATTCAAATTTTACAATTTGGCAATTGAGCACGTAATAGATTTGCAAGCAATACCGTATACCATAAGTGATTATAGTGAGTTTTGTTATTTTCCATCAATAGAATCCATTGAGAATGGGAATAAATGTAGGAATGCTTGGAAAACGTTTTCCAATAATGATGCTCGCTTTTCAATTGTAAATAAAACTAGTTGTATGTGAGGAATCTACTAAATCAGTTTTTTTATTTGCTAGAACAATTAACCTCAACTGGGCAGAATTCTTCGCGATGGGTAATCATCATCACTGTTGAGCCGAAGGTCTGTAGTTCAAGTCCGTCTAAAGACAAGAAAAATTCCTATACGGAAAAACTGTGCAACAACATCAGTTGTGAATGAGAAAGCCATAACACTCGCAGCATAAGATCATTTCAAAATTCATACTCTGTGATTGCATTTCCAATATAACACTTTAATGACATGGAAACAAAAGAGTTACTGTGAACTACAACCAAGGCAAATTCAGTCGAATCTCTCAAATCCTATCTGGGACAACCACCAATGGAGAGTAGTGAGTGAATATCTTCGACACAAACCATCTGCACCCCGTCCAGGTTGTGTGACAGACAACATAAGAGCGTACACTCTTAATCCTTTACGAATTATAAAAAAAATAAAAATTAGAAGGTGTGCAACTAGGTTAGGTTAGGTTAGGTTAGAGAAGGGGAGTGTGATGGTTAGACATCACTTCCACTCGGAGGCCAAGAGGCCCATTGTGAAACAACGACCCTTACCTTAAAAGGGTGCAATTAAAGGGATGAACACATGTCCAATGCGACTTACACACTGGACATGTGTTCATCTCATTAATTATAGTTTAAGAATATTTTAGGCTTAGGTTATTTATTTATTTATCTAGTTAAGGTAGGTTAAGTTTAGAGTTAAGAAATGAATTATAGTATCTAAGTTTTTTTACTAATTTTCTTAGAAATAAGCCATATGTAAGCTAGACGGCAATAAATGAAAATGAAGTCGAAAGACGTTAAAAATTAAGAATCAGATAAGCTTAGAGTGCTCGTTAAGAGCCAGTAAGAAAACGAAGTATAATGTTAAATTAGATTTAAGCATTTTGTCTAGTAAGTAAGATTATGAATAATGGAATAAAATGCGATTAGAAAGAAAGAAAGAAGGCCCATTGTGATTCCCTTCGTTTGTGTGGGTACACATAAAATTAACCTGTCCTATCACATGGTGGCTGAAACCACCCCATGCTATTAATGAATTTTAGAAGATCCGATATACATATCTGCATAAGCCACGTCCGCAATCTCTGTAAAGAATCTTTGGCCTAGCGACACTAGGCGTCGATTTTGGAGAGCTGGGCAGTGGCAAAGCAGATGTTGGATCGTCTCAGTTTCTTCCTCATCGCCGCAGCTCCGGCAGAGATCGCTGGATCCCGAGTCCCATTTCCGGAGCATTGCTCCAATGGGACAGTGTCCTGTGATCACTCCGACGAGCATACGGAGCGAGTTACGGTCCAGCGCCAGGAGCTTCTTTGTTTTTCCGACATTGAGCTCTGGCCACTATGATCTTGTCGTGTAGCTGTCGTTTCTTGTAAGCAAAGACTAGTTGGCCTCTTTGATGATTGTGTCGTTTATGATCCTGTATAATGCGCTGACCGGTGGTTGCAATGCGGTGTCCGCTTCGCTGATGTCCATTTCAGAACCTTGCCTGGCCAGTTCGTCTGCTCTTTCGTTCCCTGCGATTGAGCTGTGGCCCGGGACCCAGCAGAGTTTAACTTTGTGGTGTCTGATGGACTTCAGTGAGTCGCGACATTTCATGACAGCCTTTGATCTCGTTATACAGGATTTTATTGACTTCAGTGCAGCCTGGCTGTCTACGAAGATAGTGATATCAGACGGTGGGATATCGGCTACCTGTATGTGTTTGGCTGCTTTCTCTATTGCCAGGATTGCTGCTTGAAAAACGCTGCACAGATCAGGGAGTCTGAATGATTCCTGTTTGTGGAGGGTATCAGAGTAGAACCCGGCCCCAGTGCCTGTGTCCATTTTCGATCCGTCGGTGAAGAGGGTGTTCTCGTGGTCGTTGATTACGGCGTTTGATAGCCAATCTTCTCTGTCGGGGAAAAGGATAGGTGTACAGAGAGAGAAGTCATTTTGGGGGGAAATATAGTCGGTCGAAGCTGCGAGGCTACTAAAACCATGTTTCCTTCCCAGGTCGTCTATTATCTTAAGTATGGCCGCATGTCCATAGTTGGCTTGCTTCCACAGAGAGGACTCCCTTAGTCTGAGAGCACTCTTTTCAGACCTTTTATGAATAGATCCAGGGGGAGGAGATGTCCAACTCTGCTTGCGGCGTGCTTCTCATGGCTCCCGTTGTACAAACAGCGGCTGACCTTTGTACTTTGTTCAGCATGTCCATATAGCTTTTTGTGCTGCTAGCAGTCCACCAGACTAGGGCCCTATAAGTTAAAATGGGTTTGTTTGTAAATTCATTTTTATTTATAGTTTCTTAGATCTATCTTATCCTAGACAAAAATGCTTAAAACTAGCTTAACTATCCTTACAAGTTTTCGGTATGAAGCACTCTCCATACTCTAGATTTGGGCACTCCAAGCATAATAGCAGTCCTCCATGTACTAAGGGAGGGATTACGTCGGACCAAATCCAAAATTATTTCATCTAAGATTCCTGATCCATCTGTAACTGATCTTTCGCTTCTTCGATGCTCTAGCACTCCGTTCTTTCGCAGACGTCGGTGGATTCTTGAAAACATGCTACGACTGGGACACCTCCGATTGGGATATCTTTCAGCGTAGAGTCCTTCGGCTTCACGATTTCGACCATTAGCTAAACCGTAGCAGAAGTGCATGTGCGTTAATTCTTCTCGAGAGTATGAGTTTGACATCGTAATGTGTTGATTAGTTAACATCCAATTTGGAAATGGTTTTTTATTAAAAATGCGATGCCTTTTATTTACATTTTAAAAAATAATAAATATTAAAAAATAACAAATATTACAAAAATATTTTGTTTTTCAATAAAAAAATATTGCGGTTTCATTGTCTTAAGGTCCTAGCGGGTAGAACTCATCGGCGGCGGGCGGACCCAGACGAAATTGGCAGGTCAGTTTTCAGGCGTTATCAATGAAAAAAAAGGATTAATCCAGAGCTATTCCAATACTGTGTCACTTTATTGTATCCTCATAAAACTCCGAATTTTTTTAAAAGTAATAAAAAAGAGGTCAATGTTTCATACATTAATTTGCCTACAAGTCTAGCCGCGTTAAAACCAAAAAAACGGTTTTTCTTAGAAAAAAATTGTTTGGTTTTTTTTTAATTTCTCAAGAACTACAAGACATTTTTGCATCCGGTTTTCTGTTTTTAACTAAAAACTAATAAGAGAATTGAATTTTTGAAAAAAAATTAGTATATACTTAATTACATACAATATAGTTCGAATTTTTTTTTTTTAAATTTTGAGTTTGAAAATTTATTTCTCAAAAACTATTCCTTAAAAAAGCTTCGTTTAAAAACAAGATGAGAGAAGAGGTTTCTGGCTTTACAAAAAAGTATATCACGGTATTGTGGATGTAACTGTTGACTTTTAATCATTTTTTTCCAAATTAAGTCAATTTTTTAGAAAATTGCCCCTCCCGGCTAAACGGGGGGGGGAATATACCCCCCCTCCCATACGATTTTTTTTTTGTCTTGACCATACCTACACGCTCTAGCTTTTTGGCACACCGCTCGTGGGACACCCTGTATATTAGTGTATTATAAAATATATAAATTTAGAAATCATTATAATACATTATAATACATCTAATTACATTCCCAAAGACCACCAATAAATTTGGTTATGACCATTAATAACCCCTGTCACATCTGTCCAGCGACATACACCCAGCTACACTCTCAAATGACCACCAATAAACTTTCCGCACACCGCTGGCACCGGATTCTCCCCTTGGCCACCAATACCAAACACCACATATGGATCCCTGGCACCGCACACGAACTCCAACATCATCATACTAATGTCCCAATTTCCCATACTTTGTGATTGCACAAGTGAATCAAAGAAATGCAACTATGCGTCTGGAGAATTTCCGTCGCAAGTTCAAGTTCTTAGATTTCACCTGTGCAAAAGTCCCACATAAATTAATAATTAATAAATTGATAATTAATAATTAATAAATTAGTTGAGTTCAGTCCTATGTTAGCGCTTAGACCAGCTGGTTGTAAATAAAAATTGTATTTTTTCTGTAATCTTCATTTTCGAGAACTTATTTCGTGCGCTCCAAAATCTCGGTTGGACGACGGAGGAAGACTGTGAGCGTTATAGACAGAAAAATAATTCAGATATCTATCTGAAATATTAAACAGATATTTTTGAAGTGCTAATCTACAGAAAAATGGAATAAAAATAAAATCAATTTTTTTTTTCAACAGTAGGACCTTAAGAAGCAAATGAAGAGGAAATCAATAAATGACCGCTGATTGCCTTGAGTCTAAATAAACCTCGCCTCCGACTGTATTTGATAAACGCTTTTGATAAAGTCGGTAATTTCAAAAAAAAAATCATTGAAAGCCAAAAACGACATAAAGATCCAAATAAATAAAAGGCTGATTATGGCAGCGCTTGTTTCTTCGCAGTGGAGGAAATGTGAATGTTAGATATTAAAATTCATATTAATAAAACCATAAAAATGCCAGTAACACTTTATGGCTGTGAAATTTGGTCCGTGATTAAGGAGAACGAAAATAGATTTCAATATTTGGAAAGCAATATAAAAAAGTTAGATGGAAAACAAGACGGAGAAACAGGCAAACCAAGAAAATTTGAACAATCAAGAGATCGAGGATCCTTATTCCACCTCAATATAATGTAGAACAGAATGAAATAGGAATGGACCTAGAAAAGATTTAACAGCCAAGAATGGAAGGAACATACTCATTACTGGGAGGCTGGGTAAAGGCCGGACAACAAAGCTTTTCTTTTTTTTTAGAGAAAGGGGAAATGTTCAAAAGATACTGATGATCCGAGTAATCAGTATGCCGGATTTTTACCGACTAAAACCGCCTCCCAAATGATTGCAATCTAGTCAGTTGGATAAAAAACAATTTTATGCTAATTTAATCTGTATTTTGTCATTTCAGGAGTTCCGCCCTTATCGTCTCCTGACAGATGCTAAGATGCACTCTACTCTTTTATCCTTTCCCCTCTTTCCTCTTTCATTTCTTTTTTTTATGTTAAGCATGTGTCCGGACTCGCACTTGAAGTCGTGACTAATTCTACTCCCTGTGGAGGTCCTTATTTCTTATTTACCATGATGCATTTACGATTTTTCTTAGAATTTTGAATCTCTGTACGATGTCTACATTCCTCTTTTTGGTACAACCCCATAGTTGACTACCATATGTCCATATTGGCTTCAGTGATTGCTTATATAATAAAAGCTTATTATAGACTGATAGTGAGGTGTCCTTTCTTATTAGCCAATATATTTTTCTGTATTTTATTTCTAATTCCTCTTTTTTCTGTTTAATGTTGATAGTAACCGGGATTTATGTTATTGCTTTGTTAATGAAATTTATGTGAACTGATTTGCTCTCATTAAGCTTGATTCGCCATATTATTGTCCAATTACAAATTTGGTTTATAGCTGATTGCAGCTTCTGTGTTGATTTCTTTCCTACTGCAAGGATTGCAGTGTCATTGGCAAACGTCCAATGTGCAATATTCTAGTTCTTGGAAATCATATGTATCTAGACAATACAGAATCGGATCCAGCACACTGCCTTGTGGAACTCCTGCCTTAATTTCCGTTAATTCTGAATACGAGTGTTCCTGTTTTATTCTAAAACATTTCCCGCTTAGGTATGATTCTAAGAATACAGCGTATTGTTTTGATAGGACACATCTTAGTTTGTGGTTAAGAATAATAAAATTGAATTAAAAAAGTGAGTCGGGCTGTTATGATTCGTCCACGGTTGGTGCTTCTGGGATTGCACATTGCAAATATTCGGGGGTATGGTCCTGGGCAGTTTCGTCGGCATCAACGAGGAATTTTAAAATACAACGAAATGTGCACGCATGGAAACACTGGTATAGTACAATAGAATAGAAAAGATGGTGCACGCAAGGCTTTGGTAAACGAAAAATGGGAAAAATGTCTTTCCACATGTCAGAAAAATGATATTGAGGGGTAGGCTGAGTGATATATGAAAAAAAAAATAATTTTGTTATCAACTCTCAAATATTGTATTCGTTGTTAATAAGAAAAAAAAATGCTCGTACGCAAATGTGTTTAAAAGATGAATGAGGTGGTGTCTGACTTCGCCTTTCTCAACTAATTCTTGGGATTGATTTGAAGTCATTATTTCAAGTCAATTTCCTACATGATTGGTGAAGTCTCGATCAATGGCATGCCTCTTAATTTAGAATTCAATAATGGAAAATAAATTTCCTCCCCCAATCTACGTTTGTTTGATTTTGACTGTAGTCACAGACCTTTGGGGTGAACGCGAGTTACTGCTGCATTTGTACAGCTTCTTTCATGCTTTTTTCCTTACTTTGTTTGCTTATATTTATTCACAAACGTACATTTCTTCGCTAGTACAAAAACTCGAATTTATTTTACCTCAAACGAATTATTGAACATCAAAGGACAGCAAATATTTACTCCAACCGTCATCGATTAAGGGCAAAACGTCAAAGCAGCCGTACTGATTTGCCACCTATTGCTCACCTATCTCAATTTGAAAGGCCTTATCTGTGAATAGATGTCGAGTTTCTCATCCATTTGGAATCACTTAAAATCTAATCAGGAGTGTGTCAACAATTCCAGAACTCATCATGCCATCGAATTTCTGTTGTGTGCGATTTGTCAATACGCTTCTACGAGTATTTGGCAGAGGGGCAAACAGATGAGGCATGCTGACTTCCTTTCGACAGGTGACTAATTCTAATGTGGCAACTAAATTATTTTGGCTGCTAAGATGTTATCAGTTTGAGGGCGTAGCATGCAATCCTTAGCGGTAATTGAATGTGACATTTTCAAAATCGATTACTCGCAAATGACATAATTATGTACATAGCAGGCATAGGGTATGAGCCTATACTAATAACATATGCACTACACTATATCAACAGACTAGCAAAATATTGAGCTTAAATAGGTCATTGTCATTAAATAATTCGATCTCTTTTGCTATTCGCAGGTGTTTTTAATTTATCTGTACTTGATAATCATTAGTCGATATAATCTCTATATGTGTAAACAAGTGTTTTCATTTGTTCGCTTTTCCAAACGAAACTTTTGAAACGAAGTTGTTGATTAATTCTTTAATTCTTATTTATTCTTAATTCTTTATTTTTCTCAAATGTAATTCCCCATAATGATGAAAGCCTTTAATAAGTAAGCTGATATTAGCAAAAATGCTCTACTCTTTGCTTATGCTACTGCCAAGAATGGAAAAATTAAGTAAATAAGAGGAAAAGAGGGAGAATTGGCAAATGACGTGATTAATTATACAGAGCAACGAACTTTGGATCTACTTTTTAGCACAACTGGATGAGTAAATATTTTTTTATTGAACCTTAAGAATTTTTTAAGTTTAGTTAGAAATAGGAATTTCTTCGCATTGGGTGCTCTTTTATGTGGCTCTTAAGTATTTTTGGTAAATAATTGGATTTATTTTGGATTTATTTAATTTATAAAACAATATAATATTCTCGGAGTTAACAGGTGTTGGTACGTGATACAATAATGGGAATAGTTATTTTTATTATTATTATCGGCTATTTGGAACTCAGAAGTTCACATCGCTCTTCGCCAAGCCTTCTTGTCAAGAGTGTGTTCCTTCCGTGTTTCGCTGTTCTGTGCCATCTCTTCTAGATCTATCATTCATATTGCCCTCCCATCTGCGGCGGGGCCTTCCTGGTGATATTTTTCCTACGAGTTTTCCACTAAATATTCGTTTGACTGTTCGTCCACTGTCCATTCGTTCTACGTGTCTTGCCCAGCTTAGCCTTCGCGATTTAATTACGCGGACAATGTTTGGAGCTGAATAGAGTTCCTCAAGTTCATGATTTTGTAGTTTCCTCTTTTCGCTTGTTTCTTCGCCCTGTTTTCTATTATTGAAATCTATTTTCCTGCCTCAAAGTCAGAGATCAAGTTGCACATCCGTAAAATGTCGCTCGCATTACTTTGATTCTACAAATGCGAAGAAGCAGGCGTTACCCATATGCAGGGTTTTATTTACACTCAGGTGCGAAGTTTGGATGGAATCAAGTGGCATCTTATTGGTTGTCTCTTCATTTACTTATAAGCCTGCTTATTTTCCTGCCAATATTCGATGTCCCAGCAGGTCCAGATCGTCAGTGCAAGCACATCCTTGTTTTAATCTTTCACGTATCTTGAATATTTCAGATAACACATTCCCTACTTTAATTTATTTTTTGTTTCCCATTTCATACAAAGCATACTTGTATCAGCTTTACTTCTTACAGCTTACTTCTTTGGTTTTTCCTGTCTTACTAGGACGATCGATTCATAGAGTCATATCTCTTTTTAAAATCTACGAATAGTTTGTGTACCTTTTCGGGTTCGGTCACCCTTTTTAAATACAAGAATGACGACCGAGTTGTTCCATTCCTCGAGGATGGTTTTGTTGTTCCATATATGTAGCTGTGATGAGCCCATTTAACTTAATTCATTTAATTCCAATGGAATTAGGTTGATCCCTGCCGCCTTGTTCCTTTTACTTTCTCAGGTTTGGCAGCTCTACCTGAACCTCTGCTGTGTGGATAACACCACTGCGAGCTTTCCATGTGAGTAAATCGAAATATTTTATCAATTGGGATGCAACTCTTTCTGTGTTCAAAACAAGCTCCCCATTATGGAGTTTTAGCAATCTTTTTCCTTAGCCATTGCCGTTTTTAATCCCGAAAGAGATGGTTTGATATCTTATACGCTTGATCCTTTCGCTATTTTCCAGGGTTTGAAGTCTTATTACATTACTATTGTTTACTTTTCCTTCACATCCTTCGTCGAATCAAGGCTTTACTTTGAGGGCTTTGTAATAGTATAGTTTTTTTTTCCGCTGCTTCCTTTACAACACTTTTATTGTTTACCACATTGCTTCTACCCGTCTTACCTCGCCTTTAGTTTCTATGCCATTGAGGAGGGCAAATCAGTTATTAATTTCGTTCTGGTATTGACGGTGAATGCGAGAGTCCTTTATCTTTTCAACGTTGAATTTTTTTATACGAATCTGCTTTTAATTTAGACGATGATTTGGATTTGGTCTGAATCCTTTTGTACTTAATTAATTCGTTGGCTGCTGTTTGGAAAGCTGCATACGTTAGACGAGCCTTTCAATTCAATTCAATTCAATTTATTTATTAGGAGTACAAGTAAGACGCGAGTCTTTTATAGTACATAATACAGTATACAGATAGATTGATAACGGCAGTTACAAATAAAATCTTACAAATAAAATCTTACAAATAAAATCTTACAAATAAAATCTTAAACCTAAGATAATTGAGGGGAAAGAAGGAAGTGGAAAAAAAGATAGTTAAAAAGAATGTGTGTTGTTAACGTTGCTGTTTAAAATATTTGTAAATTTCATTTTTAAAATGCTTAGTCTGGACTTGTCGCCTCACTTGCAATGGCAGTGAGTTCCAAAGTCTGGCGACATGAACAAAGAATAGGCGTGAAGTGTTTAAATATACCGATGGTGTAATAAGAATGAGGGTTCTAGGTGATTGTGCAAATTGAAGCTTATTAAATAAGTACATATGTTGGTAGTAGCTTCTGAATAATTTTGTGCATAAAAATGCAACATCTAGCTTCTAAAAAGTCCTTAAGGGTAATTCCAAGGACAATACGATCATAGCCTGTTATGTGATCATGTCTACGAAGTCCATATATATATCTAACCATGTCATTAAACGCAACAAGTAATTTATGCAGGGACCGAGAGTCAAGTTTACAGTAAACTACGGCAGCATAGTCAATTATCGGTAAGAGCAATATCTTGACAAGTCTTAGCTTAGTATCAATCGGTGTGAAGGCCGCAGATAACGAGAGCTTTCGTAGTGCCCCGTAGATACGACCCACAGTGTAGTTAATATGCTCCGTGGCTGAAAGAGAACAAGTTATCTTAAATCCTAAGCTAGTTATTTTATTTACAAAATGAAACTGCATGTGCGATATGTAGACAGGTGGTAACATTTCAGTGTCATAATATTGTTTCGAGATTGCAATACACCGAGATTTACTAGGATTAAGAGTGAGACCATTGTTCACTGACCAATTATGAATGTTTGATAGATCTTCGTTGAGTCTATAGACCAAGTCTTCGATCAGGCCAACTGGTCTGGACAAGTATCTGCATAGAGATGCAGTGATACATTTCTACACACTTTAGGAAGATCGTTGATATACAAGCAGAATAAAATTGGGCCCAAGATCGATCCTTGCGGAACTCCAGCTGACAAGTTGGAATACTGAGAGCAGCTACCCCCAATGGTGACTCTTTGCTTTCTGTTACTTAAATAATTTTTTATCAGACAGACCGATGCATCACTAAAGTCAAAATAGGATCTTAGTTTTTGACACAATATGATGTGATTTACCCTATCAAAAGCTTTGGAAAAGTCAAGCAAACATAAAACTGTAACAAAGTCTTGATCGAATTGGGTCCTAATGTCATCAAGAACTTTAACAATTGCTGTTGAGCAACTGTGATGCTCACGGAAACCCGACTGTATAGGGGACAACAGGGCATGAGCCACAAGGTGTTTCGAAATTTGTTTAGCCATTATTCTCTCAAGAACTTTTGACAGGCAGGGTAAAATGCTAATTGGGCGGAAATCCGATGCAGATACCGGATGAGGTTTCTTAGGCACAGGGATAACTTTTGCTGTTTTCCAACTATTAGGGAAAGTGCAGGAGTATATACAAAAGTTGAATATGTGAGTAAGTGGAGCCTATCTTTAATTTTTGTGAATTTCTTTTCATGGATGAGTTGGAAAGTTCCCACTCGAAGATCCGATCGGGAAACTAGTGTACCTCCGGAATATTTTACCTAAGGGCGATAGCGATCAGCGACTAGCGATATTTAAAATGATTTTTGGTGTTGTTTTGAGTGTGGTGTTGCTATGGTGTGTTGGTGTTCGCCATTTTTCATGGGGCAGAGATCCATAAGGAATTTAGTCGCCTCTAACGACTGGCCCTCCGCGGGTATATTCGAACCTCTATCCCGTAGGGGGATGGGAATAATAAACGTGCAAAACTATTTTAAATAAAATAACAACATTGTTTCACAAAAACGAAATGTTTCTATTCCTTGTTCTGTTTAAGACAATTTTTTGGAGGACATTAAAATTGAAAAAAAATCAATAAAAAATTAAAGAGTTAATAAATGAACTTAAAATATATTTAACACTTCTTCAAAAGTGAGTGACAAAATTTGTTTGTACAAGATTCAAAAGTTGACCCTTGTTTTCAATTACTGATTTTAACCTATGTATGTAGGTGGCATTCTCTGTTCAAGACTTTTCATGAATACGATGATTTCGTGAGTTTAGCTTACTCAACTCATCTTTGATTTCCCCTCTTCACTGCTTTTTCGTACGATTTTCTGATTTTTCTCACAGATACGGTTATGGATAGATCTGAGTTTGAGTTTGAAGAACATGGGGACAGCTGTAAAATAATCAAAGTCGAACGTCCTGGCTGTATGATTAGGATCGTTATCTTGGTAGAGATGAAAACTCTGCGATCAATTGTTCTTTCAACATAAGCAACCAAATTCTGGCTTAAGACTTTTAATTTTTACTCAACTCTAGAGCTGTGAAGTTCGATGTTATTTCTGCTTTCAGGAACTTTTCATCTAACGGCTTAATCTTAATTTTCTTCTAGCCTTACTCCTGCGTTCCATTCAAACTTCTTCGTAATCTCGATCGTAAATATTTTGCGGTGTAGAATGGACTAAATTCCATTAATCCCCCATTTCGGGTAGTCTTTTTCCCGCTTCTCTGTCACTGGAGATAGCTTATCGTCTTCTTTATTTTCTTCTGCTTTACCTTTATTTCTGTCTAGGCTAAGTTTTGTTGCTTATTCCTTCACGCAGATCTACGCACAACACACACGTTTCATAAGAATTTGTAAATTTATGGAAAAGCAAGCAAATCCCTTAGTTTACGAACCATTTCTCTCATCTTGTTTTGAGAATAATAATATTTGAGCCTGTGCAAAAATGTAGTCTGCATAATGTGTCTTTTATTAAGTCACATCTTTAAAGTTAATATGGCAAAACATTAACAAAAATTAATAGACCATAGTGTTTCGAACTGCTTTCAGCCTGAGCTATAAGAATACCTAGATATCAATCGGTCGATCGTCATGATTTAATTGAAGAAATTTCAGTCAGCTTCCTTATTTTGCCAGGTTCTTAGCTTAATCTGAATGTCAGATGGCTGGTCTTGTAAAATGGCTATTTAAGGGGGGATAACAAACTACAACATGCCAAACAGAGTATGGGAATCATGTACCTCACATGTAAATAGATCGGCCAGGTTCCTTTGTAGGGTTGTTGTGGTGGAAGCAGCAAACGATGGAGGAGAAAGCTCTAGTCATCAAGAAGAATTTTCAAAATGAATTCAACAACGGTGTCTGTGATTCGAGTAAAGAACTAGGTTGGGCATTGTGTATGGAGGTACCGTTTTTATTGCGGAGATTTAATTTATTCAGAGCCAGCCTTAGATAGGGATGGATTACATGTTGACAATATGCATAAACGGTTGGTTCCCATAATAATTGGTTCGATTCATATACCGGATATGGCCAAACAGTAAGAAAAAGGTCTAAACTGTTATAAGGCAAATATTATAACACTCCAAGAAGAGCGAAAGGGCTCAGATTACACTTAGATTTTGCAATAAAAAAACAGAAGGTGCGGGCTGGCCATAGATCATATAGGTTCTGGATACTATTGAAACACGTTTATGGGAAGACTTGATGGGCTCGATGTTGAGGACATTTTGTTAGTCATATTAGAAAATTGTTTAAATCAACATGAAACAGGGGAGACCCGCCTAGAGAAGAAATGCGTTTGAAAATTCAAATATTGTATCATCAGCGTAGATTGGCAGATTTGAATTTTCAGTCAGGCATTAACTGGAGGTACCCTGGATGGGCTATGAGGGTGTCAATTACTCCATTTCGATTTATTATTTGTACGCTTAATATTATCGAAGACTTTGTTAAAATGAGCGGTTGATGGTTGATAGGAATGTTGATTCCTCTTTCGTTTACGCAAAAGCAGATTTGTAAGAAAAGACGTTATGTATAGCTATATTGCAGGCGAAGCTATCGGAAGGTTATTTCATCAGGATAGATTTTTTGTGACAAATAAAAATGTTGAAGGTTAATTTGTATTTCCCAGAGCTTAGGAAAGTTAGGATAATAACTTACTTTAAGGTAAGTAGGTGCTTTAAGGTAAGAAGTCTTCTTGAAATATGCCATCTTGGGGGTCATTCTGAGCATATTTTTGTTTTATTCAAAATTTTATAGGTTCATTCCACACACAGAAGTGTGTGAATCTTTACAGGAGGGAGGGGAGGGGGGCATGTTGTCCCCCTGCAACCACCCTGCTTGGCCACATATAGGATTTGTAGTGAGTGCTTCTACACATTTTTGTGATTCATTTATTATTTAATCAGTATTGTACTAACGATCCAGCTCGTTCACACATTCACTTCCTAAGAAATTGTGCTCAATCTTATCTATATATCTATAATTAAATTTCACGAATTGTATGGAATCATCGATAATTCTGACGATTTAATGGATTTATTAATTCACCGCAATGTTAATAAAATTAAATCGTCGAAACCGAAGTTATATTACTTATTTTTTATACTTGAATTAATTTTTTCTACAACACCTTTTCCTCAACTCACCCAACCTACCCCCCAACTATCGCTGACTTACAAATTTGAAGGTTATTCAATCTTCAGTCACCAGCGCAATACTCCTACACTCTCAATCAAGCAGGGTTGAATGCCCTCCCAACATATCTAAGACCAAGGTCACTAGAGGGTTGGACCTTAAAAAAAGTAATTACCGAAGTTAGTTTGTGCGGAGGTAATTGGAGAAATGCGAGTGTGATTCAAGTCCGACCTAAGCTCTCCAGATTTTTTTAAGTTTAAAAATGCAGTCGTATGTCCAGTGACACGAGACCTAATGTGCCAATAAAAAAAGACATATATTCGATAGCATCTTTATAAGGAAGTTTGGGTTCGGGCACTATCCCGCTTCAATTTCTATCGATTCGACTAATAGACGAGAAGATTCCTCCTATCCTTGGATATTTCGCCGGTTATATGTAACAATTTTAGATCCTTTCAAACATTAAAACCCTTTTACTTGTAACGCTACCCAAGCTGTCTTGTCTGAAAAATTAAAACCTATTAAAACCTATTTAATTAGCTGTCATGCGATCAATAATATTTATTTTCTCAAATGATTGAAAGCAATTACAACCTTGTCCAAGCAAGCTCACCGATAACAGTGCGATTTTCGCATAAATTCGAAGCGTATCTTGGACACCATAAATTAAAAACGTTTGGGCTATAAACGTCTGTCATGTCGATTAAGACTGTAAAAAAAATAAATTTGAGTCAAGGTCAACCCGTTTCCATTTAAATAGTTTGGAACTTGCCCATTGCAATCATACAATTCAATTTGAGTGTTTTTTTTTTTTATCAAGGTGATGGTTGTCGATGGTGTACATGTGACGCTATTCTTCAGTGCGAGTTATGCTATCTTTGTCGGAGGTTCGTGGTTCAGTGATCGTTGTGCGAAAAATATTTTAAATAGACGTTGCTGTGAAATCAAAGCCAAAACGGAATGTTGACGAAATAACAAAAACGTGTCTTAAAGTTCTGAAAAATTGTGAGTTTTAGAATGTAAAGAAAAAACAAATTAAAGTAATTCCAATAAATAGAATCTTGAAAACGGAAGACAGAGCCTCCACGTTCATAAAAATCTCTTATCAGACAATCAGATGCGTATTACCTACTTCTCTGTTGTTCCTAGTCTTAATATGATGAGATTGATGTGTTACTAGTGCAAGATCGTGCAGCTTCTTTCCGTAAATATTGCACGTATAATGAAAGATAAAAACAATCAAGGATAGATAAAGTGCACTCAAGATCATTGCTAATACTATTGTCAATGTTGACAGAAATCCGGTATACGAGTATCTGTAGGCCATGCCGTGATTGAAGTAGGGAATTAATTGCTGAGTCTTTATATTTCATCCTTGAAAGATCAAATATGCTCTGCGATTTCCCTAATAAATGCCGAATGTTCCAAGTAAATTTTACTGATAATTTTACACTCGAACGGATTGTAATCAAGTTGAAAGTATAAACTTCCAATTCAATGCTTAGTAATGATCCAGGCAACAAAAGTTTTAATGCATTATTCAATAATTCTGAAACGTTGCTACTTTGCACTAAAAACCCATTCAGTTGGGCACTTAATTGAGGCTCTGTTAGCCTCTTAACCATGTTTATTTATCAGCGAAAAAATTCAAAATATCTACCCCTACTCGATGACGTTAAGGGGTATCCATGTTGCACCATGACTAAAAGCTATTTTCCATGTGCTTAAATAAAACATGTGCAACTAGCACATCTAATTAATTGTGGAATTAATTTTTCCCGTGGATGAAAGTGATATACATACTCGTATAGTTTATTGCCGGCTATATAAGTATACTACCGAAGTTGTTTCCACTTTTTACCCAAGGAAGAGAAATGCCACGATATGTACTCGTAGTTTGGATGACCTAGCTGTTGTAGGATTCGAATTCTGCACTGCTGCATTTCCTGGCCTTAAATCCTCCTATCCTGCTTGGGGGTTGTAAAAAATAAAAAGTTTTTTCACTACCACTTCCGATTAAAGGAGAATGAATTTCCTTACAGTTTATAAAACCTTCTTGGAATCGTTCGTTTCGAAATATAATAAATGTATAAATGTTCATCCTCAGGTGCATGTGAATCTTTCAATAGCAGTCTGATCTATTTAGATCGACTTTGCCAGCACAAGCTGTGACGATATCTGCCTATTTCGATACAGAATTGCCCAAGCCAGTATCATTCTCTATGAGGTCAAGATAATTATAAATAATAATAGAATTCACTTTGAAAAACTTGACAGCTGTGAAAGATTTGTTGGCATTTTTATTTGAAAGTACAATCCTTCCGGTTAATAATGGAAAATAATTTCATTCAAATGGCTGCCTCGGCTGGCCATGCAGTAGCCTACACGATCGGTCCAATTTTTAAGCACATTATCGATTGTGTGCAGCTGTATTTCACCAATGGCTTCACGAATATTGTCCTTTAAAGCGTCAATTGTCTCTGGCTTGTCGGCGTAACACTTATCTTTGACGGCACCCCACAAATAATAGTCCAACGGTGTCAAATCGCAGCTCCGAGGTGGCCAAACGACATCAGCTCTGCGGCTGATAATGCGATCTTCAAAAACAGGACGCAAAACATCGAGTGTAGCTTCGGCTGTGTGGCACGTAGCGCCTTCCTGTTGAAACCAAATGTTGCCAATATCCTCCTCTTCAATTTTTGTGAACAAAAATTCGTTCAACATGGCCCGATAACGATCGCCATTGACTGTAACGGCCACTTCTTGCTCATTTTCGAAGAAAAATGGCCCAATTATGCCTCTAGACCAAAATGCGCACCAAACAGTGGCTCGTTTTGGGTGCACCGGCTTTTCAATGTATGCGTGCGGGTTTTCTGTGCCCCAAATGCGACAATTTTGCTTGTTTACATACCCGCCAAGATCAAAATGAGTTTCATCTGAAAAGATGATTTTTTTGGCAAAATCGGCATCTTCTGTAAGTCGATCGCAGGCCCACTTAGCGAAGCGTTGTTCAAGCGTATACATAACCATATTCGTTCAGTGGAAGGATAAAACTAATTATCTGTCAAATCGGACATGAGCTAAGTGTTACCATTCACGAAATAAGCACTACTTGAAAAAAAAAAACGACGTTAGATGGCGGACCCTTTATAAAGGTTGGACTTCTTTTGGTGTGCTTGGCGTTTTTTGCTGTCGAAAAAAAAATGGATCAAGGAATCTGAATCAAAATTTGTGTGAAACTTTAAATTAAGTACTCCAACGTACTTGAAATGTTGACTGTGATATTTGGCGAACCTACATTGAGTAAATAAAAAATGTTTATAAGTGGCGCAAGCTCTTCAAAAAAGGCCGAGGGGATGTTAATAACGATGTCCTGCCTGAACACCTCAGCACATAAATAATTGATGAAAACATTGAATTAGTGAACACAGTTCTTATAAAGAAACGTCGAATAATCAAAGCAGTTGCTGAGGATGTTAACTCATCGGTTGGCCATGCACTTTTTTTAAAACGTTTTTTTTTTGTTCCGAAATTCAAAAATTTTAACAATCACATGGACATTTCTAATTCAAAAAAAAAAAAGTTGCTGTGAACTACAGCCAATGCGACTAATTTAATCGGATTTCTCGAATCATATCTAGGACACCCACCTCCGGAGAGTAGTGAAACAACATCTTCGACACAAATCATCTGCACTCCGTCCAGGTTGTGTGACAAACACAATAAGAGCATAACTCTTGAACCTGCGCGAACCCTATATAAAAAAATACTGTATTACTGGAAGAACAAGCCTCATATATACATATTTCTCAACGATATCTGTTTTTAAATCTATGCTGCCGATAAGATGGGTATCGTTGTCTTTTATTTTCCTAAACTACGTACATATATCAAAACTATACATTTGGGGTAAAAGGAAATGTCTATGGGTTACTTCCCATAAAAATGTGTGTATTTAGGGAATATCATATCATAATTTCTGACCTTTAGAAACCTCGAATCTCGGCTACACATTAATAATGGCGCACGTATTATGAATTATAATTTGGGATAGTGTGGAATATGATACCCTATGAGATGAGATGCTTAGTTAAAGATTGAAAATTAGTAGACTAAAACTAGGCTTAGGTAAACTTTTGCCACTTTCAAGATAAGGGCGCAAACTATGTCTTAATTTTAAATTTTAATTTTCAACCATACCCTAACAGTGTCATCGACTTTTTTTACTTCTTCAAAGCAATAGAAACTTATCACCAATAAATAATCACATGTCACATAACCCAGTGACTCAATTCAACGAGATTAATCTGCTCGTCTTGCCTTAAACAACATTCTCTTTCGCACGATCTTTCTTCAATTTTTCTTCGATACAAATCAAAATTAGCATAAAAGGCGTAAGTGAAAGCTTGTATTGCCAGTTGAACACTTTCGTAGTCTGATTCAAACAAGCTCAAGATGAACTTCGTTTGGGTGGTGCTCCTCGGATTTGTGACTTTTGCAGCTACGAAGCAAAATAATGATGAATTCAATCCACCAAACATTGTGATCATCATGGCCGACGATATGGTAAGACATTAACACCTTTGCAAAATAATGTACTATCCCCTTCCTTTCAGGGCTTTGACGACGTAAGTTTCCACGGAGCCAAACAGCATATAACGCCAAACATCGATGCGCTTGCATATCACGGGGTGATACTCAACAATCTCTATGCCCCGCCGATGTGCACGCCGTCGCGAGCAGCGTTCTTGACTGGAAAATATCCCATTCGCACGGGAACTCAACACTACGTGATTAGCAATGAAACACCATGGAGCTTGTCCCTGAATTCAATAACAACTGCAGAGATATTTCGTAATGCAGGATATGCGACAAGAATGATAGGAAAATGGCATTTGGGTTTCGCGCAGCAAGCTATGCTTCCAACAAATCGGGGTTTTGATTCCCATTACGGTTACCTTGGGGGGTATGTGGACTACTACACCAGGAGGGCCAAGATGCCGGTATTATTATTTATGCTTACCTAAGGCGCAGCAATAACCATTCTGTGTATTTCCAGGTAGCGAACACGTCTATCGGCTATGATTTCCGAAGAAACCTCGATGTTGAATGCTCACATGCGGGGCAATATTTGACCGATCTGTTCACAAAGGAAGCGGAAGCGGTCATTAAGGACCATAACGAAAATAAACCTCTATTCATGGTTGTAAACCATCTAGCTCCACACACTGGAAACGAGGACGACCCACTTCAGGCTCCCAATGATGAAGTTGACAAGTTTAAATACATTCAGGATAAGAACAGGCGAATCTATGCTGGTGAGTCACATGTGTTTTTCTGTTTTCAAATTAGTTACAAAGATTTGCGCAGATGTTTTTTCTGAGCCTGTCTTTGGTGATGATTGAATCGGCACTCTATTGGCAAGAAAAAAAAATCAAACATTTGTTTCCATTTAATCAGCTGATGTCTTTCAGACTGTAGTCAGATATAGTATTCATTTGCTGTCGCTAGCCTTACATACATAAGCTGAATTACGATATGGTTATCTAACAAGAAGTGTCACATAAAATATTTCAAAATCGCAAAATTCTATCAGAAGTGGACATATTTTTATATTTCCTCTTAGTGCATACATCGTTGCTGGAGTACTGGGGTAGACTTTATCTTTAACATAGCCTTAAACAAACAATGACTTATGGTATTAAATCCCATGTTCTCGGCGGCCAGTTGGACTCTCTATTTCGAAAAATGGAAGTTTGTCACGCAACAATCATTCTTTCACCAGTTATGTGGCCTACGGAGTTATTGAAAATAGACTTCGTCCACAATCATAGAATTAACATCAAGCAAAAAATGTTTGATAACATCGTTCGGTAATGCAATCTACTCACTAAAACCGTCACACTAGCCAATAAACCGCACTAATCTGGCCCTCATAAAAATGACACTTCTTGTTGGATGAACTTTATCTTAGAACCTTTTTAGAATTAAGTCAATATTTTAACTATTCTTTCAATGTGTGGTTAGCACATCCGCTTTCTGTTGAAAAATTGGTTAAATTAACTCTCAAATGTAAACTGAGATGAAGCATTGACTCGTGGTTGGTATAAGGAGCATGAGTTATTACATCAAGTTTATCAACTTGACTTCGACTTGGACATTCCAACTTTAGGCCGAATTGTTCCCGCAGAGAACGAAGCGTCTCAATACCCGCTAGTGAGCCCCGTCATAACCCTTGTAATATGCGTTCGAGTCATTTTTCTGTTTAGTCCTGCTCCATCATGCAGGACCTTATTAGAGTAATAACACATATAAGATGGCGCTACATTAAACCATATCCAATAACCATACAGGATGATGGGCCTTAGCATATCATTTGTACCCTGCGGTCAAGTTGACTGCTATGAAGCAGTTTTCTTGTCGTGCCAAAGGCTTTCTTAACACCACCAAGATTAGATACTGGTCAAGCCAGATATTAAAATACCTAACCGCGTTTCTCAACGATAATGGTTGTCTATGTTGCCCAAAGATAGCGAATTTTCTCCATTTCTCTGGTATCCCTTGAGGCCCTATACAACGGAATCCTAAACAGTACCGTTTCCGACTTTTGGAAGTTAATTTTTAACTTCCGATCATCGCAACATTTCTTAATATGAACCAAGTCACAATACAGCATTGTATTGATGATCTCAGTTTTTTTACTTATTTCATCTATAATCATCTGCATACGATATTGAGTGGCTGAGAAAACGTATAAGATCGTTTATATAGACGTTATTAAACTTTTTTCTATACTGTTATGACTATATCTTGAATAGAAGATGATTTGGTATACACAGCCTGACAAGCTTGTAAGTCATACCGTCTAAGTGTATGGTTCCGAAGGCCTTTTCAAAGTCGACTAGATCAGCATCCTTCGTTGATTTTTTTGCCTTATTCCACTAAATATTTTGACGCAGCATGAAAAGTTTCATAACATGCCTTAAGACCAAACTGGTTGCCGGTATTATTTCCCTTCCCTACCCAATTGATGAGATCCCTTTTAACAGCTTTTTCAAAAACCTTGCTTACATTCCGAGATTAGCATGATAATACGATGCAAAAATCCTTTTCGATTCTTCCGATGAAACAGAAGATCAGTTGAGAAAACGCCTTTCGACGTCCTTCCTTTTAGATCATTCTCATGGCTTTTTTAGCTTTTACTACCATTGACAAGTAGTTCAACAATTTTTGAAGTGTCTGAAGGGTCTTTGTCGAGTCGTTCGTCCAATTCTTCATTTTCTACATACCTTTCGCCACTGTCCAAGTCTTTCACTTCTTGTTCTTATCCTCCACTTTCGACACTCAGCTCTAACACAGTTGTCAGAAATTCCAGTAAAGCGTAAAGCAGCAATTTTTTTATATTGTAGTAAAGTAAAGAAGTAGAAGTAGTAAGGACAGCCTGAAGCTGATCGTAGAGGGTAAAGTTGCTGTTTGCCCTAAATCAGGTAAAATGTCAGTAACGATTTTTGTCACTGCTCACGTCAAGATGATATACAGCCTCCTTGCGATGTCCTCTGGATAACTTCCCCAACAGCCGTTGGGAGTTGAACTAATGTGTGCAGCCAACGCTCTAGATAAGAGGGCTTAATATCAACGCGACCAGGTTGGCGATTGCAGGAAATAGTGAATGAAAGAGTATGACCAAGAGAGAGTGAACTTATACCCCCACCCAGTTTAGAAGAAGTCAACTCAGCTATACATAAGCTGAAAACAAAGCTGCTGGTCCAGATGGCCTTCAAGCTGAGCTCATTAAAACTGGCGGTGATGTTCTGGTAGAGATCATGCACCAGATCATCTGTCAAATTTGGGAGGATGGAAGCATGTCCGATGACTGACGTACCAGCTCTATTGCCCATATTCAAAACACCCGATCCTATGTCTTGCGCCAACTATCGAGGCATAACCCTGTTCAATGTCGCCTACAAGATCCTATCCAGTCGACTATGTGAACGTCTTAAGCCGTTTTGCACCACACTAATGTGCACCAATGTGGATTGGCCAGATCCTGGAAAAAACCAACGAGTTCCAAGACAACATTCATCGTCAAAAGCTCACCAGGACAATGGCCGATTTCGAAATCCGGGGAAAATTGATTCGGATGGGTCCCATACAACTGGAAGACCCATGATGAACTGTTGAGCTTGGGCTCCATACATGCACTGCATTTCGGCAAGGAGACGCCCCGTCGTCTGTATTCTTCAATTTAGTCCTTGAAAGTATAGTAAGGCAGGCAAGTGTTAACACAGAAGGCATTATCTGCTGGCATACGCGGACGACGTTGATATCATTGCATGCTCCCAGCGAAGAGAAAGTGTTCTGCTGTGTCATCCTCCTCGCAACATGCAGCACAGGTAGGTATCTCACTGATGCCAAGCACGTAGAGATGCTTGGCAAAAGTGAAATGGCCCGTAATGACGCCCGCAAGTCTTCTGCAATAATTTCTCCTTAAGGATAAGAAGAATGAATGTTGCGGATTTCACGCGGACATCAGGGCGTAAGCGCTCAGTCATCCTGCATCCTGGATATTCCCTCAATCTACGACTGTATGCATTAAATACCTAGTCATTGATGTCGGATTTGACCGTGGCAGTGGGTAGACATAAGGCAGGTTCAGGTGCTGAGAAATTCTCCTCTGAGCCCTATCTAGCGATTAACTCATCGGAGATCTCGTTTTCTGGGATTCCAGAGTGACCTGGGACCCACACAAGCCTAAGTGAATTTAGTCTTCCGACTTTGTTAAAATAGGACTTGAGTTCATGCACTAATTTCGGCTGGTTAAAGGGTTAGTCATAGCTTTAAGTGCAGCGTGGCTATGGCTGCAGACGAATATGCTTTTCCCTTCCACTTGGGCTTCACAATATAGTTCATGTCCATTAGGATAAGTCTGACGCATATTTTCCTAACGAAAAGTGCAGTCGCACGTTTTAGCGTTCAAAGAGAACCTCAGCGCCGGACCCCCGCCCAGACCTGGAGCCATCTGTAAAAATGGCTAGACAGTCCTTTCCAGGATTATCCAGGAATAGTATCTGGCCAGAGCCAGTCCTGGCGCGATGGAAATTTGGTTATGAAATTATAGCGCAATTGGATGGCAGTTGTCATTGCATCGGAAGGCATATCCATGAGACGGGCGTCGTAGGATAATTCTAGCGCAAGTACACTGTCACTCCAATGCGAGTTTTACCAAAAACCATTACTCTTAAGGCGAAACATGGCTTTCAGAGCACACCTTCTGATAACCATGTCCATGTCAAGAGACGGAAGATACATCTTAGCACCTTGAGCAGCGCGTTGGTAGCTCGGGAAAGGCCTGCTCTTTGGAGTTTGGTGAAAGAGGCCACGACTCGTGTTAGCCTGTTCCACCAGACAACCGATGCATATGAGATTATCGGTTTTATCATCGCTGTGTAGATCTAGAAGAGCTTTATCGGCAATAAGCCCCATGTTTTTCCAAGAGTACCTATTGCATTGCCAAAAAACTGACATTGATCGTTTTTGAATCAACATGCTTTGACTAAAGAAGCTTGTTATCTAAGATGACTCCCAGGTACTAAGCTTGCCTGGATATCGGGATGGGAGTGCCTTTTAGCACCAGCTGAGTCATGCCAGTATTTTTTTTCCTTCTCGTGAAGAGAACGACATCAGTCTTAAGAGGATTAACCGACAGCCCATTACTCGTGCACCAGTCCTCGATCACATCTAGCGCCGCCTGTGCTTTGAGACAAATGGTCGCTAAACATGAGCCAACAGAGAGAACGGCAACATCATCCGCATAGGCCTGGGCATAGATTCCAGGGGCATTGAGAGAATTTTTAGCATTTGTTAAGGCAGATATCAAAAAGGTCATGTCTCTTGGTGAAATCGAGTAAAAATAGGCTTTCAACTGGGCTTTCAACGATCTTTTTCAGGAAGGGTTCAAAAATGTTGAAGATAAAAAGTGGTCTGGAGTATCAGCATCTAAAGAGAATGTGGAGAAAATAACGAAATGATTATAAATGGTCCTTAAACCACACCACAATAATCACCGTGAATTAAAGCCATTCCAAAAATTGAATTCCAGAAGTGTTTCGTAGATTGCAGATAAAAAGGCAATTTTTTTTAAACAAACCTCGTGCATCTATCAGTAATAAATAAAGTGAACTTTTTTGAGGGAGGACAGTTTTATTATCGTCTTAAGTTTTTTTCAAGTGGCCTTTTCAGAATCTTCTTACTACCATAAGAGGCCGTCAAAATCTACCCCCACTCATTGAAAAACCCTTTTACAAGCTCTAGGGTTGGTTATGAAATACATTATTCTCCAAATCCCTGCCTTCGTTTTACAATTTAATCCACCTATAGCTGGCCATGGTTAAAAGTTTTCTACTCTACAGTCATCTGCCAGTCTATCAGTCTTAATTTATTTGCTCTTGATTTGTGTTTGCAGCAATGATTTCCAAGCTAGACGTGAGTGTGGGAAAAATTACGCGCGCTCTGCATCACAAAGGCATTCTGAACGATACCATCTTAATTTTCTACTCCGACAATGGGGCACCGACTGTTGGATTATTCTCAAACACAGGCTCTAACTGGCCTATGCGTGGCGTAAGCTCTTGCGTATCCATCTTATGAACCCGCCACTTATATCTCATTTACAGCAAAAAAACACACCTTGGGAGGGAGGACTTCGCGTCGGTGGCGCTATATGGAGCCCCTTGCTGAAAAACAGAAGAACCGTTTTTAAGCAAAATATGTACGTTGCAGACTGGCTCCCGACATTAGCTAGAGCAGCTTATATTTCCCTCGATCCGAATTCCCAATTGGATGGTCTGGACGTCTGGGAAGAACTTACAAACGTTGGGTCAGAAACATTTGATCGAGAAATTCTTCATATGCTTGATGACATCTGGGGTGTGACCTCATACCTGAGCGGCAATTTTAAGTACATCAATGGAACTACACTCAACGGCTTGGGCAGTGACGTGATGAGTAGTCGCGACCCGAAAGAGGTTGACCCTAGGAATCGTAAATACGCAGATTGGATTCTTAATTCGATAAGCGGAAGAATACTCTCGAAATATGATAAGACTCCATTATCGGGCCGAAAGATAAAAAGTCTACGAAGTGCAGCTGGAATTAAATGCGGTCTGTCGAAGAATAGAGTTGACTGCAATCCTCTCGTGGAGGAGTGCCTGTATAGGATAGACATTGATCCATGTGAGCGAGTCAATTTAGCCCGTTTGCCGAGGTATGAAAAAGTGCTGATGGAAATGAGGAAAGCGGTGGAGAAGTTTAGGAGTGAGGCCGTACCGCCTGGTATTCTATCGGGTGTTACTGAAATCGATCCTTCACGTCACGATTGCACTTGGACATGGCTGACGGATTTACCCGTTTCAGGGGGTAAGTTCATACATCCATTTAACGGACTATTGTTGACTGTTGTTTTATGTTTGCTTCTTTCAGATTATCAGGATTGTAGTTCTTCTGGAGCGCCCTGTCAATCTCTTGTGAGGCATTCGTAAATTGTTTGACTTGTTCAGTATCTTTTTTGTATTATCATATTAATATGTCATCAATGTTGTTTTTTTTTTTTTATTACATAAGAAACTTGTTTTCCAATATACAGAAGATTATTGTAAAAATTTGTCGATAAATTAAACTTCATTTCAAAGGAATTAAATTATTTTGGAGCTGTACCACTATCTTGTCTAAAGATCTGAGCAATTATGATACTAAGCTTTCGATTTTAACATCAGTGTATGATGAAAATCCCTTTTATTCAGGTGGATTTCAGGCTTGATGGAAAATGGGTGCGAAGTACTCGCCGCACCTAAATCACGCCAGTCATAGTGTCGGATCCGGAATAAGAAGGACACCGGTTTGAAACTCCAGTCGGGAAAGCAGTTTTTCGTATTCGTTTTTTTTCCGTGTTTTTTCTGCTACTCCTAAAGTAAACTAAGTGGCAGGACGAGATGTCGGTAAACGGCGGAGGAAGACCCGCATCTGATGGAGTCGAAATCGGATGATATATCACACGAGGACCAATTTAATAAAACACCCCTCCCTCACGGCTTCGACCGAAAAGCAGGGGGTTAAAGCGAGGTAAGGGGCGTCATCATCATCATCAACGATGTCCAATGCAACAACTACCACAACAGAAAGCAATACTCCCGAGGAAGCGAATACTTCCTACCTCTCTGATGATAGAGGACAATAATAACCCCGTACGTAGTGAACTTGAAGAGGAAAAAGAGGAGACAACAGCCGCCCAGCTTCAGTTACTCGTATATCAACAACAACAGCAAAAACAGCAACCGCAGAAGAAACAGACGAAAAAAAATTGGCAGAACAGAAGTTGCAAAAACAGCTGCAGGGGAAAAACAGCAGCAACGACAACTGTCACAGCACCAGAAGCAGCACCAGAAGCAGCAGCACCAACAACAGCGGCAGCAGCAGAAGCAGAAGCAACAATGACAGCCGGAAAACAGAGGCAGCAACAACGTCCTGCTAGACATTGGGGGCGATAACAGACTCCGAGGAAATGCTTTCAGAGCTCAAAATGTTCCAGACCGATGTCCGCCAGTTGGCGGGGGTTAAGCCCAACAATATTTTGTCAAGACAACTAAAAAAATCCAACAAGTAAAAACAAAAATATGTTAGGTGATGCAAATTAAAAATTCGAATATCCATCTCTAAAGTCGTGGCACCTATGTACCTATTTGTTGCTTCAACCATCTTGTAAACACGGGTAAGCCGCATTATTATGATTAATTCAGACTTTGTCTAGATAACTGATAAAATCTGAAAAAGGCTTTTGATTCAGTGTGGCACAATGGCCTAATATATAAATTGATTAAATTTAATTTTCCTAGGTATCATATAAAATTCCTACAAAGCTTTTTATTGAATCGATCCTTTAAAGTCAATCTTCATGGAGCCTACTCTTCAACAAAAACAGTCCCAGCCGGAGTTCCGCAAGGTTCAGTCCTGGCCCCAGTTCTCTTTAACATTTTTTAGCTGATATACCCAACGTTCCCAGCTGTGAGATTGCACTCTACGCAGATGATGTGGCCTTATACTCTTCCCACGACTATGGTTCAACAATAGAAAGTAACCTTCAAATTGGGATTCAATCTTTCTTTGAATATTATAAGCATTGGAAAATAAAAACTAATGTTGACAAGTGCACAGCTATTTTCTTCACGAGAAGAAGACTAAGCCCTTTCTTGCCTTCTAGAAATTTAAACCTAGAAAACATCAATATCCCGTGGGTCAGTTCTGTTAAGTACCTAGGAGTGTATTTAGACCAGAAATTGACCTTCGGATATCACATCCAACAGACTATAGCAAAGATTGATGTCCTTATAAAAATGCTCTACCCTCTCATCAACCGCAAATCACATCTTAACAAAAAGAACAAAATAATTATTTTTAAGGTTTATTTTTCAAACACTGATGACTTACGGGTCTCCAGTTTGGTGTAACTGCGCGAAAACCCACATTAAACGCCTTCAAGTTGCTCAAAATAAACTATTAAAAATGATGCTTAACCTACCACGAGATTATCCAACCCTTACACTGCATGAAGAGCGGGTGTTATCCAGATTGGTAGAAGAATCGAAAATCTCAATGAAAAATTCATGTCCAGATGTTCTGATGTAGATAACCCACTTATTAGGGATTTACGGTTGTTATAACTTTTTGTCTTATTTACTTATTCAGTTATTACTATTTATTTATTTATTTTTATTTATTTATTTTTATTTATTTATTTATTTTTATTTATTTATTTATTTACTTACTTATAACTTATTTTTTTACAATTTATTTATTTATTTACTATTTATTTATTTATTTACTATTTATTTATTTATTTATTTATTCTTATTTATTTATCAATTCTTACTTATTTATTTATTTATTTATTTATATACTATCCATCATCTATTAACTTACCTACTAATTTTTAATTAATTTTTTTTTTTTCTCTATACATATATATTTATCTATCTCCAACTTAACATCTGTGATATTTGCAATTATTTTGCTTTTGCTTTTGTTGTTTTGTTTTCATTATTAAATGGAGGTTTTATCCATAGTTATCCTCGGACTCCACATTTAAAATATTATATATGTACTGCATATCCTAATCGACACACCGATTGTATTTTTAGCAGTAAGGTTTAATAAAACCATATCTCTATACAAGCCAATGAAAATGAAAATACTATTGTAAAACACTGTTATACTATGCAAGAAATAAATATCTGTCTATCTATCTATCTATCTGAAAAAAAAACTAAAATATGTTCCGAAATGCAAATTATTATTTCAATTTTTTTGTCGCTAAATTCGTTTTTGTTTTTATAATAAGGTCATGCTAAACGGGAAATAAAGTGATCCTTTTCAAGACACACCTACCAATGCATAAAGGAAGAACATTAAGGCAATGGAGGTCCCAGTGCACTTTTTTTGAATACTTATGAAGTTGTCGGAAATATTGGAAAATCCTTAAAAAAACAAATTTACAAGTTGATTCTAAAATCATGGCGTCAGAGAACATATCTTGCATCTGTTTTTCAGCGCTACTCCATAAAATATAACAAAACTCGTTATTTACTCAAGATCACGTTCACCCTCTGCTCCTATGATAAATTCTGATCCGATTATTTATTGAAAGGTCAAGTTTACTACGACCTTATTCGGCAATCTGTTTTATTGGCTTGCACGAATATAACGAAGTAGAGGGAAGCTTCTCCAAAAAGAAGTCAGATATGGTGGTTACTTAAACAACTGAGTTGTATAAATCTATTCTGGTAACTGTTTATTGCTATGTTTAATCTTCGTCGGAATAAACTTATTATTAATATTGTGTGCACAACACTATCTTTGCTAGACTCATTAGCTTTATGTCCGCACCGTGATTAATTCGACAATGTTAACGATTAACTCTTTGATTTTAGTTTCTTTTTGTGTTATCAGTTAAGTACATACGTTGTTTATAGATATATGAGACCAAGACTGTTATGGCTTATAGCCGTGCGAGATTGTTGTATCTTTATTGAATGTTAATTATGACTTGGAAAAAAAATTGGTATGCGCTTGACTGTCATAATATTAATATTTCTGATAACAAGATCTCAGATATCGGACAATTAGGGTCTGGAGTATTTCTGGCTTTTATGATATGTTTGCATCCAAAATAAATGCACGCGCGTTTATTGGATTTATCACTTAATTGATAATAGCCACCTCGGAATCGCATATCTCTGATTATCAAAGCTTGATAAAGTATTATATTATGCATACATATATCAAAACATTTTTCCCTGGCGATTTGATTTTTTGCTGCTTGGTTGGTAAACTGAAAATGCAAGTAATAATTCACATAAAGTCACAAATTGTCTTTTGAAACGCGTTGCTCTTAACGTGGTTGATATATTGGCTCATATATTTAATATGAGTGTCAGCTGCGGTATTTTCCCAAAATCATTGAAAACAGCTGAAGTTATTCCTTTATTCAGGGCAGCCGAAAACAAATGGGCCAATATAGACCCATATCTCTGCTTTCAACATTTTCTAAACTGTTTGAGAAGCTAATGAAAAACCGAATAGTTTCTTTTCTTAACAAAACTAATTTTTTTTAACAGTGCGCAATATGGTTTTCTTGAAGGTAGATCCACTGAAGACGCCATACTTAAACTGTGTAGAAAAAAAACACTATAAGTTTGTTTATTGATATGACCAAGGCTTTCGATATGGTTAATCATATTATTCTGTTAGATAAATTATATAAAATCGATTTTATAGGTTCTGTCCATGAATGGTTTTAAACATACTTAAGAGGTAGATTTCAACGGGTTAAACTTGATGGTGTCTTTAGTAACCAGCTAGAAATAAATATCGGCGTTCCTCAAGACTCTGTCTTGGGTCCAATTTTATTCTTAATTTATGTGAATTCTATATTTCAGCAGCATTTTAGTAGTAGAGCCTTTGCTGATGACCTTGCATTTACATATACTATCAACTCTCTGTTTGAATCCGTAACAAAATTGTATAAAGATCTGCAAATTATAAGGAAATGGTTTGCAAAACATGAGCTCCAAAGATTCAGACCTGGTTGACTGTGATGTATACTTTCACTCTACAGCGTGTGAACTACTTTTTTTATTTTCCCACACTTGCGGTAAAGATAATTACAATGCTAAATGTACTGAGAACTGCTTCAGGATAGAATCAGTTGGTAGTTTTAAGTATCTTGGTGTTTTAATAGATAAGAACCTATCTTGGAAAGCACATATTGCAGATTTGAAAAGGTATATGGTCTCTGTAAATCGCAATATCTTCATGTTAAAACCATATTGCTCGATAAAACTTTTATTGAAATTTTACCATGGACTTGTAAATTCCAAATTACAATATGGTTTATCAAGCTGGGGTGGAACTTACTACAATGCTCTTGAGCCTTTTTGTCTAGCACAAGAACATATTATTAGGATTATCTGCAATAAAAGTAGACTAACCACAAGCTGGCCACTATTTCATCATCTTCGTATTCTGCTTTATATTTATAAAGTATAAATAGTATTTATTCTGTGATTTAACTTACGTTTCTCTATTATTGTTTTTTTTCTATTATGTTCTGAGCAATTTATGGAACTTCATTTACTTTTTTTATATTGTATACTCTCTTTCTTTTCATTTATTTACGTATACCCCACACATTCTGATTGTACGCAAGCTGTCGGCATATCAACCAGCTATGGAGCTTCGTGTGTGAAACCTGAGGTAGCCAAATTTGTTTCCAACAATCGAACTTCCAATAAAAGCAGCAGCCAATGGAAGTAACTCAAAAGTCGCTGAATAAAGTTATTAACGATGCGGAATTACTGAAACGTGTGTAAACGGGTAATCATACATAGGCTTAGGGCTATGACGACAAAATAAGGGTTCAATTATCCGAGTGCAGACGTTCGTGATCACTAAAACCGAACAATTTCGACAAGTGCGGTTGAATGTTAAAATCATGTTCACTTTGTTTTTCGATTTTAACGACATACTCGTAACATAGTGAACCACGAGCTCTGGTCACAACGCTAGAAAGTAAACACTTATGCTCTGTACAGCATGATCTGCTCACACAATGTTGATTGTTGGTTAATTTTTCGAGTCCTAAAAATCAGTGTGGCTTTCTGGGATTCTGAGATTTCTTCTTGAATTGCAAGCACGGATATCGTTGAGAGAGCTAAATGTCGCAAAGATCGAGTTCAAGAAGGTTTTGTGGATTTGTTGTTTAAATTTAAATTATAAACGATTTATTATTATTGTTATTATCGAAAGCCATCTAAAACTGGGAACTTCAGAGCCTCATTGACAATCACTTGCCAAGCCTTTTTCACATGAGTATGTTCTTTTCATGATTCAGTCTTTTGTTTCATTTCTTCTCGGTCCATCCTTATATTTACATTCTTAATTTTTTTCACTTTTCGTACACTGTCTTTCGTTCTAAATGTTGGTTCATTATATCTGACGCCCCCATAGGGGCACTTTATTAGCTTAATGCAAGCCTTAACAAAAATCTATAACTTATTAACTAGGTGGCGGGGTGGAGACGATTAAGGAGAGTGAGAACGGTTGTGGTATAGGGCAATTCTAAGGCTGGACTTATTAAGGTGAAGGTCGAAAAGATTGGTGTTAGCTTTGCGAAGCATTCTGGACATTGGTTCATGGTAGCCATAATTTGTAAATAATACGGAAAAGGGATGTGGACCGAAGATTACGCGGGTTGGTGTTAAGGGGAATCATGTGCAATAATGAAGGGCTGTCAATGTTACCACTGAGAAGGTCGTGAATAAATAGAATGTCTGCAACATCACGTCGTTCTTTAAGGGGTTGGAGGTTGATTAATTTTAAGCGATCCGTATAAGGTGGTAAATTAAGGGGGTCGGCCCAAGGAAGGCCACGAAGGGCAAAACGGATAAACCTGCGTTGAATTGCTTCAATACGCGTAGTATTCATAAGAGGGGGACCAAACTTGGCTAGCATATTCGAGAAGGGGTCTAATGAAAGTGATGTATAATGATGTAACGTAAGGATTCGAGAATCTTTGGACCAACGTTTCACGAAACCGAGGGCAGAGTTAGCACGTTTGATAATGTTGTCGATATGGAGGCGAAAATTGAGTTCACGGTCACAAATAACCCCTAGGTCAACCAAGAAGTTGACAGGGGGAACGGTTTCATTACGAATAATGTAGGTTCTGGGTGGTGAGGAAGAGCGCTTGCGGAAGTAAGTGATGGTTTGGCATTTACTGATATTGAGCTCGAGATGGTTTTTTTGACACCAAGTAGTGAACCTGTTAAGGTCCAGTTGGAGAGAGCATGAGTCGACAGGGGAAGATATGTGTTTAAATATTTTCATATCATCAGCATATATGGAGAGCTGAGAGTTCAGAATAACGCTGTCGACATCACTAATGGTTAGAATAAATATCAGTGGGCCGAGATGACTACCTTGCGGGACACCGGAGGTAGCGTTAATTGGATCAGAAATAGAAGATCTGAAGATAACGTTATACTGACGATCTTCAAGATAAGATTTGATCCATGAGATAAAACCAGGAGAGAAACCGAGGGCAGTGAGCTTGAGGCGAATAATTAGGTGAGACATTTTGTCAAAGGCTTTGCTGAAGTCAGTGGCGACAACGTCTACTTCTTTGCCAGCTTCGAGGGCACACAAACATTGTGAAACAAACTCGACTAGATTTGTGGTTGTCGATTGACCTTTTAGGAACCCATGTTGGTTAGGAGAAAATATGGGTTTGCAGTGAAAGAATAGTGCATCATAAACGATGCTCTCGAAAAGTTTGGGTATGCATGAGAGCTTGGCAATGGGACGATAGTTGGACACATCATTTTTCAGTCCTTTTTTGTGGACTGGAATGATATAAGCATGTTTCCAAAGCTTAGGAGAGAGTCCTTGAGAGCTTTGAAATAGAGCGGTAAGGGGTAAAATAAGATGGTTCGCGCACTTTTTTAATAGGTACTATGGCAGGCAGACAGTCGGGACCGGGAGAGTAGTCGTCCTTTAAGTTGCGTATTTTTTCGGCGATTAGGTCGGGAGTGATGTTCAATGAAACAAGAGACGTCTGGGGGCAGTCTTTCAAATATCGAAAATAGTCGTGATCGGGTTGAAGATTTTGGTCAGTGAATGATTGGCTGAAGAAATGAGCAAAGAAATTGGCGATTACTTCGGGTTCGTTGGAAGAGTTATTGAGAAAGTTAAGTGTAGTGGGGTAGCTATCGGTTTTTCTTTTTGTATTAATGAAGCGATAGAAACACTTGGGGTCAGGAGGATTGCATTCTGTTCAGGTATCGGAGGTAGAGTGATTCACATAGCTGTGCAAATTTAGTGTAGGACTGCATGTAATTAGAAAAGTCTGATGCAGAGGAGGATCTAAGATAGGCGTGCCAATTTTTGTTTCTTTTATTGCGCAAAGAGCGTAGTTCCTTGGTATACTAGGGCGGAGATGAAGTGTAGTTCTTTTTTGGTGAGTATGGGACTGAAAGAATGAAGCGGCTGAGGATTTTGGTGTAAAATAGCGCAAGGGTTCGTTTAAGGATATGTGTGAGTTAGGGTTAAGGAGGAAGTTAAAATTAACATTGTTGAGCAGATTATTTAGTTTCGCGAAGTCAGATTTGCGGAAATTGAAACAGTACGTATTTTCGGAGGGAAGGATAGTGAATTGGGTCTCGAGTGAAAGAGTTACCGATAGAGGTGGATGAAAGGGGTCTAAAGTAGAGAGAAAATGGTTGTTTGGGTTAACAACGCAGTTTACGGCATCAGATGAGAAAATCAGGTCGAGTTGTCTGTCCATGTTATTGGTGATGTTACTGAGTTGCAGAAGGCCGGAGTCAGAGAGATGATCCGTTAAAAGGATTTCTTTACCTGTGGAGGGGTTAGCGGCGATGTAGTGGGTCTCATCATCGGAATGAACCCATTTCAGGTGCGGGAGATTGAAATCGCCACAGATGATGATGATGTCATTGGGTTCGGTGATGTCAAACATGGAGTCGACGAGATCAACGACGAGTTGGTAGCAGTGTGTTGGCTGTGAGGGTCTTAAATAACAGCAGGCAAGATAAAGTTTCTGTTTAGGGAGTCTTATTGAGGCACTAGTGAAGTTGAAGTCAGCGGAATTCGACAATTTGAAGGGCAAGGGATCATAGCGACTGTGGATTGCTAAGAGGACTCCGCCACCGTCAGGATCGGCAGAGTTGTCGCGTCCATCGGCCCGAAACAGAATGAAATCTGATGTGAATAAGTCGCTGTCTCCAATACTGGAGCATAAATTCGTTTCAGTTAATGCAAATATATCTTAGGGTAGGTTTTGGGAGTTAAGGAGTACTGCAGAGGTTTTGGTGCGTAATCCTCTGACGTTCTGATAGTACAGGGATATGTTATTATTTGATGGGTGGGGAGATGTAAAGGTATTTAGGTTAGGATTTAAAATAGTTTTTGAGATTAGAACTATCTTATGTTATTCTTCGCGATTTTATTATTTAGATAATATCTGGCATATGGAGTAATTTGGGTTCATAGTTGGACCTCGGTTTCTGTGGCGGGACGTGAAGACTACGTAACGTTTTTCACTATTCTCCATTACATAACAATCTTCCTACAGTTCTGGCCTCTCACGATCTTCACAAAGCAAAATTTTACATAATCATTAAATGCCTAAAAAAATCCCCTCTCAATTTTGATAACCTCATCGTAAATGATGCAATATCTATATTCTACAGGGAAACATAAAATCTCTTTACGGTCCCATTTCACAACGCAAAACTTTGTGCACCTCCCCACCCAGATATAATCGCAGGTCCCGCTCTCTAAGAAACAAAAGAAATAAGCAGTAGACAGTCTTCCTTCGTACTAAATCCCCTAATGACTTTTCTAACTACATGGACAGCTATCTCCCCTTTACCGCCCTTCTATTCCTCTCTCTATCAACGCTATTTAACTGAAACGCAAGCCAATCTTATAAGGGATCCTAAGTCCATCTTTAAGTTGTATAACTGCAAAAGAAAATCTGATGGCAACCCTACCTCACTCTTCTTCGATGATCAAACCACTAATGACCCCAATATTATCGCCAACTTTTTCGCCACCTTCTTTAAACAATTTTTCGCCGATGACTCCCTTGCTCTGGACTTCGCTTAGTTTGATTATCTACCGAATTTCTCCCTTAAACCATTTCTTCCTCGTACAATCGATTCCCATGCCATCGAAAATAAATTAAATCTACTTAATGATGAATTCGCTCCTGGATCTGAAGGACTCCCTGCCATATTTCTAAAAAAAAATTGTTCAGTGTATCCCTGTCTCTAGGTAAATCCCCCCGCTTATGGAAAACCTCATTTATACATAAAAGGTCCGAAGAACGAAATTTACAACTATCGTCCCATTGCCAATTTGTCACATATAGGTCTATCCAAACTCTTCTAGAGTATTTTAAACGAAATTTTAAGTTATCACTGTTAGTCCTTGACCTTCCCTAGACAACACGGTTTCCTCAAATGCAGATATACAACCACTAACCTTGTTGAATTTGTGTCCTTTACACTATCAGTTTTAGAGAACGGCAAAGAATTCGACGTTATTTCAACCGACTTCAGAAAAGCTTTCGATAAAATCTGCCACAGACTGATCGCCTTCAAATTGGCTTTGAACCTACTGCGTTGAAGTGATATCTTCTAATTTAAAAAACCACTACTACAATCTTCGTTTTAGATCTGCCTTTTCTAACCCTTTCTTAGCTTTCTCCGGCGTTCCTCAAGGCAGCCACTCGGGTAAACTTCTTTTCGTTTTTACTCTAAACGATATTGGAATGGTGATTAAACATTCCCGCATCTCACTATATTCTGATGACACAAAGTTCTTCAAGAGAATCTCAAGAGAATCGCATCGCAAATCGCTTCACTGTGCGCGCAGCCTAAAAATCAACTCAGGACACGAACTCTCATCGAACATCTCATACAAGGTTGCGCCAAATTTTGTTTGTAAATTACTTTTTTTACTATTTAAAAAAATGATTTGAAGTGATGGAGATCTTTATTTGGACCTTTATAATTTTTCTGTTAAGTGGAAAAGATTATATCCGTCAAGTGGCTGCCGCCAGTGTTTATATAAATTTGTACCCGTTTTATCGTACTTTCCATGACTTCCCGCAAGATTTTCGGTGCTAACTGTATGCATTCCTGTCAAATATTCTCCTTAAGGGCTGCAATTGTCTGAGGCTTGTTGGCATAAGCCCCGGGACTTCAAGTAGCCCCAAAGAAAGTCTGGGATGGTTAAATCTTGATGCGATTTTGCTGGCCATGTCAAATCGCCTAAACGGGATAGTACGCGACCAGGAAACGCTTAATTCACAATATCCATCATGGATTGTGCTGAGTGTATGGTTGCACCGTTTTCTTGAGAGTTATCCATGTTTACCAAGCCCCGCTCATCTACGAGTAATTCCGGCAGTAAGAAGTAGTTTATTATGGCCCCATAGTGTTCGCAAGTAACAACAACCTGTCGATAGCATCATCAAAAAATACGGTCCAATCACTCCTCCCATGTGAACGCCGCACCACACAGTGGCTTAGAGTGGATGTAATGGCTCTTCGTGCATCACACGCAGATTTTCAGTGCTCCAGGAACGAAGATTTTACTTATTGATGCAGCCGCTTAAGTGGAAATGCGCCTCGTTGCTCATTATGCTTTTCGACACAAAATCGTCCTCTTCGTTGTTGAGATTAAGGATGGCTCGACAGTAATGCCAGTCGGTTTGAGCAGAGTAGATAAGCGCCGGAATGTTTTCCTAGTTGGCGCGACGGGATTAGGAAATCGACGTCGAATTCACGCTGCACTAACACAACGCCGATTATTGGTCAAAAAAATCGACTCAATCATTCCACGCTCTTGCGGAGTGTAGCACTTCATTGCTTATCTGTTTATATACTGCAGCCGTCTAGTTCACAAATGTTAAATATAGGTAGATTGACGTACGGTGGCGTTAGCAAAAATTATAACATCTTCCGAGTATATTCAACCATACTACATCCAGTAACTGGTTCGTTCCAGATAACTCCAATATTCACGCAAAAATCTTTTTACAGACCAATAAGCTTGCTTCCTACATTAAGGAAAATATTTGAAAAACTTCTTTATGATCGACTACAGCCAATTCTGATTAATAATAAAATTATACCAAACCATTAATTCAGATTCCGCAGACAACACTCAACAATTCAACAAATTCACAGGTTAGCTAACAAAATCACAACTTACCTAGAGGAAAAGAGATTCTGGACGTAGTAAAGGCATTCGACAAAGTTTGGCACAAAGGAACTTTTGCTTCCAAATTATCAAAAATTACCTGAGCGAAGACTACTTTTTCGTAAATTATAATGACCAAACAGTCCAAACTAATGGAAAATAATGGAAACAGGAGTACTCCAAGGATCTGTTCTAGGACCACTATTATAGAGGGTTTTTCTTATACATATATTTGGTTTTTAACTAGCATCACTGTTTCTATAGATTGTCAATTAGACACTTGAAAGTTAGTACATTTCGCCATTTTACTATGAATAGAACAATGCAGGCAAATTGTGCAAACTCATTTTGAAAACCATGGTTCGTTTCGCAAAATTTATCATGCGCTACATACATTTTATGGTCGACATAATCGTTCATCTGAGCTAGTTATTCGGAACACGTTGAATCGTTTTCGCATCAAATTCACTCTAGTGGATAATACGCATCCCCAAAAACGACATTACCGTTGTGAAGCGCAGTCTTGAGGAGAATCCGAATGAGTCAATTCGCCATCGTGCACTCAAATAGAGCTATGCTCATCCACCTTGTGAAAGATTTTAGGGAAAGATCTTGATTTAAGAGCTTATTAGATCCAGTTTGTGAAAGAGTTGTGACCATTATACGCGTCGTAGGTTAGGTGAATGGGCCGAAAACATGATTCAGCTTGATCCTTATTTTCAACCCAAAATTTTGTTCTCCGATGGGGTCCATTTTTGGTCAAATGGATACGTAAACAAGCCAATTTGCCGAGTTTGGAGTGGAAGAAATCCCGAAGCCTTTGTCGAGACGCTCTTACAATCATTAAAACGTTTATGCCAATAAACCAGAGTGTTGGACTATTTGGAAGTCAAAATTCGTCGTGTTGTTACTGATATAGGTATATAGCCCCAGTTGCTTCATAAAGTTGTCGAAAATTAGACTTCATGATTGCGCTTCGTTCATGCTAGCCGCAGTGCGTATACCCAAAGTCATATTTAAATATTAATGCCATAAAATTGTCTATTAAATAAAGCTTACATACATATATCATAGATATTAACACTAGCCTCAAGTGTTTTATTTTATATCGAATTTTTACACCTCTAAAAAAGTACTCTTTTAAATCCATCGCGACTTTAAAGTATCAACTATGTATGGAAGAAGAAATCTACACATAAGAAGAAGACATTAAACAAAAATCGCAGTTCACCTTAACAAAATGGTTAATTCTTTACCCGTTAACAAAATTCTCGGAAGACGACTATAAAAGAGGACCAGACCCAGTGGCCCTTAAGGACAATATCCTAAAACCTTTACAAAAATAAGTAAAAGAGTTATTCTTGTTATGCTCGTGCCTGAACTTAAGCCTGTTAGTGGCATATGTGTTAAGTTCCATTAAAATGGTTAAGAACAATGGCTCTTAGTTTAAATTTAAGCCCAAACGCTAACTGTAAAAACAAATACTATACAAAAAAAAATTCTTTATTTCTTCAAAATTAAATGTCGTAATTCGCTTTGGAGATCGCGATTTAAAAAATTGGCTGCTTAAACTGTTTAGCTTTGGTTTATTATCAATGAATAAGGGACTTTAAAGCTCTTTTTTTTATAGTTTGTAGGGTATGAAACGCTTATAACATACAATTCCCATTCACGTGATATATGAACGTTAAGACCTAGGTCAAAGGTTTCAAACCTCCTTACTAACAACACATAATTGCATCGTTAATTAAGTATCGAATGAAATTGCAAGTGCTAATAGCTGATCGTGCAAACAAAACACTGATTACAAACGAAACAAAAGCGGATGCCAAGCCGAATCGCACGCTCAACCCGACATCGATTATTCTCACTGTCAAGTTTAGCTTTAAAGTAAACCGTGTGCTTTATTCTCTATGTATGACACCAATAAATGTATGCAAGCAATCTAGAGGGTGTAGTGTATACCATACCAACTCCCACTTCGTGATTCTTACCCGGCACGATTGTGATTAAAACGATTCGCCGACCATGCAACCAATCCACGACATTACAACACCAAAACCAACCTTAACAATTAAGCTTTCGAGCTGATTTCCGATAGCATTTTAGCCTCCGATAAACAGTCATTTATTTATTTTCGATTGTACGATACGTGGTAAGCAACGCCCAAACGATCGAAGATAGACGACCTTCGCCGTATCGATTAACCTCGAGGATTTGGCTTAGTTCTCAGCCAGCCCTCGCGTACGTGAAACAAGTTACGATCTCATCCCGCTCTAAAAGCTTGATATCTTCATACATTGTCAGACTCGAACTCTATTTACAGCTAATCAAACATGAACTAAATGTCAAACGGCTTCGTCACGTGCACTACTAAAGTCGAAAAACAACCCAAAGCAGCGCAGACACATGCTTGAAGGTAGAAGTTATTATCTTAGCGCTTCGGTATGGCATTGTTGTTGCGGGCAGACAGGAAGGGGCTGCTACTACGGGTAGGTCTATGTCTTGCTGCTGAACGTCTGTATTTATCGATGGTACAGTGATTCGACTTACTCCGACAAAGCTGGCCGCACTCGACTGAAAGCTGAAAGTGAGAGTGTGCAGTAGTTTAGAAGGAAAACCCTTGCGTCCAAGTTAAGTATAACAGTGCGATACGCGACAAAGTGTGAAAAATAATAGCGAAAGCATCGAGGAGGAATATCGCCAAATACTTTTATGTACGTATGACTCTAGAGGCTACCAGTGTTTCAGTCGCGTGTGAGTTGTTCTATTGCGCGACATCTTTTTTGCGAATATACGAAGCTTGCGAAAAGTCGGATGCTACCGTTGCTTTAATATCAGTTAGCATCTATCAGTAATTGAATTTCGATTCGAGTCGTGATTTAATAAAGTCGCGTAGATCACTCCTAGTGTTAGCATGTTTGTGGAAATTATAAATCAGATGCTACTTGAAACTTATATTTTCGCATGACTGCTGGCCAGCTTATTATGGTGATTCTAAAACAAGTGAGAGTGCCTAATTCAATTCAAATCGTATAACAGGGTCGTGCGATCGGGGAAAACCTGATTTACCTCCTTCAGGCTGTTTAGTACTCATCGGTTCTTCAAGTAAATGTCGAACTCGTTTTAAATAGATTCTCTTCCAAAATATACACTCAAGGTACGTTTTTTTGGGGCTCTACGTTTTTGCATTGTTTTTTAATAACATGAAAACAACATATGTATGGTAGCTGAATGCGCTTTTCGGCTCGGCTAATCACATTGAAGCTACTACACACTATTGAACTCTTACTGAAAAGTCTCGGAATTTGTTTCTGTTTTTATTGGAGATTTTTACCATTCGCTAAAAAATTCAGACACACCTGTGAGGGAAAGATTCAATGATAAAGAGCTAAAGTATTTGGCACATGTCAACCCTAATGGGTATAGTTACAGAAGAACTGTTCCACCATATTATCCTTGTCACATCTACTAAAATGCCATTTCTGCCATCATACGTCAGTAATTGACGGAGGAAAGATCTATGCAAACCTTAAACGGACTTAACTCTTGAGAATTTTTCTTATAAGCCCTTTCTGATGAGCTCATCGGGGCCTTTATTTTCAGAAGGCTCAGAGTGACCTACACCCATGCAAGTCAACGAATATAGTTAAGCACAGCTTTGAAAATTCCTGACCAATATTAAAGCTTTTCTCGAGGATACGAAAACCTTTCTTCCCGAATTCAGTATCAGGCTGGAGCTAACTACGAGAACCTTCCTTCCCGAATTCAGTATCAGGCCGGAGCTAGTTCTTACCTCGTGAAAAGTTAAGTGGATGACAGAGGTCCTAGTTAATTTTGGTGAAGTTTATTAGAGTTCCAGCTCGCACTGTACTATGAACCAGCTTCCTAGGACTAGATATGGCAGTGTTCCCATAATGTAGTAGTAAGGATAGCATCCAGAGCGGGGCCCGTCGTGCTGGGTTAGACTTTAATACAGTCAAGGCAGACCGGTCTTTTATGAAACGTCTCGAACGTGCTTTCTCCATTGCTTGTTTCAGATGATCCTAATAAGATCATGGGTCTTAACAATATCATAGTTATCATCATAGACATACTCGTACGTCTAAATGAAAACGTAGGTACCTATTTTCGATTTTGAGTATTATAGATCCTATTTTCAGAAATCGGAAGCCTTTAAACTCTCCTTACTCGAAATGTTTGTACTATGCTTTATGATTTTATAGAAATTTAATTTATACAATTTATTTACACGTCCGTGCTGCGCCTCTATCTATTTATGACTGACTCAATTTATCGACTTGCCCTCCCTTACGCATTTGTATCGGCAGCTGTTTCTTAATATTTAAATTTAATTTTTTGGTGGCAGGTGACAGTACCAAAATAGCTTTTAATCTAGATTAGCTCCCAGATCCTTTGGAAATCGTAATGAAGACGCCACTAGCAGGAACCTTTATTTAACTTTAGTTTTGGGAAGATTATGGATTATATATAATGCCGTCTAAACTTCAAGCCAAACATAAATGGTCAGAAGAAACAACAACATCATCTGTATGGGCCTGAGTAAAGACATCGGAGCTATTTAAAACACTGAGGAGAGAGTCGATCACGCACCCTAGCAGCGGGGACAGAACAGATAAATGTCTCAGATTTGCTCTGTTCCAATAATATTTCTAACCAATAATGATGGTTATGTTAAACTTTTTAATTCTATAAGCCTGGTCGGAGTCCCTAAGAAGTCTGGTAGGAATAGCAGAAAGGGCTTGATGAACTTTGGTTCATATAGTTCAGAAACTTTTCGACTCAAGTTGGACGACCATTTGCGTATGATGTATGCCTTTCGGCCACCAAATGAACAATGTTTTCTTTTACAGCCACTAGGCTTTTCTGAATCGGGAGCGTAGTTGTAGTTGTTTATGTTGGCCTTAAATATGGTCGTGGGTCTTAATAAACGGGAAGCTACTGCCTGTTTGCCAATATATCATGTTGGAAATTAAGGATACACATCTCGTCCAACCCTTTTGAATCGCCAAAAAAGAGTAACACACTTGAGAGTAGTAAATCAATCAGCCAATATGATAAATTAATCAAGTACAACGAAGGTTTTTTGATCCTCTAACCCTAAAATAGAAAAGAAATCATTGCTAGAAGAAAAGGTTCAGGCGATTACTTCCAAATGCCCATTCTAAGAAAGAGCCTCTGCCACATCTATTGCTGAATTTCATGGCTACTTCTCGTGTACTTGGTTTTTTCTCGGTATTTTCCTCCAGTCCAATTGGTTTTTCAAAACTCAAATCCAGTGTAAAAGTGGACAATTTGGTTGCTGTTTACGTTCTGCAAATTTAGAGACGATACTAGTAGGTATTTGTTGAACTTTAAAATAAACTCCTTGTTATTTGTTTTTTGTAGTATGACTGCAGTCATTAGATCTGGAACAATTGTATCCAAGACAGGCATCGATGAATCATATCGAAGGTAATTAGCCAGGCGTATCTTCTCTTGTTTTTTCTTTGTAGCTTTAGTCTATCACAATGCCATTGATAATCCATCGTTTCGGCGTAATATCTCTTTCGGGATCAAGATGTGTGACGGCAAAATTTCAACCAATAGTAACCACGCAAAACATGGTCGTAACACGATTATCTAAGGTTTCGTTGAGCCATGATTGCCTTAAGAGCCATCTGATCATTTCTTGCTTTTTCGACACAATCTCTACTGGATACTCTTGACTTTCGCTGAAGACGTAATTTCCGAAAATAATTTGCAAGAAGTAGAGCATTATCAGTGGTCGAAATTAAGAGTTTGGTAATGTTTGCAAAGAACTTGGAATATAGTTCATATATTAAGCTCCGCATTTCTGAATCTCTATTTTAATATAGAAGACCCTCAATCGATTTTGCTGTTTTAGATATTGAATCATCCTAAAGCAGCCATTATACTTACCTCTGCTTGCTGCACCGTTTGTGGTGCAACCCTATTTAAGGAGAACAGTTCATCCGAAAATATTCCTTCGGATAAATTAGTGACTTTTTCTACTCGTTATTCTTTTGACTCGTACATAAATGTCAAAGAAGTGAAAATGGAGTCACACATCAAGTCGGGACATCGACACTGAAAATTCTTCACCGACACTGTACTACAGTAGCAACGATCTAGATATTGTAGACTGTCCACTTTTTGGTCTAGCAGATTTTCTTCTATCCACAGAATTTATTAATAAGATAAAAATTACGAATTTTCTGATATGCATTTTTTTAAAAAACGACATTCTTCAAAATAATTTTGAATAACTTTAGTGCATTGTACATGCACAACATCATTTGGCCCTTCCACCATGATCCTGAAACAAAACAAGAGGTTAAGAAATGATGTGAACCTGTTACTTTGGGACTTTGCAAAAGCAAATTTGTTTGGGGATAACCTCCAAACTGGTAGAACAGAAATATTAGATTATTATTGCATCTCTTAGGATCAACTGCATGTAAGATTCCGTGACAATTGACATGGTTTACAGGAGAAAAAAACAAATCATATTTCATCAATAGGGCTAGAATTTCGATGAATTTGCATTTTTTTTTTTGAGACACATTAGAAGCAATAGAAAAAGTTATCTTTCCGATTCACGAATTTGCCTTTAAATTGGTATCCAATAGTTAGTGTATATTTTTTCATATTTTACTATAAATGCATATTTTGCATATTCTTGCATATTTTTAATAATAAATGCATTTTTTGTGCATATTTCCGTCAAAAATCAAAAATTAAAAAAAAAAACAAAACCGTAAAAATGCAAACGCACCATTCATCTCTTATATCGTTTTCCATTTTGAAAACCTAAATTGAACGATGAAATAAGTTACTTCTGTTATTTAATAGAAATGTTTTTGTTTTGTAAACCCTTTTATCTATTTAATCAATATTATTGTTTTTTAGCTATAAATAAAAAGATTTTTTTTTTGGTCGTTTTATCCGATTTTTCAAAACTAGAAAGATTACTTGTGCAAAAACCAAGCACGTGGGGAAAAATTGCTCGTTAAATCGATTGGTCGTTATAAACCACATCGTTATAGGTGACTTCGCCATGGTTTTAAATGCATATTTAAAGTACATATTTCCCATTTTTGAGAGCATATTTTAAGCGCATATTTTGCGTTTTTAAGTGCTTGAAAATGCTAGCCCTCAGACAGTTCAAGGCCAGTTCAAAGTAGTTTATAAGAGGAGACCTTGTAAAGTCGATGCAAAATCGTTTAAGAGCTGTAATAAAAAAAATATATGACACCAACATTTCTGATTTGATTTTAATAAATTTTCAATATTGATGTTTCAAAGAACGTAGACTTTGTGAAGTAAATTCTGTCAGTTCTTTTAGTTTTGTTTTTTTCTAAAATGAATTACGTAGATTTTTTGTATACAAAATTTGAAAATAACTTATTTGCTTTCATGAGTAAATACATTTTGAGTTAGAGAGTCAATTCCAAAAGATTACTTTCTGAACCTAGAATTCCTTCGAAATATCGTCAGTCTGCATTCTGAGGTTTTTGAAGAGCTTAAGATAACTTTTTAAGATCACAAATTGATTCTTTTTTTTCTGAGTTACGTTTGTACGGTAAATGAGTACTTTCAACACGACGTGTTTTAGGCTTATATTTCAGAATGCAGTTATCAATAATGAACTTAGATTATAAATAGAAAATTTCACTATTGTAACAAGTGGTATGTCATGTCGACAATTATTCCCCTTCTTCTTTTTGAAATTTTTTTTGATCACAACTTTCAAGACTTATCTTTAACTCATCCCATCACTTACCCAAATGGAAACTATTGGTTTTGCCATATTAAAACGTGGTAAGACTAAAGGAAATTCCTTCATATTCAAATTTTATTTAAAATTCAAAATAAAATATCTGTATGCCAAAAACATATGGACCCTTACAAAAGTATATGGAGTCATTGTTATCCAGGACAGTTGAAAAATATGGTGGTCTACCTTATCCCTAAACGGTATAGAGATAAAACAAACTCTGCTAATCTCCGATCAATAAGTTTGCCTCCGAATGTTAGCAAGGTTTTCGAAAAAGTAGTAAACAAAGCTCGAGCCAAGTGGGTTGAGGAAAAAAAAAAAAAAACTGGACAACGAATTCAGTTTTAAGACGAGCATGATATTATATGCGCTCCTTCAAAACTGGTTTTTGATATTCAGTGGTATAAGATAAAAAACAATATACGGAAACATATCTGGTAACTTTGAATGTGACAGCGTTACCTCGAGAAGGTCTTGTGATATTAAAACCGGTTTACAACAGCGGTTAACTTTCTGATGCATGTGATCTTATAAGTTGTCTCAGCCACTCTATAGTTGTAAATTAACTTTCAGAAGTCGTAAACGATACTCCGTTTATATAGGTTCTCAAGGGACACCAGTAAGAAATGGGGGAAAATTCGCGATCATTGGGCAGTTTAGACAACAATAAGTAATTATTAAATTATAATCTTAGAATCTCTATTTCAATAGAAATACAAATGCTTGTCTTCTTGGAGCTAAGAAAGCCCTCGGTATAACAAGAAATTACTTTAACAGTAGTCAGCTTGACCGCAGGCTAAAATTCGTATGCTACCTAGCTCTTATTTATTATCGCTTATGGTTGTCCGGTGTGGGCAGTACCTTAAGGTATGTCTTAGAATGTACAGAACGCTGGAGTCCAAATTCATTAAGTAGTACGTTAATAAGATACTGTACAATGAAGTAGATATAAACAGAATCGACGATTTTGTTATTAAAAAAAAATCGAAAGAACTTTGCAAGGTCTATGACTAACGACAATAGCCTGATCTTCAGCGCTTGCTAACCCAATTATAAATACCACGAGAGCACATTTCCATCAGGCTTTATTCCACCGGAAGCATTTTTTCATATCGATTCTGAAATTTTGGTGCCAAATAGAGATATTATCCCGGTAATTTACCACCCCTATCGAGTTGCCAAGGACAAACGGCTCATCCGCAACGACAGCACATTCATTTTAATACCGCAGAAGCGGACTGGGACTCCGGTAAGACCCTCTTTGTTGCTGCAACTTGGAAGCATCTTCCGTTCAATAAAGTGCCCTCTTGTTTTCGCTTTTGAATTAGGTGCGTTTATTATTTTGATCGTGGTCGACCCCAGGCTCTAAATGCAAGTGGTCGGTGGAGTACATGATTTTCAAATATTTCCTCCAAATTGCCTGCGACTATTTGACAGTCCAAAAAAGGGACATTTTTAACTCTGTTTGCATTCGCAACCTGGGATCGCACACATTACGTTCAAATTTGTGTAAAAATATTTTAACAGTCTTTATGCCATAGTTTGCAATTGGTAAGCTAGGAAGTCTTTTGGAAGCCGGGCGCGTCATCATGCTTAGATTAACTTAAGAACTAGCTGAGGCCTATTATCCTTGACGATATCCTGGGCATGCAGAGTAAGTGAGATGGCGAAGCTTAGTCGCTGAAAGACTCAATCAAGGGGGTGACTACTCAGAACTAGACAAGAATTAAGTAGCTTGGGGTTGGTTAAGTTTCAGAGCAAGAAAAAAAATTAATCTAGTTTTTCCAAATTATATTTTAAGTCTAACTATACAAAAATGAGATAGACACGTCGAAAGGCATTAATTAATTAGTAAGTTGGTTGATTAAATTAGTTAGTAATATAGTTAGACTTAGATTTAAACAATTTTGACTAAGACATAAGATAATAATATAATAATGATAAATAAATACAATGCGATAGAATTAAACTACAACCTCGCTCTGGCGGTCCTGTGAAATCAAATGTACACACAGAAATCGCCTATAATTTGAAAAATTAAAAAAGGTTTAAAACAGTAACTCCAGAAATAAATAGAGTTAATGGAAATGATGAAACTGTAGATAGGCTTCTCCGAAGCCTTGGCTACAATGGACGCATTCCATGCTGCAAGCCATTAGTAAGCGGTTAGAGCTTGCAAAAGAACATTTAATGTTCTGTAGAATTTAGCGACGAAACTATAATATAATATTTGACCATATTGAGGATGTAGACAAGTGAGAATATCAATATATTGACATGAAAATAAAATAATTTGAATGCGATTGCTGCAAGAGGGTTGCTCTCGAGTCATTAAATGTTTCAACACGCTAATGAGCCAAAGCATACAAGCATCAAGGGATCATAAGTGCGTCTGTTGCAGTGTATATTACCTCAGCCAAGATTTAAAAATCGGAGCAAAACGGTTTGTTCACCAAAGGAAGAAAGTAAATGAAACTTCTCGAAATCGATGTTTTTCGAAGTTGAATTGACCTAAAATGTATTCCTGCAAAAAAAAAAAAAAAAATATTCAAAAAATTCACGGCCATATTCTATTTTAGGCATAAAAGCTTGTGGATCGTATAATCCACGATTTTCATAAGGCCACCCATTTTTATTATAAATTCATTCGCACACACAATATTTTTATTATGACATCTTATGCGTAATTAAGTAAAAGGATTAAATCAGATCCACACTAACCTTCCCTACCCTAGCCTACTTTTCCCAAGGTCGGATTTATAAAATATAATACTATAATACATCAAGTGTACGCTGCCAAGGAAAACAGATAAGACTTTCTGTAAATTACCGTCATGTGCATGCAACATCTGTTACATCGCTTCAGCTATTTACATAATACTGCTCTCACAGTCATTTTGCCAAAAAAAAAAAACAAAACTAAGAAAGATCAACAATATAAGGTAGTGAACCAAGAAAAGTGAGTTTTCCCGCAACTCGACGTCAATTATCACCACTCTATTTAAACTTTCTTACTTTCTTCCATTCCCGACGATGTACAATAAAATTACACCAAATACCTCTTAGATGTAATAAGACAGTCTGCAACTTCATAACATCTTACTCGACAAAAAAATGCAAACATTATTTCCGCCAATTAAAAACAAAAAAGATAAACATACAATAGAAACGAAATGGCTCAGTGGTATCTAATGAACAGTTTATGGTTTTACTGGTTTGGATTAACGTTTAATTTTCATTTTCTTTTATCGTTTTGCAAGACCTTACATATGTCAATTAAGGTCTGCGATAGACTAATTTGAGGAAAGGAATTATGTAGAGTATATAAACAACCAATAACGATAAGAAGATCAAGAGTAAATACCTCTTAGAGCTGTCCTCAGTTGATATGCACGTTCCATAAAGATATTGGATATCACAATCGAAAACGATTTCTGCTGTTGTGCGGTATGAAAAGTTGTTCTTGGAAAACTGGAAAAATCTAAATAATTAATTGGTGAATATTCACTTTTAGTTCCGTTTACTTTTAATTGATTTGTCTCTGACCTATAACCAACATCTCTCTAGCTTCATGCAATAATGTTGATGTCTTCTGTCTTAAGAAGCTTATATGTACAGAAGATCATCAACAATCTTCTTTGAAATAACTCTGCAAATGATAACGCATATCCTTGGAATCCAAGGTTTCCACATATTATTCGACTAGTAGACGTTTTCTACTATTATTGTTAAACCAGCTTAGCCGGAAAGCCGTAAAAGGATGTCGTATTCTGCAGTTCATTCTTATTGACGTAGCCAATATAAAGTGGAAATGATCACCGATTTTTAATTAAATGATCTCCTCCCGAACCTGCCGCAATGTGAAGATCTGACAAATGGTAGACTTTCCAAACTCAAAGGTAAGGACCTATCAACTTATTCATAAAAGGCTTCTACCATTCACATAAGATGGCGCAGTATATGAAGTGTTAGGGCATTTCTTTATTTACGTAGCGAAACAACGCCGAGGTTCCGTTTGTTGGGCAACTTTTGCAACATATACTTCTGATAGCATCTTTTAATCGTTCACTAATCTTGCTCTTGTTTTTTTTTTTTTTTAAGAATCCGCTGTTTCTTTCCTTGCTAGCCCCATTTTTAAGCAGCATGTCTCAGATGTAAAATCTCGTCATAAATATCGTATTTATCTGCCTGTGTTTTCCTACATTCATCGCCGAACGAAGAGTTTATCGGTGCTGATCGAAACCCAGTAGGAGGGTAACGTGGAAAGTTATCGACCAGACAACGAAAGACAAAAAAAATTAAGGCTCTCTCAACTCAATGCATTGTCCTGGTAAAAGAGGACAGATCACTTCTTGCTAATTTTGGCATCTAGCTAGTCAATAAGGCTCTGACTCTTGCAAGGCATTCAATTGACACAAAACCTTTCATATCCCAAAACATGCTGGCCATGACCCTACCGGCAGATGCAATCGATTTCGCTTTGTTTGGCGCCGAACCACTGGCTTCCACTGACTGTTTGGAGTGCTGTTGCGTTTCTGGAATATAGTGGTGGACCCATGCTTCTTCCGCACAAAATTAATCAGATCCCTACAAAATCGGTCAAAAGATAACCGCTAAACTATTTGCGCATTTGCGTTTAACGACATGCAGCAAATGCGGCATGCATTTTGGACAGAGCTTTCGCTTCCCGAGTTCTTTGTGCAAGATGTTTCGCACTCTTTTTTCCAAAGCTTCACATACATATGTCACTCATCGTCACTCGCCTATGGTACAATACGATAACATACACTTTTTCGATTGTTTCTGATGAGGTTGCTGTTTTTGATCGCCCTCCAGGTGAGTCATCTTCAAGGGATGTGCGAAGATTCAGCTGCGACTTTTAACGAAAACGCAAGACGTCTACCTTGAAAATTCGTGTAAAAACTACTTACGAGAACAAGTTGAAATGTATCATAGGAACTAACGACACGTGTACCCAGGCAAGAAACATACATTTTTGCTAATTGGAACGCCGTCTCTGTGTCGGCCGAGAACTGTACATCAATGCGGACCTTGCTTTCCAAAACACGCTTTAACTTGCGAGTAATTACAGCCCATTTGCACATCAAGTTGACTAGAAGAATACTTTGTGCCGACCGCAATATGTACAGGTAGACTGATGACACGCTTATCCGAGGACATTCGAACTCACAAATGATATTAAGGCACTGTGGACTTGCCGACGAACATACGTTAAAATCTGAGGACTGAAAGCTAAGGTGAAACCTACTGGTTATATACCGCGATACCGCGATAGTAAGACCTATCATCATTTATTCTTCTGCCGTATGGTGGACAAAAGTTGAACAAAAAAAACTATTATCGTTAAACTTCAACGCTTTCAAAGACTAGCATGTCTCTGCATTATATGCATCATTAGGTGACATGTCCATCCTACAACACCTTCTTGATTGATTACCACACGCTCACTATTGACAAGGAATTTGATATATTGATCCTATACCACACAGCTTGGGAAAGAGGCGATCCCTTGCTAAATGTCAAAGGCGTACACAGGTGGTACACAGATGGCTCCAAGACGGATTCCGGCTGACATCTTTGGACCATATCGAAAAATATCGAAGGTTCTGGGAACAGGTCCTAGTATCTTCCAAGGCGAATTATAAGCCTTCTTGACATCCGTCAACCTAAATAAAGGGCATAAAGGGCAACGACCTTCTCTTAGAATTTTCCTTGTCTCGCGACACCTGCATTTTTGGAATAGCGTTCAAGGTCAATTGAAGAGATTCATGCGGCCTCTGACCAAACACCCTATCAATAATCTCAATTATAATAGAATCGATATCAGGAGACGGGTCAGCTGCCTCTCGGAACACTGTAGTCTAGATATCATCTCAACAAAATTAACCTCTCATCTGCACATACTATGCGAGTGTGCCGTCCTCTGCCATCTAAACCGTATCCTCCTCAGTGAAATCATGACTCCTGAGGTTATCAGTTCAGTTCCTACGAGGGACATCCCCAGCTTTATTGAGAAAGTAGACGAACTCCTCGTCTAATTGGCGAGTAGGCATAATGGACCTACACTGGTCGCAGTGCTCTATGCTATTTGTTAGCACTAGCCCATAATTAAAAAAAAAAAGAGAAAAGCACTCACTTCAGGTTAATTATCAAACTGTTATCTTATTAATAAAGGAGATAGACAGACATGTATGTACAGCATTCTGGTATGCTATTTTGAGACCGTATGCTATTTTATTTCCTTATCCGTGCAGGGACGGGTTAAGAATATCCCTGCAGCGATACCTCTCGCTTGTCGTAAAAGGCGACTAAAACAAAGGTAAACAAAAATCACATCTAGGCAATTTAGAAAACACCAAAGTGAGCCTAGGGACACATATACCACCATTAAACTGCCCCACAAGTGTACATGCAAATCAGTGGGTTGACACGTCTGGAGATCACCGGTATTGTAAAAGTAAGATCAAACAAAAAAAAATCTGGAGCATGCCCGTGTCACAAAAACAAAAAAAAAAGGCAGGCCGAAAAACAATTGGTGCAAACAAATGCAAAAACACCAGCATTTTATTGGCCTCAGCGATGAAGTAATCCCAAACCGGGAAGCCTGCCGCTACTTTCTGAGGTCAAACCGGCGGACCCCACAAGCGGACCAGTAGGAATGCAGTTAAGTGGGAAGGTTATGGTCCTACACTTCTGACCATAATAACGCCGGGAAAAGGAAAAGAAGAAGAAGAAGAAGATGCTATTTTATTTCCTCAGTTGTGGAAAATCTCTGTCCTTTCATGGAACTTTTCAGATTTGGAAAAAAAAGAAAGTCGCAGAGGGCCAAGTCCGTTGAATATAGTATTCATGTTTGGTTACCAATGATGATCCTTTTCAGCAAATTTGGTTCGTCGTTCACGTCATTCAACAGCTTCTGAACGATGCTCTTAGCAATTTCGGAACAAATTTTGTTGTCACATGTTTATTGCCTAAAATATCTGAATAAAATTACGTAGCATCCGACAACCGATATGCCAATACGAGTATTCTTCACCTTATTTTTTGTACAAACCACGTATTCGTTTGTGTTTTCATATACTGGCATTATCTATTGTAATGATTGGCTTGAGGCGTATGAATTACAAATGAATCAGAAATTCTGTATTAGTATTATTACAAATCAGTATCAATATCCATCAACTTAAATATTTCGACAATCCGGCGAGTCTTCTGCTGTTCCTCTGAAAAAAAAGGGCTTAGAAGCTTTAGCTTAGAAGCCATCCTTTAATACATTGCCAATGCACTCACTTAACGTGAAACTTTAAGCGATCGACGTTAAGTGGGTGGCTTCACTAGAAAACATTTTCACATGGCCCAAAAAACAAGTGATACAATCTGGGAATTCATTATTAATGAAAAGGCTGGGAATTGTGTCAACTTGTCTGATTGTAAACGGCTTATCGGAAACAAAAATCTTATCATACTAGTTTTGTGCTTCGGTCATTAAACTTTATCGATTATGGTTCGACCATTGAAAATAGACAAATCTCTTCAGGATTTAAGATTGTAGCTGAATTAAAGTAAAATTAGCTCTGTAGCGGCATCTTGACGGCACACTATATTTGACCTAGGATTAAAGGCAACATTTTGGTATTTAAGAGAAATTCTACGGAGAAGACGTAAAAAATAATTTAGATGATTTTAACACTTTAACCTTTGAGCCATTAACTCCATTTGCAAATTCTAGCCAAAAACTGCTACATGTAGCAACAATCATGAATAAGGTATTTTAGAACCCATGATTATTTAATTTTACTTAGAAACAAAGTCTAAACAATTAAAACATGACTCATTGCTCAGATGATGATTTATTGCTATGAATAAAACATTTTCTTCTGTAAATTCATTACTTATACATGCCTAATGGCTCTAAGAATTAGTTAACAGATTATATCCATAAAAGGGGTACTTAAATATTTAATGTTTTTTTGAGTGTAAGTCGTTAATCAACATGTTATCTTTGACAAATTTTATCTCCAATTTCATGTTCTTTGAACTGCTGTAGTACACTTAGGACCATTAAGAAACGCTGTGAGCAAAATACACGATATGCATAGTATGTAATTGAAATTACAATTAATTTGCTCATATTTTTCACAAAATTTATTACTACTTGATTATACAAATATTAAATATTAAATAACCTGCTCAATCTGGGCAGGAAACGATTGCATGCCCGATTCAAATGCTCTTTAAATGCCGACAGTTACAGCATCCTTCAGTGAAGAAACTGTGTTGTGAGGATGTTAACTAGTATTACGCTCAACCCCACACACAATAATTCGGACGATTAAAGTGTAAGAGCTGGAAGGTCCTAACTTCGGGGTGGTCATGGAAATATAAGGCCATCCAGTCCTGCGCTTTGTGTGATAGAGCAGAGTCCTGCTCGAATATATCTTGTCCGTTCACACATACGCTATCAATTCAAGGTTCCATAACGTTTTCTGAAACCATGGTATAGGTGGCACTATTAACCCGAAGTAATTGAGGAAAGAATTGGGTGGGGATCCTCTGTAAAATCTGAACACAGCCATCCATCATTTCTGATTTTGTTGGTCTTGACCACCCTTTTTTTCGTCAAAGAAAAACCACATCTTAACAGCATCAAGATGCTTAAGGTTGTTCAAAAGACGCTTTGCACGGATAGCCCTCAAAACTTCAAGGTCGCAATTAATGGCTCTCATTGACTTCGAATGGTTTTCGTTAACGATCGCATGTACTTGTTGAATAAATTGCTAGTTATGATAGTGACTAAATATTTCTCATATTTTTTACGTTTTGCGACAATCCTGTATCTTAAGCTGATGCTTTTGATTCCCGGCGAACCTCATGCACGAACGATAGGAAACAATTGAGAAAATTTGATGTGTTTTGCATATACAGGGTGTCCCACGAGCAGTGTGCCAAAAAGCTAGAGCGTGTAGGTCTGGTCAAGACAAGAAAAAAATTGTATGGGATGGGAGCTCTATTCCCCCCTTTAGCCGGGAGGAGCAATTTTCTAAAAAATTGACTTAATTTGGAAAAAAAAACATTCAAAATCAAAAGTTACATCCACAATGCCATGATATACTTTCTTGTAAAGCCAGAAACCTCTTCTTTCATCTTGTTTTAAGGAATAGTTTTTGAGAAATTAATTTTCAAACTCAAAATTTTGAAAAAAAAAATTAAAAAAAAAAAATTCGAAGTATTTTTTTTCAAAATTGTATGTAATTAAGTCATAATTTTTTTCAAAAATTCATTTCTCTTATTAGTTTTTGGTTAAAAACAGAAAACCGGATGCAAAAATGTCTTGTAGTTTTTGAGAAATAAAAAAAAAAAACCCGAACCATTTTTTTTCTAAGAAAAAACGCGTTTTAACGCGGCTGGATTTGTAGGCAAATTAATGTATGAAACATTAACCTCTTTTTTATTATTTTTAAAAAAATCGGAGTTTTATTATAATAAATTTTCAATATGATCCCCGTTTTTTAGAAGGCAAAGATTATACATATCTCCTTCTAATGGCTGCACATATGTAAGTCTATGCTTGACAAATTTTCCTGCAATTTGACTCCAGCGACTTCAATCCGTTCTTTCAGTTGTTCCAAAGGTACTATTTCCACTTCGTAAACATAATTCTTCACACATAAATTTCTAGAGGAGTTCAATCTGGTGATCTAGGTGGCCATTCCGTGGGGCACCTTCTTCCGATCCAACGGTCACTAAAATGATCATCCAGCCAGTTTCTAACCCGTAAGCTGTAGTGTGCTGGTGCTCCATCTTGCTGGTAGATTAAATTATCTGCTATGGCCAAAGGAACGTTGTCCATCAAATCGGGCAAAATGTCTCGTAGAAACTGCAGGTATGATTCCCCATTAATAACGGCATTCAAAAACCGGGGCCTGATTACAGTTTGTCCAACAATACCAAGTTAAACATTACAGCTAAAGCGGTGTTGTGATTCATTTTGTTTTTTGTTGTGTGGATTGGTGCTACTCCAATGATGCAAATTGTGGAAGTGAGTAACCCCATCTCTGGTAAACTGTGCTTCATTGGACCAGAATATCCTTGCAAAATAGTTTCGTTCAGTTTCATCTCGAAGCAGTAATGATCGACAAAACTCTGCTCTCAAGAATTTGTCGTTTGAAGTGAGTTCTTGAACTGGCCTAAAATGGTACGGGTGTAAGTTTTCGGTATGAAGCACTCTCCATACTCTAGATTTGGGCACTCCAAGCATAATAGCTATCCTAGTTTTTTTTCATTTTTTTTTTTTTAAATTTTGAGATTGAAAATTAATTTCTCAAAAACTATTCCTTAAAACAGCTTCGTTTAAAAACAAGATGAAAGAAGAGGTTTCTGGCTTTACAAGAAAGTATATCATGGCATTGTGGATGTAACTGTTGATTTTTAATGTTTTTTTTTTCCAAATTAAGTCAATTTTTTAGAAAATTGCCCCATCCGGCTAAACGGGGGTGGGAGGGGGGGGGGAATAGATCCCCCCTCCCATACGATTTTTTCTTATGTTAGGTTATATTCCTCCATTTATGGTCTTAAAGGAATATGCACAAATATAACAAAAACTGAAAATAATACCTTGAGAAATTAATACCACTGATATGGATGTCCACCTACCTAGTTTTGATCAGTGGAACCACAAAAGAGGTTCTGTTTTGGTTCTTGGATAACGATTGAACAAATAAAATTGACGCTCATCTATGGACTATGACCTAAAAGTCATAATAGAACTGAATCAGATAATTAGAAACTCACCAATAATGATGGCAAAATATCAGGCATTTAAAAACGAATAACTCGAAGAGGACCTGGCCTGCGATCGTTGCCAATCAAAAAAAGAGATCATATGTTGTATTTCGATGGGAACTTGCTATCGTCTTGACTGGATATGAACAAACTCGTTACGGCATTGATCATTTCCTGATCAACATTGCATTCGCACGAACTTTATGTTCTTCTTCTGATGTCCTCCATCAACTTGTCACACTCAACTTATCCATAATCCACATCACATATTGAGGTGCATTGGGGTTTTGTGAATCTCGTGTGGCTTTCCCGGTCCCGAGGTATGACAAGTTTTTTTTTATTTACGTACTCGTTCATACAAAATTATGATTAATCGGAAAATATCAAATTTGATGACAAATTGTCTTAACATTCACTTTAGGTTTCAATGAAATGAAGACCAATCTTCAAAATTCACATTAAAGTGTCATAAGTAAATCCCTTTATTAACTTCGCTTACAGCATATTCAAATAGCTGTATACTTGTTATTAAACCCAAAGAAAAAATGTTGAAAATTTATTTGCATTCAAGTATTTAGTTAATATTTTCGTTATGGGCAACTTTGCAACTAACAATTTCTTTGAGACGCTGATAATAAATTAATTGCAATTGTGTCTGTGGAATAAGCTTCCTTTTCCGGCGAAGAGCTAAGTCCGCTAAGTCCGCAATTTGGTTAGGGCCAAAGTTGGCCTTCAAAATGCTTCAGACAAGAAAGTCTAATCGATTCGCATAGGGAACATTCAATAGCTATTGTGTCGAGGAAAAGAAGTGCGGAATATTTTGTCTCAGCCATCCTTGGTTTGTTCAAGCTTTGTGGGCTTGGAATTTTTAGGGTCCATGACTAATAAGTTTAATTCTTACTCTCATAAGTAGATTCTTAAATCGTTTCACGATAAACGACCGCATTAATCTGAATGCTATATTTCAAAAATACGAGGGGAGACCATCCATCAGCACTCTTTTTTGTACTGGTCCATTGTACTACCAGACAGACACATTTTTGAATTTTTTTTCCCCGTTGTTTGCAAAAAACATGATGAGGAGCTTCAGTGATGTAAAGCTAAGAGATTCGCACCATACCATGTCGGCCCAAAGGGTGCGGCAAATTCCGAGCGAAAGCAGGACAGTCGCAGAGAAAGTGTGCGGCTGTGTCATCCTCCTCGCAACATACAGCACAGGTAGGCGTCTCATTGATGCCAAGCACGTGGAGATGCTTGACAAAAGTGTAATGGCCCGTAATGACGACTGCAAGTCCTCTGCAATCATTTGTCCTTAAGGATAAGAAGAATGTTGCGGACTTCTTGCAGGCATCATGGCATACGCGTTTAATCAACCTACATCCTGGATATTTCGTTAATCTACGGCTTAGTGCATTAAATACCCAATCGTTGATGTAGGATTTGAATGTGGAAGCAGGTAGACCTCAGCGGATTCAGGTTCTGAGAAACTCTCTTCTGAGCCCCTTCTGTCGACTTCATCGATGTCGATGAAATGAGATCACTCATTTCATGAGATCGCAGATCGAACTGGGAACCATAGAAGCCTTAGTGAATTTAGTTTTCCGATTTTGTTCAAATAAGTCTTGAGTTCATGCATTAATTTGGAGCTGGATAAAGGGTTGGGCACAGCTTTGAGTGCAGCTTGGCATTTACTGCAGACGCATATGGTTTTTCCCTTCCACTTGTGGTTCACAACATAGTGCATGACCATTAGGATTGCTTATATCTCTGATTGAAAGACAGACGCATATTTTCTAAACGAAAATTGCAGTCGGACGTTTTCGCGCTTAAAGAAAACCCCATGGCCGGATCGCCGCCCAGACTTGAAGTTATCTGTAAAAATGGGAAGACAATCCTTTCCAGGTTGAGTATGTAGCTAGAGCCAGTCCTGATGGCATGGAAATTTGACAATGAAATTATAGCGCAGCAGGATGGCGGGTGTCATTGCATTGGAGAGTATATCTTTGAGACAGCTGTCGTAGGATATTTCCTGAGCAATTACACTGTCACTACAAAGCGAGTTGTACCAAAAACCATTTTTCTTGAGGCGAGACATGGCTTTCAGTGCGCACCCTCTGATACATATGACATGGGGTGGAAGATTCATCATAGCATCTAGAGCAGCGCCCGGTGTGCTGGGGAAAGCCCCCATATAGCTGAGACATACCGCTCTTTGGAGTTTGGTGAAAGAGGCCACGACGTGTTTGCGTGTTAGTCTGTTTCAGCAGACAACCGATGCATATTAGACTATCGGTCTTATCACTGCCGTGTAGATCCAGAGGATCCTTTTTGGCGAAAACCCTTATGTTTTGCCAAAAGTACCTTTGCATTGCCTAAAAGCTGTCCTGACAGCGCTTTGGTAGTTTTTGACTCAACATGCTTTGACCAAAGAAGTTTGCTATCTCAGGTGACTCCCAGATACTTAGCTTCCAGGATGGGAATGTGTAGCATACGTACACAGCAAAAACAATTTGGATTCCGTTGAATCCAGTTACCCATCAACTGCCGCCGAATTCTCTGGTGATAAAAACTAACCGAGGTCAACGACTGTGTGAGAAGAAATAAAAAAAGAAAAACGGGTTTTGTACAATGGAACAGCTGATCAGTCAGCTGATGATTTTATTTTGATTAACCAAGATAGGACAGTTGATCGTGGGTTTTATACAAAAATAATACAGTCCCTCGATTCTATGCGTGTTTATCCCAATGTAAAGGGTCCAACGAAACGCACGATGAGAATTGTAAATAAAACAAAAAGTTTTCAGAGAATTATCTTAATATTTTTTTATTATGATAGAGGGATCTAGGACAATTATGTGTGAAACAAAATTTCGGGCAAATGCTCGCCACGGCTTCGGTGGCATACCTCTATCCGATGGTCCATATTTTCAATGACCCTGAGACATAATTGAGGTTCAATGTCGTTTATCTCATCCTTTAGCTCTTGAATTGTTCTTGGCTTATTGACGTATACTTATTCTTTTAAATATCACAAAGAAAGAAGTCCAACGGTGTCAAATCACATGATCGTGGCGGCCAACTAACATCGCCACGACGTGAGATAAAACGGCCATTGAATTTCTCGCGCAAAAGAGCCATTGTTTCGTTGGCTGTTTGGCAAGTGGCACCATCCTGTTGGAAGCACATATCGTCCAGGTTCATATCCTCAATTTTTGGCCACAAGAAGACCGTTATCATCTCGCGATAGCGAACACCATTCACGGTAACTGCTTGGCCGACCTCATTTTCGAAGAAGTACGGCCCGATGACGCCGCAGAAGAGTGGCTATCAAACGCCGTAATCAACGACCACGAGAACACCCTCTTCACCGACGGATCGAAAATGGACACAGGCACTGGGGCCGGGTTCTACTCTGATACCCTCCACAAACAGGAATCATTCAGACTCCCTGATCTGTGCAGCGTTTTTCAAGCAGAAATCCTGGCAATAGAGAAAGCAGCCAAACACCTACAGGTAGCCGATATCCCACCATCTGATATCACTATCTTCGTAGATAGCCAGGCTGCACTGAAGTCAATAGAATTCTGTATAATGAGATCAAAAGCTGTCATGAAATGTCGCTACTCACTGAGGTCCATCAGACACCACAAAGTTAAACTCTGCTGGGTCCCGGACCACAGCTTAGTCGCAGGGAACGAAAGAGCAGACGAACTGGCCAGGCAAGGTTCTGAAATGGACACCAGCGAAGCGGACACGTCATTGCAATCACCGATCAGCGCATTATACCGAATCATAAACGACACAATGATCAAAGAGGCCAACTCGTCTTGGCTTACAAGATACGACAGCTACACGACAAGATCATCGTGGCCAGAGCTCATTGTCGGAAAAACAAAGAAGCTCCTGGCGCTGAACCGTAACTCGATCCGTATGCTCGTCGAAGTGATCACAGGACACTGTCCCATTGGAACAATGCTCCAGAAATGTGACTCGGGATCCAGCGATCTCTGCCGTAGATGCAGCGATGAGGAAGAAACTGAGACGATCCAACATCTGCTTTGCCACTGCCCAGCTCTCCAGAATCGACGCCTAGTGTCGCTAGGCCAAAGATTCTTTACAGATATTGCGGACGTGGCTAATGCAGATATATCGGATCTTCTAAAATTCATTAAGAGCACGGGGTGGTTTCAGCCACCACGTGATAGGACAGGTTAATTTTATGTGTACCCACAGAAACGAAGGGAATCACAATGGGCCTCTTGGCCTCCGAGTGGAAGTGATGTCTAACCATCACACTCCCCTTCTCTAACCTAACCTAAGCTAACCTAGAGTCGCATGTGCTTGGTAACAGACAATCGCTAAATATGAGCCAACAGAGAGAACGCCAAATCATCCGCATAGGCCTGGGCACTGATTTCGGATGCATTAAGAGCATCGAGCGGAGAGTCAATCACCAAGCACCATGGTGACAGGACGCCACCTTGCGGGCAACCTCGCCTGCATCAGTGATCAATGTCCTGTGCATAAGCATTGCTTTGATCTAGAAAAGCAGTGCTTCATCTACGCCATGCCGTCCAGCAGCGTTACACATGCTGTCGAAAGTAGCGTTATCAAGAGCTCTCTCAACGTCAACGAAAATGCCCAGTACGTACCCACTCTTTCCTCTCGAGTGCGCATTCAATTCTTCCAACTAGGTTTCCAAGCGCAGTCTCGCAGGATTTTCCGCGCTGATAAGCATGTTGCATTTCCGAGAGATGATGTCAGGTACTCTTAGCGAGTGAGTAATCTTCTTTCCCTATTTTGAGAATAAGGACCATTTTCACCACACGCCTAGAAATAGGTATATAGGCAAGTGCCAAGCTAGCAGTGAAAATTCTTTTCAAAATAGAAGGTAGCTATCTTATATCTTCTTGCAGCATAACAGGCTATATCCTATCAGTACTTAGCGACTTGAAGCCATCGAAAGATGCCGCAGCAAATTCAATGGCCTCAGTAGTTGCGTGACGCGTGACGCAATATACCAGCTACCCCGACTTGTTTTCATCATTTCAACCGCAGTTACTATTGAAGGAGTGTGCAAAGAGCCGCCAGTCTGATTTTCCGGGAAATGGGTCTGTAACAGTAAATTAAGAATTTCTGCTTTAGACTCGGTGAAGGTACCATCAGAGTTTCTGAGTACGTCCAGCTTTGTCGATTTTCCTCGTTTGAGAACGTTAACCAACTTGCTGGTCGCGCTCAGGGATTTCATCTCTTCGCAGAAGGACTTATAAGAATCATTCTTCGATTTACGAATTAACTTCTTATATTCCTTCTGCTTCGATCGATATTTATTCCAGTCATCTTCCGAGTTCAATTTGAGCGATCTATTCAGGAAACTTCTGGCTTCCCTCATTGGACATTGGAGCTCAGCTTTCCACCAGGGAACCAATTTCCTGCAATGAGATTTTTTGACAGGACATACGAGTTCAAAACAGTTGGTGATGGAGCTACTCAGGTTATAAACGGCATCCTACACCAATTGCTAACGGGCTTCATTACTCAGAATAATTTTGTATAAAAAACATGGTCTTCTCAATTAATTTCCAGCATACGATAAGCGATAGAACAGCATGATGTGTGGTCTTCAATTGCCTTGTCAACTGAACTTTAGGGGCATGTTAGCGAGATTTCTATGCAAAGCCCTATTGCTAGATCGGTCTAAAAGTGGGCCCACCTGTCACACACTGTACCACCCTTGCTGAGTGAACGAAAGTTGTAGTCTTCACATCACTAACCTGTCCGAAATGTTCAAATTCAGCGGTTAAAGTATTATTTTGGATGAAGCAGTGGGAACTTGACAAAACCTTTCACCATGTTTGTTTGAATGTTTACTATTTGAACACCTTGCTTTTTTGTGAACCGATCTATACTTTATTTACTCCTAGCTTTAGCTCATTTAAAATTACTGTATATATACTTGAGTTTAGATGGTATACACCAAGGCCCTTGGATGATCCCTTGTTATAAGTTTTCTCACACTCCTGTTTCTCAGAATTTTCAAAAAGATACGAATGCATGGGAAATTTGAATTAAGCGTAGCACTTCGAAGCCAATGCATTTTTATTCAACTTCGCCGATTTTTTTTCAGGAATTTTAGGCTCACTCAGCCATCATGCAACTCTACCCGCTATTATTGATTGTCGTCACGTGCGTTACACTCACCACTGCCATGAAGCCGCCCAAAGCTCAGAGGCCCAACATTGTGATTATCCTCGTTGATGATATGGTAAGCAACGACGTCTGATCTCCTGAACTTCTCAAAATAATTAATTTACAATTTCTCTTTGTCACCATGTACACTCCTCACACACATTCCGTCCGAACGAATAACTTAACAGGGATTTAACGATGTGAGCTTTCACGGGTCGAATCAGATTTTAACTCCAAACATTGACGCACTGGCCTACAACGGCGTGATTCTTAATCGGCTCTACGTGCCGAACCTGTGCTCACCATCCCGCGCCACCCTGCTGACAGGAAAATATCCCATTCATACAGGTAACAAGCGATTTATTGGTTTTTCTTCCGCTCACACGGAGCTCATCTTTGTATCATTCGCTTATACGTTTATCTCATTTATTTAAAATTTTTATTCGCACTGCTTACTCGTATACCGAAATACAAAGGCATGCAGCATTCGGTTATAATTAACGACGAACCATGGGGATTACCATTGAGCGAACGTATCATGCCGGAAATATTCCGAGATGCAGGCTACTCGACGAACTTAATTGGGAAATGGCATTTAGGATTTGCAAAGAAGGCCTATACGCCCACCCAAAGAGGATTTGACTATCATGTTGGTTACTACTCAGGATATATTGGTTATTACGACCATGAATTGGCCATGCTGGTAAGTAAATCAGAGATGTAAAGTGATTGGGACACACAATGATGATGTTTCTTGCTAGCCAAAGAATTATAGTCGCGGCTATGACTTTAGGAAGAACTTGAAAGTTAACTACGAAGCCAACGGCACTTATGCAACCGACTATTTTACAAACGAGGCGATCGGCGTTATTAAAAGACATAATGCCAAACAGCCGCTGTTTCTATTGATGAATCATTTGGCAGTGCACACTGGAAACGAAGATAATCCCATGGAAGCGCCAGAGGAGGAGGTGGCCAAGTTCTCGCATATAAGTGACCCGAAAAGGAGAATCTACGCAGGTCAGAAAATTCCACCACTTTTGGTTTGTTTCATATTCCAACTTACTTTCTAGCTATGGTTTCTAAGCTCGACGAAAGCGTTGGTAGACTTATGCGTGCTTTGTCGGAGAAGAAGATCCTCGAGAACACAATTGTCCTCTTCTATTCAGATAACGGAGCTCCGACAGTCGGCATACATTCTAATGCCGGCTCAAATTATCCTTTCAAGGGCGTAAGTACTCCTCATGCTATTCCGTTCCTCAAACTCAAATACATTTTCTATTGTTTAGCAAAAGGAATCCCCGTGGGAAGGTGGTATTCGGTCAGCTGCAGCTATCTGGAGTCCACTCATTCGAAAACCTCAAGTTGTGTCGCAGCAACTTATTCACGCCATCGACTGGCTTCCGACTCTAGCCTCCGCAGCTGGTATTCAACTCCCAACTGATCTTCATATAGATGGAATAGATCTCTGGAGTACCATAAGCAATAATGGGCCAACACAATCCCGGAAGTTCATCCATGTACTAGACGACGTCTATGGCTATACATCATACATGCTTGATAATTTGAAGTACGTCATTGGATTTGAACCTTTTCCACAGCATGCTACTTGGCTCGGCGAAATTGAGGATGTTCCCGATCCGAAAATAGATCAATATCATGCACTTGTACGGAACTCAGAGGTTTCTCAAGCCCTCGGCAATTCCGAACTACCTTTTATGGGATTACAAAGGACCGAAGCTAATGCACCAAACTGCAATGTCCGACCAGGAGTCTTGCCAAACACCGGTGCCTACGAATGCATCCCAGAACAAGCTCCTTGTCTATTCAATCTCACAGTGGATCCATGTGAACTATACAACATTGCTGGGGAGCATCCCAACATAATTCACCAGATGGAAGCTGACATTGAGTACTACCGGCATACGGCTGTCAAGCCAGCAAATTTGCCGGCAGATCCATTCGCTAATCCTGCTTTCCACAACAACACTTGGACATGGTGGAGAGACCGCTCTTCAAACTCAGGTTCATCAATTATGGGGCCTTCTACGCCGATTTTTAATTTCTCCTTCGTCCTATCGTGGTATCTTAGTAAGGCCGTAGCGTGATCGGCTTGCATTTTAAATAGTTTGTAGATAGTTGTTTGACCATTTAGATCAATAAAAAATAAATTGTTATCAGTTCAAAAAAAGTTACTATGTGAACAATAAAAAACGTCACCATTTATGTATGGAAAATTCAAAGACTAGCTTATCTTGGGATCACAAAGTTTTTTCGGTAAGAAAATTGTCCAGCACATAGATTATTAAGTCATACATATGTCTGTCCTCCATGATCATCCCTAATATAAAAGAAAGACAATAAAGATCGAAAAGTATTTCACCTGAGAGACCAGTGAGCCCCTGCGAAAGGCTCTAGATGATTCACAAATGTAGATGGAATCAACATACCCGCCGACTGCTAAGCAGAACATAAGGCGCTAAACCCATAGAGCATGAATCCAAAATCCGACAAGGTCTGCCCCGATGTTCTACAAGACCCAGGCAATAATAACAAGCTTAAAGCCTGTGGGTATCAAAGCAAAAAGACATCAGTCGTAACAAAATCGGCGGTCTATTAGCTGAAAAGGGTTCCTCCGATGACACATATTGTTGGTACTGAACCCTACTGTAATATTCCCAAATCTAGACTTAATATGTTTTCAGCCACTCGAGCAGCTGGTCTACAAGATGAAGAGTCTCTAGTCGATAGATTAATGTAGGTAAAGGAAGTCGGCAAATAAGATCCTTAACTTCGGAATAAGGATTTGCACTGAAGATTGAGATAAATTGAAATTTTCGGATTTTGTTTCCCCCATACGTATGTAACTAATTGTGGAATTTTCTTACTAAAAATCTTGAGATATACCCATAATATCTATGATATTTTCTTTTGATGTATAACAGCTATCAATTAACAATCAATTCAGAACTGACACTTAATCGGGGAATCCAACTGTCCAATTAAAACAAAGCATTGTGATGGACCTAACGGGTGTTGACACAATGTGATTTCTCCCAAGTGTTCTAAATGTCAAAGTGAAGAAATGTAAGTAAGCACGGGTAAACGGCAGGAGTAACTATGATTCTCTTAACGACCGTCGAAGTGATAAGACGTGGTTTCACAGACCGGAAAAAAACAAAAAATTAAATAAAAGTCACGCGATTCGTAAAGTAAACAAGTGACAAAACACGAGACACGGAACGACGTTCGGAACGACCGCAGTGAGATCGAGGTAATCAATCACCCAGAGCCATAATATCAGGCCACCACCAGGCGAGCAAAGAGGAGCCTTCGAATGAAAGTAACCTTGCGATGCCACTCAACAAACTACGGAACAGGCAAGCCAGCGGTTATGCTAGCCTCGCGCATTCCAACACTTCGCACCTTCATCTGCGAGAGATGCGGTAAGTATTCCATTGTCGCGCCCACACTGCAAATGCAGAATGGAGACAGAATCGAGCACATCTTCTCGAAAGCACTGGACAAATGACGAAAATGATGAGCTAGCGAGGGCAGAAGCAGCACTCAACACAAACAACAATGCAAAAACCATCAACCACCTCGTCACAATCTCGAATAGGTCCAATGAGGCAATAAAGAGAAGACGCCAACGGCACTCCTTCGGAGACAGAGTTCGACAATTCCGACAAACGCAGACCATCGCGAACCCGCCAACAACATCGAGTAGCTATGAATACGAGTCCGATAACGAGGACGGCCACACAAATCCCTTCAATACAGCAATATTAAACCTCATCAGGAACTTAGAAATCCTAGACCCGCGTGATGAAATCCTTCGAACATCCCTGCTTAACACCAACGAGTCAAGCATCAACGCACTCAATGACTGGCCATCTAACCTAATAGAACAACATAACTGAGGAACTCGCCCTCGTCAGCAATCCTATCACCCACTTACCGGCGGAATTCGGATACTCCTAGCAACAACATGCGCTAGGAGGCGAAGAGCATTAGAGTTTGGCCTTACACAGAGAGCCTATCAGAATAAAACTAAAATATGCGTCGAAAAAATAATCTCCGGTAAAGAATGGGCCATAGAATCCAACGTGCTATTACTTTCAGGAGAAATACGAGAATTCTTCACCACCAACATCTCGTACTCATCGGAGGAAGACAGCGCTCAGTTTCAGAAGTCCAACCACCATCACAGCACCAATAACACCTCAGGACATTGCCGACATGATGAAGAGCATAAAATCGAACTGCCGTCGGTACCGGCGGTATTACCATAAATAAATTAAGATCCTATACGGAAATTAACTCTCTTATACAACGCGATGATACTACTAGAGTACACACCACCCTTACTCAAAAACTGCAGAACAACACTCATTAAGAGGAAGCCAGAAGCCATTCACCTAGCCGACTTCCGACCGATCAGTATCACTTCAATACTAATCAGGCTCCTACATAAAATACTCGGAAGAACGTTCAATCGGATTGATTTACAAATGAACCAAAGGGGCTTCGCTCACCTAGACGGTTGTTTTGCGAATACCTTAGCCCTGCACAAGATCATTAAAAACAGACTCGGAAAAGGAACCCCGCTGTGCATACTGTCACTCGACGTCGCCGAGGCATTCGACACAGTATCACACCGCCTACTACGTGCACTAAAAAGGGCCAGGATAGATGAAAACTTCGTGGCAGAAAACCTAGGAAGAATCACGACACAAATACCGTCCCACACGCAGTCAGTACAAATTGAAATAAATCGGGGTGACCAACAAGGCGACCGCCTTCCCCGATCCTCTTTAATATGGTCTTCGATGAACTTCTGACCAGGCTCAATAACCACTCGGGAATTGAACTATCACCTGGGCAACGACTTCGATGCCTTGCCTTTGCGGACGACATACTCCTTTTCTCTAACACGAAAGAGGACGCTGAGAGAATGCTCGGCACTACAAGCCGCTTCCTCGAGCAAAAAGGTGTGAAAATTGGCCCGGGAAAGAGCCATATGATCCATTTAAAGAACGTACCCAGCAAAACAAAAAATCTTTGCGGCATCACAACCGGTCAGGTACGGTAACCTTACAATTAAGGCTCTCGGGACTGAAGAGCAGATGAAGTATTTAAGTAATCAATTTAAGCCGGGAGGGGAATGCAGTATCAATCGGGTGACGCTCTTCACAGAGTTACAAAGGATCAAGAAAATTCCATCAAAAACTCGTCATCTTAAGGCAATACCTTATAACTAAATAAAGGGTCCGCCATCTAACGTTTTTTTTTTTCAAGTAGTGCTTATTTCGTGAATGGTAACACTTAGCTCATGTCTGATTTGACAGATAATTAGTTTTATCCTTCCGCTGAACGAATATGGTTGTGTATACGCTTGAACAACGCTTCGCTAAGTGGGCCTGCGATCGACTTACAGAAGATGCCGATTTTGCCAAAAAAATCATCTTTTCAGATGAAGCTCATTTTGATCTTGGCGGGTATGTAAACAAGCAAAATTTTCGCATTTGGGGCACAGAAAACCCGCACGCATACATTGTAAAGCCGGTGCACCCAAAACGAGCCACTGTTTGGTGCGGATTTTGGTCACAGTCAATGGCGATCGTTATCGGGCCATGTTGAACGAATTTTTGTTCACAAAAATTGAAGAGGAGGATATTGGCAACATTTGGTTTCAACAGGACGGCGCTACGTGCCACACAGCCGAAGCTACACTCGATGTTTTGCGCCCTGTTTTTGAAGATCGCATTATCAGCCGCAGAGCTGATGTCGTTTGGCCACCTCGGAGCTGCGATTTGACACCGTTGGACTATTATTTGTGGGGTGCCGTCAAAGATAAGTGTTACGCCGACAAGCCAGAGACAATTGACGCTTTAAAGGACAATATTCGTGAAGCCATTGGTGAAATACAGCTGCACACAATCGATAATGTGCTTAAAAATTGGACCGATCGTGTAGGCTACTGCATGGCCAGCCGAGGCAGCCATTTGAATGAAATTATTTTCCATTATTAACCGGAAGGATTGTAATTTCAAATAAAAAAAGAAATTTGAGAAAATATTCAGTAGTTTTTTTTATAGCATTTTCAAAAAAAAAAAAAGTTATTTGGCGGACCCTATACATGTAAGAGTTTATTTAAATGTTTCTTTAAACAATTCAAAAACAATGAAACAAACAAGACAATTTACAGATCCACGTCCACGTTCCTGCCCAGTCAAGAAAGGAATGGATGATAAATGTAGATTGACTATGTTCCTTGGATTTGTGTTCGATAGACTGTGACGCGCTAACACACTACCACACTCGGTCATCCAAATCACTCATCTGCCCCAGAAGAGTGTCCATCAGTGGGATCAACGTTGCAATCAGTATCGTAGACGTCATCGCTGGAGTCATAGTCATCTGCCCATGGTTTCATTTTGTCGGCACTGGTATTAGTTAATTTCGGCCCTTCGTGGTCTCCTTCCTTTTGCACATTGTAGCGCTCAAACCCTTTATCCGCTGTGATACGATATGGCCCAAAAAATTTCGGACGGATCTTTAAACCGGTTCCATACTGCACCCGTTCGATAGCCACAAGGTCTCCTACTGAATATTTGGTGGCTGGTCGTCGCCTTTTGTTGAAATTTTTAATGTTTTCGGCTTGCATCCTCGCTATTGCTTCCTTGGCTTGATTCCGTTGCTCCATTCTCGATTCACCAAACTGGTTCTGAAATTCTTCCTCAATAGCCTTCATTAAATGCAAATCTTTACCTGTCTTCATCTGAATTCCGACCATCAGGTGGAAAGGTGTCGTTTGAATAGATCAATGATATGTCGAATTCAATGTTCGCTGAAGCGGCTTTACATGCTGGAACCATTTCTCGGGGCTGTCTATCGAGAGCTTGGTCAAGCAACCGATGACCGTCGAGTGGAGGCGCTCCACCTGGCCGTTTCCTCGTGGAACACCAACAGTAACAAAATGCAGCTTGATGTCGTGGTCTTTACAAAAGTTTTGAAAGTCGTTGGAAATAAAGGCACCTCCCCTATCAGAAATGATGTTATGTGGGTACCCAAAAGTTTCGGCGATAATATTCATTTTCTGAAGAACTTCCTCGGAACAAAGAGCCTTCGTGGGAAAAAGCCAACAAAATTTGGTAAATGCGTCGACGACAGCCAATATATACCGGTAGCCCTTTTTCGTGTCCTGCATCGGTCCAAGATGGTCAATGTGGAAAGTGACAAGTGTTGTGTCTCCTTTAGGTATCGGTCTCAGTAGACCATCTGCTTTTCCGTACTTCCGTTCGGCTAAGATGCATTTTACACAGGTCGAAACGCATCTTCTAATTCGCTGGTCAAGGTTGGGAATAAAGAGCTCCTTTCCCAGAATCTCTTTCATTTTCTGAGCGTGAAAATGTCCCTTTTCGTGAGCTGCTCGGATAATCGATGATCGCAAAGATTCTGGAACGACAAAGAGCATAGAGTTATTTATGTTCTTACATAGTAACCCATTATAGACCACAAAGTTTTTATAAGGCCCTTTTTTAAGGACATTCAAAATTGCCCTTAATCCGTCGTCATTTTGCTGCGCTTCAGAAAGCTTTCTTAGAAAACCGCTGTCGTTCTGCAGACACATCACTTCAGGGTTTCGGCTGAGAGCATCCACATGCCGCATACTGCTTCTTGCTCGATGTTCCACCCAATAGTCGTACTCCTCCAGAAGAAGTGCCCACCTGGCAACTCGTGTTGTTAAATCCTTCTTCTTCATCGTGCATTCGAACGCTTTGCAATCCGAGACAATCTTGAATCGTTGACCAATGAGGTAAACCCGAAACTTCTTTACGGCTTCAATCACAGCTAGGACTTCAAGCTCATAACTGGAATATTTTTTTTCAGCGTCGGTTGTATTTCTACTCATGTATAAAACAGGATGTAATAGATTGTCATCGTCGTCTTGTTGTAGGAGTACAGCACCATAGCCTAATATACTGGCATCCGTATGTAGCTCGGTGGTCGCGCCATATTGGAAAATCTTAAGCAATGGTTTCGTTGACAAAGCATCCTTTAAATCATTCAATGCGGCTAGCTCTTTCTCTGAGAGAACGAGTCGTCCACTTTTCTTAATCAACTCCGTCAATGGTTTTGCCCTGATTGCAAAATTAGCGATGTACTTGCGAAAGTAACCAGCCAAACCAAGGAAGCTTTGCATTTGCTTAACGGTTGTTGGTATCGGAAAGTTGACAACAGCCTTCGTCTTTGCGCTAGATGGTGCAACTGTGCCCTTGAAAATCCGATGTCCAAGGAATTCGATTTCTTGTTGAAGGAGCTGGCACTTTGCCCATTTAATTCGTAGTCCGTTGGCAGCACTCACATCCAGCACTTTCTTTAGATTTGCTATTCCGTCTTCTATCGTCTTTGATGGCACCACTAGGTCGTCGATATAGATGATTACAATTCCTTCCCGAATCTGCTCTCTGAAGACATAATTAATGTACTTCTGGAAAGTACTTGGAGAGTTGCAAAGTCCAAAAGGTACTTTTAGAAACTCATACTGTCCACTTTGAGTAACGAACGATGTGAACTTTCTACTCTTCTCCTCGATGGCGACATGGAAAAATCCATTTTCAAGATCCAATGTCGTAAAGTAGAGAGCATCCTGCAAGCGATCGATTTGGTCTTCAATCGTGGGAAGCGGATACCTGTCCTTATGAATTTTTTTATTCAACGCCCTGTAGTCGACGCACAGCCGATTGGTTCCGTCCTTCTTCTTGACTAGGACGACTTGACTTGCGTAGTCAGACACAGCTTCTCGTACAACGCCGTCACGGATCCATTGCACCACCTGCTGATCGATAACCTTTCTTTCCACAGGAGGAAATCTTCTAGGCGGTCGATAAACTGGTTCGTCATCGATTGGCACAATTTTCATTTGTACGGGAGACTCTATTGGTTGCATCGGCGAATAATTTACAACCAACTTGTGAACAGCTTTTCGAAGGTCACCCTGCAGAAAAGATAAATCGAGTGAATTAATGTTGTCTTTGAATGCGTCATCAGATATAGCAGCTAAATAGCAAGTGTTTTCCTCATTGTCTTCCATCGAATCTTCGGTATCATTTTGCGAAATGATAATTTCGCTTGGATCTGGCGGTGATGTCTTCTCAACCAAACTGGAAATCGTCAATACTCCTCGTTCAATCGTCACCACGGCTTTCTTGAGAAGACTCATGCCAATGATGACGTCCGGTTTCACGAAGTGATTGTCCACGATGTAAAATTCAACGTCTTTAAAAAGAATACCATCAATGCAGACGTTGGCTTTGCAAAGCCCCTTTGTTACTACCTTTGCTCCGATACCTGTGAGAGAAAGCCGAAAATCTTTTGAAAAGAAAGTTGGACAAATTCGTTTCACCTGGTTTTGTTTTAAAACACAAACATCACTTCCTGTATCGATTAATCCGCATAAAGTTTCGTTGTTTACTTTTATTGGCCTTTTCACGTCAGTCATCTGGAACAAGTTCGAATATGGTTTCTTATGCATTGGACAATCAGGACGCTTGTGGCCAAAATTGTTGCATCCGAAGCACCTTGGACCTTTATGTTTTTCCGGGCACGAATGAAATTCATGTTCCGCTGGACCGCAGTTGAAACAGTAACGTCCTCTATTTCCACTATTCTTTTGCTTAACGGGATTAACAGGATTATCGCGCATGGCTTTATTGGAGTTAGGTACAGTTTTCTCACTTGCACTTTTCATTTGTTCGTAAATGTGAAGTTTTTCCTTAAAATCTCCCATCGTACGCGCGCCATATATCTAACACTGCTTTATTAAATGTCGAGTCTTGGATGCCGTCAATAATATAACGAAACACTGAAACATCTTCAACATTGGCCTGACTTGCTAAATCGATTATGCGGTATAGAAATTCCCGACACGATTCGCCATTTTTTTTTCTTCGTTTCATTTAGTTTTTTATGCACGTCAACGCTTCAAAATCCTTCACCATACTGTTCCAGGGAAGATTACATAAAAGCAATACTACTGCGGTTCAATCTCCTACCAACGAGGGGTTTACTATCATAGTAATACTTTACTATATTAATTGAATTTGGTACAACTCCAACATTCAGGTATAATGAGTTGTCGCAAGGCCGGCTCAGTGCGGATAGAAATGCTGACTTGATCTCGGTGTTCAGTATACACAGAGAGGTTTAAAAGAGGGTGTCATTTTTCAGTTTTCGATGAAATTATAAATCTCGGAAACAATGAAGCCGAGCGCGAAAAAAACACTATTCGACGTCTGTCAGTTTCAATTTCTTTACTCTTAGATCATTCCCAAGGCTTTCAAAGAATAAGTTACAGCCAACTAAACTTGTCCCGCTTAACATAGATCTTGATGAGTAAATCCTAATTTTCCTTGTCTTCCACGTCAAAATAATTACTTTTGTAACATTGCAACCGAAAGCGCCGTTGCGCAGTGGGTAGTTTGTCGGCCTCTGACGCGCGATGAGCAAATTCGGATCCCTGTAACACCAACGCCATCGAATGATCATTACGCGGCTTCTCTCCTGGGTGGGGTGCTGGTAAAACTTCCCGTAATACACCTACCTTGAAAAAGCGTCTCGGCTCTCGCCGTTTGGAATTGGTACCCTGTGAGGCTTCTGATCCGGCAGTTTTGAGCAACATGTAGCGCTAGGGCCATCTATTGGAAAACGGTGGGTTTCCATAAAACGACTGATGCAAAAATGAAAAGTGTTTTATCTGTGCCACTGGTCTACTCGAGATATGAGAGACGAAACACATTCTTCCACAATTTTGCAAAATTTGCAAAGCGTATCAAGTGTTCATTATGCAGTCGGGGGTTGAATGACATTGTTGCGGTGTCCAAATCAAAGTACTAAAATGGCGGTTAGTTCCAAGTCCGTTGGTATAGTCCTCTTAATGTAACAATTTTACGCAAGTTTATCTTAACCCATGGGATTTTCGCCATTGTCTCTTATGGCGGGTGATATTGGAACTATCATTAAAAGTTGTCCTCTCAAAACTCTCCACTCATTCCATCCATAACTTGTGTAGGAGGATACCGACAACTGTTTCATAGCACTGCTTCGTCGCGCCTCTCCTAGGATATGAGAAAGTGGGATAATGGTAATCGAATGGGCGGCCTGTCGCATCTAATTGGAGAGGCATAGAAAAGGACCCCTCATATTCGTTCATTAGACATCATGAAACTCCTCAAGCTCGGGAGTTTAACTCTAATAATAAAAGGCTTAAGCTCTGTTTTCGGAACGTACGTACGTAGTGTATTTTTTTATAGCTAGAGGTAAAAGTGCGATGCATCTACGAGTATTGTATGATAAGAAGTCTACTTTAGCTACGGGCTAAATGTCATGGCGCAAGGTACAAGGGAGCACGAAAAAAGCTGAAAACGGCAATTAATACTAGTAAACGTCTAAGCTTTTCTGAGCTGTGTCTAAATCTATAATTTTTACTCAGATTAATCTACAGCATTGCAAGCTGATATCGCACTTTATGAAGAGCGATCCAAAAGGCGTAGGGTCTGCCTAATCATATCGAACACACTGCCAAAGTTAGCTACAAAACGCACGGAGAAATTGAACACTTCGTCGTGACGTCCACTTGGTACTGCCTCCGCTCCCGAAGGCGGTTTCTGAACTCGTAGAGTACTGTGAAGACAGAAAGACTGGACTCATCATCTGTTGCGATGCTAATGTTCAAAACACTGTTTGGGGCAGCAGTAAATGCAACCGTAGAGGAGACCATCTTTTAAGCTTCACTCTTTCGTCTGACCTTATAATCAAAAATGTTGGCTCTCAACCAACCTTTGTGACGGCGAGACGACAGGAAGGAATTGACCTAACCATGTCATGTGAAGGCCATCACTTACTGAAGTGTCTTACCAGATGCAACGCTGTCAAACCATAAATATGTCGAATTCCAAATGAAGTGGGGGATCTCCTCCTCGCAACCCAATCGCCTCAAGAGAAATGGTCTTTGGTACAACTTGCATTGTAGTGTACTTGCGGGAGAAATATCATACGACCTTTTTCTCATGGATATGCCTTCCGACGCAATGACACCTGCCATCCTACTGCGCTACAATTTCACAGTCACATTTCCATGGCGTCAGGACTGGCTTTGGCCAGACTCTGAACCTAGAATGGACTGTCTTTGCATTTTTACAGATGGTCCCACGACTGGGCGGGGGTCCAGCGGTTTGGTTTTCTTTGGTTTCTTTGGGCGCGAAAACATTCGACTGCACTTCTCGTTGAAAATATGCGTCTGTCTTTCAATCAGAGAATTACGTGCACTATGTTGTGAGGCACAGGTGGAAGGGAAAAAGCATATGCGTCTGCAGTGACAGCCAAGCTGCACTCAAAGCTGTATCCTCTATCCAGCTCCAAATTAGTGCATAAACTCAAGACCTTTTTGAACAAAGGCGGAAGACTAAATTCATTAAGGCTTGTATGGGTCCTAGGTCACCCTGGGGTCCTAGGAAATGAGAGCTCCGATGAACTCGCTAGAAGGGACTCAAAGGAGAGTTTCTGAGGATCTCAACCCGCTTTCGGTCTATCTGCTTCCACGGTGAAATCTGACATCAACGAATGCACATGGTCGTAGATGGAGGGAATATCCAGGATGCAGGATGGGCAAGTGCATACGCCCTGATATCTGCCTGAAGTCCGCAACTTTCTTCTTATCCTTAAGGAGAATTAATTCAGAAGACTTGCGGGCGTCAGTGAGAGGCCTACCTGTGTTGCATGTTGCGAGGAGGATGATACAGCAGAAAACTTTCTCTCCGACTGTCCCGCCTTCGTTCGCGTACGGTGGCGCACCCTCTTAGCACTACATCACTGAAACCCTCACATTTCTCCGGACAACGGGGAAAATTCTATAAAGAAAGTTGTCTGCCTGGTAGTACAATGGGCCATCATTTGTGTCTGAGTGCTCCAACAAAAAAGAAAAATACATGTCCTCTTCCAAATTCAAGAATTCCTTCCGCAAATAAATAAAAAAAAAACAAAACAAATTCTTCTTCAATCATTTTTTTTTTTTTTTAATGTTTTAAGAACTAAATCGCGTGGGTGACAAACTTTTTTACGGCAAGTGTGACTGAGTTGAACTTCTTAATCATGCATCACTTTCGCGCTTGTGTAAAATTTCTATTTCCAAATCATCTCCATTTGTGATGTAGTCACTTTTCACATAAATTAAATGAAAATACTCAACTGCCTCTGCGCGACGTTGCCGATTTTCACAGAAATTGAGCGATACCTGCTACGTATTATGATCGCCTGGTACCTAACTTTGCTAATTCACTATGAAGCAATGCATAGCGCTTAGAGCGTCGATGGGATTTTATGGGATTTGTTGGAAATCATGTATGGAGCCACTGTATCCATGGATTTCGATGGCAAAAACTGAAATTTACAATTCGATTTCATTTTACGGCCAGTGTCGGCACCTATTGGCCGCTCTCATAAACTCTTTTTTTCTTCGCAGACGGCAGATTTAAACCCAGATATGGATGAGATTCTGTGCGCTGGTTGGTTGCAAGCGAGATTTAGCTGAGTTAAATGGTTCAGAAGAGGGCTACTTTGAGAGGTCTTACACATCGAGGAGGGCATGTGCGACATTGTCAGACAATCACTCTTTCATATGTATATTGACTTATACTAGATTACTTGAGATTTTTTTTGTAAGTAGGGGAGCGTACAAAGTCGTACGGAATCATGCATGTGAACGAGGGTGATGGCAAATCGAGGAATTTGAGAGTAGCGGTGCGATACAGATGTTGACCAAAATATTCGAACACGTTTTACACTCATTTCGCGACTTGAAATAATATATGAGTATAATGTTTTCTCTTTTATCCTTTCTTGTTTAAATTATTTTGATGCCGTCTCCCCTTTCATCGAAGCCGTATATATCCCCAGAGTTTAGCACCCATCAGAATACAATACAAAGATATTTCACAGAAACGATTTGGTTTTAACGGAGGTCAGTTTCCAATAATGAAATATTTTTTTTTATGATCTCTGAATAATCAAACGGATATCAATTCGACTACAATCAAGCTCAGAAGTTCAAAGATTCGTTGACAACTCTTTGCCAAGCTTCTCCGTCATGAGTGTGTATCTTCCATGTTTCAATTTTCTGTTCAATGAGCGTTAAAAACCGTCCACTGTTTTCGACATGGTGGTTTCTGCAAGAGGTAAATATGTAAACTCCATCTGAAAAAGACCTGTGGCATCTGATTGTAGCAATCAGTGATAGGTCCTTGGACCGGCTGCTAGAACTAAAATGCAAAGTGGATTATCGTTTCAATGATGTCATATCAGCGAAACTTTCACCGGTCGCACCAGTACGGTGATTACACTTACTGCGGTCCAAAAACTGCCTTGGACACCTTTAGCCTGCGTTTCTATCGCGACAAAATATCTCTCGGACACATACAAGAACCCTGGGTTCCAAGAGGTAAGATTATGGGCCTGAAATACAGGTCGCGTAAATTAATTTGCGCTTTTGGAGAATCTCCTCTTAGGGCCGCATATTTGATCGGTTCTAATATACATTTTTTAGTCATTCCAGAATTTATAACAAGAGACTTGGCACCCGTCATCGGGGAAACAGTTGCCAAAAGGGGCAACAAACCCGCATTCATAAACTGTATTAGAGAAGGGGTGCTTGACCTTACAATCTCAAGCCCTTTTGCTTCAAATATTGTATAATTTGTGAGTGGCACGTCTCCAATGAGGTCTCATTATCTGATCAACAATAGATCAGATTTAACATCACTTGTGAGGCTGGAGAAGCTGACCATAGATATCAAGGCTCAACTTGCCGCCAAGGAAGACACGCTTCTTAAATCCATCAAATTGACGGATGATATTGAAGAAGCGGCTTATCAATTAAACGAAGCACTCGTCTCATATTTTAAAACACCTGTACACCTAAGACAAGCGGGGTGTATCTTGGCGGAATGCATTGCTCGAAACTTTGAGCAAATAGAGCTAAAAATAACGAAGAGTTGGACTGATTATAGATTTGCTGAACAAAATACAACCTCGAATTGAGGAAATCCAAGAGAAGGTGTTGGAGGAAACATGTCATATCCCAGGAGGGCTGCTTTGCAAATCAGACGGCAATTTCATTGTCAATCGCATATTTTCCTGGTTCTACTACCCAGCTAACAACTCTCGATGCTTCAATGAGCGTCAAAGAACAAATAGCCCCTCTGGTAGACTCTTCAGCCCTGATAGAGTTAAATGGGCAATTGGCAGCTAAAGACGGTGTCTTTCCTGCTATCCTCCAGAGAGACCCAGACATCACCACTGATAGCTCTCTTTCGTTTAGTTCAACTGATAGCTTTCAGGGTTTAGTTACTGTTTTGGCGGGAGTAACTATGACTGTCTTAAGAGTCTAGCTACAGGGTGTCGATGCGCAATATAATCCAATCTAGTGTAATCTAGCCTAGATATAGCCTTTCTCCACCAAGTCATGCACAATCTTCTCGTGGTACCGCTGATCAAGCCGAGTCCATTAGGGATAGGTGGACTAAATGTTGCACGGCGAACTTCGTCATCGGGCTTTTCAGCCAAGCTGACCTCCTGCCAGAGAGTGATGACAAATCTCTATCTGGAGGAAGCGATCATGGCAACATGTGCTTTGCAACACTGTGTTGCTCCTTGTGAGCTCGCATCAAAAACTAGAAGGGATATACGAGTATATGCAATCTTCGGCAGAGGCCTCGGACTGCCGGCCTCAAAAGTTCCTCGAGCTCATCAGCTCCAGCCCCAGCTAGGCATGCGTCTCCACCTCCACCTTCCATTCCACCTCCCCTTCCACCTCCACATCCTCTTCCATCTCCACCTCCCCTTCCATCTCCACCTCCTCTTCCCTCTCCAACTCCTCTTCCATCTCCACCACCCCTTCCATTTCCATCTGCCCTTCCAACTCCACCTCCCCTTCCACCTCCACCTTTGGTACTGCTTGTTTCTAATGATTTAATACCCTTAACACGCGAAGATAGCGATTTGACACCCGTATACTGACAGAGATCGCCGAAAGGTGTCTCGAAGGTGACGATATGTCCGCCTCACTCGTATCATGGTTTCGAGCAAACTTCAGCAACTCCAGACAAAGACCTCGCACTTATTGGCGTGAACGAGTGCCGCCTACCGTCAATATACCCAAATTGATACCGATGAGGAGAAAATAGGCCAGAATGCACAATTTGTTCAAGCGTAGTGTAGGCAGAGTTGCAAAAGAAATGTTTTGACGGCAAAAAGTAGTCGCAAGTCCCGGATCTTAACCATATGGTCGACTTCTGGGGACCCATCTTTGCGTCCGAATCCACACCATATACCACGACCAGCGGCCCAACCTCAACCTTGAACATCTTTGGCGCAGCAGTGCGCAAATGACTCCGATTGCCACACGATACTCCAAGAACTTACTTCCACACGACGACCAATAACGAAGGTTTGGGTCTTTCTTCCTCTTCCTAATGCAGTAAGTGCCGCCTGCGAATCCTTTTGGGTCCAGAAACGGAGTCTGTGGGCCGACCGAGCTCGAACTAACGAATTCCTTAAGCTCTTGGGTATACGGTGGCATGTACATTTCCGGACGGGACTATGCCCAATACAACCACGTCCGTATCAACTGCACCCTTACGAATCATCGAGGTGTCCGACGAGCAGATCAGGATGTCCTAAGTCGTGCTGACGTCCGGCATGACAGTCACCGAACTGTGGTGCATATTATCCAGAACTGCTTCCGGACGCATGGTGGCCGTATCCTAATATACTATGCGGCATGCAAAGTGCTCTCATCCGTCTTGCGTGACAAGGGATGGACAGTTGAGCATGAGCCACGGTGTCTCACGCAATAGGGTCTTCGGAAACCCGACCTTGTTATGGCTCGGGATGGCAAAGTCTACATCATAAACGGCCAGATTGTCAGCGAAGCAACATCATTAAATGAAGCCCACGAGAAGAAACGAAAATACTATGCCGATAACTCCGATATTACATCTACTATCGAGCAAAAATACTATGTCCGACAATTTGACATCCGCTTCTTGACATGTGCCCTCTCTTGGAGGGGAATCTGGGCCTCGAAATCCGCCGACTTCCTTTTGGCCATGGGTCCGACAAGGAAATTCTTAGGGCTTATCATACTTAGAGTGCTCCAAGGAAGCAACACAAATTGGTCTAGGAAGATGACGCAAACTGGGCAATGGTCCACACTCGATATAGGATGAGCTTGTGAGATCGAAATACTACTCACGGTAACTTGCTCCCTACCACCTTACAAGGGAGCAAGCAATAAAGCCGACGCTTGCTATGAAGCGGGGATACAACTACTATTTCAACTTGGGATACATTCCTCAAATTCGGCGAGAAGTAAACCTTGTCTTCATGCCTAAGATTGGAAAACCATGTGAAGAACGGCAGCCCAAGAGACACTGATCGGAATTACTCCACTGCACCTTTTTATTAAAAGTGCAATCAGACTCCTCCGCTCGGAAACGGACCGACCATGTAGACCATTGGGTCACATGTCAATTCTACAATACTTTCCTGAGCTGGATCTGATTACTACAGTTTCAAACGCACTACCACTCACGTCCACCTTTGACAAAAGCATAGCTTGGGAAAGTGGCGATTCCTTGCTAAATGTCAAAGGCTTTAGGTGATATAGGCCCCTATTGCGAGTGTCGATCAGTGATCAGATCAGACATTTATCGATCATTGATTGCAGATGTTGGTATTGTGGATGTCGATTATGATCGACAGTTGTCGATTTGACACTTGTTTGTTGTCGATCGCAAAATACTGATCGTTGCGTTCGGTTAAAGAAATATATATTTTTTGTGCGTGCGAAATGTAGTAATTTTAATAAAAATAATTTACGGAGGATTTATGAAATTCTAATACAGGTCAAAGCAGGTTACGCACCAAAAAAAACAATAAGAGCTTCTCGTTTCGTTCATGGAAGCAAGTCCCTGTCAAAAAACGAAGTATTCACAATTTTCATGTTTTTATTCACAATATTCACGTAATTATTCATAATAGTCTACTTCTCCATCGATTGAGTTACACAATACCAAATCCAGAATCAATCGACGCAATCGACAATTGTCGAGTCGATCGTAGATCGACACTCACAATAGGGGCCATACAGTTGACTACAAGCTGGATTCTGGCGTTGGTGCTGTTATCTTTGAAGACATCGAAGGCCCTGGGAGCTAGTCCTAGCCATCCTAACGAGCGTCAACCTAAACTTAGAATCTGACATAAAAGGTATAACCATCAATATACCCTCAGACAGTCAGGCAGCTCTCAAAGCGTTGGGCTCGTATAGTACGAGCTCAAAATCCGTCAAGGAATGCCACTATGCCCTGCAGGACCTAGGCAAAAGAAATAAGGCCAAACTCTGGTGGTTGCCAGGTCACAAGGACATTCAAGGCAACGAAATCGCCGACTAACTCGATGGGAAAGATTCTAGCGAATGGTATATACTCCTAGGTGCCAAACCTTTCTGCGAATTCTTAATATTCTCAAATGGAATAGAGTCGATATCAGAAGACGGAACACGAGGAAACTGCAGAGCACATACTATGCGAGTGTGATTTCCGCTGTCATCTTAGGAAGCGTATCCTCCTCGGTGAAATCACGACTCCTGAGGTTATCACCTCAGTTCCTAGGAGGGACATCCTCAGCTTTATTAAGAAAGTAGCGGAATTCCTCGTCTGATTGGCTAGCAGACACAATAGACCTACTCTGGACGCAGTGCTCTATGCTATCTGTTAGCATTAGCCCCCTATTAAAAAAAAATAAATAAATTGCCAATCCGAAACCACGTAATTGTATTTGTATCGAGGACGAGAATGTTTTGACATGGTTAAATGTGCGCTCTTCTCCGTAGTAAAAATAAGTCGGTTGCAGTAGCTCACCAGCTGCAAATAAGTCAGTTGTGCTTAATATAACATTAGGAAAGCCAGTCTCAGCGCGCTTTACAAGTTTAGCATTAGATCTCCTGAACCGGCAAAAGGAGCGAATGATTCCAACTCCTCGCAAAAGCCAAGTATAAAATGCAAAAGTTTACAATATAATGTGTATGGTAAACAGAATCGAGAAGACTTTCAGGTGTACAAATGGGAATCCTCCGTTTTGCAATAGATGGTGGTAAAGAAGATACTGGTCAGAAATATCAAATCGGAAAAGTCACGTAGTAGGTCTGGGCGTTTGTTAACAACCCTCTACAACCCACATTTGTGATTTATTATCAGTCCTATCGTTTTGAACGTATTGAAGCCGGGAGTTGTAGAATGCCTTTTTTCAAATGAACTGCAAGCGGCCAGAAAGGAAGGATTTTCTGCATTTTGCGACGACATGCTGCACAGGTCAATAAAACCTACATGCAAAATGCAATGAGACCTTATCCGCTGTATTCTCCGGACATCGTTCATTTTGACTGCCATTTGGACCGATCGCTGATATATGGCCTGGCTCAGCAGTACCTCCGATTTTCCGAAGAAGTCCACAATTGGATCGATTCATGAATTGTCTCAAAAGTAGTGCAGTTTTATGCTGCCAGAAAGATATTCCAGAGTTGCGGCTAGCGGCAGACTGTACTTCCAATACATAATTTTTTTTTTTTTGGAATAGAGGTCCAAATTTTGAAAAAAGGCGGATTCCTTGAAAAAAAAAACACAATTAAAATAAAATGTTAACTGTCGACTTAAATCTAAATGTTTTATTTTTTAACAGATTTAGAAATGTATGGAAACGAAAATAACAAAATAAGAACTAATGAACCTGTGTCGAAGGTAAACGCCTTCGAATTCGATGTACGAATGTCACACATTTGACAGAAATGATACACGTGTATCTATGAGTTATAAATACAAAAAAAAAAAATGATCAGAAAACATAGTTAGCAAATACAGATTCCAATAACATTCTCCATAAACTATTAATTATTCTAAGCTAAAGAATTTTTTGTTTCTGTTTTTAGTACTAAAATTAATGGACGTTGCAAATGGATTTCCAGCAATCGGACGGATTCGAAAAAAAAATGATTGTACTCTTGATTGGACTTCACCGAACTACTCTATCATGTTGAACAGCAGACATGAGAATATCAGACCAAAAATCTACAATAAAATAGAAAACGTTAGAAAATTATGAACGAATTTGAATAATATTTCCAAATACCATAATGACGGCAACCGCGATCGCCGAACCCCCGATAATCGCTGCATGGTCCCGTATGAAGATCGTCGTGACATTCAAACATCCCTGGCTGTGTAGATTTGTGATGGAGGGGAAATTCGTGCATTGCTTACGTTGTCCTCCGAAGATTTCCTGGCAGCAAGACTCGGGAATCAGACCATACCGATTCCAGTCGTGCCATGAGTCAACACCGCAACATCTTAGACGTTCCTGTGTTTGATCCCAAGCTTGAGTGATAGCACGACGACTGCCATATTGTCCGAGCGACGCTCGCATTTCCTATAAAATAACCAGATATGTATATTAGCTTTGACCAAAGTGCTGATTTCTAAAAGTTTTTAACGAAAAATATTTAAATCTCGTACATCGAATGAGATAGTCACAGTCTCACTCTAGACATACACATATACTCGCAAGGCATTTCCTACTCTGTCAAGTCGGAAGTTATATAAAAAAGGAGTAACAATATACCGCACAAAAGACGGCGAGTTCTGAAAGTTTAAATAATGAAATAGTTGACCTAATGACACCACATCTAGTTTAATCGAATCACCAACCGATAGACCAACCGAACATATTAAAATCTTTTTAAAAACGAAGAAACCATTGAATGCATTGAATGATGGTCGACATTCGAGGCTTTAACTCTCGAATGGCTATCGGCAAACAGTGTCAGGCGTACACACGGCAGAGAATATCTTATATATCATACTCCGCTTATTTGCGGATTGAACGAACAATACAATGCATTCTTTCATCCGAGCATATGTGGTGTATGCAAAAAGTGAACGGAACTGCAATATTTCAAATATCCTAGTGGTCACCGATCACCGAATTGCAATCAGTGAAGTTGCTGAAGATGATTGCGCTGATAGCATTAACATGGATTTAAGGATATGATGTAGAATCTTAAGTTCAACTGTTGCAGTGAAAATGTTAAAAGAGCTTGACAAATATAGTATCAAGATGTAGATAAGCTAAAATATCAGAAAATGCATCAACTGACCTCTTCTCTTTCGTTTGTAAATAGACAGTCTTTCGATAGGGACGCACAACATTTTTTTTCTTATAGTGGCCATGTTGTCCACTATCGTTGAAGTATCATCATGAAAGGTAAGGCCGTTGAATAATCAAACTTCACTTTCATTATTCTTATTACAATTGTCGTGCCGAGTCGTCCTTTTAACGTTTGTTTGCCAAAAATTACTCTTACATTAACCCAAGCGTTGTGGTCGAACGCGTGTGGGAAAATTTGAGGTGTTAAATTTCTCCCCCAAGAACTTGGCCTTTCTGCTTGATGAATTTCATTACGGGACTTAGGTGTGTACTTGTATAAAATCCAACTGACCCGTGAACTTGAGGAGAACCAGTATAGATGCACTGTGTTCGTTGACTGGTTTCTGGAATAGCTACAATTTGAACAAAATTTTGTGAAAAAAAAAAAAACATTTTTAACGAAGAAGTCTATTTATTGTTTAAACGGAAGCTAAATTTTTGTAGGTTAGATGTCAATCCACACGAGATTCGCCAGCACCAAATTCAATCCAGAAAAGTCAAAGTTTGATACGGATTGGAAGAAATCATCGGTCCGTACTTCTTTCAAAACGAAACCGGTATTGCCATAACCTTTAACGGAAAGCGGTACAGTTCGGTGCTAAGCAACATCTTGGAGTCAAAACTGGATGTACTGGTTCTGACAAGATATGGTTCCAAGAGGACAGCACATACTACTCGTATAATGGATTTCTGCACGAGTGATCTGAAGACTTCCACCTTGCCGTGAACTGGCCACCGAGTTAGTGCTAAGATCTAGCTGAAATTGCAGGTCTATGCAAATAAAAAGGAAATATTTGGTACCCTCAAAGTCAATATAATGAACGCCATCTTCCAAATTCAGTCAGATTTGAGCAACAAAGTCACCGAAAATCAGGCGCCAGTTAAATTCTGGCGAATATTTGAAAGATGTTATATTCAATTATTATACTCGTAAATGCTAGAAAATGTTCATTAAACAGAAAACATATTGAGTAATTGTTTAACACAAAATTTGTTGTATTTACATTTGGAATCTGACCAAAACAGTCCTGTAATGATACTCTAGTTCTCGTATTTACCAAACACGGCCTCGTGACTTTTCGCTGTTTGCTGGGAGAGCTATAGGCTTTTCCGAACGCTGGGTTGCAGAAGGACAATTATAAAAGGGATAGAATTAATATAGAATTTAGAAATTTAGAAGAACCCAATAAATTCTGGCTAGCTCATGCCCAGACAACACAAATTCTAGCCGCTTGGATTTAAGCTAGTAGTCAGTGAAGCTTTTTAAATCGGGTAAATAGATTTCCATATTGCCCAATATTCGAATTCATCTGAATACATCCATTGATTTGAGAGAGGTGTTATTGTCGTTTTGAAAACACTGGTCTCTAGTTTTTAACAAATGGGAAGCTAGAAGATTTCAGTCACTAAACTCTTTTAAAATTACTTTTCAGTTAAAATTAATTTTGGCTGTCATTCGAAACAGATCGAAAGAAATGCTGTGGACACGCATTAGCATCTCTGCAAACTATGTAAGATTATTGACACTATCCTACCTTCCAAACACCTATCACGGAACATTCCACAATGGACCAGACCATGCCCCGAGGTCTACTTTATAGTTGTAGTCATTCAAATATATCCAAGGATCAACTACAAGGACAACTGTTGTTGGTGACCATCCTGCGAAGGTGCCATCATAAAGCAAATAATAATCTATGACTAAAACTAATGAGATGTACCGCTTAAGGTGTTCGAAACCTTTACATCATTAAAGTGGGGGACAGAAAAAAATTCAAACAATCTAATGTACCTAGTCCTGCCATAAGTTCTGTTACATTTATAAAACGCTATATAAAAAAAAGCACTAAGCATTATTCAAAACTATTTCATTTATTAGAAAACAATATTGGTTATTAAAAAAGTTCATTCGAAATGACCGCCTTTTGCTTTAACACAAGCTTTTAAACGGTGTGGCCATTGGGCAATACCGGCACGTACGGTTTCCGTGGAGATCGTGGACGCTGCTCTGGTTAATGCTGTTTTAAGGCTTTCCAAATTTCTGTGGGGAGTCTTGCAGGCCATGCTCTCCAATTCTGACCACAAACCATAATCCAGTGGATTCAGATCTGGACTCTCCGACGGCCAATCTTCTGCTGCTATCAAGCCAGTAATATTGACTCTGAGCCACTCTTGCGTGGTTGCAGAGTCCTGTTGGAAGATCCATCGGTGTCCGTTCAAAAGGATCTTGGTCAAACCCTTTACAACACCCTCTAGCACATCTTCTTGGTTGCACGAGTTTTTACGCTCTCTTCACAGAAATGGAGGGATGTGAGGGATTACGGAAACAGGATGATGGCCACGTTGAACCCTTGGAACAATTTTTTTCGCTTCCTTGGATGAAGTGGCATAAATTTTGTTATTTTGTTGAAAACTTCTTCCACGGTAAAAATGTTCTCGTCCGTAAACAGAATGTTTTCATGGCCATTGTCCGCGTGCCACTGCAAATGTCACTTGCATCTTTCCAGCCTAATTTTTTTTAATTGAAGAGTTAGAAGATGACCCGTGGACCGACGATATACTTTCATATGGAGATCATCTCGAATCAGCCTAGACATGAATCTGGTTGATATGTATATCCAATACTTGGACATGATCTTCTGCTTCCGAATTTCTCCGAATTCGTTCACGTACTGCCTTAACTACCGCACTAGTATGGACGACGCGTAGGCGACCACTTCTTGACCTGTTCTCTACTCCAGACAATTCGCCGAAGCGAGCAATAGCCCGATAAACGAATATTCCTGATATTCCGAGTGGTTTTCGCAACTCGAAAATTTGGCCAGCACTCTTTCCGCACTTATGTAACGCTATTACCGCGACTCTATTCTCTTTTACGCCCCATTCCATGTTAATAGTTCGCAAACTGAAACCAAACTGACTAGTGTTCTTCACTGATCAGTGCATGTGTTCTGAAAAAAAGTTAAAGGTTCTATTCCCGGAAAAAGTTTTGAACGATAAGCGCTGGAAATTGTGTAACAGAACTTATGGCAGGACTAGGTATATAACTACCCCCCTCACTCCCCACTAATATTAGATTCAAAAAGAAAGATGTCAGACATTTACACCGGTCCGAAGAGAACCTTACATTTCCAATAAAGAATTAAAGATTCCCTGCTCCATATAGCTTCAACCAAATCACAGTACGACCAGTGAATTTCAGGTACCGTATAAATGTAACTATCGGACCACAGCGGAGTCGAATATGCTTACCAACGTGAGTTCTAAAATCTAAGCCCGCAATCAGGGAAGTGTATATACATATTTCCTTTTCAGATAGAAAATCTATGGAAGTAAAAACCACTAAATCAAGGGAAACCTGGTGTAGTACTGTCATCCATACATAAGACAGAATTCGGTTAGATTACTATTAAAAAAATGGAAATTGGATTGAAATTTGACCTTTCAAACGAGTGTCAGTATGACCCAATCCGATAAGTGTTACCTTATCCCATTTTGTGACACATATCTCTAAATGCTTTTCCTCAAACCATTATATTGAAACTGATATCCAACGAAGCTACTGTCGTAAATGAATCAATCGTTTAACGATTTTTATCTGCCTTCAATTAGATCAGATATCAAATCTGTTGGCTCGTAAAAGGTTTAGGGGCTGGAAGGTCTGTAGTTTAAGTCTGTTCATATCCAAGAACAATTCCTATGCGGAAAAACTGAGCAACAAATTCGGTTGTGAATGAGAGATGATGTAAAAATGTTGACGAATAGCACTTGCAGTGTAAGATCATTTCAAAATTCATACTCTGTGTGTGTATTGCTAATATAACACCTCAACAAAAAAAACAAAATTACTGTGAACTACAACCACGGCGGACCCCACAAGCGGACCAGTAGGAATGCAGTTAAGTGGGAAGGTTATGGTCCTACACTTCTGACCATAACGACGCCGGGATAAAAAAAGGAAAAGAAGAAGACTGTGAACTACAACCAACGCGATAAACTCAGTCGAATCCCTCGAATCCTATCCAGGACAACCACCCTCGGAGAGCAGTGAACGAACATCTTCGATACAAACCATCTGCACCCCGTCCAGATCTCATTTTAAGTTGTTATTCAAGCTAGTTTTTACCTTTTTTTGCCTAGGATAAGTTTGTTCTAAAAAATATAAATAAAAATGAAATTTGAAACTAAAAAAAAAAAACCTACTACTGACTTTGTCACTTAAGAATTAAGTCAAATTGCCTCTTGAATATTGATCGTTGTTACTGTAACGATCTCGGATGAATTCTCCTAGTCTTTGGGGCTTAGAGAAACAAATTGACTACACGTAAAAAAATATGTAGACATGACACAAGGATGCAAGGTTCTCTATTTCTATGAACCACTAGTTAACAAGGACATGTTCTTATTCTGTGTTCTCGTGACCACCATTATAAATTATAAACAAACAACTGGAAACCCTCATCGACTAAATGAATCACAAAAACTTTCAGTAATCTTAAAACTAATAAATCACAAAACCGTGCAGTCTCTAGTAAACCACCAAATAAAACTAAAAAACAAAACACACAATTGCCATAAATTCAAAATTTGTAAAACCTCTCAAGTCGAACGTACTAAATTGCACTTCATTTCAAGGCCAAAACTCAATCATAGTTAATTGGTATTCGCATCACGAGTTTCTACTGCTACGCCTTAGATCACTCCACTGCATTCGTCGGAATAGCAACCGCGTAATCATGCCAAAGCGCGTCACGTTCCTATTTAATTGCCCCTAAAAATCGTTTTTTTTTCTAATTTTAGTGCCCCTAATTAGCATTCATCGGCTGCAGGGCTATGCCTGCCTGCCGGGTACATCTACCTGTCAAATCTCCGACAAAATTCAAAGTCAACGAACTCTTTTCGACGATCAAACAACTAGATAATATGCAGATAAACTATTTGATGAATACGAGATACTGCCAATCACCACTCGCTTACCTGCCGCATGGTCTGCGAGACCTTCTCCCGGAAGACGTAGCCCAGTATTCCACCGATTAACATACTCACGAATATCAAGAAAATGATTATGAAATACTGAAAAAGAAATAGATTTCAATAAATTATCTAGATAGATGGTCCCGTCCCGAGTTGATTTGTATTTCATTCGGTTGCCTTTCACATTCGCTTTATGCCAATGGCACGCGACCAAGGCCAAGTTCAATATCAATTCAGCTGCATGAGGAGATACATATCCACAAGGGAAGGGACTGGTTGTAAAATACTTACCGTGAGTAGGAGGCATTTTACCTCCTTGGCAGCACCCATGCAACCAATGAAAGACAATAGGCAGACGCATACAGATGTCACAATCAACACGTAAACCGCGCCGGAGAATAGATTCGTGCCGAGGAGTTCATTCATAAAGCTACGATCGACAAGGGTCCATACGCTCAGGCAAAATACTACTGCGCCTCCAATCTGTAGGAAATAGAACATAATAGGGTGAATCTGTCATAGAAATTTAAAGAGGCATATTACGAATATGACAAAGTTCGCGACGAACAGAGCGTACTTGACGAACTGACCGCAGCAATCCATGCGTGAACCGAATCCCATGTTGGCGTCCTGAAATGACAACAAAGAGAACAAAAAGCAACGTTACAACAGCACATACATAAGTTCAAGGACAAAGTAAATTAAGTGGCTAAGTGGGTGTCAAAGTCGTTGAATTGCGATTCCGTGAAGTTGACGTAGTACATACTTATATAGAGGTAGATATAAAAAAGATAAGTCGGATCAGAAGACTTCAGACCGCTGGAGATATAATGCGACTTTGATGTCTGGGATTATAAATAGCAGTGGAGTTTACGGAATAAAGTTGCCGGATGTGACTGCCGCAGGCGATCAATATGAAGACGGTAGACAGTAATCAATGCTGGCATAGGTCAAAGCTCTATAAATGGCCACTTTAAACATCGGCCAGAAGAGCTCTTGCATAAACAGAACTTGGGATGAAAGAGAGACAAAAAAAAAAAAAATATTGCAATATCGATTGTTAACACTATGACGGGTTCGCCATTTTCGATTGGTTGGTTTCGATTTTATTTAAAGGCATGCAGTGTTCGAACCAGGAAGGTGGATTACCCAAGTACTTCAGAATTGAATCATTTTTCACTAAGTTGCTCGTCTCTCATACGGATGTGTCGTTACTAATAATTTGCTTCATGAACATCTGTGATTAATTATAAGAGAATAATGAATGCTTCCTTGACAGACGGGAGGTAAAGGTCTTAAATCGTAAGCTATTAATAACAAAAGGAATTAAGGTTTGTTTGTTCTTTGTTAAAACTAGAGTTACTGATAACTTGGCCTTTTCCAATCAACAAAAGCGATCGTGATAAACAAGGGAATAAGATCTAATAAGTATCAGTTCATACACAAAAAATGTATTGGTGAGATGCCAACTAATTTAAGTACCACAAAAACGGGCTGACCCTCTTTATTAGAAGATGCAAAACTACACTTCGTCAATCCTTCACATTTAAATCTTAGCTAGAAAATAAATATCGGAAGTGGTCATTTGGGTAGGAAATTCGGAAAATCGTTGATTGTTTCGCTATTCTGTTCCATCTTTTCTAGAGATTCAACAGAATAGTATTCGGTGGCAAAGGAGCGTGCGGGAATATACATTTTAAAAAAACAGCAAGCAAAAAGGCTGTCGGTATGATAAGCCAAAATGTCTTGAGTAAGGAGAATAGAATAATAACTCCTCATACACAGTCGTTTCAACGGTTTGTTATCAATGCGGTAGGCATATACTCGTATAATGACAGAATTAGTTCTACCAAACGTTACTTCTAAGCCATTGGGGTGTTCTGCAGAGCATAGAGTACAGACTCAAGATATTCGCAATGGATAGTCCTAGGAGCGGCTTTTATTTGGGTCTCATGCTGCTTGACTCTTGACTAACGCTGGCTCTGGGATGAACGAATGGTTCATGAACAGTGACCATTGTGGACGGAAGTCTGTATTCGCGGAGATAACAGAGTATGACCAAACGCATCCCTAAGATTACAGTAGGATGCGTTGGCCGTGCTTTACGAGTTCTCTGACAAGTGCCTCCTTCCCACCGTCCAATAGGAAAATGTCAAATAACGAGATTGGCAAGTACCTTAATAAAATGGATATTAAAATTAAGCAACGACGGACAGTACGATATCACGCCAAAAACATTACGATACTACGTGACCGACCGTGTACCGATACTGAAACACGACAATCGACGCACTGCACAAACAAAAAACAACAAGACCCAATCTCTTATACACGCGGTTTACTGGCAAACAACATTCGGAGGTTAGGACACTGACTGAAAGATCAAGGATAAATTCGTTGTGAAAATTGCCAACGTGACTTCTACTCAAATCTTTGAAATTAACAACAGGTTACGGTGAACTTGCCTATCCTTTTCAGCATTTGTTTCAGTGATCTGCTTCTTTTCACCATTCAATAGCATACGCGGACGATTTATTTGCGTGAACATTTTCTCGATGTACTCTTTGATGTGACTAGTCGTGACTTATTAAATAACATACAATTCACCTACTTTATCTTGAATTGTTCATTAAGGCTTCTGCCGGAAATAGCGTTTTCAGCCCAAGAAAGTCCTCACGGTGAAAGCAAGCTCGCTATGGATATGCGCCTTTCATAAATGTTCAATAATGTTTTGGGGATGATTTATGGCTCGCCACGCAGCTTCAACTAAATATATTCCTGCTTGAACCGACTTCAAACTGAGAATACTCATTTCACCCACTAACAGAGAAAGGGGGTGGTTGTGGTGCAATGGTAATCATCACCGACTGTCTGTAGTTCAAGTCCGTCCACAGTCAAGAACAATTCCCATACGGAAAAACTGTGCTACATCAGTTGTGAATGAGAGATGATCAAAAAGTGCGGACGAAGGCATAACACTCGCAGCATAAGATCACTTTAAAATTCATACTCTGTGTGTGCATTTCCAATATAACACCTTAATGACATGGTTACTGAATTACTGGGTACATGAGTTACTGTGAACTACAACCAACGCAAATTCAGTCGAATCTCCCAAATCCTATCTAGGACAACCACCCTCGGAGAGTAGTGAACGAACATCTTTGACACAAACCATCTGCACCCCGTCCAGGTTGTGCGACAAACGCCATAAAAGCGTACATTCTTGAACTGGGAGTCAAATGTTGTAACTAAGGAATATTAGATCTCCGCCGGCATTTACTCCGGAATTTTAAGCGAGGAGTAGTTGAGCTACCTTACATGTGTAACGTTCTTCAAGCGAAAATCCTGGCGACCGTAGGAGGCATCTAGCTAGTATGTACATAATGCAGGCACCCTTGGATAACACGGGCTGAAAAGACATGTCCTAGCTAAAATTCATCAGCAAGCAAAGGATCAAACACTCTTGGGTTGCCAGTTTTGGTATGATGGCTGGTAACGAAAAAACAGAAGAATTGAGCAGGCGTGATCTGACATTGGTTCTGCCACCGAAAGCATATTGTACCGAAATAAAGACGACAAAGGTTGCACGTAATTTTGCTGACATTCCTTACACCCTGGGAGACTACTCTGTCTATTAAAACCTGCTGGAACAGTTTCAAATATGAACCGTAGTATCTGGTAAGCAGCATCAATGGTAATTAATGCGGTCAATATCCCGCTAACTTCTTCCTTCTTAATTGTTGGTACTTTTTAATGATCATGGCAACCATGATGTCACTATATGTACTGACTATGGAGTACCTTAACAGCGCCACAAGATACTCTATTCCATGTATAAGGCGCTGCTACTTGTTGTCTTCCAATTTTTTAGACGATGCTGACGCATTACAGAGGTGTTTAAAAAGATTGTATTACGCCGAGAAGATGAATGAAAAGACAAACTTTCGTGATGTTTTTGAAATTCCGTGATGTAAAAAGCTTATTGATTGTGGTCGTATTACTCAGCAGCACATACATACATATGTATGGTCAAAGCGTCATCAATATACAATCATTTGCTTTTATGAAGCTAATGGCGATATTGACTCGAATCGACCATGTACTAGTGTGCCAAAATAGCTTCAAAACTTTTGGAATCCAAGAAGTAATCCCACAAGTTATAAGAGCCTGCTCGATTTGAGTTCCTCCGCTATTAACCATAGAGTTGTTTAGTTATTTTATGTCATATGTCACGAAGCTTTAAGTACTAAAATAGAGGCTGTTCAGCCTAGCTTGACAAATGCAATGGAAAAGTTCTTAAAGATTAGGCCATACGCCGTACGTTGAATAGACGAATGGACGCCTGAGAAGGGCAAACATTGAATTGCGTTTGACGAACCATTTATCTCAAACGAGCTTATAACCATTGAACGGTTGAACGTTAAAAATATATAGATATAATGGAGGAACATTTTTCGTTGCCGAAAAACTAGCAAATTTTTCTCAAAATATAAGATCAATTGGGACAACAATATTCCGAGGCAACATTGAAACCCAGTCAGGCTAACAAATGGACATTGAATAGCGGAAGGAATTGTAGACTTAAAAGTCATGAATTATTCTGTTAAGCTTAACCTCCAAAAAAAATCTTTCGTGCAAACTGGAAGTTAAAAAGTTACATAAAAAACCTTAAATTTTATCGCAATGCGGATTAATCTTTTAGATAAGATAAACGACTTCAATGAAAATAATTCAAATGAGGGGAAAGAAAACAACCGGAGCTAATGGGTTTCTGACGGATAATATTAGCATCTGACCTATATGGAAAAGTAGATGACTAAGTTTAGGAAACCGAGCTGACTTTAATTAAGGTAGACTCATAAAATATAAGGCTGGCGATATCTACTTCTGACTCATTAAGAATAATTGATAAGGTTACATAAAGTCCAATTAGTTTACGGATTCCATGCAACACCGAGGGGCTGTTGTTGAATATTTATAGAGCAAATGGAATAAAAATTCAAGTTAATGTGGGAACTTACGTTAAGTGTTTTATTAAACTCCCAACACGTGTGCTGGGTTTGGCCCTAACACTAAAACTTTGTTAATTATTTCTAGGTGAGAGACAAGGAACAAACAAATTAAAAAAATTCCAGTAAGATGAATGGACAGACACCTTCAAATACAATGGACTTTACTTAAATAATGGAATGTCGAAGAAAGTAGAAAAACCAATTAGATCCCTCATAGATCTTCACTACATTTGCCTCAAGCTACACTACATTTGTATCAAGCCTATAGGGATACCATATAAAAAAAACAACTCAGGTTTAACCCATAAGTCATTGTTTCATAACTAAGCACCTCATTGAAAAACAACTCACGACAGTGGGTATTTAAACAGTGCCACACGTGATCAGCGATTCATTGCTCAACTATCTATTTGAACCTTGTGATTCATAGCTCATCGCCAACAATTATTAAAGCACCATTTCGTCTTGTTTTGAACGTTGTGTATTCGTCAGTCAAATCCGATTGGAATTGCAAATCTTTGTTTGCCGTCAAATCCGTGTAGACGTACATCAACTGATTCCATTTAGAACCCACCAGCGACAATCACTTCTTTTAATATACATACGTTCATGATTCCATTGCAAACAAAAAATTGCATCTTTTGTTCGACGACAGTTCGTGTTTACCATCCAACGCTCTGTCAAGCCAGCAACTTCACTTGTGAACAGCTTGATTCGAAAACTCAATTACCAGTTCCGACATGCCAAACAAGCTTGCACTGAAACTGCATAACGATTATATCATCACGATCATTGTTTCCTGCGTCTTCCACCATCATCATCATCATTAGTTGGTTTCAGTTTCCAGTTCGATTGGCCAATGGAACATGCTTCGGAAACGAAAACGAAAGTGTACTCGTTCATTTTGCGGCCGCACTCGTTGAATGCACGTATGTAATTAACCATGACCCAGTTTTCACGGTAACAACTACGAATTCGAGGCGACCAATCGACTACGTCAACTGGCAATCGTCTTCTGGCAATACATTCAATTCGTACCCAGTAATCCCATTATGTGCATCGTATACTTGTTTGCACGATGTATCCGATAGATATTCTGTTTAATGTGTGATTTTCCACCAGTTTACGACACATTCCGCCAATTCATAGTGCATACTTGGATGTTATGCCAGACAACTGACTTAATGGCCCGGACAATGAAGTCGTATGTACTTCTTATGTCGATCCGGATACAGACCCAATGTATGTTGATGGAGCGGAGATTGGCCTATAATTCTCCGGCTAATTGACTGGGAATTCACACGGGCATACAACGTGTGCTGTATGCGTCAACTTAGTTCATGGCATTAAAACCGAATTACCGACATCTCACGTGGGACACAGAAAAACAAAAACAAAACACAAAAAGCCACAAACAGATACTCGAAGTTATGTGAAAATCCCGCGGCATGCTAGATGCTTACAGATTGCGTAAGTTCGGAGATGTTGCCTTGAAGGCTTGGCCTCTAAATTATTTTCTGTTTTTTTGTTCGTGATTTCGACGGAACTTTCATTGCATACGGATACACGCGAGTATTCATATGTACGCGTAATATACGCAAGAGTACGTGCACGACTATCTGGTAAACTAAATACGAGTACGGATAGATTTTGCTGTGCTCCAGGGGGAAGTAAGCAACCAAGCTGATGTATATCTACCCTTGAACCGGGTTTAATGATTGGTTAAGTAGTTTAATTCTGCGAGAAATCGTTGCGAATGGTAATTTAGCAAGTTCTCATCGGCTTACTACTATTCTATAAATTGTATGTGATGACATACGAAATTTCGAACACTGCTCTGAGAAATTACAGCACAAGATCGAGCGATCTATTATCGTGATTGACGAAGTTAGTCTTAATCTACATCCGTAAAGCGACAAAAAACTTTTAATTTTGTGAGAAACAATTTATCGCTTTATTAGCGATTATCAGCTTGTTAAGTGGGTATTTTGAATTAAGATCTAAATAATGATTTTGTTGTTAATTCAATTCATTTGAGTAATAACTTCTACCAATCTCTGATCTCACAGCGCACAGAAACACAGCACTGCTTCGAGTTTAAACCTCTGCGCGGGAATAATATAAAACAATACAATACGATTGTAAAACGACTAATATGCCAAACCAATCAATTAATAACCATAAGCAAATCACAGCCAATCACTTCTACAAATTAAGGATAAGCTCATGTCCTATCCGACACGAGAAAATATAAAAAGAAGCGATTTACATGACAACATTAGAAGGAAAAATCTCCATGTTTCATCCAATGATAATGGCCGATAATGACAATTAGTTTAGAAAGCTCGAAATATATGATCCTGAAAACCACAAAAGAGTACAAGGCTAATTGGATATCACCGGATGGAATACTGCTGAACCAAATTGATCATTTTCCGATCAATAGAAGACATCATTCCAACGTTTATTTGAGTTTTTTTTACTGGAAGTAGCACACCAGAATACAACAGGTGATCCGCAGATGACGATGCCGTTGAAGAAATGCCTAAGTGTTTTAGCTTCTTAGTCAGCTTGTCCGCTGTCCCTATCAACCGTCGACAACTACCCCCCCCCCCCCTCCCCCCTCCCTTTTTCGCACATTCTTTCACAAATCCCCTATACAGAGCTCTACCACCACTGTTCAAGTGTCTCACGATTTCCACAAAGCCAACTTCCGTCAAGTCAACGAATATCTCAATGGTGCTCCCTATACTTTCACCAACCTCAGTGTAAATTATGCCATATCTATATTCTACAAAGAAATATTTAATTCTATCTCCCTTTGCCTACCCTTTTTTCGATACAAAATCTCCTCCAACGGAACAAGCTCTTGACAACTTTCCTTCGTACTCAATCCCCAAATGACTTCTCTAACTATTTCGGCACTTATCTTCATTTTATAGAGCTTTATAACTCTCTTTATCATCACTACTTTGTCAAGATGCAAACCAACCTTATAAATGATCCCAAGTCCTTCTTTCAGTTTGATAACTACAAAAGACAATCTGATGGCTACCCAAACTCTCTCTCCTTCAATTATGAAACTTCCAATGATCCTCATAACATCGCTAACCTTTTTGCCACCTTTTTCAATCAATCTTTCATCCATGATTCCTTTTCACCCCATCGTACTTATTTCAACTATTTACCACACTTCTCCTTCGGACCATTTCGCTCTCGTAGTGTCGACCCCGATATCTTCGAATCACTCCTGATCCCGACGGCCTCCCCGCTATATTTTTAAAAAAATGTTCCTCCTCCCTTTCTCTACCTCTCTCAAAAATCTTCAGCCTATCCCTTTCTCAAGGTGAATTTCCCCGGATATGGAAAACCTCTTTTATAACACCTATACACAAAAAGGGTCCCAAGAATGACATCAAGAACTACCGTCCCATTGCCAAACTGTCTGGTATACCCAAAATCTTCGGAAGTATTTTGTATGATAATTTAAGTTTTCAATGCAAGTCTTTAATCTCCCTCAGGCAACACGGCTTCCTCAAAGGTAGGTCTACAACCACAAACCTTATTGAATTTATATCCTTCACCCTTTCAGCCTTAGAAAATAGCAAGGAAGTCGATGCTATCTCAACTGACTTCAGTAACGCCTTTGACAAAATTTCGCACAGATTAATACTCTTCAAATTATCTTCCCTTGGCTTTGAATCCAACTTATTAAAGTGGATATCCTCTTAACTGGAAAATCGCTACTACAGCGTTCGTTTTAGATCTGATCTCTCTAACCCTTTCCTTGCTTCCTCCGGTGTCCTTAAGGCAGTCTTTAGGTCCACTTATTTTTATCCGTACCATTAACGATATTGAAATGGTTATCAAACATTCCCACATTTCTCTATTCGCCGACGACGCTAAGATCTTCAAGATCACTTCGTCCAAACATGACTCTTCCCTTAGTCAATCGGACCTCAATAGTTTTTCCACCTGGTGCCCCAAGACTGCCTGGACCTATACAAACCTTCTCCCCGCCTTAATTTTCTCCATAATCCACCCCTTTCTACCGTTTAGGTGATCCGCGATCTTGGCGTATTATGCGACCAGGAACTCAATTTCCTTGCACATATCAGCGATATAATTCTAAAAGCCAATTCTGCACTCGGTTTCGTGAAACGATAACCTTTGTTCGCTTTGTTCGATGTGCTCTGAAGATTGCAGTCGATCCGCCCAGTCAGTCCTGCCCTTTTTCATCAATTCTATTTCATTTTTGAGACAAATATAAAAAATTGCAGCTGGCAATATCACACATCACAATAGATGTCAAAGCATACACAGGAGCGGGTGGCGATTCTGACCACATTCTAGTCATCGATAGCATCAAAGCATTGAAAGAAGCAGAATACAGAAATGTATAAAGTAATGCAAGATTGAACAGTTAAGGGACCTTCGTATGCAACGCCTATACTAGGACCAAATTTATAACCGGTTCGCCCTACTAGATAGCATATGAACTAACGACGAAATAGGACAAGTACGGTCAATGGTAAGAAGTGTTATAAAGGTGGCGCCGGAAAACAAATAATGCTATTATCAAGGCCCTAAAATAAAGACTTGATTCACGATGCCAGAAATATTCTAAGACTTCAAGCCCTGGAAAATACTCACGGAGTCATGCGTACAAGATATCAGACCCTAAGAAACAAAGTCCTTCGAGAAAAAAAAAACGTTAATGGCAGAGCAAAACGACAATTAGGACAAGGAGGTGTCTTGTCACCACTTCTATTTAATTTGGTGCTGGACTCCGTAATAAGATCACTTTAGAATATTGATCTGTAACTTAGGGAGTTAGTGAGGAAATACTCGTAGTTAAGAGAGACGCAGAAGGTCTAATTATGACAGGAAAGGAAATAGGCCTAGAAGTAAAGGATGGATCCAAACCTTGCAACAGACTGCATTCGATAAACGCTTTGAGAAAGTCGATAATTTCAAGGACTGGGAACCGAATTGAACCAAGACGTAAGGATCAAAATAAATCAAAATAAATAAAAGATTACATATGGACATGCTTTTCGCGATGAAGGAACTGTTCAAAACAAGTCAATGTCAAAATCCCTATTTATAAAACTATGATAACTCCAGTGACACTTTATCGATGTGGAACTTGATCTTGAGATGCCAAGAATCTTGCGTCGTGGATGAGAGAACAATATGAGGTAGGGCCTAGAGGAGAGAGAATAGAACAGCTAAATATGGAAAGTACACATTCAGGGCAAGGGGGCTTGGCGAATGGTTGCCAACGAGGCTTTGAAAATCTGACTTCCGAATAGTTGCTAATAATAATAATAATAAAAGCAATAATTTGGGCGTCATTTCTGTGCCTCCAATATAATTGCTCTCAATTTACGACTCTCCATGTCATCTCAACTGCTTACAGCAGCAGTTTTACACCGGACCCGTGTTAGCAAAGGTTTTAAACCACTTAACCTCATTAAACATTCTTAACCATCCTTTAATCTTAGTATTGCCCTTACCGCCGTTGTCTGCCATCTTTAGATCTACAAATTAGACTTAGAAGTTGTCCTCAGGAAGGACCGACAGTCAAAATTCAACAACAAAAGCTATAATGCTTGCATCATATTTGGAAGAGTACCATGGAAACAACAGACACCCACTATCTTGATAACGATTTTGAAATCCATTCAACAAAGTTTTAAATGTATTTACTATACTCTGTTAAGATTCATTGGCTGTATTGGATTAAATATGAAGCTCGTAGGTAAAACTTAGGGTTGAATAAACTGGATCGGCTGTTATGTTCAAGTAGCACTGTTATACGTCCTTTTAAGGTGAGTTTCGCGCACCGAAGTCTTTACTGGATCCATATGATTGCTCATGAGCAATATCCTGAATGGAATATGAAAAAAAGAGCAAACACAATCTTATGCCATGGATTCAAGGAACAGGGTTTCGTACCACTTATTCCCACATTTCAACATTTTGAAAATAATTTTGTAGTTCATTGACAAAGTAACCGTTAATCATGTTCAGTACATTAATATCGAAGTCAGACCCTTCCTTCAAAGTCCGAACTGATTACAGAGCGATCGATAATTCGGCGAATCAGAATGCGAATACTAATTCTGAAAACTTAACAAAATTTAGCAAGATAACAACTATGGGTCAAAGGTGTAATTACAATATACCTTTTGAAGGACCCTCCCTCACAAAATCGTTCATTACCTATACATCCCAGGGAGGTGTTTACGCCAAAAATAGCAAATTGCTATGAAGGGCAGAGCACAGATAAAAATTAGATAATCATAAAGAATTGAAACGAAAACCAGCAATGACTACATAACCGGAACTTGACGTGGAATCGAGTAAGTGGTAAGAGATAGTCACTCTTAAAAAAAGCAAATAAATACAAAGAATATCTCATTTATCTGATGACCTAAAGTCATGACATGGCCCTCATCTACAATCATCTATCAAAAGGCAAAAAAAACACAATAATAACTTCTACCCGAAGAAGCTGTTTATAGTTGAAAAAATAGTGAATAGCGCCTCCAGAAATTGTAGAGTTCTCTGCAAAAAAGACAGTGAGATAGCCTGTGTTAGGCTATCTTCTATTTTTGTAATATGTATTTATTTCGATTTAGGCCTGCCTTTCGTTATCATCGCCACTTATATTGTATTACTAATTAGATTTAGGTTTTTCCTAAGGAAATAGAAGGTTATTTTTACCCTCTATGTCGTTACCAAAAAAAAAAACGGAAAGAAAGGCACAAGATGTACGAATCGAATGGAAGTGATCACTTAGTGTAGATCACCTAAAAACCATGACAAAAATAGATTTTTGGTTACGACTGGTCTAATTAAACTCTATTAACATCCTATGCTCTGACCTATGCCTCCAATGCTTCAATGTTTATTTGATGAGTAGGCAGGATCAACAATTGGCGATCGAACGGACACAAAGAAGTCATCTCTCTAAGAGGGTTGAATTGGCATCCAGAGACCTCAAAACAGAGAGATATGTCAGTATTCTTAATTTGAAGAATTTGATTCGTTTTAACAACTCCCGTACTAGAAGCTAAAAATAGTTCAACCTTCCGTTTACGTCAAAACGTCAGCCGAGGCTTACTCCAATTTTGGGAAATAATAATCATCCCCCTGATATGCTATGCTTCAGTTCAAAATGAACAAGCACTATGGTAAATTTTGCATAAAAATATTCACTTTCCACCTTACAAGACCAAATTAACTAAGCTTTCTGGTCATTTGAAATTACGAAATTTTCCTTTACAAAAAGCGACGAGTTGGGATTGGACCAGATTTTTTCGTCGATAACAATTGTCACCATGTTACGGTCAATAGAGCTCGATATCTTGAGATTATTGGAAGTGAATGAGTGATAGGCTCAGACAGGATGGTGCCTCATGCAACAAAGTTGGTCAAACAATTGATCTATTGAAACAGAAGTTCGGTAATTGTGTAATCTCCTTGCTCATGCGACTTAACGCGATTAAATTCTTTTTATTGAACTTTGTTAAATTGTTAGCTTATGCCAATTAACCACAATGATAGGTCAGCGCCTCAACTATATCGAACGAAAAATTGCTAATATTGTATATGTATAAGGAAAGGTAGTCAAAAATTGGCTCCCAAAATCGATCGTTGAAATCCTATTCACGGTGGCCATATAAACGAAATCGAATTTCATAGTTAAATTTAACACGTGTGCTACGCCTGGAATAAATGTTGGTCCTCTTTAAATACAATGTTCTGCTTTTAATCAAAACCTCTGTGGTAAAAAAATGGTTATTTAGGTTCAATCGGATATCCCAGCATTGCTTGCTGAACAACGTTGGAAATTTGGCTGCGCCACCTATAGTATACATTTCTTTTGGATATTACGTATATGATCGTTCTTCATATGAAATTATAGGTAAACAGTCGTATACGAGAAGGTTTGTATCGTTATAATAGGAGACAGCTACATAGCTTGGGTGTCTAGCCAACATTAGACAAAATAAGAGCAATGCTCCTATCTGGAAAGTCTCCCATCCTATTCATGGTTAAACAAGAACCTTAAGCAACATTAAGGGTTTATAAACGAAATTGCTCCTCCAGAGATAAAAAGATCAGAAAAGATATCGTATAAGCTTCCGAGCTGAGGTCAACAATTTGTTCGATTCGAAGATCGCCTCAAAAGAAGTGCAGTTTTTCCAACACGAAATTCATACATATTCTGCCAGAAAGATGATATAAACTTGAAAGATGCTAGATAAATCGATTGGGAAAGATCAGCCGGACCTGTAATGCGCTACATTGTAAAGAGAATTAGTGAGATTGACATGTTAATTAACAACACAAGTTCCTTATATATTCGTCCAACATTATCGATCGAAAATGTGTGAAAATGAGCATCTTAGCTCGAAAACCTAAGCCTAACAGCCAAAAGCCTATGGATTATTCTACATTAATCCTGGGATCATACGTGTCTAAGATCCAACTTAAAGGCCTTGGAACACACCGATTACTCGTCTTGTTGGCGCTACTCTGTTCGGGCTTTAAATCAGCTCGAAATTGATCTAGATTTTGTTGAAGAAATTTTCTTCTCAATTGAGATGCGGAGCTTAGAAGAACCACTTAGACGTAGAAAGGCCAGTATTTCACCCATTTGATTATTTGTTCTGGTTTTTGGAAGTTGGTCTTATTAGTTCATTCTTCTTTTTGATAATACAAAAATATTGTAACTGACTCTCTTTTGGCGAAACATTTATGAAATGCACTTGGGTGGGCCATGATTCCAGTATTCCATAATAACGCTGAGTACCAACATACCTTGCAATTTCAATTATCTTATAGTCAGCCGATAGCTCGATTTTTTTTTTTTTTGTTATGTCCTACCCTTTACAAGCGACTACTACCATTCGAGCATATGAACCACTTTAAAAAAACTGCCCGTTCTAACACGCGATGAACGAACCGACCCAATTTGAGGTTTCTTGGAGAGATCGGCTACTCAGCCAAACCGATCGGAAGAATTGAAATGATCATTTTTGTGGCATTAGAATCATTGGCCACGAGCGTTGGAAAACAGCGAATTTTATTTATATACCTATCACTCTTGTGTGAATTTCTTTTTAACAATCCTCCTCATTTCTTCTTTTTTGGGACAAAAGTACTCAACTACCTTGCAGTGGTGCTGATTTTCATAGAAATTTAAATGACACACATGGAATTTTATGAGGTACGTCGGTAATCAGGTATTGGTTCTCCGTATACGCGAATTTCGAAGTAAAATTTAACATATTTAATTTGATTTATAAGAATCAAATATAATAATAAAATGATTAGTTGAGAGCAAGGAGGCTGTGAGTTCAATATACCCACGAGCGGGTGTATTTTACATGTTTCTTATATTTGTATTCATATATGTCGCTTTCAATATTTGATTGTTTTTTATTTGTTAATGTTTTATATTCTGTGAGCGACATTAAAAAGGGTAACGACTCGATACGACCCGATTAGCGGTGATAAGTAGCACAAGATTCCCACATAAAAAGATCCACTTAGCAACCCGGTTATTTCCAGATGGTCGAACCACTTACTAAATCTACCATGTCCTGATTGATGCAAGGTACGCGTAAAACGTCCTGGATGTACAAACATTCAGGGACACAAACGTCGATTCTAACCATAAGATGATAGCAGCACGAGTCAGAGCTCGACTGTCCAATGGCAGATAGCAGCTACCCACAAACCTGAGGTTGAGCATTAGGTGACTGCACGAACCGAAAATAGCCAGAGATTACAGACAGCGGTTGGGCGAAGGACTCTCCCATATGCCCCAAGCCCACACAATCGCTAATAATATGTGGTTGCGCTACCGCACTGCCATCCAAGAAGTAGCTAAAACTACTTTGGGCTACCGACGAGAGCAGCGCGAGAAAAGTACAGAGGCAAAATAAGGGAGGAAGAGAAGTTACTGGGAAAAAAGAAAGGAGACTTCGCAGCCTCCTAGGTCAAGGATATAGAAGAGGCCCGGGATAAACAGAAGATCAGAGCCTTTTAAAAAAAAAGGCCAAAAACCTTGCATCTGGCTTTAGAACGGGCGTCCAGACTCTTCGAAATCGTGAAGTTAACCTTGCCACCGACTCCCAGGAAATATTAAATGTGTTTATGCAGCACTTGCAACAGCTACTTAGCGGGCATGACTAAGTGAGAGTGAGAATAAAACTCAGCGCCAATCAAATCCCCGCACTCAGTATAGAAGAAGTCAGCTCACCTGTACATAAGCTGAAATCCACCAAAGCTGCTGGCCCAGATGGTATTCACGCTGAGCTCTTTAAAACTGGCGGGAGGATGTCAAATTTGGAAGGATGAAAGCACACCCGACGACTAGCACACCAGCTCTATCAGCCCCATATTCAAAAAAGGCAATCACACGAGTATGTCTCGGGCCAACTACTGAGGTATAACCCTGTCCAATGTCGCCTACACGATCCTATCCACTGTACTATGTAAATCTTAAGCCGTTTTGCACCACACAATAGGTAAATATAGTGTGGAATCTGGCCGGGCAAATCGACTACAGAACAAATCTTCACAATAAGCCAGATCCTGGAAAAAACCAACGAGTTGCAAGTCAATACTCAAAAAAGCCGCTTACGAAAGCGTTTATGGTGAAGAGCTCTACAGGACGATGCCCGATTCCGATGCCCAGTGGAAGACTGTTGCACTGCACAGTTTGGATCCCATATCTCCAAACCTTTCCAAAGCTGCACCGTCTTACTGCTGAGATACGCGGCGACATTGACATCATTGCAAGCTACCAGCGCGCCGTAGTTGATGCATTCATCTCCATCGAACACCGCCTTGGGCAGATCGTAACCATCGATAGATGCATATAATTTTGAAGTAGTTAAGGAGTCTACCTCAGGGCAAATGTTAACTCCACAAATGACAACTTAGTCGAGATCCGACGAAGAATTACCTTGGGCAACCGGTGCTATTGTACTTCGGTTTGTTAAAAAAGCTAGGGTCAAAATTACTAACAAGAAAGCCTAAAATTACTCCCTAGAGAACACTGATCTTGTCAGTCCTGCTTTACGGAGCCGAATGTTGAACGATAAGCAAGGAAGCAGAGATGTTTCTGCGCTCTTCTGAAAGAGAAATTCTCCGTCGGATATATGGTCCTGTCTGCGACAAAAGCGAATGGAGGAGAAGACACAACCGCGAACTCTACGAGCTGTACTAGTATAATAATGTGAGCGTAGTCCGGAAGGCAAAAATCAGTTGACTACATTGACTCAGCCACGAATAGACGACCGCGCCGCATCAAAGAGGGACTTCGAATCCCGGTTCAGAAACCAAGTGATTGCGGACATCAGGAAACTTAGACTCTCCAATTTGAGGTAGCTTCCCTGGGTATAAGTGGAAGCAGACTCTCGATCAGGCTCAGACCATCCACGGGTTGCTAGCCTGATAAAAAAAAAAAAAAAAAAAAAGCAATTGGATACCGTTGTTGATTGAACCACACATGCGTCTTCTTGACTCATTTCACTGTCAAAGCATACTAAAGGGTCCGCCATCTAACGTTTTTTTTTTCAAGTAGTGTTTATTTCGTGAATGGTAACGTGAATGGTCCGATTTGACAGATAATTAGTTTTATCCTTCCGCTGAACGAATATGGTTGTGTATACGCTTGAACAATGCTTTTCTAAGTGGGCCTGCGATCGACTTACAGAAGATGCCGATTTTGCCAAAAAATCATCTTATCAGATGAAGCTCATTTTGATCTTGGCGGGTATGTAAACAAGCAAAATTGTCGCATTTGGGGCACAGAAAGTCCCCACGCATACATTGAAAAGCCGGCGCACCCAAAACCAGCCACTGTTTGGTGCGGATTTTGGTCCAGAGGCATAATTGGGCCATTTTTCTTCGAAAATGAGCAAGGAGTGGCCGTTACAGTCAATGGCGATCGTTATCGGGCCATGTTGAACGAATTTTTGTTCACAAAAATTGAAGAGAAGGATATTGGCAACATTTGGTTTCAACAGGAAGGCGCTACGTGCCACACAGCCGAAGCTACACTCGATGTTTTGGGCCCTGTTTTTGAAGATCGCATTATCAGCCGCAGAGCTGATGTCGTTTGGCCACCTCGGAGCTGCGATTTGACACCGTTGGACTATTATTTGTGGGGTGCCGTCAAAGATAAGTGTTACGCCGACAAGCCAGAGACAATTGACGCTTTAAAGGACAATATTCGTGAAGCTATTGGTGAAATACAGCTGCACACAATCGATAATGTGCTTAAAAATTGGACCGATCGTGTAGGCTACTGCATGGCCAGCCGAGGCAACCATTTGAATGAAATTATTTTCCATTATTAACCGGAAGGATTGTACTTTCAAATAAAAAAAGAAATTTGAGAAAATATTCAGTAGTTTTTTTTATAGCATTTTTTTATATTATATATTATATATTTTCATATATTACAATTTTGGTATTCATCCGATCGTCGACCGTAAACAAAGTCGAGGCATGAAAGAGGGTCGCTAATAGAAATGATCGGAAGTGACGAATCGCCAACCGAAACCAATATCGCAAGGCTCAAGTCAATTTGCACAAGCCATTTGTAGTATTTCACAAATTCATGAACTTCACCTTCACCTACAATAGATTCAATTCAACAGGTTGTTTGGTAAACAATGGGTGACATTTCAAAGACGCCGAATATGCCCAGGCAGTACTTACGTCACTTACATATGCAAAACTCTTAAGTCGAATTCCAAAAGTAAAAACCGATAAAATGTACGTGTCACATGAAAACAATTAGCAACTGACATCACACGTCCACAATTTGTTATACTCGAACACTCAGCCGTATTATGTGCCTCATTGACTCTAATTCGAATTCATGCGACTGGTATAACGCAATCGACCTGTCATTGAAATTCCGCGCCGCACAAAATAAAAAACAAAAGCAAATTTTCCCATGAGACCCAACAATAGTCGATTGTTTTCCATTGCAACTGACAGAAATATCTTGTTTTTGACAATACCTCGTATATGTATTACTGAACGACCTCCACTGTGCTCAAAGTGCGAAGTAATTAAAGTAACAAAGTGTGTGACATGGAGTGGACTGTCGCAAATAATTATCTATCGTTGAGGCGGAAATACCAACACCTACTATCGCTGTGAATGGTGTTCCTGTTCTGGTCGGTAATGAGCTGGTAATCGCCTTTCGGATATTCAGATGTGCACTAAAATGTGTTTTTGTTTTTTGTCTTTACTGGCAGAAACGATTAGCAGTGAAAGTTTGCTTAACTACTTACGGTTAGACCGGCTCTCGATGAGAGTGAAGACGGGTTAAGAAGAGGAAAGGGAGTCTAAGATACGATGACATTACTAGAGGGAGACAGTGGCCATTGGATTTCCTAGAATGAATATAGTGTGGTATGGTATCTGTAAGGTTGAATGAGCTGTCTGTTTTCCTCACCCTCAAACAGGATGTATGATTATGGAATTGGGTCAAACTGAATTTTATTTAACATTCGTCTCCTTGACCAATGAATTTCACATATAATTCGTGACTTCTATCCTATATCTTTAAGTCTACAGTATCATTGAGTCCACAAGTTCTAATATTTTTTTATTTTTTTTTTTATAGGATTCGTGCACGTTCAAGAGTTACGCTATTATGGTGTTTGTCACACAATCTGGACGGGGTGCAGATGGTTTGTGTCGAAGATGTTCGTTCACTACTCTCCGTGGGTGGTTGTTGTAGATAGATTTTGAGAGATTCGACTGAATTTGTGTTGGTTGTAGTTCACAGTAACTCTTTTGTTTTCATGTCATTATGTTGTTATATTGGAAATGCACACGCAGAGTATGAATTTTGAAGTGATCTTGTACTGCAATCGTGATGTCTTCATCAACATTTTTTTGATCATCACTCATTCACAACTGGTATTGTTGCACAGTTTTTTTTTCCGTAGAGGAATTGTTCTTGGCTATGATCAGACTTGTACTACAAACCTTCCGCTCAACAGTCGGTGATGATTACCATTGCCCCACTACCACCCCACTGTTTGCTGATTGCTAGTGCAATATCGTCTGCATACCCAACCAATTTGCACCCGCTGTCCTTCACTGATAGGAGTATTTCCTTTACAACTAGCACCCACAATTGCGGTAATAGTACTCCTTCTTATGGTGTATCACGTTGTATTCCCCTTTTTGCGTGGTAGCAGCCGAATTTCGAATATTCGATTTTCGAATAAAGACATGACTAAGTGATGAAGTGAGTGTTTGGTTGTACTGAAGTTAATCGATCGGATTTGCATTAAAAATTGCTATAAAAATAAGGTTTTCTTGTACGCTAACATGGAATCTCTTTATTCAGTACTATATCATCTTTAATCATGATTCGCTACCTTGTCCAAGCTACAGAAATCTTTGCAAACCGGTGGAAAAGAGTGACGGCTTATTTGTAATATTATGTTATCTGCAACAACGAGCTTTTCTTCCATTACCAATAAAATGAAAATATACTCGTATTACTCGTAGATGTAATATGTTTTCCAAACGACGTTTAATTATACGTATACAGTTCGCCATCACGTCCAACCCCGTGAGTATATATTGTACAAGTATATCATTGCCTGGAAAACTGTTTTGCAGTTTCCTGGTCCTCAAGACAGTGTCGACACTTGGTTTCAGATTAGGGACTAATCTCAGACTACAGTGTCCCAACCAGTCATCTGATATCAGCCCTATTATATATAATAATGTTAATACAGTGCTTGTTCAGGGGCCGTATAAATATTTTCGATTGTCGGATTCCTTGACAGCTGTTTCAAAAGTGTACGTGTTGCGATTTTTTTTCACTTGTCTAGGAGAAAATTAATCTTCGACTTAGGAATTCCGCAGAAAGGTTCGGTGCCTATGTACCTTTCTCTGGAACCTTTTCTAGCGAGTTGGTCGACAGTTTCGTTGTCCTTAATGCCTTTGTGCCCTGGTACCCAGCCGAGTTTGACCTTGTTTCTTTTGGCTAGATCCTTCAGGGCATTGTGACATTCCTTAACAAATTTTGCTTGACTGTCTGGGAGTATATTAATGTCTTACCTCTTATGTCACTCTCTAAATTTAGGTTTAGGCACGTAAGGATAATTCGGCTTGGAAGATACCAGGGCTCGTTTCTAGAGCCTTCGAGTATTTTCGGTTTGGTCCAAATATGCCTGCGCCAACAGCGGAATCTATCTTAGAGCCTTGGATCGACGCTTTCTCAATCTGTGCGGATTGGGATCAGTATCTCAAATCTCATGTTAAATATGAACGTGTGTGTTAATTCGTCCGAAACTGTGGTAATCATATCCAGCTCAGGAAGGTGTTGCGCGATGGACATGTGACCCTATGGTCTATATCGTGGGTCTGTTTGTTGAAGGAGTCTGATTGCACTGCGTATTGCAACCTTTTGAATAAAGAGTTTAGTGCAGTAAATCTTACTATCGCGGTATATAACGAGTTGATTATCTTAGGTTTCAATCCCCAGGTCTTACCATAACTGCGTCAAATGGCCCACAGTGCCTTACTCGCCTTTGTAGGTTTGTTTTTAATGTTGGGGTTCCAGTTAAGTTTACGATCAAGGTCAATACCTAGATACCTGACTTCTAAAAAATATTTGTACTGCTTAGTGAGGTTTTATTTTCCTCCTTTTGTAAGCGGGACTAAGGTTGTCTTATTTGGGTTTATCGATAAACCCTCTCTGCTACACCATTCAGAGATAAATTGAAGAGCAAGTTGCATGTTTTCACAGGCAGAAATTTCGTTTTTACCTGTAACAATAACTACAAGGTTATCGGCGTATCCGATGACTTCATAACCGAGGTTGATTAACTAGTAGAGTAGGTCGCCGAAGACTATCGACCAGAGAAGTGGTGAAGAGAAGTGGTGTCCTTGTGGACACCCTTTAACTGCCTGTACTCTGGATATAGGTGATATAATACGGCTCTCAAGCATCGCTATAACCCAGTGGTTGGTGGTGTGGTCTACATCTCTGCGGGTCAGTGCCGTAGTGATTGAATTCTAGCCGGTATTATCAAAAGCGCTAATTGCGTGTGAAACTACTAACTGATGCAGCACGTTCTCTGTTGATAGTTCTTTGCGGTATAAATATTGGTTTGAAGGAAGTGGTATCTAATTCTCTAGTATATCAATAATATGAAGCTCTTTCAGTTTTTCCATTGTTTTAAGTAGGAAAGATGTTAGGCTGATAGGGCGATAGGTTTTAGACAAGGTTGACTTCTCTTCAGTTTTTGAAAATTATGGAGACGCTATTTGAACCACACGGCCATAAGGGATACACAGATGCAACTTGTTTAAACAAGAAAGATTAAATTTCAAGGACCAATCATATGATCTTTGGATGAATGACTAGTATTAAATCAATCAATCAAAGCATTCTTTGTGTATCCGACTTTGATCACTGACTCCAATTAATGTACCCTGTCAGTCATAAACAGAGACCTTACGTTTAAATGTTGGCGTTCTTTGTGCCAGTTTATGTTTGGCGACTGTTAACTCCAAAGCATAGAACTTACAATAAGGGTGCACAGGTAATAGCCCCGCTATTAATCTTTTTAACTCTCCAGACAAAAAGAAAGGATAACAACTTATATAACTCTAATCACCAAATAAGTATGCCAAGTTTGAGACGCTAAAGTATTGTGTGCATTCTGGCAACGAAAGAAAGCTTTAGGCAAGCCAAAGACTTATCTACAAAAATGGTCCATAATCATATGCACAGTTGTCTGTTGGAATATGCTGTCAGCAAATGCATTATATCATTGTTCACCACGATCTGAGTCAGTAGCAGGGAGTATCTCTTAGCGTGCCTGCTTCTGAAAGTATAGGGTGGGCCATCTAGTGTTTTTTTTTTTTTTAATCATAGGATATTTTGACACTAACAGCTGTTTCTCGCTCGTAATATTGACAGAAAGCCAGTATCCTGCCTCCGCGGAATAAAATGAGGCGCTGTATGCTTGAACAACGTTGGAAAATATTGAAAACTTATTTCCAAAGTGAGTGTTGTGTAGCCCAAACAGTGCGTTTTTTTAAAAGAAGTTTTGGCCGAAATGACGCACCCTCCGCGACTGCTGTACGAAAGTTTGTGCAAAAAGTGGACAACACTCATGATCCCGTTCGTCGTACGGTGCGCACAGATGAGAATGTGGCTGCTGTGGCCGAGAGTGTGAGACTCAATTCACGAACATCAACTCGCCATCGATCTCAACAGCTCAACTTTTCACGTACTAGCCTGGGGAGAATTCTGCACAAAGATCTTGAATTATTCGCTTAAAAGGTCCAATTGACTCAGCAATTGAAGGCGCGCGACCATTCGCTTCGTTATCGTTTCACAGTTTGGGCCTCAGAGCAGCTTGAATTGGACAACGATTTTGGGCGAAAATCATCTTTTCTGACGAGGCGTATTTTCATCTCGGCGGCTACGTTCATCTACGGCTCATAAAACCCGCAGATTATTGTCGAGAAGCCAATGCATCTACAAACAGTTTGGTGCGGAATTATGGCATCATTGGACCATTTTTCTTCGCAAATGGAGCTGAGAATAACGTTTCGGTCAACAGTGGGCGTTACAGAGCCATGTTAACCGACATTTTTTTACTGGAATTGAAGACATGGATTTGGACGACCTCTGGTTCATGCAGGATGGCGCCCCATGCCACAAAGCCCATGCCACAATCGATCTTTTGAACACCAAATCGTGTTATCAGCCGTCTTGGCGATGTCAATTGGCAGCCTCGGTGCTGCGATTTGACCCCTTTGGATTTTTTTTTATGGGGAACCGTGAAGGCCCAATGTTATGCCAACAATCCGAAAACAACGATTCAAGCACTTAAGGCCAATATCATCTTAGCTACAGCCCAAAACAATCAATCTTAACCAAAAACAGTATCTCGTATTAAAGAAGGTAGGCTTTGACAACATTTGTACTGAAATTTCTATGACCTTATGGAAGAGTCATCCCACGGTGCCATCATACATTTACAACGTAAAAACCTGGCCAACCTTCCGTAGTGGATTATTATAGCTTCTGATCTTTTTCAATTTCCTTGAGCTCATAGGATACAATACAATAGAATACCCTATACTCAATGTGCTTGGTTGATAAAAATAGTCATTTGACACAGTTTGTATAATACATTACCCGAAAAACCCTCAACTTACTCGAATGTAGTATTGAAGTAAGCATTATAGCTGCCAACACGGAAACTCTATAGCTACATCCAAAAATGACAGACTCAAATCGCAAGAATATGTTGAAGGATTTGGTTTGAACCCTCCTGGAAATCTTAAATCTGTCTGATGCTGTTTATTGCCATTTACCTTAAATTTCCTAAATTTCCTCAGCAGAACAACCTAATTTTACCCTTTACCTCCAATTACTAAGGCACCGTAGTAGAACCGTACTCAACTGGAAGTTTCATATAGAAAACCGGGCTAGGAAAGGTAGCATAGTTTTCTGTGCCTCCAGCAGCACTTTTTATAAGATATGGAACTCAAGCCAACTCTTTGCATTGCTCTGTGAATGTATAGACCTGTTGCCCGTCCCATTCTCAACTAGATAGTTTGGCGATCTGTCTCAATGGGGTCCGAAGATCGGCAGGAATCAGAAACGCAGGAGTAATGAGTTCACGCCCCAGCGAAACACTAAACATTCTGCTATTACTGGACTCTATGACAAACAGCAGAGCTTTGTTATGTTATTTGAAAATCGGGTATCGAGTTTTCATTAAATAGTGGGACGCTGTGTAGAGGGACTTTGCACCCCTAGTTACCACCGTGAAATGTTAAGCAGCTGAATTCAAACGTGGCAATTTCAGCTTGGTAGAGGAAGAACATTCGTCTAGAGAATGATTCTAGTTAGACAACCGTCGAATTAAAGTGAGAGAGACATTGGAGGCTATGTACATATAAGCCAAAGAACATGTTTGTCATAAATAGAACGCTTAGCTATGAGGAAGCTACATATTTGTTCATGTTAGGCCCAAAATGTGTTCGAATGAACATTTCCCAAAGCTAAGTGAGTGCCACTTAGGAGCAATAAATCAGGGTTTTGGAGTCATTTAATTATTGTAAATGAACCTTTCTCCTTGATCTAGTACCGACAAAACCTCCTGCCTGTAGTGATCTCGCCGATCGGAGTCAGCGGTAAACAGCAGGTCTATTTCATTTTCATTCATTTCACATAAAAGTTATAACAAAAAGGCGTCATAATTAAAAAACACGAATATTGCCAGAAACAAAAATACTGCCAAAACAGTGGATTTCGAGTAAGGAGTCGGCTCCAAGAAAGACAAAAACTGTTTTTCATTTTCTGCTGGGAAGTGATGGTGAATCTTTTTTGAGATAGTCACGGAGTTATGTTAATCGACCGTTTTAAAGAAAATTAAAACCATATTTCACCTTTTTACTTGAGAAGCTAAAGGCAACAATTACGGAAAACAATGCGCCGTCTCAGCTGTTGCTATGGCGAAAAACTACCAATTACAAACAACCCGGCCACCCATCTTGCTCACCAGGCTTGTGACCAGGCGATTAGTTTGTTTTAAAAGTCAAAAGTTGGGTTCTGAGGACAAAGTTCTTCGTCTAATTATTTTGTAAGAAAGTAAAAGCTCGGCGTCGACCTGTTAAGGAAGTTGGGAGGATTGCTTAAAGAAGTGTGTAGACTAATGATGAGATTTTGTAGAAAAATAAAAATAAATTTAAGAAAATTTCTTGTACCTATCTATTTTAGTTCAAAAATTTTTCAGACCATGCTCGTGCCTTTTTATTTGAACTTACATCTTTGATAATTATGTATGTACATTATCGGCTTTGAACTCTGCTTTAAATTCAAAGAAGGTTTTCATAGCTCAACCGTTCGTAGTATAATACCATCATCAGGCGAAGAATAATTAACTTCTATAAGCAAGCGCTATTCCTCCGAAAAGTGTTTGCTGTTTCATTTAAGCGATTATATAATGATTCATACAAGGCTTAAGCTAATGCATCACGCACTTCCGGTTTGAGTTTGGAACAATTATCATATCATAAACCTAGTTTTACCCTTCTTTTACTTAATAGCCTGTTCCCAAGTATAAGGCTTCTTTCGAGACAATGGGGGGAGGCTTCGGTCTATAATTAAGTTGAACAGTCATTTCATCGCTCAAATCTATAATTGATAATTAGAAGCAATTTTCCTGTCAGAATGTTGTCAACTATTTCGTAGAAGTTAGCATCTATTATCATATTCAATTCATCCTCTTTCAGATGATTAGTCTTATGTTCACAGCATTCCTTCTAGGCCTACTGAAAAGTCTGTATGATTATAAATGATAAATAGCGTGACTTGTTACTTGTTAAAAGAGCTCGAAGAAAGCCTAAGTGGATTCTAAGTCCGAATGCATGAAATAAAAATGGATTTCTTTATAGCTTGTGTTACGATGTACAGGGTTTTTCAATAGGGACGTAGCAGTTTCGTATTTTAATACGAAAGCATCCTTAATTTTTGTATGACTTTAAAGAATAGACCATCAGTTAAGCTAGATATTTTTATTACATTATTATTAAAAATGACTACCGAATTTCCGAAATATATGTATAACTTTGAGAGCTCTTACTTCAATTTTCGAAAGCAATAATCCCACCAGATAGGCTGTGCGTCATTATATTCACTGTACTGACGAGACCGTGCAGAGATCAAAGCTCGGAAAATACCGCAGCCGTAAGTGCTTGAGTTCAAATGAGCCAGTCGATTCCATGCCGTCAACGGGAAATGGGAATCTCTTATTCCACATTTTGCCAAACTCAAAGCGATGAAGCTCCTCTAGTAAGCAAAATATGCGTTACTGGATAGCCACAGACCTGCATGGGCTTTATAAGATTCCTTTGCATCTACAAAAAGTGGCCGTATGGTGTGGATTTCATCAGGGAGGCATGATTGGACCAGACTTTGTCGTCAGTGGAGTTCGCTATCATGCCCCTCAGGAGATTATTTTTAGTCAGAATATGATGGGCTAGAAATCCATATGGTGCCAAATGCCACACAAATGCTCGTATAATTGATTTATTGATGGAAGAGGGCGGTATCGTTCATGTGATTCAATGTATGTAGATGGATTTCTGTTTATGAGCTTATGTTACGTCGATGGCCTTTGTTAAAAAGCCAATAAAAATTGAGGGGCTTAGGAACAATACAGAACAGCAAATCGCCAACACATACCGGTCGGCGTATGTGTGGCAGGGTGGTGTAAGATTCAAAAATCAATCGCTAACAACACGCTCGCGGTAATCATATGAACGAGGTCGGATTCTATACTTAAATCTAGGATGTATACTACACTTGGAATAAATTTCATCTCGATATCTCAATTATTCTGTGTTTTACTTAGATACAACATTTTTATGTCTTTATTAATAAATCAACCCTGCATAAATCACTTTCAAAAAGATCAAAACATACTCAAAACATACTTCGGGACTCATTAGAGCATCATCCGAACTTGAAGTTCCCACACCTAAAATGCTAGATAAGTATAATCTATTACTCCATAACCCATCCGTCTGGTGGAATGACGAATTGAAAAGTATATCCATGCAACACACACCATAGAGGCTAAAGTTTTAACTACTTTCAGTCATAAAAGTTAATTCACTACCCCCGACTCGCCCAGCTAGTCGGACTAACTTTATTCTTTAATGACTAAACTTTCACCTGGTCCTCAGAGATCGCATGTTCCAAATGATAACCAACCAAACAAGTATCTAAGAACTACATTTTTTTATTTTAAAAAAGCTCCTGAAATTTAATTACCACGATAATTGAAAACTCGTTCAATGGATTTTAAGACTGGTCTCTGCGTCCCAATTTAACTTGTCCGCCCGGATAAGTTCTGCGTACCTCTAACGCCGGAGAGTCTCTTGGACGGTAGTTATCTTAAAACGTTTCCATGGATATCGAAAAAAAAAAAATTTGCTCGTCATTAAAGCAATTTTCCACATGGCATTCAACTACTCGTAGTTAAGTGATTGCATGAAATCTATTTAAATCGACTGAAATGTATCCCATCAGGTGTAGTGGTCCGTGAAATTGAGTACTTAGACCAGTCAAACCGCGAACCACGCGATGGTATGGTATTAAATAAACCGAAACTAATAAGCTTACAACTCACGATTACGAAATATTAACTAAAACATGATGGATACAAGTTGCGCCCGTACGTCGCTTTGATAATTTAAATTCAGAGCCACTCACTGGCGATATATGGCGAAGTGTCAGTGCACAATATGTATATGGCAACAGCAGTACGTAATTTTCATTCCGTCATATTGAAATCAATTGACCTAGAGACGTGCGGTTTCAAACTAGAGTTATGCTCGCCTATTTGCCTACTATAGAGACAGAGGGGGGGATAACCTTGAGGTTTCCTATCTTGACAGTTAACGACGGCACGTTAGTCGAACCCATACAGCCACACGTATATGGATTAAAATTGGAAAAAAGTGGAATATTAATCGCGCTCCGAGTGACCACCTTCGATACAGTAGTTTCATTCTAATTGTTATGATGACCGAGTGTTGTGGCATGAATTAAAAAATTAAAGTCAATTAGGCGTGAATCATCCACGTCAGATATTTACGAGTATGCGAGTATTTCATCTGCCTTATATTGGAATGAATCACGTAACCACAGTGCCGTGTAACGATTATCAATAACACCAGCTTATTCATGTGGTGATACATTCTCGCGGATGCTAATGAGCATTTGAACAAGTTATGCGCCAGACTCTGAATTCCTTGGGAAAGACTGAAATCATTAAATTCAATTCATTGAAGGGGGGAACTGTTTCTAATCAAGCAATAAAGTAATTTTCAAGCTTTATATACGATTTTAGAACGCAATGCGTTGGCAATTCTCGTGTAAATGAGTCATGTCATGACAAAAATAAACAACATTTGTAATACAAGGTACGCGAAAGGCGCATGATAAGTCGAGTGTGTGCCGATGATCTAAGGGGATAAATAAACAATGAGCAACATGAGTTGATTAATTATCGTAGTAAGCCGCCAATGAAGCGTATAAGATACAATCGTGTCGAGTTTACAGCCAACTATTAGCAATGTTGAATTGAATTACATTGTTAGCAGGTTAGGTTGAGTAACGATATTTTACGGGCAAGTTTCAAAATTGCCTGGAAATATGTATTTCCGAACAGAATCTATCATGGAGTATTATTATAGAAAATTTGTGTAACCCGTAGTCTAAGTGATTGTACTCGTATTTGACTTTGAATCCATAACTTGCTTATATACTGGTGATGACATATTTGTATTCTAAAAAATAAGAAGAGTTACATAAAAAAAAGTACAACGGTACACCAGTACACACCAACAAGTTGCGCCACCCTTAGCATCAATAAGGGCTCTTAGTCGTTTTGGTATACTATCAACAAGTCTTCTGCAGAAATGTGAGCTTTAAAAACCCCATTCTCGTGGTAGCTTTTTTAAGAGAGATTTTGCTGCCTATATCTGGATTTCGAATGCTTTTTTTTCAAACTTGGTCCACAAATGTTTAATGGGATTGATTGAGCAAATGTAGGAGCGTTGTGGGCTCCGAGCAAGCATTAAAATGGAGCCACATTTTGACATTGTGAGCAGTTTGCTTTGAATCGTTGTTTTGTTGAAAAACAAAATTTTAACCCAGACCCATTTTTGTGGCCTTTTACTTGAGATTTCTTTTTTGGATGTTGAGGTGGTCATATTGGTTTATTCTACAGTCAATAAACTCCTTTTGACCAACCCCACCCGCAGAAATGCAGTCCCACATCATGACATTACAGCCAACATGTTTCATCATCGCTTGAAAATTATCTTCTTTTAGCTCAGTATTTGGTTTTCACAAAACATTTTGTTTCTCGTCATTACCAAACAAGTTCAATTTGTGTTTGTCACTAGAAATAACGGTGTTCCAAGTCTAGAGTTTTGGTAATATACTATTTGGCGAATGCGAGTCCATTTTCTTTGTTAATCTTGGAAATAAATGGTTTGCGACGTACAATTCTGTCGCCTAACCGTTTCGGCAGAAAGTGATTTTTAGTCTTCTACCTTGCAAAGCTGGGGTAAGGAAGACTTATGCAAAAGCTTTCCTGTCTGTCCGTCCGTACGCATATATCAAACTAAACTTGCCATGTAGCTATGAGTCTGAAACTTGAGTGTGTTATAGAGCACATGACTCTGAGCTCATAGCGACCGGTTTTAGGACCCCAGCTACCGGGGCTTCTGAGATCCAGGTAAAACTTTGCAAAATTCAAGGTAGAAGATATGAAATTGTAGATTGGCTCCTAGGGAGGTGATGCGATCTTGTTTAATGTTTCGAAACACCTCTGCAGCCAATCATTTTACTGACGTTTTGGGGTTTTGATTGTTTGCCTTTTATTTATCTCCGATAATTTTTTTTTTACCCCTACAGCTCATTTCGGAACTTATCGATAACATTCCTGACTACGGTTTAGGATTTTCCAACAGTTCAACAGCCTCTCGAAAGATTTTGCCTTTTCAAACGTAGAATTCCTATTGTCCCATTTTGTTCTCTTTTTGTTGTCTTTATTATATTTTCTCAGAAATATTCTGTACCCTTCAGCTTGTTGCCTCGATCACAGCATTCACCATAATGATCAAATATTATTCCTAGTCTAGTCATAAATATTGACACAATTTATACATCAGCCATTTTAAATAAAGCGCAATTTAACCGAAGGTCGTGGAAAAGTTTTTCGTTTTTAGTCTTGGAATGGAGTGATATCGAAAATCGAGTTAAAAGGAGATATATTTCGTGTCTTGCGACAGCTTGAAATCACTCGCTGTTTTGTTTATCGTACTATTAAAACCTGTAAGGGTATTGTTGGAGTTCGTGAACCAACAAAGATCAGGCTGTCCATGCCGTTCGAATCAAATGCAAACCACTGAGAAAACAGAAGATCTACAAAAGATGCACTGGACACCTTTTAACAATCACATTGAAGCAAAAATCATAAGCTCTCTTAAGATGCTTATCAGCGCGGAAAATCCTGCGAGCGAGACTGCGCTTCAAAACTAAGTTGGGAGAATTGAATGCGCACTCGAAAGGAACGTGCTGAGCATTTTCGTCGACATTGAGAAAGCTTTTAATAACTGATTGATAACCTTCGACATCATGTGTAATGCTGCTGGATGGCATGGCGTAGTGAAGCACTGGTTTTGAGAATCAAAGCAATGCTTGTGCACAGGGCATTGATCACTGATGCATACCTCGAACAATGTGTCAGATCTGGCGTAAACAGGAGCGCCCGCAAGGTGGCGTCCTATCTCCACTGTTATGGTGTGTGGCGGTCGATTCTCTGCTGGATGCTCTCAATGCCTCTGGAATTTGTGCCTAGGCCTATGAGGATGATGTTGCCGTTCTATCTATCGGCTCACGTTTAGCGGCTATCTATCACAAAGTGGCGCTAAATAGTCATGTCTCGCCTCAAGAAATATGGTTTTTGGTACAACTAGCATTGTAGTGTACTTGCGGGAGAAATATCCTACGACCCCTGTCTCATAGATATGCCTTTCAACGCAGTGACACCTGCCATCCTACTGCGCTATAATTTCACAGTCAAATTTCCATGGCATCAGGACTGGCTCTGGCTAAATATTGAACCTGCAAAGAACTGTCTTCGCATTTTTACAGAGCGCTCTAGGTCTAGGCTTTTCTTTGAACGCGAAAACGTCCGACTGCACTTCGTTAGGAAAATATGTGTCAGTCTTTCAATCAGAAATATACGCAATACGCCTGATGGTCATGCACTATGTTGTGAAGCATCAATGAAACGGAAAAATAAGCATATGCATCTGCAATGACAGCACACAATCGTAGTTCGAGGGAGTATCCAGGATGCAAGATAACTAAGCGCGTACGCCCTGATGTCTGCAAGGAATCCGCAACATTCTTCTTACCCTTAAAGAGAATTGATTGCAGAAGACTTGCGGGCGTCATTTCGGGCCATTGCACTTTTGCTAAACATCACTGCGTGCGACGCCCAGTGAGACGTCCACCTATGATGCATGTTGCGAGGAGAATGACACAGAATAACATTTTTCTGCGACTGTCCCGCCTTCGTTCGCGCACGGTGTCGCATTCTTGGGGCCGACGTGGTGTGTGTCGAATCTCTTAGCTCTACATCACTGAAGCTCCTTGTCACTTTTCTCCGGACAACATAAAAAATACAGTAAAAAAATGTAGTTTGTTAGTATTTCGATTTGAGAAGAAACTTTTAATAAACAAAATGATTGAGAGTATGCTGGGACGTTAAACGAAGCTTTAAAACTTTTCCAAGTGCTTGAAAAGGCCTGCATATGTAGTGAGTGAGTGAGAGTAGGGAGTGAGCTACGCGGTCAAACTAACCTCCATATTATAAAAAGGAGTAAAGACCCAACTTCATATCACCGAATGATTGGTCAGCTGTAGTCCGGATCGCAAACTTTTGGTTTACAAGCTGGAGTCCATTTTAGAGTGAATTGCCTGCTCTACTAATCACTGAAATATTGATTCTTCGACAACTTTCCAATAAATAAGGTCCTTAGAGCGACAGAGAATTGGCCAATGCATCCCAGATGATATTTAAAAGAAGGTTGTCATTTCACAAGAAGTTTCTTATTACTAGCGATTTGTACAGAGAAATGTGACTTTTACAGAGGACGTACAATTCGAAAAACAGTTACTTTTTAGGTTATACGAGGTTTGTTCAAAAAATAAGTACTAAGAAATCATTTTTTTGAATTTCGCAAGCAAATACATTCGATTCCCGAATTTTGTTTCTGTTCTGTTATCCATAATAGCCCCCCACTTCAAGCGTTTATATCTCCCCTAATAATGACTGTACTTGTACTTGAAACGTTCACTGCGGCATTTGGCGAGTTAACTCTGAACAAACAAACAAAATAAAGTAAGTGGTCCAAGTGGTGCACAGTGGGCTGAGAAAACGTTCTTCTTCTTAGATGGCGTTACAGCTCATGGAGAGCCAGAGCCTAGCTTCTCTCATTCACTTAGGTTGTGTTCGATTTGTTTTTCACACAAGTTCACTTCACTTGTGAGAGAACGTTAATAATATATTATTTTAACTAAATTAAATTATATTAATATAAACTTACAATTAACATTATTATAATTTAAGTCGAAAGACATATGTTTAAGTTGTACTGTTTGTTTAAAATGTCCGCCTAGGGCCAGTAAGATATTTAAATTTGTTAAGATAGTTAAGCTAGTTTTAAGCATTTTTGTCTAGTGTAAGATAGATCTAAGATACTATAGAATAAAAATGAATTTAAAACTAAAAAAAAAAAACAAGACATTAATGACTATACCCGCCTTGGTCACCCCAGTATGACAACAACAGATGAAAACGTTGCTCACGCATCATTGCTTGTATGTTATTTTTTGACCAAAAGTTATACCTCAGCTATTCAACGGATTTGGCCCCTTGGTATTCTTTCTCTTTCCGGACCCATGAAAAGACTAGGATTTGCCACGATTGAGTAGATAAAACTGTATCGATCGAACTCAAGATTATACCAAAAAGCGTATATTGGAAGTGCGTCGAGTATTGACACAAGCCCTGATACAAGTTAAGTAAATAAATAAAAAGTCACCATATTTTTTTAACAAACCTCGAACATGTTTCGAAAATGTTAAATAAATTGGGGGTAAAGTCTTTGTGCCAATAATTTTGTGAGGATGTGTGTTTGGGTTGCCCGGAAAACCCGTGTGGATTATTATCGAAAAAATATGTGCTGTATACGAAGACGATGCTATTGATGAGCGCATGTCGCAGAAGCAATTTGTTAACTTTCTTTCAGCTGAAATGATAATGAAGAAGCTCTTCGTTCTGGTCGGTCAGTTACTTGAATGCGCACTAAATAATAGCTTACTTAGATTCTGAACGAGAAATCACAGTTCGGGAGCTTGCAACGAGATTAAACATTGACAAGTCAACTGTTTCCGTATGTTTGAGCAAACTTCAAATAACAAAGAAGCTCGATATTTAGAGGCCGAACGTATTGATTGCACTTCCATCAGCGATTTGATATACAAATTTTTTGGAACTAATCGTCACAGCCGACGAGAAGTGGATAATTAAAAAAAAAATAAAGCGAAAAAGGTCGAAGAGCGAGGTGAAGTGGCATTAACCACCTTGAAGGCCGGATTACATCCAAAGAAGGTTTTGCTCTGCATTTAGAGACATTGGAAGGGAACAGTATACTACGAGTTACAACCACTGTTTGTAGTTGATTCTATTAGAAACAGAAGTCGGAGAAAAGTGTGCGGAATCAATCAATAAGAAGGCGAAAATTCTCGCCATGATAACGCCAAATGTCGTACATGGTTGCAGATTCGCCAAAATTTATTGGAGTTTAACTGGTATGTTAAGCCACAACCAGCGTATGCCCCCGACATTGCATCCATTGCATCCATTGATCATTTATCCCTTATTTCGGTCGTCGCGAAACTCTCTTGATGATATAAACTTTCCTTCTTTGGAAAGCCTGAAAAGCTATTTGAACAGCTTCTTCGTCGAAAAAAGCACGACCCCAGGAAAGAGGATTTATATACCCAAAAGATGGAGAACTATGGTGCATGCATTACAGATTTAAATTAGACCTTACAAAATTGGTTCGTTCAATTTCGCACACACACACTGACTATCCGATTCTATTTATTATTACAGCATGACGCCCAAACGCCATGAATTACTGTAAAATCTGGATCAAAAATAGAGTCGGTACGGGCATATGATGATTGAGTATGGCGAAATTTAAAAAAAAACCTGTGGGTCTGTAACAGAAGACTTAAGGCTTATCCAAATGCACGCTGGTGTCATAGGTCAATAATTCTTTAAATGAGGAAATTGCAACCGTCACCGTAAGTTCCCATCACTATAGGCAAACGCTAGCCGATTTTTTTTTGGCCTTAATTGGAAAAATATATGTGGCAGCCATGTAGTTTCAACGAGACGGTTACACAGCTCACACAATACCCGCTCTTTTGGTTTTATTGCATCAAAACTTAGCTAGATTTTCGAATTTCTTCTTTCATCTTGAAAGAAGTACATGAAAGTATATGAAATGATTAAGAACAGTGCCAAGAGCTCCTTTCAGTTGTATGTACTACACCATATTCAACTATGATTTTCAGGGTTAGGCCCCAAGACCTATACTTATTATACAATCTAATGAAAAGAGTTAAAGAACTTTTGAAATTTGAAATGGAAAAAATAGCCTAATTTCCGAAACACTACAGCCTTTTGGTGAGCCAGCAGCGACCGAATCTTCTGTACCATCATGCCTATCATGACTTCTACGTTGTATTGACCAAAAAATAAAGTGGTCAACAACCTAACTACAGCTTGTACCTTGAAATCATTTGCATTTGAGCACATTTATCAATAGGTTTCCAACTTGACGCTAGGCAAGCACGTGCAGTACGTCGAAATACATCGAAGAAAGGCAGAAATAAAAACAATGAAATGCTAAAAAAGTTATTTTTTAATGACGAACACTATAAACTACAATGTCGCGATCGGCTAAACCCACAGTTGAGGTAGTACGAGTATGTGATGGGATAATGCCCAAAAAAGCCGTCAATGGCAAGGGGACACCATGTTATTTGTGGCACTAATGGAAATTGCCCGCAGGCCTGCAAGCTTCAGAAATCAAGCTGGAAACGTTGTCCCAAATAATTAAAACTGGTTAGACGAGGTGTTAATAATGCTATTCAAAAAGCAAGTTCAAGCGTTTCAAGCAAATTTCTACCATTTGTGCGATAAAGCTGAGGTCTCTGGCCTGAGTTATATGTAATTTTAGAAATTAGCACCTAGACACAAGCTAATTTGAGCTGAAAACAAAATTAGCTACGGTGGCTTGAGTAGATACACTGTTATATTGCCCTATAAAGGATACGTTAGATTGAGCTATTCCAAGTACCTATGTATTTAGCTTAGGTTAAGACAGTGAAAAACAAACATCATTCAGAAAATACAATAGCTTGGGCACTTTTCTATTACACGTGGCGTATAGCATATATGATGATAGTGACTAAAGAAAAAGGCTGTTAGCAGCCAGTGCTGCTAAATCTGTAGTATAAACTGTTCTACAAAAAGCACTTACTATGTACACTAGTATAGAGGTGATAGATATAGAAATACCGAGGATAAAACGTACGAACTGGTTTACCCTTACAGGAAGAAATGCGATGCATCTAGTCCGGAGTGCTTTTTCAATAACGCAGTGAAAGCACCCGTTCAAACAAAGCCGGGCTTGGTACAGCAATATTCCATAATTCCATAACTGATTTGAGAAGAAACAGGCACACTTCAAGCCCCAAACATACCAAAGATACGAAAATCATCGAGCGAACCATCACACTGCTTGAGCAAGTTGCTTATAAAAAACTCATCGCATAAGAAGAGGAAAAGGGAAGTATGACACAGCCTTGATCAGTAATTGTTCGCCCATGAGACTTAGAATCTCTATAATGGACGCACCATACTGCTCATCGGCTACCAGTTTGTAACACCGCTGAGATCGATGTTGCACCTATTATTGTGGAATCTTAGGTACTGAACTTAGGTAATGGAGTACTAAGACTAGCGCTGCCTTTGCTCCATATAGTAGAAAGTCCATAAAATAAACCACATACGATATTAGAAGCTAGGTCAAAACATGTCTTAAAAAATAGGCTCAACTCCTTAATATAAGTAGCATTTTTACGAATGCTAAGAATGCTACTGGGTCTCAATGTGTCCAATGGTTTAAGTTCTATCCATTGTCGTTATAAGTTTTGCACTTCTCTATTCTCAGAAACGAAATGTTGAGAGTTCCCATTAAAACTGTTTCAAACCAGCCATAACAAAAAGGCTCAAAAATTCTGTGGCAAGGAATGGATGGCGCAGGGACCATGATTCTAACCTATCTGTACTGAGAGCAGGTCTATAACTATAAATAAATCGTAAGAATGGGGAGCTGTCAACTCGCTCGAAAAAAAAAGACGCCGTGCACGCAGTTTTTCGTTATGGTCGTTCCGAAGATTTACCCATCTGATTTGGTTAGAACATAACTGACAGCTATAAGTTAAGCAACAATGTACTGCGAAGGCCAAACTCCCCCGTCAAATATCGTTCCACTGTTCCCATCGCTTCAAACCGCTGACTCTACGTCTGGACCACATGACACCTGCATTCCATCACGTCCAACAAGTGTAATGCGACGACACCGGGAAAAGCAGAACGACGCTGGACGGCGTACCTGGAAGAAGTGGTGTAGTATATAAGGTAATGTAAGGAAAATTGTTCGTTAGATTAAGTTTCGATTTGTAAGGGTAGCCTATGCCCAAGTAAATGAAAAAATAAAAATATTTTTTTTTTTAAATAATAAATAATCTAATTAGTTAATTAATATTATAATACACGATAATAACCAATATGCAACAGAACTATCCCGAGACGAGTATAGCAATAACGACAGGCACCAAATGAATGCTAACCAACCCCACGAAGTAAGACCCAAGGGCGATCCCGCAGACGGAATGGTAGAAGCATACTAGAGATAAGCTCGGAAGCAGCCATGTCCTGTCATGAATTGGGTAAGATAAAAATCCACTTCTCTGTGGTACCGGTTCGTCCATTCGATTTCAAGCCTCTGAACACTATCGTACATAATGTTCCCCAGAATAGGACCTAGTACCGATCCTTGTGGTACCGTCTAACTCCTTCGTCGGTATCGTAAAATAGGTATCGTATCTCGAATGAGCTTAATATTATTTTAATGAGGAACCCAAGCACCATAACTTCCCTAAGCGAGGTAACAATATGTCCCCAGTTTGCAGAGTTCAACGAACTTTTGACATCCAGTATTATTACAGCACAGTATTTCGTTGCGCCTTCTCTCTATCTCCTGCCCTGAATAGCTTCTTCTAGAATTGTGGTTACCCTTCGCATAGCATCGATTGTAGAACGGGCTTGTTTAAATCCATATTGCTTTAGCAAAGGACATGAGGGTGATGGTGTGTTAGTGACGCCTTTAAGTTTTTTCATGACTGTTTTGTGGGCGTACCCCAAGAATTTACTTCTGCTTGCTCGAAGAGTTCTTTAAAGCTGCCACTTTTTCTTCTCCGAATGGCTAATTTTAGGGCCCTTCTATACATTGCACCTGTAGATTATGATGGGAGGAGAAACCTCTGGATCGGTGGAACAGTCTTCTCGCTCTATGGCATTACCTGCCTAGCTCTGCTATCTGTTGGTTCCACCAGTATACTGGTGGCCGGCGATATGTTGACTTTTGTCGGACCATAGATGCATCGCAAACCCTCATCGCTTGTCTAGTAATCAGCGATAGCATTTGCTTTTCCTGATCTTGTTGTAGACCTCCGAAGGTGAAAGTAAAGGTGACACGAATATATTGTGCCTATTTTCCACCCCATTCGTTGTGCCTTCTTTTTGGGGATTCCTGGTTGGTTCTCCTTGATTCTATTTCAAACAGGATGGGCAAGTGGTGGCTGTGGATATACTGTTTATTTACTCTCCACTTGACGCCTCTCGCTAGGGAACTAATTGCGAAGAAGATGTCAACTAAGGAACCTACTGCTTAACCTCACACTTCTCGAGTGACACCGAACGTCAATATACCCAATTGGAAACTGAGGAGGAGGGAGTAGGCCAGAATTTGTTCAAACAAAATGGTGGCAGGGCCGCAAAAGAATTTTTGACGGTAAAAATAAGTCACAGATCCCGGATCTTCACCATATGGTTGACCCAACTTTTCGTCCGAGTCCACACGGTATAACACGACCACGGTTAATCGGCTTAACCTCGACCTTGAATATCTCTCATCTCTGGCACACTATTACCAACATGGAAATCTCTTCCATCTAATTGCCGGTGAATACTGCACCTAGTATTGACGGTTTGACTTGCACATGATGGAGAAGAGTCCCTCAGGCGATCCAAGCACTGTTCTTCAACTTGACTTTGAAGACAGGATGCTACCCTGAGGAGATGTTGAGCAGAAGAACCATCTTCATCCCCAAAAAAGGCACTAGTATTAGATCAGCGGATTTTAGGCCCATCAGCACATTATCTGTTGTTGTCCGCCACCTTCATAAAATCCTGGCTGTGCGCCTTCACGCTTCCGCGTATTTAGCAGTATTAGATCTGGTGACGCTACAATTTCTAGTAGAGCCTCACCTCTTTTATTGGTTCGAGTGCTGCCCCAAACAGTGGCCCATGCATTGAAATCCTCGGCCATGATTATTGGTCTACGACCTCTATCATCTTCCAAGAGCCTATCCGACATACCTCGGAATTTCTCAAAAGTGTTGTTTGGAGATGCATAACAACTGTAGATATGTACACCCTTGACCTTAGCTCGAACGAAGCCGGAGTGGCTTGTCATCATTTTTTCTTTCAAAGGCATAAACTCCATAGGTCCAAGCTACAGTCTGGTTTAGTACATCAGCATGGGGCTTGCCTCTTGTGACGTAACCATAAAATAAAAAGTCGCAATCAGTGATGGAAATAAGGAAAAAAAACTGTAATTGTGTTGTACAAAAGGCTATGTAGTAGGGGGACTTTATACTACTCGTATATACCGTCTACAGACCTTCAAATCCCAATTTATCTTAACGCTTTTGGTCTTGACATCATCGACCTTCACGCCTTTTATCTACAGAGTCCACATTTCATGAGGATAAAGCATATATCAATTTTCAATATACATATTTAACCTGTTGGAAGGCCTTGGAAATGACTTGGACCCTTTGGTGATTGTGAGTATTAATTCCCTCAGACCAGAAACAATTACCTAATGAGCTTGGAAGATACCGAATTTGGCAGTAGACTTGATGCAACATAGACAGGGGTATAACTAGTAGTAGGCTTGAATGTGATTACATCAAAGATATCTCTTATTCCGAAATAGAACCTTGTTGTCTGTTAAAAAGTATACACATAACGTGGGCAGCATACCTATTACCAGCTTTGGTCTTTGTTGAAGCCTATTTACTTTATATAAGCAATCCAAGTCAGAAACAGTCATTACGTCCGCAAAAAATCCACAAGCCGTTAATTTGTAAATTTGTCAAAGTCCTAAATACCTTTAAGCCAACTTTTCAGAAGTTGGTGCTAATACTTTACGCAAAAATACCTACTCGTCTTAGATGTATACAATTGCTCGGATGTATGATTCATCCACCTTGTGTGTAATACTATAAATAAGTTTAAAATGAAATAGACATTTCAAACCGTTTAATTTGCAATAATGTGCGATTTTGTCGCCATTATTTGCTAACTTGTTAACCACCTCATCAATTGTCACGCGGCCAAGGTTTGCTTCTCGCATTAAATCATGTCGAGCTTGCCATAATTTTCATATAGGTGTCATATAGTTAAGTATTGTATACTCATATGTCTATGAATATAGGTATAAACTCTTTCAAGCCTACGAATAAACCAAGGTTGTCTAGTAAATCGAGTACTTTAATATTAGAAAATTGCCATTTAGGTACTAACAACGTATTTACATTATGCTTGATATTTGATCTCAACCTTTGAGTAAGGTGATTAGCAATCAATTAGACTGTGGCAGTGATAAGGAGAGTTTTCGTATAATTTAAATACGAGAAAAACGTGTTCCTACTTCCTTCGTTCAGGAATGTTGTAAAAAAGCCATTGGAAGCTCCAACCACAAGAAACCCTTTTTCGAGGAACTTCAGAGATTCTGTCGCAAAAATTACTTTTGAAAGCTCTACCAAAAAGTACGACGAACAGCAAGCAGTATAGAGACTGAGTAAAAGCTAGCGAGACAAAAATGGCCACGAGTAGTAGCTTCGCGGTCAATGCTGAGACTATAGAAAAACCACTTTTGCATGCTTTACTACAGTGGTAATAGGAAAAATTCCGGTATCAGGCATTCAAAATCTGTGCTCCTACTTAAGAGGAAGTTAAGTTGCTAAAATACGATATGAACTTACGTATCGTCCCCAGATGCAGAAGTCACCCTGTTACCATTCCAAAGCAGCATTAACTCATCCATCAGCATCATCATGTTAACAAAAGTTTACTCAATATACAAAACCTCCCGAAATTTCAGAGTGTGTCAACTATAGAGGTCTTTTCTACGGTATTATGCAAGCGCTTAAAACCATTTGTGGACAAGCTGATCGGTTCCTGTCAGTCAATATGATTTCAGACCAGAAAAACCCAGCACCAACAATAGATCGGAGAAAAAGCTCACTATCAAGTCGACACTAACCCCTGTTAGCCGAAAAGTACACCAAACGGTGACTCTTTAAAGACGCACCCGCTTCTCGGCATACTGTCGTGGGTGTACTTTCTCGTGTGTCCAAATGGCGAACCCACACGACTGGACATATGGTTTTAAATTCGTGTACTAACCTTTTGATTAGATTCGAAACAAAATATAGTTCCTGAGAGGATGAGCACATGACGTGCTCGGGCTTCCAGCAACACATTAAGGTATTGCAAATTTTTTTTTTGTTCAAAAGATTTTTGTATGATTGTAGAAAGTAAACGAAGACTGACTACAAAAATGATCCTGTGAAGTGTAGTCAACACCAATACCTTCCTGAGCTGGATATGATTACCACAGTTTCGGACGCATTACCACACACGCTCATCTTTGATAAAAGATTTGAGCTACTGATCCGAAACAGCACAGCTTGTGAAAGAGGCGATCCCTTGCTAAAGGATGAACCATCTAGTATAGCTTATTTGACACTGACAGCTGCTTCCTGCTCGAAATCTTGACAGAAAATCAGTGTCATAATTCGTTGGACTGAAATGAGTCGCTTTACGCTTTAACAAAGTTGGAAAATATTGAAAACGTATTGCCAAAGTGAGTGCTGTGTAGCCCAAGCAGTGCGTTTTTTTAAAAGTAGTTTTGGCCGAAATGAAACACCCACCGCGACTGTTGTATGCAAGTTTGTGCAAAAAGTTCGTGAGACTGGTATGCTAGTGGACAACACCCATGGTCCCCGTTGTCGTACGGTGCGCACAGATGAGAATGTGGCTGCTGTGGCCGAGAGTGTGAGACTCAATTCACGAACATCAACTGTTACGCGTGACCAAATTCCTTATCAATTTTGACTATCACCACGTTTAAATAAGTTAACAATAATAACTCTTTAACAATTTATTTATTTATCGGAATGTACATTAAACAGTAGTGACGCGTTGGCCAGTCGAAGAAGAACTCTCCTCCGAATATCCAACGATCATATTATATGGGCGATGTCATGCAGTCAAAATGTGTGGGCGATATCCAAGCGTTCGCAACCCAACACCGATGCTCGCGAATGCCACACCCGACGAATACGGCGACAAGGAAAACGTTAACGCAAACAAAACATTTGTCCCATTGCCACAGTCAAACGAAGATAGTGACAATGCATCAAATGCAACATCGCCACACACATGAATGCATAACACAACTTGCCATCGATCTCAACAGCTCAACATTTCACGCACTAGCCTGAGGAGGATTCTACACAAAGATCTCGGATTATTCGCTTACAAGGTCCAATAGACTCAGCAATTGAAGGTGTGCGACCATCCGCTTCGTTATCGTTTCGCAGTTTGGGCCTCAGAGCAGCTTGAATTGGACAACGATTTTGGGCGAAAATCATCTTTTCTGACGAGGCGTATTTTCATCTCGGCGGCTACGTTAGCAAATAAAATTGCCGCATCTGGCGCTCGGAAAGCCCGCACGTTGGAGTGGTGGCATCAATGGACCATTTTTCTTCAAAAATGAGGCTGGGAAAAACGTTTCGATCAGCGGTGGGCTTTACAGAGGCATGTTAAGCTACTTTTTTTTTTTACTTAAATTGAAGACATGGATTTAGATCAGAGGTCATCTAAATTTCATGCAAGACGGCGCACCATACTACACAGGCCATGCCACACATATGACAACCAATATTTTGCGCACCAAATTCCCAAACGTGTTATCAGCCCCCTTGGCGATGTCCATCGACCGGCTCGGAGCTGCGATTTGATCCCTTTGGACTTTTTTTTTGTGGGGAACCGTGAAGGACCGATATTATACCAATAATCCGGAAATGATTCAAGCACTTCAGGCTAATATCATCCAAACAATCCATGAGCTACAGCCCGAAACCATCAACAAGATCTTGGAAAATTGGGGTGACAGAATGCGCTACTGCGAAGCTAGTCGAGGCAGCCACTTGAACGACGTTGTATTTTATAATTAACGGGAATGTTCGCTCTTACTAATGAAGCCATAATACATGGAATAAATTTAATTTTGTTCATTTTATTTAATTTTTAAAAACAAACTTGTATTCGGCCCAGTGTTTAAATATCAAAGGTCAAGATAGTTTCCGGTGTTCGGGCCTGCATCTTTAGACCAAATCGAAAAATCTCGAAAGCTATGGGAATGAGTCCCAATATCTTCCAGACTGAATTGTATGCCTTCCTGAAATGCGTCAACCTTAGACATTGGCATCAATATACTCTCAGACAGTCAGGCAGCGCTCAAAGCGTTGGGCTCGTATAATAAGAACTCAAAATCCATCAGGGAATGCAATGATGCTCTGCAAGATCTGGGTATAAGAAATAAGATCAAACTCTAGTGGGAGGCAAGGGCAAAAGGGCACAAGGGCATAAATATAACGAAATGACTCGATAGGAAAAGTTCAAGCAAAAGGTTCATAGGTGCCAAACCTTACTGCGGAATCCCTAAGTCGAAGATGAATTTTCTTTTAGACAAGTAGGAAAAAACGCAACACCTGTACTTTTGGAACAGCGTTCAAGGTCTATGACAATCGAAGAGATTCAACAAGCACTTTATCAATATTTTCTATTATAATAAAGTCGATATCAGAAGTTGCCAGCTACCTATCGGGAGACTGTAGTCTGATCTAGATTTGATCTTAACAAAATCAACCTCTCGTCTGAAACTGAATATCGACTCTGTTTTCTCCCATATCGATTGGCCTACCCCTAAAAACAAAGACAAAGTTTGTGTCTTGTTGAAGCGAGATTTATCGACAAGACATAAATAAGTCGACATATTTTACTCACCTATGGCTTTTCTTACGGAGATGTACTTTATAAACCTATACGCCTCGGAAAATATTTTCACCATAACAAGGAACAAGAACCGTCAACGTTGGTGAAATTAAGGGAAGCAATTCAATGTATAATTGAGGCTTTAGGCTGAAATCAAATACATTTGGCGAGATTTTAAAAGTGCCTAGAACAGTTATAGTAACTTATACCATTATAAATATGTAATAATTCAATAATCCGATCTCAAAAATTGGACGATACTTCTTGTTGACGGTTAGCTTCGAATCGTGTACAATACCGACCAGATGTACTGAAGATGATTTTTTCAATAATTGTGTTCGAACTTTGGCAATTTGTTACCGTCACGTATCCAGTGACTACGCTGTTATTCTTTGACATTCTCCTCTCATACTCACCATGCATCTATTCAGCTTCGGAAATGCACCGAAAAATGTATTATAAAACTCTGTTTGCTATATTTTTTGCAAGCTTCAAACTATTATGACTGAGCCATCGAACGAATTATGTCAAAATTCGGTTGCTGATCGAGTACTTCTTGTACGATGCGTCGTGTGGTCAAGTGAGAATATAACTGCTATTGCTGAAAGTTATCTACAAAAAGTTGGCCTACCTACGAATCTAACTTGACAAATATTGCGAAAAGATATGGACGGGAAAGATTTAATGCGTCTGTATTAAAATCAATTAACACAAAAACTGAAACCCCAAACTCACCGAACTCGTCATAAAAAGAGATACAAACTTTGACGAAGAAATCATCACTAGTGAACGGCTTTCGAACTTATTATTTGGTGTGCATTTTCCGCAGGCGGCGTCATTGGCCCATACATTTTTCGGAACAAGAATGGCCAGGAGGTGACTGCCAACAGTGAACGGTATCGGGTCATGATAACTGACTTTTTGTGGCTTCAATTGGCTGACATCTACTGGATACAAAACTCATTTTAACCAGATGACACAAAAATGCCAACCATAAGGCGTTGCATTGGAGCTGTTGCAAGAAAAGTTCCAATAAGACGGTATTTCTAGAAAAGTCGAGTTTTAGATTTTTTTTCGCTGAGCCTCTGGCAACAAACCAAAAAATATCGATCATTTGGGGAACAACATCATTCAAACCATTGATGATATCCAGCCCGCAACTGAGTCTACAAAATTGAAATTTTCTAATCGAGCAATGTAAACGAAGCCGCGGGGGCCATTCGACTGATGTCATTTTTAAGAAAGCTGGTTGGCACATTCAATATTTTAACAAAAAATAAAGTTTTTTGTTTACTTTTGTAGGTACTCGCTTTGTGCCTGAGGTAAATATTTCGAGTCTTGAATAAAAACACAAATAGACAGTCATGCCATTTTCAGGCATGATTTTCAATTTTATGATGATATATTATACCTTCCAGCTATTGGGGTGTAATGTAATAGGAAGCGAACAGATAAATAACGCTTCAGTTGAAATCACGATTTAATTTCCATTTTTTTAGCTTCGCTAAGTTTTACGGCTTTTTAGTTCACACCGGATGGTTCAGCGAACAGCTTGTAAGTGATTAAACAGGGTTTTTCAATAGGAACATCACAATTTGGTATTATAATACGGACGCTTCCTTATGGTTAGTCAATGCCAAGGTTAGGTGGTTAGGTTTACAAATATGCAGCTTTTGCAAACTATTAAAATTACTACTGAATTTCTGAGTCGGTAATCGCGACTCAAGGAGCAGCTACTCTAATTTTTGGGTTGTAATATTCATCCTACAATCATCCCCAATTTAGTAATTTAATTGATTAATGAATATTCCAATATTCCGGTGCCTGTGAGGCAACAGACAGGCTGAAGTAATGAAATTTTGCAGTCGTAAGTGCTTCCGTTTACCGGCCACGTCGGTCGATTCCTCGCTGTTCACATGAATTGGGAATCTCTCAATCCATATTATGGGAAATTTCGCGTAAAGATCTTGGCCCTACAAAAATCAAATCAAATCAAGAACCGAAGCTCGTTGGAAGTCAGTAAACTTTTCCGAGTCAAAGTTTGAAGAAAATTTCATCAAAAAGTGTGTTTAAGCAATGAAGCCCAATAGCTTTATCAATAAACAAAATACTCATTGCGGCGTGGATTTCATATAGAAGCTGTAATTGGACCATATTTTTTAATTAATTAGGACTATCATAGTGTTGTGATCAATAGTGTTAGCTATCGTTGCATGTTGTATGACTATTTTTAGCAAGAAATGAATGAACTTGACATCAGTGATATGTGGTTTCAGCAATTCATACCAAGAACCGACCACATTTGCCCTCTTTTTTGTGGAATATCGCTAACTGAAAAGAAAATAGGTATTCGTCGTAAAGTTAGTGAACACCCTAAAAGTCCATTAAAGACTTGGTGAAGACATCCTTTTCAAAATTGAAACTCACACTACTAATAATTACTCTCCAATATAATACAGGGTGGGCCAGTTGTCTCTTTCCTATTAATAACTATTTTATTTATAGATATTTTTGAGCATTTTTATTTTTTGTAACAGACATAAGACTTGGGAGATTTGACATAGCACACTACACGTTCGCACGGCGAACACAAATCGCCGCATTATTGTTGGCAAACAGTCGGGTACCTACCGGTAATTTCATGGAGTTCAAAATGTTCCGACAGTACCCACTATTCGTGCAATAGCGGCCAAATTTATGCAATATGGGAACGTTGGCGATGGGAGGCGTACAGGTAAACCTCGTTATGGACAATCGACCGAAAACATTCAGGTGGTTAGTGAAACTGTTGCAGCCGATCCTAGAATATCGACACGAACAGATTTTGGGGCACACAGAATTCCAAACATCTCCGTCCCTTTCACTCACTTCGTGTTAGTGTGGAATTGTGTGGAATAACCTCGCGTAAGACTTAAGAGATTTTTTTTTTTGAAAATTATGCGGGTGCAAGCGTTATACTTTATGGGCATGGACTTATTTTTTCCACTCATGCAAGCAGACAACAATGCTGAGTTCATGTGATTTCAGCAAGACCGCTATACCGCTCGTGAGACAATGAACTTATTGCGCAAAAAATTCCCAAATCGATTTGACTTTTTTTTATGGAGTTACCTGAAGGAAAATGTTTAAATTAGTGCAATTAAAATGTGTATGTTTTTCTCTTTACATTAATTTGAAAAATCTGTCGATAGACATTCTATCTCAACAATTGAAGTCTTTGATTCGAAATACTACCTCAACCGAAGCTATTATACATTATACAACAGTAAATGGTATAGAATGCTTGAGCGATTCTTCTCTCAGTAGATTAATGCTGCATTCTTACTAATTAAGTCAGCTCAATGATTGATTTATCAGAAGGGTTAGGGGCTACATGTCTACATCGAATTCGGCACGATTGAGATTTTTTTTTGTTTGAAAATAAAATCAAATAGTTTTCATTAAATTTTGCAACTGGGTCTTGGAATCAATAAAATTTACCATTGATGGGTTGGGTGTCAGTAAAACTATGGTACACGAAAAATCCGTGAAGGTTTTCTTAAGGCCCAAGTTTGAAAAACGCCCGACATGTGAGATTAAATGCAAGGCCACCCTCATTGCTTATTTTTAATTTTGATATAGTGCACCTCAAGGTCAAAGATCGATGAGAAATACAATGAAACACAGTGCTTTATAGGTGCCCTCACTACTTCAATACATATTCGTAAGTATTAGGCTAAAGACATTACAGTAATGATGCACAAAGTCCATATTTGTGTGAACTTTTCTTTAAAACCATTTCCTTGGGACATGACTCTAGCTATGTTTAAACACATTTTAAGAGTTTTTCTATCTGGCGCCCCAAAAACTTGTTTCATGGAAGTCAATCACGTCAATCACTTTTTACGAAAAGCATGAAATTTCCTTCCGTCTCTACTTTCTTCGCAATCAACATATTTTTACCGTTCAGTTGATCTACGACCTAAGCGTATTATGTGGCAAATGTTTTTACATATATTGGCGGTATACTTCTTTAGGCGTAAGACGATGGTCTAATTAATTTTCCAACATCCACTTGACTCGATTCCTGTATATAACATTTATTAGCCCTTTTTTTGAATACACTTCCCGAGTATGGTCTCAATTTCAACACCCACTTGAAAGCATCTAACGCACTTTGCTTTTCGAGATCTATCCTGGAACAACCCTTTGCTTCCACATTCCTATCAATACCGCCTTAAACTAATCAACTTTCGAGAGAAACGCTGCTAGACGGCATGGCGTAGATGAAGCACTGGATGGATCAAAGCAATGCTTGTGCACAGGACATTGGTCGCTGATGCAGGCCTCGAACAATGTGTCAAATCTGGCGTAAACAGGTGTACCGATGTTATGGTGCATGATGGTCAACTCTCTGCTCGATGCCTCTGAAATCTATGCCCAGGCCTATGCGGTTGATGTTGTCGTATCTCTGTGAGCTCATGTTTAGCGAAATGTGATCGATGATTGATACACGAGTAATGGGCTGTCGGTTAATTCACTTAAGACCAATGTCGTTCTCTTCCCGAGAAGGAGGAAAAATACTGACGTATCTCAGCTGGTGCTAAAAGACACGATAAAGATAAGACCGATAATCTCACATTCATCGGTTGTCTGGTTGAACAGGCTCGCCGCAAACACGTCGTGGCCTTTTTCATCATAATCCAAAGAGGGCTTTGTCTTAGATGTACGCGGGATTTCCCCATCAAAGCTGCACTAGACGTTATGATGAATCTTCCACCCCTTGACATATTTATCAGAGGGTACATACTCAAAGCCATGTCTCGCCTCAAGAGAAATAGTTTTAGTACAAATCGCACCAGAGTGACAATGTCCTTGCGCTATAATTTCACAGTAAAATGTTCATGGCGTCAGGATTGCTCCTGGTCATATACTGAACCTGGATAGGACTCTCTTCCCAGCAGATGGTTCCAGGTCTAGTGGAAGGGAAAAGCATGTGCGTCTATAGTGACAGCCAAGCTGCCCTCAAAGCTGTGTCCAAACCTCTATCCAGCTTCAAATTAGTGCATGAATTCAAAACCTTTTTGAAAAAAGTCGGAAGACTAAATTCAATAAGGCTTGTATGAGTCCAACGTCACTCCCAGGAAATGAGATCTCTGATGAACTCGCTAGAAGGGGCTCAGAGGAGATTTTCGCTTCAGGTCTACCTAAAATATAATAAAGAAAGGTGTCTCTCTTGCAGTACAATCGACCAGTATTTTCGTCTAAGTGCTCCAACAGAGAAGCCTCCAACAAAAAAAAATTTGATATCCTTTTTATTTATCAACTCCATTCGGGTATCACTGACTGCACGACTTTTTACAACTCTATCTTTGTTAACACTAACCCTTCTAATATAAGAAATCCTTGTCTCTTCTATGTACCTACCACCCGGATCCCACCTATAACTGAACCTATCTCTCATATGCTGCGGAGTATCAATTCAGATATAAACAATTTCGAGTTGTAATCAGTACACAATGCTTATAACTCCGTCTTCTAAACCGCTCTCCTTAGCCCCAATCGAAAGGAAAGGAACATTGATATAGACAAGCAGGGGAATGTTTGGTCTTACTTGGTATGTACGTGTCAATTTACGAAAAATGTCACCATCTGCGCCGGCGCAGGTCAGATTAATCCGGAAATAGATCATCAAAAATGTGATTAAGTCCTCAAAGACATTAGAACACAAGCACAAATATTTTGGCACACCAGAATGATAATGTGTAATCTGCCATTGAAGCCGCATCATCAGAAAATGCACCCCTAAGCAAGACACATGATTATAGCAGCATAAGGATAGAAAGAAAATAAATATCGCTTGATGATGATCAAGTTTCCTTCACAGAAAGCACCGAAATCCAAACTCCTGAATTCCTTTTCTTTCTTCACCAAATTCAGAAACTGCATGTGAGACACAAAACATCAGAGAATGTATGTAGCTTCTGAAGCCTCGCATATATCCAAACCAGTTCGATCACCCTGCGCAGCCAGTCACCAATCTCACAGTTAAATTCAAATAATTCCAATCGTTCATCAACAAACTCACAAGTCCCAATTTCCAATGTAATTAGAAAATTCCATAAAGCAAGGTACTATTACCACTCACCTTGTGATCGTTGAGTTTAAATGAATTCCTTGAAAATAGACCAATTTTGACGGCTTTTCACGATGCGTTGACCAAAAAACACTAAACAAGAACACACTCTACTCGATACTCGTACTGCAAAATGAAATTATTATTCAAACAGTCGTTCTCTGAAACGAACAAAACACTAAAAGAACTAGAAAAACAAAACAATAAAAATGTAGGTCTCAACCGAGCGGCAAAGACGACTGATCACTGACGGAACGCACAGAGTGAAGTGATCGCGAGAGTACAGTGCGCTTGATTATTGCATAACCGTTCATAATCCGACAACAAGAAACGAGTAATAAGAAACGCCAGATCAAAAGCACAGAGAAGAAACCTAAAAAAACAGAGGAAAACCGAAAGGAAAAGGAAAAAAGAATTAGGTAAAGAGCGAATAAGAGAGAAAGCGCCAACGGATCGCGTAATATCACTTTTCTTCTTCTTGATATAATCTTTTTTATTTTTTTGCTTTTGTTTCGCTTTTCTTGTGCACCAAAGATCCAATAACACGGAAAAGTATAAGCCGCCGTAGCCCAGAAAGTGAAATTCCAAATGTCTGTGCGCCCCGCCCGATTATGTACTTGGGTTAACCCGAACGGATTGAAAGATTGAAAAAAATTATTCTGACACCTCGTGGACAGGATTGAACGTACCCGCGTGCTCAGTGTGGAGCTTTCGATGCTTAGCCAAAAACAGCACTAGCAGGCATTCAGTTTTCCGCTGGGTTTTTAGGTGAGCCCCGAATCAATGGGTTGTTTTGATGTGCCACATAAAGAGAGTCTCAGTGGCACTAAGACACAGACGTGGTCTGGCGACTGTTATGTCTTGGATGGTCGCGAGCATATACTAAGCGTGAGAGAGGCTGAGAGTGGGAGTGAAGTTAAGTCAGTGTGGGCTTTGGAGAGCAATGCACTTGGATATATGTACATGTCGTGAGCGTGCAATGTTGGTCTGGGGTGCAGCGCGAAGTCGGCATACAAGTTCAAAATTACTTCGATCGATTGTTTTCGCATCGAAGTCGTAAATGGAACTTGAACATTCACTTCTTAGTTATGCTTTTCTCAAGCTGAAAAAAAAAGCATCTGTAATGATGGAATGTTGTACTTATTGCTTTTAGCTAGCCAGTCAGGAAGATGCCTGCCTGATACATTATAGCCTTCTAAAGTCATCGGTTCTGAGTATACCGGTTGCAGTTGTCTAGGTTCGAGGCTTCCAGCATCTATGATTGTATGAACCGTAAAACGGAGTTCGACCTGTTCGTTTCCTTAATTACCTTTATTCTAGATAAAAATGGTTAAAACACTTATTTAAAACTACCGTACTGGTCCTATGTGGATACTCTAACTTAATCAGGAATTTTTAAAATTATGTCTATCGACTTTACGAGCATGCATTATGTAAATTAATGAACTAAGTAAATGTAACTGAACTGAATTATTTTATTAAGAACAAGTATAAAACAACTTAGCGTATGGTTATAGTTTTTTTTAATTTTATATAAAACTTAAAATCCTCTAACTGAAACTAGCTTAGCTTACCTTAACTTAAACATATTTAAGTATATGTCTTATCGATCCTAACCTGCCTTAACCTTTATTGAGCCATTGTTTTGGGCCAGCTTTGCCTTGAAAACTTTGTATGTCAGTTTTGACGACGGAGCTTTCTCCAGCTGTTAAGTCACACTCTCCCATGGTACAAATGAGTGCAGTAGTAAACCCTTCTGTCTACACTATGGTTCTCCAATTGATGCCCATCTGGTTTAATAACAGAGAATCTGCGCCAATTTTGCTAATGCCTTTCCCTGCATGCCTTAGGCAAAGGTAAAAAATAAAATAATTTCTGATTTCCGGAAGTTGATTCTTAACTTCTGGTCATCACAGTGATGCTGATTTTTTTTTCTGAAGTAACGTCTTTCTTAGGCCTGATCAGTACCCAATTAAATCTATCTAGAAGCTATCAGATCGCTTAGGAAGAATAAAAAATATAGGCAAGTTCATCGGGGCCTGTTGCATTCCATTTATAACTTCGAAAGCCACGCTGACAATTTTTACAACCAACTTTCTACCAGATGACATGTCAAAAAATCAAATACAGTAATAGTTCACTTATGCCTACCCAGCTGATTTTGTAGTGAAACCTCTCTAACAACATGATGTTGAAGACATTTTCTAAGACTCGGAAGACCACTTATCGACCGGAGCTTTCCCATGCCATTTGGAGATTGTTTACAACGGCGTTGTTTGACAGGACAGCGTCCAAGGTGTTTATCATCTGGAATTCTTCCATCCATATGAACATATTATTAACTCCTTTATTTCCAATGTCGTAGTGTACCAAAAGGTCGCCATTGAACCTGTTCAAACCAAGGACCCCTGATCGCCAGTTTTCGATGTCATTTTGAAGTAGCCCTGTTCTCTAGGCCGCAGCTTGGGCGAACACTATCATTCACCTGAAACTCTTCCTGAAAGATAGCATCCACTGTCGTCAGATCGATCTTCGATCGCAAAGCTATTAAATTGGCTATAGACATGCAACAGATATATGCCTTGAGGCTTCTTATAAGCTACAGGATTGACCTTTTTTATATATTCGGGCATGTAAATGGCGTCCAGCGGGAAATTTTCAACTTTGAATTTCGAAAGTTCGACAGCCAACTGCGTTAGGTAAGTGGGGAAAGCATCGTCCGATGTTCATTTTCTGTAGATTTATTAATCGCAATGAGTTGGTGGTCAGAAGCACAATGCGAATTCGCGGTTGAGCAATATTTGAAAACGGGTGAATCGTTGATCGAATCGCCGAATGGAATCGGCGTCGCAATTTTTGTACTCACTTCAATTTACGCAGATTGAGTCCGAGCACGCAACTTATTTAGTCGTGGGTTTAGACAAGAAGGGAAAATGAACAGAAATTATTCGGGACCATCCTCATCCACATCAGCAGTGACGCCAGAACATGTCGCTTAAATTCGACACGTTATTATGCGAAATGCGCGTAAATCCATAAGAAATTTTGCAGCCTCTACGGTAGTGAAAAATCCAACTGTGCACGTTATTTTGAAAAAAAAATTAATGTTCCACCCATACAATATCCAAATCGTGCAAGATCTAGAGAAGAGTGACTATCCTTTGCGAGAAACCTTCGCAAGAACAATGCTTGAACGTTTTCGAACAGCACGGACCCTTGGCAATATATTGTTTAGCGATGAAGTACATTTTCATATCGGTGGCTACGTAAATAAGCAGAACTTGCGTTACTGCTGCCCCAATAACCCTAGAAAACGTCATCAAAAACTTTTACACTGTCCTAAAACGACGGTATGGTGTGCCATTTCTACCAGGGGAATAATTGGCCCTTATTTGTTTAACCAACAAAAGAGAGTCACTGCTGAAACGTACTACCGAATGATGAACGAGTTTCTGTTGCCGCAACTGCAGTTATTCCTCGGGCACAATAACAGAACGCTTTCAGCAAGACGGCTACGAAAAAAAAATTGAGAAGCTGAGGGCTTTTCTCCCGAACAAATTGATCAGCAAGTATGGAGGCATTCATTGGTCACCTCGCTATCGCTATCCGGATCTCACACCATGCGACTTTTTTTTATGGAGATACCTCAAATCAAGGGTTTACAATAAAAATCCTTGAAAATTTTAGGGCCTGCAAGAGAACATTCGCCGCGAAACTGCCGTCATTGAACCAGGTCTTTGTTCACGTGTTATTGTAAATGTGAGAGTCCAGCTACAAGAGTGCCTGGAAAGAAACGGGCGTCAGTTAGAAGATATTGTTAAATTAAATCCGCAACATGACTGTACATTTTCCCGAAATAAAGTATTACCTACAATTTATGGCTTGGTGCCAACTGTTTTGTCATTTTTAATTTTTATTGCTATACTAACTCTTGAAACAGGCTTTTATGTTCTACTGCAGTGTTGCATTCATGTATTCTCTTTGAATGCTTTCTTCATCATAGAAAGCTAAGGTGGTTACTTTACTCAGTCTTGATACAATTAGTACTACAACGAGATTTTGACGTGGTTTGTAAACGGGCGCTTACTACGGTGACAGAGAAATCACCGCAAAATATAATTTACATATCTTGGATGTTTCAAGACTTGAAACCCGTGTCATTGGCGCCAGGAGACAACACACTGATCGAGCCACAATGCTCCTCATAAGGGCTCCTGTGATATCGGTGATTTAGCGGCAGCAGTCGTTAGAGATCGTTACCAACTGGCCTCTCATATAGGCTGTACTTACCAGCTGTGCAGTAGTGTTGCCAGGTGATCAACAAAAGTTGGTAAAGCTAACACTTGGATTTTGCGCCGATTTACCTTCTTTGTTTCTGTTTTCAGATGATATGAGATGAGATGAGAATATAGCGCTACAAATTGATAGTCGGGACTTACCTTTATGATCTATTTTGCCGATCAACCTAAGGCTAAATAAACTATGATCAGGAAAATCACATCAAGATATTACTCTTTGAAAAAGAAGTTCTCAACTATTATTGATTTATTTGGTTTAATTCCACATAAATATATGTCAAAGAGCGTGGCTAATTTGCTCCATAACAGACTTTTCTTTGAGTCTCAGTCATAAGGCTTTCAGGCACTATTCAGGATGTTCGATTTAAACTCAGCTCATTCAGGGATATATGTATATCGGTTGAGCGGCATTTATATGCCACTGGTATGTATTTATTAATTCAAATCACTCCTAATGTCATCGTAAGTTCTGGAGCAACAAAAACAAAAGAGTTGAGATACGAACTGGCATGGCAATTCCTTCGACCCCCACCAGCAAGTTTACATTCATTATGATTTCTCTAATGAAAAAAATGTGTATAGCTCCCTAATAAAGTAGAGCTAAGGCGTACAATTTATCATAGGCAAAACCAATTATCACGAGTCTCAAGCGGACTTTAAATTACTTCTCTGAAATATTCACATATTTGAAACTCTCTCAATCAAATTTACATAAAAACCGGTTCAAATACTACTCTCCATCACAAACACTTCAACTGAATGTTTACAAATTATACCCCCAAACATTTTCCAACATTCAGTCCGAACGTTGACAAATCCCTGATAAATAAAACACACAAAGCTGAGTAAGATATAAAAAAGTAAATGGAAAAAATGCGCAAAATATATTTTCCATTGAATGCAATTACTTGTTGCTTATCAGGCGCCGAGACTCAGTAAAACGTAATTTAGTTGATTGTACTAACAGATATTTGTTACTGAAGGTTGTCGTGGGGTTGTGCACGAAAGATGCCTATTAAGCAAGTAATTTATTCGTGCGTAAACGTTTTAGTTGAAATTTCGTTGTTTACGCTTATTTCTCTATTTCGGGGGCATTTTTTATAGTTGCTTCTTTGTATAGATATTTGTAAATAAAGAAGGTCGGTTTTCGGAAAGACTGTAGCATGTGTAATAACTATACCCTCGAGAGAAGAAACCTTTATATTGTGGGAGTTGCTATATCATCCAGAGAAGATAAAGGTTTTCTTTATGAAAGTATGGCACGTAGGTACATATTCATGTTATCTACTAATTGTTTCACCAGCAGACTTATCTCTATTCAAAGCGAAATTTCTCTTAAGTTCATCTTTTCTTATGATAATTTCTCGTTATTCCATCGTTATCGATGGTGAATTTTGGTAAACCTCTTCAAACTTGCCTTGACTTGGCAATTGTACAATCAGAAAAAAACATCACCTTATGAATAATAGTGTGGTTATTTTCGAATTTACCAGCCAATGACTGTCATTATGAATGACGCTAAATATACGAGTACGCAGTTTCAATCTCAGCAGTCAAGTAATCGGAAGGGTATTTCAAGGTGTTTTTCGACTTGACAAGGCTAAAATACATTGTGATCTCGTCTCTATATGAAAAAATAATTCGACTCCTCTATGAGCTGTAACTCCAGTAATATACAAATCTATACGAGATGTGTTCGGTTGCTGGAAATAATTTTTCATTGTGCTTATTCCTCTGAATCAAATTTTTCCAACAGATGTTACATATTTATGTAAGCGATTCTTCCGGTCAGCGGAACAGGTGACAGGGACAGAAAAGCTTTTTCAGCAATTCGAAACAACGACTCTTATTATTAAAATAAAACTGAGTCATGCTGCACAATAGTAATATTTTTTTATTTTTTTTGTTTATTGCTTTCTCCTTTTATTTAATTATTCGATTATTTTATTCTTACCTGCCTCTAGGCCTGAAGTTCTATTTATTAATAATTGGGGCGTACATAAAAATAAAATATTTTTAGCTTACATCAATTTAAACTCGATACAGTTTTAAAAGTGCGTTAATATTTGTAATGTGCTTAACACTTTTTGCCGGAGCCCATTTTTATAGTTAAAAATGAATGATCTTTGCACGCTATTATACTGTTCATTTTCATATTCTAGACTTCATTTTGTGGTATGTGTTTCTATCTTTTCAAAAACAGAAGTGATGGTCTAGGATGTTGAATAAGTACTTTATTTCGAATCGTTAAATCATAACTGAATTCAAATCATCTTGACGCTATGTTCTATGATATTAAAACTTTAATCCTAACCATGACTGTATACAATAAGGATTCTTAAAAAATCTGCCGATCAGTTTCACACCATTGTTTCGATCTTTTGTTTAAGAATGCACCTTTCCCATCACAAAAAAAGAAAACTTTCTTATTGTTCTATTGAAATCCGGAAGAAGAACAAAATAGAAAATGACGAAGGTATCTATAATCACTCCTACCTAAACTATTACTCGTAGATGCTCAAAAAACTGATTTATCTGCTTCTGATGGCCAACATGGCTTGTAAAAACCAGATGAAAAGTTTCCAACCTTCTTCTGCTAACAAATGTTGGGCAACCAACAAAGGGTAATCAAGTCGGCGCAATTTACACAAATTTCAGCAATGCATTTCATCGACCAAAAGCCTCTGCTCTTCAAACATCGTCTAGGTCTTCTTAATACTTATACTTCTTATACTTGAGAAACAGAACCCAATTTATGAAGCTTTGTAGCCGTACTTCTGAAAAAGTTCGGGTTACTTTGTCTTCAGATTGAGAAAATGTACTCTTACTTAAAAATTTCATTGGAATAAATAAATAAATTCACCGTTTTAATGTACATCTTCAAATATTGCCCTAAAAACTACATTTCACTTAATATTAGTAACTACTCAATCATTACTTTCTCTCGTAGTGCTTCATCTTATATTTACTCTTACTCAATTGAGTGTTATTCAGCTTACTAGATAAAAAACCATCCGTGAACTTCCATACCGAGCTTACTACAAATAAAGTTAACAAGGCGTTTTGTTAAAATGTTCAGAAAGTTTAGCTAAAAGAAAGGACCGTATCATCCAGTTTTTGAGTCCGAAAGTAAACTTAAAAAATACACATTTATAATTTAGGTTTCAATGATTTTATATTTCAGTATATTTCTTGGATTTTGCCATGATGCCATTATGAATGCCATGCCATTCAAATGTCCTCGACCAGAGTTCTTGCAGGGCTCGTTATTAACAAGGTAATCTTCAATGACGTTTCGAGGCATATCGTGCTATAACTCGACCATAACTTGAATATTAATTGTTTTTAAAGCATCAAGAGTTTAAGGAATGTGTACATAAGCACAGTCTTTTCCATAACCTCACAAAAATAAACTCAATGAATAAACCACATGCCTGCCATTCAAGGCCAATTCCGCTAATATTTGCCTATTTGCATTTGATAATATAAAATCGATCGATTTAGTTGTTCTTTAATACACTCATTCAGATGGACAATTATGTCAACAGCGGAACCCGAGTTAGCGCAGTGGTACAGCGCCATACCTGAAAAAAAAACAATTATGTCAACCATAAATATAAGTTTAATTTGACAAATGTTATTGAAACAGAGACGTTAAATCCAAACCACGAATTGAATGAACCTATATACCATATATCGTTTATTCGATCCCTGTTGGAATACGCATATTGCAAGAATCGAATCAACACAGGAACGATTTCTAAGATTTGTTCCCAGGAGACTTTTTGTTTTTTTAGATGTGCCAAAAATTGATGTGAAATCTTCATAGATACTAGTGGCCCATACCACTGGCATGCACGATTCACAGGCCCTACCCAGTTGCTTCGAATCTGCACCTGCATACTAAACCACACACTCGACTCTTCTGCCATTCTCTACCTGCCGCTAGGTATTACTTCGCGGGGCTGGCAAGCAATTCATGCTACTCCTGTGTTTGTTAGTTTCCTCCTGCTTCTACTGCTCCTTCTGCCTCTGCTGCTTTTCTTGCAGTTTCTACTCTCCGCAGCTCTGTCTGCCCATTCTTAGTTAGTGCGCAGATAATCAGGCAGTACTCCTCCGACTCCACCATTCGTGGAGTATGCTGTCCGAATCGATAAAGGTATTTACGGTAGCCACCGTGACTAGAGAGAAGCTGCGTGAGATGGTAGTTGCAGTATCCTTGTGTTAGATTTTACCATAATATGGTATATTATATCAATCGATGGAATCAGGGTATGAGCCCATTCCTTTGTGATGTTATCCCACCGAGGTTGCCATTAGGCCATTGAGCGCAAACTTTCTATCTCCTTGATTTTTCTTACCTCCCCGAGTCATATACATGCATAATCATCGCGCTTGGTATGACTGCACCATATATGTATATAAAAACAACAAACCAAAAAACATCTCTGACACCTTCCTCTGCAACCGAAGCCAAGCCGGCTTGGTAATAAGCTTGCTCTCGCAGTGAGTAAACAAGATGCCAAGCCAAGCCATATGTTGCTAAGCACATGCTGAAAAATCGTAAACTACGCTGGGATAGTACAGTCTAGCTTGTAGTTTAAGCTTAGAATTAAGGCATTCTGTGTTTGAACGTTGGAAAATAAAGATCTCAGAAAAAATTATTTGGGTCTTTCTTTAGTAAGGTGTAAGAGCGAATTACTCTTGTAACTGGCGCAGTCGGTTAAAGCTACGCGTATCATATTCAATAACAAAAACAAAAAAAAGAACAAATTAATATATGTGTGATAAGTGATAACGACATTAAAATTCTAACTAGCTAAATAACCATAAACTAATACAACAAATTATTAATGATTAATGAAAGAAAAGATTCATAGATAGATAGAAGATAATTTAATAGTGCCAAAAGTGAAAAAAAGAAGCAAAAAAAAAAAAACGAAGTGCAAAAAAAAAACAAGCAACAGTTTGGTGAAAAAGTACAGCATAAGAAGAAAATCCCAGGCATGGTGAACCCACCAACGCTTATAGACGCAGTAAGAGATTTACCCGAATTTTGTGGATTACCGGAAGAACTCAGTTTGTTTATTAAATATGTAGATTTTCTGTATAATAGTTGCCCACATATGGATGAACTTTCTAGGACACTTTTAGATTTTAAGATAAGGCAAAAAATTAAAGGTAAAGCTAATATTATTTTGATCAATAACAATAATCCAATTTCTTGGAACGAAGTAAAAAGCATTCTACAAGCTAATTGCTCTATCACTGAAAGTTTCGAGTCTATTTTAAATGAAATTAAAATGGTTTCTTTTGAAGGGTCGGTAGAACATTTTTTTGAAACTTCGTTAAGTTTGCTTACGAAGTTAAACATTAAATTCGATTTTTCCGAAGATACTCCGAATTGGTTCAATAGCCAAGAAAACGAGAAAATGGTTCTTAAACTTTTCATTAACAAACTGCCCAGCGAACCAAAATTGATCCTTCAGGCTAGAAATCCATCAGGATTTAGAGAAGCTAAAGCTATTCTAGTAGATACGAACAATTTTCATAGAACATATTTCAATAACCAAAACAGTCACAGACAATCCTTCGTACCGAATGCCTATCAGGGTATACCATCGCAAAACAAAAACAATCCACGAAACAATTCCTATAATTACCGGAAAAATAATAATTTTCGCAATTATCGCAATAACAACCCCCCACAATACCAACATGCCAATTCCCAAAACACAATAAATTCTAACGCATCAGGTAATTGCGGCTACAATAATTTAGGTCAGTTTAATAATATTACATTGAGCAATATTAGGCAACCAGTTCCTACAGCAAACTCCTCGCAAACATATCAGCGACCAATGGAAACTGACCATTTCCAAGCACAAAGTCTGCCGGAAACGGCTTCTGCCCAATCCCCGCAAAACACTGAAAACCCGGACGACTTTAGATTTCAGAATTTTCCGTCAGGCACCTACGATCACTTCCCTGTATAATAGCCGAAACCATGTTTACCCCTATAAAATTATTAATAGACTCTGGCGCAAGTACGTCTTTAATCAAAAGGGTATTTTTCACAGTTCCTTCAAATCGGAGCTTGAAAAACCTATAATACTCAAATCAATCAGTTCAAGTGTTGCTATCAATTCAAAAGTAACAATTCCTTTGTTTAAAGAATTCAACAGACCATCTACAATAATCGATATGCTCGAAACAGATTTGACCGGAAATTTCGATGGAATTCTCGGTTGCAATGTTTTAAGACCATTGCAAGCAAAAATTGACCTCGAAAAGTTAGAACTTCAAACAAAAGAAGCTATATTGCCCTTAGTATTCGATTCCATCCCACAACAGTTAATTGAAACCAAGATCTATGGACATCAGAATGCAATTGACGTCGAATTCGAAAAACCAGATATTAGCGAAATAGTCGAAAGACTTAAGTTACAAAATTTAAACAAGGAGGAAATGGAAGCGTTGATTAGTACTATTAAGAAGTACAAGAAAGTATTTTACATCGAAGGTGACACTCTTTCTTCTGTCATTAAATACACTCATAAAATTCCTACAAAAAACGATATCCCTATATTTTCAAAAGCATATAGGTATCCTGAGGCACTTGGAAATGAGGTTAATGAACAGATCTCAAGCATGCTCAAGTCAGGCATTATAACCGCTTCCACTAGCCCCTATAACGCCCCTATATGGGTCGTCAAAAAGAAAATTGACAACACAGGCCAGCAAAAATGGCGCATCGTAATAGATTATAGGAAGTTAAATGACATAACAATTGAAGAAAGGTTCCCTATTCCTATCATAGACGATATTTTGTCAAAGTTAGGAAATGCTCAGTATTTCTCAGTTCTCGACCTTGCAAAAGGATTCCACCAGATACCAATCTGCGAAAAAGATAGGCATAAAACCGCATTTTCGACGTCAACTGGCCACTACGAATTTAAACGTATGCCATTCGGCCTCAAAAATGCACCGGCATCCTTCCAAAAAATGATGTACGAGGTCCTAGCCGAATTTATAAACAAAATTTGCGTGGTATATATGGACGATATACTCATCTTTTCCACCTCCCTCCAAGAGCATATAGACTCGTTAAAAAAAATACTACACAGATTAAATGCATACAATCTGAAAGTTCAGATCGATAAGTGCAGTTTTTTGAGGCGCGAAACCGAGTATCTTGGCCATATAATTTCGAAGGATGGTATCAAACCCAATCCTAATAAAATCGATGTGATTAAAAAAATAGAACTACCCCGTACATCCAAGCAAATTAAATCCTTTCTGGGGGTCACAGGATTCTATAGGAAATTCATAAAGGACTATTCAAAAGTAGCTCTTCCAATGACGAAGTATCTCAAGAAAGGTACAAGACTGAACATAAATGACAGAGAGTATATTGAGTCTTTTAGGAAACTTAAAGATCTTATATGTACTTGTCCTGTCCTAGCGTATCCGGATTTTACAAAGACGTTTACTCTGACAACAGATGCAAGTAACGCAGCTTTAGGAGCAGTTCTCTCCCAAAATCACCATCCCATAGCTTTCTCCTCTAGGACCTTGAACATTCATGAGACAAATTATAGCACGATCGAAAAGGAACTCCTCTGTATAGTCTGGGCGACAAAATATTTCAGACCATACCTATTCGGACGCAAATTTAAAATTCACACTGACCACCGCCCCTTAGTATGGTTAAACTCGCTTAAGGAACCCAATAGCAAGTTACAGCGGTGGAAAATTAAACTCAATGAATTTGACTTTGAGATAGATTATATACAAGGCAAAGAAAATAAAGTTGCCGATTTCTTAAGTCGCCTTGATATCAATCACAACGATATTCAAGACGCAAGATCAGACGTAGCTACCATTCATAGCGGAATAGAAAACTTAAACGACCATATCTATATCACTGAGACGCCCTTAAACATATACAAACACCAGATAGTTTTAGAGAAAAGCAAGTCGAATTCATATACAAGCAAGCTTCTGTATCAAAAGAAAAGGAGATCAATTATTTCATTATCTGATTATTGTGAGGAGTTCGTGTTGGACATCTTGAAAGGTCTTCTACCAATCAAAGGAATTCTTGCAATCCACTGTAAAGATGACAACTTGTTTATTGAGTTTCAAAAAACTATAGTTAGATATTTTTCAAATTCCGGAACTATGAAAGTAATAAAATGCACAAAGTTACTACCTGATATAACATGTAAGGAAAAGCTAATGACACTAATTGAGAAAGCACATCTAGATCGAAACCACAGAGGTATCGATGAAACTTATTTGGAAATAAAAGATAGGTACTATTTCCCAAATCTTAGGTTGGAGATCCACAAATACATAAATAACTGTATTACCTGTAATATGTGCAAATATGACCGACACCCCATAAAGCCAGAATTTATGATTTCCGAGACTCCCAATAGCCCTAACGAAATCGTGCATATCGACATCTGGTATCTTAACAAAAATAATATGTTCCTCACCTGCATCGACAAATTCACAAAACACGCATCTATTTACACTCTTGCCGACAGGAACTCTCTAACAATTGTAGACATTCTAAAGCAAAGATTCTCAGCGCTAAGGAGGCCGCAAAAGATTGTTGCAGACAATGAATTTAATACAGCTTACATAAAAAACTTTTTAAACCAAGAGCAGACACTATATCATTTTACATCTCCTAATACCCACACTGGTAACTCAGTAATAGAGCGCTTTCATTCAACCTTAAATGAGCATATTAGGCTACTAAAACTTAATAAAAACAATAAAGACATCGATGACAAAGCCCTTGTTTTTAAAGCAGTTGAGATATATAATGACACTGTGCACTCAAACACAAAATACAAACCTTTTGATCTCTTATATTCCAATCTTAGCTCCTCAGAATGGGAAAATCTGAAAAAATTAGGCCAGCAAGTCAAGGAAAAACAAATAAACAAACTTAACGCAAAATGGAAAAGAACGCCAGACTTCAACGATAGGGAGTTGGTTAAAAACCTCGGGTTTCATAATATCAAACACTTACCTCGTTATATAATTAAAGATGTGCAACAAAAAGGGAGAACATACTTTAAAGACCAAAAAGGATTGAAACGGGACAGACAAATAATAAAACGAAGATATAAGTATCAAGGATCAATAAAAGATATCAGGTTCGACCGAAAATTAACAGGCAGAGACTACTCGAAAAAAAAGGAAAAATAATCAAAAAAAAAGAGTTCTAACTAACTATAACCTTCGAAACCAACCTACGTTTGCTTTTCCTATTCATCATTCTCTTTCAATAAGAATCTTTCACTTTTTGCCCTTATCTATCGCATACTGTGGACTACTAAATAAAAAATTATAAGATTTTTTTTCTTCTTGTAAATAAAATAATAAAGTAAGATATTGAAATATGTATATCAACCTCATTATAGTAATAGAATAGAATAATACTATAGAATTATAAGCATAGAAACTAAAGCTAAGTCAATAAATATGTTAAGGAAAATACCTTTAATTTCATACAATTATCAAATTTCTGTATATCACAATTTTCTTTCCCATAAAAATAAGTATCACAGAATATATAGATAGTGTTAAACATTTACGTTTATTTAATTTTGTCAATTCTCATAAAACCACATTTATAGCGATAAGACGAAAACCAAAAACTACGAATATATGTAAACATACTATTCATATTAAGATATTAGAAACTAACCAACTTTTTCCCAAATAATAACAATACGAATATGACTCACAATCAGAGGCACAATGTTCCTACAACATACATAAATTGCAGAGGCCGAGGTAGCCGTCATCATCCCCTTGATGAATACCTTCAAAGTATTCCCAAGACTTTGGTGGGAGGAGTCATATACAATGCATAATCATCGCGCTTGGTATGACTGCACCATATATGTATATAAAAACAACAAACCAAAAAACATCTCTGACACCTTCCTCTGCAACCGAAGCCAAGCCGGCTTGGTGATAAGCTTGCTCTCGCAGTGAGTAAACAAGATGCCAAGCCAAGCCATATGTTGCTAAGCACATGCTGAAAAATCGTAAACTACGCTGGGATAGTACAGTCTAGCTTGTAGTTTAAGCTTAGAATTAAGGCATTCTGTGTTTGAACGTTGGAAAATAAAGATCTCAGAAAAAATTATTTGGGTCTTTCTTTAGTAAGGTGTAAGAGCGAATTACTCTTGTAACTCCCGGCTTCGGTTGGCCTTGACAGTTTTCTCAGATCTTTTTCATTTCCTAGGCGAGAGTATCAATGGGGATAATCCCAGCAATAACAAATACGGCTTCGTCCGGTAGCCACCTATTATCCTCAGGGCACAAAGCCGGTATACCGATGATAGTTTTCGGCAAATTTCCTTCCTCTTAAGCGCTACTGCCCAGACTGGTGCAGCATACAGCACGATTGAGATCAATATTCTACTCAGCAAAATCAAATTGCATGTCCCAGCCCACCAAGGTTTGGCAGTATTTTAGAGAGTGCCATTTGCAGTATAGACGCCATTTTGCTCACAAGGCCTGTGTGTGATTTGAACCGCAGTCTGTTGTCAAGCATCATTCTAGATATTTAACCGCTTCTTTGGATCGGATATTCTGGTAACCTACTCGAATATCGATGTATTCTACGGTCTTCTTGCTTGTTATAAGGACGGCCTCTTTTATCTTTGATTTTCCTTGCTGATATTCGGAAAAGAATTTGTCGACCGCAGATTTGCCGGATCAGAATTAGATTTTCCCCTTTTCGGGCTGGGTTCTCTGGCTTCTCTTCAGTGTAGAATAAATTATTTCTCTTTTATCACGATGTCTAAGAAAGCATATATACTTTAGTGATAAATACGCAAATAAATATATTAATAAACATTTTTTTTGATTTCGTACTTAATTATAAACTACAAGTTTACAAGTGTTCGTTAACACTGCGACTAGTTATATAACTAACGACCAATTTGCTTTTTTTAAATTTAATTTAATAGGGGTAAGCAAGTAAGTGATTAACAATTTACTATTTTTATGTGATAATTATAAATATATATGTTTGTTGTTTGCTTCTTAGTTTTAAATGATAGTAACAAGTACATAGGTGGGATTTGATCTATCTACAGCTGAAGGCTAAATTAACTCCGAGCGTCTCTTTTCGCTCGTTGTTGCCGCTTTGTTACTACACATATCTCGTTGTTTCCGGTTGCCTAGCAGTTGCCTAGCACGATCCGACGGTCTTGTATGTTGCAGTTGTATCACACCATACACATTAAGCAGATTTATTACTTTTTCGTTTACGTGCTCCTGAAGTCTTCTCTTGTGTACTTTGGCCCTAGATTTACCTCTTCAAAAACAGTAGATATCCATAGGTTCCGATGGAGGTAACTATTTCTGGTGTACCAGGGAGCATTCACGATACTTCTACTTTATTCTGGAAGCGTTGGATAACTGCAATATTGGTTTGGCTCGCACATCCCCAACGTTTAGCGCCATAGTTTCACACAGGTTTTAGGATCTGGTTATACAGAAAAATTTTCTTACTAATTGATAAACCTGATTTCCTGCCTAAAATCCATTCTAATTTTGGCCATTTAATATCTAGTTCTATGGTTTTGATTTTAATGTGCTCTTTCCAACGAAGCTTGGCATCTAGGTTTTGATTCTTTGATTCCAGCTGACTACTTGATTTGTAGCAGCTTGCAGTTTTTGCGTCGAATCTAACGTTGTGTTTCCCACTGCTAGTATTGCTAAGCAAAGGTCGCAGTCTTAGTGAAAGATGTTGTTGGTATCTTTGGTGTAGAGAACATTGCCACATTTAACAACGAACCCTTCTCGTATAGCAGTGTAGAGTTTGTTTTTGATCAAATATTTACGACCAAACAGTGAAGTTTGAACAAGTGAACTATTGTGTAGAAAAAATGATAAATTATTCCTCTACAAGCGCTGGTGTTTTCCCGCAACTGCTCTCGTAGGTAGTAGTACTAATTGATCGTTAGACTTTTGTGCTTGGCAGTTAAAATAGAAAAATACAATTAGTATGCTATTTCAACCGCAGTTGTATATTCGTATATTTTCGGTCTTAGCGGCGCAGAAAACCTCCTCTGGTGCACTTTCATATCATGTAAACCCATATTCGATTACCTGTGGACATGTATCAGTAATCCTATATCGTCACTGACATAATTAAGTGATTCTTCTGTGCAAATTCCATCCACCGTGTGTTCGAAATGTTGCTTCCGCGTCATATCCAAAACATCCAAAAAATTTAGTGGCAATTGATATAGATCTTCAGCGTCTTCTTTGATTGTGATTCGTTTGTGTTTCGCTTTTTTTCGTACACATATTTCACATTTTAATCGGTTGTTGACACCCACGGCACTCATTTTTCAACGTTTTTACGTTCATCTTTCATTAAGATTAATTCGTAAACACCAGTTTTACGTGGTCTCACCCACGACGATATTTAACATATCTACAACTTTATTGTATTTTTTTCTTTATGCATAATAAAATCTAATTTGTAAAGAAACAAGTAACCCCCTATCGTGCCTAACATATAACAACCTTGCCAAAAATGTGGCTAGTAATAAGCAGGTATATTTTGGCAGTAGTCAGTAAGTGCTAACATGACTCACACTACTCGTGAAAATATGAAGTTCCCCTTACTTATAAAACTTCAAAAGAAACGTCAAAAGAATGAATTTTTAAAAACGATATAAAGGGTGTTTTTTTAGACGTATAGAATTTTAATATGAAATAAAACACTTAAATGTAATGTTAATGTCTATGATATTTGCTTCTTTTAGTAGATAATTTTATGCCATTAGTGTTTAAATATACGTGGTTAGCTCCAATGAAGCGTAATCTTGTAGTCCAATTTTCGACAACTTTATCCAGCAATTGGAGCCGTATATCAGCAATAACACGGCGACTGTTAATTTCATCGTCCAACACTCTGGTTTATCGGCATAGACTAGTAACTTCACATACCCCCAAAGAAAATAATCTAAAGGTGTGAGATCACAGGATCGTGGATGCCAGTTCACAAGTCCTTTATTTCACATTATGAGCTCAGACACCATAAATTGATGGTGTCGAGCACCGTGTGGCTTGTTTCGCCATCTTGTACAAACCAAAGCTCTGTCACGTCAATGCCATTCAACTGAAAAACGAAGAAGTCAGAAGTCATATTTCTATAGCGCTCTCCATTGACGGTAACATCCTGGCCGGCATCGTCCTTAAAGAAATATGGGCTGATGATTCCAGCAGACCATGAAGTACACGAAACAGTTAGTTTTAATGGTTGTAAGAGCGTCTCGGCAAAGACGTCTGGGTTTTCCCCACACCAAATTAGGCAATTTTGCTTGTTTTCATATCCATTCAACCAAAAATGGTCACGCGGTTTCAACTCTTACACAAGCTGGATCGTATAAGCTTCTAAGACAAGATCTTTCCGTAAAATCTTCCACAAAGTGAATGGAAATAACTCCAATTGCTGTACACGATGGCGAATCGACTCATTCATATTTTCCGCAACACTACCCTCCACAACTACAATAAATTCTCCTGTTCGCACTGTTTGTCGCCTCCTGGGTGCGTATTATCCACTACAGTATACGTAGTGCAAAATGATTCATCGCGTTAAGAATGACTTGCTCAGGCGGACACTCTAAAACAATCAGTACAATTAGAACATATGTCTTTCGACTTGGTGTTAGGCAGGCCTTGCCTTGCAGAGGCTGCTCGTATCAAGGTGTCCGTTGACGGAATTCTCTCCAGCCACCAAAAGCGTTGATGCTGGCTGACTACGTCTCCTCGATCCCGGCGTGAGACCGATCTACAGAACCTGAGGCCCTCGGGCTCACGGTGCGCGACATCGGGTCCGTAGAGGAATCGCTATTCCACGGAATTGTGACCCACGTGGAAGATTAGCGGTACCACCAATCTATCCTGGATCAGCCCACATCTAAATAGATAAAGGAATGCTTCTGGCGGGACAAAGCCGTTAAGGCGCACTCTCTCGTGATATAAATCATTGGGGTATAAGCCCCGGAGATCAGGCTATTTAACGAAGTCATTGCTTTTGCAACATGGCCTCGAATCAGTTTGATCAGGAAGTTATCCACCCGTACAATCCTGGCCCCATTGTATAGGACCTCTTCTTCTTTTTAGATGGCGTTACAGCTCACGGAGAGCCAGAGCCAAGCTTCTCTCATTCACTTATGTTGTGTGCGATTTGTTTTTCACACAAGTGAACGGGACCAACAGTTTAATGCCGATTCCGAACGGCGAGCGCCGAGAAGCTTTTTCAAGGCAAGTGTACTACGGGAGGTTTACCCCGCCGAGGAGAGAAGCCGCGTAATGAACATTCACTGGCGTTGGTGTTATCGGGATCTGAACTGGCTCATCGTGCGTCAGAGGCCGACACACTACCCACTGCGCCACGGCGCTCTCAAAGTTGTATAGGACCTCGTTCGGGTAAAATTTCGTGTACTTATATTCGGATGTCCTATGTAACCCGAGACAAGTCCTGAGTCATTGTCTCTCAAACACCCGAATCCTTTCCACTAAGCTGGCTCTCATATCCATAGGCAACCATGGGCCTGATTAAGGCCATGTAGCAGATTACCTTCACTCTGGAATCAAGTTGGCTGCTATGAAACAGCCATATTGTCAGAACGAAAGTGCCCCGGGCACTTGCCAGAGCAGCATCTACATGTTTGTCAAAACATAGTTACGATCCCAAGGTATCTGACCACACTTTGTCTCGCCAGTGGTTGCCCGTCTGGCGCAAAGATAGAGAACCTGCGCCAATTTCTTCTAATGTCCCGAGAGGCCCTAGACAAAGGCCTAGACTCTGAACAATATAGTTGATTTTCAACTTCCAGTCATCACAATATTGCTGAATTCACACTGCAGAAGACGTCGATCGTTGGACCTGATCTGTACGCGATAAGGTCGGCTGCGTACACTATTGAGTGGTGAAGAGCAACAAGTAGATCACTCAGGTAAATGCTGAAAAGGATCGGCGAATTGACCTTACCCTGTTGCAGCCCGTTTTTGATTTCAAATGTTTGGGTAGAAGTTATGTTGGCAATTTTCACAACGAACTTTCTACTAACAGGTAGTCAAAATCATATATACCTATAGGTATAGCAGTGGTTTACTTATGCCCAGCCGACTGAGCTTGTAATAAAGAAATTCTAGCCATACGGTGTCGAAGGCTTTTTCCAAGTCAATCTGAGAGGCACCCGTGCATTGGTTCTTGCATTTATTCCATTGGATAAGCGACATGAGTTTCGACGCGGCATGAATAGTGTCAGCCCCGCTCTGAAAATGAATTGGTTATCAGGGATGATTTTACTGTCCTCAACCCATTTAGACAGGACCCTATGGACCACCTTCTCGAAGACCTTGCTGATACTCGGAAGGAGAATTATTAGGAGATTTGCCGAGTTAGAGGTGTCTTTACCCCTCTTGGGGATTGGTTGCACCACCGCTGTCTTCCAGTGCAGTGGATAATATGCGTTAATCAGTGCATTGTTCTACAGGATGGTATTCCTCTCTACAGCCACTGGCGGAAGGTGCCTAAGCACAACATTGGATATACCGTCGATACCGGAGAATTTTTTCCTTTTCAATGACTGAAAGATCATCTGGAGATCTTCCGTCGAAATAAACAGGTTATGAGCCCCCTCACTGGCGATGGCATCGTTTGCCATGAGATCTTCACTGAACCTGGTAAAACCAAGATCCTCGGATCGCCGATCGAAATCAATTCTAAGTTAGAAGTGATGAAGCAGGGCTGTGTTCTCCAGGCCGTGATTCGGGCGAATATTATCATTCACCTTGTACACTTCCTGGAAGACAGCTCCCACTGTCGCCACCTTCTCCTGAGGATTCTCAATCTGAACAAGTCGTCATCCAGGATGACGCTCTCTGGATCGATGCTAACTGTTCGTAGCAAACGTTCATTGTTTGACGCTCTCGTAAGATTTAGATCCTGAATGTCATTCTGATTGTTTCTCCGAAATATTTTATTTATTTGCGGGAACATACTCGCGCTGTTGGATTTTACAGCACGAATTCTGTTGTTCCAATGCAAACTTACAGATATTCAGTAATTCTCTTTGATCAACTGTTGGAGATTTTTAATCAGTGACTTTAATTCAGGGTCCTGACCTCCGAGTTTTGGCTGTGGGTAAGCCGCCTGTACAAGAGTTTGAATCTTGTCAGAAGTCTACTTTTTTGTCTGTGCAGTGAATCGATTGTCGCGTTTCGGTATACGTTTGTGGTATCGTGCTGTCGTTGGCATGATATCGTACTGTTCATTGTCTGTTTAATGATATCGTCCATTTGTTTGAGGTATCTGTCAATCTCGTGGTTTGACAGGTACCTATTAGTCGGTAGGAAAAAGGCGCTCGAAGTGAGCGCTCTCGTCAGGGAATTGGCGAAGCGTGGCCAACGTAATCGTAGGAGTGCGTGTGGACGTCCTCTGCCATTTCCGCGAACTCATCAGGTACTGTGATCACGGCACATAATCCGCAATGGTCACTGTCGTATACAATGGTCCGTAAACAGTTAATAGACCATTCGTTCGTGTTTGCCAGTCTCAGTCGAGAGTCTATCAGCCTGAGATCCAGATAGGAGCCGCTCCTTGGATACGACGGACTATCCCTTGCGAACAACTTGACTCAATATTCAGTCTTGCGAATAACCCATCAATGGCTTAGTAGGCTCCCCCTAGTGCTGGGAATGTTATTTCAATGTAGAAGTTTTCTACCGAGTTCAAGCGCAGAGATCGAAAGAGTGTCTCGAGCTCTGCGATAAAAATATTGGGTTGAGGTGCTTCACCACTGTATAACAGCAACTTCTTTGCCTTGTGTCCGCATGCGGTCGGTCTTTTCGAATTATTTTAAATGAACTATGCCAAATATGCTTCTAGTTTAGCTTTGTTCCGCCAACCAAAACCATATCAAAGCCTTCGTCCTGCAGTAAGTTAAAAAGCAAGGCTCTTTCTTCGATCCTAATTAGTCAGTTAACATTCATCGACAGAATATTTAAGTGTCTTTCAACTAGCGCACCCATTATGCCCTTCGAAGCAAAAGTCGGCAATAGTTTAGTTAGCGATTGACAATACTTTCGAGAGTAAACATACAACCACTCTTCTAAAATAAAGCTCCAAACGTTGAAACCACAAATGGGCAGATTCCCATTTTTAAATGTAGCACCTTGACTAATGGCGTAGTGATGGAGGTTGTGTCTCGTCATCCGAAATCGAGCGTCATTCAATAATCAAGCGGTGGTGTTTCATCATCAGTTATTCTAAATCCTTCGCCAATGATGCAGTTGCAGCTTTAATATAATCCAGTGGAATATTAGGGGTTGAAAAGCTCCCGAAGGTTTTGGAAGGTAAATTAACTTCTATGGTCGATTTCTCTTAACCAGGCTTCATTTTATCACATACAATCGAGATTAGGCTAATACGATTATGGTATAGGTTTGGTTAGGTTAGGTTAAGTTAGGTTAGGTTAGGTTAGGTTATGTTAGGTTATGTTAGGTTAGGTTAGGTTATGTTAGGTTAGGTTATGTTAGGTTAGGTTAGGTTAGGTTAGGTTAGGTTAGGTTAGGTTAGGTTAGGTTAGGTTAGGTTAGGTTAGGTTAGGTTAGGTTAGGTTAGGTTAGATTAGGTTAGGTTAGGTTAGGTTAGGTTAGGTTAGGTTAGGTTAGGTTAGGTTAGGTTAGGTTAGGTTAGGTTAGGTTAGGTTAGGTTAGGTTAGGTTAGGTTAGGTTAGGTTAGGTTAGGTTAGTTTAGGTTAGGTTATGTTAGGTTAGGTTATGTTAGGTTAGGTTAGGTTAGGTTAGGTTAGGTTAGGTTAGGTTAGGTTAGGTTAGGTTAGGTTAGGTTAGGTTAGGTTAGGTTAGGTTAGGTTAGGTTAGGTTAGGTTAGGTTATGTTAGGTTAGGTTATGTTAGGTTAGGTTAGGTTAGGTTAGGTTAAGTTAGGTTAGGTTAGGTTAGGTTAGGTTAGGTTAGGTTAGGTTAGGTTAGGTTAGGTTAGATTAGGTTAGGTTAGGTTAGGTTAGGTTAGGTTAGGTTAGGTTAGGTTAGGTTAGGTTAGGTTAGGTTAGGTTAGGTAAGGTTAGGTTAGGTTAGGTTAGGATAGGTTAGGTTAGGTTAGGTTAGGTTAGGTGGCTTCCCGTGGGGATCATTCAGACCAGCAACGGTCCATTGTGTTACCGCTTGAGTCGGCTTGGTCACCGTTACTCTTGGAACCATTTTGAGTGCACCCACACCATTGCCTATCCTGGACTCGCCTCTGTATATTTCCAGTGCAGTGCCTTTTATTGGAAATTCATTCCCCTCCCATTATCGTCGGTTGGGAATTGTTGTTTTATAAATAATCTTGAAGTCAAGGGTCGGAATTAAGTAGTCCGTGACTTCTCTTACATATATCATCGGTTGGGTTCGAATACCAGCGTGCCCTATTTCGGAAAACTTCCAATGAGCGGATTCCTTGAGTCGCAGCGCCGATTTTTTTTGCCTTTTCCTTGCATCCAAGGGGAGTAGGATGGTTTCGTGGGCTGCAGTATGGGTTCTTCGCAGTGCCATTATTGTCGCAATGCATGCCATCCTTTGAACTCTGCTTAGGAATTTGCAATGGTTAGATCTGCACAGTGCCGGCCACCAGAAAACACATCCATACATTAGTATAGGTTTGACAACCGCGGTATACAGCCAGTGGGTAATATGGGATTTGATACCCCATCTGTTATCTAAGGCTACAGGTATATAGCGCAGTTGTTGCTTTCTTTATGCGTTCTTCTGCATTCAATTTCCAGTTGAGCTTCTTGTCGAGTATCACGCCAAGGTATTTGGCGCGGTCTGCGAATCTAAGGTAAGTCCAATTGAGTTTTGGTGGAGTGATTTGAGGAATCTGCCGTTTTCTTGTGAATAAAACTTGCTCCGTTTTGGAGGGATTTATTCCAAGCCGTCAGTTCTCTACCCAATTGGCCAGTTTGCCTAGACCCGATTCTATCAAATCCCTGATTGTTGGGAGATAGAAACGGTGTACCACGTTTTACTGCCCTTTTTGTTTGGTAGCGGCCGAATTTCGAATGAATCAACCTGCTTGAAAGCATTTGTTTGATCCAAAATATTATACTACCATTAACCTCTGGTTTGCTTAATGCATTGGTGATGGCTAGTGGTTTTATGTTGTTGAAAGCTCCTTCGATATCGAGGAAGGCAATCATGGGGAATTCTTTGTTGGAAAGTGATTTCTCAACGGTTCCAACTATCGTGTCTAGAGCTGTTTCTACTGATTTTTGTAGGTTTTCACGAATGCACAGGTTCGCCAGGAAATATAGTCCCAGTCTAGACTGGATGAGAATAATACCAAAAGCCACGGTTCGAGAATGCCGTAAGCACGTTGCAACTCTACCGGGTAGATTCTATCCGAACCTGCAGATAGGGAAGCTATTTACTGCCCATTGGAGTTTCCTTTTGCTTACTACTTCCTTTGAAATGAACGGAGGACTCGGTATGAGTTGTTCGAAATTATGGTTTCTAGCCTCTGCGTTGTCGGGAAAGTGTGAACTGAGCAAGAGGTCTAGTGACTCTTTGCTGGTCACCGTTGTGGTACCATCTGGTTTGTTAATTAAGGCGGTTATAGTGGGAGCCTTTGACAGTATCTTCCTCACTCCACTGGCCTCATTATTTTCTTCTATTTCTAAGCAGAAATTGCGCCAGGATGTCTTTTGTGCCTTTCTTATCTCACTTTTATATAATCTGACTCTGTTCTGGTAGTGGTTCCAGTCCTCTGCTCTGTTACAGTAGCTCCAGTAACTTTAGTCACCAGACGTTCAATGTCTGCATACGACTTGGGGTTACTTAATTGAGCGGGGTCAAGGGCGCCTTTAAGGTTAGTCTCAAATATGTATATCCCAATTGATCTGTTTAGTTGGGATGTCAGAGTTTAAATGGAAGCGAATGTAACGGTGATCAGAGAAGAGTTCTTTTCTGATACGGACCAGTTTGCAACCGAGATATTGGAAGAATTGGATACCAAAGTTATATCTAAAACTTCCTGCCTTTTCTTGTTACGAAGGTTGGCCTGTTACCCCTATTACAAATAACAAGGTCTGTGTCAATAATACAGAAAATCACATCCTAACAGGACCGGTTTTTCTGTCCGTTCTGCCTCACTGACCATCCTTCTGATTGTTGTGGATGATAATGGCCCGATTTCGTCGTAGGTCAGATATGCTGCGGAGATGAATAAGTCTTCCTCACGGGAGACTTCTACTCTGGCAGTAGTGAAGTCGCAGAGAAATATATTAATATGGGATTTAGCTAGAATGCAGGTTCTAAGAGTACCTTCGCAGTTAGCGTTTAGCAGGTTGTATTGCTTTGTCCTTAATTCGGCAATGCGATTATTGCTAATCCAAGGCTCCTGGATAAGGACTATGTCGTCTCCACTTTCTGCAAGGTGGAGAATAAGGTTGGCAGAATCAACCTTACTGTGGTGGAGGTTTATCTGGGTTATACGTAGCATTGGAGATATCACTTAAACCAGATGCCTTTGTCACAGTAGAGTCCAGATCCTCTGAATCAGAAGTTGGAGTATCGGATACCTGCCGTGTTCTGAAGGAGGCTGAGGTGGTGGGAATCGTGGCCATTGCCTGCCCCTCGTTCTGTTCATGTACCTTCAACCTAATGGTCTTAAGGGCATATCGAACTTTGCCTTCCTTCGCTTTTAATGGATCGAGGGAGTCTCTCTTCAGCAACAGGATAATTGTCCTGTCCGAGTCCTTTTCAACCTCCGCCTTAATGACCTTCCGGTTGGTAGTCGGAAGATCGGGATTTTGCTTTTGCAGCAAAAGCAAAATATCTTGTGGGTCGCTGGGTTCCATGGGTATACGAGCGCAAGCCCTTGACCTGAGCGGGATCTCGTCCTTGCTCACAACCTCCGGCTTGGCACCTTCCCACAAATTGTCCGCCGCGGCGAAGTGGCCCTTTTGCAGCAAAAGCAAAATATCTTGTGGGTCGCTGGGTTCCACGCGAGCCCTTGGCCTGAGCGGGATCTCGTCCTTGCTCACAACCTCCGGCTTGGCACCTTCTCACAAATTGTCCGCCGCGGCGAAGTGGCCCTTAGAAAGGATGCAGCGCTGTCGTCGTCGCAGGCAATGAGTTTGTAATACTGATGGAGCCAGCCCGTATCGGTGAAACCAGGAAGTTTTTTTTCCAGGCTATTTTTGCACATGGAAAGAAGGCTGAGGTTGATCTTACCTTCAATAATTGTCCAGTGCTCATGAGCGATGTGGCCTTCCTCATGGCTTCGATCTTCGATCACTACCGCTAGATGATCCCTCACCACCTCGTTGAGAGAGGGCGCCGTAGCGATGCTCCTGTGCCTCTTTGAGGTGGTTGGGTTTCATCCTGTGATCGAGGCCTTTTTGTTGCCCACCAGATGCGGAAGGTCCCTTTCGACTCTTCTCCTCTTCAATTGTTTCCGAAATCCATTTATGCGAGACTAAGGTACCTGAGGGTATTAAGGCCTAGCTAAGGGAAATTTGTAATAAAATGAAAAATATCCAACATCAACAAGTTTTATTATTAATCAGTCATGTACTTTAATTACTACAGAGCTTAAACAAAAAATAGCTTCTCTAGCTTAAAACCAAAACAATATATAACTTTTTTTAAAAACGCAGTCTGTAGGCCTTATTATACTAGGGTAGGGTAAAAAGGCCTACACTTTAAACTATCCAAAAATCAACTTATACTACGTAAATTGGTATTCTTGAGATCAATAATCATTAACATAAAGCAATAGGAAGCATAGTGATCTTAGAAAATTAAATAAATTGCCTTTATTGGCATCCATCAGGACATTGAAAGTCATCAGTATCTTCTGCAGTCAAACCGACACACTGTTCGTGGTACCACTTGGAGCATCGCGAGCATTGCCTCATTGCATCGTCCATTCTATCTTCTTTGCAGACATGACAGTACCAACTCACTTGTTTTTGTGATTTACCTTTGACGGTAGTAGACTTTTTTGCAGATACGATTTTAGCTTTCTTAGGATTTAAAGTCTTTTTAAGCATCTTTAAGCATCGTTTTTTCTTTTCTACCTGTTTTAACGTCAGTAAAGTTTTCGTCTTGTTTATTTTTATTTCTTTTGTTACCTTTCACTTCTTTACTATTTATTTTCTCTTTATTATATTTATCAAATAGATCTTTTGTGACTAAAGTACCTCGATAATTAATGGCTTTTCGTCTAACAGTCGGTGTGCATGTTTGAATTTTAACAGGCGTAGGCAGAAGATCATAAAAATCCTTTCTATTCAACCGACTCAGTGGTAAATCATCAGATTCATCTGAACTAGAGCTTGTTCCATAAACTGTGCGATAATAGCTGCGTTGCACGATTGATTCTCTTGAGACCTGACCTGTGGATGTTGATGCTATAGCTGGTGATTGCTTAGTTTGTTCTGGAGTCGCTGGTCGAAGACAATCAACAGGTGAAATATTTCCAAGCGAGACATCGGGTATTGGAATCGGTGTCAAAATTGATGGTGAACTAGCAGCAAATTCTGAACTCTTCTGTTGTTCACTATTAATAGGTGGTATATTTTCTTGATCACGATCAGGCGTTGAGGCTTCCGATAAAATAGCCGGTGTTGTATCTTCGGATTCTGAAGCTTGTGTATGAGGATCTTCGAGAGCTGGTGCGTTTTCTTGTGCACCATTTGGTGCAGGAGCTTCCGTTAAAATGGAAGGGTCAAAAGCCGTTTCTGGTATGGCCTGTGGGTTGAAGGGATACAAGCCAGTCACTTTAAAGCCACTCGTGATATTGCTGTGTGTCATACATTTAGACCAAACGCTTGAAAGAATGATATTAAAGCGTGCTTTAGTGAGTTTTTTTTGTCTCTGTTTTGGTCCAAAAATGATAACAATTCAGCATCCCAGTGGTGCTCGAATGATCGATATACGGCTTTGTCGAGGGGCTGTAATTCATGGGTTGTGTTTGAAGGTAGGCAGTACAAATTAATGCCAAGTGAATCGGATATATCGACTATGGAAAGATCTAAATGACATGCTGCTCCATCAAATATCAAAAGGCATGGTCCCTGGCTTTTGTATCTAGACAAGTGTTTTAAAAATATTTTGAAAATTTCATTGGTCATATACCCCTTTGCTGATTTTTCTACTAAAGATCCTTGAGGCAAATTATGGTACAATTCTGGTTTCAAACGTTTTCCCTTAAATATGACCATAGGTGGTATGGCTGTGTCAAGAGCATTAACACATCCTGCGATGGTAACGCTTTCAGCATGTTCAGAAGACTGCAAATGAACCCTTTTAGCCCCTTTTTTGGCCAAAACACTTTGCTGGTGGTGGATAGTGAGACGGCATCCTTTCTCATCCATATTATAAATTTTCTCGGGATGATTATATAAGTCAAATTTATCGTAGATATCTCTCAGTTTTTTAAAATGGTCATCAACAATAAATTTATTTAGCTTTTGGGCTCTAGCTGGGTTCATGAATTGCGCTTTTCTTACGGATATATCATGGTGTCTTTTCATGAACGCTTTGAACCAGTCTTTGCCTGCGCGTTTGCCCTTATCATTAAAATTGTGTTTTATATTATTTTGCTCACAATATTTATACACCAATCGACGCAATATTCTTGGTGTCATAGGCAAGCCCATTTTAGAATACCGGATTATCCTTTGCACAAGTTGAGCTTCCTCTTCATCATTTAATATAGGTTTACGTCCCAAACTTTTTTTTAAACTGCCAGACTGCAGATGATTTCTGATTGTTCTTCTAGGAACCTTATATCGCTCTGCAGCCTTATACGTACTCAAAGTTCCTCTTTGTACTGCTCTAACAGCTGCGATCAGATCGTCTTCTGACCACAATGCCCGTTTGGGAGGCATCGTGACCGTAAGCACTGAAAACAATGATAAATAAATTGAAAATGTATAACTACGTACATACTACCCACCAACAAACATTTTAAAAACACGCTCCTACTTATATAGCAGTTTAAAAAAATAGGAGTATAAAAAGGCCTATAGTAACATTTTATAGGCCTTAATATCCGCCACCCACGTGGTTACAGAAAAGAATAATAATAAAAATTTTACAACTACAAGTCCTTTAATACGGTAATTTAGGGACAAGCATACATTAATTAATAAACGGACAGTCAATGCAGATTTGTAAATAGGTGCCGTGAAATAACGCCGAGCGAAATAACGCCGAATTTGAGAATTCGGCCTTATTTCGCATTCATAGTTGGAAATAAAGCCGAATTTTGTGATTCGGCCTTATTTCGCTTCCAAGTGTGAAATAAAGGCGAGTCGGCTTTATTTCGCTTTGATTTGAACGTTTGTTTTGTTATATTTTGACTGTTGATACAGGCGCCTGCCTGGCGAAAAGCACCTACCCCGAGCGGAGCAACGAAGTTGCGTGAGCGGGACCTGCCGCATATGAAAAGAGAGTTCAAATCCCTTAGTCCCGCGAAGCGGGCCACTTAGGTACTGTTAAAATTCATTACAATCTGTCCAGCGGTTTTCACACCATTAGGTAACAGATAAAAAACAGAAAAAAAAAAAAAACGCTAAAATAGTTGAACAAATAGCGAAACAGTATGTACATCTATCTAAATCTATACTTATAATAAGACTCTAGGGTTTATTTTAATGAAATGTAACAGTTCCTGGGTGGCCCGCTTCGCGGGATTAAGGGATTTAGACTCTCTTTTCGTACGCGGCAGGTCCCGCTCACGCAACTTCGTTGCTCCGCTCGGGGTAGGTGCTTTTCGTCAGGCAGGCGCCTATATCAACAGTCAAAATATAACCGTATTAAAATTTCGTTTTTTTTTTCTAACTACATACCTACTTCATTTATTTTTTAGATATGTTGTAAAATATACGGTAAAGTTTTACATTCGCTTTATCTCAGAAATTCGGCTTTATTTCACAAACAATGCTCGGCTTTATTTCTCTATATGAAAGCGAAATAAAGCCAAATTTGAAAGTCGGTCTTATTTCGCTTTCATAAAGTGATATAAGGCCGAATTTGAGAATTCGGTGTTATTTCGCTCGGCGTTATTTCACGGCACCTTGTAAATATGATATTTTCAAAATAACTTACGTTTTACTGGAGCCAACTTTCATAATTCGTGCCGCGTGACCGCACCGCTGAATGATTTCGACGACACTGGTGGCGGGAAAAGTGCAAGCGTTCGTCCGCCACTTCGCAGTGACTTGTATTCGCTCTGAGCTTGTGTGAGTGTGACCTCGATCGTCAATTACTGTATTTCGTACGTTTTTTGTTACTTAGGCCTTATTGCCCGACAGGCCTTAATACCCGCGGGTACCTTACGTCCTTTTCATCCCAATTGTCCTTGGCCTCTTTTTCCAGTCGGTTAAGGATTTGAAAAGCAGCACATCTCTTTCTATGCTGGCTCTTATGTGCTTCCCGGGAAGTTTTTTTGTTCTTAGTCTTCTGAGAATCTTGTGGAGTAACCCCCAATGGCTTTTGATATTTTTGATCCTTTTGGATTCTATTTTGATCCCACGAGTAAGCAGGTGTAGAAAAAGTCCAACACAGCATAGCCGGTTCTACTGTGGTAAGGCATGTACTATATACTAGGGGCCTTGCCAAAACACCCAAAGGAGCTCGTTAGTGGCTGGTTTAACCTGCTGAGCCAAATGCAGCGATATTGCACTTATTTATTTTGTATAATAGAACAGAAGTAGTCAATAAAAACCAAGTCAGCTCTAATTAAGGCACACGATTCCGAATCAATTCAATAGAGTCCTCTTTAATGCTACGCCTCACACTACCATCAGCTTTTTCCTTGAACACTGCCCATGGGCGTGTATTAGTCGGCTATCACATGCGGCCTCACGACTCACGACTCACTTCCCATCTCCTCTTTCAATTTAAACTCCGTGAGCTGAGCGCCTACTTTTTTTTTCATTTTGAAGTTGTCTCCGTGAGATAAAATAGAGCTCTACGCATTTTCTGCAAGCAACATCCGACATGATTGCGTCCGTTCCCCACAAAGTACGAATAGAAATGAAATGGAAATGAAAAATAACGAACAAAGAGAAAGAAACGTCAATGTGAGTCGTGAAGAATTTCGCCCGCGACTCACCGGGAATTAAATTCTCCATCTCATACGCACTCATCTCCTTTCTCTTTTAATCTTATGTGAGTTGTGAGTCGTGAGGCCGCATATGATAGCCGACTTACCAATCACGATATGCGTGATGCGAAAACGAATCATGTTCGATAAGTTTGTCAGAATAACTGTAAAATTAACCCAAACATGGCTATAGATATTTGAATTCGAAAAATCGAAGAATTTACTGCCACGTTCATCGTAAAATAGCAAGACAAAGGAATCTCAAATCATCATTTGTTTATCAAATTTGCCGTTGCTGACAAAAGAACTATAAATTAAAACAATTCTTTTATTACACCTTCTTTCTCAGATCGACAAGGAATCGGTAGACTCAGATTTTCAACAACATTCTGAGCAATAATTCCTAGTTTTCTTGCCCCAAAATTCAAATTTCGGTCTTTCACATACAATCCCGCCCAAATAGCTCAAACTTCAGAATTAATAGAAGAATTAAAATGTCCGAATTGCTCTCATGAAATTTCGAAGATAACTTTATAAGATAAAAAACATTTATATTGCGCTGAACTCTTCACTCAAATTATATTCACCCGACGAGCACTGAATGCCACCACGATTCAGCGTGCCACTTTGGTAGCTGTCGCCTTTCGATTATTTGTGAAATGCATTAGATACACACGTGTTTTCCGCGTTCTTTTTCTCATTTTCTTGGCTTGTTCGCAGGACGAAGCATATTTAAAATGCGTGAAAACACGCCTCCACGCATCCAAGACATTGAAGTCGAAGAAAACGATGAATTAGTGCTCGTCCCCGACGATGAGGAATTCGAAGAAGGTAACTTGATACACAAACTGTCTACGGGGCTGCCACATTGAATTGCAGATTTTTTGTAGTTTCATTCGCTCAAGATGATGATTCCACGGATGAAGATGATATGCTTGGACGAGGTGTATTGGACCTGTTACCGGAGGAGGTGAAGGACGATTCGATTGTTAGTTTTACGCAACACGCCGCTCCGGTGTTTACGTGTGCTTTTCATCCGACCAAAGACTGGGCTGTGACGGGTGGTGAAGATGACCGAGCGTTCGTATGGAATACCCAAACGGGTGAGGTTATTAAAGAGATTGATCGTCATAAGGATACGGTTACAGAGGCCCAGTTTAATTATGATGGAACGTACCTAGCCACGGCTGACTTAGCTGGCGAAATACAGGTGAGTGTTGAAATACACAGTGTATGAGTCAGATTTGGTTAGAAATTCCTCAAACATGTGGCAAATGCTGTGCTCGATGCTAGTTTATTCAGTGAGTTAGCTTCTGAAAGCAGCTGCCAAGATTAACGTGTCCACTTTGCAACAACTGTCTACTACAATTCTACTAGTCAGTTTACGTACGGATACTACAATAGAATAAACATTGCCCGGGAAGATGATGATTTGACGATTATCCCATTGTAATAAGCACTTGGACAAAAAAATTCGAGCAACGATCGTATCTCAATATGCGTTCGTTCCAATCGAGAGTGCTAAACAAATTGCTTTCACTTTGCAACAGCTGTCTACAATAACCCTACTAGACGGCTTACGTACGAAGGCTACAACCATTTATGCATCGTTAAAAGTCTGCGATGCACTTGGCCATTAAGGAAACGCGTTCGCATTGTGCCCGTGTTTTAAAGCCAAGTGCAAGAGAAAAAGTTTCCACTTTGCAACAACTGTCTACAAAATTCTACTAGACGGTTTACGTACGGGAACGACAATTGTCCGAGTAGTTCTCCAGAATAAATGCGTTAGACTCCCCCAAGCACTTTTAACTACTTGGTAATTGCATCTCAATATGCTATTACTATCATACAAGTGCCAGAGAAACTTTTTAATTTTATCCCCCGCCTACGATAAGTCTAGTAGGTTGTTTGACTAAAAACTACAATCCAACCCCATTAAATCTGAGTCTCCCTATTGAAGTCGTACTGAATCCTTTCCTTTCGACAGGTGTTCAAAATCAAAGACGACATCAACCGAGTCTGGGAGTACTCCATGGGTGATATGTCGTGGTTGAAGTGGCATCCAGCGGCAAATGTCCTTCTGGCCGGCAGTCTTGAAGGCGAAATTTACATCTGGAGGATACCATCAGGCGATTGTAAGATCCTACCCGGCTTTGGCGAGCGATGTGAAGCGGCAGAACTTACTGGCGATGGAAAGAAACTATTTGCTGGCTACGGCGCTGGCACTCTCAAACTCTGGGACATTAAGTCCAGTTCGGTTATAATGGAAGTGAATGCCAATCATCCCATGGCGCACAAGGAAAACGTCTCGGCAGTATCATGCGATAAGGAGAATCCATTTTACATGTCCGGCTCGGAGGATAGGAAGATCCTGTTTCATACTAACAACGGTCCGGTGGGTTGTGTAGAAGCGGCCGGAGGTGTTGAATGTGTTGCTTTCGCGCCATCGTCTGATTTCAAAGTCGCTGCTAGTGGGAGTTTGCACGGTGAAATCGCGATATGGGACTATGCCAAATGCACTCTGCGAACACTCTGTGAACATCCAGAGATGGATGACGGAATTACAGTGTAAGCCAATCTACGACTTCCTTTAGAGATTTTTTGATTTGAATTGTTTTTCAGTTTAAAATGGATTTCTACCCACATCATCCTCGTCGGCACCCTGCGTGGACATATATTCGGCTTTGACGCGAGAAACGGCTCGAGGAAATTTAAACTATCCGGCCACACGGCTGACATATATGATCTTCAGTACAACTCTCGCGAGGGCACCGTGCTTTCAGTGTCCGAGGACAATACAGCAAAGATATTCAAGTGTCCGGACTTGAATGACTGATTTTTATCCAGTGAATTAGGTTAACATTAATATTATTTGATAGTTGCTAAACCGACTTGTTTGTACATAAAATTGTTTTTTTTTAATAATACAATTTGTAAAAAAATAAAAGAGAATTCAATCCAATCGTGCATCGTGGGTTCATTCCGGATTCACAAAGTCTTATATTAGCTAGTGTTTTTACCCACTTTAGGAGGGACATAACCAATGTACCCCGAGAGCTGCGAAACGGCGTCATCAATCTTCCGTTTGTATACATCGCTAAGATCTTAGCCTACAACCGGTCTGTTTTATCTTAAGAAGACAGCTTCAGAATGCCACTCCAACATCTTAGCATAGCTTACTCTTGTCTTTATTGCCTTTCTTTAATCACACCCAAGTTCGCTATATAAGAATCTGCCCTTCTGGTCACAATCAGACGGGCGTTACTATGGTTAGTTCTTGTATTAACTCCAATTTTATGGACGATATTCCAGTTAAACGCGACAGCAAATAGGGTGAACTGGGCATGTATAGTCTACTACTGGTGCAAAACTTTCGACGACAAATATACCAAGGGTGACGCGCCCTATTTCAGTTTCTGGCATAATGGCATAAATGCCTTGAAAACATACATATATTAAATGCCTCAGGAAAGGGGGAAAATCTACTTGTATTGGCTGCATAGAGACTGTTGCATACCTGATATGCTGCAGAACACCAATTTTACTTTTATATTCATTAGCTTGTCGACATTGGCTGGAGAGAGAAGATGGTGTAGAATAAAGTTTGCCAATTGAATTAAAAGGTGTGAATTTATTTGCAAGTCCTTGACAAAGATTAAGGAATCAACAGAGATAATGAAATCCTGCCAAGTTGAGACGTTGAATACAATCCTAAAGCAACTTCCAATCTGCCTACACTGTTGTAACATGCCGCAACCAACAAGATCAGAATTGGTGAGTCGTGAGATGGTTTTTAGACTTTTAGACTGGGGGCATATTTATCATTCCTCTTTTAGCACGAGCATTAGCCACTGCCGACATTTGCTTTGGACTCGATCATTACACTCTCAAGTTATAAAGATTTGTCAAACAACAAGTTATCGCTATACATGACCTGATAACTCCCGTGTGTCAATGTCTAGTAATCGATGCCCAAAACCTTTACCTAACTTTAAGGCAGTATGGATTGAGCTATAATCTTTCGGTTTTAGGTCCCCCTGATTTCTTCAGATTTGCTAAAACACCATCATAGATTCTAAGCAAATGTAAGTTGACAATCCGATTTTAACTTATGGTGATAATTTCTTCGAGTTGCAACCGGGCACGCCCTCCCTCAACCCTCAGGATAATCAAAACCATCGTATATGTATATCCTAACTTTATACGCTCTCACACTCTTCAACGCCTTTAATCACCTCTGTTTCGGTCAAAACTCCCTTTGACAGAACAACCAAAACTAACGTCATAGTATCGATCCTCCAGGAAGGCCTACCAGCTGACTCTCCGAAACTGAAGAACACCTTTGTCCGATTTCACGAGAGCCTAAATAGTTCACCCGATGATGAAACTCACAATCTCTCCTCGTTCGCTGCCTCCAACACCTGCAGAAAACCTCTTCTAACTTGAAAAGTTATTATATTCTCACCTCCACCAATCACTCAGTTTACCCAAATATCAGAGGATTGGGCACTAACATTTTCGTAGTATGACGTTTTTTTCCAAATTGAAATTAATCTGTGTCCCAATATCGGAGACACTGAGACTATGATTCGTGCTTTTGGCCACGGTAATACTACCGATCCGAACGGTTGCGGAGTTTTCTAAACAATTTACAGCCGCTACGATTCCTTACCTATTAAATCGTTTAACTTTGCCGATTTCAAATTTATAAGAGCCTTAGCAACTTACCCAAAACCGAAGCTCTACCTTGCTTGCTGTTGCATTTGTCTTTCATAACGCACCTATTGTTACAAAATTATTATCGACTTTATAGATTCCATATTTTATATCGCTGAGCCCAACGATCATCATCTGTGGCGATGGCAATCTTCCGTATTAGACGATGAGACTTACTTTGTTGCGACTAACGTGGCAGGTCCCCTCCAACCCAGCAGTATCACCAACAACATGAATAGACAATTTGATGATCTTCTCATCTGATGCCGAAAACTGTGTTATTAGCGCAAGTTACCACCTCCACTCTACTTTAGATCGGCTCCATCCACCCTTTTCAGGAACACGTTCACGAGTCTTCTGAAAACAAGACTTCGAAAAATTAAATATCCTGCCCGGCAGTGCTAGCTTTAATTCTCTCCTAAACTCTAACACGCACTTGCCTTTGGATGGTACTCTTGCTCTATTCTACTATCAGGAGCTGTGCTCCCTGCGCAACAAAATAAACAAATGGTGGCAGGCCTACTTTCAAGCTTCTGACTTTATACGGAATTTGTGCAACTATGCGAATCTCTCTTCCTGAACCTGAACCTGAACTCTTCTCTCTTATCTCTGGCTCCAAGCGTTTCCACCATTTTTTTTTTAATCAAATCAAAGGCAGGTAACTACCCTTTTTAATTTTAATTTTCTCAATTCTTCCTCCAATGAGTTGAAGAAAATTGTCAACTTTCTTACCCATTTCTGTAGCCAGTTGTACAACCGAATATCAAGCATCCCGATCATGAATACTTTATAACATAAGTCCTGCCTTAGTCATCGAGAAAATGTGTTAATTAAGGGACGACTGCTCGTCCGGCCTTGACTGATTTCCCGGCGTAGTTTTAAAGAAATGCATCAACCATCTGTACCACTCTCTCACGGCCTTTTTTCAAAATACCATTTCCTCAGTTTTGGACAGATTTCATGTTCCCAATTCTTGCGTTTCAGCAACCACTATCCTAATTGAGTTGGTCTCAGCTACCGTAGCCTACTTATGTTTATCAATGTTAGCAAATGTCAAGCTATTATTTACTCCTATAGGCATTTCCTTCTACCTCCTAGAACCCACGTTATCTATTATTAAGTTGTTCCCCTGTCAACTTTTTGGATGACTTAAGTGTGATCTATGGGCGGGAACTCAACTTTCACCTTCACATCGGCTTCATGGAATGCTCGAATACTTACGTTTCGAAATCCATATACATTTCCCTCGTTAGGACTTTTCTTGAATATGCTAGTTATTGAGGCGGTCAAGGTAGGTTTAGTCCTTTTGCCATTCATGCTCTTTCCTGGGCTGTTACCTTTAATTTTCCTTAGAACTAATCAACCTGTAGAAGAACGACGCAAGGTGCTTCTTTTATTTATTTCCCACTATTTCGGATGATCCCTGAATACCCCCGCCCATGCCCCTCTTTTGCATTGACTTCCATCGAACAAGTTATGGCTACCAGGAGCCAATGTCCGGAATGCTACACGATCTACACCTCATCGAACTCGGTCTTAGAAATATTTTCTACCGCCGTCATATTAATCGTTTTCTAATCTAATAGATATTTAGATTGTTTTAAGTTCAGATTGCTTAAGTTATTTTTCGGGTGCAAGGGCGTCAAATATGTAGTGATGGATGGTCATCTTTATTAGCAAACCCAATAAAACTTGAAAAGTATCCCAGATAGCCGCCACCTGTACGACTCGGTATGGGTCCTTGTTACTAACATTAGCGCTAGGAAACTTCATGAACACCATTTTTTCCCTATCTTCAGAAAGCTTTTGCCTTGCTCAGTTTAATTACGATTAGCAAAGTCGGTAAAATCCTCACCACTTGATGGTGTTGGCGGCAATCCCAGAAGATTATATCATCAAAGATCTTCTTGAACCACTTTGCCTATTACAGATCGCGGCGAAAATGGAGGTCGACCAAACAGCCTCTTGAATCCGCACAATTTTTAGCCAACTGCTTCCAGTGTCGAGCGCCTAATTGGTAAAGCCGGTACAATTTGTAATATCTTCTCCTTCACTGCCCGTAACGCAAAGGGAACCAACCATTGCACGCAGCCCTCTTTGTCCACTCTTGATAATATTTATGCCTCCGTACGGTAGAGGAGAACCAGGGGAGGGCGTTACGAGGTCCTTGATTACATCAAAGTTATAACTGCCAATGTTGATGTATCGTCGGTGTCGTGTCTTTGGTTTTACCTTCGAGAGCCCTGAAACCGCTTCTGCTTCAATGTTCTTTAACGCCTGATTGACGTCTTGCCGTATTTGTCCAATCTCGTCAAAATTATTTGCGTTCATCTCAGGCAATCGTGCTTCTTGCACTGGTCAGTGAATCCTATACAAAATTTTCAAAAAAACGTTAATGAAATCAGGTGGCAATGCGTTGAATTATTTTTTAAAATCGAAGGTTTTGATTAGCTCACTACTAGCCTTACTGGCGATCGAGTTTAGTAGACATTAATTAAATATTGGATTTATTGTGAATTTTCCTGGAGCAAGATCACATTGATAGGAACCTATTTTTGTGAACAGTTTCAGATGTTCACTAATAACGGGTCCGCCAAATAATTTTTTTTTTTTTTTTTGAAAATGCTATAAAAAAAACTACTGAATATTTTCTCAAATTTCTTTTTTTATTTGAAAGTACAATCCTTCCGGTTAATAATGGAAAATAATTTCATTCAAATTGCTGCCTCGGCTGACCATGCAGTAGCCTACACGATCGGTCCAATTTTTAAGCACATTATCGATTGTGTGCAGCTGTATTTCACCAATGGCTTCACGAATATTGTCCTTTAAAGCGTCAATTGTCTCTGGCTTGTCGGCGTAACACTTATCTTTGACGGCACCCCACAAATAATAGTCCAACGGTGTCAAATCGCAGCTCCGAGGTGGCCAAACAACATCAGCTCGGCTGATAATGCGATCTTCAAAAACAGGGCGCAAAACATCGAGTGTAGCTTCGGCTGTGTGGCACGTAGCGCCGTCCTGTTGAAACCAAATGTTGCCAATATCCTCCTCTTCAATTTTTGTGAATAAAAATTCGTTCAACATGGCCCGATAACGATCGCCATTGACTGCAACGGCCACTCCTTGCTCATTTTCGAAGAAAAATGGCCCAATTATGCCTCTGGACCAAAATCCGCACCAAACAGTGGCTCGTTTTGAGTGCACCGGCTTTTCAATGTATGCGTGCGGGTTTTCTGTGCCCCAAATGCGACAATTTTGCTTGTTTACATACCCGCCAAGATCAAAATGAGCTTCATCTGAAAAGATGATTTTTTTGGACCATGATTTTCAAAGTAATATTTCCTAGCGTTGTTCAAGCGTATACACAACCATATTCGTTCAGCGGAAGGATAAAACTAATTATCTGTCAAATCAGACATGAGCTAAGTGTTACTATTCACGAAATAAGCACTACTTGAAAAAAAAACGTTAGATGGCGGACCCTGTATTAGAATAGTGAGAGGGATGTCCTTTCTTAAGGCATATAAACGACTTTTTGCCAAACTTTTTTTTTTTTTTTTGTTGGAGGCTATCTGCTTTCTGTTGGAGCACTCAGACACAAATTGTGGTCCATTGTATTGCCAGACAGACACCTGAGATGGCATTAGAGCTCATTAAGAGCTAGAGCCAAGCTTCTTTTATTCACTTATGTTGTGTGTGATTTGTTTTTCAGAGTAGTGAACGGAATCTAAAGCCTAATGCCCATTCCAAACGGCAAGAGCCGAAAAGCTTTTTCAAGACAAGTTTTGCCAGTACCCCACCGAGGAGAGGAGCCGCCAAGTTATCATTCGATGGCGAACTTCTATGCCCGACCTCGCTTATCATGCGGCCGACACACAACCCATTGCGCCACAGTGCGGCGCTCTAAACTTGCCAAATTTTACTTCGTCTTCTAGTCCATGCTTAATATAACTAGAAATATAGCTGAAAATAATCAACCGACATTTTGCCCTTTAGGTAGTATGGTATATGTCGGTAAGCTGGCTGACTACATTTTCCACATTAATGTAATGGTTTAACTTCAATTTGCGGTTGTCGACCGTCTTTGGCCGATCAGTAGAAGCTACTTGGGCAAAGTCAGTAGGCATGAGGCCAGGTAGCTGTAATATTTTATTGACCATTACATATGAGAAGGAAGCTGGAGCTAGCCAGATAGCAGCAGCTAACCAAGCGATTCATGTTATAAAACAAAGAAAATAACTATTTGACCACGGATGGTGTTGTTTTTTTTATTTTATTCTTAAATGTGTTTTTGATAAGGGCGGGTAGATGTTGAAATGGAATAAAACAAGCTCTGTGTGAGGTATTAACAAAATTCCCTTCTTGTTTGAAAGACATAATGTATTCCGTTATGTATGTAATCAAAGCGAATCGAAGATGAGTTTTCCTTGTCTAGATTTCCGATGCACAATGTTAGCGTGTCTCTGCCGCCTGAACGGTTCAACTTAAATCAACGAAATTTTTACTACAGCTGGGAGTAATAATTCTTCGGGTTCTTACGAAGCCGAAATTTGGATTTTCGTTATCCAAGAATTAAAATTAAATTAAAATAAATAAGAATAACGTTAACTGTACTCGGAAGAAATTTCCTCTCTCTCTGGCATACGCTATCAACATTCACCGTTCGCAAGGGGTCACTTTGTCGAAAGCAGTCTTGAATCTTGGTACCAAAGAATTCAGCGCAGGACTTGCATATGTTGCCTGTTCTCGGGTAAAAACTGCTGAAGGATTGATTTTTGAACCAGATTTTCCAGCAGAACGCATTTTGGGAATCAATTCAAAGGAAGCTTTCAAGTTGAAACGAAAAGAATTGGATCGTCTAACGAAATTGTAATCCATTTCAAGTCTTATTTCATCTGTTTTATTTATAAATTTCCTTATTTTACGTTTAACATGAATAAAGATTTTTTCGATAAATGACGAGGTTAGATGGTGTAATATTAGTAGATAACAGCCAATAATGGTCGAGCATTTGACAACTGAAATAGAAAAGGCGCCAAACCTGGGCGTAGCAATTTCGCGCCAAATGCAGAGAATTCTTTTTTCACTACAGGCACAAACAATTTTCGGTCACAAAATGCCTTCGGCTTCATGGTGTACATTTTATCCAGTGTCTCATCAAACTGAAAGATTAATTTGCCTTGACAAACCACGTCCGAAACTAAATGAAACAGACGCTAAAATACTTAAAAATGCAAAGAAAACAAAGATGAATAAAGGAATCGCAGTGTTCTGCCGAAGAACATCAAAAACCTTCCTTCAAAACTCACCGCGTTTTGCATAAACTGCCAAAGATGAAAAAAGTCACTACAGCCAGATTGACTAAAAAACAAGAAAAGAAAGTAGCTGCGGATTTGAAACAGAAAATTCAAGAACTCAAGGAGGAGAAAATGTTTCCAAAACCATTGATGTATCCGTTGAAAAATTGTTCTGTTCTACTCGAGCGTTTGGTGGTACCTGTTGAAAAAAAAGTTTCAACAGATGTGGTTGGTGATATTTTGAATATGATGAAAAAATATTTTTTTTATTTGCATTTGTATGTCATTTTACATTAAACATTAGAACGAGACTTCTAGCAGATTCGCTTTGTTTAGTGAATTTATTCACACCTAGTATGACATCGTTCAAATCCCCACCTCAGCTTCTTACGCTTGCACAAATCCGAGCGGTCCAATTTTCAATGATTTTTTCCGGCTGAATTTTAGCGATGCGATTTATTTGCATAGACCTGCGGCTTCAGGAAACCCCACAAGAAAAAGTCTAGCGGGGTGAAATCGCATCAGCATCAGCTTGGTGGCCGATTCACGTCATCATTCAGGTCAGTATGATTCAATTTGGGCCATAAGAAATTGGTTATCATCGTTCTGTAGCGCTCGCCATTGACGGTGAACGCCTTATTAACGTTTTCGAGAAAGTACGGACCAATGATGTCGCCGGCCTAAAATCCCCACCAAATGGCAACTTTTTAAGGATGCATTCTCAGCTAGTGATCTTCGAGTGTGTTGGCGTCGTCCCATATACTGCAATTTTAGTTGTTAACATAGCAATTCATCCCAAAATGTGCCTCGTTGCTAAAGCCATGCCTCGTTATTTATAGCCATGAACTTTGAGCTCCTGGGTCAGTTGGATCTTGTACTGGTCTAGGCCCAAAATTTGCCAAGTTGAAAGGTCGCTGTACTGCTGTACGCTTTCACGGACCACGGCGTAGCTCTCCGCCGATCTTGCGTTTCTTTGACGTACGAATTTTGGCTGATTTATTACCGAACCGGTTGTCTCATACTTGGCCACCAAACGTGGAAGAGTCGACTGTGAACAGCCACCACCTTTCGCGACGAACAATTTTTTGATAATAAAGTCTTAACATTTGGACGTATTGTTCAACCCTGTAACTTGCCATGGTGATTTGGCATCAGCAATTGAATAATAAACTACAGATTTAACAGATGTCACCAACACAACATGGCCGTCACAGGCCGCCAAAATCTACCCGCGCCAATTGAACAATTCTTTATGTTTTGTGACAGGTTTTGTGAATAAGGTCTTAAAACTCTAGCTGTCTACAAATAACTCTATTTTTCCTCGACAAGGCGACGATTTTTTTTTGTTGATGGAACAAATGCGAGACAAATGCAATAATATATACGGGTCAATAAGAATCGTTAACGGCACAGGCAGACGGCGGTATTAGCATCTGTGGGAAAGTTTTAGAGACTACCCATTTGTAAGTTCTTTCACAGATCAAGGTGAATGTGAACCAACGGCATCAATATTTTCGGTGGCTGGATTGGACTTTGCCTCTTAAGACATATCGTGCTTAACGCCAATGACAGAAAAAGAAACAACAAAAGACAGAAACAAACAGAAAAAAAAAATTAAACAAAAATGTCTACAATATAATGCATACATACATACATATGTATGTGTTGCATATGCATTTTATTGAAGGTAAGTTAAAATAGATGTAATTAGTTGTAAGTTCTATGTAAAATCTGATGCAAAGTATTTTTAAAAAAAATTCTTGGCACAAAATGTCTCTTTCATTTATTTTTAACTAGTCTTAAGGTCGCCAGACAGTATTTTATTTTCTTTTTACTTAAGAGTGTCCTAATGTGTCTAGAGTTACAGTCTTTCGTTGTGTCTCGCTGCGTGCGTGTAATTGATAAAACCACTCGTCACTGCCAGCTGCACCAATATACCTTGCCGGGCAGTAGAAGCTGCTAGCCAGACGTTTATGTACAAGGTGGCGCTAAATTAGTCATCCAATTTTGTTACGAATTACTTTTTTAATAATTAAAAAAATATATTTTGAGTGATGGAAATCTTTATTTGGATCTTTAAATTTTTTTCTGTCAAGTGGAAAAGATGATATCCGTCAAGTGGCTGCCGTCAGTTTTGAAACAAATTTGTACCCGTTTTATCGCATTTTCCATAACTTTCCGCAAGATTTCCGGTAACAACTGTTCGCATTCCTCTCGAATATTCTCCTTAAGGGCTGCGATGGTCTGAGGCTTGTTGGCATAAACTTCAAGTAGTCCCAAAAAAAGAAGTCTGGGATGGTTAAATCGGACGCTGTTGCTGGCCTTGCCAAATAGCCAAAAAGGGAGATTTAGAGACCGGGAAACGCTTCCTTCACAATATTCATTGTGGCCTGAGCTGTGTATGCGGTTGCACCGTCTGTTGAAACCACATGTTCACCAAGCGCCGCTCATCCAATTCCGGCAGTAAGAAGTCGTTTATCATGGCCCTGTAGTGTTCGCCAGTAACAGTGACCGTATTTCCGATGGCGTCCTAAAAAAATACGGCCCAATCACTGCCCCCGAGAGTTCGCTGCACCACACAGTGACTTTGAGTGTATGTAATGGCTCTTCGTGTATCACACGCGGATTTTCAATGCCGTTTGAGTGTAAATACGCCACGTCGCTCATGATAATTTTCGACACAAAATCGTCCTCTTCGTGGTTGAGATTACGGATGGCTTGACAGTAATTCACACGCGACTGACGGTCAGCAGGCATTAACTGATGCACTGTTTGCACTTTGTATGGAAACATGTGTAAGTCTTTCACTAAAATTCACTGTAGGGTCTGGTGATGCCCAATTGCGTGGCCCGTCGTCTGGTTAATGTTTCTTCGTTCTCAGCGACTACGGCAGCTACAGCCGTGATATTCTCGGCCGAACGACCAGGCCGGTAGCGGCCACGCCTTGGATGGTCTCCTATGGTTCCAATCTGTTCGAGTCGAGTGTCTAAGCGCCGGAATGTTTGCCCATGCTGCGCTAACACCACCGGTTATTGGTCAGAAAAATCAAAACAATTATTGCACAGTTTTGCGAAGTATAGCCCTCCATTGGATATCTGTTTGTATACTACAGCTGTCTAGTTCACTAATGTCAAATATGATTGACATACGACGCTTCTTCTTCTTCTTCTTTTCCTTTTTCCGGCGTTGTTATGGTCAGAAGTGTAGGACCATATAACCTTCCCACTTAACTGCATTCCTACTGGTCCGCTTGTGGGGTCCACTTGTGGGGTTTGACCTCAGAAAGTAGCGGCGGGCTTCCCGGGTTGGGATTACTTCATCGCTGAGGCCAATCAAATGCTGGTGTTTTTGCATTTGTTTGCACCAATTGTTTTTCGGCCTGCCTTTTTTTTTTTTTTTTTTGTGACACGGGCATGCTCCAGATTTTTTTTTGTTTGATCTTACTCTTACAACACCGGTGATCTCCAGTCGTGTCAACCCACTGATTTGCATGTACACTTGTGGGGCAGTTTAATGGTGGTATATGTGTCCCTAGGCTCAACTTGGTGTTTTCTAAATTGCCTAGATGTGATTTTTGTTTACCTTTGTTTTAGTCGCCTTTTACGACAAGCGAGAGGTATCGCTGCAGGGATATTCTTAACCCTGCACGGGTCATAAGTCAATATCCAATACATATGAAAAAGAGGTTGCCTGACAATGTCGCACATGCCCTGCTCTATGTGTAAGACCTCTCAAAGTAGCTCTCTTCTGAACCATTTAACTAAACTAAATCTCGCTTACAACCAACCAGCTCACAGAATCTCATCCACATCTTGGTTTAAATCTGCCGTCTGAGAAGAAAAAAAGGGTTTATGAGTACGGCTAATAGATGCCGACACTGGCCGTAAAATGAAATCGAATTGTAAATTTCAGTTTTTGCCATCGAATCCATGGATACAGTGAATCCACACATGATTTCCAACAAATCCCATAAAACCCCATCGACGCCCCACGCGTTATGCATTGCTTCATAGTGAATTGGAAAAGTTAGGTATCAGGCGATCATAATACGTAGCCGGTATCACTCAATTTATATGAAAATCGGCAACGTCGCGCAGAGGCAGTTGAGTGTTTCATTTCATTTATGTGAAAAGTGACTACATCACAAGTGGAGATGATTTATTTCTAAATAGAAATGATTACCTGATTACCTCCCACGCGATTTATTTCTTAAAACATTAAAAAAAAATTATTGAAGAAGAAATAAAACCCAACATAAAGAAATCCTCAGCCTTAAGAGTGGTACGAATGCGCATCGCACAGATAAGGAAAAAGCGAATGCCCTAGCGGCCAATTTTGTTAGGAATCACAAGAACTTTATACTTTTCTAGTCACTTAACTCCGACAAATGAATTTATTACATTAGATGACACTCTATTTTTTCTTAAAAGCCTAGTTGCTCGGAAAACAGGTGGCATTGATAATATAAAAAATATTTATTTAACCAAATTGCCAAAAAAGGGAATTGAATTTCTTACTTTTGTCATTAACTCGTGTCTTAAAGTTCAATATTTTCCAGATACATGGAAATTAGCAAAGATAATTCCAATACCAAAGGCATGAAAACCTGTAGACACACTCGAAAGTTACAGACCCATTAGCCTACCTAGTTCAGTAAGTAAGATATTCGAACAAATCATTAAAGAAAAACTATTAATAATAATAGAAGCTAAGCAAATACATATTTCCAAACGAACAGTTTGGTTTTAGACGTTATCACGGGACTTTACATCAAGGTTTAAGAATATGCAATCTCATTAAGAGGAATCGTGCAATAGGCAAATCTACCGGCATGATACTGCTTGATATTGAAAAAGCATTTGATTCAGTGTGGCATAACGGACTCATATACAAAATGTTAAGTTTTAATTTTCCTCCATTTTTGTGTAAAATTATCAAAAGCTTTGTGTCAAACCGTAGTTTCAAAGGGTATGTTAATAATCACGCTTCTGGTCTTATCCCTTTTTATGCTGGAGTACCGCAAGGTTCAGTCCTAGGTCCAATCTTATATAACCTTTATATATCTGATTTTCCCAAACTTCCGTTCTGTGATGTGGCAATGTATACAGACGATCCATATTATCGTCTCATGAGCTCGGTTTCAGCATTGAATCGAACTTAAGAAATGCTGCGATACTATTAGAGGAATATTATAAGAAATGGAAAATAAAGCTTAACGCCGACAAGATTCAATCTATCTTTTTTACTCGAAAAAGAAAGACTTGCTTCCTACCGGCTAACCAGCTCAACATCTTAGGTAATTCAGTACCATGGCGAACATCTGTGAGGTATTTCGGTATATATCTTGACCAAAAATTAATCTTTAATGAGCACAATGCTCAAACCCTTAAAAAAATGAATATTGCAACTCGAGTGTTATACCCCTTTATTAACCGTAAATCTATGCTTTCAAATGCAAACAAAATAGTTTTATACAAAACAATATTTCAAGCAATTCTTCTGTATGGGTGCCAAGTTTGGGGTAACTGTGCCAAGTGTTATATAAAGAAGTTACAAATTTTGCAAAATAAAATCCTAAAAATGATGCTCAAGCTGCCTTGGTTTCATTCGACTATAGATTTGCATCACAGAGCTAATGTTGAAATGATCTCCTCTAGAATACGCAAACTATCTGAAACATTTAGAATTAGATGCGATATTCCCGAAAACCCTTTATTAAATGAGTTAAACCAGTACCATAACACATGATTCCGTTACCCACGCAATTTTATCTATGTATATACCTTGTTATATTTGTCCATCTGTTGGTATATCTGTTTATTTATTTATTTATTTACTAATTTTTTTTTTATATATTTATTTTATTTATTTATACATTTATTTATTTAATCATATAATATATTGTACATACATATATATTTATTTATTTATTTATTTATTGTACATATTTATTTATTTATTTATACTTATGATTTTTGTTATTTATTTATTTATCTATTTATTTATTTATAAACTTCATTAATTAATTATATATTGTAGGCAATTATTTTATTATGCAAATAAATGATAGTGTAATCGCACTTGTAAAGGACACTGTCTACTAAATGGTCGAAACAATATGTATCCATGTACTTTCCAGTCACTATTTTCTTTATCTATGTACTTTCTGTATACTAAAAAGATCGGATGATCCTCCCGTTGACATATGTAAATCGCTCTCTAATAAATAGAGCCGTGAAATACTTTTAGGTGCTCATTCCGTTGTTAGCAATAAACTGTCGCGAACGAATTTCTTTGTGTTTCATTTTTTTAGTGCACCTACAATATATTATTTATTTATTTAATTATTAATATGCTTATTTATTTTGACCTATTTATCTCTATATTTGTTTATATGATTTATTAATTTAACATAATTTATTTACATATTTATACATTATTGTATATACTTTTTTGTATAATACTTATTTAACCATATATATATATTACTCATATATGTACATACATATATACATATATGTATATTTTTTGTTTTTTTTTAATTTTAAATTTTTTTTTTTTTCTTTTGTATTGCGGTTTTTTTTTCGTTGTTTCCCCAGAATGTTTGCCTCATATAATTTGTATATTAATGAACCTGTAAAATATTTCTCAGTAGTAAGATTTCTCTTGTAAATCATAACTCTGAACAAAATATGTAAATTGTGCGATAACTAATGTAATTTATAAACGAGTTCACAATAAAAATTACACTTACAAAGAAGACTTATTATATATATATTTTTTTATTCTACTTATGGAAGGAATTCCTTCAGCCTAGGGATATTAACATTTGCAGACGAATATATTTTTGGGCGCAGTGGAGGTTTTAATGTAAATGTTTATTAATCCTGTCAATCCGAAAGCAGATAGAATCTTCTTCTTCTTAAATGGCGCTACAGTCCGATGTGAACATGGGCCTCAACAACAAGCGTCTCCAGCTGGCACGATCTTTTGCCAGTTGTTTGTAGTGCCGCACCTCCAGTTGGTTAAGATTCCCTTACATCCGTATGCGCCACCTTTAGATTCGGTCGTCCTCTGCTGCGTCGTCTCTCAGGGTTGAATTCGAAGACAATTCGGGCCGGGACCGCAATGATCAATGATTTATATAGTGCTAGCGGTTGGTAAGAGTAATTCTGCGTTTGATCTCAGCGCTGATGTTGTTGTCGCTGATCACTAGTGAATTAGACGAAGTCCTTGACCACTTCAAATTTGTACGTACCCATCAATTGTGACGTTCTGGCCAAGACTTCGATGTTGTGCGTCTTTTTTGGATGACAGCATATATGTATTTGGTTTTACCCTCGTTCACCGAAAGACCCGTTTTACCCGCTTCTTCTTTAATGCCTTTGAACACTTCATTGACGTTTCGTTGTGCTCGCCCAATTGCGTCAATGTCATCCCCATATGCAAACAATTGCCCAGACTTTAAATATTGTAGATCGTACCCCTTGTCATGGCCAGGGAGTCTCGTATGATCTTTTCAAGCACGATGTTGAAGAAGTTACATGATAGTTTTTCATATCGCCTTAATCTTTTTTTAACATCGAAGGTCTCGGTTAATTCGCTACCGACCGCAGCGAGAATTCTCCATTGTCATCCTGCACAATCGGAGAAGTTTGGCAGGGATGTTAAAACTAGACATGGCTCGGTATAGCTTGTCTCTATACACACTATCATATGCGGGCTTAAGTACAAAATCGATGGTGTCTGTCAATTTCTAATTCTTGGGTCTTTTCTTAGATCTGCCGCAGTGTGTAAATTTGGTCTATTGTGGACTTACCTGGCCTGAAACCACACTGATAGGAACCTATTAGATTATCCACAAAGACTTTCAGGCGTTCACACAGTACAGCAGAGAATATCTTGTATGCGGGACATATTCCTCTTTAGTATATATTCCTAGCAGTTTCTTTCTTTATGGACTGAGCAAACGATGCTGAGATTCCATTCGTCGGACATGCTTTCCTCCGACCATATTTTACAGATGAGCTGGTGCATGCGCCCTACCAACTCATCAGCAGCTTAAATAGCCCAGCAGTCAGGCCGTCTGCGCCCGCGGCTTTGTTAGTTTTAAGCTTCGAGATAACAAGCTTAATTTTATATAGGTCAGGTGGACGAAATTCTCTTGTATCTTCGTCCATTGTGAATGAATCATTCTGTCTGACAGCGGTATCAGATATATCATCGCCATTAGAAGTGGTTTTTCCAAATTCTCAGCATCAACTGTCACTCTACTACTAGCTATCAGTCTTCATCCCTACAGGCTTCAGCTCCGGCTTTATAGCCCTGGCATGTTCGTTTTACTTTTTCGTAAAACTTGCGAGCGGTACTCCTGAGGTGACATCTCTCAATCTCCTCGAACTCACGCTTTTCGTGCTCTCTTTTTCTCTTCCTTGAAAGCGTGTGTTCCTCTCTCCTTTCCTGCTCGTAGAGCTCACGAGCGGCTCTGGTCCGTCTATGTAGCTTGGCTTTGTAGGCAGTTTGCTTTGCTACATGGGCTTGTTTGCATTGCTTATCAAACGAGAGGTTTCTAACTGGTGGTGGTTTGAAGCCCAGCACATCAGAGGCAGCGTCTTTGATGGCGCGCTGGCAATGCTTCCACTGCTGTTCTGTAGATTGCGCCGGTGTCACCGGACTTTGCTAGAGGTTAAGCGAAACTCGATCGGCTTAGATCCTGGCAGTCTCCTGCTTGTAGCTTTCCGACGTCAAACTCTTGTTATCTTGCTCGACTCCATAGCATCCTTCATACCCTCGTTCGTACCTTGGCTACAGCCAAGTAGTGATCGGAGTCGATGTTGGCTCCTCAGAAGTTTCGTATTTCTAGGATGCTTGAGGAGTTACTGGTGTCGATCGCAACGTGATCAATCTGGTTGATGGTCGACTGATCTGGTGACCGCCAGGTTCCTTTATGGATGTTGAGGTGTGGGAGTCGTGTGCTTGCATACCACGGAGGAATAATCACCAACAAATAGCACTTCCCATAGAGTTATATATTAAATGTTGTTAAAGTTTGTATTCTTGATGAAACATCGATGTGCGGATCCGGGCTGTTGGCTCAAATCGATAAGCGATTAAGACAAGCCTGCCCTAATCGTCAAACCGAAGCTTTCAGTGGTGTCATTCTGTACCATATTAGAGAATTAAATCAATTGCCTCCAGTACTCGATCTGTCACTCCTCATACCATCTGTTCCTACTAACGAGCCTTCGGTACATGGGGGATTATTATTTGAGCAGTTTACAAAAGTATTTGAGCTGACAGAGATCATGAGACAGTCAGAAAATGAACAGCGAGCGTTCCGAGAAACTCTTGGACGAATGGCTACAGCTGGATTCAAAAACGAAAACGTCTCATGTACCAGGAGTCCAGGAGACAGTAAAAAAGTAAGACAGAAATATAGTCGGTCATAGCTGCGAGGCTACTAGAACCATGTTTTTTTTTCAGGTCATCATCATATTTTAGCGAACCCCCGAAGCGGCGACGCTTATCTTAAAAATATTAATAAGGCCGAGAGAAAAATTTTATTTTTTTACTTTTTAGAGTTCTTTTTTTTTTTTTGATTCGAAGGTTACTTAAAATTTTTAATTTTATTTTTATTTTATTCTTTTTAAATTACTCGTGGACTCTAATTCCGATAAGAAACCACTTAAATTACATTTTTCTTAAGTATTATGCAACAACGCACGTTTTAAGTTTTGTTCTATTGTTCTGAAGTAATTTTTTTATTATGCCGGCTTGTTGTATGTACCAGGTGGCGCAAAATTAATCTTGTCGCAAAATTAACTTTGTTTTTAAATTACTTTTGTTTACGAATAACAAAAGATTTTGAGTGATGGAAATCTTTACAATTTTTTCCTATAAGTGGAAAAGTAGCTGCTTCCTATGTTGATACAGATGTACCCGTTTTATCGCATTCTCCATGACTTTCCGCAAGATTTCCGCTGATAACTGTATACATTTCTGTCGAATATTCTCTTTAAGGTCTGCGATTGTCTGAGGCTTGTTGGCGTAAGCCCTCAACTTCAAGTAGTCCCAAAAGAAAGAAGTCTGGCGATCTTGCTGGCAACGCCAAAACGGGAGATTACGTGACGAGGAAACTCTTCCTTCACAATATCTATTGTGGCTCGTGCAGTTTACACGGTTGCACCGCCTTGTTGAAACCACATGTTCCCCAAGCCCCACCCATCCAGTTCCGACAGTAAGAAGTCATTTATCATGATCCTGTAGCGTTCGCCGGTAACAGTAACCATACTGCCAATGGCAGCCTCAAAAAAGTACGGCCCAATCATTCCTCCCGTGTGAACGCCGCGCCACACAGTGGCTTTGAGTGGATGTAATGACTCTACGGATTTCTCACGCGGATTTTCAGTGCCCCAGAGGCGAAGATTTTACTTATTGACGTAACCGCTTGGGTGTAAATGCGCCTCGGCATTCATGATAATTTTGGACACAAAATCGTCCTCTTCGTTGTTGAGATTAAGGATGGCTTGACAGTAATTCACACGCGATTGACGGTCAGCAGGCACCAACTGATGCACTGTACGAACTTTGTACGGGAACATGTGTAAGTCTTTCACTAAAATTCGATCTAGGGTCCGTCTGGTGATGCTCAACTGCGTGGCCCGTCGTCTGGTTGATTTTCCTCCGTTGTCAGCGACATTGACAGCCACAGCCGCGATAGTCTCGGCCGAACAACCAGTCTGGTGGCAGACACGCCCTGTATGGTCTTCTGTGGTTGCAGTCTGTTCGAGTCGAGTAGCTAAGCGCGGGAATATTTGCCCAGTTGGCGCGACACGATTAGAAAATCGACGTCGAAATTCACGCTGCGCTAACACCACCGACCGATTATAAGTAAAAAAAATCGAAACAATTGTTCCACCCTCTTGCAAAGTGTAGCGCTCTAATGCTTATCTCCAGTTATCTAATTCACTAATGTCAAATATGATTGACGTACAACGCCATTTGCAAAAATTATAACATCTTCCGAGAGGGTGATTAATTTTGTGCCACCTGAAAGAGCTGATGACCTTAAAATGCCTGAACAAATCTTCATAAATTGTAGTTAAGAACCATCTCGACCACGTTAGCATTCAAAAAAAAAAAGCATCAAAATCGGTCCATTCGTTCAGGAGCTACGATGCCGCAGAAAGACACACAGACACCTCAAACTAATAACACCCCTCCTTTTGCGTCGGGGGTTATAAAAAGGAATCACCAATCGTCTTAATAGAATTAAAAGTCATTACAAAAAGAACAGATTTAAGCCGCTGGTATCTTGATGACAATCGAATCTCCTGGCCACAAAGTTTTGAAATCAACAAAAAATCCTCTTAAGCAAAGAAATATTCCTAAACAAAAAATACCAAACTTGACACCATCAGTATTGACTCCACAATTACCAGAATCAATGAAAGTGTCGAGTTTCAAAAAAAAAATCAATAAAAGGGTTTAGTAGATGCTCGCTCAGCTTAATTATTAAGCCGTTCATCGGCTTCCATCCCTAATATAAATAAACAAATTCAATGTAATCTTCAATAATTCGATTTTTTTTTGTACAGATTATTTAACGTATAATTTCCTGACCCACTGCACCACCCGGAAATCTGACCTCAAATTGAGTTGTTTACCGGAAAACAATCTAAAATCATCTGCAGGGTAATGCTCTATGAAATCACATGGCTTCAGAATGACATGCGTAGTTCCTAAAATATTTCCCTCTCTCGTACCACCTGTTCACTCCCATCTACAGTGACTGAGAGCAGCTAGTTGTGCATTTGCAAAACTGTACAAAGCGGAGAAAGTTAAGGGGTGCAATTGGACGTCAGATGAGGATTTCTTCCATCAAAATAGCCTTTAGACGATAGATTAGTTAGAGAGTCTAATTATAAAGGGCGTGTTTGCAAGCGATTTGTAAAGGCTATTAGTTGGAACTTTGTATAACTATCATAATCTAATCAAAAACTTAATCAACAAACTTGACCAAATCCAGAGGGATATTTTTTTTCTAGATTAAACATTAGAAAAGTTGATGATGAGTGCCGGAGTATATCCACTATATAAAATTCATCTTCCTTGATAGAATATCGAATGACAAAGATGTCAAGAACAGGACAATTTAGCAATCAAACAGTAGAAGTTTGATCAGAGAAGCTGTAATTGGTCTTCATAGTAGCCAGCTTTACCAGACAGATGCTCAAGAAATTATAGGAAATAAGCCCCTCTATTGCCAGAATGCTGACAACGCCATAGCTGAAATTGACTCGATACTTCTTTGATCAAATTAGGTTAGGCAATTTTTTACCAGTGATTCGTAAAAAGTTCCCCCGGTTTTGATGGTAACATGCGTTGAGTGCATATTCAAATATTACTCATACAATCTGTAGTACTGCTAACTTTTATATACACTTCATCGAAAAATGAGGAATGAGGTCGGGGCTATATGTAGGTCTACCGTTTTTATTTTATGCCTATCCTGGTATATGAAGAACCCCAGCTTAGTGTAACGTTTCATCTTAATGGACTTTCGCGCCCTTTAGCTTCATATCGACTCGAATGTATCATATAAGCAGCTTGTGATATTTACACTCCTTCGAAACCAAAAGTCTCCAATCTAGGGAATGCCGATAAAGAGAGCAGTGACCAAACCGACATGCGGCAAGTGTGAATCTGAATAGTGTCAAATACTTTGGTGTTACCCCAATAATTTCAAAAAAAAACTCTCCACTATGATGTTTTACTCTTCACCTACTGCAGTACGCGAGCCACCCTTTTACCGTGTAGGGGTAAAACCATTCCACACCATCTCACTATGTAGCACGAATGTGGGGAATCACATCGTGGCGCTGCCAATTTCACTTTAGTTCACTGAAACAGTTGAAAGTGCTCGGTTCATATTCCTACTTACGCGAACGTCATTCCATTCCTTCGGATAATACTTAGTTGCATTTAATGAATCCTTAGTAGAAAAAACAAAAACCTAAAATGTCGATATAGATCCTAAACGAGGGCGGAATCTCTCGACATTTCCTTGATGTTCTTTTTTTTTTTTTCTAAAGAAGCCATAATAGGTAATAATGAGTGTTTATTTTGAAGCCCAACCAAATCGTCTGAAAGTGACCTAATCTTCATGTAGTTCGTCGTTGTTACTTCTCGTGTATCTTATTAAGTACTCGCTTTAAATTGAGATCTTTTCGTTTGTTAAACTGTCACACCGAGTGATGCGAGCGCGGTTAATAAGCACGAGTCGTGATTGTTGGACGTCATACCATACCTACCATTCATACCCACATCCACATACGAATCGGATCTAATAAATTTAGTTTTAATTTTATTTAACGCTTTGTTTGCCAAGTGTCTTCCAACGAAATATCGTGCCACAAAAGAGCTGTACGAGGATGAAGTGTGGCGCATGTGGTGCGGTATCCACTACTATCCGACGTTTTGGTGTAGTGTATGCGATGTGGAGTCTCTAGAACGGTTGAATTAGAGGCTCTGTAATAAAAATAAAAATATTTTATTCTATAACTCGGAAATGGCGAAGGAAATATGTTTTAAGCAAGCTTTTGTGTGTGCGTTGTTTTTTGTCGACAAGTGAATGAGGCGAACTGTGCCAGTGATGAGCGATTACCACATGTGGGCACCACGTGGAAGTGGAATTAATGAGAGTCTATGGTTTTGTCTGACTCCTACACATGCGATTAGGATCGAGATAAGCCACACTTTGATTTTCTTGACAGGTTACTTTCTTCGGGTGTAATTGGTTCACTACAATTATGTTTTACTTTGTTGCTTGGCGATGCTATTTTTTTTTTACCACCTTCATAGGTTTTTTAAATGTACCTTGTTTTAAATGTATTGCTCTGTAAATTAAATATTTCTCAACGACGGATATAATTCATATCGTCTATGGGCTCTGTGGCGCAGATGTAGGTTTCTGACGTTGATGACACGGAGTTTGAATTTTGGTACAGCCCAACTATCGAAATAGTATTTCATGATTTTTCCCCTCTGTAAAATACTGAACAAATCCCCGGAAAAGGTTCCTTAAGCTCGCCGTTTGCGACCGCTAATAAAGAGAAGACCCCTTTCGCCTCGGAAAAAATCAATTACCCACAACATAAGTGGCTTCGCCTCTGGTCTTCCTTAGGTGTTAGTGCCAGTTAAAATATTGATAATAGCTGGTTACTGAAATTTCATATCGGCCTATGGTAAAAGCATGCAACAGCTTAATCTTGATAGTCTAGTTGTACGAGGGCAAGGTGAAGAGTTCTCGGCCTGACGATAAAAGGCTACGATTTAAATTTTTCTACATTATCCCCCTTGACTTCAATACATTTGATCCAGCGTTTCTTCAACATCAGTATTCCTTCCTCGAAGTGACAGTCCGAGAGGCTGTGAAAATATTCATCTAGGGCCCTCTCAACTACTTTATTGAATGTGAAGAGTTTTTCAGAAACGAATTTCTTTAAGTTTGGGAACATATGGATTCTGAGGGTGTCAAATCAGGAGATTAGGGGGATGGCCGAGTAAATTGTGCCACAAATCTTGCACTCGTTTGCACAGGTGCGTTGGCATTGTGAAAGATGATTTTGTTTTCTTCTTCAAGCCAGGCCTCTTCTCACGAATTTCGAGGTTCCACCGATCAAGAAAATTGGAATAATATCAATTAACAGAATCTCTTTCTTTCTAGTCTTACCTAGTCCATCGTCCAACACGATTTCATATACATTTTCGATGACTTCCGTGTGGTCCTGTTTTTGGCCGTCCTTCATTGGGCTCATCTTCTTGGGATGAATACATGTATCCGAGTGGGAAACATACATTTTTTCTGTTTGGAAGGCCACCTCTGTATCAGGCCAAAAACTGTTCACCTTGCCTACGATAATAGATTAAGCAAAGGAGTATTTGTCCCTATTTTTTCGTGAATCATGCCTACGAACATATAGCATCATCGAACAAAAGGTGTGATTTTAAGGGAAGATAAATAGTGATATTATTATTCAAGTCTAAGGGTTAGTAAAGGGGTACAATAACAGCCAAACATTTTTTGATGACATTTTTCATTACGCTTAAATGTAATTGCGGCTGAATTTCTCGAATAACCTAAAATGTTTCCTTAACATACATATGTCGCTTTATTGCTATCGCCAGTCCCCAGAATGGGCTAAGTCTGGTGATTACGACGGAGCATAGCTTGTCATTTGCAAAATAGTTTTCTAGTTTGCAAGATGTGGACAAACAATGTCATAGTGGAAAAATAATAACGTCTCCGACAAATTTTGGTCATCTAACTATCTCCAGAAAATATTCACTAGCTTTAGCAGTTAGCCCCTGACATGATAGACGTATCCCTGTCATCCTATACCCATACTTGGAAGTATCCCTTCCACAGTATAGCGTTCTTTTCTGGCCCCACCAAATACACAGCATAATCTTCTTTCCGTGCATACTGCGTACTTGTAGCGAGGCTGTAGACCTACCTACGATTTCTTGAATTTGGTTTTGCAGAAATAGATGTCGTTTCATCCATTCATTTCATTCATTCCAGTAATAATTCAATGCAAAAAAACCTTTTCTGTTCGGCAATAATTTCGATCAGAATAATTTCATGTAAAAATCATGATCTTTTCATTACTTTTCAGTAACCAATGCACTTAAGTACGGCATCGTATCAGCTGGATTTCATAAGCCATTAGGACAAAATAGGCCAAGCTAGTTCCGATTAGAGCCGATTCGAAATTTAATTATCTTAACATGGACTCATCTGGTTTCAGTCACATTTTAGCAACAGGAGTCAACCGATCTTTTCAGATGAACAGAGGCCTTCAGATCACTTATGTTAAAATTTGTATCTTGAATTAAGTTTAGCTGTGGGAGAAGGTGCCTGATGTTGACCAACACCAACAGCAGTACGAAACATACATAAGGTTTTCGAGATATTATCACTAATTTTGTAGTGAATTTTCACTATTTTATCATGTTATCCGAGTACATTTTACACTATCTTTAATAACCTAATTTTTATCATCAAATTTTTACTTATCAAATTAATCGAAAGATAAATCAACGTGGATCTTCTAAAATGGTTTAGTACTGTTTTAGTACTACACCTGTTACGTTTAATATTGTTATCGGCAATGGAAAGAAATTGAGATTCAAGAATGCTTTGCAATTCCATAACACTGTTCCACCGCGCTCGAAATCACTCTTTCCCAATAACATTTCCTGTTCCTGTGAGGAACGAATATTTCATCGATTGGATGACGACTATGTAAAAGCTATTTGATCTGTACGAGAATACATGAAATAGTAATTTTGTACATTTTTGATTGCCTGCTAACCTTCGCATTTTTGCTTATCAATAACCAGCCCTTACCAATGATTCTCGAGATGAATTGTAGCAATACTTGTTTTAATATTGTATTAAATTTGATTCTTAATCCTCTGGAGGACATAAAGGAATCGTCGTCTGATTGGAATGAATGCATTTGCGGTTATTGAATAACTTGGAATCAAAATTTAAATTTTTAAATTTGCAAATAATTTTTCAACTGACTCTTATTTGAATTATTTCTCGCAATTTCGTATAAATATGTCTCAAGAGATATGAGAATAAACTATGCGGTAAAAACAGGCGAAGTTGTTTGATTTTTAAAAGTACGAGGGAATTGAATTCATGTTCAACTAATTTTGGAAATAATTTTTTTGAACATGAACCGCAACATCCAAACGTGAGTTGATCTATACAGAGGAAGGAATATTTTCGGACGTACAAAGCAATACCCAAATATAACAAAAGTTTTTTTTTGTCGTTAATTAGAAACATCAAAATCTCAGCCTCGACGTTAATACCCAATTCGCAATGACATACCAGATGTCATACATTGCAAAAAACCTGCTTATTTTACTTGGCCCACAAATGTTAACAAACTTTCAAAGGCGTTTCAAGCTGCGAGCGAGCATTAAAAAACAGACATATTTTCACATTATGAGTAGTGTGCTTTGGGTCGTTGTCTTGTTGAAAGACATAATTTGACCCTCAATTCCGTGTCGCTTTGCTAGATATTTCTTTTTAGGATATTAAGGTAGTCATATTGATTCATTCTGAAGTCAATATTAGACATATAGCCCCACATCATGACATTGCTGTCATGTTTCACTGTTGCTTAGAGATTCACTTCTTTCAGCTCAGTATTTGGTTTTCGCCAATCACTTTCTTTCCCGTCATTGACAAACAAGTTGAGCTTGCTTTCGTCCCTAAAAATAACGGTATTCCTAGAGACTTGTTAACATTTTGTCTTTGTTAGCTTCGTAAGTACAATAAAAGGTTTGCGGAGTGCAACTCTGCCATAAAAATTATTTGACTTTAAAACCCACTTTAGCATTTCGACAGATAGTTTGTTTTTTTTAATAATTACGAACCTTTCTGCGGTAAATTTTTTCGATCCCCATCTTTTCCATTTTCTGAGGAGCACTCATTGCTGAATTACGTAGTAAGATCCAAAAGTTTCCGGCCTACCCACATTAAATTAATCGGAGATACAAAACTAACTTGTCATTCAATTACTAGACTTTAAGGTACCTAGCCACAATAAAAAAATATTAGGTCATTTCAATACATACATACATACATCTTAATAAAAAGATGAAGCTTCTTAAAGTCAGACTGTATATGGCTGTATCCGGACACTCTTCCCCTTCGTGTTCTACCGTCAACGAATGGGCGAAACAATTTCTTTTGGGAAAAAAATCAATTGATGATGAACCTCACCCAGGACGTTCATCCGAGAGTACTAGAAGACAGACAGCTAACGACTAAAGAATTAGCACAAATGACAGGACTTTCAAAAACAACTATGCTTAGAATCCTACATAAACATTTGGGTATGAATAAGGTCAGTGCAAGGTGGGCCCCAAAACTTCTTTTCGCTGTTCAAAAACAAGAACGTGTTGCGCTCAGTTTTTATCTCCTTGGTCGATCTCTAAGGCCGACATAAAGAAGTTTTCGATTCCATTGTTACAGGAGACGAAACCATGGTTCTTTATCATGATCCTCTATCAAAAAAGGAATCGATGGAATGGCATCGTCCGCTGCCAAAAAAAGCAAAGGTGACTCAATCTCAGAAAAAAATGATGGCTACACTATTTTGGGAATTTTACGGCTGGATTTCAAATAACGCAACACAACTGTAACTGGTGAATGCTATGTTTCCTTACTACATCAATTGCGAGATGTTATTAAAAAAAAAACGTCGAGGGAAACTGTCGCGAGGAGTGTTCACGCTTTTTGCACGACCCGACTCTTTCACGTTTGCGATATCAGTTTTAAGTTTATAAGTTAAGTACAGTTTTTAGATCTTGTTTCAATTTATTTAGCAACTCTATTGAGCGTACTAAGGGAGCATTTATATTTGACGCGCAATTCGGTCTTGCTTTTGCTTTTTTCATTAAATTCATTTATGACTTTTAATTTCTCTTTGATGTATTTTTTTTCATTTGGTTCACATTTTTTAAGCTCTTCTTCTAAGTTTTTCATCTACACTTTTTCTCTCGAATTTGGTTCGTTGTCCCTGCACTAAAAATGTGACTCTTCTGAGAACAACACCTTTCTCCAGTCTTCCTCATTCCACCCGGCATATTTCTTGGCCCAAATAAGTATCTTCTTCATCATTGGCTGAGTGAGGAGCTGCTTCTTCTGGGTCGAATAGCTTTTCTTCCAGACTTTAAAAGCCGCCCACGAACCGTCGAGTCATGTACTTTTACGCCAGTTCAGTATCAGTTGTCTTTTTGTAACTCATAATTAGTTTTTCTTTGATTCACTTTGTCATCTCCCTCTTTCTCCCACATTGTCTCTTTTTTTGCTTTAGAACCTTACTTACTACTCCTTGACTAACACCACATTCCTGAGCGTCATTAAAGTGTGCTCACTCAACGTCACTATCTCCTCAAGTTTTCTGGGCGTGATATCCATATCGCGTACAACAACAAAAAGCGTAATAAGCTTAAGTTTTTGACTTTAAACTATTAAACTTGAAGAAACTCTGTCAAACGCATAAGAATAACCGTCCAATATGATCCCAATGACCCATAGATTTACTACTATGTTTTTAAAATCAACTTCATTCAAAATTGTCATAAGAATGTAATGATTCGAACGAAAGAACAAAAAAAACTGCACAATACTGTAGAACTCTTCGTAGTTTTCATACAAGTGTCTTTACCCCGCTAAGGATAAACTCGGTGAAGTACGATTTTGAGGATTTGTCTGGTTCGATGTTCGAACTCCGCGTCATCGGCATCAGAAGTCGAGTCAGAGAAAGGCGATTAAACGGTGTCAATTGGGTAGATTACTAGGTTTTCCAGTTTTTTTTTTATAATTAGCGCGTTCAAAATAGTTTACGAATTCCTTAAAATCTTTGTCAAGACACAGAACGAGCGTAAGGTGTAGGGAGAGAAATGAATTCTGCTGTCGAAGTTGAAATGTGCTTAAGTCGTGGAATGAATATGAACATCAATAGCGATAGAGTGGATTGGACTGAAATAGGCAAATGGGAGTTCATTTATAAAAATGAGGCCTTGGCGAACACCAGCATTTATTTGGTGAACATTAGAGCTTAAACCATATAAAGCGAACTGATTTAAACCGACCGAGAGAGGTCTCGAAGAAGAGATCTATCGATACCAGAAGCAGGCAATTTCGACAAAAGAATGGTGCCAAACTCTGTGAAATGCTTTACAAATATCAAGTGCAACCATCTTGCCCTCACCGAAGTTGTACAAAATTTCCGACTTAACAAAGACACAGGACATTTTTTGTTAATTTTTTTTTTATTTTTCTACATAGTCTCCTTGTAACTCTACACGTTTCAACCAGCGATACTCCCATCTCTCTAATCTGTCCAGATAGTACTCAACGTTTTTGTCTGTAAAATAACTGTTCACGAAGGTGATTGCCCCCCCATTTTGACGAAAATCTCTATCCTCCGAGCGCAATTTGAAGATTACGGAATTTTAGTCTAGGGGCTAGATCTGGTGAAAAAGGCGGATGGTTAAGCAGTTCAAACCGTAATTCGCGGATTTTCGCCATGGCAACCACCTAGGTGTGAGACGATGCGTTGTATTGGTGAAACAGGATCTTATTTTTCTGCAAATGTAGCCGTTTTCCCCCAATTTCTGCCTTCAGTTGGTGAGGTAATGATGCGTAGTATTTTTTTTTTTCTTTGTAATTCATTTTTATTTATAGTTTCTTAGATCAATCTTATCCTAGACAAAAATGCTTAAGACTAGCTTAACTATCCTTACAAATTTAGGAATCTTACTAGCCCTAGACGGACACTCTAAAATAAACTGTATAGTTTTTACGTATGCCTTTCGACTACTATATAAATAACTTACAATGTTCCTTTTTGAATGAAGATAATCGATTAAGATAACGATTATGATAAGATGATTATCCCAAAAAACAGTCGCCTAGCCGAAAAAAAACAGTTTTTGCATTTTTCGGAGCTGATTTTTTGGTCTAACGTGAGCAAAGGCGGCATCCAACGCGCGGACAGTTTTCTCAGCCTAAGTCTTGATTTATAATGTGACAAACACGAACTTTGAATATTTTCATAGCCTCTCTCTCACTTTAATTCGGCGGTTGCCTAGCACCATTTGGTGAGTCGTTGCAGTTTTGGGCGTCCCGAAGGTTCACCGTCTCCCAACTCTCACGGCCACGTTTAAATTCAGCTGCCCAAAATTTCACTGTGGTAAATGATGGTTCAGAGTGCCCATACACATAGTCCAACTCATTTTTGATTTGCATAGGCGTATTGCCTTTCATAAACAAAAATTTAATGACAGCTTGATACTCAATTTTGAAACGACACCGAAACGACAAATAAAAACTACCCTTCCAAAATGGCTGAAATTTCGGTGAATAACTGTCAAAAAATTTACAAATACGTTCACTAGCTTTTATTGACGATTACTGCTATCTTCATATTGAGGTCAGAAACTATTCACACCACCCCCGTATGTCGTCAAACCACCAGTGGACTAGTTGCTACGGAAACCATACTACCGGTCATTAAGAAATTTCCGAGATTCAAGATATAAGCTGACGATTTATCAGCATTTCCATGACCTTAAAAGGAAAGAACGTTGGTGCTTTGGGTCAGTAGGTGGGTGGACATAGTTTCGCCCTTTTAGTTGCAGGCTAGAGGAATACTGTTTTCCATCTAAATGGAAGAGACCAGAGGAGTGGGACAAATTTAAAAGTGTATGCTGTGGTTTTAGCAGCGAGGAAAAACACCTCTTCGGAGTATAGAAGCAATATCATCAGGGCCATTGGACTATGCATGTTGAGATCTTTGAGTTCTCTTGCAAGTGTACAAGTGCGACAGTTGATTTGTCCAATAGAAGATACGAAGCTCTTAAGTACAAGGAAGAAAGGGTATAATCTGGAAGCGTTGAGTTCTCTATAAAATATGCAGCAAGCAGATTGGCTATGTCGAAAGAGCTGACAGCTGGGATGTCCTTACAACTTAGGGCGGGAGGTTAAGACGATTCAGAATTCTTTGAGGAAATATTCTTTATGTTGTACCTTTTTTTGCCTCAACTTCTGATCATAGGAGAAATTGACAGGATGAACTAATGCATTGCAATCGTATCTGACTCGTTTAAGTTTATTTCGGTTTTCCTTGTAATTCTTTGACTTTGTAAGAGTCCCGAAATTCAATTTTTCTAACTTGACAGCCCCCTTGCAGCGCGAGTCGTACCTCGCATTTGCCTCGGATCTGATACTCTGCACTGGAGGAGGAATGATGGATCTTATGTCCAGCAAAATTATATTCAAGAAGGCATTAGCAGCGGCATTCACGTCACTATTGAGAAAGCACAGTGATCAGTTGAAATTCTATCTAAGTCTATTCTTCAGGTTGAAACTGAACTTAAGCAGGGATATGTTTGTCAAGGCTCAAAAAGTTATGGGGAAGAGACGGGTAGAAACCAACCTTATTGGATTACGTTAGGCGTGATGCTGAACTGGCTATGTTAAATGCGTAGAAACGGGAAAGTGTACCTCAAGTAAGTCTGCGTTGTCCTTCTATTGGCAATTCATCACGCAGTTATGGCAGCCTGGTCTTCAGCTGATTTCACATACAGACTGGATCCACCAGAGTCTAAGTTAACCTACGTTACCTGTACTGTCCAAGCCCTCTGAAGCATCCGGAGGGCCATTATTAATTGCGACGGTAGAGCCATGATGCTTTTAACTTCAGGGCCACACTAAAAAGTGCAACTCATTGCGTAAATCCCTTAAGAACTTGTATAGCCGCAGCAACGGCAGCTGCCGAACTTTCACTTACAACATTTGGTTGACTCCACGTTGGCTTTGTGTCGTATTCAGTGTGCATCTTGAATCAACTTCTTCCTATTTACCTTTAAATTTCATCCTTATTTACTAAAAATAGCTCATGATCAGTTAATTGGTTACTCAATCCTAAAGAATAAACCAGTCTGTGGTCTCTACCCTCTACGAACTACACAACACATAAACAAAACAGAGTGCGTAAAATTATCACTTCATTCATGCAAAATCCATTCAGAGTCTCACACTAAGATAGGTTATCACTGTTTGACTCACAGAAACAACAGATCTGCTTGTATTACACCCAAGTTACGTCTAAAGTGACACGACCGCTGTGCCCCGCACCCCATAGCTGGACGTAAAAACAATTGACTTAACACATTAAGTTAACTAAACGACACTTTGCCACTCGGTCGGTAGCATTGCACCCTATTATCAATTTGTTTATCCTATGCTAATTTAACAGAACAACATTGGCTGCTGGGCAAGCCTAGTATCTACTTGTGTGCATATGGTATATCGTCTCTTTGACAGATAGAGATACATGTTAGTTCTCTGAACTTGCTATAACGTCCAAAACTTGAACTTTGGATTGGTATGGGTATTTACACATAGTGCGAAATGAACATCTTGAGAGCAAGATCACATACAGACGACTACATGTTTTTTGTTATTGCAAAATATCTTAAGTGCGGCGACAAATGGTATAACAGATGAATGACTTGCCGGTCAAAGTCAGCAGATTAATTTTTTCTGTCGATTGGACATGAAAGAAACGGAAATAAACACTTTGTTGAATGCAACTTGTCCAGCAGAGCAACTCGCTTGATTAGAATAAAATCCGAAGTGTGTCTGTCATCCAATTTGAATATATCACAAAATATTTTTTTAAATGCCCATCTTCGAAAAAATGTTTTGATGTTTTTAAATGGGCGTCCAAAGTCCAAGTTCGCATCGCATCAATTGTTTTAAGCTAAATTGGAACTTGAGTGATGTTTTTTTCGGCAAAAGTCGAAGTAAACACTGGTTTTACATGGATGGCCGTTTATGAAACCTGATTATAGGTACAGCTATGTTCCAGTATGTTGGTAATGCCTCTCTATAAAAGCAAGTAGTTTTCGACCGTGACTTCTTTTCAATTAATTTCTTTTAGCAATGTTCATTACGCTAACTTTATTAACTGTGAAAATCACGTCTCAAAATCTTGAAATTTAACACTTAAACGCGTCCTATTTTAACTTGTAATTGTTATGTAAGAGTATACTCAGATAATCTAAATGTACTACTTCATTTAAAGTTGTGTTCAAAGAACACTAAATGAATAACGTTTATGATTTGTACTGAGTACGTTAACAGTAATTGAGTAACTTCTATTTGGCATTCATTGTGGCATAGAGTCTTCGAGAATTGTCGCTTTTGACTCTTTTACAAACTCTTTTCACTTTTGAGATAGGATTGTTTTCTTATTATATGTATTACCAAAGCCTATATGTATTCAGAGGTTTCCCGAAAAACATTTATTTGCTCATATTCATCAATATCTATTTTGTCCCCTTCGAAGTAATCTCAGACATATTACATTTGCGCCAGCGCTTTTTCCAATCCTTGAAGCCATTTATGCTTTTTTGACCTCTTCCAGCCATGCGGTCTTTATCTCCGCCCTTTCTTGGTCTTTTCATATTTGGGACGCCGGGGGCCGAGTCCTGTGAATACCGTGGCCGAGTTTTTTTTTTTCTGTAGCCCGGGCTACTGGTATGCACGGTTCGCAAGCTCCAATACTCGATGCCAGGAAATAAGCCTACGTGTTAAAGAGCATCCTGCGCACTTCAACCACTCGCCCCCCGGGACTGCAATTAGGTGCTCTGTATCTGTCGTTTAACCTTTCGAGTCTTCTTAGCTCGTTATGAAGGAGCAGATCTTCAGTCCCTCGAGCTTATCATGTGGCTTACTAAAAGCTCCGGGATCGGCAGGTTCATTTTTGCGTCTGCGAAGCGTCTGCTGTGGAATATTGCGTGCCTTACGTCTTCCTCTTCCTCTACACATTCTGGGTAGAAGTGAGCTATCATGTCCAAATCTGTAAAGATATTTTAGATAGTCATTGACCTGACGGGAATTGGGTGAGGTGGTATTTGCAATCGCGGTGTGGTCATTTTCCCCAAGCCTTGATCGTAGGGATCAGCTTGTGGGTCCATCTGCCTTTTGGCGTTCTATCCGAACTGGCTTGACACAGTGCCATAGATATTGCCCTTTCTTCTGCTTTTATCCTTCGGACAACGCTAGTTTCTTGACGGACCGCTGTTCGCCTAAATGAATACTGTGCATCTCGTCGATGAGGATATCGATCACAGGCTTCTTCATCCGAGATTGTAAGAAAACCGCATACTGTCCTTATTACGCAAAGCCTGTATGCAGATGAGAGCTTCCTTATTATCTCTTTCGTTGTAAGAGCTCCCGCCCAGACCAGTGCAGTGTACAGAAGTATTAAGTTCACCACTCTGGAAAGCAGAATTCTCCTCGCGTATCCTGGTCCACCGATGTTTAGCAGCATTCTGAAAAGCGCTGCCTGCCTTGTGACGCCTCTTTACTGCAATATTCAACACGGGTCTTAAAGTTAAGTCGGTTGTCGGGCATTACAACCAAGTATTTAAGTGCCTCTTTAGATCTGATTAATTGGCTCCCAATCCGGAAGCTTGTGCGTATTCCAAAGTCTTTCGGCTCAAATGAATCACTAAAAATATTGCCCATCGCTAGCGATAACCTTTTCCCATCTTTCTGGCAAAACTCGCATACCGTCACGGTAGAAGTGTTCGTCTTTTGAGGCTATCCACGAATCAAGCCATTTTGACATGC